>JADNRB010000002.1:0-2400000 GCA_017654865.1 Fusarium sp. FW16.1 | reverse complement strand
CGAAAAGTCCAAGCATCTCTGGGTATCTGGTTACCCGATCAAGGCCAAGCTATTCAAGAGCCCACAGGAGTTTGCCGTCCATTTGATATGGCTCCTCTCAACCTCGATGGACTACCGAGACTGCTGCTGTGCACACTGCAACGCATCAAACCTGATCAAGGGTGGTGCTACAGACGAGCTCATCATCACCCATGAACCCCCCAAGGTTGAAAAGATACCACCCAAGGTGACACCAGTGCCTCTACCCCCGATGCCGGGACGACCTCCCCAAAAGCCAAACAATGCTGGATCACGACAGTCATCTGTTCAGCCAACACCAACGACAACGGCCCAGAACTCACCAGCACCTCCTGCTACAACAGCTCATCAGCCGCCGGCTCAACACCAACCCCAGGTCCAACAACCACCGCAACCACAGCCCATCCAATCTCAACCCCAGATCCAGCCGCAGCAACCTCAGCAACAGCAACAGCAACAGCAACAACAACCGCACCAGCAACCTCAGCAACAGCTGCAGCCTCAACCTCAGCCGCAGCCTCAGCTTCAACCCCAACCCCAACCCCAACCTCAATCTCAACCTCAACCTCAACCTCAACCCCAGGCCCAGGCCCAGGCCTCTCCTCAAGCACAGCCTCAGCCTATTCAGTGGGCACTCAAGTCAGCTGTGCTCTTCCGCTCGGGAGAACTGGTCTGGTATCAGAACGGAAACACATGGCGTCTCGGTGTCATAGCTGGTTCTGCGAACGGACGCCACGAGGTGATGCCAATCGGACATGGCCTCGTTCAGCAGAACAATGTGTCCAAGACTGACGGTGATATGCGGCCTTTCTACGCGTTTACGGTCCCGCCAGTCACCCTCCCCGAGCTCAAGGACAAGGAGTTTGATGGTGTCCCATGGGAACCATTACTAAAGGGGGCAGCGGATGGTAACAGACGAGAAATGATTGCCCTTGATGCCTCCAAGATGGCCGCCGTCAAGATCGACTACTCCTACTCCCTCTGGTCTCCGCTGTCAGAGGACCCCACCAGCAAGCCCGCGACCTACTACGGCTGCTTCTTTGGAGCAGAGCGGGTCGAGATCGGCGACGCGATGCGGCTGAGATCACTCCCTGCGGAGCTCAACGTGCCCGCCGAGACGGGAGTGCTCGGCCTGCGATTCATCTTCACGACAAAGGACTTTCCCGGGAGTGTCTTCTTCCGCGGGCACATCTACCAGCTCGTGTCAGAGGACAAGCCCAACATCGTGCGCGACGAGCACCTCCCCATCGCGCTGCGGCTCGAGAGCCAGTGGCGCCACTCTGTGGGAGCGCAGCGCTGGCGCTACGCGCTCGTCAAGGAGAACGTCGTGTTCAAGGAGCAGTCCATCCGGGGTCGCTTCTACCCGACGCAGCGCCTCATGCCCATCCTCAACCCAGCCGAGTTCCGCGACGCCGTGTCCAAGGCCCGGGTGGACGACCTGTACGCGCACCTGAACAACCGCATGGATGGAGCCGGGAGGTATCTCGGCCGCAAAGTGAACCGCATCGGTACCCTGGGAGCGTCGGTGACACATACGGCTAGGCTCAGCATGGAGCCGTTTATCAGGGAAGAGCTTAACGAGAAGGTTATCGAATGATTTGTTCCATGGAACTCTGGGCATACATTCCAGAAGCGTCATATTTGCAGGGGAGGGGAATGAGTGACAAGGGAGCCATGGAAGTTGGCAGGTTAGGAGTCATGTTATTAATGTATTCTATTGTAGCTGATATCTTGGTACCTAGTAGATAGTACAACAAGCGAGAGTAGCAAGGTATCATTGAATCAACCAGCACAGCAACAGTCGACGAGTGTATGATATCTCTCAGCTGTGACACCCAAGTAGAGAGCCCGCATACGAAAGAGCTTGGCACACCATTCTCAACAGCCAGAAACACCCGTCTTTACCTAATTCTCCCCTAAAGATCATAACAAGAAGAATAAAAATGTCCTAAAGTATTGTATTTATTATGATATACCTTTTCATTCTTTTATTATATTTTATATAGAATTATCTATAATTCAGACCTCTCTGCGCCAATTTCGAAACCACCAGCTTTCCTCCTCACGATACCACCATCCAGCTGCAGCCCGAAACCCACACCGCTACAAACCCAAACCACGAGACCATCACACACACACACACACACACACACGCACACACATACGGAAAGTGCACACAATCTCCGAATCCTCCCAAGCGACCTCGTAACGTGGATGAGAATACCCACCTTTGACAGTCAGATAGCTCACAAAAAAGAACAGGTCGGCGTAACTCGGGGGCGCAGTTGTTCTTTCAAAAAGCAAAGTTGCATGTGAGAAATCTGACATTCTGGAGTCCTTTCACCCATCCACAAAAGCAATACGTGTATGCAGACAAACGAACGACACATAGCAATTGATGAGATTGATTGATTGCGGCCCAAATGCAAGAAATCCACTCATGCGGTGATACTTGAGAAAACACACGAGCCACCGTTCCCTGTCCCCCTCCCCCCCGGTACCGCCAGTCTGGTCACGATATTTCCCCCGCTTTGGGGGCAGGCAAAGCTGAGGTGCTCCGGTAAAAAGGGAGGAAACCCTGGCGGGGTTCTTCCTGGGAACAAATGAAAATGGTGTGGGTATGGTGTGTTGCGTGGTGTGAGGCAGCATGCAGAAGATCGCTGTTACACGGGCCTGGGGAGGTATTTGCGGCCAACTGTGAGACGAGGGTGAGGTCATGGACCAGGGTTTGAGGGCCGAGGTATGATAAGCAATGGTTGATATTGCCTGCTCTTGTTATTGTTGCATCAGAAGTGAAAGATATCATGTCGTGAAGAATGACATTGTCTCATTGATTGATGAGAGGAGAGAAAACATTTCCCAAAAGAATCTGTGACCACGAGAGAATCAAGGAAAACACCGCTTTCTCGCTGTCGCCAAACACATTAACCACCATATGGCCCACCTGCTTGGTATTCATCCACTCCTCTGCCAGGCCCCCCAGTTCCCCCAGAAGTTCTATGCGCAGCTTTTCGAGACACAAACTCAACCAACGGCTCTTCCCCAGTGCCGTTCTTCCTGTCTTCTCTCCCCAAACTCCCCCCTTTCAGAAAAAATCAGTGTCCTCTCCAAACTCGCTCCGCTCCCCTTGAAACAACTCTTGTTCGTAAATGCGTGTATAAATGACTGGTGAATGCAAAATCATGGAGGTGGCGCTTGAATGATCCAGATCGTGATGTCGTACGCGTCAGGTAAATAAACTCCGCCTTCTCTATCTCGTGGGAACCAACAGGCTTTCGTAGTGGTGTGCAAACCGTCGTGTTGGGGCCTGTTAATGGATGCATGTATGCGACATGGGTTGGATGAACCGTGCAACGTATGGCCGAATAGAAGTAGAAAGGACTGCTGATGAGGGCGGACAATCTTTCAACTCATCGGGATGGGTGACAAATCTTCTGGCAACCGTTTCTCGCTCTCGCCGGTCGAATGTCGTCGTAGGTAGGAAAGACCAAAGAAATACCTCCTCTCTTCATCCCCGAACTGACCCCTGATCCAGGGGGTCGGTTCATGCTGCTCGTTATGCCACCTTCAGGTTTTCAAGCCTCTCTTGTAGCTTCTTCAGTAACTCCGGATCTGGTTCGGGTTCGACCTTGCGAGGTAAAACACGAGGCGAATCGTCCGTCTTCTCTAAGCCACACTTCTTGCACTTGGTTCCGTTTTCTGCTCCAGTTGGGTATACCGTCTTACAGTCCTTGCATTCGTAATGGGGTACGCTACTAGGACCGAATTCGTCTCCAGGATATCCGTATGGGTATTTGTCCTTCTTGGGCCTACGCAGGTTGTCAGCAATTGCATCACAACAATGATTCAAGGTCTTGACATACGGGTCTCGAGGGCAATCCGTGCAGCGGACGTGGCCGCACTTCTCGCAAGTCTTGTTACCGGAAATAAACAGCGTCGAACACTCGTGGCAAGTTCTGCGAACCCGTTGGCGGGGCTTCTTATGGACCAGATCCTGTCCGCCAGTCTTGCTGGGTCGGGTGAGGACAATCTTCTTCTCGTCAAAGGCATAAGAGTAGTCGGGAATAATAGGGGCGTTCTCCTTGTTGGCCTTGATAATGGCGGCACGTCGCTCGCGGCTGGCGATAATCTCGGCTTCGGTTCGCTTGGGAGGGTAACGAGTACACTTGGTGCAACGGGCGTGCTGGCAGTTGGGGCACTCCTTGGCGGAAGAGAAAGTGGCATTGCACTTGTGGCAGGTTCGGCGGACGCGCATGCGGATGGGCTTATCCATACGGAGAACGGTGTCGTCGGGAGATCCAGTCTGAAGTTCCGAAATCTTGATATCAAGTCCATAACGCTCGCCCAGCTTCTTGGCGCGCTCCTCAATAAGCTGGCTCCTGGTCAGCTTAGAGACGCCTTCGAGGCCTTCGTATCGAGCCTTGGCGTCGGGAGCCTTCTTCTCAGGGGCAGCGGGTTCACTGTGAAAGAGTTAGCAACCGATTGATACCGCAGAATGGCTGACAGTGTCCTGGTCAAGTCGCAAACGCCCATGCATACTCCAACGAGCATTTTCAGGGCATGCAGATCCAGGAAAACCAGCAATTCGTAGCGGAAAAGCGTACCTCGTCTTGACGGGCTCAGATTGGCCGGCGGGAGCGGCCTTGGTGGTGGACATGGTGGACAGCCGCTTGTTGGAAGAACCCTCCCGCTTGAGGAAGGTCTTGGTTCGGGTGAGAAGCTTGCTGAGACCCTTCTCCTTCTTCTCCTCCTTGGGCGCCGAGGGCCCGGCCTGCGAAGGAGAGCTCATGATGTCGATTGGTTGTGTGTAACTGGTCGACTAGAGATGGTTGATATCGATGAGATTTAAATGAGGACCGAATAAACGGGAGCTAAAGTCGGAAAATAGTTATGCTTTAATTGCCCGCTGAGACGACAGTCCGGATGCAGGAGGCAAATATGTCAAGAAAATTGTGGATGGGCGGGATTGCGATGTTTCGTGTAGTCCGAAAAACGTATCGAAGTGGACGATGTTCGGTCGGACCGGGGAGTGGCGCTCGATAGAGGCGACTATCGAACGATGGTGACGGACCAAATCAAGGAACGTCGAGGCGGAAGGGGATCGTGTATCGAGGATTGGCACAGGCTGAGGCAGAGTTTATAGACCTCCCATGACGCAGCCGAATTGCGAAGATGGAGTGGTTGGTTGGAGGTTTTGAGGGGAGGAGAGAAGAGGAGAGGGAGAGAAGGTTCGTAGAGGGAGGATGGGCGAGGGCGGGCGAACTATACTTACTCTGGCTCTGGTCGTCACTAGCTGGGGCGGCGCTGTAGTAGGCGAGCCGGCGTGGTGGTATCAGTGGGTACAGGCGGCCCGGCGCTACAGCGCTACAGAAGACGGAGGTGACGGACAGCGAATGGCAGGCGGCCCATGGCAGCAAGGGCCCAAAGCACCCAATGCCTGGTGACAAGCCGTACGAGTTTGTTGCGAGGGATTCATGGGAATCCATGACCCCATGCGGGAAAGGGCTTGTGGGGGAGGACGGGGGTGAGAGGGGAGAAGGGCGTGCGAGTTGTGGTCAGCGGCCTGTGAGAATTAATCAATCCGGCAGCGAGACCTGATCTCCAGTGGACGACAGCAGTACCAGATGCAAGAGTCGACAACTATAGCGGGACCCTTTCCAGGGAGGAGGACGACGCCAAGAAGCCCTCGCTCGGACTCTGGGGACGGGAAGGGAAAGGTGTGGTTTGGCGCGTGGTTCGGGCGGCCCTGGCGATGCGTCCCTCGCTTGGTTCTTTTGGCCTTGGAGGGTGTGCGCATGGCCAGAGGCGCCTCTTCTCCTCACAGGGAATCTAACCAGAAGAGCGACCCCTGTCAAGGCACCCATGGATCCATTAGCAACACAGTGTCCGGCTGACGGAGTTGAGGAACAGCAATATCCTCCGTGGTATTTCCCTTTCCAGACGGGCGGTACACTGATCAACGCCGCCGCCCTACTTGTGCACACACAGTTACAGTTGGGTCGTCCTGGAAGAGGCCTGGTGGCGAGCAGATGGTAGCAAATGGCAGCAAACGTGGATGCAATTGCTCCGAGACCCCATCCTTGCGGTCGGCCGCCAGCCGTCAGTGGCAGCATCGAGGCCCTGAGTCGGCCTGTCGTTTCAACCTTTTTTGTCCTTTCCCTCCCAGCATGGAGGCCTTGCCTGTTGGCGATTCATGTCTTGTCGGTCGCACAAGGCGACACGACACGACACGATAAACATGGGTGTGTGAGTGGACGGGTCGACACCGAAGGGCGACCACGGGAACGGGGAATGCCCCGTGTTGAGTGTGGAGAAGGCAAACCAACCATCGGGTGTCATTGATGAAGGGAGACCCAGAGCACTGGGAGTTGCGAGTTGCAAGTTGATGAGTTGTGCAAGGCCAGCGGATGTTCCCCCCGCCGAGAGCGACATTAGCAGGTGTCGAGGTCGCTAGCCTAGTGGGGTTTAGTATTAGGCCAACTTTAGAAAAGCTCGTGGCCTAAGAAAAGGACACAACTTGACCACTTTTTTCCCCAATAATAAGAGAACCTGTCAAAACGGCAAAAGAAATTATGGTAAAAATACCTTGGGTTAGGAAGAACCTTGAATTCTCTCAACATATTTTTATCAAACAACTCGACTAGTTATTCTCATTGCTTATTCTTGCACTGAATAGTTTGGTAGCCCTAAGTGTCAACATGTGCGTGTCTCAATATTTTTTTTGGCCGAGTACCAGGGGGTCCCTATCTAGGACCACTACGACGTAACACTGTCTCTGGCTACCTACTGCTTCTGCTACTTCTCTTGTTTCCGCGGGCCGTTCTCTCTCTCCCGTCACCAAGCTCGAGTATGGTGGCGGCTGCGGCGTGATCCAGAAGGTCAGGATTAGCGGGGAAGGTCTCGATGTTGAAGACGGCACTTCCGGCCAAGGCCAGCCACGGTCGCGGCAAACAGAAAAGATCAGACCCGAGAGAAGGGAAAGATCTGGGGCCTCCGACTCAGGCGGCGTCTCTGCCGTGTCTCATAACATTTGTGTGTGTTGGGACTAGACTTGTACAGAAGAAAAAAACCGTTTGCCTGTCGCCATCCGTGCATCCTATCCATCCATTTCGCGAGAAATCAAATGCAAAACGCCAACAAGCACCTCCACGTAATACCTGGCCCCAAAGCTGGGAACCCTTTTTCGGGGTTGTCCCGAGGAAGAGGTCAGAGTCAGGGCTATGTTACAGTGCACAATGCACAGTACGCCGTTCCTTGGTAAACTGGAGCGGTAAGGTAGCAGCAGCAGCAACATCAACAACGTCAGTCACATCATTGCTCTCCCACCCATGGGACCGGGCACACACCCATACACACCCCTTCCCGGGACCCCGCCCAAGCAAGATCCCAACCAGAACCCGTCCATCCCCTCCCCTCCCCTGCCACTGACTGAACCTCTCGCACCCAGCATGTTCGAGCACGAGTATCGCTTCTTCGGGGGCCAGCTCCCGGCCGAGACGAGATTGGGGACAAACAGAGGGAGGCCTTGTCTTGTCTTGGCCAAGGGTATCGCGAGCTGCTAACTACTGTAGCCATGGCGCCAGTTCAAACCCTGTGTTTTCATTATGAGACGTCACTTCCATCAGTTCCGGCTCCTCTTTTTGCCGTTGCATTTTGCTATCATTGACGGGAAACGTTTTCCAGGTCTGCTCCGGCTGGTCAACGCTCGGCTGTATCATCCGCGATGGCGTTGACAATCAAATCAAAATGCCCGACTCTCTGGTACCGAAGCCTCAGCTTTGAAAAGTCGGTATGACCCAATGTCGCTTCCACCTCAACTCCTATCTCCGACTGCAGCGCTGCACATCACAGCACAGCGCGCGGCGTGCGTTTCGACAAAAAAGTCAATGACTGACTGCGCCTCGTTTGCATCCCGACAGCATGGGCAACCCCAGGGTTACCATGGGCGGACCACCTCCTCCTCCCTTCCCGCGCTCCCGTTTGCCTCAGTGCAAGATGCACCCCTGGATCCAGCCATCCATTGGAGAGACTCCGTTTTCCATCAGTCCACCATTACACTCCTCAAACAGACCAAGCTCCCCCAATCACACGTGGGGCTCTCACGAAGAGTGTCCTGAGTGGCACTGACGGAACAAGTCTTCATTAAACCCAGGCCACTGGGTGCAGGGCGATGGACGTTTGCGCTAAACGTCTGGAAGAACCGTTCATTCTCGGTGGGCAAATCAACTTGCCCATCTGGATCATGGAAAACATGGCGATGGAAGGGTTCTTTTGCAAGCTGCTGACCTGTCCCTTCGCTAGCGAATAAGGGCCGAGTGCCGCCTGCAACCTGCAATGCGCCAGGGCAGTGTGGTTGTCGCCTTGCTTCTGGTGGTTGCGTGCGTGCCGAGGCACCGCAACCACAACTACACGCGCAGCAGCAGCAGCAAGGGGCAGGCATGCTTACAGCACACACATATCAACGATGCAATCATCATCCCGGCCGAGGGGTTCTAACTTCTCACTACGCGCAGTAGCTTGTTCGACTACTGTGCCTGCGCCTACGTCTGTTCGCTGACGTTGTTTGACCGAAACTCCGCCCGAGTTCTGTCGGGTCTGACTCTTTGTCTGTCTGTGCTTAGTGCCGAGATTAACAATCAATCGCATGGCAAAAGACAAAAAGCCAAAATTTACAAATCCTCGATTCGATACAATTACGCAGTGGAAAATGTCCGAGGAACCGAATCTGGCACCCATGTCTGATCTTCCCGCTTAAAGATGCAAAAGCGGTAAACACCTCATCCATGACAGGCAGGCACTGTGCAATCCTTGAGGCTTCTGGCACGGAGGTTCAAGCCCAGTTCGCAAAAGCGCGAGACGGCGATGTATGGATGCGAATAGGGAATTTCCTCAACTCTTGTCGCACACCGCACCGCTCCTCGCACATGGTCGGTCGCCGTAGCACGATGCAACATTCCAGTCGCTTGCAGATGTGGCCCAGTAGTGAGTTGGAGGCAGAGGCAGAGTCAGGCAGGCGACACGACTGTCTGTTGTTGGTCCATTAATTGAGGGGGCATGCGGTTCAAGTTACCCGTTGAGAGTCGAATCTGGCACGGGGATTGCTCCGATGACGCTGATTGCCTCGTTGTGGTCTTGTCCAAGGGACGATTAATTGATTGTCATTCTATCGTTTCCACATTCAATAGCCTTGTTATTGACTGCCTACGGCAACTATAGCAAGGCCTCTCCCTCCCTTAACATTTCGCTCATTCGCCTTCACTCTCCATCCCTTCCCATCTGCTGCATGGCATGACTTGCTTGCATCGTGCCTCCACCGTGGCCCGGAGCGCCATGAGCTGATTTCAATGAGAGTCTCGCCCGTCCTGCAGATACCCGCTGTCTCCCGCCAAACGACTGTGCCAACCTGGTGGATCGTCCCGCCCGCCCGTCTCTTTTTCTCTCCTCTCATTGGAGCTTGGACGGGGAAAATATTATTAGCATTGGGCCTTCGGAGGATCGACCATGGGAGACCGAGCGCCCACCCCCATTCTCCTTGGTCAAAATCAAGATGGATTGGATGGATCAGAGGGGAGTGGATAGGTAGGAATACCGGACTGGAAATGAAGGTTTCGGGCTAACTCGAGGGAAAGATTCGAGAGGCTCCACGAACCACTCCAGCGGTAAGTTTGTCGTCAGAGACAGCCCGACAGCCTGCACTGAGGCCAGAAATGGCAGCCGTCCAGAAGAGGGGGAGCGGGAGGCGTGAGTTCGGGCCCCAAAGCCTGCCTTGCCTGCCAATGGCTGCTATTGTTCTCATGAGATCGAGCCATCGGTTGGTCGTGATGCTGGAATCTAGGATCCTTGTAGTCGCACTTTGGGCACCTAACGCCGACTGACAGAACCTTGTGCTACTGACGCTCGCTGACAGAGGAGAGACAGGCTGGCGGCCGTTGATCCGCCCATCAATGGCCGCCGGTGGCTTCATGTGCGTCGCCCTCTACACAAAAGGTCTTGGGTTCCCAGCAGTCCCAGCGGGCCGGTTTCAGCACCTGAGACATAGCCAACAAAGCTGACAGCCCGATTCTGGACCATTGCCACTGGATCCCGGCGCTTGTACTGCACACGCCTACCTGGCTTGTGAATTGGTGTTGGGCTTTCACCGCCCTTGCCTGTACTACGTGCATCTTATCTAAAACAGATCGCCTGTGTTTGCATCGTGAGCAAACCGGAATTTGAGTCGTCGTCAGAGGTCTATAATCTCCCAATTCTTCCTATCCTTTGACTAGTCTGGACCGCCAAGGTAGATTTGGGCATGTGCCAGACTTGGTTACACATGCCATTGCCTATGTCGTATTTCTCTTGTTTTCTCATGACATGCTCCCTTTGTTATACAATGCTTGACCGTGGTAGGAATGGCACCGCTGCTATATCCGTCAGGGTCTAGCAATGACTTGGAGAACAAATACTATCGCTAGGGAGGGAGAGAAATTCAAAGGCAGTGAATACAGTGTAGATGATTCATTCACCTTGTCATCCACGTAGATTTACAGCTCAGCGGTAGTTGACACTTCATCGCTCCAAGCGGGGGGGCGCATAAACCTCTGCCCAAAACTCCGGACTCGGCGGGATTAATCCCATGTATACAAACATCTCTGGTCGTTGTGCCAAAGGATGAGGGTTACACAGATCGCTTTGCTACAGGACAATCATGCTCCTTTTGGACACTGTTTGTGGCGACATTCCTGCCTTCTAGCTCTGCTTGTTTCCGAGATCGTCGAGTTTACGGGAGAGTCAGCGACATGTGCTTCCTTGGCACATTGGCTACATCAAGCCGGTAGAGCTTCATCACATATCAATGCCGCTTCTTACAGTCATCTCTTTGAGCTGTGTAGCCGCCGTGGGGACTCGATCTTCGGCAGTTGTTGGTTGCATTGCCTCTCGATCCACTCGTTTGAGAATGTTTATCCTGCGCTGTGATGTCCGTGGCAATTCCATCTGCATATACTCCAGTTCCAAAGGTACGGCGTGTGTTCCTTCTGATATTATTTGTTTCCATGTGAAACATAGGTAGTCATTGCCGATGGACCGAGTGCTTTCTGCATATGGTCCCTTGATGGATGTTATGCGTTATGACTGTGTCCACTGCCAATACAACAGTTGAGAAACATGTTGTTTCTTTCCAGGTCCTTTTGCCAGCCTCATATTAAAACAGTCCCATCCTCTCCACACTGATCCTACCTGCAAGACGAAAATGCCACGGACGGAGAAGAATGCACATGCCTCGACGAGTGGACCACTGCCTGGACAGTATTGAAGTTGAACTGAGACAATGAACGAGATGATAAATACTCTAAGGCATATGCGGTCTCAATCAAGAGATTAAATTAGCCCCAATTTAGAAACAGAGTATCCAGAAGATAGATTGATCAATATGTGATCCAGTTGTAAGCCACAAAAGAGTGTTTGTATTCGTAGTCGTTTGTTTCTAGTTTTACTGCCATCCGTCTGTGCTTGGAAACCAATCCTGCCCCACTTGAATCATCCAAGTCACATCGGATTACCATTTGCAGGTGTAGAGGCAATAGATGATTGGAAGGCTGTCTTTGACTGCGTGAGTAGCGCGTTTCGTATAAAGAGCGTACCGGGCCTTCGGACTTTAAGGATTCTACGCTATGGTTATGCCTCATCCCGAAAGGCTGAAGATCACTTGGAGGGTTAATTAGCTTGATGGCCATGCTAACAGACGCTATCTCCATTACACTTCTCTGCCTTTGTATACGCCTCATCAGCAGACTCGTGCTTCTAGCTTAGGAAATGTGGTTGAAACGTGTGGCGCCGCCTTTGACGCTCTTACTTAATTCATCGTTATATACGAACGTCGGCTGAATGGGAGAGCAGTTAGGTTTGCTGGTGATGCTCGTGTCCAAATGAAGAGGCAGGTTTCCGCCATGACCTCTCCTTAACAAAGCGAGATTGAATTGATCCGGTATCCGTATGAGTGACGGGAAGGGCGTTTGGGTCATACGGTGTTCAAGAACACACTTTCGCGTTATTGAATGGTTGAGGATCTGTGAGTGTGAAGGGCCTTGTCAACACCGGATGCGTTGAGAGGTTTCTCGATGGCAGAGCCCACCAGCATGTTTGGTCGATCGGAGCTCATGTACAAACTTGTGACCTTTGGTTGTTGACACCTGGATCAGAATTAATGGCTTGTGTGTCCTCTGGTCTGAACATTTTGGACCAGTCTTTCTCAGGCACCCGCCAAGACTCTTGCAAAACCCAGACGCCATCTTCAATGCGCCGAATGACGTCTGTTTAAAATGCTATGTGGCGTTTGCATGCTCTGCCATGATTGAACGCTTTGGGTCTCGTGTTTCCAGCCAACTATATGTATGTGTTTTTGTTATAGTCCATAGGAACTCATCGGAGTGCCTTGCAGAAGTCAACGGAAACTGAGCTCCAAGTTGACCTGTTTGCCCTGGGTCAAAACTCTCTGCCACCTTCCTTGAAGGGACAAGCCACTTCGTGTCTTCCGGGTGCATTGTTAAAGCGGCCTCTCCCTGGTGATGGTGGAGTGTGTCTAGTCCACATGTGCTCCATTGAACAAGGTAGACCAGGTTTGTGGTTGTTGGTAGTAGAAGATTTCAACGTGGATAACAACTAACATTTTACAGCACAAAATGGCATGTGAGAATACAGTTTATGAGGAACAGCAAACTGCTCAAGATTAATGCTCACGCTTCCTGCTCTCTGATTCCGCCATTCTTGCTTGACCTGGTCTTGGCCCTACGAGCCCTCGAGGCTTAGCTGATGGAATATCCCCTTCACAACTGCTTCCATCTCCGTCATGTCCGGCTTGATCTCCTTTCTCCCCGAAACTCAGTGCCTTGAACTCGTCAAGAAAAGAGGCCAAGCCGCCGAAGGATACGTAGGACTACGCAAGCAACAGGGTTCCGTCAGATCATGATTGAGGACGCCTTGCCTTCGGCCAACTCTCTTCGCCGACAACACACTGTAAAGAATTCAGCACCAGGCAGGGCTTGTGCCCACAAGCCGTGACCTGGCCTGCAGTCCCCGCCCCGTCGTGGCAGGCAAACGGCGTTCAAGACGGTCTCGTCAGGCAAAATTGGAGGTGCACACATGGGCCCTCCGCCTTGGCGCCGTCTGCACGACGGGTCGCCGCCTTGGAAATCGATATCCCCTGACTCAATCCCTTGAAAAGTTTTTTTTAAAGAGCAACAAGGAAAAGGAAAGGAGGCTTCCAAGCTTGTGGGCAGGCAACCAGCACCAGCCAAAGTATCAACGCTAGCTTTGCAGGGACTGATGGATAGTTCCACGCACGGCCACCCGTTATCGAGCAGAGGGGTCCCAGGGATCATGCCCAAGCTGTCAGGTACTTTGAAAATTGACAAACCAGAGGACGCGGGTTCTGCGGCTTTAGAGAACTGATGGCCGGGACCCTTGATAGCGGCCATGACAGCATTGGTTCACCGGTTCCTTGTGGACTTTGTCGAAATGCGAACCGCTAGCAATCCGGGGAGGGGGGTGTCAGATCTCCTGCTCGGAGGTCGATCCCTGGAAAGGCAGGACGCTCGTTGGACTCCCTCGCGCGTGGAGACGACGAGCCAGGGTGCTGGGCCGGGCTGGCCTGGGTGTAGGTACTGTACAGTACAGTGTGCCTGGTTACTATGTACGCATCTCCCGCCCCAACCGAGAGTGAATGGTTGCAGGAGCCGCAGTCAGTTGAAGCCGGTTCAGAGCCATCTTGGGCTCGGTGCAGTGTGACTTGTCACGCAGCCTGCAACGTCTTGCTTCCGCGGGCCTCTAGTGCTGGATGGGCTGATGACCCGATGACCTGGAGCCAGGCACTTGCAGGAGAGAGGCTTTTCCTGAACGGCATCGTCATGGTGACAAATCTCGGCAGATGGCATCCTTCCGACGACCGAGACGGGGCGAGGCGGCCTGACCTGGCCTGCAGACAGACGTCAGAAAACTTCAGCTCGACCAACAACACTTCCTGATCTCCTCTCCATCCATTGTACGGATAACATAGAGTGGCGCCGCGGGACGGGAGGGCCCGCCGATCCGCCCGGCGCCACTGAAAATTCGGCTCCCGTTCATCCATGTCTAGACGGCAACGCGGCCTAATGTTGACGTTGACAGGAGAAAGAAACCAGGACAGGCTCACGAGAAACTCAATTGTGATTTCGGGTCGATGGATGTACTATAATGAGACTCTCATCTATTACGGAGCACCTGTCCTTGCAATAATCCCCGCAATAAACACTTTCAATATCCCACTCTCCCCATATTTCACAAGTGCTGGCACCGTTACCTACCTACCGGAGAGCGCCGTTATTCTCAGTCCCAGTTTAGCTCATCTGCCGGCAGTTGGTATATTACATGAACAAGCTGTATCACAGAGCGGATAAATGCCTCGATGACTGGTCACGATGCACTCGTTTCAAGCCTACATGGTGTTGCCGAATCCTGCAAGTTGAGAGCTGCCCGCTGGTTCTAGCCATGTGGGAGAGCAAGACAGAGACCCATCTCCGAGGCCTGGGACTCTCACGGCATCGTTACACAACGTGGAAATCTCCAGATTCTTGCGCAGTATAACGCCCACAGGTTGGGGTTGTCATGTCATTGACAAGCCGATACGAAAGGTGATGCCGTCTGTTTCACACGGGGTTCAGGGTTGGCGGCCCAACAGTGGAGAGGTCTTGGAGAGCCATGTCTTTGACAAGAATCAAGTCCAAGGCAGGAATTCAAGATCGGGGATGAAGCCACGGGTTGTTGAGATCGAGGGGCGTTTTGATAGGGAGACCCGGCTGGGCATCGGGTATGTTGACGCCCAAGCACATGGTTCCACAGGTTGAGGTATTCAACAGGAGTCTCACAAAGTTGGCTGGCAGAGTCTCAGATGATCAGAGACATGTAAACTAAGTCGAATAGTGAGGCGGTTGAAGGGATCTTGGTCTCAGCCCGAGTTTCGGAAGACGTTGTTGTAGCACTGATCGTTTTTGGTCAACCGGGGTGAGGTCTCTCAACTGCGACGAAGATCAGGATGCACCCAGCGAATCAGTGCTCAAAGAACTCATTAGCTCCCATTCGGGTACGTAATGTGAGTCTTTGAGGTAATAACTCATCTCGAAGGAAAGCTAATGAAACAAAAGGGTTGATGTTTTCATCCGGTCTCAGTCTCATTCAACTAGATACCTAACCATGTACATAGGCAGAAGTACCCCAGGACAGTGAAAGTCAAACTCCAATGAAGGGTTTTGTTACGTCCCAAGAATTGATATTCGAGATGCACCTGTTTGAGGACTCTCATCTTCTTCCTCCAGGCATCACTCTTGATGGATTCAACCACGGGTTTACAGAAAAACTTGAGATACTAAGTCAATGACGTCTGTTGTCGAAAGTAAAAAAGGTCATTAAATATAATAATAAAATACTCAAAGACTTATGATACTATTCCTTGTTTTTATCTCTTATTTAGGGTATAATTTGGTATGTGATTACTCTTTGCTAAGTATAAACGTTCTAGTGTCTCAAGTTTTCACTGTAGGTGCCAACCTAGAGTACTGGCTCAATAACAGCCATTAGATGACTCATGCGGCGAACTTAAGCCAGTTGACAACGCCTACAGTAGAACGAGAATAAGAATCGGAACTCTTGGGTAGCACGTTTCCAGATCAAAGCATAGCATCGGTCTCGAGAAATCGTCACTTGATCACTTTCTTCGAAATAGAGAAACACGATGTCTTGTTGTGGTCAGCTATTGGTTCCCCCTCCTTACGACCTCTGCGGACTCTCTAGCCGGCTCATCATCGGCAACGCAATTTCCCAGCCAAAGAAGCTCGACGCGGCGTCGCGCGGCAGAAATTACCAACTTGGAACCATCACCACCACCTTCTTCCCCTCGTCGTCAACTCCAAGCTCCTCGCAGCGACACACTCTTGCAGCGCCTAATCAATCTCTCCACCGACTTCAACTCTATCGCCCCAGCGCCCCAGACTGTGCAAACACTCCCTGCACAGTCGTCACCCCTGTTCCCCGAGTTCCAGCCCTCAGCTATATGCAACAAGAGCCTCCCGAGAATCCAGAACCTCTGACTCACCAGGACAATCCCTTTTACACTTCTTCCTCCCAGCATGGCCTCCTTCACCGTGACCCGCGCGCCTCCGCCGAGCTCTCTCCCGAGACTCGAGTGGTCCTGAGCCGCGCTCTGCCTCGGCCCTCCGCCGGGACTCCGGCCATGACGTCGACGCCCGACTTGCTCGATGAAGAGCTTCGCCGACTGAGTCTAAGCCATGGATCGGCCGGTCGACATGCAACTCCCGGCCATCGCATCTCCGAGTATGAGAGTGCAATGACTCCGCCGACCCCTAAGAAAGCCCTGGGCTTCAAGGTCACTAAGCGCACAGAGACACCTTCTGATGGTGTTCAACTCGCAGACTTCCCCAATGGTGCGTTATCATACCTCTGATAAGATCAGTGTGAAGAGTCTAACTCGGGACTTCTATAGAGCTTTTGACGCACATCTTTTCGCACTTGCACTCCGATTCCCATGCCGCGATCGCCCTGGTATCGAAGCGCTTCTATGCGCTCATCACCAGCTCCCATGCCTGGAGAATGGCCTTCCTGCGGTATTTCCCAGGACACGAGGCGCTCGAAGTCAAGACAAACGTGGATATCTGGGCTCATAGTTCGCATGACTTGATCCAGTCCGAGTCTCGATACTTTGCTCGTCTCACGCCTATGGCATCTTGGAGAAAGGAGTACCTGCTGCGTACACGCTTGATGAGGAGTCTGGCGCGCGGCAAGCCTGGTGCTTCGACTGCCTCTGGAGGCATTGGCGCATCTGTCCGCTCTGGAAAGAAGACCAGCGCAGTTTTGACTTTCAACTCGAAGCTGCCCTGGCTCGTGTCTAGCCTCCACGCAGTCTTCACCAACGGCAAGAAGCCCCCGCGAGCCATCCATGGAGCCGCAGATCTAGGAGTCGCCTCGATTAGCGATCCCACCAACGGAAGAATAGAGAAATGGGGATTTGTAGACCCTTTCAGCTCGATGCAGCTTGACGAGGTTGTCCCGAACTTGGTGCCATTTGGCCTGGGAGAAGGCCCTGCTGCCACCCCCAACGTTCTTGATGTGAGCCAGCCTTACGGCCTGCTCGCCGGTGAAGGCTTCCCAGGAGGCCGTGCCTACTTCCGCAGCACCAACGAGAACCGTGGACGGTACCTTGGAGGTGATTCTGGCGTCGTGGATACTTATCCTGATATCCCCAAGATTCCAGAAATGTCTGAAGCCATTTGCAGCGTCTGGCTGGCAAAGTCGCAGGCTGTGCCTGCAAACACCAATTCAATGATCGGGATGCTTACTGGCTCAACCCTTGGCGTCGTATCATCCTTCGCTATTGGCGGTGATTCTGGTCCGCAGCGATATCAGGCTGGAGAAATCACCGCTCGATGGGTACTTAGCCCTGGTGTGCCTATCATTTCCCTCAAGGTTGATGATAACTACAGCCAGAAGCGAAAGACGGCTGGAAGAATCTTTGCAGTTGCTCTGAATGCTCTCGGCGAAGTCTATTACCTGACTGAGACGCCCAGCGCACAGAACCAGGCAAAGAGTGAGGACATTACCAAGAACGCTTGGTATGCTGGCCGTTCAGTATACTGGCATCTCCTCGACTCTACGCGACGCGTTGCTCGCCCAGATGATCTGGACAAAAATGCAATTAGAGGAGCATACTCACCCAGATCTCCTTCCAACTCGATGAACCTGAGCAAGAGTCAGTTGACTGCTGAAGCTCGGGAGATTGAGAAGTTCCTGCGTCACAAGCCAGCTCACTTTAGGAAGGTCTGTGAGGGATGGGATATGCAGCGCAAGCTGGAAGTTGATTTTGCCAATGACGACGGCCAGGGTGCAGGCGAGAGCATTTTTGTTATCGACTGTGGCCTAGCTGAAGGTCGTCCCGCAAACATTCAACGCTATAGTCGATCTCTGGTTTCTCAGGAAGCTCAATCATCCTCGGTTATTCTGGCACCGGCGCCTCCTGCACCTCCTGCTGCCAGTCAATCATCCCTCTTCGGAGCGGCGCCGGGAGAGACCATCGGGACCCCTGAGCAAGAACCACCAGGACTTGCTTCGCCTGCCTCTGCGTCGTCGCCAGACTCACTGTTACATCTCCATGAATGGGATAGCTGCCCAATGAACCTGAAAGGCCACTTCCATGCTACAATCACCAGTGTTGGCCTGGATCGTTCGAACACTGCGGTTCTCACACTCGCCGAAGACCCCCTCTACGCAGCTGAGGAGGAAATCCCAGGCCGCAGGTCTCGACTGTTTGCTATCGGAACCGACGCAGGTGCTGTTCTTGTGTGGAATGCCAGAGACAACGCCAAGGGCTCAGGCATCGACCCAGTCCGGCAGATTCAGACTGAGTCCCCTGAAGTCTCCTGCGTGGCACTTTCAGCGTTGTATGTTGTCCACGGCGGAAGCGACGGGCTTGTCCAGGCTTGGGATCCCCTGGCTTCTACTCTCGAGCCTGTTCGAACTCTCAATGCGAGGTCGAATGGTCGAGTTCCCCGACACATGATGACAATGAACCCCTCTCTTCGCGAGTCCAACTATTCTGCGGTTGGCGCCATCTATCTCGACCCTGATCCGACAATCCTTCGAGGCGTTGTTTCCTTTGGCGCTTTCTTGAGATACTGGGCATATAGCTCTGCAGCCCATACTATGGGACGCAAGCGCCGCCTGAGGCATTCTGACGTTCATGGTCGTCTGGCTAGTCGCCGCCAGGGCGGAGTTGTTACCGACTTCATCGCCGCTGAGGAGGCTGAACTACGACTTGAGAATGAGCAAAAGGCCAAGGAGCGGGCGCGCCTGCAGAATCGTTTCGGTGTTGGTGCTCTTGGTGACCTGACAGAGGAGGAGGCTCTGCGGTATGCACAGATGGTCTCTGAAGAGGCATTCCTCGAGGAACAACGTCGAACCAGCGACTCGGCTGCCGATGCTAGTCTTGACACTGCGTCAACCTTTAGCGAAACCACTGTCGACACCATCACCCCTGAGCCGAGCATTACTGAGATGACTCCTCCCACGGCCCCTCCTGGGGAAGATTCTCGTAGAATGCCCAGCGAGGACGACTATGAGCAGCAGATCCAGCAGGCCATTCGTCTCTCGCTCATGGAGGGCGTCAACGAGAATGGCCACCACTCACCACCGGCAATGAGCTCAGGCGACTACGAGTTCTCCCTCACGTACAAGGCCAAACCCAGCAAGAAGGGCAAAAATTCAGGGCTCAGCTCTCCAGGGGCATCTAAGACCGGCGGCTCATCTAGCCATGCCGAGCCGCGCGACTATGACCTTGAACTCGCCCTCAAGCTCAGCATGGAAGATTCAGGCCATGCTTCATCCGATGTCGGTCTTGGTGTGCAGTTTGAGGAGTTTCCGCCTCTGGAGACGGAGGGTGTTGGGAAAGGAAAGGGAGTGCAGAGGTGGTGATACTCGCCGAGAGATCTGTGTGTGCTTGCGTTTGCGTTTCGAAACTTTTACTTCTTGCTGCCGGAGTCTGATACCCATTCTATTGGACTCTTTTTGCAGGCATTCGATTATCTTTACTTCTTGGCCTCTCCATGGCACCCTTTAGAACCATAGTTATACATTTACCTGAGCCGTTGCAACAGTTTCTCATACTTGTCCTCGTTTTATCAGTGACATGTCATCTGTTGAACCCTCGCATCCACGACGTCGAAACAACCACCATCACGGCCGCAGACAGCTGAACCTTGTTCCCCCCTGTCAGCACCAAACAAATGGCAGCCTCAAATCACCAGCCCGTGACGCGTCGTCATGCCGCGACCACCCCCGCTCGTATCCTCGTGTCGATCAATCCTGCCAGGCACACTCGAGGACAAAGAATGCCTCGGGACGGCTCGGGTTGGATGATGCAGAGTTTGTGTTTGGGCTATGAATAGGGAGGGGAATGCCAGCTCAATCCAGGCAAGGCGGCGATAGGGTGAGACATCATGATCAGTCATATATGGTATCAGTTCAAGTCTCAAGATAATACATTACTATGGTACAGTACAATATGCCGCATCTTGCGGTTTCCATGTGCTTATGGCTCGTATTTGCAAGAGCCCCGTTTGCCAGGTATTCGTCATGTCGTAAACCTACATGCCCAACCAGAGCCAGTCTTTCCCGTACCATCCGTAGTATCCCTGACATGTGCCCCTTGACCTTGGTTTCCCATCGAGATGCCACCCATCCAAGCCATTTTGGCCCATATTAAATCCAAATCCAAATCCAAGTCCAAACGCCAATCGCTATGCAGAACCCAGTCATTCCCCCAGTGAGACCAAACCGTTGAGAAGCCGCACCACTATCATCATCGTCCTTTCCCTTCTCCTTTCCCTTGTCTTTGTCCTTGCTCTCGTCCTTCTCATCCCCGTCATCCTCGTCCCCGTCGTCCTCATCATCCGCCTCGTCCTCATCGTCTTCGCTGCTACCCTTCTTCTTCGCCTTCTTGTTGGCACTTCCCGTCTCGGTAGGCAGGCTATCTGTTCCTGTTCCTGTTGCCGTGACCTTGATCGTAGTCACAGTTGAAGCTCCAAATGGATATCGGACTGTAAGTGTAGTAGAAATGGCAATGCCGCTAGGACCGATGGTGACGGTCTCGCCGCCAATAACTTTCGTGGTACTCTTGGCGCCAGGCCCAGCTGTGAAGGTTGTCCCATCAATGATTACCCATGAAGGGCTGACCTTTGTGATGGTGGCACCGCCCACAATTTGGTATTTGGTATCGGTGGCTTTCGCACTGGTACCACCAAGAGTGGTTGCGTCGACAATAACACCAGAAGGTCCAATGGTAATGGTGTCGTCGTCGACGGTTTGGGTTGTTGCTGGTATGCCTGGTCCGTATGTGAGGGTTGTAGAACGAAAGACGTAGATAGACACCCCGGACGCAGTAACCATTTCGCCTCCCTGTATGATAACATCCGTCTGGGGTGCACCGACTGCACGGTAGGTGAGCGTCTCGTCATCCACCACGATTGTTCCCGGAACAATGGAGACTGGCCGTTCTTCTACTCTTGCAGTGGCACCAGCCACAGGAACCTCGATCCTCGTCGACATTCCTACAAAAGGGAGCTTAAATGTCGTGCTGCCGACGACAGCCTCTGATCCCGAAACAACAACGGGTACTCCTCCGATTGTGGCTTGGGTAGGAGTGGCAGCCGAGACGACGCTTCCCAAAGGTTGTGGTTTCTTGACTGTTGCCCCTTCACCAACAACTTTGGAGGGGAAAATGGTAAATGTTCCATGGTCTGCTGTCGCCGTTGTTGTTTGGCCTGGCCTCAGATCCGAAAAGGTGTGGTCATTGATAATGACTTCTGGACCTCTGGCAGTCACGCTGAAGGTTCTTGGTGACCCTATCTGCGGTTGTGGTTGAGGTTGAGGCTGTGGTTGAGACTGTGATTGGGGCCGTTGTTGCGGCTGTGATCCAGACTGTTGCTGGGGCTGTGATTCAGGCCGTTGCTGGGGTCTCGCGTCTTGGCTATCACCCCCAGGTTGGTGACTGTTTCCATCGTGAGGCATATTAGAGGGCCGGGCCATCTGTTTCCTACTTACCGGGAGCCCATTGACTCCCTGAGTGGGTCGGTTGAAGCGTGGAGGTGGTTTCGAAGTAACAACGACGGCAGGATTCTTGTCAGTGGTGACGAATGTGACAGTCCTCCTAGAAGATGAGAATGTTTCCACTGGCTGTCCAGGCCGTTTGGTGGATACACCAAATCCTCCCGATAGTTCTGGTGGCTCTGGTTGTCCAGGCTTCGGGGCAGATGTAGGTTCTTCCTCGCCAAGCGTCTCAGAACTGGTGGGACAGTAGTTGGGGGTCTTGATGGCGGGATAAGGTGCCGTGTAGTCACTATAGTTGCCGTATAGGGTTGTCGTGGCTGTATAGACGATGGAGAAGATGGTGACGGGCTCATACTCTCCTAGGCTAGTGCAAGGCGTTGAAGAGACTGCAGGTACCGCAGTGAAGGTGCCGTTCCCCTTGTAAGTAATGGTGGTACCGTACCATCCATTGCTGCTTGAGGTGGATGTCCTGGTCTTGTTGAGGCCCGATGTAGTCGGGAACGAGAGACCCGGAGCATGTTTAGTCCTCACCCTGCCTCGTGAAGGTGCTGAGGCCGTCGAGGCCGCTTCAGGCGCAGGCCTGGCATTGTTCCCCGACTCGACAGCTGCGGCGGGAAGGGAGTCGTCATGCGCTTGCTGGTCAGACGCTTGCTGAGGCCTGGCCCTGTTCCCCGAACCCCTGGAACCGTCGGGAGACTCCCCTGTATCTGGGGCTTGGTTGGCCTCTGAAGGAGGAGCTTTGGCCGGAATTGCAGTGAATGAAGGCGAATGCTGCTTTGAAAACGAGTGATCGTTGGGCGCACTGATGATCTTGGTGCCGACGTGAGACTGTGTCGACGGGCCAGAGGAAGATTTAGTCTGGTCCTTGTATCCAGCTGTAAGAGGGTCGGTTAAAGAAACCGGTTTGGCAGCTTCAGTGGTGAGACTGGGGGTGAAAGAAGATGGCCTGGAAGTGGTGGTTTTCAATACCGAGATTGATGGTGTAAGTAAGCGAGTGGTGGTGTCGCTTGAGGAAGTCGCGACTATGGTGCTGTTGATTAAGGGGAAGCGCGCAGGTGCCGCCTCACGGTTCACGACGTCTGAGGGTGATTTTAGCATGAATTCGTATTTCCCCTCTCCATCATCAAATAAAACTCACCTCGACGCACGACAATTCCATCGACGGAGTTCACGAGCGCTGCGATCGAGAGCAACGCGACCGTGTGTAGATGCATGCTGAATCTTTTCGCCTAGTACGTCAGGCGCCAGTGAGCCATCGAACCGAAAACGAACGAACGACAGGCAGGCCTCTTAAGCGAGTGATGAGGCCAAGTCTGAGAATGTAGGTATTCGTCTCGACATCAACTTGCTGATCTCTGTAGTGGCCGAACGAGGTCTGACCAAGCCTGGCCTTGACGTCGTCGAGAGAGCATGGAAAGATGAACCAGAGCCAGAACCAGATCAGTCAGAAGATGGCGAGGGAGGACTTGAACGTTAATGAACCGGCCGGCACGCTACTGTCCCAACCCACCACCGATTGAACGGCCAAGCTCTAGCGTAACCTGGCATGGGTTTATCGGCCACGGCACAGGCGACAATGCGCTCCCGCCCAGGCCAAGTGACTGGGGCTACTACCGCAAAGGAACTGGGGCCGTCCTGTCGCTGGAGCCGGGGCCTCCTTGCACTGTTTCATCCTGCCAGGAGAGTGTTCATTCTCGGGATGTGGCACCCACACACCGACACCAGCTCCAGCGGCGCATCTCTGCGGTCGGTCGGAGGACACCCACAGGGAGACATGATGGACTGGTCTAGAGCAGAGGCGCTGCGGGAGTGTACAATCCGCATGGATGAAGCCCTCCGATATGTTCATCAGACCCGAGAGACTTGTTTCAATGGTTCAATTACTCCGAAAGCCATGTTCAACCTTCTCTCCCGGTTCTGCATCCCAACTTCTTGGTTCCAACCTCCGCTGGACTGGGGATGAACCCACAAGGTTGGATCAACCCAGCGCTGGACCAGGGCGATCCTCCTTGGCAAACCAACACCTCCCTCACTCAGCCTTTTGATCTCTTAGCTTGAGTGAGCATTCTCTCCAACCGACCCGACCTCTGAAATATTATTCGCTCTGCCTCATCGGACCGTTCAGGTACGCGTCCTTTACTAGGAGATGGCACACGTAAGCTCTAACAACGGTGCCTGTCCAATCTTCACCAAGACTGCATCGATGTCACTCAAAAGTTCAATACATCTGGATAGCCCGTGGAACATTGTTTAAGACAATCAGCTCGGGAATCAGGGCATCAGTTGTGCGGGCTGAAAAGCTTTGCCGTTGTCTGATTAAATGAGCATCAAAATCAGATCAGAACTCGAAAACAAGTGCAGCAAATGCAGCGCACGCACTCGAGGCTAACGTCGACACAATCCTCCCTAAAGCAAGAAAGGGGAGATGAATCTTAGCGAATTGTTAGCGCCTACTGCCGATCCTCAGGTGTTGTGGAGACGTGAGATGATGGCTTCACCAGTTGTCTGTTGGTTGATTCCGTGACTCAAGCCCGTCGACATCAGCTCTCCAATTACGGGGACAACTCCAATGCCAGGGATGCGTGCATCCGTTGGACCTGGCTCCCGATTCCCGGCTATCGTCTTATTATCGTACAGATCGATATCCTACGTGAGGTTCGAGGCACAACGTCTTCAGGGGTGATCGAGGTTGGACTAGGTTAAAATTACGGTTGTTGGCTGCGGATACTGGTGCTTCCAAATTATCGTCTCCAATGATCTCATTCCGGGGCTTGGATATTCACCGTCTTCGTTATCTGCGCTACCGAAGGAACTTTTCAGCTGCATTGGTGGCGAAGGAGGACTCGGCGTCGCGGCCTCAGTCTGTCAAGGTGGGTTCCGTCAATGTAGGACGACTAACAGAACCGGAGTTGTTGCATTTCATGTCGGACCATCTGAGACTATTGATGAGGTCCCGAAACTTGGAGTTGAAAAAAGTTGACCGACGAGAATTCACTTCTCTTCATCTCTGGAGTTCGATACAATCCTGAAGATTGCCTGCCGCCTTAGACCCTTTTCTCGCAGGCGAGCCACTTTCCTTCTCCAACTCTCATGTGCCCCATGACATACAGCATCAAGAATGCGGTCCGGAGATCCTCCCCATGCTTCTTCAAGCACATGCATCCATCCTCTCAGCCCCAAGGCTGAAGAAGCCGGGGAGTCTGATGATCTAGGGCTCCGTTCCCTGTTGACTGGAAGGACGATGGGTGCTTGTAAGGCCATTCCCTCTTCTCAGCTTGACCGAAATCCACTAGAAGCGGAGGACCATGTGTCGGTGGTGGGTATCCTTGCAACTTGGACAGGCCCAGCTCGGCGTCGGCGAGTCAGGGTGACGAACTGGGCTCCGCTCCTCCCGCCACAAGACCCAAGACATTTGAGGCCCTGTAGGACGGGCCAGGGCCAAGCAAGGACAGGCCGAGATGGGTGCAGCAACTCTGCGCCCTGTGGCTTTTCTTCAGGGAGTGGCGCGTCGAACTTTTTGGCTCCCTCGGTCGTCTCACTTTGCCATCTCGCGCAGAGAAGCTGAGGTCCCTATCTCATGAGAGCCGCCTGAATCACCTCCCACCTCCGCTCTCTTGCTTCAACGTACATACCGCGGCTTCGGACCTTTGAAAAGCCCATGGGCAGACCCTTTGATCCTGCATGCGGACCCAAAACGGCGTGAAACGGGTCCCCCGACAGCGCGTTGTGGACGCTGTCACATCATCGTGGCTGTCCACCCAGAGATTTGAAGTGAATGCCTGCCTGCCCCTGGACGAGCAAAAGCGTCGCCGTTGAGGTTAACGACTCTGGAATTTCACATCGTATCAATCGGTCTCAAGATGTGGACAGTCATCCTTGGATCGTCTCTCCTTCTCGTCGCTGGAGCCCAAGCTGGCCCTGCGCCGCTCCTATTATCTCCCAGTCAATGGCAAGTCTCCTACCTGTTTCACTCGATACAACGTCTGACTTTCTCAACTAGGAAAGGAATCGACGGCAACTGGTCAACTATTTCCTTCTCACTGGGCTCAAACTCACAGGCCGTCGATGTTCTTGTGAGCACAGCGCTTTCAGAATTTTGGGCTGTGGGATCAGGTGGATGCTTACCTCGTATGTCTACCCGGCCCATGTTTACCTCGACGCTTCTTCTTTGATTACAACAAAGAGGACTTGGCTAAGCCTCAGCGACATTGCCGTGCTAATTATCCTACAGGGGAACCTCATTGTAGTGCTGCTCGGGGCGGCATTTATGAACCCGAGGAATCCACCGATTGGCGATCGTTGGGAACCTGGGAGCTGGGCCTCAGTTACCTAGGGTACGGAGGTAATGGCGCGTATGGTCGCGACAGAGTCACCACGCAAAGTTCTACTAGCTCGGAGCCATATTCGATGGATGGGGTCCTCATGGCTGCCGTCAACACCACCAGTTATCTCAACGGACTCTTTGGCTTAGGAATCATACAGGGCAACTTTAACGGAACAGTTGCAGACTCACCATTGACTCAGGCAGTCAAGGATTATGGCTGGATTCCCAGTTACAGCTTCGGCTACACAGCCGGTGCCCATTATAGTATGAATCAATGCCCTTCGTCTGTTGACTCTAGACGCTAACTAGGCAGGAAACGCTCCCGTCTCGTTGACACTTGGAGGCTATGAGCCCTCGAGATTCAAATCGCACAATTCCGACTTCACCTTGACTCAACCAGATAGCATGGAGCGAACTCTTGTCCGTGGTATCGAGATCATGCCCGCCAATGGCAGTGTTGCCCCGGATAGCTGGGGCTCAGAATCTATGGTACTCTCAGAGTGGGACACGTCGTTTGATGCTATTTTTGATAGCAGCACTCCATATTTATGGCTCCCGGATGATGTCTGCGATCAGTTCGCGGCAGCACTTAACCTCACATACAACAGCACCTTTGACCTTTACCTCATTAGCAACGAGCAATACCGCGAGTACTCAAAGGCAGATACATTGTCTCTCACCTTTGTACTGTCCAGTTTCGACAACAACGACAACTTTGGTGATCCTTACGACGTCTCTGGCGTTGTCAACATTACCTTGCCATTGAGAGCCTTTGTCAGCCTCCTTCAGTACCCTTTTATGGAAGAGACGATCAAGTATGGCGAACCTGCGGTCCCTTACTTCATGCTTCGGAAGGCACATAATAGCACCACCTATATCCTCGGCCGGTCATTCTTGCAGGAGTCATATCTCATCACCAAATACGACGAAGGAATCTTTTCAATACACCAGGCCCTCTTCCCTGAACAGTCATCATCCGACCCCGAGTTGATCGCCATTGGACAGCCCGATAACAGTCCTTACCCACCACCTTTCTCAGGTAACTCGCGAAATGGACTTTCTAAGGGCGCGATTGCAGGAATTGGAGTTGGCTCTGGGGTGTTTGTGGCCTGCGTCGCGGCCTTGGTGGGATGGCTATGTTACCGTCGCAAACGAAAGGGTTCTGCTGGAAGCGCTACCTCTTCGGAAGACGACAAAGACTTGACTCCCGGTTCAGCGACTCGATCGCCGAGGTCACCTATTATGCAACTACTCTCTAAACTAACTCGACGGGGCAACTCGGATTCTGCTAAGGACGGGAAGGAGAACGAAAAGATATCCGAAGCCCCTAACACGCAGATATACGAGATGCCAGCTCCGATACCGCCGGCAGAACTTGACGGAGATGACGGCACCTCATGGAATGGAGATACGGAACTGGGCACAGACAGCTCGCAAGGCATATCCGCATATGAGGTGGCAAGGCGGAAGCTTGACAGACAGCTACAAGGTCCTGTCCCAGCGTATACGCCTCCTACCGACGGAACCGTGTTGCCTCCAGAGAAGGCCATCTACCAACCAAATCCAGCAAACATCCAACCTCGTGCGTTGCAACGCTCACCAACTCCCTCGACAGGAACGGGCCAAGAAGGCAACTCAAATCCAACCTCGATACCCTTGCCGTCTCCTATGACTCCTGGATTCGACGCAACTGGCCGGCCGCTCTTAGTGGCCTCTCCCATGACGGCCACCTATCCCGTCTCACCTACTCATGACGGGAGCACCTCACCAACCTCACCTTTCCCCCCGTCTTCGGACGGCCAGACCAATGGTTCCACAGGAACGAGGCGACCTCATTCTGGAGTTGACTCATTCTCGGCATCAAACACCTCATTGAATGTACCGCAACCTCAAACGGTGCAAAGGACACCGATTGACCCGTCCAAGGTGGTGTTCCTAGGGCCGTTGCCCGGAAATGCTCGCTTTTCCAGACACGACACGCCTCGAATCACATTAGACCAAAGCCACCAGGATGATGATGTTATCAACGCCGCACCGGACGATGAGGGCACCGTGGATAGTTTGGGCAGCAACTTTACAGTGGAGGAGGAGGAGCGACAACAAGGACCAGTGGCCGGACAGGTGAACCGAACGACGGACAGATCATCTACTCAGGCACAGTCTACGCGATTGTCAGGCATGAGTCAAACAGCTGAGCCCGATACGCCTCGTAGCCAAGAGCGTATCGACGGGGGCAATGAGCTGGTCCACGTCCCGCAACTGGCTGAGAGACGGTACAGTTGGGAGGAAGAGCGATGATATTTTGGAGTGGATGTCTTATGATATAGCCTGGAGCTATCTTCTGGTGTTTTCCGCATTGCGTGGTACTGGGTAGGGCCATAGAATTGGATTTAAGCTATGGCGTCTGGGCAATCTGGAATTGTTATTCAAAAAAGGTATGGGTGCCTCTGGTGGTTTACTCGTCATTCCCTATGTTCATATGTATGAGCGAGCGCATGCTTTAATATGATATCAGATAGAATGATGTGATAGTTTTTAGCTTTCTATTCAAGACTTATGTCCGTGTACAAAAAAGTCATATCTATCGTCTATTGTTCGTTATCCATAATCATCATCTACCAGATCTCTTGCCACCACGTCAACGTGGACAAGACCTTTTTGCGTTCCTCGGTGTCCTCGGCACCCTCTGAGAAAGGCTCAAAGACGGCTCTCTTGGCTGCATCTGCCATCTTGGTTGAGCCACCGCAGACGCAAAAGATGCCATTATCCAATATCGGACCCTCCAGACGCTTCGCCTCTTCACGTAGTAGGTCCTGGACGTAAATCTTGTTTCTTTGGTCTCGCGAAAAAGCAAGAAATACGTCCAGGTTCCCATCACTCACGGCAGCGTCCCATTCATCATGGAAGAAGTAGTCGGCATCGCGGTTTCGGTTCCCGAAGAAGAGGTGCATGGGCGCCCGCGAGGGATGAGTCAGGCGCTCATGATGCTCGGGGGAGAGGGAGGCGATAGCGATGGGCGCTTAGCGTTTTGCGGGCCGTGGATGGGGGAGAGGACAGGCTTGTGGGTGACAGTTAGAGAGGAGCCTGCAGGGAGGTTCTCTAGGTAGCGAGAGCAGAGGCCTTGGCGAGGCTTGCGGAGGATTGTGCGGTACTTGACCAGGGCAACAAGGAGCTCAACACGGGTGATATTCTCATCGGTTGGATGGTTTAGTTTAATGCCGCCGTTGGCGATACTAAAGTCCCGGCCGCGGATAAGGGGGAAGATGTCAAGGATACGCTCAGCCGGGAGCTTGACCGACGTGAACTCCTCAAGAACTTCTAGAATCGACCGTCTGGATCGCGTGGCATAGTCAAAATACTCATCGAGATACTCAGTCATGGTGAACTCGAGGAGACGCTCCTTGTGGTCAGGGTTGGTGGAGAAGTAGGACATGCTCTTTAGGAAGGACCTCCGAGGGATGGCGGTGAAGTCGATGTTGTTGAGAATAATCTCCCTTAGTGTGCACTTGGGGTCTATGTAGAGGTTTTGCGGGAGGGAGTCGCAGAGGGTTAGGTCAAGGGGCTTGTCGGCTATGTCATCCCAGCCCATGAGGGTGATGAGCTTCTGGGCGTCTTGGGGAAAGTTCTTGGGGTAGACGGTGAGGCAATCTCCTGGATTACACTGGAGTTTGACTCCCTCCCGCCTGGGTATGTCAAAGGAGACAAGTCGAACATCCTGCCAGTGAGTCTCCGGCGTGAGTCTGACGTTGTCGGCTAGAGTGGCAGTCCAGCCGTTGGGGATGGGGAGAAGTGAGGCGGGAGGTAACTCTGAGAGTTGAGGAGAAGAGTGACCGTTGAATACCTGGCTAGTTTCCAAGGCATTGCTAAGAGACCACTTGGGAGGGAGGATGACATTGTCGGGGATGGGCTTGAGACCGAATGGTGGAGGATGGTGCTCCAGGAGGTGTTTAGAGAGGGTTTCGGACCAGCGAACAAAGCTGCCGTCAATGCTAAACAGCATCAGTGAGATGAGTGCGAGGCGAGTTTCAACAAGAAAACTCACCCATCGGGAAACTGTTCATCAGCCTCAAAGGATTCAATGAAAGTTGCAGCGCCAAGTTGCGCCAAGCGCCTGTTCAGTTTGCGGGCTGCCCAGTTGAACCTGAGATGTGTAAGTCGGTGTTACAGAGTAGTAATTACGGGGACACAAACTTGAGATAAGTGCTATCGCCCAGACCAAAGGTCGTGTACTGAACAGAAGACAGACATTCTGGGGGGAGCTTCTTGCGTAGCAGTCTCTTCCAGAAGAGGAGCGAGTTGTGTGGCATATCACCCTGACCAGTGGTTGATATGACGAATATCACAAACCTATGCTGCAAGAGGGCATTCTACATAAACGAGGTATCCGTCAGTGACTAGGATGCTGGGCTATGGCGAGGCGACGTACCAGATCTACCGCGTCCAACTCCTCAACTCGGCTCTTGAAGTGGAGCCTCTGGCAGACTCGCCCAAGCTCCTCGGCCATGTCCTGAGCATTGCCAGTCTCTGACCCGTAGAGGATGAGCACGGTCCTGTCCTGGACGGCCATGGCGAACTGCTTCTGCTGCTGAGGCTCGGCTCGACTCGAGTTGAAAAGGAATGGATGGGGAAAAGGAGCAGGGGGGGTTTCAAGGTAGGTTCCGCTTTCGCAGTTGAAGATTGAAGGTTTGTTGGTTAGCGCCCGTTTAGTTCCATGTCCGATGGCGGGGCCCCCGTGTGTGAGAGACCTGCGTCGGGTCGGATCTTATCAATCGGGCTGCTGCTCGCTTGCTCGGCAAAGCTTGTTGATGAATCAGCCACTGTTTGTTGCACATTGACGATGTTGGTGGATGGAGTGTATTGCTTATGAGTTGGGCTGTGAAAAGCAATTGTGCTGAGAGCTTGTACAGACTCGGTCAGTAGAATCATTCGTTTGGTGAAATTGCAGTCAAGGGCCCCAGGTCCATATTGCCTCTGTTTGCGGTGTAGACAGACCGCATTTCACCTGATACCATCCAACCCCATTTCCCATCATGATTGAGAGCCTCATGCATCTGCTTCTTTAATCCCCGGAATCCCATCGAGGTGGAGGCGCCACAGAAGGACGGTTGTTCCATGATGCCGGTTTGACCAGGGCCCTGGAGCCTTGAAAGGTGCAAGCCACAGGGGGTGCTAAGTGCACTGACAGCGGCCAAGTTCTAGAAGCCTCGTTTCCCGGTGGAGCTTTTCCACTGCCCTCGAGGACTTGGCTTTTTCTTTTCCGGGACCTGGCATTCTACTGTACCTACCGGTATCCTAGCCCGTTGCATCCGAGCTGTCGGGCATGGGCGTGGGTGTGCAAGAATAGAAGCTCACTCATCTCGTTTATTTATTGGTGGGAGGGAGAGCTCCCATTAAGGTCCTGGCCTGGGGCAGTGTCCCAGCAAACCCCCTATTCATCGGGGTCGGGGTCGGGGAGGGCGAGCTGGCCTTGTCAGGGGGGGACACAACCTCCAGAGATACGGGAGATTCAATCAGCTGTGAAATTATCCAGGACGAGAAGCAATTTCGGCCCTTTCAGGCGTCCGTCAGGAGTATTGCAACGATATCATGCATTTTGCTGATTTCTATCCGTACTTTTTCTCCATGCCAACGAGATACACACGCGTTTGCATTTCTCTCGTTTCCCAATGAGGCAGCCCTGAGGCCAGGTTTCCAAATAAAGGTGAAAACAGACTTGCTTTAATTGGAGTAGCTGCCCGTGTCGTGCATAAACACATCAATGTGAGTTGCGGGACAGGCGAGCGAGGTTGACGACTGTTCTTCAGCCCCGTGTAAGTCAAACATGAATGGATGGATGGGCAAGACCTGCATCGCAGCACAGCGCAGCACCGGCATAGCAACCGTTTGCTGCTGTTGATGTCGTGATGGCTGGTGACGGATGACACACGCCGAAACTACAGCTGAGGTGCCAAGCCTGTCAACAACACGCCCCCCACAGGTGTCCATCTGAGAACAACGTTGAACCAGCGGTCAACTACAATAGTATCCATTGCCGTAGCTTGGCCTGTTTGCCGTTCCCCGGCGGTATTGGTGTTCCTATAGATGAACAATGTATACTATACTTCCAAGTTCACGAGTCACTCAAACACTTCCCTATTCATGTTAAACTTTTGAATGACAGATGTCCATCTACAATGCCATGCCACAGACCTGACCGATACAGTACACAAGGTCGTGACGCACATGCAGGCCCGCACCACCCACACGCCAGGCCCTAATACCTACATGAACTGGCACAAATTCAAAGCCCGTCAACAAAGTCCAAAAACAAATCAGGAGATCGTCTTCTCTTCAACTTCTGCCCCCCTCCGTTACACTCCACGTCTCTGAATCATCGACATCCTCCTCCAAGCGACCCGCCTCGCCTCATCTCTAGGTACGTCCTGCCATTCAGTGTCTTGAAACGAGAACTCCTCCCCAGCAGGAAGCAGCCTCAGGTGTGCCGGGACCACCAAGCGGGAGGGAATCCACAACGCACACAGCTCTCTGGGAGCTTCCATGTATCTGATACTCATTCAGTGGTGGACTATACCTCACTTCCTTGACCGCAACGTGCAGACACCGCCTAATCACGATCCCCCTCGAGTACCTTCCTCGTGTCGTGTACCCGCAGCCATCCTCCACTCGTCGCACCTGCCCGTCTCCCCCCAGCCCTGGCCACTTTCCCACTTTCCACATCTTGCCTGCTCCAGCGTGTCCTGCTCGCTCGCTCACGCCTTCCCTCCCACCCCCCTGACCTGACCGACCCAACCCCATGCTCAACACGCCCCTTCCTCCCTCCCCCAAGCCCAAAGCCGAAAAAATATTTCAAGATTCGCGCGGCTCCTATCGCTCTCTCTCCTCCCTTTCTCTTCTTCCCCATCACAACTCCAGTTCACTTGTGTCTCCGCGCAACGCACCGTCGTCTGTCTAATCCCCCCAACCCCCGTTTCTAGGGCACCAAGCTACCCTGATCAAACTCCTCCTTATTGCACCAGAGTTGAACCTGTCCAACCTGCAGCCCTCGTTCTCGAACGCTCCTCCACCACAGGTCCCCAAGTTCCGAACGTCATACTCAACCTAACCACAACCTTCATCCACCAGCCGCCATCATGACTACCACCGCCAACACCACCAACAACCTGGATGCTGCCGTTAATGACGTCGCAAACACTCTGAGCAATACCTCTATCAGCAAGCCTGCCGATGACAAGACGGCCGCCAACGAGGCCGCCTCGGCCAGCGCTGCTGAGGGCCGCCGCCTCTACATCGGCAACCTGGCCTATGCGACAACTGAGGGGGAGTTGAAGGACTTCTTCAAGAGCTATCTTGTGTGAGTTCCCTCTTCTCTTGATCATCTCGCCTCCCATCCCGAGAGCCTTTTGCCCCCCTTCTCGCCGCCCTCTGAGCGAGACATTCGAGTACCCCGCTGGAGACACGTGTCTCTCTGCCATCGCGATGCGCTCCTTCCCTGGACATCAGACGACGACGAATGTCGGCAGGCACGCCCCAGAACCACCATCACATTAGAGGGCCTCGACTTGTGCGTCGCATTTGGATGATTTACAGCTGGGAAGGCGCATCGCAAACTGGGCTTGTCCCTGTTGGCTGCACGGGCCTGACATCCATCTACTGCCATCGCACCATCACCTCATGGTGAACACCAAGCATTTACTGACATCTCTGTAGTGAGTCTGTCTCGATCCCAAAGAACCCTCGCACCGACCGCCCTGTCGGCTACGCCTTTGTCGACCTCTCCACCCCTACTGAGGCCGAGCGTGCCATCGAGGAGCTCTCCGGCAAGGAGATCCTCGAGCGCAAGGTTTCTGTCCAGCTCGCTCGCAAGCCCGAGCCCGCTGGTGAGAAGACCGAGGGCGCCAACGGAGAGGGTTCCGGCGCTGAGGGATCTCGTCGCCGAGCTTCGGGACGTGGCCGTGGCAGAGGCCGTGGTCGTGGTGGTCGCGGTGCCCGCGCTGGACGTGTGAGTCACAATCGAAAGATGTAGTCCCTCTGAAACTTTTACTGACCAATACGCAGGAGGGCGCCGGTGAGAAGAAGGAGGGTGAGGCTACCGAGGCCGTTGCTGCTACCGAGGATGCTGCCGCCGCAGTCGCTGCTCCTACCACCACTGAGGTTCAACCTTTGACCGACATCACAAACAAGATCAACACTGACGACAGTACCAAGACCAAGACTCAAGCTCGACCTCAGCGCGAGCGCCGCGAGCGTGGCCCTCCCGCTGATGGAATTCCTTCCAAGACCAAGGTCATGGTCGCCAACCTGCCTTATGACCTGACCGAGGAGAAGGTCAGTAACCCCTGAACTGTGTTATGAGTCTCCGCTAACTTGGCCAACAGCTCATTGAGCTCTTCAAGGCTTACGAGCCCTCTTCTGCCAAGATCGCTCTCCGACCCATTCCCCGTTTCATGATCAAGAAGCTTCAGGCTCGCGGTGAGGCTCGCAAGGGCCGTGGCTTCGGCTTCGTTACTCTGGCCTCTGAGGAGCTTCAGCAGAAGGCTGTTTCTGAGATGAACGGAAAGGAGATTGAGGGTCGTGAGATTGCCGTCAAGGTTGCTATTGACAGCCCCGACAAGACCGATGATGACCACCACGAGGGTGCCGTCAATGGCCAGAAGGAGGCCGCCCCTGCTACTGAGGCTGCTCCCGCTGCTGGTGCCTCGGCTCCCGCTGCCGCCCCTGCTGCTACTCCTGCTGCTGCCCCTGCTGCTGCTGAGAAGAAGACTGAGGCTGCTGCCCCCGCCGCGGCTCCCGCTGCCGCTGCTGCTGCCCCTGCGGCCGCTACCACCACTCCCGTCACCACTGCCTAAGTATGGGCCTGACGCGAGTCTCACGGGTATGAAGATTTGTTCATGCCACGATGATCACTCTTACGATTTGGCACGCGATTTCAACGATTTCTCTTACGGTAGATTCTCGCTACAGAGATGGAAAGAAACAAAGGGGATTATTCAACACCTTGACTGGGACGTAGCCAAGAGCTATTCGGACTCTGATGAAATCTCGGGATGGTGTTTTCTTGTCAACCTTGTTCTCTTTTCTCAAAACACTTAATATCTCCATAATCGGAACGCAAAAGTTCGCAGGCCCTCATTCATGTATTTGTATCACCCTTTTCTCCATCACTCTTCTGCTGGGATGTACACTAGTTTACGCCGGAGGCGGCTCGAGGGAGAGAAAAGCTCGGCGCATTTATTAAACAGGGCGTTTTTGATGAAACAAGATGATTGTAATGTGGTGGGTTAGAATGCCTGATGATGCGTTTGCAGTGATGTGCCCTGAAAGGGAATTCGTGTGTTTGTCGATGATGTGATGAAGTGTTTGATAGACATGTCGATGGCAATGTTGACGTCGTTTGAGAGGATTGCGGGGATGGATCATCGGGGAGGCGTCATTGTTCTCACCAGAGAAACTGAGAGCGTTCCAGCTCTGTTTGTAGAGGATACATTGCCAATAGGTAGCTATGTGTTTATGTTCGTGGGCGCAAATATATGCTTTCAAACGCTATTCTAAGTTCCTGAGACGACATGTCAAGGAGTGTGGTGTTGAAGCTCACGTGGGCATTTAACATGTTGGTTCTAGAACCTTGAAATGTGCTGTTTCGGGGGATAAGGACGGTACCCAGGTATGAACTGCAGCGGCCTGCCCCGCCGACCCAGCCCCTTAAGGACCCTGCCACTGGATGGATGGATGGATGCAGCTTGAACTGGACACGGAACCTACTGGCACGCAGCAAGACCCGACGGGGCCAGGACCCATGCTTCAGTGCCCTGAGCGCTGAGTGGTGTACGGAGTACTTGATCCAAGCAGAAGAGGCAGGGGGGTCACCTACTGTAGCCTCTAGCGCACTGAGACATCCATTCGTCTCCCTTTGCAACTGAACCTGGTTTCGAGCCGCCAGCTGGGCATCAACCACCCATACCAAACATCCGTCACCCAAACAAACATTCAACTCGAGAGCTCCGATCGATTACGGCCTCTACCTCTGTCGCGATGGCGTCCAAGGGCATGTGGGAGGTAGATCCAGAGACGCGGTCCAAAGTCAGTCAAGTCTTCTTTCTCCCTTACCTCCCTATCAGGCTTGTGGCCTCTCTGCCGTCACCTCCTGGCGGCGATGCGCTCACACGTGCTGACATCTATCCCAGCTTGCCGCTCTCCAGAAGGAATCCAAGAACAACCTGTGCTGCGACTGCAATGCGCCGTCCCCGCAATGGGCGTCTCCCAAGTTTGGCATCTTTATCTGCCTGTCGTGCGCCGGCGTGCATCGAGGCCTCGGCGTGCACATCTCCTTCGTCAGGAGCATTTCGATGGACGCCTTCAAGTCGGGCGAGATCGAGCGAATGCGACTCGGTGGCAACGAGGGGTGGAGGAACTTTTTCGAGGCGCATGAGCAGACACAGATGATGGGCATCACCTGGGAGGATTCGACCATCGCGGAGCGGTACAGCGGCGAGGTTGGTGAGGAGTGGAAGGAGAGGCTGAGCTGCAAGGTCGAGGGCCGCGAGTACGTGCCTGGTGCCAAGAAGCCAGCTCCCGCGCCCGCTGCTGCGAAGCCGGCGTCGCGGTCGTCGACTCCCATGGGCGGCACCGCCAACCGGAACCAGAGCCCGGCGACGGGGTCGGGGTCGGGGTCGGGCAAGGTCAGGGTGGACGACCAATACTTTGCCAGACTGGGTGCCGACAATGCCTCGCGGCCAGACCATCTGCCTCCCAGCCAGGGAGGCAAGTATGCTGGATTCGGTAGCACGCCTGGACCGAGCCAGTCGAACGACGACCTGCCCAACTTTGCCGATATGCAAAAGGACACGATGGCGGCGTTGACCAAGGGTTTCGGCTGGTTTACATCGACAGTCTCCAAGACTGCCAAGACAGTCAACGATGGCTACATTCAGCCCACGGCCAAGCAGGTATGACCTCATTATCTACGATTCATATCTTCTCTGGTGGCCTCGATTAACATGACCACCTCCCACAGATCGCCGACGGTGACTTTGCCAAGCAGGCGCAATTAACAGCAGCCTCATTCGCCAAGTCAGCTCAGCAAGCTGGCAAGAACGCACAGGAGGGTTTCAACCGTTTCGTAGAGGGCCCTGAGCACCACAAGAGCCGGGATGCCCCACTGGACGAGAGTAAGAAGAACTTCTGGGACGAGTTTTCCAACTTGGCAGACCAGAGGCAACCCAACAACAGCTCCATCGGTACAAGTGCTATGGGCATGGGCAAGAAGAACCCAGCTCCGGCGCCGAAGAAGCAGACGGATGAGTGGGATGACTGGTGAAGTGGACTGCAGGGGCGATGTAAGAGGGTAGATTGAGAGGAAACATGTTGTTGATGGTTGGGAGTTGGAGCTTTGGAGTATAGGCGTGCTTGTTAATGGAGCGAGTCTCGATCAAGAGAATTTGGTCATCTCCAGGGTTTTGCAGTAAGACGGCAGCAATGCTTGTCAAGTGTGAAGGGGATTCGATATATGCCTGACGTATGTAAGAGGGTATTGATGGCTGGACTCGGCATTCTACCTCTAGTCGCCGGCGGTCGAAGTCGGCTATAAGCCGAGTTAGCCACGGGGGCTGTTGTAAGTCCAAGGTGGTTTTATGGTAGAGGCTGTCTTTCTCGGTCAAGAGTCGGTCTCTTGGACACGAATTTTGGCATTGAAAACGCCGGTTTTGACAGTTCTAATCAAGAAAGCGAAGTCTTGAGCTCACATTTCAAAATCCCGGTGACCGGGCGCACAAATCCGATGCTCGGCCTCAAGACGGCTGTCACGTGGGGTAGTCGGCCGAGGTTGGAGCCGGCCCTAGCCGGTACCGCTCCCGCCCGAGCTTTGCCATGACGATTTGGCTCGGCCGTCTTGTACTTCTTGCCGCCGTTCCCCCCCGACAACTTCAATTCAACCTCGCATTGAACAGCAAATCATCACGATGTCGGCACTACGGATCCTCGTCCCTGTGAAGCGGGTTATCGACTATGCGGTAAGGGCACAGGAATTGGAACGAGACGAGATCCATTGAGCTCTGACGGCGTCGCAGGTCAAGCCCCGAGTGAACAAGGCCCAGACGGGCGTCGAGACGGCCGGCGTCAAGCACTCGATGAACCCCTTTGACGAGCTCTCAGTCGAGGAGTCTGTGCGCATCCGCGAGAAGAAGCGAGCCCCCGGTGGTGTCGAGGACATCTGCGTCATCTCGGCTGGACCCCCCAAGGCGCAGGACGTGCTCCGAACAGCAATGGCGATGGGCGCGGACCGCGGTATCCATGTGGAGATCAAGGACGGCGAGGAACTGGAGCCTCTGACGGTGGCCAAGCTCCTGCGACAGGCGGCAGAGCAGCAGAAGAGCAACCTGGTGGTTCTGGGCAAGCAGAGCATCGACGACGACGCCAACCAGACGGGCCAGATGCTGGCAGGTCTCCTAGGCTGGCCGCAGGCAACACAGGCGAGCAAGGTCGAGTTCGGTGCCGGCGATGAGGTGATTGTGACCAAGGAGGTGGACGGCGGCGTCGAGACGGTCAAGGCCAAGCTGCCCCTGGTGATCACGACGGACCTGCGACTCAACGAGCCCCGGTACGCCAGCTTGCCCAACATCATGAAGGCCAAGAAGAAGAAGCTCGAAAAGGTTAAGCTGTCCGACTTTGGGCTGGACAATGAGAAGCGCCTCAAGGTGCTCAAGGTTGCCGGTGAGTTTTCTCCAATTGGTAATGTTGTTTGAGGAATATGGATTGCTGACGATTAGCAGAACCTCCTACTCGACAGGGTGGTGGCAAGGTCGAGGATGTTGGTGGCCTGGTTAGCAAGCTCAAGGAGCTTGGTGCGCTGTAAATGAGAGGACAGCTTGATGAATATGCACGAGTCGAGGAGTTTTTGTGTAAAAATGACCTCGATTTAGTGTACGAGAAATAGAATAAATAAACGTCATGTCAATATGTACATTGTTGAAGATATCACTGGCCTTCTCACAGAGCCAGAGAGAGGGCCGGGTGTAGGAACACAGCAGATATTATTTCGGCACAAGAGTATCCATAGTTGACAACCCAAAGCCACACACGACCCCTTATAAAACACTGCAATACGTAATTACGTGTACCAAATAAGACATCTTGATAGTATATATGGAGTAGGCTGCTGAGAACTGGATGTTTAGATATGGTGGTTATCCTGCCATTGGTGAAGGTGGGATGAAACTCCAAGCTTGCGACAGGAATACAAGTCAGTGAGAAGAGGGCTCAAGACCAATTTAACAATCCGAATTGATTCATTGACAAATGAATCGAGTTGATACTAACTCCAAACTGAGTTACCAGATCCAATGCCTCTGATTCCTTCCTTGATGCAACCATTGGGGGTTCCCATGTTCAACTGGTTTCGCAGAAAATAGCAAAAAATGCAAAAATCAGAACCTAACCACGATAGGTGAGGTTTCGACTTTATGGCTCTCATTACGAGATCGAGTAAATTCCCACTACCCCAGTGCGTACCACTTATTACTACCGGGGTGCGATGAAAGAAATGGGTGAAAGTTTGCACTTATGAATGTGGTGCTTGTGGGTATCATGAGTGGATTCGCTGCGGAAGAGTCTCGTGAGAGATGAGGACTGTGCTTTGAGGTTGTGCATGCATCCCCCTAGAACCAGGTCCATCTTGATCTCGGCATTCATGGTCTGGGCTTATAATGATCCTAGACTGCTACGATCTGATTATCTGTCCTGACTCATTGCATCCGATCCAGGAACGCCCTTATCGAAGCCCATTCCGCTATCCCGTCCGGGATTCGGACATGACGGACGCCATGTTCCTGGGGTTGTTGGCCCCCGTTATCAACAGAAAACCCCGTGATGGATCTAAACTCTTAACGACTCTAGCTCCATGGTCTCACTCAGCTTGACCGCCCGCATGCGAAAGCGGGCAAATCAGTGGGCGCGCCCTTGATCCCAACAAGGATTCCTAGAGCTGTCTTCTTGTTTGCTCCACTGCCCGGCCTCCCCATGGAGCTGAGCTGAGGTTGAAGAGCTTGACGTCGCGTGAGTTGATTGTACGTCATGGGCCATGGAGGATAAAAGGGCATCGTTGCCCTCGTCTTGTCAACTCAACAGCCATGGAGGAAAGAGTGTGTCGATCCGATAGAGGATGTGACGTGTAATTGGTGTTGGTCAAGCATGGAGACACACACACAGACCAGACTCAGACCTCAACCGCCAAGCTTAGATAAAAACGATATCGGAGCACGAGCAAACTCCCTCCCACAATGACGGGTCATCGTCACCAGGGTCCAGGGGCTGCATTAGCGGCTCCGTAGCGGTGTCACCAGGCGGAGCGCCGAAGCCGCCCACGCAGAAACAGAGTCTTTCGCAGGCGGCTTGGCGGCTTTGGGCTTCCGCCAGAGCAAAAATCGAGTCTAAGCTACCCCACTAAGGAAAAAAAAACTTGGCGGGGAGGAGCCAACATGGCCAATGACCAACACGCTGTTGTCAGGAGGGAGGCGCGAGCGTCTCTCTCGTCTCGTCTTTTCTCTTCCTTCTCGGCCCCTCCCTCTTCTTTCTTTCTTTTCTTCTACAACAGAAAGAAATCCTCGCGATATATCAACTCTCGTACTACTCCTATTACACTCTGACTGCATAGTCTCACACTTCTCACCCCTCCTCCCATCCCGAGCTTGTCTCACAATCCGCTCATATGAACGGACGCCCTTCGATCTTCACCTCGCAGGTACGTTTCTACCGTTTTCCCTTATGTCTGTCGAGTCATTGTGTCGCGTGCGGCTGCTGCTCCGTTCGTCGGTGAGCATCCTATCGCGACCCCGCCAAAAACTTGTCCGCTTGACGGGAAGTAAAGAACGGGTTACTCAACAGTCAATGCTTCTTCTATCATCTCTTTAACACTTGTACTCTTCAATTGACCCCTTGCTGACTCGTTTGCTATAGGATTATCTCTCTGGTTCGTCTCACCTCTAGCTTGGCCTGACTCACCGCTTCCCAAGCTTTCCCATCTTGGATCCGTTGGGCTTCGCAAACTAATCTAACTTTACGCTACAGACCATCTCTGGAAGTCCCAATCTTGCTAAAGGGCTTCATTGACCAACCAGCTACTCTTCCTTTGACTTCAACAACCACCCTCAACCGATATCAAAATGTTCTCCCGACTGGCATCCTTTGCCAAACCCGCGGCCAAGTCCGCGTCGGCTCCTGGCCGATCTATGCTTCAGGTCCGATACCTGTCTGAGCAGGCCGTCGCTGGCAGCAAGGGCAGGAAGATGCCCTTCACTGCTACCCGAGCTACTGCTCCTGTCGCTTCCCTTCCTGCGACTCTTACTATCCGAGATGGTCCCGTCTTCCAGGGCAAGGCCTTCGGCGCCAACGCCAACATCTCTGGCGAGGCCGTCTTCACCACTTCCCTGGTTGGCTACCCCGAGTCCATGACCGACCCCTCCTACCGAGGCCAGATCCTCGTCTTCACCCAGCCCCTCATTGGCAACTATGGTGTCCCCTCCAACGCCCGAGACCAGTACAACCTCCTCAAGTACTTCGAATCCCCCCACGTTCAGTGTGCCGGTGTTGTTGTCTCCGATGTCGCTGTCAACTACAGCCACTGGACCGCCGTTGAGAGTCTGGGCGAGTGGTGCGCCCGAGAGGGTGTTCCCGCCATCTCTGGCGTTGATACCCGTGCCATTGTCACCTACCTCCGAGAGCAGGGTTCCTCCCTTGCTAGGATCTCCATTGGTGACGAGTACGATGCCGATGAGGATGAGAGCTTCATCGACCCTGGCCAGATCAACCTGGTCAAGCGCGTCAGCACCAAGGCTCCCTTCGTTGTCGAGTCTCCCGGTGCCTCTCTGCACGTTGCCCTCATTGACTGCGGTGTCAAGGAGAACATTCTCCGCAGCCTGGTCAGCCGAGGCGCTTCCGTCACCGTCTTTCCCTACGACTACCCCATCCACAAAGTCTCTCAGCACTTTGACGGTGTCTTCATCTCCAACGGTCCCGGTGACCCTACTCACTGCCAGGACACTGTCTACAACCTCGCCCGCCTGATGGAGACCTCATCCATCCCCATCATGGGTATCTGTCTGGGCCACCAGCTTCTGGCCCTCGCCGTCGGTGCCCGCACCATCAAGCTCAAGTACGGCAACCGTGCTCACAACATTCCCGCCCTTGACTTGACCACTGGCCAGTGCCACATCACCAGCCAGAACCACGGTTACGCCATTGACGCCAGCACTCTCCCCAGCGATTTCAAGGAGTACTTTGTCAACCTCAACGACGGTAGCAACGAGGGTATGATGCATAAGACGCGTCCCATCTTCTCTACCCAGTTCCACCCTGAGGCCAAGGGCGGTCCCATGGACAGCTCCTACCTCTTCGACAAGTACCTTCAGAACGTCCAGCTCGCCAAGAGCAACCAGACCGTCTACAAGGACAACCGACCCAGCCCCCTGATGCTCGACATTCTCAGCCGACAGCGTGTTGGCGTTGAGCCCACCCCCCTTGCCGCTGCGGCCTAGGCGGATCATTGTAGAGAATCTTTTTGGCGTCAAGGATCGGTAGCTGGGTAACGGATGGTTGATAATTTTGCACTTTGCGGGAGAAGGATAAAGATTGCAACTTTTCTTGTGAATACGTAGAGCAATAAACAAACTTGGAACATTATATCTCGATTCTCCCTGGCTTGACCCACCGTGAGGTTAATGTCTTCACTATGCCCACCAGATCCTCAATGGTGGAGGGGTTATTGCAGGTCTCACAGCATTTTGGATCTCCCCATCTCTGAGAACCGTAACCCTTCGTATCATATCACACTGGAGGCAGACAAGTCATTGAGATGATTAATCAATCGAGCTTCAATTCCATATACCGTAAAGCCCACCATGTTCCCATCCCTTTGTTCCATGCCAGCCTTTTAGATCCCTCGACGCCGACCTCCAAGCCAGTGACCATCTCCCATTTCATCTCTCATGTATATACACGAAAAAGCATATGCTTCAAGTTCCCCCCTGTACAATCAGTCCCTCATCCGGTCAAAGCCGTTCTCGGGCTCAGAGCCAAACCGAGGTCGTCGGTCGTCGCGGGGAGGAGGTAAGTAGCGATCACTCCGTGGGCGACCGCCACCTCTGCCACCACCACCACGGCGACGTCCTCCGCGACGCTCACGCTCAACAGCGCGCTCACGGTGTGGGGGCCGGATGCCTTCAAAGACCTCCTTGCCTCGGTCGACGAAGTTGGCTCCGTCCTCAAAGGAATAGCGGTTGATTTCACGGCCAAAGTCGCGGTCGCGGTCCGTCGAGTAGAAGGAGTGCATGTTGTTGATTCGGCGGCTTGCGAGATCTTCGGACACTGGCTGGTAGGAGATAGCAGGTCGACTGTTGGTGCGCTTAGAGGCGCCGCCTGGGTTGGTAGGAGGAGGACGAGGGCCGGGTCCGGTGCCAGGCTGGACAGGACGAGGTCCTGTTGGAATAGCAGGGTCGCGATAGCCTCTAGGGCCGAGAGGAACAGAGTCACCACCCATCATGGAGGGGCCCGTAGGCTGTCTTGGACCTGGAGGAGGGCCTGCGCGAGATGTGGAGGCTGTGGCTTCTTCAAGATGAGCCTCGACAACCCCATCGGGGCCGTCCTCATAAACAACCTCCCATCTAGCACTGGAGCGTCCACGCGGGCCACCGCTGGCATGCTCCGTCTCAATCCAGTCGCGTACCTTTTCGGGAGGGATAAAGTCGAGCCAGAGGGGCCTACGGTTGCTTTCATTGGGCCAGACAATGTCGTGAAGGGCGTTGCGAACGCGGGCGGCCGCGGCGGTGGTCCTGAAGACGACAAAGGCATGAGTGCGGATCTGGTCGAGGAAGAATTCGACAATGACGTTATCATCAAGGAGGTCTCTTGGGGGTGTTGCGAGGTCGACGAGGTGCGCCTTAACGTCCTGAGGGCGAAGGGGGCGCATCAAATTCTTGACATAGAGGGCTGGAGTAGCTGGGTGCACCGAAGGCGCAACATCTCTTTCGTAATCCATTTCCTGCGGTTTCTCCGCCGGTGTTTCCTCTCGAGGCGCGTTTGACTCGGGCTCCGGCTCGGGCGCGGGAGCAGGTGCAGTTTCTTGATTCTTTTCCGGCTGCGGCTCCTCGTTGTCGATGTTCATAGGCGCAGGTACCTCCTCCTGCTCCTCAACCTGAGGCTGTGATTGTTCGTCGCGCGCGGGGAAGGAGTCTCCGTTTGCCGCACCCTCGTCTGCGCGAGCGCGTTTGCGCGCGATGGCTTCTTCGGTTGGCGGAGGTGTGAGAGAGCGACGTTTGCGCTTCTGTCTCTCTGCAGCTGGTGTGGCTTCGAGAGAGGGAGGAGAGGCCGCGGTCGTGGTTGCAGCTCTTGACGCCTGCTCAACAGTCGGTTCTCTGGATTGAGCACCTGCCTCCTTTCCAGGTATCGGCACGTCTGCTGTGGGGTTGGAGACTTCAGGAGCTTCCTCTGGCGCGCCGTTCTTGACAGTCTCTGGTTGTTGCGGCTCGCTGGTCTCCTCTGCATTCACATCTGCCTTGGTTGTATCGACTTGGTCGTTTTCCACCTTTTCTTCTTGGGTTGTCTTTTCTTCCACCTCTGCATCTTCGGCCGTAGGCTTCTCGGCCGCTTCGACGTCGGGGGTTATAGATGCGGTTCGAGATTCATCGTCGGCCGGCTCATCAGCCATGGATACATCTTCGTTCGCGCCTTCAGGCTCGCCTGCGTCCTCCCTTCGCGCCTGCTCCTCATCGGCTTCGACTAGTCGCGCGACAAGCTCGGTCTTGAGGCCATGCTGCTGGAGACCGCGTCGTTTGAGCTCGGCTTTCAGGTCGACGACCTTGAGCTTGGCCCAGTCGGTCATGATTTGAGGAATTGACTAGCCTCGGCGGCTGTTTCTTGATGAATCTTGCTTCCAACGCTCTCTCTCATGAAAACAGACGCAGTTTTAACGGTTCGGGGCGGCGGTCGGGGTTGAAAGGATGGAATTAGACAAAGGGAGCTGCGAAAGGCTTCCAACGTATTCAGCATCTTTCAGCCTCGTCGCAATAGTCAAGCCCACCATTGTCGCGTCGACCAATAAGAAGCCGAAAGGGAAAGTGGTTATGTAAGCAATAGAGACCCACCACTTTAGACCACCCAGCTCGGGCTCCACCGCGCCGGAGTCAGCCGCCATCAACCTCTTTTCTAGGTGCCATGAAACACAATGACAAAGGCATGAGTGAATGTTTGCATATCCAGCTCGGATGTTATGGAATTTTTCTGTGAAGCTTGATGTAAAGCCTTGTACCATGCTGGATCCAGTGCACAGTCCCTCCTGGCCCATTCATTGTCGTATATCTCGTTCATGATATGCAGCTGATGGTGGATCTCCAACATGCTCAATCATGATTGTATCCACCGAGAGCGACGGATCATGAACATGTCTTGAGGACAAAGAAACACTTCAGGCTGCCAACTGAGCCCGTTGTATGACATTGATCAAGCCATCGGTGAGCACAGCAAGGTGAGCTCATGGCAGGGCATGGTCAGCACGAGCAAGAACAAAGAAAACATGGATGGCTGTGCTGTTATACGCTCGGATATCTGGCAAGCAGTCCGTCAGGCAGGACAATGGCCATTGGCAACTCAGTCTCATGATTTACTCCCTGCAGCACTAACCCAATTGTCATTCATGGCAAAGAGCTGACACCTGGCGATACTATCCCTCCCATCTCCGTCCACCCCATGAGGCCAAATCTCACATCCCTTCACCGAATCTTGCTCGCCAGCGTCACCTGAGCCCATTATGGAAATTGTCGGGCTCTTGATCCTTACACCTTTGTTTTGACTCATGTATCCAAGAGGCGAGAGTGGACTGACTTGTATGTGGTTGTCTGCCGATAGCCTGATGTGCCCCTTGTCTTTTGCCCGCTCCTTGCCCCTGGCCCTGACCCTGCCCTGGCCCCCCTGGTTCATCGGCATCACACGACCTCACCCTCATCTGCTCAGCCGGGTTGGAGCTCTCCGAGCTTGTGTGGGGCCAGCTACACCACGTCATTGCCCTTGGTGCCCGCTTTTTGTGGGATTTTTGGCGCCTTTTGTGGCCTCCACCTCCACATTTTCACTCAGACACCAAGATTCCACGACCCCGCCAGGATGTGCAGATCCATTGCTTGACCAAAACAGAAATTGAATTGAATAGAGAGCTCCTAGTCTTTTTGGGATTTTCTTAGGTTTCTCCCGCTCGTCTCCGTGAAACTACATTACAAAAAACATTGGTCTCAAATCAGGGCTATACCTGAGCCCGTCGTAAACTCTTAACTCATACAAGTCGGCACTCAATGCCAGGGATCTTAGACGTCGAGACCATCGACGACAACGCCCTTGTTCCAGGTCCACTGAAGGACTCTGGCCACCTCCGCCGCACACGCATCATCAACGAGAGCGCTGACAAGATACAGAGCTGCATCAATGCCAGAGCTGACACCCCCTGAGGTGACCACACGGAGGCCACCAAGCCGCATCGCGGCACGACGAGTGATTGACTCGCGGCGCGAGTTGGAGCCCTTAAACGACATGCTTCCCTTTCTGTTACACCAATCCAAGTCAGTTGACCGTCTCAAACTTAATGCATGGCAAAGCGGGGTAAAACGGGGATGGGGGTGCGAGCACAGAGGAAATTGTTACGTACCGGGCGTTTGAAGGGCGGCGTCCGGAATCGGACTTTCGGCGGATGTAGGGGTTCTCGTCCTCGTCTCCGAGGTCGAATCGCAGGTTGTTGACGACGTAGCGGGCGTCCTCGATCACGTCGGTACGCTCCTGGAGGTTCTGGGTGGCTGCATCACTGCAGATGTTCTCAAAGGTGGTGAAGAAGTCGGGGTGGGTGGTGGCAGACAGGCCAGAGAGGATGCCCTGCTTGCCCAGGAAGAGGGCACCGGTGCACACGGAGAGGATGGTACGCTCCCGGGCGGGGTCCCGCTTCTGGAGCTCCGAGAAATCGGTGATGAGGCTGAGGGGCTCGAGCTCCTTCTCGACGACCTGCTTGGAGTTACCGCCGACGACGACGAGGACATCAAAGTCCTCGAGGCGGTCGTGGGCCTCCTTGTAGGAGATCTGGGAGCCGACGATGACACCCTGGTCCGAGATGACCTTGGGGTCAGGGCCAACGATGGTGATCTCGAAGGCCTTGTTGTCTGTTGGAGGGGGATTGTGATCAGCGGGAGGGGTAAAAGTCAGAGGGGGCGCCATTGGGTTCACATACTCTCAGGGTCATTGAAGTCGTGGGCGGCAGTGTTGAAGACCTCGAGCGCACCGGCAAAGTCCAAAAGATCGAACTTCTCGTGGACGGCGAAAAGGACGTCAATGGGCTCGTCAGAGACGGCCGAGGTCTTGTTCGCACTCATCTTGGCGGTTTAAGTAGTGGTTTGGGAAGGGTTCGAGACTGAATCTTGTCGCGGGTATGCGTATGTAGGTGAATTAAGCAGGCAAGCACAAAGGGCGATGCTGACTGCTAGAAAGGTGTTTGTGGTGGTGAATTGGCTTTTGATCTGATCTGGATGATGATGATGGGAAAGAGAAAGAAGAGGAGGAGGGACAAGAGGAGGAGGAGGCCGAGTTAAGTAATGGAAGGGAGCCTAGGGATGTTTTTCCCCTCACTTCATGGATTGACCTCTGGCGACTCAGCAATACTGCAACGCATCTGCAACCAGCCAATGCCTCCCTCGCAGCCTGGACCAGAGTCAGAGTCGAGTGGCTCGATTCCAGGTCAGATGGGCACCTCTGGGACAGATTCCACAAGACGTACGGCTTCGAGTGGGTCATCACGCCAGCAGCCCGGGCGCCAGAGAAACTCGCAGGCCTTTGCCGTGCATCCATCCATCGATCATACGCCCACTAAAGAGACTAGCCCACTCTGGTTTGCGGGGTTATTAGTGCGGCGGCACGGCATCCCAGCCCATCCATCACCTTAAGTGAGTCGGCGAGGTACCTTGCTGTAGGTACCATCCGTGCCGCGCCGCACCCAAGGTGATGCAGGTATCCACTCTTCCGGAAGACGGAAGGTACCAACCGGTCATCTGCCGCCGCCTCAGGCTTAGCCATTTTCGCTTAGCACCCCCAGCCACTGAAACCCCCCTGTGGCTGGCCGCTGCCACGCCCAGCAACCAGCTGCTTTCAGTGACCTCCCAGGCCACCTCCCGCTAATTCTCAGTCGTCGTCGCTGCCCTCCGAGGCTTATCCCCCACTTAGCTCAGCCAGAAACGGACCACCTGGCCTGCACCAAAAATCAGCTGTCCATCCATTCATTGTCCGACGCCGAGAGCGACCGAATAGCTTCATCCAGAATAAACCCCGCGGAGCCTCAGTAACTTAGTTAAAGATCCACTCTGTACGGGCCTCATCGCCTCGGTCTGCTCACCTTGAGTCTCGCGAGCCCGGATGAGGCCGTCACGCCAGTCATGGCTTCATCGGCGTACGTCATCTTGACCCCTAAAATTCTTCCATCGCAAGTCGTCGCGAGGGCCTTGTCCTGCAGCTCGACCTCATGATCGTCCATTCCATCTCCTCCTTTGACTCCTGCGACATCTCGGCCATCCGCTGACCATCATCTCCACTTGTGTAGGTCGCTGAAGGATCTGTCCAAGGCGATCGTCGCCTTCCTCGCCGAGCCGACCGCCTCACTCCCCGACGAACTGACCCAAACCATTGACGCCTATCTGCGCCGAAACCAGAAACACGATGAAGCTGCGGCCGATCGCCTCCAAGAGGAGCTCTTGTCCATCTTTGACAAGCACGTCAAGGACACGCCGGTTATCTATGCGCCTTGGTTGAGCATCCTGCGACAGCTGCTGTCTGTCCTTCGAACACCTGAGCGCATCTTCACATGGTGGGATTCTTGCTCAGGGATCTTGGCCAAGGGATACCCCGAAAAGGGCGTTGTGGAAGAGTCTCTGGCCATCCTCATGGAGATCATTTCTATTGCCGAGGAGAACCACGAGACTTCGGATGCCGACCTTGCCTCCAGCCCGTTGATCGACCGCCTTTTCACAAGATGGATGGAGAGGCTCTATCCAGCTGCCACTGAAGCAGTCACGAACCTTGAATACAATGAAAAGATCACTCGAGAGGCTCTTGTTGAGTTCGGGAAGAGACATCCAAAGGTTCGTGTTTCAACACCTTATCTGCGCCGACCCATCTGACCTGATCAAGGACTTATTCACTGCGCTGGACCGCTACTTTGTCAAAAGACAGTATCGAAAGGCAGTTTTAAGATTCCTGGGGGATTACCTCCAAAGCCAACCTCCTCATATCCACCAGATTCTCCAGACGCCCTTGTTTGGTGATATCCTCAGATGCCTGCAACAAGACACCTCAACCACCCTTGTGTCGGCTGCTCTGACCGTCCTCATCATGCTCCTACCGCATATGCCCAGCTCGCTAGTACCACATCTTCCTACTTTGTTCAACATCTACGCAAGATTGCTGTTCTGGTCGCGAGAACGCGCAGGGATAGTTGAACCACAGACTGAGGATGCCGATCAAGCCAGTTGGGAGGTATTCAGTTACCAGGCCGAAATCGACGATCATCCTGTCTACCACCTTCAAAACTACTACACCGTCCTTTATGGTTTGTACCCTATCAACTTCATGGACTACATCCGGAAGCCTCAGAGATACTTGCGACATGCGAACGTTGCAAACGCCAACGACATGGAAGTGCAACCTACAGAAATCAGAGATCAGTCTGAGAGATTTCGAAGATGTCATCTGCTCCACCCAAACTTCTATACCCTCACCATCGATTCAGAGAAGACAGACTTCGGACGTTGGATCAAGAGCGAGGCCCCCGAAGTCGTCGCTGAGTGTATGGGTCTCTGCCTCACCACTGAATCCAACCAAGTGCTTGGGCAAGGTTTGCCCTCTATTCCTGTGCCTGGGGCTGCGCCGATGAGCGAGGGGTCTGCCAAGGATAGCCAGGATTCAGCACTACTCAGCTTGGCGACGACTGAGAACCAGGATGGATATCGCCTCCCTCAGTCCGCAAGCATGGAGTCACTAGCAAGCAGTCGTCGGCCTTCAGCTTTGATGCGACAAGGATCTCAGTCAAGTCACCCGTCCACCCGCGACTCAATAGATGCCAAGATGAGAGAGCCAAGTGCTGATAGTCCGACTCTACCGCCTCACCTTACACAATCCTCGTCGCATACACAACTACAGGACATGATACAGTCCAACAAGGCCATCAAGTCAGGTCTCCATCAGTCCTTGGCCAACGACAGTGTACCATCACTGTCACTCAGTCACCAGGAGTCCGTGGCGGAGCGACCTGGCACATCGCTACTGGCAGCACCGCCAACAATAAACTCGCCTCTCTCACTAACAGACACGAGCACTCAAGTTGCTCATCTACAACGTCAGATACTTTTACTGCAGAACGATCTCAACTTTGAAAGATTCTTGAAGCAGCAACATATGGCTCACATTGGCGACTTGCGAAGGCGACATATGGAAGAGGCGGTGACAGAGGCAGAAACGCAGAACCTCCTCATTACGAACCGCAACTTGAAGCATCGGTTTGAGGAAGCGAAGAAGGCTGAGATGCAGGTCCGGAAAGACTCGGAGAAGAGTCGAGCTCTCGCAAAGAAGTGGGAAGCTGACCTTTCTACCAAGCTCAAGAAGCTACGTGACGAGTCGAAGCGACTCAAGGCGGACTTTGAAACACTTCAAAAGGAGCTGGACGGCTCTAAGGCAGAGCGCGACAAGTTGCGTGTCCTCCTTTGTGAGGCCGAAGTCAAGGAGCTCAACTCGAAGCAAAACATGCAATCTGTTGAGATTCACAGTGCTGAGATTGATCGACTCAAGAGCGAGGTAGAGAGACTGACATTGGTGGAAAGGGATCACCAGGCCAAGGAACTTGAGCGGCAGAGGGCCATCAACGCAGCTACGGAAGCCGAGGGCAAGGTCGAGGTATTGACGCTAAAGCTCGCCAGCCGCGACAGTGAGGTGGAACGCAGTAGGAAGTTGTTCCAATCTCAGGTGGCAACACTGCAGGCCAGACTGTCGGAAGCGCAAGAAGGACGGAGCCGAACTCCGCCTGTAGGGAAAGAAGCCATCGAGGCCCTGCTCGCAGCGAGCCGAGAAAAGCAAGCTGAGCTGCAGAAGCAATACGACCTACTGATGCGCAAGTACACGGCTCTCCAGTCGTCTTTGTTGGATATGCAGACAGGGGCGACGCCAGGGCAGCTCAGAATCGAGACGTCAAACGCATCAGAAGGAGACGCCGAAAGCTTGTCCATGTCGACAAGTCCGGTCATGATGAAGACACGACCACAGCGTGTGCTGTCGAGCCAGGATGTGGAAGGCACAGCATACAACGTGACGCCGCCTCTGGATCAGAAACCAGGAACGCCATTATCACCCAAGTCAAGTGGTTGGGCTCATCGGCCGGGGTCGCCGCTAGGAACGGACGGATCTGCTTCGGGGTCGCTCTCGATGAGTCCGGACCAGCGGTTCGGCCGTAGCGAGTCAGGACGGCTGATGGCCAGGAGCCATTCCGATCTCTTTGCGAGCGCTTCACACAACAGGCTTCGCAAGGACTCGAAGGATAAGGGAAGAGAGGAGAGCGTTGCAAAAAAGGACAAGAAGCCGTCGGGTTTTAGAGGGATCCGAGGTTTCGTATATGAATCAGGAACATGACGACTATATTTAGCGAGGACGACAGGTAGACGGACCAACCAGGAGTTGGTGTTTCGGCATGACTATCTTTTATAATTTATTCCGCCTTTGTAGGCATTGGATCGCATTGATCAAGTTCATCGTATGTGTGTGTGTTGTGCCTGTTCACTCATTGATTCACACAATGGCCTACGTGAGACGTTGACTGATACTTGAACATGTGAATCAAACGACGAAGGAGAACATGTTATGTAAAAGCCCTGGTTTACCCTGTATTGTTTTCTTCCATTCATGAGATTATTTTTACAATTAACCTATGAAGAGATATTAGTGAGGGTTTGCTAGGGATAGCCAAGTTTCTGCCCGCCATGGTATTGATGCCAACACCACACAGCCAAGAACATGATACCTCTGATATATCCAGAACGGGAGGGACCCAAGATTCATTTCTTCTAGTAGGATTCTCTTAATGAGTTTGTTGTAGACACTAAATATCATGAGTATGACAACAAGCTACAGGGTATCTGGTCACTTACAAACAACCCCACCAGAGCTTTAAGCATCCATGTTACCGAGACAGACAGTGATCCAAAGCCAGCTAGATAACTCAGATTTTCCGGTTATCTACTCATGTGAAGTTGAATCAACTGGATAGTGAAACAACCTGAGGAAGCAGCCGTCTAGTGCTGAGCGCTTTGAGTCGTGGTACGGAGATTGTTTTCCAACAATTGGTCGGCTTCCGTAGCTCAGTTGGTTAGAGCGTCGTACTAATACTTCAGTTTACACTGTAATATCGGTGATGCGAAGGTCTCAGGTTCAAGCCCTGGCGGGAGCAATCCCATCGCCTTCCAATTGTTCTCTTTTTGCCATTTTTTGCATCATCTCATGATGTTTCGTGTCGTGGTGTTGGTGTTGTTGATATGAAAAGTCTGGGGAAGCTTGGAGTCTTAGGTAAACAGGGCTGAAGGGGGAAGAGATTGTGGGGAAACGTTTGAAGCTTATTGGGCATCGGGAAGGGAAGTTGACCGACTGGCTCCTTCCCTTTCTTTTCGTTTTTGCCCGACGCATGGATGTTAATCTCCGGGGGAGTTGAACCAATGTTGATGAGTATGTCCATTTGAGGGAAGAGAAGAGAGGTGTTGTTATTAATAAGATCGCGATCTTGGACCAGCTGAGCCCCTGACTGTGCGTCACGCTGTCTTGAGCGTGACGGGCTGAGGGCATGTCACGCTCGTTCAAGTTTCCCCACTGACTGGTTCAGAGACGAGTCCATGGAACAAACAATGTGGCTCTCGTGCGAGTTCTTTCTCACCCCCTGTGGATCACGGGCCCAAGATTGGGCGGGCAGACCAGGGGGGGGCGCAGTTGCGGGGGAAGGCGGTCGCCCTGAGGAATGTTTTCAGTGCGACGCATGTTTTTCCATCGTGGAACAGAAGATAAGAATAGTGATGGCCTTTGAAATTAAGCAGCTTGGCGGGCAAGATGTCATTGAGCATGAGCCCCGACTGCAGGAAGGATGCACGTGTGCGCACGTACATTAAAACATCCATGGAATGGCATGCATGGCCGATCTGGTGGTTCTTGTATCCGTAGTTTTTTTCAGCCCACATGGTGAGATTTTAGATATGATGGAGTATTTCACGGGGCTGAGCTGTTGTGCGTGTTGTCTCCTGTCAATGGAAAAAGATGGCGGTGAGGAAATAAGCTAGCAATTGTTTATTTGTCGACTAAGTTAATAGCTGAATGTCTCTAAACAACTCAAGGTGGTGGAGGAACCGAGAGAGTCGATTGGCGATGAATGACGTAGTTGAGAACCACCACGTGAAGCTTCCCCCATTTTTACTCTGGGACGCTAGCGAATGTCGTCAGCGGGGGGTTTGGTCTTCGCGCCTGAAGCGACAGGGGAGAGAACATGAGGATAATATCATGAGAGTGTGATGAAGTAAAGGGGATGTAATTGAGTTGAAATATCAATTGTTGAGACATATATCTTGAATCACCTTTTTTCCTTCTCTTGATGCCTAATCTTGACAACTTGCTTGTCCGGGTATCGCCGCCGCCATGGCCGTTGTTAATGGTGGTTGCGAGTTAGGATTTGCTTTTTCCCGACTTAGGTTGTGTAATTGCTGCTCTTCTTCTTCAACACCATGAGATGGTTCGTGATTCTCCTCTTCTTCCCCTCTCCTCATTCCTCTCTCTCTCTCAAAGAGACAAAAGACGTGGTAGCCTCGTCGATTAGCCTCGTGCTAGATCGTCGCAACGTTGAGATTATTAACCAACGGAAACAAAAACAGGCACACACACACACCACCACCACCATCATCAACCACGAGGACCGAAATTTGTTGTTGTTTGCGGCCCTCTTTTTCCTTTTTGTCCATTATCTATTTTTTTTTACCCTCTCTTTTCCACACACACACCCCCCCTCACCCAGAATCTCACCCTCCTTTTTTTCACTCTCACTCTCTTTTTTGCTTCTTTCTCCCCTCCCTCTTCTTTTTCGTGTGACTCAGGTTGTTTTTTTCTTCTTCTCTTTTTAATTTATTTTCGTTTTCAAACAAACCCCAGAGGGACATCCTCTTCACCTCTGGGCCCCCCCTCATCATGTCGTCGCTCGAGGCCAAGATCGTCGTCCTCGGCGCCCAGGGCGTCGGCAAGACGTCCCTCGTTATGAGGTACTGCAAGGGCGCTTTTGACCCGGCAAAGATAACTTCTACCGTCGGCGCGAGCTTCCTCGCGAAGCGCGTCGTAGACTCTGATTCGGACACTGTCGTGCGCCTGCAGATCTGGGACACAGGTTTGTCACCTCCTACTCTTCCCTTGCGAGGATACTGACAGAAATAGCCGGCCAGGAACGATTCCGATCCATCTCCCGCCTCTACTACCGTGGCGCCAACGCCTGCATCCTCTGCTACAGCATCACCGACGCCCACTCGTTCGCAGAGATGGGCGTCTGGCTCACCGAACTCCGCCGCAACCTCCCCAACGACGTCGTCCTCCACGTAGTCGGCACAAAGGCCGACATCGTCGCCCGCGACCCCTCGGCCCGCCAGGTCCCCTTCGAGCGCTGCATCGCCTACGTCGCCGAGAACCTCGCCCCGGGAATGGGCAGCACTCCGCCTCCGACCGCGACCCCCTACCGCGACCCTACGCCCATTTTGGGCTCCCACGCCATGTCCCCTCCGACCATCGAGCCCCGCAGTCCTAGTTCGAAGCGTAGTTCGGGCTTTTGGGCACAAGAAGTCGGCTGGGATGCCTGTCACGAGATCAGCGCCGAGACGGGTGAGGGTGTCGAGGAGGTGTTCCGCGTCGTCACCCGTAAGCTCGTCGAACAGAACCGCAAGATGCAGCAGGCTCTCCTTACTGCCACCGCAATCCCCGGCACTCCGGGCTACGAGACGGGCATGGACGGGGGATACTTTGACGGCGCAAACCCTCGATCCAGTTTCCGCGTCGGCCGTGATCGCCGCAGCTGGCTCTTTTCCCCGGGCTTCTCCCCCGCCGTAACCGTCGAGCCGGCCGGCACCCAAGAACAGACCGTCCCGGACGGCTGGAATCACAAGGAGCGCAAAAAGTGCTGCTAAAGGACCCTGCGTCAAACGCGCCAGACTAGAGGGGACAATGGAGGGTGAAACGATGTAACCCCTCTTGAGGATGGCGTGTCTACGAACGAAGGAAGCAACAAAAGCAACCAAACTAACTACGAGACGAGCGAAAGAGTTCAGGATGGATGGATCAAGCGAGCGCATGCTGTGTGATACCCGGTGATTCTGGTTCTGGTTCTGCTTTTTTGGGAGGGGGGATGGTTTTTGCGGGTTCAAAGCATTGGGTGTTTTTTCTCTCTACTGATCTTTTGGTTACCCCACGATATAGCTTGTTTTCTTTGTTTTCCTCTTTGCTCTCATGACGCATCGGGCGTTTCATGTTTTGTTTGTCTTTCCTTCGCTAGGAGTTGGAGGATTATCGGTCATGAGGCTGGGCGGGCGCGGTCAAGCTTGCATCACGACATTTCTTCAGGGGATTATAATAGGGGGGAAGGGGAATCATGGGGGGGTGTTTTTTGTGTGTCTTGGCCACGGTTGTGTTATGGCCTTTTTTTCTCTCACGAGACGTTTCTTTTTTTTCTTTTTCTCTCATCTCTTTTTCTTAGCTCTCGGGTCTATACCCAAATTTCTCTCTCATCATCTTCTACTCTCTTGGGTTCATGTCATCGTCTTTGTTACATGTAGCATATGGGTCGCCGCAAGAGTCTCGGTCTAACCCCCAGAAACACCACTTCCATTGTGTCAATACATAAATAGACTAAATTCACTTTGATCCAGATGCCGCCGCCTTCTTTGACTGAACCTCATCGTCGACCGTCGGCGGTGCGGGGATATCTACACCTTCGACTCGGTACTCGAGACCTGGGTAGGCGTCACTCACGACAAGGACGTCCAGCTTGCGGGCTTGTCCAGCCTCGGCCGGAGGAAGCTTGATGCTTGTTCTAGCCGTTGGTTTGCCACCGCTCTGAAGCTTACGGTTGGGGTTCGTAGTCCAACCAACTCGCTTCACAGCCATGACTTCGTCACGAGCTACATCAGCAACAATGACAAACCAGCTCTCTGTCTGCGGCTTGGGGAACTTGGGGGCGTAGATGCGGGCTTCCCGCTCCACAAGTGGATTGAGTCGCTTCAGACCGATTGTCACCGAGAGGGCAGTGGCCTCGTCGATAGAAACGGACACGTTAGGGAGGATTGACACAGCGCGTGCGAAGCGGTTGTGTTGGCTGGTCGGAACAGAGAGCTTCTTAGCTAGCTGCATCGCCTGTGGACGGGTGAGGGCGCTGATCTTGGAGAGAGGCGTATCATTCTTGACATCAGTGTCCACCGAGGGGAGGATCGAAACAGGGGGATCAGTAGGCCAGCGAGCTGACTTGATAGACTGGAGAAGAGCCATCATCTGCAAGCAACTGGACAGATACCCGAGCTCGGTGAGGACATCGATGGAGGCCTGAACGATACGGATGGCTTGGTCGAGGACACTGGTCTGATCACCCACGTAATCAGTGATGGGCAGCTCAATCTGCGACATGTGCGCCTGAAGCAGCAGGAAGGCCTTCACATGGGGATCCCACATGGGGAGGCCAAAAGCATGACCAGGGAAGGGAAGGTTATCCGAGAGAGTGCTGTTGACGAGGTCCTCATTGTGACGAACTGGGAGCTCATCGTACTCAGTTGCGCGGGACATCCAGGAGAGCACATCCAGGAACGAGGCCTGCGCCTTGGCGTGACGAACGAGGTGACGGATGGTCTTGTGGGAGAGATAGTAGTAACTCATGATCTTTCCAAGCGGCGTGGGATCGACGTCGCCGTTGGGGAACACCTCGACACACTTGGAGTCTGCTAGCTCGCTGAGCGACTTGTTGACCATCTCGATCATGTAATCGTTAGCAAGCTGCTGCGCGGCGATACTGTTGTGCTCCTCAGCCGAGATCTCGAGACCATAGTACGAAGGGTTCTTGTGCAATCTCCGAAAGAAGAAAGTCCAGGTCAGGTAATCAAGGGCGTCCTGCTTGGTGATGATGGTCTCAGCAGACACTTCAGCGCAAAGATGGTTATCCAAGACAGTGTGCAGTGAAGACTCGACAGGGAAGCCTGTGTGGAGGAAGTGCTTATAAAAATCCTTCTTAGAATCCTGCGTAAAGATGCGAGCAACTCCCGAGTTATCAAACTGGGGACGGCCAGCTCGTCCCAGCATCTGCAGCACATCCGTCAAGTCCATATCCTTGTAGGCCTCAATCTTGGCGTCAAAGAACTGCGTGCCCTTGACGACGACGAGATGGGCGGGCAAGTTGACACCCCAGGCGAGTGTACTAGTGGCGACAAGGATCTGAATCTTGTTGTTGAGGAATAGTTCCTCAGCCAGTTGACGATCTGACTCGACGAGACCGGCGTGATGCAGTCCGATGCCAAAGTTAATGGCCTCCTTGAGAGCATCATCCTTGACTCGAGAGAGATTTAGCTGCAGGTCGTCTTCATCCATGTGGAGGAATCGACGAGGGTTATCTTCCATTCCACAAAAGTTGATGAGATCCTTGGCAGTAAGGCGAGTCTGTCGTCGCGAGGGTACAAAAACGATGACAGGCTTGTCGGGGCTGTGGTTCTTGACGGCCAAGAAGGTTGGGCGGTTCATGGACTGCATCAGTGGACAGAAGCCCCTGACTTCTGGGAACCCATCGATGTACAACTCCAGGGGAACTGGACGAACCGAGTGCTTAAAGTTAAAGAGACCCTCCTTGACACCGAGCCAGTTGCCGAGGTCTGTCGCGTTGGCGCAGGCAGTCGACATGCCCAGCAGACGGACAGCATTCTTGGTTGAGGAAGCGATGTAGTTCATTCGCGAGACGATGATCTCGAGAATGGGACCTCGATCACCTGCCAAGAGATGAATCTCATCAATGATGACCAGACTGACCTGTCGCACATATCCTCTTGTCTGCCACGAACGCGAGATACCGTCCCACTTCTCAGGAGTCGTAATGATGACATCGGCGTCTTGAATCGTTCGAGTATCGGGTGTGTTGTCACCAGTCAACTCGACAAGCTTCAACCCCAAAGGCCGCGCCAGACGAGCTCCCCAGTCCTTAACACGCTCTCGGACAAGTGCCTTCATGGGGGCGATATAGACAACCTTGGACTTGGGCCTCTCCCGGAACGCCCACCACATGGCCAGCTCAGCAGCTACAGTCTTTCCACTGCCGGTAGGTGATCCGAGGAGCACATTGGCCGGAGTATGATACAGAGTGTGGAAGATCTGAGTCTGCATGGGGTTGAAGAACTGGAACCTCTTGGCATAGATTTCCTCCAACGCTGGGTTCTTGAGAGCTGAGATTGGTAGCGGCTGCAGATTCAACAGATCTGTATAAACACTCTCGGTGTCTGGTCGGATGAGATGTTGAAAAGAGACTGGCGTCACCGTTTCCGCACCGAGCCATCTGTCCGACACGGCTCGGACGTAGATCTGCTTCGGCAGGGGGTCTGAGAGGGGAATTGTAAAGTTCAGCTCGTGATCATCATGGAGCTTTCTCCTGTTAAGAATGAAGAACTCGTGATGATAGATCTCTGACGTCTCCGAGTTCTCAACCCAAACGTAGAAGGACTCAGAGGTACCATGGATCTGATCGTGCCACTTGAAGTCAGGGATCACGTAGAGCTTAATGCGGAGAACGTCTCGGTTGAGAGGTGCAATCTCGGCTTCGACGTGAACCGTGGGAAAGTTGTTGAGAATCCTGGCAATATTCTTGCCAGCGCCTTGGTTGTGAATCAAGCCGCCAATCTCAGCCGGCTCCATGTCCTTCATGGCTTCAATCGTCAGGCTCTCCTTGGCGTCAAGCTGGTTAAGAACAGACTTTGCCAAGTCGAACTGATGAAGGGGATGCTGGAACGGCCAAATACGCTTCTCGATCGACTTTGCCAGAGTGAGCAACACCAAGCATTGGTGACCCCACCGACGGTTAAGGGCGAGCATGAATAGAGCTCGACAGATTCGTCCTGATTGCTGAGCAACATAGTTCATGTCGTTTGAAAGGGCGAAATCCTCGGGCTGACTTCGAGAGATGTAGGATTGGAGAAGAATGTTAGTCTTCGCCTGAGGAGTGTCGATACCTCCATCCACATCGCAAGGGATGATTTCCCGTCGCAAGTGAGTCAGTTCCTTCTCTTCGCTGTCTCTCGACTGAATGTTGTCAAACTCTCCACTCATACTGATCATCTTCAGAATGTCGGCCTCTGTAGCTTGGGGCTGCATCATGGCGTTAAACACCTGAATACTGGTGTGAAGGATATAGTACTGGCTTGCAATTCGGCCGATGTCCTTGCTTCGCAGTTCGTCTGTTCTCTCGTTGTAAATGATCATCTGGCACTGCTGCAGTGTTTTGGCGGCCTGGATAGCAAGTTGACGTCGTCTCTGGACCAGATTAGGGTCATCTCGAATCTCCGACCACTCGATACCATAAGTCATTGGGCTCCTCTGCATGCGAACAAACAGATACGAGTATCCAATCCACTGGACTGCATCCGGGATAGAAGTCACAGTTCCCAGTGCAATCTCAGCGTTCAAGTTGTCCACCAGCTTGGTAGAGAACTTGGATTCGATCGGTTGCTGCTCCGTCACGGCAGTCAAGTAGTGCGTGAGCTTATCGTGAGTGGTGCAGATCATGCCGATACCCGTGTCTTCGAACTGAGGACGGCCAGCACGACCAAAGATCTGCAACACGTCGAGAATGCCAAGGTCGACGAATTTACCATCCTGGGCACTGTAAACCTGGGTTCCCTTGATAACGACTGCGGCAGCAGGCAAGTTGACACCCCAGGCCAGAGTGGCTGTACAGCAGAGAACCTTCAAGACACCCTCTCCGAACAGTCTCTCCATCAGATTTCTGTCAGATCTTGCCATACCAGCGTGGTGAACACCAATTCCCATCGACAACAACTCGCGAATCTCCTTGGACTTGGACTGCTTGATGTCTCGAGCAGCTTGGTCGTAACCAGGGTGATAAGAGGGATCAAATAGGTCAGCACACATCGCCTCCATAGCCTTTTGGTTCAGCATGCGAGCCGTGAGCATGGTATCTCGTCGTGAGTGAACAAAAACCATGACTTGATGATCACGCTCGAGCATCTCCTTGACCTTGTCAAAGGCGACTTGGTCAAGGTTTTCTTTGGATTGCTTGGATCCGGCCTTGCCCTTGACACCAATAAAATGCTGCTCAAGCGGCACAGGTCGGAAAGACGAATCAAAGTAAAACAGGCCGGCATACTTGTTGACCTTGAGGAAGTCGGCCACATCGACATAGTTGGGCAGTGTGGCACTGAGACCGATAATTCGGATGAGCGATTGAGTGCTCTCAACCTGTCTTTCCGTTCGGGCCACAAGCGATTCAAGGACAGCACCTCTCTCGTCGTGAAGCATATGAACCTCATCAATGATGAGGAGGCGGACTTTCTGGACGAGCTCGGTATCACCAGTTCCCTTTCGGGTGACGACATCCCACTTCTCAGGGGTCGTGACGATGATCTGAGTTTGGATGATCTCAGCCTTTGTCAGTTGCATATCACCAGTGTACTCTCGACACTTGATGCCAAGCCAAGCCAGACGCTTGCCCAGCTTCTCCGTGACTTCAGCAGCAAGAGCCTTCATGGGAGCAACGTAGACGATTTTGAAGTCTTCGGCGTTGACAAAAAAGTCGGTGGCTGCAGGATCCTCAAATGGGTTGGGTTCAACATTTTGAGCAATTGTTTGCAGGATGGTAAGCATGGCAGCATCAGTTTTACCCTGAACGAGTTAGCATTGGAACTTCAAACATCGGACGAAAGACTTACAGCACCGGTAGGGGCACAGATCAACATGTTCTCGCTGGTCTTGTGCGCAACAGGATAGACAAGACTCTGCATTCGGTTGAGCGTCTTGTAACCCTTGAAAGTGTTTCGACACAACCCGTTGAGCTCCTTGATGGGGATAAGTCTCTGGCCTGGGCCAAGGCCACCCTTTCGACCAGCTGGGATAGAGTACTCCTCGTACTTGTCAAACTGCTTCCGTTCACTGCCCACTGGCAGACCATACTTCTTCCCGGCATAACTGAGGGTGTTGCCAGCGCTGTATGACTTGTAGACGTGAGGATAATGAGGCTCTTTGGAATGAGCTGGGGCAAGAGTGGCAGTCTTGTGTGCCAGGTCTTGACGACGGAGAGCATCCTCCCTCTGGGACCTGTTCAAAAGCCTGGGTGCAGTTGAGGATTGTTGGGTTTGACTGTTGACGGCAGAAACAATTTCGTCTCTGTGACCTAGGACCTCGATGATAAAGTCGAGATCGTCGAATCCGACAAGGTCGGTGAGTTGGATTTGAAGCTCATCGTCGGAGCGACTGGACGACAGAACACTCATAATCTGACTCTCAAACACATCGGCAGAGAGACCATTCTTGGCCGCAATACCAGAACACTTTATGGCGAACCATTCAGCGCTGTAATCAGCGACAGCTGAACCGTCAATGGCGGCCTCTCCATCAGCAAAGTCGCTGCTGAAAGCATCCTGATCATCATCCGAGATAAAGTCCCAGACATCCTGACCGCTGTTTCCAGAAGAGTAGCCTCCAAACTCGTCTTCGTCGAAATCTCCATCGACGGGGCCGTTTTCCTTGGGGATCTTGAGGTTGGCAATGGCCTCTTGCATAGCTGCAAACTGTTCCCTCCACTGTGCCTCGGCGGCACTGAGTTCCGAAGACGCCATGATTGGGTTTTTTGAATGACAAAGATGGTTTTCGAATAGGTCTCCGCGTGATCATAAAAAGACGTATATTCTGCGTAATGTGTGAAAGAATTCAATATCCTGCTGCCTGAACAAACAGCAGTCGCGGCCTTTTTGATGTCGCTGACCTTGACTGAAGTTGCTTGTCGTGGATTGGTTCACGACGGTGACCCTCGTAGAGTCATACCGCTCTGATAACCCCCACCTCACTGTTGCAAGCCCCCGCCACAGGGCGCCACAGAAGGCTCAAAACTACCTAAACTTGGCAATCGCAGCGGCCTAGCCATGGACCCCGTCAGCCCGTCGTGGGGAACATGTGACGCCCTGACCCGGGGCCTGGCCTGGCCTGGCCTAAAGTCCTACCGACCTCCGTGAACGACGGGCGGGCATGGGCGCATCTATCTAGCCGGGCTGGCCTCATTCTTCCTTTTTACATATAACCTTCCCGCCTTCTCCTATCGTCGCCCGCTTGCGCTCCCGACCGCACACGCTCTGTCCTCTATAACTCCAATCGCACGCCTATTATCGACTCAATTCCGCCATCATGAAGCTGCACTACATCGGCGTACGCTACAACACACCCATCCCTGGTGCCCCTCACCGACCGACCGAGTTGGGCTAACACAGCTTGTTGCGACCAGATCCTCCGAAACGAGAGCCAGCCCGCTCACGAGATTGTCGCTGAGAAGGAGCTCAGCAGCTACTCACGATTCACACGCAACAAGTCAGTCTCAGCCCTGGGATCTGGTTGCAGGTCCTGACGCATAACGCCCAACTAACCCAATCTCCAGCTATGGCGAGTTCATGACTCTTTTCGCAAAGACCGTCGCCGAGCGCACCCGTCCCGGTCAGCGACAGGATGTCGAGGAGCAAGGTACATACGCTCCTTCCACACAAAACCTTTAGACGCTCACGCGCGATCTTACAGACTACACCTTCCACGCCTACGGCCGCACCGAGGGCGTCTGCGGCATCATCATCTCGGACCACCAGTACCCTGCCCTCGTGGCGCATCAGCTCCTCAGCAAGGTCGTCGACGAATTCCTCTCCAAGAACCCCCGGTCCGGCTGGGCCAGCGGCACACCCACCCTCGTCATGCCCGAGCTCAAGGAGTACCTCGAAAAGTACCAGGACCCCCAGCAGGCCGACAGCATCATGAAGATCCAGAAGGAGCTCGACGAGACAAAGATTGTCCTCCACAAGACCATCGAGAGTGTGCTACAGCGAGGCGAGAAGATTGACGACCTGGTGGCCAAGAGTGACGGCCTGAGCGCCAGAGCAAGATGTTCTACCGTATGTTTACCCCCTCCTTTTCGGTCTCTCGGGTGTCCATGATCCCCGGTATCAAACTTGTCCCAGCTGACTAACGTTTCATCCTGACAGAGCAAGCCAAGAAGCAGAACTCGTGCTGTGTTCTGATGTAATGAATCATTTCGTTTTTCCGGCGTTGAACGTGTCTTCTTTTCAGCATACATGGGAATGTCGGTATTGAGATTGGTTAACTACCTATTCGTGCGGCGCAGATACTTTCCAATCGTCCACCATTCGTTCGCGGCCATGTCGTTTCGTTACAGCAGCTTAACTAGACTTTTTTGATATGGGGCAAGGGAGGAAATCATCTCATCACATCACATAACATCACATCAACTACGCGTGGGAGCCTCGGCGGTAGAGTTGCTAATGATGGGAGAATCGTGCCTTGTTTTTCTTTTATATAGTCCTAACAAACGGACACAGAGATGAAGTTGAAAAAAAAAAATGACGTGTCGACCAAATGTGAAAAAAAACTTATTGAAAAAATCCCGTTCTTGAAAGAAAATTCGTTCTTAGAAAAAAACCCCATCCCCCCTTTGTGACAAAAACTCCAGCAAGATGCTTGCTTCTAGAGGGTTTCAAGTTTTTCGCTCTCCCTGTCCTGCCAATCCGATGCTTCTCCTGCGCCTTGCTGCAACTCGTAACTCGTGGTATTCCCAATCTTGGCCATCAAGGCTGCTCGTTTTGCTTGCTTGCTCTTCAACAAAAAAGACAAAGGGAAAAACGTTTGTTTTGGAGGGATGGTTGCCCTGAGGTGGATGCAAGAGGTCGACTCATGCCAGTGAGGCCTCTGCGAGTTGGTTGCTGCCAGAGCTTTTGAAAAAAGGGGTATTTTGTAAAAACATGTGGGTGAAAAGAAGAATAAGAAGGTCTAAAATGTCCAACATAGGGAAGAAACGGTAAAGGTGTTGTTGTTCGTGAAATATGGTGTCTCTTCAAGGTCCCTCGAGAATCACCCTCTCACTCTTGCGGTGCATCTGCCATGTATCTGGCGAGTGGGCCAACTCCCCCCTAGGATGGACAAGCACTGGAGTTGCTGTCTTGGTCTCGGCGAGGCGCTCGTTCTTCTCGATGGCAATGTAGGCTCCGGCTGGTGCCATGGGGTTACTATCGCCTCTTCGTCTTACACTTGGGTTGCTCTTCAAGGGATGGAGCATCTTGCGCTGCTGATGCGATACGCTGATCTGGCGGGCGATGGAGATCTCGACGGCGTTGCGGAGGGCATCCTCGGGGTTATTCTCTGAAGGAGGTCTGACGACAGTGATTTTATCCGGTGATGCTAGGGATGAAGGAGGAGAGAGCTTCTTGGAGGTTTCAGGGCTGGTTGATGTGATGGATGCTGGAGGAGAAACCATGCTCCACGAAGGTTCTGAGGGTGACAGTTGAGGGTGTCCCCGTACAAAACGGGCTTCTGAAGCCTCGTCGTCTGTGTGCGCGGGAGAATCGAGGATAAGGCTAGAGGTGTCGGGCGTGAAAGGAGAAGGCGCCTTTGAACGAGCGGTAGGTGAGATGAGCACAGGTGATGTCCCTCGGGTAGGAGTGAGTCCGTTCCTCCTGTTGGGGGAAGAGGCTGCTCTGCGTACGCTGAACTTGGAGACGAGTTTCGGTGCGTTCTGAGACGGCTTTGGGACCTGGACGATTCGGGCCTGTGCGGTTTCTTGTACCTCGTCCTGGAAAGCTGCTTGCACGGGTGATATGAGAGCGGGGGATGTATGGGCTCGGTGTCGAGGAGAAAGCAGTGGCTTCGATGTGTCCGTGTCAACCACTATAGTCGGTGAAGGCTGGGGTGAAGTTGCTCTTCGTGGCCGTGAGTGATCGTCATGTCCCTCGGCAACCCCATCGCCAATCGTTTGGAGACGGTCCAATGTGGCATGCCGTCGAGCAAGAAGCGATGAAGCGGACGAGGTAGTGGCCTGTGTTTGGAGCACGCCGTTAAACATGACGCTGTATCGCTCCATCTTTATGCTGGGAATCTCGATATCAAGCAGAGACGCCGTAAGTTGAGGCATAGGAGGTACTGGGGGAGGTGAAGGAGGAGGAGGAGCTGCCGCAGCCGCCTTTTCCGCTCTTCTCCTCGCCGAATCACCACGTAAGGCTCTCAATGACATCTTGCGACCTATACCCCCTGATGAACTCGACTCCTTCTTCACTTCTTTTGAGGGCTTCCTCTCGATGCCTGTTGGCCTTTCTTTTATGAGTTTGCCTGGCGACAAAGGCTTGAGGTCTGTCGGGGTTTTCAAATCCGTTGGTATCGGCGGTGGCGGTGGTACTTCTGGCTCATTCGGTACGGGTTCTGTCTGAGACCGTATGACGATGGGTGTGTGCTTTGGTGTCTTTCTCTGGTCATGCACTGTGCCTCCAGAGGCAAGTGACGTTGTAGATACATTGGGCGTGTCCGTCATGGATCGCTGAGGTTGTGCCGGGCGCGCAGCTCGCTTCGACTTTGATCGAAATATCCCCCATTTCCGTGTCTTCTGCTGCGTGTCGTCGACAGGTTCAGGCGCGGGCTCTGGTATCTCGGCTGCAGCGGTGTTTGTTCTTTGCGGGTTCCACGCCGCGATCGGCGTAAACTCGCCTACTTGTGTTGGGCTTCCTATCGCCATGCCGATGGCAATAACACCAGTTTCGCTAGAGTCTCCTATGGAATCCGGTGTTGAGGTCCGTACCATAGTCATGCGTGTTAGTGACGAGCTCCGGGGGCTGGTGTCGGGAGACGGTGGCCGGAAATGGATGGGAACATGGAATGCGGTTACGTTGTTGGCCTTTCGGGAGCTCTTGAGGGCGAGGGAGAGGTCGTCTCTTGAAACTCGCTTGTCGAGAGCGTGCCTGTCAAAGAGGTTGTGGACGTCGTCTGTCCGGTCAGCCGTGAAGCTTCCTCTGCGTCGGTTGGGACCGGCTGCAGCAGATACAGTGGCGGCTCTCGATCGTGTAGGCATGACTGAAGATCGCTTCGCTCGCTCACTCACTCGCTCGCGATCTTGCGGCGGGGAGGGATGCTGATGCGGAGTGTCGAGAATAAATTGGGCAGGCAGAGGAAGCGGGGGTATGGGTATAGTAAGAGTGTGAGTCCCGTCCTGTTTTGACCGCCAATCCCTTGTATCGACAGGGTCTGATACAGCAGATGGTTCACCAAAAGACCAAGTTCCCAGGGGACCGGGATCCTCGTCAAGAAGGGACGGTATCGGTGATATAGACGTCTAGTTAGGCTGCCCCCCCGTCTCACAAGGACCACCCCGCCTTTGCCGGGAGCCTATTATATGAAGCTGTAGATGTGAATCCGGACTAATGCGGTTAAACGGCCGGCTAGAAGCAGGGAACTGGGTCCCTGGATGACGATGCGGCGAGCAAGGATGGTTTGTAATAAGCGCAAGAGCAATTTTGTTGTCGAAAGAGCCCATCCCCGGATTGGCTGCCGAGAGCAAATGAGTCCTATGCGGGAGATGCTTGCTTGGGAAGGAAGGAATGGATGGAGAGATGGGATGGACGGACGCAACGTCAGCTTATTATCATGCTCGTCAACCAACAAACGAGATATGATGCGCTGTTTTGGGAAGACGGAGGTGACCAAGGGGGTTGTCCTGGGGCTGCGTTTTGATACTCGAGAACTCTTGTCTGTGTGAACGGGCCAACAGACGGCAACTCACCCGCACGTTTGAGGTTGATGAGGCGGTTCTTCAGAATTTAGATCCAAAAAATGCCTTTTAACCGCATGAGGAGTCAAGACGTCTCTGGTTACTGGCGCTACTTGCGCTGTCCGGCCGTTCATACGTGGTCCGAACCAAGCGCCAAAGCTGTTGACGAGGGAGCCCTGTCGGTTGCGAGGTGGGACCTGGGGGTCTGTCTCGTGTGTCAGAAATCTGGAGGCATGGACAGAAAAAAGAGGTCGTGTGTTTTTTCAGCAGAACAGCGTTGCACAGTTACATTGCCTGCCTTGCTTGCCTTGCGAGTTTCATGATTTAGCGGCGCTTCTGACTGCCTACATGATGCGTCGTCCCGTCGTGATATACGCATGCATCAGTTCAGGCTGCGTCTAACCGCCAAACGGCCATCCCGAGATGGACCATGGCCTTATTTTTGCGTAGCACGTAGCAACAAGGACACATCGTTGTCTAATAAGCCCCGCCCCGGGATAACCCCAGGCCCCATGTCGACCCTTCGATGTAACGCCGAATCGCATCGACAATCTTTCAGGTGTTGCAGCGCAGCGACTTGTCAAAGCCTGGGCGTGGGCGGCTCGCTCGGTCGCTGAAGATCCCTGTCTTGAAGAGAGGCGGCACTTGACCTCACACCGCAACAGGGCAAATGCTGGCATCACAACTCAAAAAGTTCTGGAACCATTCTGGGGCTTACACGTCGCAGTTGATGAATGCATGCGACTTTGCGGCGCTGGGCAAAAAGCTTGGGTCTCATGTTCGGTAGTCAAAATACCTTCTCTCTGTCTCTTCTGTTACAACCGGGTGGTTGATTTTAAATTGGAGGAACGCGCGCCAAAAATGTCCCTCCCACCCAAACCGACCCCGTCACATGGAAGCAGGAACTGAACTAGGTAGTCTCAGGGTAAAAAGCAAACCACCGATCCAAAACAGCCGCAGAAAACCTGCTCTTTCTTCTGCCGGCCTGGCCCTGCGGCTGGTCGCACACACGCGACCCCGTTGTTTCCAACGGTTTGGCTGGAAAAAACAATATGCTACGCTACACCATGTAGAACAAGCGGTTCCCGTTCTTCTAGAAGTTTAGGTGGCGCACAATGGTCGAGCTGCTCCCGCGCGGCTCGCAGAGACCGGCCTCGCCGGCGTCGCCCAGAGCTGCACCTGTCCTTCATCTCACTTACACGGAGGGGAGCAATCACCAAGCTAGCGCTTCGAATAGGGCTGACGGTCAAGTTGAAGTTATCCCCCTCAGACCAGGCCTCGTGAGTACCCCCAAGCTCAGGAATAATAGCGCACCCGTCGTTCGTCATTGGATGGCCAGGTTCATCATTCGCCTCCTCCCTCATCAACCCAAGGACCTCAGGGGCTCTGTCTGCCCTGTTTCATGTTGCCCACCACCAAGTCGACCGGGATTTCTGTGACGCGTCTCAGATTGCCAATTTCCAGGGGTCCTTCCTCCGAGGCCTACCTCAACACGGGCCAGAGGCATTCAACCCCGGGGAGAGGCCAACCCTGAGGCTCGTGAGCGATCTTCAGTAGAGTAGCATTCAAGGCGTCGGGCCTCGGAACCGCTCGCCGTTGATGCGAAGGCTACCCAAGCCAGGGCAGCAATCTGTTTCACTCCGGCCAATACCCGCTCCTGGGCAATACCGGCAATGCTATTGTTCTTAACAGACGACCTAAGACGTGAAACATGCCAGGATCCTCGTAGTATAGGTAAGCGGCTGTTGTGCTTGGTTCGACTTTAAAGAGACGAGCCTGTCGATAACGATTGTAGAGATCATATTGCACAGGGACAAAGAGCATTGGCAAACTCAGGCGTTAATAAAAAGTCGGCCTGTGCTCATCCACCGGGCATCCAAGGAGAGCCAGTGCTTCTATTTTATGATTAAAGTTCGGTAGTATTGCCGAATGGACTCTTCATTTAATAACGGCCAGGACACGTCAGACGATGGAGTCTTGTTAGGGATCAGGCGACGAGTTGGTTGCCATCCTCATATTTTTTGTTTCCAAGTTGCTTTTCTCTCTCAAGATTGCTACCATTATTGGAAACAAGCCGCCACAATCGTTGTTTCGCCGAATAACGAAACCGAGGCGCATGTTGAGAGTGAGTCTTGAGAGTGTCACATCATCGTAATCTTCTCGTCAGATTCGGCCTTATTCCTCTCAAGTTTCTTCTGACTCGAAGCTCAACGTAGAGTCCTTGGCACAACGCGATGCTATTAGAATTCTAGCTTTGAACTCCTGGCGGATGTTTCCGTCTGTACCAGCGGCCCGTAAGAGCTTCCCGTGCTCTGGGCGCCAACACCAAAGCTGCAGCCCCTCCCAGTGACGTCGGACGATGGAAATGAAGGTTGTCTGTTTGTTGTCTTTCACGAGCTTCAGAGTAAGCTTACTTTGTGTGTACTGCAACGCATAGCCTCACAAAGGACATCCAATGTAAATCATCCAAGCACAGCAGGAAAAAAAAAGCTGAGTAAACAATGCGTGCCTGGATCAGACGTCACACAAGACCAGCTTCGACAATGGCAACATGCAAAATGCGTGACATGAAGCAAGGCGCGCTGATCAATGCCGGCTGGCTTGGGAACCGTTGAGTCGCATCAAGTCGACTGTACATTGACCGACACCGCTCCTACACCGCATTTCCTGGTAGATCTACCCATTGGCGGGGGGTCATCATCTTCACGGCCCAGAAATACCTTGCCTGACTGCAGAGGACACCTGCTGGCTGGGCAGCAGCAGCAGCAGCTCACTCAGTAACAATTTTTTGGCGGGGACGGACGGAGCCTGGAGTGGAGGGGCAAATGGAAAGCTCCAGAGAATCACAACATCCAGTCAAGTCCAGTCCAGTCCAGTCGTCGGACAGCCAGAGGCCCCAACTCGACCTCCCCCGCCAAACCTCCAAACCTTCAAAACCTCGCGCCGCAACTTGAACCTCCTCCGATCTTGGGACTCCCGTCGTCTTCCTTGTACTTTACAGCACCCTCCCGCCTATAGCCTCTTCTTTTTTGCTCTCTTCAGTCCTCTTCCATCATCATGTCGTGGCAAGGTCAGTCATCATCCCCCATCCCACCTTTTCCCCTCCCCCTCCCCTCCATCGTCAGGTTCCCTCATCACCGCCTCTGGATAACCCCACCTTGAACTGCACATTTTGAGGTTTTCATGAAAGCTGACGTGATGGCTGTCTCGCCGATATAGCATACGTCGACACTAGGTAATTCTACACCTATTCCTCAGTCATGACCGCGGCCTCTAGTCGTCTTGATCCCGACCGAGTACCGAGCCGATGCTGACCTCTATCAACACAACAGCCTTGTCGCCACCGGTCACATCGACAAGGGCGCCATCATCAGCGTTGCTGGTGACAGCGCCTGGGCCACTTCCGCCGACTTTCAGGTACAGAACCTCGTCCTACAGCTGGACGGTCCTCTGATCCTCTATACGCCGTCTTTGTCCGAGTCCGTACTGACTCTTCCCACCTACAGCTCAAGCCCGAGGAGATGAAGGCCATCTCCTCCATTGTCAGCGAAAACAAGGCCGCCATCGACAAGGCCTTTGCCGAGGGTCTGTACATCGGTGGCGAGCGATACGTCTTGACCCGAGTCGAGGGCCGAAGTCTCTACGCCCGAGCGGTACGACTACCGAGCCCCACGAGAGCTCTCTCCATAGCCATCCCTCACCGCATATACTAATGTTTGACTCCAACAGGGCCGCCTCGGCGTCGCAGTTGCCAAGACCACTCAGGCCATCGTCGTCGGCCACCACGGCGAGGCCCAGGTTGCCGGCAACGCCACTAGCACCGTCGAGGCCCTCGCCGATTACCTCATCGGCCAGGGTTACTAGATATTCGCGAGTACGGGATGGGGATCCCTTAGGGAGCGCCAAGAACGCTGTCTACCCGCGGCCCGGATAGGCATCGCAGCTATGACGAGCTGGTGTTGAGAGGAGGGCTTTTGTTTTTAAAGCACTGGGCGGTGAGCCCGAGCGTCGACCGGCGAGGAGGACATTTTCTTTGTTTGGCCAGGAATCGTCCAACGAATTTCTTTCTACAACGATTCTGCATATAGGCAATCCAAGTGCCCTCCAAATCTTCCGCTACAAGTCTTCTTCAGCATGACGAACTGAACTGAAATATCCAACTGACTGTATTCGCTGTTACGCCAAACTGCTGCGCTGGTTTAAGTAGACAAGGTAATATACAGTGCTTTTGTTCCTCCCAATGTACTCGTGACATGTTCCTTTCATAAACGCCGATACCGGGATTCCAAGCCAATATGCTCCTCCCTAAACTCCGCCTCTGTCTGGCACTCTACCGAATCAATACGACTTCCCGCAAGCTCCTAGGCCTCGTGAACATGGACTGGTCTCGTCACAAGTCTGTCCCCCGGAAGAACCGACTTGGACCACCTAAACAGGAAGCTCGGCGTTGCGTCGACCAAGACCAATCCTGTCGACGAGCATTCCGATATAGGGCCCTACGACGGGCAGGCCACGTGCGAAGCTGGCAATCGTACCGAGGAAGTCTCCAAATAGGATCACTATGCCATATGCCTCGACGAGGAAGCCGATAAAGGTCCATTTCATGAGAATGAGGATTAAGCCGAGGAAGAAGGCGGCGGTACCCTTAGCCTTTTGCTTTCGAGCAAAGAAGAGGAGTGTCTTTTGAGGTCCGATGATGATTGTCAAGCCGATGAGGAAAAGGATCTATCCGTGCGCAAGGCATGTTAGCTTCGGGTTCTTGCATCGCTCGTGGGTTCGTGAGGATCGAAAAAAGGGAGGAGGGGAGGGAGTCGTACATTTCCCATGGCAAGCCTGTAAGCAGTCAGCACCGTCAACAAGATGACAACGGGTAATAGGGAAGACTGGACGGGACTTACATGGCTCTATCAAAGAATAGCATCACACCTCCGATGAGGAAGAAGCCTCCTGCACGACAAGTCATCAGCCATCATGGCTCGCTATGCGCCGAAGCTCTGCGCGAGCGCATACCTACCGCCAGAGCAGAAGACAACTCCAATTTCTAATGACAACAGTTAGCATTGCTCGCCCTCCTCAGCTTGTCCATGCGCGGCGATCCAATGCAGCTCAGGGACCGAATAGGAAGATGATCGCGAGGTCGCGCGCAGGCACAGGCAGGCACAGGCAGGCACAGACGTACTTTGGCTATCCGACATCCACATCGACATGTTGGGCGGTTTGGTTTGGTATAGCTTTGCTGGTCAAAATATGGATGGAGGCAGAGACTGTGGGACAACGACGATCAGGAATAACTGCGCGAGACTGGACTTGTTGCGAGGAGAGGAATTGGTTGCAGGGCGAAGCTAGATGCAAGATTACACCAAGGTCGATGTTTCGTTTTGCTACACGTGGTTCCTGCCTTTATCAGCTCTCGCCGCCCTCAAGGACACGCAGCAGCCCACCACCAGAAGGTCCCTTCCCTACGTTCCAGGGGCGTAAAGTCCTCTGAACGTTTGGGGCTCAAATGCTGATGGACAGGGCCCTGCCCAAGTGGGCTAGGGGAGATGTGGCCCCCTGGAACGGGATGGTGGCGATTGGCTGCCGAGGCCGAGGTGGGTGGGTGCGGGCTTCAGTTGAAATTTCGCTGCGAGTTTTACGAGACTTTGCTTCTTCACCTTGCATTCTCACATTCTTGAAGTGATCATGGCTCACACGACCACCTCGTTTGATCCTGCGGCGACTCCGATACGATTGTCCGCATAAGGATCTTTTCACGGTAAGAACTACGCAAGAATGGAGCTCTGCAAAACACATGTTCTATTATCTCTGAACTGCTTCACCCGGATGGAATAATCAATCAACACAACAGATGGAGCTGCCCTTGCATCCCTCCTTTCTGTACAACCTGCCGCGACGGCCAGCGGCGTTCTTTGCCCTGGCAACTGAGACACGTCTCTTCCCCATACGTTCTCGGTAGTCTGTCGACCTAAGGCGGAGAGCAACCGCGATCACGATTAAGCCGGAGCGTCAATTGCCATCCCTTGGCCGAGAGGCCTTGGGTGCATAGTTGGGGCTTGACTTTGTTGGTCCGACACTTGTATGTGTCTTTAGTTGTTTGCGTAGTGTTTATATGCCTTGTTGTTCCTTGCAGAGCTCGACCATCCATCCGCCCTCTCTTGGAGTATGTAAAAATCATCGCTTTAATTAGGGGTATAATATCAAGAGTCCACGCTCATTTCAGAACCGTGTGAGCACCACGGGCCTCGAGGAATTGTTCAGCAGCACCCTGGGGTAGAGTTCTGATGAGACCAAAGATCTCCTTGTTGTGATACCTCAGTCGCGTCTTGGGGTCGAGGTAGGGTGCTGGCAAACCCGTCACATCACAGTAGTGTTTGTTGTGCGCCAGAGATGGCGCTGACTCGATGTTTGTGTACGTAGCAGTGGGAGCCGAGACAGGGCCACCCGTGGGCTTGAGGCTCTTTTCGAGGACGAGCTTCGAGAGGCTGCGTGACGCCTGGGCGAGGTTCGGGGGCTCTTTGCCGCTCTCGGTGGCAGGTGTTGAGGTGCCGCTGGTCGAGAGGCCATCGTCGGCCGGGGTCGCGATGCCGCTAACGTCCATGGGGGTGCCCATCGCTGAAGCTTCCCGTCGCGAGGCATCGCCGACGATAGCCTTGAGGTTCTTGTTTCGACGCTGATTCGGCTTCCAGGTTGAACTGCGAAACTTCTTGTGGATGGAATGGATATCGAGCTTCTCGATGAGCTGCTGATGGGCGATCTGCGCCTCGGTAGGGGCGGCCATTTTCAGTTATTCCTGGCGGATGATTTTCGATGAGATTGCGATAGAACTTGATTAAAAGTTGGAATGATGCTGAGTGTTGAATGGCAAAGATATTGCGTGTCGGCGTTGAACTACGCCAGGCGTGAGAGCTCACGAGCTGGTCGGACCTTCAGATTCTGCCGCGTTTCACCGCGTTCCTGAAATCGGCCGGGTGTTGATGGAAGTTGCGCTAGGACGAATGCCCAAGGAGGGTGAAGTAACAAGAGCCCCACGGCATCACACTCGGTCAAGACATCAACACTTGTAGACTACACAATTTGCAAAAATGGTAAGGCTTTTCACATTCACTGTTAGGAAATGTGTATACAATTATGACTGGACTGACGAATAATTACAGGAGAGCCACACGAGCATCAGCAGAACCTCCTCTTGTCCCGCATCATCACCAATGTGGTATGTAGTGACGGATTCAGGCTGAGAATTCGAGGAAGCTAACGACTTGTAGGAGAAACTCAACGAGGCTGTCGTTGTTATGAACAAGAGCCTTCAGGTAGATTTGGCAACCCCTTTGACCGCAACGTTACGGGCTGACGAATATCCATAGGACATCAACATCCAAAACATGAACGTGGAGCTGGTAGCTCAGATGTTTAAGAACTACCAGTCTAATGTTCTATTTCATCTTGAGGGTAAGTGTTTGTCTTTAGTTAGGTAAAGCAGATTTCTCACCATTTCATAGCTACGGACAACTTGAAGCCCCCGAACTGAGGCTTGAGTGAGGGTTGTTGTTGTTAGACATACAGCAATTGGTGTTTACCATGCATGGATGCTATTTTGAACGAATAAACGAAGTCATGATAAGGGAATTGACCCAAGAGTCTACCTGTACGGCCATATGGTCATTACTGTCCACGGAAGGGCATATCCACCCTGGCGAGGATAGTCCAGATACCAGATGTTACCGACTGAAACCTGGTGATACTGGGAGGGGACACTGCGCCTATCAACTGGTGCAACTATATGGATAGCAGAAGGATACATGTTGATTCGAATTCCGTCAAATAGGTATCTTATTATTGTTGATACTTAACTTGAATAATGGGATAAATAACACCCTATTCCATGAAACTTGCCTTGAACACACTCTCGTCGATTTCTCCTCCTGCCCTGAACCGTGGCGTTGATCGCGTTAAGTTAGTGGATCCCCAGTTGCGGCATGTCACGTCCCTCATCAGCCTTGCAGCCTCGCACCCTTTACCTTACCTTTACTTCTCTCAAGCTCCAACATCTCGCAAGCTTACACCAATTGGCCACCGAATTTAATCCGTATCGAATATCCCCATTTCTTTTCTTCCCCCCATCATGATTTCCAACCCTCTTGTAATCCGCCCATAGACTTCTACAACCATGGCTCCCTCTGCCATCGACGAGCCTGCCATTAAGGCGCCCGAGCCGAAAACGTATCCTCCCGCCAAGATCTTCCCCGTCAAGGAGACGCGCTTCGAGAACTACATCGAGCCTCAGAGCGATGGACGAAGGCGCGCGCTGCAAAATCCTGGCAGCGCGGCCATTGTCATCGATAATGGTGAGCATCCTGCGCGAGGGCGTGCGACGAGCCAGGAGCTAATACAGGATGTTCAGGATCCTCTGCCGTGCGCGCCGGCTGGTCCTTCGATGCGAAGCCGAGATTCAGCATCCCTCCCATCATGGCCAAGTATCGCGACCGAAAGCTAGGCAAGACGTTTTCCTTTGCTGGCTCCGACTGCTACGCCGACACGACCGCGCGAGGACACATTCGAGGCGCCTTCGAGGCCGGCACCGGAATCGTCAGCAACTGGGACGTGATGGAGCATGTGCTAGACTACATCTTTCTCAAACTCGGAATGAACGAGGCGGACGGCGGTATTGAGGTTCCCATCGTCATGACAGAGGCCGTCGCAAACTTGCCATACTCGAGGAAATGTAGGTCGGATCGCTTGTCGCGCGCGCCGCATGCTGACCCTTCGTCTTTAAGCCATGACCGAGATCATCTTCGAGTGCTACGGTGCACCTTCACTCGCATATGGAATCGATTCTCTCTTCTCGTATCGACACAACAAGGGCAAGACCGGTCTAGTGGTCTCATCATCATACACCTCGACCCACGTAATTCCAGTCTACAATTCCAAGGCCTTGCTTGGCCAGGCGACGCGGCTGAACTGGGGAGGCTACCACAATGCCGAATACCTTCTCAAACTCATCCGACTAAAATACCCGGCCTTTGCTGGCAAGCTGAACGTTTCACAAGCGGAGCACATGCTTCGCGATCATGGCTACGTCTCTCAGGACTACGACAACGAGCTAAAGGGGTACCTTGACTGGACAGGTCTAGAAGATCGTGATATCGTCATTCAATATCCGTATACCGAAGAGATTATTGTTCAGAAGAGTGAGGAGGAGCTGGCCCGGATAGCAGAGCGCAAGAAGGAGAGTGGACGGAGACTCCAAGAACAGGCTGCCAAGATGCGCCTGGAAAAACTGATGAAGAAGGAGCAAGATTTGGAATATTACAAGGACCTCCAGAGGCGTATCACAGACCAGACCAAGAAGGAGACCCGTCGCCTTCTCGACAGCAACGACATCAAGGATGAGGCGCATCTAGAGAAGGTCATGAAGGAGTTGGAAAAGGCCATCAAGAAGGCCCGGACCAAGGATGTCGGTGGCGACCCTGAGGAGGAACAGGAGCAACCCAACTTTGATCTCCTCGAGATCCCCGACGACCAGCTCGACGAGGCTCAGATCAAGCAGAAGCGCCAGCAGCGTCTGCTAAAGTCCAACCACGAAGCTCGAGCTCGCGCCAAGGCTGAAAAGGAGGCTGAAAAGGCGCGTGCCGCCGAGGAGGAGCGCCTAGACCAGGAGCGACGCCAGAACGACCTTGACAGTTGGCTCGATGAGAAGCGGCAGAGGCGCGCCGACACGCTCCAGAAGATGAAGGAACGGGAGCGCCTCAAGCAGGATCTTGGAAACCGCAAGTCCCTTGCTTCGCAGATCCGCATGAAGAGTATCGCCAACCTGGCCTCCGACAACCCGACCAAGAAGCGACGGCGTGGAGGTGACGACGATAACTTTGGCGCAAACGACGACGACTGGGGTGTATACCGTCAAATCGCTGTAGGTGACAACAGCGACGACGAGCAGGAGGAGGAGGACCTTCACTCAACCCTCAAGTCCCTCGAGCAGGACCTCCTCCGCTACGATCCAGACTTTGACTATGAGCACACCCATGAGGCTCAGTCCGACTGGTCCAAGTCTCTCCTCCACGCCTTCGCCCGCGGTCCCCGCCCCTTCGACCCTGCTTCTCAGGCCGAGCTCAACCAGATCCACCTCAACGTCGAGCGCATCCGTGTCCCCGAGGTCGTCTTCCGCCCTTCAATCGCCGGCGTCGACCAATCAGGAATCGTCGAGATTGCCGGCGACATCCTCAACCAGCGTCTTGGCGGTGTCCCCAATCGCGACGACTTCCTCCGCGACGTTTTCCTCACTGGCGGCAATACCCTGTTCCGCAACTTTGATGACCGCGTGCGCGATGGCCTGCGCGCCCTCTTGCCCGCTGACGCCCCGCTGACTGTGCGTCGTGCTGAGGATGCCCTGCTGGATGCCTGGAAGGGCGCTGCCGGCTGGGCGGGAAGCTCAGCATGGAAGACGGCCAAGATCTCTAGAGAGGAATATCAAGAAAAGGGGGCGGAGTATATCAAGGTATGTCTGACTAACCAAGCTCAACCCAAATTATCACTGACTCTCTTAGGAACACGACATGGGCAACTCGTACGTGTAGAATCGGCAGTGTTGGGGACATGGAGTCAAAAGCGGGTGGGTTCATGTACGGTAGATCAGGTTGTCAACTTATTAGCTTCAGGTTGTGTTAATCATGGAACAATGTCTTTCAAACCCTCTGGCTCAGCTTAACCCTAACTTGGGTGATTTATTGCAAGCACTGTCTGAAAGTCTTGAAAACAGAAACATCATACGCCCTTCTGCAAATCACCTCCCACTTGTTCCAATATCAGCTCGGCCAGCCCAGCCGGTGAGCACCCCGGTCCTGTCGGAATCATGCAGATTCCCCGAAACCCGTAAAGGGTAGAAACGGCACGGTTAACATTACCGCCAGATTTGTAGGCTCCGTACGGAAACTTCGTACATGGGGGTCTTGGTTGTAATAGCATCAAAGGAGCCGAAACGCCGCTCTCCTATATAACATTGGTCACCACAATCGCATCCTCAACGCCGTGATAAAAATAACGTCTTCCAACAGTCAGGTGGATATCATTTGCGGTCAAGCCGCGGGTTGTTGTGCAGGCTCCTCGGGTTGTTGTAGTTGCCTGTTGATCTCCTCCGCTGTCCGCGTATCCTCGGCGGCGGGTTCAGGCTTGAATTGATTACCCGTGTACTGCTGTCGCTCAGCCATCTGCTCCTGTGCCGCAAGGCCAGCCACGGCCTGCGCGACGGCCTCGAGAGGTGTTCCCACGGCAGGATTACTAGGTGCCGGCTCAGGAACGCTCGGCGCGGGTCCGGAAGTTGGTGGCGCCGGTTGAAGGTTGACATTAGGTGGAGGTGGGGGAAATTCGCCGTGAACATCCAGCAGTCGTGATTGCAGGTGGATGACATATTCGCGAAGGGCGTAATTCTCTGACTGCATAGTCTTGAAGGACTGTTCCATTTCCATGTAGTCGCGTACTTGTTGCTCGAGCTTCTTGATGTATCCCTCCTTGCGCTGTCGGAAAGCTCTCTACACAAACCTAATTAGTACAGCTGATCTACAGCTCGCGATTCGTTCCACTTACTTGAGCGGCTCGGTTTTGGGCTGCGCGCTTTGACTGGGACAACTCCCGCTTTGCCTTGCGACCATCACCCTGCATCTCGTCTATCGGGCCAGAGATTGGCGGCGCGGGAGCAATGGGTGCGGCAGAAGGACCAGCAGCAGCGCCTGGACTATGTCCAGACGGGGGCACAATGGGCATCATGTTTGCGGTTGGCGCGTGGTTGGGTCGAGCGCGGAGCTCAGGATGAATGTGAGCTTCAGCCTCGCCTTTAGCGGCTATAGCCCGAACAGCGTCTTGAGGAGCGGCCAGGTGGTCGAAGCCATTCGATGGCCTCGCAGGAGCAGGCTGCAGTGGCTGGTTCCTAAGGTCGCGAGCGCCAGGAGGTGCCGAAGGTGACGTCGCGTCGTGATTCTTGAGGAGTTCGAGCTGTGCGCGCAGATGCTGCTCTGGAGAGGGGTGCTGGTGTTAGCCAATGCGCCCAGGGGCAAGCGGATCAGAAATCGGAGGAAGCGCGAGGCCGACGCCGGCGATGAGGAGCAGAATGTACAGGAGATAACAGATGAAGCTCTCCCAGTTCTACTATTGACATGCGCTAAGGCGCGACAGGGATGATGTCAAGTGGAAGATGCAAGGTGCTGTATGAGTGTCGCGATGGACAGATGACGATGGGTGGCGGGTGCAACGAAGGGAGGAGTGTACAGCGAGGGACCAGAACGCGCCCGAGTATGAAGCGAAGCGACAGAGACAGAGACAAAAAAGAAAGAGAAGTTGTCTTGACTGACCTTGAGTACTGGCGCCGTTGGCTGAGGAGTTCTGCATGCTTGAGCTCTGGGGGAAGAGAGTCTGACTCAGCATTCAGTGGGCGGCGGCGTGGGCGCGATGATTATTACTACGAGGGGCGGGCAAGACGCTGACGAAAGAGGAGAAGGCCGGCGACTGGTGATACGTTCGAAGAGGGATTATGTAACCTGGATGCGTAGAGGAGGGTGATCAAGGCGGAAAATGGCGTGGCTGGGCCGGGGATGGAGGGATGCGACAGTCGACAGGCTCCCTCGATGATGGATGGGGCTTCTCTCCGCCCTAGGTGGTGGAGGTTATCGCTTGTACTGCACGTACAGTAGCTTGCTAGGCTGAATGATGGTGCTGTACGCGGAGCTGAGCCGTTGCCAGAAATCAATCTCTCTGTTTTGAAAAGAGTGGTGATGCGATGATGACCGAAGCGACAAGCTGTTGAGAAAATCCCAGGGGCCACTAAGATTGTAGCTTCTTCTCGTCTCCAAGGCGAAGTCGCGAGCTCTAGTGAAGCTTCAACCTGAGGGGAGCGACAAAGACGCGTTGCTTCAGGCGCTGATGCCTGGTTGATTGATTGAGCGACAGACTGAATGAAAACTTGTAGCAGACCAACAACGCTAGTTCCAGAAGAGCAACAAAAACCGACACCTCTTGCCTTTACCGGGCACACACTTTCTTTTCTTTTCTTTGCTGATGAAGTTTTGGCGGCGGCGGCGCGTTCTTCAACAACAGGCGCGTAAAGACGAGCTCTCGCAATCGCAAAATGGGAAGCTGACTGATGAGGAGGGGAGGGGGAGTGGTGTAGATGCAGCAGGGAAAAGGGTTTGTCAGCAGCAAAGGCGGGTGAAATCATGTAAATGGGCCGTGCCCAGCGCCAAGAAGGAGCGATGGTGGGGGGGAAGAAGGGAGCTCGGGCCACCTTTCCCGACACCAGCTTGAAGAGCCACGGACTCACGCGGACGAAACCCTGAATACCCGATGTGGAAGTCCTTGGCTGATCGTCGCAACAACTGTTGTTGACGTTGTAATTCATTATTGTGTGAATGGGGATCTTTTCAGAGTGCTGGACGTGCCATCTACAGCAATGTGACCTAGGAAGTGAGTGTAGCCTCCTAACAGCCCTGAACAAGCAAGCTCGGGACTCTTTACCACTGCAGGCATGCGAACCATCAACCAAGACACATTCATTCCACCTCCTCCGGCAGAGATCACACATGATGATTCAGCTTGGTACATTCTCCTCTAGTGCTGAATGTTCAAACTGCTACAGTAACCATGTGGACAGACTGCTTGCTTGGCGCGGGTCAAACTCGGTCAACAACATCCCAGAGCTTCACCAAGCAAGCACGCCTTCATGTCCAACATAAAATCTTTGCTGCAGCCATCCCCAGCCCGCACGAGGGCCTTGAGACCAGCGAAGCCCGGCGCCTCGCTTGGTTCGGCCAATGATCTCGGAGCTCCTCCCGAGCTTTCCGGACCCTTGGACGGCCGCCCGTCTTCAGGCTTCAGGTTTGTTGTCCGAGATAAATGATAATGTCTTTGAAAAGGGATTGGGTATGAATACGCTAAATTAGCTTGGATAATTTCCGAGACTCAAACCTTGGTGGCTTGTCTCTCGTCAACCTCGGGTTGTAGTTGTGTAAGTCATCCAGTGCCGAAATAGTCACGAGAGGAGTCTTGTTCATTACGTAGGAAGTGTCACCCATTCAGACTTAAAATGCCCTCAGCAAAGTACACAGCAAAATCCGAAGCCGAGAGAGGCAGTAGGAAACCTGCCAGTACCAAAAATCATAGCTATCAACCATCGTCTCTTGCCCGGCCCACCTCTCGTACCTGGAGATAGGTATATAGCATCTATGTCTTCACAAAGACATCTATAATAGCATCGAATAGGAATCAAAACACCGCCTGGCTCTCATTGTGACCCGCGTGATGTGTCTTTCAAAATTTGGTTATAGTGCAGGCATAGACCTCAAGATACATGAGCAACGATCAGATGTTATACGGTACATCATCCGCCGCCCACAATTTCCAGTGCACAATGTATTTTCAATCTTCGCCTCTCACTACTCTTCCACCTCTCATTCACCCAACCTTCTCTCAACCTACCCCGATATTCTACATCGCCGTCAACAACACATCTCCTCCCCAGGATGCCCCTTCTCCGTCCGTCGACCCGTCTCCCCGGTCTCCTCCGTCAAGCTTCAACCATGGCCCAGCCACGATTCTCTGCCGGCACCGACGCCGCGAGCGTCACGCCAGCCCTCAAGGCTCTGCTCACATCCGACGGTGGGCGCTGGACACTTGCCAACAATGGTGCGGCGTTAGAGAGACAATTCAAGTTCAAGACTTTTGCAAAGACGTGGGTGAGTTGGTCAACCTGTCGTTTCTGTTGAGTGGTTTTGTGTATGGATTTTGCAGATGAAGTTTTGAGGTTGTGAAAATATCAACGAACACACTAACTCGATGCCAGGACTTCATGACAGGTGTGGCACTCCAATGCAAGATTAAAAACCACCACCCAGAGTGGTCTAATGTAAGCATCTTTCTTACGTTCGTTCTTCCGTTCACTCTCTAACCATCAACCAGGTCTACAACACCACCTTTGTCCGCTGGACGACCCACAACCCAGCCGGCCTCTCAGACAAGGATATCGACATGGCCGCCCAGTGTGACACTCTTGCCGCGCAGCTAGGCGAGCTGCCCCCGGAGCCAGTGCCCGAGGCGGCGGTCGAGGCGGAGGGGCAGAGCTGCGCGATCCGAGGGTTGGCTGACCGGGCTGCTGGCGCTGCAGGGGACTGTTGTACGCCAAAGAGTAAATGATGGATGGCGTATGTACGATGAAGCAACGGCGAGCTTTGTACATATAGTGTAAGCAGAATAATGGGGAGATTGTCAATGGCATTGGTGGATTATAACGCCCAGCTGCGCTCTCATGAGACTGTTATTGGATATCATGACACCTGGGTATGTGAGATATCATGATACCAGGTCAAGGCAAACTGCTCCAATTTCAACGAACGACGTCGATTATTAACTAAGTAGATAAAGTCTAGGGCCTCTCCCGGGCATAATGATTTTCTGTATATACAAGCGTAAAAAGTCGTTCTTAGTCCACATCCCCAAAACGCCATGCGAATGCTCTAATCGCAGACCGCGCATGCCCGCTGGGCAAACGGTCTACATCTTCATCATGATCAACAGCCTCCACTTGCTTTTGAGTTCGTCAAGCTCCTGGCTCGGCCGGCCTCGATTCACCGCAATCGAGAGTGTGTCGTCCTCCCAGGTTTTCCTCTGTAGCCATTTATTGGGCCTTCTTCTGGGCCTTGATAGCAGCCAGCTTCTTCTCGCGGCGGCGCTTGTGGGCCTCGGCACCGGCCTCGGTGTCCAGGCAGAAGTCCCACCAGCGGAAGCTGGAGGCGTAGTTGCCAATGAACTTCTCGTGGTGAAGATCGTGGTGCTCAGCGCCAGCCCAGAAGGGGAGGAAGTGGCGCAAGCTCCAGGGAAAGTCGTAGCCGCTGTGGGCGTCGATGGCCTGGAAGAGTCGCAGGATGATCCAGACGTACATGGTGAAAAGGTGAAGTTCGCCAGTGACCTTGAGGAGGACAATGGGGCAGCCTACGACACCAATACCGAGGAGGGCGGTTTCGATGGGGGAGGCGTACTCAGCGGCGAGACCGAAGGGAGCGGAGTAGGTGTGGTGCATCTTGTGGATGGCCTTGTAGAGAGGACCGTAGTGCAGACCACGGTGGAACCAGTAGTGCCAGGCATCCTCCATAATAAAGCAAATAGCGATCTGGTAGGCCATCTTCCAGACAGGAGGGAAGGGCACGTTGTAGTCCATACCGAGGTAGGTGGCGATGGGGTGGAAGAACCAGATCTGAGGAAGCTCGGCGGTAAAGTGGCTAACGAGGACGATGGCGGCACAGTCCCATTGCTCCTTCAGGGTGGGAATCTTCTGAGACTGAATCTTGTAGCGGTTGAAGAAGGGGATCAAGTCCATGATCATGTAAGGAATGCAGCGGCCGAAGTAGACGAGCTCGTGGAGGACGAAGCTCATGATTCCGGTCGCGAGGGTATCGTTCTGCATCCAAAGGTACCAGGCCTGAATAAATTGTCAGTCTCGTTCGTCTGGGCGCACGGCGGCGAGAGGGAATCGGATCGACATACGGCCCAGAGCTTCTCGAGGAAATTGAGCTGGACATTGTACTTTGAAACCTCTTCGAGGACAACAAAGTAGTCGTTCGTCTGGTTGAACGACTTCATAGTCGTGTTTCTGCGAGGTAAGGGGTCAGAGAATGTTTGTGGGAGGCATTGGCGCATGTGGCCAAGAAGCATCAGGGGGAGACTCACAGCATATCCATGGTGAAAGGCAAACTTGAAGCACCGGATTGCGCAAGGGGAAAATCAGGAAGGAGAGAGCCCCAGGAGGTCTAGGAAAAGGTCACCAGCAAACACCAGCTAAGCACGAGTCGTCGAGGAAGGCGGCTCGTAAAACAAGTGTCGGCGATGGGCGGTGATGGGAGAAGAAAACAGAGCGGCTGTTGGGGAGGTTTTATCATTTCCTCGATTGCCCGGGCAGATCCAATGGGGGTACGTACCAGTGGTGGGCGGGCCCTTGGGTTGGTTACACACATGCCTAGAAAGGAGATTCACACGTGCTCATCGCCCCCAACAGGACCGTTGACAGTCCAAACAAAGACTTCCACAGAAGCATAAGGACCCCTGGATCGTGTGGCCCGTGCATGACGGAACGGCAAACTCGATGGCAGATGGGCGAGCCAGAGAAAATGGTTCCAGAATGAGGCCACTATCTAATTGCCCTTCCGGCTTCCGGCCCCAGCCTGCATGGCTGAGCACCAGTCAAAACGGACAGGAGACGGCGTTCCAGGGACCTTCAAGGGGGTGATTTTCAGATGTGTTTTTCGGAGGCTCGTCACCGCTCCAGATTTTGTATATCCAGGATCTTGGACGGCAATTTTGAGGAATGCTCTCGGACCATTCAGAGGCCCCTGGTATCTGCTTTTTTTTTTTCTGCCGGGGTCGAGCATGAGGGGGAACATGACGCCTCTTTAACAAGTTGTAGGTGCAATTGAAGGCGGTGAAGATCGAAATCAGGGTCAATTTAGCGGGCGCCATCAGCAACTCCTAACTCTTGACAGCGTCTCTTTGAGGCGTCGCGAATTGATCCAGAACTCGCTGCGCAGCTTGAGTATACAGCAAACCCGTTCATGTCTCGACCCCTACGTGCCCTTGTTTCTGGCCGTGCTCTGCCTTCATCATAACAGGTGATTCTTACATTCGAGCGTATCCTGGATGGAGTAGGTGGCAACACATTTCCCAGGATCTTCAACCCGAACCCTGGGATCTCATCCGCGCAAAGCACTGCCGGCCATCCTAAGCAAGTGATGTGTAACTCGACTGGATTGAGAGGCTCCATTCGGGACGGCGCTCTCCCGGACGTGAGAGTTGGCGAGAAAGTGGTGTGGTTTTCCCTTCACCGGCGCTTGGAGGCGGCAGCGATCGAGTTAGAAAAATACCCCTGGACTACTGCGCAGATCACCCTCGCCTCCAAGTAACAGATTATCAAATCCGATCTACTGGGTCAATGACACTGGTGCCCCTCCCCCCTTGTTCTAAACCCGTCGCGCATTTCCGCGTGGCCGTCCATCAATCTTGCGCCCTCTTTTTCGTTTTCGGCTTCTTTTCTTCTCTTCAAGCCTCACCTGTTCGTCTTCACTCGCGTGATTTCTACCAATCCTTGACTCCCGCGAATTCCCATTCACATGCAAGGTCATTCACCCAATCAAGCTCCTTGCAATTGCAACTTTGTCGGCGCCAGCAGACGGCGCTTCGATCCCCCATGATCTGGAAGAGGTTCATGCCTACGACCTGGTGCAAATCTTAACTTTCCTTTCTTGGACTAGTGCGCCTCCCGTACTCGGGGACCTGCAAAGGCGTGCGGCTCGATGCGCGACCGAATACGAGCCCTGTGCATTTTGTACCTGCGCTTGAGATGCCCTTTTCGAAACGGTCTCGGGGCCGGGAATCTCCGTTTCGTCTTGGCTAAAATGAAAGACCATCACCACGGGGGTACGATAGTAGCTTGATGAGTTTGTTGACCGCCTTTGCAGTGTCTGCTATTGGTTCCCTGAGTTTCGCGTCCTCTATCTACTCTATGCACTTTAAGCTTTATTGATAACTTCTCGATGAAGCCGCGTATTAGTGTAGGGTGGCCACGGCAGGATGAGCACTTGTACAGCAATATCTTGCGCATTACATGGAATATAGTTGGGCACGGTTAAATTAATGGTTTGTTTTCGTCTTGTGCTATTCTTTATGTATATTAAGACAAGCCATTGAGTTCCGCAGATGATGTTTTAATGTTTTTTTTTTTTTTAGCTATTTGTAATTCTTAATCCTCTTTTCAAGGGTTATACGATAGAACAGGGTGCTTGGAGGAGTAGTAGACAGCCGTGGTTTTCTACTTGATAATGGTCTTATACACAGTCTCGAAAACTGCTTTGATATGTGATGTACAAAAGCATAGAATTGACTGCGCGTTCCTATTGCGAGGGAAACCACAACCTCGGCACTCAGTAAAACTGTCAACTTTGAACGAGCCTCAGAGTCTAGGCTTAGGCCACCTCCACCTTGTCAACCCTCTCGTTCACCTCAGCAGTACCCTGCTTAACCTCCTCTTCATACATCTCTGTGGCAGACTTGGTACTGATCTCACTAAACTTTCTCAACGGCGCTCCACTAGCAAAGAGCTGATCCACCTCCTCCAAGGTCCTGCTCTTGAGCTCAGGGATGAAGAAGAAAGTTGCCACCACCATGATAAAGTTGATGGCTCCGTAGATGAAGCCAACTTTTCCACCGAGGTTTGCATATTTGGCGTTGATAAGATATGGCATGGTGAACGAGGTGACAAAGGTTGTCAGAACAGAGATGACGCTCGCAAAGAGATTGGTCTTTTCCTTGAGACGAAGCGCGGCTGTTTCTGATAGGACAACATATGAGCTGTGAAAGGTTAGATATTTTACGCTTTCCGAACAAATAATTTCATAGAGGCTTACCATGGGGCCCATGACAGACTGTAAAAGAACTGAAAGAGCATAAGTGAAGACACCATGAGTTCCTTTTCGTGGTGGTTGATGCTCTTGGCGTCGATGGATCCCACGCCTCCCAGAATCATCAGGAACACTCCCATCAGGAAACCACCAACCATGATGACCGGCCGGCGTCCCGTGGTATCGATATAGAACCAGGTGAGGATAACACCAAACATACCAATGATGTTGGAAATGACATTGAACAGGAACGAACGATCACCGTAACCTTGGGACTGGTAGAAGATGACGCCGTACTGGGATGGAAATGCTTGGCCTGTGATCTGCTGGCCAAACATGGCTAAGACGGCAACACCAGTTCGAACCTGATGACAATGTCAGTAATTTCTATAGTTTTAGACCCGGGAATTATACTCACGCGGTTGCTCTTGTCAAATACCTCTCCCCAGGTCCCCTTTTCTTCATGAGCGTGTGCATAAGCCAACGCCTCAATCTCAGTTTGGATATCCTCATCGGTGGCGGACTTTCTCAGCTTCTTCATGCTCACCACGGCCAAGTCTCTTCTGTTGTTGCTGAGTAGCCAGCGAGGTGACTCAGGCAAGAATGGCAAGAGGCAAAAGATAATGGCAGGCACTAGAAGCTGAAGACCGATAGGGATACGCCACCCTGCAGCGCTCTGCATGCTCTTGGTACCGTATGTGACAAGCGTTGAGATGACCTGACCAAAGATGATCATGACCTGGATTGTTGAAGCAAACATGCCACGAAGAACCTTTGGGGAGACCTCGGCTGAGTAGATTGGAATCACAACGATGGCCATGCCTGTCATGCCGAATGTGATGATTCGGCCAATGGTGAACTGGGCTGCCGTGGTGGCGCTCGTCTGAAGAGCAACTCCGCTGGAGATGAGTGTCAGTTGAAGTATCGAGTCTTGTTAAGCACAACTTACACAAAAGAGACGAGGCAGATGCCGAGAATGGCAGCTCGACGACCCCATTTCTCAGCAATCCAACCGCAGGCGATGCAACCCTGAAGTGAGCGTCAGCCTCATAACACATGAATTTCCAGCGAGAAGCATACCGCTGCTTTACCGAGGAAAGGCGTAGCTGTCATGACTGAAGAAAGCCATCCAGGAAGAGCACAAACATTCTTGTCATCGCACTCGCCAAACATGCTGGTGAAGCTGTGCATGGCCTGGACGCCGCCAAAGGTTCCGACATCGAAGCCAAAGTTGAAGGCACAAAATGCTAGGTATCTACTTCAGTCAGTATCTTGTATCAGGTATTGATAAGGGTTGGCTTACATCATGATGAAAACAAGCATCCCGTTAAAGTGCTTCAGTCGCTGAGCTGGCGACAGGCTGTCGTTCGCCCCATGGTTGCCGGGCTCCTTTACTGCCATGTTGACAAGATCGGCACTGAAGTCTTCTGATGAGCCTCAACCAAGGGAAATGTGTGAGTCAAGGGGAATATGAGACACAATAGATTTGATCGACCTGGGCTCTTGGACGTTCTTGTCTCGTATGTTTGAGCTTGGTATATATACAAGCTCCAGGGCCCCAGAGCTAGGGCCGGAAATGGCACAAGAGCTAACTTAGATCACATCATCGTAGCAATTACCCCATGGGCAACCCGAATAACCTTGAACCGGCGCTGTAGGGAGCAAGGTTGCGGGTCGTTGAGTGCGAAGTCCGTAGATGGGATGTGGAGAGACGATGCGAAAGCCGGTGGCGGGTCTGCGAGTTCCGGCGCGAGTTCCGGCGTCCATCACGGGGCTGTTGATTGAGCGCCTATTGACACCCCAAGAGGAATCCTTGCCGGAAACTAATGGGAATACAAGGGGTGTCCCTCGTCAGGGTCTATTGCGTGCTCACTTGACACGATACCGCTCACGTTGAGACATATCATGGGACGGTTGCCCAAGCACCTCATCTCTAACCTTGAATAGCTTCATCCTGAGCCAATTGAAAGAGAAAACAATGGCGGGGAAGCGACCAAACTTTCTCATCATCGTTGCTGATGATCTGGGCTTTAGCGACTGCGGTTGCTTTGGCTCGGAGATTGAGACGCCCAACATTGACGCCTTGGCGACTGAGAGCGGTGCTCTTCGATATACCAACTATCATGTTGCTGCAGCCTGTTCCCCAACGCGATCAATGTTGATGACTGGTAAGGATTGACCTCTTGATTATTTTTGCTGTTGAAACTGACCAAAATACAGGAACTGACCATCACATTGCTGGACTCGGTCAACTTCAAGAAATCACTCGCGCATCTCCAGCTCACTACGGAAAGCCAGGCCATGAGGGCTACCTCAACCAACGCGTTGTGGCACTCCCGGAACTTCTTTCTGAGGGTGGTTACTTTACCTGCATGTCTGGAAAATGGCATCTCGGCCTCAAGCCAGAACACCACCCTATCCAGCGCGGCTTCAAAAAGTCGTTCGCTCTCCTCCCAGGTTGCGCTAACCACTACGCCTATGAACCTCAGTACAAAGATCCTGCGACGGAGCCTGGAAAGTTCTTTGAGACTGCGACTCGAGCTCTTCATGTTGAAGATGAGAGAGTCCTCGGTCGGCTGCCAGACGACTTTTACAGCAGCGATGCGTACGCAGACAAGCTCATGTCATATCTGGAGAACCGGACAGCAGAGGAGAAAGACCAGCCATTCTTTGCCTATCTCCCCTTCAGCGCGCCGCACTGGCCTCTCCAAGCGCCGAAGGAGGTATGTGACAAATACCGCGGCTTCTATGACGATGGTCCTGAAGCGCTACGACAGAAAAGGTTGGCGAGACTTAAGGAGCTTGGCATGGTTGACCCAGGCGTGAACCCACACCCTGTGGTGATAATAGACGGAAAGCCAGAAAACTGGGATGATCTCCCTCAAGATATTCGAAAGGCCTCGAGCCGTGCGATGGAGGTCTATGCCGGCATGGTTGATCGCATGGACTGGAACATTGGGCGCGTTGTCGACTATCTTCGCAAGACAGGCGAATACGAAAACACGTTTGTCTTGTTCATGAGCGACAATGGTGCCGAGGGGGCGAGTTATGAAGCTCAACCTATCGTTGGAGACAGCATCATGGCTCATGTGGAAAAGTACTACGACAATAGCCTGGAGAATATCGGCCGTGGGAACAGCTTTGTCTGGTACGGCTGTCGTTGGGCTCAAGCGGCAACTGCTCCTTCTCGACTCTACAAGATGCACTCTACAGAAGGCGGATGTCGGGTTCCTCTTGTGGTGAGGCCACCTGTCAGCATGGGGATATCACCGACAGCTGGAAACGGAGTCATCACGGATGCGTTCTGCACAGTCATGGATATTGTACCGACTGTCCTCGACCTAGCAAGGCTGCAGCATCCTGGAACACATTACAAAGGCAGAGAGATTGCACCTCTCCGTGGCCGCAGCTGGACGAGATTCCTCTCACTCATCCATGATATAGAAGGAAACTCCAAAGCGCAGGTGCACGACCAAGACTACGTAATGGGATTCGAGATCGCTGGCTCAGGGGCTCTACGACGCGGCGACTGGAAGATCACATTCGTCCCAGCACCAAAGGGTCCACAGAAGTGGGAGCTCTTCAACATACGGGAGGACCCAGGGGAAGTGGACGATCTTTCTGACAAGCATCCTCAGCTTCTGAAGGAAATGCTCGAGTTGTGGGAGGAGTACAAGAAGGACGTGGGCGTTGTGGGCTTGGCTGGAGAGTACGAGGCTGGCGTTCAGGGTGATGCAAAGACAACTTTGGTGGATGAGTTGGAAGACCCTTATGCGTGGATCAAGTACATCGGTAGGCCTGAGATTACTCCAGAGAGGCTCAAAGGCGTCATTCCATCTGTATCGTAGACATTTTGACAGTTACCAGTACATATATATTTGCAATTGCTAGTTTCTGTGGGTATAATAAGATGTATAGTAAAGGCAACACCTCATCCGTCAGCCAGATGATGGATCTTGGCCTCCAAAGTCGGTCCAGATGGACAGATCAGGCAGCTCAGACATGTTCCATGTCAGATAGTCCGACATTTCACCCGCTGTACGGATATAGTCCTCCATGGAAGGATGCACCATGTGTAGATCCGTCATCTCCATCTGATCTGTATCCATCCCTTGCGCCATGACCTGCATTGCTTGGTTGTGAGGAGCGATCGGTCCCGGGTTAGGTACTGCGACGAGATGCTGATCAAGATCAGCATTGTCGACAGAGTTGATAGGCGGCCGCTCCTCGTTCGTACGTCGTACAGGTTGTGAAGCTGATATTATAGACGAAGAAAGGGTCCTCGGACTGGCGCTTTGGCGAGCTTTTATCTCTGTCTGGGCTCTACGGAATGGGGCGAAGCTGACCAAATGGTGAACCTCTGCGGTGCCCGTTACTTCAGGTGACATGCGATGTGGTCTGAAAGAATGGTTAGTCTGCGAGTTTAGCAGTGGTGTAAGTGCACATACGTTTGAGAGTCTCGCCATTCTTCTGCAATGTCGCGGAACCCAAAGAGGACGCATAGAGGCAAGAGGGTCCGAACCTGTCCAGAGTGTGAGTATCAGAACATCTTCAAAGACAATATAGACTCACATATGTACTCTGGCCGTCTTGATTTGCATGTACAAGGTCAAATAGTTGAAGTGTCGTTCTCAAGTTCTGCCTCGTCTTCTCCGTAGACTGGTCGTCGTTTGCCACTGTCGCTGAATGAATGATTTGTACTTTGCTAGACTCAAGCGCCGCATCTGCGCAAAAGTTGTCATCGAATGCGACACGACCATGCGTGAGTCCTTGCCGGACGATGTCGGAGACTGCTGCGGCGTGGAAGCGACAACGTTCTTGACACTGAGAACGAAACTCGGGTGGTGCGTGCTGGAATGCCGCAGCTAGGGGAAAGCTGAACCCAGCTAGGGAAATTCTTGTGAGGTCAAATATGGCGGCATTATACATTAGGTGGAGGTAGAAGAGAGCTCCGATCGTGTGCTGGTCCTTGTGTATGTAAGTGTTGAGCTCAGTGATCTGGAGTCTATCTGGAAGACTCTCATAGAAAGTGTCAAGCTCTCGGATGAGAAGCATGAACGGTGAAGACGAGTCCCATATGTTTGTGTCAGTAGGCGGCAAGGTTCGTATGATTCTGTCAAATGTTAGTGACATGAGAAGTGGAGGAACACAATGAGTTACCGAAGGACTTTGCCTCGCAATCTAACCAACACTGTGACTAGCGGTAAGAGGTCGAGGTCCTTTACGAATGTTGACATGTCTTCCTGTTCAATACCGGAGAGAAATCTCTTGTGTGATGGTGTCTGAAGCAAAAAGTCCTTGTCAGAGCACGGCAGTGGCACCTGAGGAATGTCTTCCCGCCAAGAAGAGTTTTTGTCCACCCCCGATGAAAGAAGAACGTCAATTGTATAGCACGCCCATACTATCCTGTGGTTGATCTCTTGTTCAAGATTGCCGGATAATTGAGTTGTCGCTTGAAGGTGTTGAGGGGGACTGTCGAGGCCGAGTAGACGCATGGCGCGGAACACGCAGCCGCAGAGCATGAAGACTAGTGAGTGTTGATCATTCCTCAGCCCATACTCGCAGAGAAGAATCATGGTCTTTCAAGTAAGCTTATTGCTGTCAATTGCTGGCTTTCAACTTACCATTATTTGGTGAATGGTCGGGAGGTGAATTTCGTCAAACACCATCTTCCTGGCTTTCTCGGCCCAAACATCGCCTGGGATAGGCCCAAGTTCATGGTTTGGCTCTGATGAAGCATGCAAAGAATCGAGGTAAATACACCTAGAGAGGTTAGAGCAGCCCAAAGTGGAAGGATATGAAGTGTACCTTGCACTCAAGGCGCACATGGCGTATAGCAGAGATTCGCTGTAGTCCTGAATAATACTGGCTCGAGCCATTGAATGCATGAACGACGGCTTGTGAATAAACGCTAGGCATCTCAGGTGGTGAAAACGATCAAAATACATATTGATGAGGCGGGAGAGCAAGGCAGGATCTTCTGGGATGACATCCGAGTACAGCCTACTTGGTCATTCTAACTGTCGATGCTGTCGAGATGGAGAAACTTACCCAGCATTTACCCCTGACATCTCATCAGGGCCTTTGTGAGAGGTAAGATCGGAGGGACTGACACTTGAGTCTTTGTCGGCACCAAGTCCTCGGTAGACACAACCAAGACCCCTCATCCTACATCTTTGACAAGTTGGTCTTGTTCTGGTGCACCGACTCTTGGATGTCCGACATTCATTGCACGACCCAATCCGACGCTTGTCAACTCCAGCCGCCTTGAATATGTCGTCTGTCGACTTGAGCATGTCGGACCTGGACATGGAGCCGTGCTCTGGTTCATAGCCAGGACATGCAACTCCTAGTCGGTTGCATCTTCGGCAGCTGGGGATTGACTTGTCGCATCGCACCTTGAGTTATTTGTCAGCTGTCAGTGGTGAGAAGGCGAGGGAAGTTGTCGACATCACTAACCTTTCGTGAACGGCAGACCAAGCACCCTGCAACTTTCCCTCGTGTTAGTTAAAGGCCGTGTAATGCCCGTTTACTGAGGCTTACCTGGTCTGGTTTCTGGGGCGTCAGTAGACGCACTGCGTTCCGAGACCGACATTGGTTGATCCATCGATCCAATGTTGGCGGACAATGAATTCTGGCATCAATTTCTCTGCTCATCCCCGATATCTCAAGGTACTCCTATCCGTCTGTCATGTTTCCAGTTGTAGTATCCGCCTTTCTCAGCCGTGACCCCGCAAACAAGCTCCCAAGCCGACAAGGGCCACCAGATTGATGACAACGTCGACCAGGAAGATAACCGAGCAATCAGTCACGAGGCCATAAACATACCGCCTAGCCTCGACCCAACCGAGTGGAAAGTTGCAACGTCAAGTTCTAGCTCAAGCCTCTTCCCCGCGATCCTCCACACGCCATTGCACCATCGCGTGCGAGGTCCGAGGGCCGAAAGCCGAAGCTAGCGTGCGAGTTCCGGCGCGAAGCCCGGTGGTATTAAATCCTTCACCCCGGCGACTCAGCTTCGACATATTGGATCCGAATGGCGTTTTCTAGTCATGGTGCTTTCTAGTGGTCTTGGTATTATTGAGGGGAAGCTGAGATGGGTAGTTACCAGGGATAGAAGGGCGAGTTGGTGAACTAGACGGCCAGGATCAGCGGTACCTCTGCAATCTTGGGCATGTATAAGAAGGGCCAGGATCCAAGAGTAATCGGCAAACCCGATCAATTCTATCTTCAATACTGAATATTCGGAATGGTTTCAGTACTTGGTTCGGTCCTCGCTGTGGCCTTGTGCTGCACACCAGCAGCTCAGGCCTTCTCAGAGCCCATCAAGATCACATCCCCTGAAAAGCTCCCAATTGGTGCCTCATGGGTTGTCCCTCACGATTTTGCGTCCTTCTCGTTCCCGGCTCACTTTTTTGTCGACTATACAGGTAAAGCACAGCTTTAAGGTGCCTTTGGATCTTTCAAATGCTCACATAGTTCGTCTCCGCCTAGGAAACTCAACCCATCCCAATCTATTTTCTCGCGACATCTTTGACTTGCTCTACTCAAAGACAGGCTCTCATCCCTTTATTCGTGTGGGGGGCACATCAACGTAAGACTTCCAGAACCATGACGCAAGATTTTGACTCATGATTATTAGGGACCGTGTGTGGTACAATGCAAGTCAAGAAGTTGGCGCGTATAATTGGTGGAATACGACCGAATCTTTCACCACGCAATATGGAATTCCAGACATGGTCTATATCGGTCCTGGCTTCTTTGATGGATTTCACAACTTCCCCGGCACGCGTTGGTCATGGCAACTCAACATGGGCAACACGTTTGGCAAGAAAGGCGGCCTTGAGAATGCTCTCGAGGTTGCCAAGATTGTCGTGGACAATGTCAAAGACAAGCTTGAAAGTTTCGAGATTGGCAACGAGCCAGACCTAATGGTTCGCTTTGGGCACCGGAGCGAAGGTTACTCGCTCAAGGAATATGTGAATGAATGGAATCAATATGCCACAAAGGCTTCGAAACACGTTCTCAAGCACAACAAGTATGGTCTTGCGAAGAAGCGTTTCTTTCAGGGATTACTTGTTGCTGGCACAAAGGAACCGGAATGGAGCATGTGAGTCTTTCACTGTCGCTGGATTTCAAGACTAAACTAATGTCTTGACCAAACAGAGAGGAGGCCCTTCAGGATGGTTTGGACCAAAACGGCTTTCTCAAGTCAGTCTCTTACCACCAATATGCCGCTCGAAACGAACCCTGGGTTCGGTTGCAAAACTCGTACATGAACCACACAGCCAATGCCGCCAACGTCACGCAGTACAAGAGTGCAATCGAGCTTTGTCATGAGCATGACCCAAAGCTACCGTTTGTTCTTGGCGAGACTAACAGCAATTCGTACAACCTCAACATGTCTCAGATTGAGGGTGTGTTTGGGTCAGCCCTCTGGTTGATTGATCATCTTCTCATGGGCATGGCAACAGTGATGGCTTCTCAAGATTACAAAGACCTCAGACTAACCTGTTGAAGAATATTACCAGGTATAATCTCATCCAGGGAACTACTTTTGGTTACAGCGGCTGGGTTCCTATTTCTCAAGATGGGCGTGAGCCTCATGTCCGCGCTCCGCTCTACGGTCAGATCTTTGCTGCCGATGTCCTCGGTCATCATTCCAAGGTCCAGGTCTACCCAGTCACCCAGCTACCTTGGAATGTGTCTTCATATGGCATCTATGAGTCTGGTAACCTGGCCAAATATGTGGTGATCAACTTTGATGAGTGGAACTCTACCACACGATACGAGCGTCCCGTTCAGCAGTTCAACCTGAAAGTCCCCTTATGGGCTGACAAGGTGGAAGTGCAGAGGTTGACTGGTAGTGGTGCAAGTGCAGATGAAGGTATTCAATGGGCAGGCCAGAGCTGGAATTATACTGATGGGAGGTTGGTTGAGAAGGGTTCCAAGCACTGGGAGCTGTATGCGACCAAGAACGGTGTTGTGGAGTTGGATCTGAAGAGTTCTGAGGCAGTACTGGTTACGTTGAAGCCGACGGGGTGTAAGTAAAGTTCTTGGTATAGATTGGGTTAGGTTTTTGTTCAAGATGTCGAACCATCAACCAATTAAGAGTCATGAAGTGGTTGTCTGAACAAACATCAAACGGTTGCTGAAACGGTGGGCGATAACAACGTGCAAGAGAGGTGGCACTCCATCCGAATACGAATACGAACAGAAGACGTCACTACCCGTGGCTAGGGAACTGCCTTGGAACAAACAGGGCAACCACCAGCTACTGTCGTCATTCGTCATTGCGAAATATCTGAATGTTTACATCCGAGTCCAATCGGATTTCCATCTCTTCTATTTCCATCGCATCACGCCTTCCGGCTTCAGGAGATCCGAATCTGACCATTCCATTCTGCCATGATTGCCCAATAGCGACTTCCTCGTTTGTTTGTTTCTCCACATGCCGCATTCGTGTTTGTGTTTGTCCAACTCATCTTAATCTCGCTCGCACAATCTCTCTACCCACACACACCGCACACACACAATATCCCGGCCGGACAACCCTGTCCCTACGCCTCGCTCCTGTCCCGAGCTTCACTCCGTGACTCGGTGACCGGATCGTCTCCGTTTCTGCCGCTGACGCCCGGCGCTGTCGGCCGTGCTCTCCACTAGCGGCTCCGGCCCCAGCTCCGTCTCGGCATCTCTAGCAGGCACCTCTCTCAACCATGTCTCTTGTCTTGGAGTACGTTCACCTTCTAGGTTCCAATTGACTAGACTGACACCGATATTGACACTGCGTACAGTCGGGTTAGGCGTCTAGACGCCTACCTAGACCGTCTCCCTCCCTTGAATGAGATTGAACCCTCAGTGGATGAATCTGTTGTTTCTTTTGCCCATGCTCCCCTCAATCCTCGTCTAGACGACCTGTCCAGCATCATCCAGGCTCTCGGCACTTCTTCTTCTCGACCACTCTTGTCTGCTCAACGCATCAAACGTCTTCTTGCTTCCTCAGGCGTCCTTGAGGAGCGCTCTCCACTAGGGGAAGGCGGACTTCGCCAACTCGCAGCCGCCGAGCCTGAGATCGAGTGGCTACTAGTGTGCAAAGCTACCATCCAGCTTTACGGCATCGTCCTCAACACCCTGCTGGATCAGATCATCCCCCTCAGTGATGATATTTGGTACTGGGATGATGTCCTTGGCTCGCATTCATACACAAGCCTCTACGCCATCCAGACTTCTCCTTGGCGTCTTTGGGCCTATTCACAGGAGATTTACGCCGCAACATCGCCGCGTCTCGCTCACCAATGGAAGAATTTCTTTAGCATCGTCCAAGCTACCATTCAGGATCGATCGCTGAGCAATATCCGTCGAAGAGTTTTGTCGCCTCTGACCCTTTACCGCGCCGAAGCCCGCCAAAATCGGAGAAATCTTCAGCGTTTGCGAGAGCTCACGGCGACCGGTCTCGGTGTTTTGATGAATTCAGGCTTCCAATTCGGCCACGATGACGGCAAGACGGAGATTCAAGTGGACCAAGTTACCCAGGTTGTCGGACAAAGTGTCGCCCTCATGGAGATGGTCCTCTTGGAGGCAGGCTCTCTCCGCCTAGACGTCACGGGTTTCGAAAAGGAAGTCTTTGGAGGTGCTAGAAACCACCACGTACTGTCGGCTACCATCATGAGGGAGAGCAGTACGGATCGGCCAGGCGTTGTTGCTCGACATTTGGTCCATCTCATTGATAAGGTCCTTCCAGAGTATGTCGGTGCCACGCGCGCCATCACCAAAGACAACGGCCGCCCTAACCGTGTGGTGCGCTACTGGCTTCCTGCAACCATTGGTCTCGTTTCCTCTACCACGGTTTTGCGAATCTTGGTGAATCGCAAGGCGGATATTCTCCAGTGGTTTTTGGACTTTGGCGCTACAGTACGGGATTTTTGGTTCAACTGGGTTGTTGAGCCGGTCGAGAAGATCGTATCGACGATTCGACACGACAAGACCAGTGAGATCGCCATCATGAGTAGAGATAGTCTCAAGGCCGACCGTGAGAGTCTCGAGCGCATGGTGGTTGATTTTGCTCTCGACAAGCCTCACTTCGCCACTGAATCAGGAGCACCACTGACCGATCAACAAGTCGCCGACATTCGAAGCAAGGTCGCCGAGGGTGATGTTACCCCCGTGTTGCGAGCCTTTGAAAAGGACCTGCAAAGCCCTTTCATGGGAACCCTCCGTGGAGACCTTGTCCGCTCCCTCTTGATCCAAGTCCAGAAGACAAAGGTTGATCTTGAAGTTGCCATGACTGGCATCGACTCTCTCCTCAAGAGCCAAGAATTGGTCTTTGGCTTTGTTGGTCTCACTCCCGGTGTTCTTATCTCGTACAGCATTTACCAGTACGTTCGTGGTGTTTTCGGTGGCCGGTCCGGCCTGCGTCAGTCCCGCAAGACCGGCAAGGCCATCCGCATCCTCCGCAACATCGACCGTATTCTCTCCCAGGCCCATCCTTCCGGAAACAGTCTCCAGCATAAGGACCACGGTCTCTTGCTGTGCGAGGTACACGTTCTGCGGAACCTTGTCGACAAGCTTATGCCTCGTGAGGTTGGCAAGGAGTTTCTCGAGGATCTGGATTACCTCTCTAACGAGAAAGACATCCGGGTGCAGGAGAAGGCCTTGGAGCGCATTCGCTGGGCTTATGCTAAATGGTTGAAGTGATGATCTTGGGCTGTGAGAATACCTTTGTATAACTAGTGAATATAGCATCAAAAAGTGTCTTGATAGCCATCCATTGATGTCTTGGGTGGCGGGAGGTAGTGGAATCACGTTGACATACAAAGCAGTTACTGCCGTTGACTGGAGGAGCAAACAAGTCATCGGAGCAAACACACCGTCCAGGCAGATCTTCCTATCTGACAAGTGATCCCTTCGCAACCGAATCTGTGAATTTACTCTTATGACCTAGGCATTTATTCCATGAATGCCAGCCCTGAGCACTATGTTCTACGCTTCAGAATCCAGATACCCGTACAGCCGTTAACGCCCCCAAACCTAACCACACTTTTACGCCAGCAGCCACATGGCCTGCTCTATCCCAGGAGCTTGAGCACGTCGGCCACCCGAGTTTCCTTGGCCTTCTTACCCCGGGCGTCTTTCTCGCGGAAGGCTTTTGTCACCAGTTCTCGCTTCTCCTTCTGGATATTTAGCACGCGCTCTTCTACCGAACCCTCCATGACGAGTCGGAAGACGGTCGTCTCACGGGTTTGGCCTAGGCGATGAACACGATCGATGGCCTGGTCTTCGATGGCAGGTGCCCACCCTATTGACATGTGAGATAGTATCCACAATTGAGGAACTGGGGGATGGACTTACAGCTGTCTGAGAGAATGACCGTGTCGGCTGCGACGAGGTTGAGTCCAACACTGCACACAGCAAGACTGGCAAGCATGACACGTGTATCGGGATCGTTGTCGAGGGCTTCAATCGCACTGTCGCGTTTATCTGTCTTCATGCTACCGTCAATACGGGTGAAGCCGATTCCCTCCGCCTTGAGCTGCACCTCAATGATATTGAGGAACGAGGTCCACTGCGAGAAGACGACCACCTTGGATCCCGGCTTACGGACGGTGGCCTTGAGAATCTGCAGCATGGCCTCCGTCTTGGAGCTCTGCGTCTCGGCGTCGAAGCTGCTAGCGTCGTCGCCTGCGTCCTCGGGGGCTGGCTCGAGTAGCGAGTCCTCGGTGAGCTGGTTTCGGCACATGGGGCATTTGTGCTGGAGTTGGATGGCGCGGACGATGCAGGCTCGGCAGAAGACGTGTTTGCATGCTGTGATGAGGGGGTCGGTTGGGGTGTCGTAGCAGATGGCGCAATCTTCTTGGCTCTCGATGAATAGACGGAGGGCGTCTTGGAGAAGGGCTCGGTTTTTGTCGTTGAGGGGGACGACTTCGTGTTCGTCGAGGAGGTTGAGGATGTCGGCGACACGTTCCTTGCAGAGGGTCCAGTGGTTACAGCTGAAGAGGTTAGAGGGAGAACATATAGAGCGAGGCATGGGGACTTACACCTGGCGGAGGCGGAGAAGTCGCTCAAGGACGTTTTGGAAGCGGCCCTGCTGTCCTGATGAAGATCCAGCCTGCCATTCTTCAAGAACACCCCTCGCTTCATCCCTATCAACTTGTCAGCGATTGATTCAGGCACAAGGACTCTTCCAACTCACAGTAGAGCATCATATTTGCGCTTCTCGTCCTTGCGAAAGGCAATCCGGTGAATGTACTCCTTCTTCTCAGGCAGTTTGAGGTCGACAAACTTCATGTCCTTCTTACGACGGAGACAAAGGTCGTGCATGAGGGCCTGCAGAAGAGCTTCGCCACTGCCACTGCCGGAGCCCAGCTCGCGAGTGATCTTGGCGTTGAAGATTTCGGATTGTTCGATACCGCCGGTGATGTGGAGGAACTTGACAATAGAGTGCAGGTCTTTGACCGAGTTGACGCTATCTCGTGTCAGTAGAGCTGTCTGGGGATTGTCTGGGGAGCTTACATTGGGGTACCGGTTAGAACCCATCGCGACTCGGCGTTGATCTCGCACGCAGCCTGGGCTACCTTGGTTCTCGCGTTGCGAATGGTATGGCCCTCGTCGAGGACTACACGGCGCCATTTGAAGTGTTCCGATGTGAGAACTCTATAAACACCCTGGTCGCGCTCCCGAGCAAGTCTACCGTAGCTGGTGATGACGACGTCGTACTTGGCCAGGTCCTCCACCGACTTCTTTTCGCCGCCATGATAGACCAGAACTTGGGGCTGATGCTCCTCCTTGACGTGTCGTTTGATCTGCTGGGCCCAGTTGCTCATTACGCTCACAGGAGCAACAATGAGGGTAGGACCCCCGCCACCCGTGAGGATCAGACTGATGATCTGAATAGTCTTGCCGAGACCCATGTCGTCGGCGAGGATACCACCTGAGAGGAGCTGAGGAGTTGTAGAGGTGACAAAGTCGGATGCGATGTTCCAGCAGCGGCCTCTAGCGTCACGCCGCCAGAGTTGAACGACATCCTCTGAACCCTTCTCTGGGAACTGTGGCTTCTCCTTGGAGGCCATCCAAGCCAGACCCTACAAACTGGTCAGTGGTGATCACACACTTCGTACAACCAGACGCACCTGGAGCTGGTACGGCAATAGTTGAGACTTCAACTGAGCAGGCTGTTCGGCCTTGGGCAGCTTCTCGAGCTGGTCCTCGCCAATTGCCAGCTTCTTGATTGCGTCTGCACCATTACGCAGTTCAATCGCTTCACTGTTTTGCAGAAGCGTCGCCATGGATACTTCGGGCTTGTCAGGCTTCTGAGCAATGACGGGCTCTGAACCAAGTCCATGACTCGATGTCCCGCTCACCAAGCCCAGTGCCCTTCTACGAGCCTCAGCCTCTTTCTTACTCTTCTTCAGCTCCGTAGCCTTGATAAGCTTGTCCTTCTTGAGCTTCTCCTCCAGCACGGAACGCTCATCAGGGTTGCTAGGGCCATAGAAGAACAGCTTGATAGGACAATCGTAGAAACCCTTCTCACCCGCGAGCTGGGCCTCGAGCATAATGTCGCCAGCATCCTGGAGCCCAATTAGACAAGGGCACACGCACCAACTGACGGATCGCACAGCGTTTTTGCTCGTCTTACCACATATGGGGTGATTTTCTCGACAACCTTGCGCGGGAGATGGCCGATCTGATCACCAAAGACATTGTTTACGCGGATGGCGTTTCGGTCGTACTGCAGCCGAGGTCAGAGAGTCTGCCCTGAGATACACACACAGACACACACGACGGGTCCATGCTGAGATACCATGTCACGGCGCGGGGGCCGAGACAGAGAATGGGACCACTTGAGGAGGTACAGAGGTGTCACAAACCTGATTATGGGGTTCTCGTCTGCACAGGACGGTTTCTATGTGATGTGAGCCTCCTCTCGTCCGTAAGAGCCAAGACTTGAGGACTTGCCACCCGGTGAAGCATATCCATTATAGTACCTCACACCAACAATCTTGCCCACTGCAACCCGGTCAGGAATGAGCACACACACGCAACAGGGATGTCAAACGCACCAAAGGTTCCATAGAGCTCAAACGGAGGACCCTCGCTCTCCTGAGTCAAGTCGAGATAGTCAGGCTCGGCGAATGAAGCCTGAGAGGCAGGCACGCCGCCGCCCTGAGACTGGCTGCCCGGGTAAAAGCCCGGCGTGGGGACCGAGTTGGAAGTGCCGGGCGCCGCCCGCGCGGGCCGCTTGGAACGCGTCTCAGTATCGTCATCGCCCGTAAGGTCAATGAGCTCGTGCACGCGCTTCACAGATCTGGGCATTGTAGAAAAAAAATGTGAGTGAAGGGCGGGAGTTGAATGCGACAACGAATTCTAGCTCTGGTTTATTTCATCTCTTCTTGAGTAATTGCGCGTTCCTCTCTATTACTCCTCATCACAGTCGACGCGCGGTGGTGTAATTGCTTCTTCGGACCGGAGCCGGATTAATAAGATGATCCGGCAACACCATCGTCGACGATATTTCCTTGATGAAGCGATAGGTGTTTGCAGTGAGCATTGATGTTATGCCTTCAGATTCTTATCAGTGTCTGCGATATGCGACGTCGATGCGACATGCACGGCGATTCACCATACGATGGATACAAAGGTTCCTGTGGCTGGGGCTCCCCGCAAACGGTTATAGGTACCTGGAACCATATCTATCTCCCCAGATGTCTCAATGTATAATGTACCTGATATTATTTCTCTAAACGCGAAAGCCGTGATTGGGAGTTGGACAGAGCCAGGGCTATCAGTAACTATAGCTGTTGTAAAACCAGATAGTTATAGGAGGGTCGTATTGGATATAAGCCGGGTATCCAGGCAAGTCACCAGGTAGACATTCCCCCGCAGAGTGCAGCGATTCCACACCAGAAGCGACATGGACCCTTCTTCTCAGCTTCTCTTATCAATAAAAGATCTCATTATTACATGGCAAACCTACCGGAAACACTTCCGATGCAGTTCATGATCTGATCGCTTGGTAAAGCATCTGCGTCACGAGGATTCAGCTCCCGAAACACTTTCCCGTTCGGACCGACAAGCCTCAAACCCCTCAGAGCAGAGACAACACACGTATCCGTGCAGGATGCGGGTTCGCAGAAACTGTTATTGCATGTCTTAATGTTTTTTTTCTTGTTCGCTTCACCCCGAGAAATTATCGATGCAGTTCGCGCATTGACGGGCGCAAGATGAATCCTCCCCGAAAGTCCGCTACAGCAAAATGTAGACGTGGTCGATGCAGTGCAACCTTCTCGAACAATTAGCGCTCGATGGCGGGTGAATTGACACATCACCTCGCTTCGGGGCTGAAAATCTGCCGGGGAATTTTGGTCGATTCTCCTCAATCGGATCTGAATCGGATCTTTTTTTTCCTGCTTTTTAATCGCGACTATTGGACGGGCCGTTGCAACCTTTACCGGGAAAATGGCGTGTTGGATCGCTTGACTTACTCGCATTGGATAAGTGTGGTTGTGTTGGGCCAGGGACGCGGGCCACTAAGCGTGAGACAGCGGCTCGGCATGACATGGGGGCCTGTCAGGTTGTCAGCTTTAATTCTACGTCCAACAGACCTCCAACAAGAGTCGAATGATGAAGATGGAAGGATTGAACCTGTTTGAGGCTGAAATTGTTTGAACTTTTTGGTAGTGATGCTCACTTAGTTGAAGCTGCTTGTTGAGGTTATTCAGAGTATGTCAGAAGCAAGAAAAGGCAGTGTCAGTCAAGTAGGTAGTCAAGTCAGTGCCAGGCAGAGAAGTGGTAGCAAAGAGGTTGTATTGTCTAAGCTACAAGAATTTTCATATATGCCGGTCCAGAAGTAAAGGAAAGTTTTCCATTTTTGGACACCCTGATCCACCCCGAAAGGTTTCCAATTGCCTGCCCTTCAATAGCGGTGGGCGTTGCCAGAGTGCTCACCATTCTCGTTATCATCACATGTCCCCATGCTGATTGACTTGCGACCATCCACCAGGTATGGACTCAAGCGAGCACGAGTTCGCCGTCTAGTAGAGGCCAACGACGATGTCACCCTTGACGCGGGCAGTCAGGTGGACCTCAGCCTCGAGGTCGAGCTTGATGCCGACGAGGAGGGCAGCGGACTTCTGGGCACCGGCATCGTCGGTAGCACCCTTGAGGAGCTGGCCTGCAGGAGTTCGTCAGTAAAGTGGTCATGAGTGGAAACTGGGAGGAGCCAATCACTTACCAGCGGGCTGAGAGAGGCCAGTGGAGGTGGGCAGAGGAACAACGAACTGCTGCTTCTGGCCGCGGCGGCCGCCACGAGCCTGACCGTCAGAGTCAGAGTCGGAAGCGTAGGCGGGCTTAGCGAGACTGTTGTTATCCAAGTGTTAGCCATTGTAGTGCTCAAGTTGGTAACCCAAGCTATCAATGATGTTCTTACGTGGGCGCAGCGGGAGCAGGAGCAGGAGCAGCAGGAGCAGGAGCAGGAGAAGGAGGCTGGGCAATGGGGGAGTCAGAGGCAGGAGGGGGAGTGCTAATCAGTGTTAGACTCCATTGCTGTTGAGACTCTGGAGAGTAGAGGCTGAAGCAGCTCCAAAGAGGTGGCTAGAAGCCATCGCTTGCCAGTGCCATTGCGAGAGAAGGAAAGAGATTGTAGGAAACTCGGGGTTGCTTACGAAGTAGGGGCAGACATTGTGCTGGTTGGGGTTGTTGGACAAAGGTTGTCGAAGTAGTTGAAAGTGGTGGTGGTGGTGGGAGCTGGGGCTCAAGTAGATGATTGTTGAGAAGATGTGATGGTGAGTGGTGAGGAAAGAAGTTGGACCTTGGGCGATGGAAAGGCCGTCTTATATAGACATTTTGGCCCAGCCTTCAAGGGTGACTTTTGCTTTGTCCGTGTCATCTTTGCGATGTCTCGTCTGTCCGTATGCCTGCCAGGCTGCGTCAAAGGGCCACACTCGCAAGGCCGCACCCAGTTCCACATTGCCGCGAAACATCCCGATGGACGCCTTTGTGAACTCGACGACATGCCGAAAAGACGCTCCGCCGGACGGGGGCATATCCATGCTCCTGCTGCTGCGGCCACCTTGACAAGCAGAACCCGGCATCACCAACCTCACGACTTTGATGAGTTGTCCATGCTGTCTCACGCTGAGGCACGCTAGGAATAGCTGCGCGGCTCTTGTCAAATTTCCTGGGGCATGCCGCGCGTGCATCGACACTCGTCAATCGATGGTCTCGGTTGCATCTTGGGACCTTGCACACCCTGGAGCCCCCCATGACCTATATGCGTCCATGCCCCTGGGAAGCTCCATCTCGAAGCTGTAGCTGTACGAGAGAGGGTCCTTGCCGAAGCCTCAATTGCAACTTTGACCTCGATCCAGATCCCCTGCGAGCGCTGGGAGGCGCTCAACCGACAAGGCCTCGGCCGATAACATCTCTTTGCCGCCCTTTCCAGGCTCAAGATCCAGGGCAGCAAGGGGCGGCGGCTGTAGAGGCAGGCATAGGGAAGGGCATGGGGCGTGGCGGCCTGAGCAGGCAGAGCAAAGCATGCACGTAACCAGATACCACACAAAGCAAGCACAGCATCATAGAGACTCACTCTTGCGTAGACGCAGGGTCACGGTCATGACCACGGCTGGTTACAGATGGGCCTATGGGGACACTAGGGAGGGGGAGGTACTCGAGTGACACGTATCCGCGATATCATCCGATGTTGGCATACGCCGTGGCGACACTGAGCGACAAGGGCAGCACGGGAGCTACATTGCGAGGCGGCTGAGACGCCTAGCAAGGAACGTAGTTCGCGGCACTCCGAGGATAGAGACTAGACAGTTTGTTAGCCAGGCACGCTCAGCGGTATAAGCGGCCCCTCCCGATGGTAAACTCCTCTGGACCTCCGATGAACCCGGTGGCGGCCGATCGTCTCGCTCAAGGACGGCTCGCAGTCGACAGTCGAGCGGCTTTTCCGATTGCCCGCCGTTGAGTCCAGTGTCTAGCCTCTCAAGATCTTGGTGTACGCCTTGGGGGCTGAACAAATCTGCACGGCATTTCTCGAAGGGTGGGAGAGCTCTAGCTCGACGACAGGGGTTAACCTCCCTAGACCCAAGCAAGGATATCGTCGATTGAGCCAAGGTTGTCAAGAGATGGGCTTGCGGCAAGGCAGGGATCCCCTTCGTCGATGTTTCGCATCATGCGCATTGTTGGCCAGAAATCAGCGCCGCCTCCACATCCACACGCCGGCAGCGGGCAGGTTCCACTCGGGGAAGGGACATGGGAGGGACATGGAGTTGGGCGTGTCAGGCTCTCTTTTTCCACAAATTCCATCAACTTTCTTTTCTCGACGACCAAATGCACGGTCAGTGGAACGCTTGACGCTTGTGTACAATGTATACGCTCGGTTCGGATCTAAGGATGGCATGATTCCATCGGGAAACACCGGCCGCCTCCCGGACACCATGTCCGTCTCTTGTACGCAGCCCCAGTTCTTGCCTCCCCAATGATGGATCCGATCCAGCCATGGCAGCTCCTTCCCGTCCACGTACATGCCTCCATAGCAGAAATCTCTTGTTCCCGATGGAAGGCAGGCGTCTGGGGGTGTCTTCAGCTCCTCCATTGGCTGCTTCTTCTTCCATAAATAGGGCACCACTTTTGTATAATCTCTTTCAGAGATTACCCCGGAAGAAGTCTTCCCTCCTTCTTCTCATCCTGCATCTTGTCTTGCATACTCTCTCGAGACAACTTCCTTGTCTTGTTTTTCCCGGTTTGTTTTTGCCGCCGTGAATATCGCCTCACGTACGTACGTCAAACGTGACCCCGGGCGACATCAATGTCGTCTCCATCGCCCTCGTCCTCCTCATCTTGCAACTCCACTCCCCAACCACCGAGCACGCCAGACAGCTCAAGCCAGAGTCAGAAAACACCCGAGAACTCGACCCAGAGCACTCTCCAGCAACTCTTTGGTGGTCTTTGCAAGCAAAAACTCCTCGAGGAAGTCGACAAGCTCAAGGAAGCTGTCCAGAAGGACGACCCGCAAGCCGTCGTCATGTCCGTCCCCATGCTTCTCGCCCTCACCGTGTGCCCGGCCATGCTGGGCACACAAGAGGCCATCCGACAGAGCCAGGCAAAGTCCAAGCGTGAAGAGCATCGTGGTCGACGATGCAACTTGGTAGTCTCTTGTGTCAAGCCTTCCATCAGAAGTCGTGACATCAACAACAAGTTGGTTGTTCTCAAGGACTCAAAGGTAGATACACCTTCAATACACTCTTGACAATGACATGACTAACACAATGTCTCGTAGCTTTACATCGCCAATGAACACCCGCTCTATAACCACGACCCTAAGAACAACGTCAGCAAAGGCTATGCCTTCTCAGGATACTTCCTTCCCTTCCCTGATACCGAGTACGAAGGGCTTGTCACTACATCAGCGATGACCTCCATTCCTGAACTGGATCTACGTCGATAAGAACACTTACCAGGTCAAGTATGGCGTCCGTGCCGATACTGAGGGTCATATTACCGGCCCCTTTGACTGCACCAAGCAGGACCGTCGCATGACATGCGAAGGCTGGGAGGCTTCTGCGCCGTCGAAGAGCTCCCGGTATTTGGCCCTCTACTATGACCGCGACGACGATGGCCTCAAGTCCAAGGTGCCTATGGGTACTCGCGTCCTTGAAGTTGAGCTTACCCGTCGTGAGAAGAAGGAGCCTAAGCCAGTGCCCGACCCCAATGCACCCAAGACTCTCGATGAGAAGATGAAGCAACACAAGGCGGACACTGCCCGTGAGGAGGCTGAGAAGGCCAGCTTCCTCGAGACCGGACGCCATCCCGGTGCTGAGCCACCATCGCCTATACTCAAGCCGGAGCAGAAAACTACATCTCCCGAGCCCGAGTCAGAGCAGGCCAAGCGCGACCGCATCAGCGAGGCCCTTCGCCGCCTCAACCTCGACACTAAGCATAGCAAGACACAGAAGACGACCGAGACCCAGGATGGCAACAGCATCGTCACAAGCATCACCCAAGACTTTTCGATCTTCTCGGCTGCCAAGAAGCTGGCGGAGCATGCCAACAGCAGCGGCTCGGTAACAGCGGCCAGCTCAGTGTGGGACAACAAGGAGAAGGGCAACCATGACTCTGGCAGCGTGTCTAATGGATCGGACGAGGGCTCATCGTACAAGAGGCCTACGGTAGAGGATGCTGCATGAGGGGCTGGTCGGCCCGGCACGAATCTCACAAAGGATTTGCGGCATACTAGACTGGGATTGGATGTCATTCACTCATCAGCGTTTTTGGCGGCGGGCGGGACAAACAAGATGAAAAGGAACTATCACGGCAATCACTACTATATCCCACGCAACAAAATTGTACTGTAATCTAGCACTAAATTGAACATTTCTCTTTGTCGTTACAGCTAGTAGCCTCGGACAATTCACTCCGCGTCGTGCTCATTCACACTGTTAATCTCAATGATGATGGCGTTGACGCCAATGCATGAGTTGTCCATGATGTGCCATGGTGCATCCGGTCGGATATCCGGTCAACAAGAGTCCGCCACAGCCGCCTCTAAAAACAAGGAGGGCCCTACGAGTGTCTACAAGCCATCTGCAGAAAAGCCGGGGTACGTGCGGCGCGGATCGAAGTGGCATGGCATGGCATAGCATGGATGGCGTGCGGGCCGGGGGGCTGTTGATGCTGTACGAGAGCATCCAGGTGTCTCAATGGGGGACGACGTCCAAGACATTTTGGTGGGATCAGGCCATGGGCTGTGAGAAGAGGGAGGACGACTTGTCCCGCTGCCAATTGCCGAGGCCGAGGAATTCGGGTAGCCTGATGAGAGAGGCTGAAGCCGGCAATCGAGTTAGTTTCTGAGACTCATCTTTCGATCTTTAATGTGACATGTCTCAAGCCAAGACAGAGCTCGCGCGACAATGGGCAATTGTGTCCGTATCTACGCGTGTTTCAATGAGTGAAAGGGGCCATGGGAGTAAAGTGCTCGGCGGATCGGGCGAATGGGGGCCGGGAAGTGGAAAGGTGCCGACTGGAAGTGGGTAATGATGAAGCAGGCAAGCAAGCATCTTGCCTGCCTTGTCTCAGATCTGGGGGTCTAGAATGCTTGGATGGATACCAGAGTGTGTGTCTTTACAGGTGTCAAAGGTTCCCCTCTGCCGCACAGAGAATGGAGTGGGCGCTTATTCCTTCACGGCATGCCATGTCCGCCGAGCATCCCGGGCTCAGATCATGGTGGATGCAGATCAGGTTGCAGAGGGAGGAGAGAAGTGCGATGAGATGGCAGGATGGGTTGAGAAACAAGGGGGTTGTGAGCGGCTACAAGGGGCAAGGGCAAGATCTCGTCAACGATCTCTCCCCTGGACACATCACACACACCCACTCACCCCAGCTCAACCGGCCCTCTTCTTCTTCCCCAGACACCAGAACAACTCCCGAGGCGCCAAGTTCGACGAGGTGGGGGTAGGCAGGTGCTAGGATCTAGGGGTTAGGCGATCAGCCAATGTTAGATGATGCCCTGCAGGGTTGCATGTTGCACAAGACAGAAAGACCCTTGCCACAGTCAGGCCAACATTTTTTTTCTCCGTTCAGCTACGTCGGATCGGGAATCTGAGGCGAGGCGAGGCGAATCGCTCATATGCGCGACATAAATTTGATGAAGAAGACAAGGGCCCTTGACTTGAGACATTGAGCATCTTTCAGCCCGTCGAATTCCGTCCAGCCCCCCGCAAAAAGCAAACGGTCGGCCGCCTGGAATCTGAGTTCTTGTAAAAATTCACAAACAAGACGTCATGACCGTTGTAAATTGCCGCATGCATCGTGCGTTGAAGCTAGATCCTTGATATACGTTTGTTCAGCCTCTCCGGTCCCACACGACAAGGCAATCAATCTGACGAATTGACAAGTCAGGACGCGCATGCTGGCGTCTCCCGTGACCCAAAGAGGTTCTACTAAGTTAGATGCCAGATGGGGTTTTCAGGCAAAGCGATCCTTTGCGCCCGCAGCCACAGCCGCACCTCGCAGCTCGAGCCGCCATGAGATCAGGCCAGCCTTGCAGTCTTTTTGACTCTTTGTCTCGCCCGCTTCGGAGCCGGAGACGATGTGTCTGAACTCAGAATAGACTCCTTGCTTGCTTGACCGGAGATGAACGGGAATTGATGAATCGCTTCCCGCCGGGTTCCTACATTAGCCACACTCCACGTGGAGCCCGGTAGATACATACACCTACGGAAATGACCGGTTCTGCAAATGTCGTCCGAATCAGAGACAGATAGGTTATTAGTTAATCTATTTTCCCGGCATGCGGCTGAACATTGTCATGAGTCGTACACCGAGATTTGGGGCTTGTTTTTGAGATGGATCTTGATCGGTGCCTTGCTTGTTTCTTTTCGTATATGCTTGCGCGGCCCACAATTCGTTGGCATTGTGTTTGTTTTTTTGAACATGACCCCTGTCTTGTTTTATGGGGCAATACCACACCTTGACTGTCATTGTGGCTGTTGATAGATTTGAGTGTGAATAGCTGCGAAAGTCTTCAGTGGATATGTGAAGGTGTTGGCTGTTAATGAGAAAAAGAATATTTTTTTTTTTTTGAGTTAGTAAGAAGACTTAGGCTCGCATAGTACTTAATTGAAGAGCCTATGGTTCTATGCATAACATCTAATTAGAGCCCAATGTTCTATACGTTCACCCTGGTGATACAAGATGAAGTGAAGGAGAGTGGCCCTACCCTACACATAGATGTCGAAGTTCGGGATAAGGAACTCTCACCCATGTTCTCTCAAGTATACTCATTGTTCATGGCCTACCTTGGTATTTTGCCGTCAACTTCTCTTTAAAGAATAGTCCATGTTCATGTTTTGTCAAGCAAGCCCAAGTCGTTATTTCCTATGACACCAGTGCAAGTCTTTGCCATTCTTTATCAAACGAAGCGTATTGACTGAACTAACTCTACCTGAAGGACGGATTGCATGAATAAAACATGCAGTATAGTCTAGATCTCAAGGAAGATTGGTGCAACTTTAAATCCTTTCAGTGTACATTGTGTCACCCTCAACTCACGAACGATTGACAGAAACTGCTCAGTTGACAACTGGTTGCAGACAGCCTCAAACCGCCAACAAGCCAATCAGCACCCAGAAAGCCTAAAATATCTATCTGAGACTGTCTCTAGACGAATCAGAGCTCGGATCCAACAATCCAATGTGTTCCTCCCGAGCACAACCAGGGCTCAAACCCCACACCACCAAGATTGTCTGCAAGAAATGCAGACGATGAACCAACAGATGGACTGGAATTCTTCAGTTGTGTGATTGGTCAAGTGTTCAAGAAGTATTTGCTTCTGCTTGCTGCAGGAAATCGGTTGCACCCAGATGCTCTTGTTGAATCAACTAGATGATTCCGTGAGAACTACCCAACCTGTGAGTTGTCTCCATTGAACTTGATGAATCTAGGCTCAAATTTTGTTCTTTGAATAGGCCTAAATGCGGATTTATGCTTACTTTTCTGACACCGGACTCTGGAAAATCTGCCATCACCCTGAGCTCCCACTGCTTCGCGCAGCGTAACAACGTAACGGCAGTAGAATTGCTGAATCTCAACGCACTTCCCAGTAGCAAACCTTCAGGGAAGTTGAACCAAATCTGTGAAGCTTTCTTAAACAGCCTCTCTTCCAATATTCTCTCAAAGACTTCAAAGTTGCCTTACTTAGGGGCTTTAATTCTACAACTCTAAACTGAGACCAGTGGGTCTAGAGGCTCATGCCTGACCATTAAATGACAGGCCTATTGAAGGGAATAGCTGACTGTCGAAGTGTTGATTGCAAAAAGGCAAATAAGTTGGCAGCCAGAACTACGATGATGACCAAGTACGGATGATATCTGACAAGCTTTATGCGTCTACTCTTTTCCACACGCATATTGCCATGAACTAAGCAGCTTAACGATGAAATGAATTTGAATTTGAATCTTGGTTTACTTTTCTTATCTAAAAGAAGCATTCAAACATGGGCCCAGCCATTATGAACAAGCACCTGCATCTCGTCGATGACGCACATCATCCCGTTTTCACTGGGCCCAGGATTCTGCCTTTGCCACTCACGCTCCAAACCTCGAACCCACCACTCTTTGAACCAAGGTGTTGTGAACCACCTCGTGAGCCTATTCTTCCAAAGGCCGGGCAAGATCTGACTGTAAGTGAGCCAGGTTCCTCTAGAGTGAACCAACTCATAAGCACGACGGTCATACCCGAAACGAACATTGGGGTTAAGGTAGACACCTCTCGTCTCTGAATCTGGGTTGTCAGCATGAATGAGGCAACACTCGGAGCCCTCGAGATATTTTGCTACGAGAGAGTCGTCGATGGCTCTAAAGGTGAGTCCTTGATCACCAACATATAAAGCTGCAGGCATGAAGGGGATAGAGTGCCAGTTAATCCTTTACTGAAATGTTTTGACCAAGGATGCGATGATATTCTTACCCATGCCGTTCCAGCAGCTGCTAACAGGAACAGGTTCACTCCGCTTCATGGCAGCTCTCGACTTAGATGACCGAAAGTACGGCCACGTCTGTGTCGCATGCTCATGACCGTCGACATCCCTCAGTGCAAATGTATCGTGGTACTGAGGGGGTTTGCTAAAATCTAGTGAACATGCCGCTGCATAATCACGATTGTTTGTGTTGAGCAACGTAAGCACGTCTGGGACCTGGGTCTATTAGTTCTGCCTGTAATCGTTGAGTAAAACGTACATTAAACACGACGTCGCCAAGAAAGAGAATATACTCAAACTCGATTCCACTCCGAGCCAGTTCTTTTAAGGGCTGGATAGACTTGTTCCGTAGTCGGGCAAGATACGATATCCTGCGAAGCTCTATTCTTCCACGCGGTGTCTCAACCCAGCCATTCCCTGGCTTAAGAGGTGGTGAAGCCATCGCATCGGCGTGCGTAGTCTTGTCCAACGTGATATTCCGTGGGACTCCCATTACACCTAGCGCCTGGTCGAGTTCCCCAATGACGTTTTTGGAGCCATCCCGACTGCCGCTCTCGTACAGACTCACAAAGACATTGCTGGGACCGAGAACTGATACAAGATCAAGAAGGCCTTGGTTCCAAGAGTTGCGAAGAATGCGCTCGTTGTTCCAGTGCAGACTCGCAATATACACCCGGACGGGGCTGTGTGGCTTTGAGAAAGATTGTCCAGCCGCATCAAGTCGGCGATGGACGAGTAGAGTGTCAAAGAGAGTCCAGGTGACAAAGGCAAAGAGGAGAAGTCGCCACACGGAGAGAATTCGAAGGCTAGTGGCACGGAAGTAGGGAATTAGACGACGTGAGAGTCGGCGTAACATGCTGGGAATAAATTGAATGGAGAGAAAGACGGGAAATCATTGACGAAGCTGAAGTTCATTTATCTGTGAGGGGTTGGGGAAGTTGTTTGTTGGTGGCAGATACGGCACTTCACCGTCTCTGACGCCAAGACAGTTTGTTCATTGACCAGCATTGTTATTGGTACCATCTCTTTGATGTTTCTAACAATTGGTTACCCCGTCAATAATATTAACACCCTTGTCTCAAACTCAATACGCAAAACCAGTAACACCCTGAACACCCCCGACGAGCGCGTTAATAGGAGGCGCCGAGAATGTTTCCCACTGACCCTTGGCAATCTTGTCCACCAGTTTGTTTGCCTCCAGGAACTCTTCATGACCAGCCACGTCTGCACACTCATCCCCTTCACGATGCACCACCTTCTCCGGAAGTTGGACGCCCTGAGACCAGCCAAAGAAGTTATCCTTATCCCAAAAGGCCTTGACCTTGCGCAACTTCTCCTTGTTGAGTCCGTAGTATGCCTCCTCGTGGGCATCCTTCTTCAGAGCTTGGTCGGGAAAGTTGATAAAGGCGGCTCGCTGCGAGTGGGAGAAGGGCCTTAGCTTCCCATTCATCTTTCCCAAGAAGTCCCTCATGTCAAGCTCGAGGAACTTTTCTTGCCAGTCAATCATGATATATGCGTGGTAGACACCTCCACGCCAGGGATATGCTGATGCGTCGGGTTGCTTCTCGCTCGACTTGCCTCCGCAATGGATCCATGTGACTTGCAGAAGACCCTGCTCCCCCTTGAATTCCTTCCTGAACGCCTCCATCTCTGTCTTGATGATTTCGGTGATCTTTTGGATCTCGTCTTTTCCGTTGCCAAATACAAACGATGTGTAGATCTTGTAGCTTGGGTTCGAGGGGAACGCCCTGATGGTCTCCTCTGACCACTGAGAGACAAGTGTCTCGTGAAGGAACCTCGTCGACTTTTCTTGTAGTGTGCGTCTCTTCAGCTGCTTTGGCAGTTTCTTCTCTTCTCCATTCTCCTTGACGCCTCCGAGATGCTCATCGATCAGCTTATCAAACTCCTTTTCGGTGCCGTTGTAGTAAACCAGGAACCGAACTGCAGGATCTTCCCTCCCATCCTTGAGATCGCACAGCCATGAACTGTCAATGGTCATCTCGTTAGGCCAATCGGTGGTGTAGAACTTAATCATGGTATCCATAAAGTCCGTTTGGGCCTTTTCGCAGTGCTTAGGTGACCATGTAAACCTTCCAGCTACAACATCCTTGCCGTGCAGCTCCTGAAGCTTCATCTTGAGTTCGACGACGACACCAAAGTTACCACCACCAGCACCGCAGAGTGCCCAGAACAGATCCTGCTCCTCCTTCGTTGCATTTCCGGTGTTCTTGACAATGACAGTCTCCCCAGCAGCCGTGATGATGGTGGCCTCGAGCAAGGTGTCGCTACCCATTCCAAAGCTTCGAGTAAAAGGACCAAGGCCGCCGCCAAGAGTGAAGCCGCTCACTCCGACAGTAGGACATCGCCCACCATTGATGACCCACCCATCGTGATGATCGTTGATGAGCTCCTTGTACGCATGACCCCATTGAGCACCGGCTTGCATCGTGACGGTCTTTTTCTCCATATCAAGATCAACTCGCTTCATGTTGACCAGATCAATCAAGAGACCATCATTGATGGTGGAAAAGCCCGCATAAGAATGGCCGCCATTCTTGATGCAAACGGGAAGCTTCTTTTCCTTGGCACGGGCGATGATGATACGGATGTGAGAGTTGTGTTCGGGCTGGAGAACGCAGGCTGGTCTAGCGAAGCGGTACAAGAGGTTGCTGTTTGCGACGGCTCTCTCATACTCAACTTCTCCGGGAGTGTGCACAGGGATCTTCTTGGACTTGAACCAGCCGACTTGTTCCATGCCAAGGTGAAGCAGGCTCTGTTGGTCCTGTGCTTGTGCCATGGCTGGGAACAATATGAGAATGACGATGTGTGTGGTAAGAGTTGAAACGGTTGAGATTGTAGGTACTTAACTTGGAGTGGAAGAAGCCTGGGAAAACAACACTTATTTATAGTCATAAGGGATACTAGTCCGATAAGTGCCATGTCTCAACTGTCATATTCTTAATACTGTGTTTGTTCGTATCTAGGTCTATAGAAATCTCGGCGCGGAGGCCATGGTGATAATGCATAGCCAAGTGACCGGGGTTTACTCAATAGTTCGATCTAGACCGAGGCGAAGAACAACTTTTGGCCACGCCACAAACCGCTTTGCCCAATCGGTGATCTACACGCGAGTTGAACCCCTCAGTTGCACTGAAACATTGAGGTGACGGTTACGAATTTCAGCCAGCCCCAGGCTCACCATGTTGTGATTATTGGTTTTGACAAGGTAGACTCACGGTCACATACCACTGCCTGGGGCGAGCTGAGTTTAGCTTCCATGAACTAGTCTACGTATGAACTACCTTCCCGAAGCTAAACTACGGGCCGCTCCGTGCGAGAAATGGCGAAACTGTTACGAATGCTGTGGCGGGCTGACGACGACTGAAAATCCTCATCTAGGCTCAACAGTCTTTCAGCTGAGGTACATTGATAAGACCACAAGATCAGTGCTTAGTAACTTATCCTTAGTTGTCATTAACAGAACCTCAGCTCCATTGTTATTCATGCTTATGCACTTTTCCACCATTGGCTGAACTTGGCCTGAAGTTAATGGCCCCTCACGACCATGAATTCACGCAGCAAGGCAGCATAGTTTGGTCCCGAAGAAGAAACAAAGACCTTGGCGACAATGAATCCCCAAAGACTTGCAGATATTCTTGGATCACCAGCAGAGTGGCCTTGCGAAACATATAAATCACTGGTGCCCGACCGCAAAAAGACTGACGAGGCAACCTAAATCCACACGACATACCAACGAGAAGATGTATACCTAGACTATCCTGGCCTTGTAGCTTCGGCTTCTAATGAATGCAAACTCTGTAGCCTCTTCCGTCATGTTCTGATCTCGGTCGGGTCCTTGGCCACTTGGCGCAACGACGAGAACGACACGCACCCCTTCTGGGATCACGACACTGGACAAGATTTGTCTCTGACGATGAACTGGGATCAAAGAATATCAATCATGGCCACTATTCACCTGGCGCCTTTCAAGTCCCTTCATGAATCGGTTAGATTCTCCCTCGAGAGCCAACCTCCGCAGTATAAGCGACCAACAGGCCTCATCCTTGAGCTTGTGCAAGAAGACACGACAAGAACAGGGAAATCGCCGGAGTTCTGGAGAAGATTGGGAGTTGCCACTGTCTTTGATGATGAACGCGGGTTTATTCTCTCGGAAGATCTGTTTGGGAACGGGGCAGGGCGATCCAAGATCATCATGGTGTGATTTCACTTGTTTCTTATAGACTGACTTGCCTACCTGGATATGATCTCTGAGGTACACAGGCTATAGAAGAATTGATTAGAGGGCGCCGCAGTTATTAGAAGGTGTTGTGATTAGAGGGTGCTCCATGACGTAGACAATCCGTCTTCTTGGTGGCCTGCCACCCGGGTCGAAGAAAAAGAGAGACATCAGTCTAAGCCCTTGAGATTGTCCGTTCTTAGAAGGCGCGTTGATACGAGGAAGGGCGTTGACCGGAAGATTTAAGATCTGTGGTATATCTAGCTCTCAAGTCGACCCGTGCTGCCTAACGTTGATTCGAACCAGACATCTTCATAGTAACTCTCCTTCTTTGCTTATCATATTCTCATATTGCCATGTCTCCATCGGCGGTAGTCATGAACGAAGCTCTAGAGGCGCCTCAAAGCAACAACTCAAAGCAGAAAACGCCTTTGGAAGCAATCTCCCACGGAGATGTCCTACCAGGTATATCTAGTCTCTTTGGAAAAGCTTGATCAGAACTGATTTGTTCTTTAGACATCCCAACCTTTCCGACATTCAAGGTGCACCGCAGGCACATATTGACTCATATGGCGGCCACCTTTCGGTACTTTGCCCGTCAGAGCTATGTCGAAGGTCAATCTGGCCACATCTCGGTCCGAGACCCCGAGTTTCCAAATCTGAGGTGGATGAATCCTCTGAGTCGACATTTTGGCATGCTCACGGCCGGAGATATTCTTTGCATCGATATTTCATCGGGTGAGATCGTTGGTGGCTCACCGAGTCCGAATACTGGTGGGAGAACGGTCAACATGGCCGGATACTACATCCACTCGGCAGTTCATCTTCGACGTCCAGATATTCATGCTATCTGTCATGCACATGGGGCTTCTGGAAGGGCTTGGTCTGTCTTTGGCCGTCCTCTCGATATGTTGACCCAGGATGTCTGCAACTTTCATGAAATTCTTGCCGTCTACGATGCCTACGACGGGATCGTCTTTGGGCCTCAAGAAGGTATCAACATCGCCGAAGCCCTAGGTTCAAATAAGAAGGCGGCAATTCTAATGAACCACGGCTTGCTCACATGTGGCGAGACGGTGGATGAGGCAGGTTTCATGTTTGGACTCCTGGAGCGGTCATGCGAGATCCAGCTGCAAGCCGAGGCCGCAGCGGCGAATGGTATCCCTAAGAAGATCATTAGCGATGAAGAGGCGGCCTACAACTTTAAGATGGCGTCTGAGAAGAATGCGCTGTATAGGGAGGCCCAGCCTGATATTGAGTTTGAATTTTTCTTGGCTCGCGGAGAAGAGGTTCTCGCAAGGGGGTTCGACAATTTGATGCTGTCAAACGGTGTCAATACCTTGTCTCAATAAGTGTGCGGGAGTGAATAAACAAGTTACAGCGAGATAGAGCAGTGGGGAGGTGTCTAAGATCAGATTTGATGATGTGATATGGCTCCATGAAGTCAGTGGCCCAAGCAGTGTGAAGTATGCCTTCAGAGCGGTAAACGACCTGACCTATCTGCATCCCTTTCTGAGCTGACTACAAAGCTGGCTTCAAATTGTCTCAACTTAGAATCAAAAGGGTGGTGAAGTGAACCAAGAATTCAAAAAAGATGTCACAGTTGAGATGATGATAGACATAATTCCCCTCTTGCTCAGACAAGTGTCCGAGCTATCTTACAAGGAAAGCTTAAAAATATTGCCATTTTAGGAAAGTTTTCGAGAATATAGATCAGCAGAGGCAAGTCACTTGACTCATCGATACTCCTGAGTCATATTTGTGATATGATGCCATTGTTGCATTGAGCCAATCGAATTAACTGTCCCACACGCACCAAAGATATTTCGAAGGAAGTTTACGGTTGGAAAAAATGTTGCGATTGGTTCCAAGTTAAAGTTACCCACTGTAAGCAGTAACTAGTTATCAAACCCAGTGTGTTGGTTGATCTGGAGTTGCCAGCGCCCAGTTGTCCAACGATCCTCCAAAGTTGGAGTCATTCGCCGAGAGGGGTAGTTGAGAGGCGGTGTGTTTTTACCTTCCTTTCACGGTAGAACTTAATGTAACCTATACAAAGTGGCTCGCGTTCGAAATAATTTAAAAGATTCGACTTGGTCGTCTGTAAAAAGAATTCACGAGAAGCAGCACAGCACTCACTACTTGGCGTCAACATGTTGCGTTTGAGTTGGGCAAGATCTCTTCACTTCATCCCGTGATATACTGAACGACTCTATCACGAAGTTCCGCTCTCAACGCCCCGGTATGACTCGGACCACACAGATTGACCGAGATTGCGTCGTCACCGACAGAGGTGGTATCATCGAAAACACTCATGGCGTCCACATCGCTGTAACTGATGCTGAAGGCAGCATCCTCTTCGCTGTCGGCAACTCTTCTCGAATTACCCATGTACGATCAGCCGCGAAGCCTGCCCAAGCAGTGGCCGTCATCGAAACTGGAGGTTTTGAAAAGTCTGGCTTCGACGATGCTGACCTCGCTCTTATGTGTGCATCCCACAACAGCGAGGACCTCCATGTCACCCGCGCTAGAGACATGCTCCGCAAGATCAAGGCCGGAGAGGAGTGTCTTCGTTGCGGTGGTCATCCTTCAGTACTTGATGACCTGAATCGGGCTTGGATCAAGGCCGGTTTTGAGCCTACTGGTATTCACAACAACTGCAGCGGCAAGCATGTTGCCATGATGGCTGGTGCCCAGGGCCTCGGAGCTGACATCTTGGATTATCACTTACCAGACCATCCCATGCAGCTCCAGGTCAAGAAGGTAGTGGAGGAACTCTCTCTTGACCCTGAGAATGTCGAATGGGGCATTGACGGATGCAATCTTCCTGCGCCGGCCTTTCCGCTTTTCTACATGGCGCGCATGTATGCCCTCTTCGCAGAAGCTGCCGACGAGGTTGAAAAAGATACTTCATCGACAACGCAGAGAACTCGAAACCTCGCACGCATTTTCAACGCCATGACACGATATCCTGAACTTGTTGGAGGAACGGGACGTTTCTGCACTGCGCTCATGAGTAGCTACCAGGGTCAACTGTTTGGCAAAGTCGGCGCTGATGCGTGCTATGGGGTGGGTATTCGTGAGTCCGAAGATACTCGACGTCTCGGTGCCAAGGGCGCAGTTGGAATTTCCGTCAAGATCGAGGATGGCAATCTCGAGATTCTATATGCGGTCGTGCCCGAGATTCTTGAGCAGCTGAAGATTGGGACTCCAGAGGAAAGGAGAAGACTCGATGCTTTCCATTATCTGAAGAGGAGGAACAGCATGAATGTCGTGACCGGGTCGGTCTCTTTCAACTTTCAGCTTCATCCGTTCGAGTCGAAGTAGGCGGCTCTTACTTCGCTTCTATGGGAATCGGTGCTGAAGCCATCCGTGAATAGGTAGAAGGGAGAGGAATGAGAGATTAGTTGATTATGTTTGGGTTTTGAAGAAACTCAGTTGATCCAACGTGGTGAATTCGAGGTTGATGTAGCTGGGGTCGGTTCAGCATTATTCCATTCCGTGCCTCCAGGCCCAATCGCGTAATCATCGTGACATGTGCCTTTCCGTCGCGCTACCTAATCTTGCTCCCATTTACAACTTCACTCTCTTTCTTCACCATGCGGTCCAAACTCTCTACGAGGCGGAAATCATGCAGCGCGTGTGTGGCATCGAAGCGACGCTGTGACCTTGGCCTGCCATGCTGTGGACGATGCATTTCCCGAGGAGTTAATTGCGTGTATCCTTGGGGAGCCCCCGAACCTATTCGTTCATCCAACAATGAGGGTGGTGATAATTCACTGTCACTGGGTCCAGTCGACAATGCCTTCTTAGAGACCAGTATGTCATACCAAGATACATCCTGGATCGGAACTCCTGACGCTACCAACTACATGCTTTTCTCTACCAACTCTACATCTTCCATCCCTCCACCGTTATCACCTGCCATGATATCTCTGCTCAGCGATATCATTGGACATGGGGGAATTCTTTCACCGTTAGACCTGGGAATCACACCTGCAACAAACAGCACTTCACAGCAAATGCCAGCCATTGATGATCCCAACGAAGGAACCATCACAACAGGCAGCAGGTTCCAAGCCCGCTCCGAGTATGCAGGAAGACGTTTAGCTGCCCAAGCCTGTGCCCTAGCAGAGGCTGGTCACACTGCATTTATTCACCACACTCAAGTCGGGGCTTCTACTGTCCTTCAGGACGCTCTCGCCGCGAGTGCTTTGCACGCCATGCGTAACGCGGGCAATGTGGCAATCGTAAAGACTGAGATTGCACGGCGAGCATCACTATTGGTGGATGCAGTTGAAGCTGCCATGGCCTGCAATCCTCCGGTAGAACTTGACCTACTCCCTCCTGTGCAAGCACTACTCATCTACCAATGCATACGGCTTTTTTCAACCAGCGACATCACCCAACAAGCCCAGGCAGAGCGTGACGGAGGTCGGCTATCAGCATGGGCAGATAAGTTGAGACAAACAATCAGCCCGTTTGGGCCAGTAAACGAATGGACAGACTGGATACGGCAGGAAAGCGTGAGACGGACGGCAGTGTTTGCCGAAACAATCTCGGGCGTGTACACATTTTTGAAGCTTGGTTGGGACTGCGAAGGGAGAGTATCCCAGCTTGGTTTCACAGCCCAGGCTGCTCTGTGGGAGGCCAGGTCAGCGGCCGAATGGCGGGAGATATGGAAGACTTCCCGGCGGCTTGAGCTCACCATGTCCACCTTTGGTCATGACACACAAGGTGCTGACCCCGAAGACTTTGACGAACTGGGTAGGGTTATTTGTGCTACCTATCGCGGTTTGGATGCCTTGGAGGAGTGGTTTGGTGGAGACAAGGCAACACTCAAGAGATGGGGGCTGAGAGAGGACAAATCGCTTCCGGCTTATTAGACGACACCTGCATCAAGTACAAGGCTACAGACGACTAATTACACTATTTCCTTGGGTTCTTCAAGGCCATGAACCCCAATCCTCAGAAACTTCTCATCACTTTCGAGCCGCTCTCTAATCTCGCCCGAGGCGAGTTCCTCGACATCCCAACGGGCCCAGATGAAGCGGCCATGCAAGAAGGCAGCCTCCTCGGAAGCAGCCCACACGGCAACAGACGCAGGAAGGCTGACTTTGAGAGAAATGTTAGCTTCCTTCTGAATCCTGGTTTGCTGTGCATTCACTTACTATCATCCCATGGGAGAGAGGTCTCGTCGAGTCCCAAGGACATGGCCCCTGGGGTGAGGAGCGCGCCAGGGTGGAAGCTCACGATCTGAATATCCGACGCCTTCCACTCTCTGGCGATCTGCTGAAGCAGAAGAGTGGCCGAATTCTTGGTGAGGGAGTAGCTAGGTGCGTATGACGCCGCCGGAAAGTCGTGGATGGCCGAGGTTGAAACGTTGACGATGAACCTCTGAAGGAATTTGCGTTAATCGAAGCTTCAAACTTGAGGATATGGGCCCTGGTCTTCAAGTAACTTACCTTGCCTCCTTGGCTCTTGGCATTCTGGTGTAGCCGCTCACAGAATTGATGGTACGACCGAACGTTGACTTCAAATTCCTTCCAGACCTTCTTCCAACCAAGACTCTCGATGGGGCCAAACTGACTAGTCATTGCGGCGTTCAACACAATGACATCGATCTTGATTCCCTCTGCCTCTAAATTGTCCCAGAGCTTGTCGATGCTTTCAGAGTCGGCAAGCTGGCAGGCCTTGGCCTCAAAGACTGTAGCGGAGCCTTTGTCCTGCTCCTTGAGCTGCTCTGTCGCCGAGCCAACCTTGGCCTCATCTCTGCCCACGATGATGACCTTTTCTGCACCAGCCTCACCGAACGCACGGGCAATTGCAAAGCCAATGCCGCCGCTCCCGCCGGTGATAAGGACAGTCTTGCCAGCCTGGGATAGTGATGGGTTGGAGGGAGAGATGGCAGGGTAAGATGTCTTGTGGGAGGTTTTGGTGATTTCAAAGGCACGATAGCCGACGGGCTCCTGGTTGTTGTTGGACATGTTTGGGGAGTGAAATGATAGAGGAAGGGAAATCAAGTAATGTGCAGATGCTGTGAGAAGTGGTTTGGAACTGGTCCTCCTTCTCAACGCCAGAACCGAGACCTTTTATAGCTAAAAGTCTTCTGAAAATGCATTGATTACAATACCCTTCAGTGGTAACATCAGTCACGCTTTATTGTGCACATTCCCATGTTGGTTTGGCGCTTTGCGGAATTCCGCAACGTCGGCCTCAGCCCGTCACGGCACGGGCTCGTCATATTCGGAGTGCGGAGACGGACAGCGGAAATCCGCAGTAGCTTGGGATAAACATTAAATCGAGATTCCTCTATGTATTTGTTTATTGGGGTCGTGGGGGAATGGGTATACCTTGAGAGACTGAGTTGGATTGGTTGATGGTGGTGATGTTACGCGGTATTGGGTTTGATGTTGACGCGATGTTGAGATTCATTCTTTCTATGACACTGGGCAATTCACTCTTGTCAACTATTTTCATTGTCTTCTCTACTCACGCACCAAGCTCACTCAAAACACATAATACAGAGAAAGCACAAATAATCGTAAAAATCTGCCCCGCAAGAAAAAGACACTCTTCTCCGCATCGTCAATGAACAACATGGCCTTGTTAGAAAGCCCATCATCAACTCCAACATCAACGCTCTCCAGCTCAGCACTATCGGCCCCAATCGCACAGGCCTCAGCTCTTGCACACACATCAATCGCCAGAGGAACCCTAGCTCCCGCATACATGGCATCCGTATGATCTCCAACCTTCGTCTTGTAGTCTCCATTTCGGTAGAGGATCTCCCTGACACGATACGCAAATTCAAAGTCTGACGACTATCCGTAGCTGACACCGCTGCATTCGTTTCGTGAGGCGTCAAAGTAAGGTCCCCCTTCTGCGTCAACTCCTTGGGAAGCACCGCTGGCACCGACCCAACCTCTAGCGCCGACAGTCTGGAAGAGAATATAGTTCCAACGGCGCCACGAGCAACCTTGACTCCGGTGATCATGTAGAGACGCTCCCCCTTCTTAGTAGCATCTTCCGCCACGGCCTCGATGCTCGCCTTTAGGAATTCTGGTATCGGCTCGATGAAACAAGTGTCTAGCCTCTGAAAGGTGTGAGCCATGTCGTCGGCATTATTCCAGTTGCAATTGGCCTGCGCAGTCCCTCCCACAACTTGAAGGAACTTTGCCCAAACTCCAACTGACCCTCGCGTCGAGCAGCCCTTGCTAATGAATCACGGTGCCTTGTACGTATGGTTGGTTTCCATCTCATGAGGGATAGCCAGAGGTTGTCCACAGAAGGAGCCAGGGTCTAGAGGGTTTCGCCAAATGTGGCCGAGACGAATTGCCTTATCTGTCTCATAGTCTAGGTTTGGTGCTCGAATGTATGCCAGAAAAGCTCTTTCTTGCCCATGTTGATTTAAATACGAGGGAAGAATGATGTGGATTGCGGTGGAATGAAGGACTCAAATGAAAGACCAAAGAAGATTTTCAACCCAGCATTTATACCCATATTTGAGAAGCTGTTAGAAGTCCATGGAGGCCTCAGCTCACTAGTGAGCCACTGAGCAAGATGGCCAACCAATTATTGCCACACCAAGACATATCGGTTGACGCTGTGACCGAGGGAGGCGGAAGCTTGGCCTATGTCGAGGCTGAACTTAGTTTGTCCCTGGCGTTAGTATTGTTGTTTTATAGTCATTGAAAGGACGAGCCTTTAGAGCTGGATATGCCACTGCGATGAAAGCGGCGTATAGAGCTATGGTTATAAGAGATTCTGCTGGTCACATTTCTGGGCTTTCTACCAAGCCAGCTTTTGAGAAGCTAATTGATTAAATCCAAAACAAGAAGAATAATGAGCTTCTCATTTGATTGAGTAAAAATTGATAAGTTTTAAGTCAATGCAGACTAAGAAAAGACGAAGCAATCAAGCTTTTATGTATCAATGCCTGCTGGCCCTGACCATCAATAGGTTGAAAGTCATCCTAAAGATTGGCCATATCCGATTGATTATTGCCTCGTGTTTCAATTTTTTCAAAGATGGCAAGCCTGAGAGTTTCTAAATGGCTTTAATACTCGGTGATTGTTCCCGAAGTAAGGCGAAATGATCTAGACTGACAAGTCTGCCAGCTTTGGCTCACAGAATCAGCCTCTTGAGGTTCATTCCACACATATCACCACCCGTGCCACCTTGTTCAGCTACTTTTAGCCAACGGCATATACTCACTTGAGCAGCGCAGCCTGGTGCTGGGCTGAAGTGAGACAACAGCCCAACCAAACTCAGCCCCAGATCGATAGTCCAGTCGCGCTAAGCCGCCTCTAGTCCGCCGCGCGGCCGTCTTCTGTATGAGGTAAGTCAATCTGCACGTCTTCAATATATACGCTTCTAGACTCCAGCTCTCGTGAATCAAGTGTGGGTGATGGTCAGCTGAAGACGGGCAGTCCACAATAGTGCCGCTTCTCTTACTCTATTTAGCTTCTCTACGCTCAACCTTCACCTGGAAATGATGGCTAGACTTTTCTGCATGAACTGTGAGAGTTGCCACAGTTTAGAGTTAAAGAGCGAGAGGTCGCACTTTCATAGTAAGAAGCAAGTTTCCGGCTGCTTTCACAATCAACTTTCTGTGCCACCATTATCCAGTCTAAAATACTGAAATCACCAAGCCAGCAATATGGGCCAATCGATTACAACAGTTCACTCTTCCCTCAAGTTGGCTGACAAAGAGGCAAGGGCAAAGGCGGAACAAGACCTCGATGTGCTCATGCAGTTGTGCAATTCGAGTCTGAACGAGTTTGAAGCAAAGCTTGATGAGTAGGTACCAAGGTCCGCCCCAGCAACGCGAAAGTAAATCGCTTAACTCTCACAGCAAGTTCCTGAATCCGGATGCCAGTCAAAAGGTAGATGTGCCTGGCATCCGAGCCCTTCGGAAGACGCGGTTCTGCAATTTGATAGTCAAGGATGCGGTATGTGATCGAACTGGCGTTATTTTCAGCAAATTTCTAATGGAGGTTTAAGCCCAACAAAAGCATCGGTGATGCCGTCGATGACTTCTTCAAAATCGGGGCTGGTGGCTCCAATACTGAAGACGACCTAATGGGGGGCTTCAAGGTTTGTTCATCTTCATGTTCCTTGGACCTACGCGCAAATTACTCACCAGCTTGGCAGAAAGTTGTCGCCTCTGCTCTAGGGCCTTTTATGGAAAGGACCGACCTCGGTCAGCACAAGGAGGAGAGGTACTTCATCTACGTGATGCACAACGCGGTTATACGCCTCGATGTAATGGTATGCCACATTTTTACCTCAACAAGTGAGGACGAATGCTCAGAAACGTTAGCTATGGCGCTGGAACTTTGCCGGTAAGGGCTTCAGTGATAAATACGAGAGCGCCCTGGGCTGTGAGTTTCCATTAGGCATTTTCGACTACATAACTAACTCTTTCAGACCTCGTTTGCACATCCGTAGTAGATGTATCCGCGTTAAAGACGAGTGAATTTATCTATTTGATCAGCGAATACGCTGGTGAGTTAAATTGTCTCTTTCAAATGTCATCAACGCCATACTGATGATTGCAGGTGACCAAGAAGAAGAAGTCGCCAGGTATACTCAGAAGATGCAACAAATCTATCACGCTGCACGTCGAACGAAACTTTACCAAGCTTCTAGGGTGAGTCGGGATGATGAGTGACATGAGCCTATCAAGCATGGAGCAGGAACATGTATACCCAGCCAGGAATCTCGAATCCTTGTGAGAGCACCTCCATCATACATCGGCATTGATCTGATGTCTTGATTGCTACAATGTCCAGGGATCTCGGCATGAATTTCAGACGAACTCACTCTTGAAACAATACCAGCGTCACCATGCAGCGAGTCAGACCTATCGTTCAAACTTCGTACAAGATAAAAGGGGTTCCATAGAAGGAATTATTCCTTGTCAGAATACTAGTACATGTAGTAAATAGTCTTTCGTACGTGGTCTTCACCCATGTCCAGATCCTTGTCAGCCAGGATATTCAGTATAACGTCAGCACCATGTCGGCCCGTCTGTGTATGTCTCCATGTGGCTCTACTTGCCCTTTGCAGAATGTGAAACTCTTGGTAGAAGGGGGCGACAATAGTTTCCCGACAGAGTTAGGCCTATTCTACAGAGTACGACCTAGGTTGAATACCCTCACTATCGATACTTGACAATGAATCACAGATAGTTCGATCAAGACCATTGAGTGAAAATCATAAATGGCTAGGCATGCTATTCACATCGCTTCGTTCTCATACGCCTATGGGACCTCAGATGACATCCCCCTCGCTCAAGATTCTGCCTTGGGCTCCGGCTTGGGCTGGCTAAGAATGACATCAATAACCTTGTGGTCATTATAAGTGGCAACAGTCCTCTCGCAAAGAGTCTCAATACGCTCCTTGCTCTGTAGACCATCAGGGCAGATAAGCCAGATGACATTCGTCATAAAGGAGCGACGATACTCGATCATGACCTCGGGGTCGTTGTGACGGTCAAACTTGGGTCCGCCAAGACGGTGCAGCGTCTCGAGGTAGTGATCAAGAATCTCCATCTCATGAGCTCGGCGATCCTCAACGCTCAACACAGCCGTCATGTGGTAGACGACGTCGTGGAAGCAGGAGCCGAAGTGGAAAGCAGACCAATCCAGGAAGCCGATTTTGCCATCAGCCGTGAAGTAAATGTTTCCAATGTGGGTGTCTCCGTGGAGGAGGGTCCTGAATCGGGGGTTACGCTCAGCGTAATACCGGTCAAGAGCCTCGTTGCACCGTATTCCGTCCATAAGGTACTCGGGCAGCTGAGGACGACCAGGTCTACGGACGACTTCATCCCAGGGCACACACATGAACTTCATGGCTGGGTCATAGTTGTTCCAGATCCCTATTCTCATGTTAAATATCTACCCAGTGCAAGAGAAAGGGGGGTTCTTACAGGGGTGATCGTCCTGGCTCTGACCCCAGTACTGAGCGTGAAGACCAGCCAGCTGCTCAACACCATTCTTGACCTGCTCGACAGAGTACGCTGCAACCTCTGGGGGAAATGTGCAGCCCTCGCTCGCCAGGTCATTCATGATGGCGATGCCCTGCTTCTCGCTCGTGCCGCTCCACCATCCCTTGGGGAACAGCATGTGGTGAACCGACGGCGCAACCTTTGTAAAGAAGTCGGCCTCGCGCTGGGCAAGGCTGACCGTCCAAGGCTGAGCCTCGATCATCTTGGGATCGAAGACGCCCTTGACGCAGACATGCTTCGGCCTCTCCTCACTGCTCTCATGCTCGTACGTGATGGTGTAGAACAGCTTGGATGCAGTGCCCCAGATGTTGCGAGTGTTCTCTAACAGATTGACCTCGTGGCCGAGCTTGGCTCCGAACCATTCGGCCGTGAGGTCCGAAGGAAGGGCGGGGAGCTGCTCATTCTCTGTTGTAGACATACTGTGCGTGCTTTTTTCTGGTGTTTGTTTGTTTGATGGATGGGATGATGAAGGTGACAGTGACCGAGAATTAGCGAAACAGATTCCAAACCAAATTCTTGTCTATTTAAACACGTATCTCGCTTGGGGCATGATCAGCTTGTATCCCGGGTTTGGAGCTAGGAGCAGATAATAAAAACTCGAGGCCATGTCGACCACGAAACAATGCATCGTAGTTGATGCAACCAAGCCAAAACTCCACCGGCAAAAGGGGGTTGGGGAATCTCACACACTGTGACGACTTTCTAACATGACTCGATCCCATGTAGCCTCCACAATGTGTAAGACGAACGTGTGGATATCCAGACGCTGACGAGCCTATGGGGGGATCCTAGGCGGGCTCGCCTGCTGTCAAACCATTGCGTGGTAAATGCAGGCACGAGACCACGGCATTGTTCACCCAATAAGAGGTGATCCTAGTGCCCAGGATGTGGTTTCAATGCAACCCGGACCCTAGTTACCAAAGCTGTGGTCCGCATAGCAAGGGTCCTACGACTTGTCAGACCACTCAAGGGGCTCTCAGGTAGCATTCGGTAGTTTCATCGGCCACCGACTCACTCGTCTCACAAGGGAAATCCCAATCTCGCAGTTCTTGCCTGTTGTCTGCATTCGCCTATTCTCGCCTAAGTATGTCGTTCATGCGGCTTGTAGTCAAGGGGAGTTCCCCAAGCCATGAGCTGACCACATTGTCGGGTGTGCCAAAAACATGTTTTTGCCAACAGCCGCAATGAACAGTAGAATATCATGGCGTTTCTTGTAGCTTCCCATTGGCCTGAAATTTTTGGCAGTCCGTCCGGTAGTTAGGAGGGAATACCAAAGAGTCCCATTGATCATCCCCTACGGAGCGGCTCGCCCGGCCCGTTCCCAGCCCTAAGTCGTATGACCAACGCGATGAAGAGTTTTCTCCGAGGCCATGCAGGGATCTAGACGATTCGAAGTGGGTGTCGTACCCGACCCGTTTGGTGGCCGCTGCGAGACAGACCAGGACGATGCCTTCAGACCATATCCTTGGGGGTTCGCGGTGAATGGCCGAAACGACCGTGATACCTCGGCTGAAAGACTCTTCAGTCCTCCCCTAGTAACAAGGTTATCCCATGAGGAAAAGATCCCCAATGAGGGCATTCAACAGAGCCCGGGTGACCCAAAGAGGCGCAACAAGGGTCCTCTGACGGATGTTCGGGATCCCCTTTGGGCCCGCCAATGCAAGCCCTCTTCATGTTTTCCCCAGTCAAAATGGTGCGCCAGACCAGACGGGAATAAGCCTCAAACATTTTAACTCTTGGCCGTTAAGATCTTGGGTACATTTCGAACCTCGCCCGTCCCGCCGCCACCACCGAGCGGAAAGTAACGTTGGGAGGAAGAAACAGGTAATGATTTACACTCTTTGCCATTGGGTCGAATCCCTGTGGGTGACCGCTCGAGAAGATAGAGAAGGAGTCGATTCCCCTTGAAGGTTTTTTTGTTCTTCTTTTTTGGGTGCTTACTTTGGGTCGTGGATCAAGAGTAATCATGGCCAAGGACCTAACCACGACAGTCTATGAGCCCATCCAGCCCGAGGGCTTGGCTCTTGTTCTGTTGGTGGTGACCATCGTCTTTACCTTTCTGGCAATCCTCATTGCTGGCCTGCGTTTCTATGTCCGTCTTTCACTAAATGCCTTTGCTGTCGAAGATTGGTTGATGCTTGCTGGCCTGGTAAGTCTTGAAAAACTCTGGCATGAATTCAACTAACCCTTCAGATCCTCAACATTGCACATAATGCCTCAGTCATTGTTCTCGCATACAGCGGCATCGGGTCCCGCGACGATGTCATCACCGTCGGCATGCAGTACAAGATAGGTCTATGGACCATCATCTGGCAATTCATCTACGTCCTCGACGGCGCAATCATCAAGTCGAGCATCATCTGGACTCTCCTCCGACTCGCCAAGGACCTCAACAAGATCTACACCAAAATCTTATGGGGCCTCTTTGGTTTCAGTTGGATCGTCTGGCAGATCTCGTGGCCTGTGGCCATCTTCCAGTGCAAGCCCGTCGCTGCGGCATGGGGCGAACCAGGAGACTGTACCTCTGGACAGACAGTCATCCTGAGAGTGTCCTACTTTGTTTCAGCTTCCAACATCTTTACCGATATCAGCACTGCACTAGTGCCCATGTTTCTGCTTCGTCGCCTCCAGTTGCCCAAGAGGACCAAGCTCATAACCATGGGCGTTCTGTCGCTGGGTGTGTTTGCATCAGTGGCCACCACTATTCGCATCACCTATACCTGGGCATACACTGCACCTACAGGAAAATTTTGTACGACTCATGGCTCCTTTATCAGGAACAAAGCTGACAATATTCCAGACGAGATTGGCAAGATCGTTTTGCTCACAGTCCTCGAATGCGACCTCGGTATCATCGCCGGCTCCATGCCAATGCTGCGTCGTCTCATCCGCGATTTCGCCCCCTCGTACGGTTCAAAAGACAAAACCCCCGGACGATCTGGCGATGTCAACCTGGTAACTATCGGTGGTACCTCCGGTCGACGAACCCACGTGAAGCTTTCGAATGGCGGCGCAAGCAGGAACGACGAACACGACAATCACTTTCAAGACAAGGAGAGCAACGATGACGATGAGTCGACCCGCCGTATGATACATATTACCCGCGAGGTCGAGCAGGATAGCATCACGGGACAGAACGTGCCTCGTACTCATCAGGTGGATGTTGAGATCTCAGGGGGTGACAGACAACCTCAAAGGTCGGACCCCGGCGCGGCACGGAGCTGGAGGCACTAGATGTGCACCAGAATTGTATAGTAAGCCATACGGGCGAAGGGATGGGTGTAGTTGTACATATAGAAAAGATATTGGTTCTTCTTCAAAGGGAAAATAAAAGGGGGAAGGGCATAATAAGTAAATAAACCAGGGGCCACTCTGGCAGTCAAGGTCACGAATTTAATACGATTGAATGGCAATCTACAAGTCCTGGCACCGCAAATACACTAAAAAAGCCTAAATGAAACGAATGTTCCCAGTAGATGACAGGTTTTGCGTGCATTGGCAACGGAAGCTGTTGAACGTGCAGCATATTCGACCAACGGTCATACCATGCAGTCAGAGGTACCCAATTGCTGGCCCAAGGTACTCTGGAAAGGCCGATGTGCTGTCAGTATTTGAAACAAGTTTCATTGCAGACTTGAAACTCTCTTCCAACCTGATCGTCGATATTTCCAGCTCGGCAATCATTGCCAAGGTCTTGGGACTTGTACCTGTTGGTGATCCAGTGGGTTTCTCTCCCAGGAAGCGGGTCACAACAGCGACATAGTTGTTCGAAACCATGTTTATATGAGGGAACCTTGCGCTCAACATAACACCGTATCCTACCTGTCATTCTGGTGGTCCCAGGGGAACTAAGATCTTGGATATGACACTTGATGTTGGGTAATCGGCGAGCTGTGCTTCATTCCCCCCGAAAGCAGGCCGAAGACACGAGCTTAAATATCTATCAACCACTAGAGATCCAGACCCTCGAGTTCAGTCTCACAACTCTATAAGCCGTCGTTACCCTTCAATAGTGTGCATGTTGTCTCTGTCAGGCTGCTCTGATGCCCAACTGGGTCTCCTTTGGCCTCATGGTCCAACGAGATGTTGTGTTTGCATGATTATTAGTCACTCGCGCAATTGGGCGAGCCGGCTTGGAGCGGCTTTACAAGCGAGGGCTGGATCTCGAAGGCTTGGCAGTTTGGGTTGCACGAGCCTGGGGCCGAATGTGATTGGCGACGATGTGAACTATGTAGATAGACTGCGAAGCCAGTTTCAAAGATTCTCCAAGAACCAAGATGCAAAGTTCAAGCCAGAGATGGGCACTCTGGCCTTTTTATAATGCCAGCAAATGCCCGATAACTCCCGGTCTCGGTACCAAAACCCGACGAAACCAAAAAGGGCAAAAAGAATGAGCACCAGCCTTTTCTCCACAGGGTGCGCCCCCATTCCCATACCCCGGAGGGCGTCTAGACCAGAGTGGGTATGGGGTTGGCAACAAACCCCAAGTTTCTCTTTGTCAGTCAAAAAGAGTCTAGATCACGAACATGTGAGGAAATCGACAAATTTTGATCGATGGCGGTGTAATGCAGCAAGTCGCCATCTGGCCGCCCAATCACCGGACCTCCTAGCCTCCCGAAGGCCGGTCTCGGCTGTCAAACCCGATCCCTGAGTTTGTCTCGACGGCCGGGACGGAAACTAGAAGCGCGGGGGCTCCATTTCGGGTTATTGTTTTGCTAGTTCTGTAAAGGGGATTGCATCTAACTTCCGATTCACTCCGCATTGAACCAGTGGTGTAGCTGACAGCACTTGGTGATGGGTTGGGATGCTTCAGACCAAGCATCAGGCCAGAAACACCAATTCATCATGCAACATGGGAGCAAATCATGAGAAACAACCCCCAGTTTCTCTAATAAGCTTACTTGCAAAGGCGAGCACACGGACTTGGTCAAGAATCCTCACCCGAGATGACCAAGATCCGTGGCAGACCACTAGTGCGGCTCATCCAGTCTCTCCCTGTGTCCTAACAATCCTAACAACCCAATTAGTTGCCTAGAATTCCATCAATTTGATCCCTTTCGGCTAGCGTTGCATTTTTGGAAGCTTAACCGGGAGACTAAGCACCATTTACGTAACTTCATGTGTAGGCCGCCGGCCGAGAGAGCAGGCCGACGGCGGGAACCACCTCCGGCCGTGACTGTGGCCCTGTACGGCTTCTCAAGATTTATTTCGTTCTCCCGAGAGCATTCTTCTCCTACTTTCTCTGCAACCTGTATTATCTCACTTATAACTCTGATCATTTCTCGTCGTTCTGTCTCTTCTCTTGTCTTCTCTCCGTCAACTCGACGACCCCTTCGCAACCATGGCCCACTCGGTATCCTCAACCAAGAACAATGAGAGCATCCAGATTACGGCAGAGACCTATTCCAGGCCGCTGGGGGAGAGAATCGGAAACCCGGTATGGATAAGCATGTCAAGAGCAAGTGTCGCGGACAACTAATAAGGTGGCTCCTTACAGGCTCCTCTAGCTATGGGCGGTTTCGCTACTACACTGCTCACGCTTTCGCTGTCCATGATGGGCTTCCGGGGCGTGTCTCTTCAGACAGTCTTTGTTGGGAATTTGTGCTTTGTGGCCTGTGTTGGATTGCTCATTGCTGCGCAGTGGGCAATGATCAAGGGAGACACATTCACATTTACGGTTCTTACAGCTTTCGGTAAGTCCATCATCAGAAGGCAAATTTTCAAATCATGGGAAGCATCCAGTTAACCTTTTTGGCCAGGACTCTTCTACGGCGGTTACGGTGCGACCCTTATTCCTTCATGGGGCATTATCGACGCGTATGGAGGCACTTCCAATCCTGAATACAACAACGCACTCGGCTTTTTCGTTCTAATCTGGGCCGTCTTTAATTTCTTTTTTCTCATTGCTTCAATCCAGCTGTAAGTGTTCAACGTGCTACCCAGTCACCATTGGTTTTACTAACTTTCAAAGTAACCTTGTGTATATTTGCATCTTCCTCAGCATCGAGCTGTGCTTGATTTTCGACGCATCGTCCTACTTTTCTCTCGCCGACGGCAATGCCACAACTAGCACTGCTCTCATGAAGGCTGCTGGTGTTTTCGGCTTCATTGCAGGATTGCTAGGATTCTACACTGTGGCCTACTATCTCTGTCAGGAGGTGCTCCCCTTTAGAGTCCCCATGGGCGACACTTCTGCTTGGTTCCAGGCTCGACGTGAGAGAAAGAAGCTTGAAGGTTGCAGCGCTTGATGTGGTTGATAGACCAGACGCTTTTATAGGTTTGCATCATTCGAGCATTAGACTATGGAACGGAAAGAGGCCATATATAAAAGTGAATTTTAGTTATAGACTTGCTGCATTCATGCATAAATAAACACTAGCCACTCATGGAGTAATTCTCGGTTACAATATTGTTGGAATTGTCCCCCCAGATTTTATGGAGTTGTTGGCTGTCAGCAATACAAAAGCGGCAGGTGTCAAAAGTTCCAGGGCATTGAGTCATTCGGCAAGTTGCAACGTTCGAACCAACAGTTTTCCTTGTCAGGGATAGTTCATATGCTTGGTAAGCGAATAAGACTACAAAGCAGGCCATTTAATATGGAATGCGGATACTGCAAATCTTGTCTTGAATTCCAACACTCATCTACTCCCTATTCCAACATATACATATCCTCAATTAATCAAAAATGGCCTCTACAACTCAACATGAATCGATAAACGACATCGAATGCCCCGTGGCCTTGATAAAATCGAACCTGATTTTGATCCCCACGCCGGTTGCCATCTCATCACCATCTTATCGCGCGTTTTACGCCTCTCTGCACGCCAATACCTCTTTCTGTGAAATGGGCTTCGGGGAACATTTCCCAGCTAGATCCTGGTCCGATGAAGAGACTTACGAGATAATCTCGACTCGGGACGTGAACAACGATTGGAGAAACAGAGGCGTTGGCGACTTTGCTGTAGGGTTATTGGAACCTGAGGACCACAAGCGCATTTTGGGAGATGATGCCGTCACCAGGAATATTTCAGGGCCTGGTATTGCTGAGGATGAGCAAATCCGAGTACTGGATGCTGGCCGAGAATCATTGGCGCTCGAGGAGATTGAGTGGGTTGGCTACGCAGGTGTCCGACAAGCGAGGGACGTCGACCGCATCCCATCATGGAAGGACAAGGTCGAGATCCGTTATGGTGTATCCCCCAATCACTGGGGTAAACGCATTGCCAATAGATCGGCCGAGGTGGTGATGGATTGGGCTACTGCGGAGAGAGGTGTCACCAAGTTTATTGCAGCGACTCAGCGTGCCAACAGTCGGAGTGGTAGAGTTCTTGGGAGACTTGGATTTGTTCAGTTGGAGGAGGCAAAGTATTGGAAGGAGGAGCCAACTGAGGTGGAATGGGAGCGGATTGTTTAGGTGTACTCACATACATGCGATGGATGCCTTCACAAAGGATACAAAATGTCTCCAACCTTGATGCTTAATTTTATATACCTACATATCTAGCCGCTCAATAGAAGGACGATCGAGATATCCTCGGTTCAGAACTTAGACTTGTATTTAATCTGAGTATCTAATGCCGTCTCTTAGCTACGGAACTTGGCAGCAACCGCATCGTACTCCTTTCGGGTCAGCGGCGTAACAGAACCGTGCTTCAGTCCCTTGGGGAAGTTGGGAAGGTTAGACCTCTCCCACTTGGGTGAAAGAATGTTAGAAGTCTGGAAAGGAACGTATTGCGTGTAGTCATCAAGAAGAAGATGATACAACCCAGAGGTGCGAAGATCGGCAAACGACGCCGGGCCCTCGAGCGGCGTCTCGGGTCGTACGTATCCAGGGATTCGTGTCCAAGTTCCAAACAGTCCGTTCTCGGTCCTCTCCTGGTAGACCTGGTTCACAGTCTCGTTCTTGAGGAATCGGACATAGTTGCCGGGCTTACCCAGGTACTGGAACTCTTGGTCGATGAGGGGAGTGTCGGGCAGGGCATGGTAGTCCTTCGGTGCGCTAAACTTGACAAAGTCCTTGGTGGTGGCATAGCGGATGCGATCAAGATTAGCGACGCCGGTGTGGCCTGTGTCGGAGGTGCTGTAGTGGCGGGATGCCCAGAAGACGTAGTATTGCTTCTTCTCATCATCCCAGACAGCAGAAGGGGCCCAGGTCATGCCGGCAGTCTCCTTCTCGACACTGCAACTATATCAGCCAAACCGAACAAGAGACTAGGCGTGCTGTATACTCACATCCTCAGTGAAGGCGCAGACCAATTCACCAAGTCTTTCGAAGACCACACGACAAGACCACGGCTACCGTGCCGAGTAGCCCAGTCCCAGTTGAAGCCCTCCGCATTGATATCAAGGTCTATCGTGGCGTTAGCACGTGCTCTAGTATTGACGGTCAATATCATCCCTCACCTGTTGCGATGATAAAGTACTCAGACCGAGCAGCGTTGGTAGTGAGGAAAATGTCTCTCACTCCCTTTGTGCCCACATTCGAGGTCAGAACAGGCTTTCCACCGTTCAAGAACGTGAAGCTCGATGCACTGTCGCCATCGGAAAGATGCCATTGAACCTGAGGAGTAGGATCACTGAATGTCGAGATGAGATATCCGACATAGCTGGAGTCCTGACGAGCACTCAGGTCGTTGACGGCACGAGCGTCGACGAGAGCAACCGAGGTCGCGGCAGCCAAGAATGATAGAAGTCTCATCTTTTATACTTGGCTTACAAGCTGAGCCAGAGAAGGGAAGCGATCAGCATAAAGGAATGAGCAGCCTGGCCCCAGTGAGGAGAGCGGGTTCTCTATAAGTAACCGCCAGAGCCAAGCACGCCAGTTAAACCATCCCTCCTGCGTCGTCTATGTCAAACAACAAGCGGTCGAGTTACCTCATCGGGACGATCTCGGTGCAATAGCCTCCGGGATACTAAACCGCATCACATATAGTCAAGTGGTCAGCCGACTATGCCCAAGCACAGCCCTCCAACATGGTCCCCAGTCAACTAAACCCATTTGTTCCATCAACAGGCTTCACCGAGTCTTCCATGTGAAAGATCTCCCGAGAGTGCGGGGACTCCACAAGTTCGACCCGGGGTTCCATGCAAACCATGTTTTTCTGCTCCCGCATTTTCCCCTCAATGAGAAATCGGCATCCAACGTTTCGGACGCCGATCCGAGGAGGACCTAGCTTTGCGCACCCATGCTCTCCCGCCGAAGCGCTCCAGTGAACGGATGGCGCATAAGTGAATGAGGGGTTAAACAGGCCACGACGCACGTCTTCGGCCGGGTATTGTGAATGACCTCAGAGACTGGGGATTTGCCTCTTTGCCAAGTGTTTGACGTCAAGTGATTGGAACGCATCATCCAGGTCCAAGTACTGGCCTGAAACCTAGGGCCCTGGGCGCATTCACCCTGCGTCGGTAGAATATGCCTGCATCGCTGATGACAGAATATTTCTCTCATTGACGCCTTGGTATAACTTCGTATTGTCGAAGATACAAGTTAAGAAATGCGACATGGATAATAGCCAGTGTAGGTAATAGGAGGCATATTCTTCGTCCATAGGGACAGTGAACTAGTAGCAGAGCCCGTCAAGTCGAGAAACAACATAGGCCAGGACCAACGAGCCAATCAGCGGAAACTACAAGCAGTGAGAGGCATTCAGCAAGTCAAGGACCTTCCTTGTACATCGATCTGAGCGATTGTCAGTGCGTAGTTGTAAAGTCCTAGTAGATAGGCACAGGTCCGAATAGTGCCTCTCGTAGAACACTAGATATCACCTTGGCGAGGAGCTCGAGTTGGTGGCCAGGTTTCTTTGAAGAAACCTCTCCAAGAGATGATACTCGGGAGGCACTGTCATGAGACCGACTGAAGGCCAAGCACCCTTGACTCGCGCGTGCTCAGGCAATGAATTGCGCGATCAGGACGGCTGGGGCACCCGGCTCTCGGAGAAGCATATCTCTAATTCCCTACCTCAACAGCGTAATATTCGAGTAAATGAAACTCAGAATATAATGTCCAAACACTTCCAAGACTTCAGTATCCTTTTCAAGCCTTCTTTCTGCTCATTTCAGTCTCCTATTTCCCGTCATCAACGGGACTCGGGACGGCTCGGTATCGCGACATGCACAGTACATCACAGTGCCCACCGCACTCCTTCCCAAATGAGGCATAGCCCGAATTGCGTGCTTGATGGCGATGAGGGCCTGATCAAGAAGACGACCAGCAAACGACCAGCTTTCCTCCTTCATCCTCCCTCTTCAACGCCTCTGCACCAGCTGCGGGTCTTTTTTATGAATCAGAGCAGTTCATTATATGCTAATATTGTGCTGCCGACATACAAAAACGGACTCTTCTCTCTCGCTTGCTCTTTCTACCAATCTGGCCCATACCAACGGGAACAAATACGAAAGGAAACAGGAAACCAAACTCATTTGCTTTCTTCGCTAATCACACGGGGTCATTTCTCATCAAGGCCTTGGCTGTTGAAGCCGCGCCTGTTGTCGACTACTCCTTGAGCAGCCGTCCGTACGCCGAGTAGTAGTGACAACCCGGCACGTGGCTCCTACGCCCCGTCTTCTCGTCAAAAATGTGGCATCCCTTCTTTGCTACATTGGGCGGAGTGTACACTGCAGAGTTGCATGTCAGTTAACTACGACAAGTGTCGTGGGTTGAGGGGAGTTTTACAGTGCAACGAGACAGCAAAGTCGCTGCCCCTATTGGACACTCTGTGGAGTCCTAGCTCGTCGGCCATATAGGCGACGGCATTTTCCTTATATGTCTTTTCGGAGATGACCTCCATTTGTTTCTCTTGTTCGTCCTCGTCAGGAAAGGCATAGCGAGTCTCGGTCAGGTTGCCCTTGAGGATCTTCATGAGGCAGTGGGCTCTGCCGTGGTCGTGGATAGGGCTCCCCTTTCCAGGAGACCATACAAGGACAAGCTGTGCAAGGCATCAGTCACTGCTGGGCTAGGTCTAGTTGACCGAAGAAGACTCACCAGGTTGCTCTTGCCATTGCCCTCGTCGACAAGGTTACGAGTGTAACCCCTAGTGTGGTCGCCAAAAGCATATCGGGACCACTCCATATCGGAGCCATCATAGTCTTGCATGAGGCGAGTCAGGAAGTCGACATCAACATCATCAGACGTCAGACCTGACGACGGGCCGAGAGCCTCTTTAAGGCGCTGCACGAGTTCCTCGAAACGGTTCTGCTGGAACGGGCCAACATTAGGGACGTCGATAGGACCGGTGCTCAAAGCACTCGAGGTTGAAAGGATTCCGATGGCCATGGTTGCTATACTGTTGAGGGTTGATGATGATGATGCTCTAGGATGGGATCTCGTTCTAGGTTCGAAGGGCGGTATCTGAAGGGAAAGGGACAACACAGCTTCTTGGGAACACGGGGCGGGGGACAACGACGTGTGTGGCCTCTCCTTCCTTGGCTCCCATCGGTCAGATCCGGCTCTCAGTATCCGGGCGATAGTATCACCGACGTCTGGCTGTGGGTCGCGCATGGTTACCGACATGATTGCTCAAAGGCCACACGGGCTGTATCGGCGACCCAGACTTGGTCCGGTGAGCTCGCCTGGCGATTGTGGTTGGACGCGGCGACGCTAGGTAGGGCTGCGGTATCTTGCTGGTATTCCGTGGTATCTGAGTGGGCGCTACCTTTTTGGTACAGGGCGGGCAAGCGAGCTGCTGCTGCCGGACGGGACAGGATGGATTCAGGGGTGCGAAGACGAGTTGCCACAGATGACGATGGTAACTGGGGCTATACGGAGAGTTTCCAATCTACGAGCAATTGTTTGCGGTTAAAAAAGTTGACAGTTTTTCCCACTCTTTGCAAGTCTAGAATAATGGCGAAATACCCGCTATCCGCGCCTCCGTACCGCCTATGTCGGAGGGACCGGGGATTCAGTGGGTTCATGTTGGGTTTAGACCGGTTGTCGGGGACCGAAATTGACACATGGAAACCCGCGAACCATGTCCACTTGGCGTTCCCAAGGCAAAAGTTGTTTTCGCCGCCTGCTCCGTTTTTCCCTTGTATAAAAAACTGCTTCCTTTGGCAATAAACGACCGGGCTGAACGCGAAAAAAAGGCACCGAAAAAGACTCCATTGAAAGAACTTTTCTTTTTCATTACCCAAACCCCGGTCTCACTTTCAATCGCCGACTCAAAGACCCTTGCACGCCTCTCAATCTTAGCTTCCGTTTCGCGCCCCCGATCGGCGACTCACGTCACATTCTCACCAGCGAGTGAGCAGGCGGTGCAACGCTTCAACATGTCTGACGTCTCTTCGACTCAGTGTTCCAACGGGCAGGCTGCGTGTAACGGTTCCGCCCCGAGACCATGCGAGTCAACTCTGCCTTGTAAGGAGAATACTGGCTGGCGAAGAGTTGTACGAAACTTTACTCCATCGTAAGTATTTATCACCATCAGATGCTGTGTAAGCCTCTAACAATGGCATTCAAGATGGTTTGCAGTCAACATGGGGACGGGCATCGTCTCCATCCTCCTGCATAATCTCCCCTACAATGCGATATGGCTGCAGTACATTTCGTATGTCTTTTTTGGTCTCAATGTCCTTCTCTTTACAGTGTTTATGGGTATCTCTATTGCCCGTTATACGTTATACCCTGAGATCTGGGGGGCAATGGTATCTCATCCCGCCCAGTCTCTCTTCCTGGGTTGCATGCCCATGGGTTTCGCAAGTAAGTCAGCTCTAAGTGATAGTAGTGAAATAAAACGCTGACACTGAACTAGCCATCATCAACATGATGGTGTTCTGTTGTAGGCCTTGGGGAGACTGGGTCATCTACCTGGCCTGGGCCTTCTGGTGGGTTGATGTCTGGCTGTCTATCGCTACTTGCATTAGCATGCCCTTCATCGTGATGCATCGCCATCGACCCGGTCTTCAGAACATCACCGCTGCTCTATTGCTCCCCATCGTACCAGCTGTAGTCGCAGCTGCCACGGGTGGAATTGTTGCCGAGGTGCTTCCCAACCGCCATCACGCTCTGACCACGGTCATCACCTCGTACGTTCTCTGGGGAATTGGCGAGTCATTCTCAGCCTGTGTCTTGGCTTTGTACTTCCATCGACTCACCATCCACTCGATTCCTCCCAAGGAGGTCATCGTCTCGGTCTTCCTTCCCATCGGTCCTCTTGGCCAGGGAGGCTTTGGCATCCAGCAACTCGGAAAAGTGGCCATGCAGTTGATCCCGGAGAGCACTGCATTCACCACAATTTCGGCCCGCGCTGGTGAAGTGCTGTATGTCTTGGGTGTGTTCCTGGCTATCATGATGTGGGGATTCGCCCTGGTCTGGTTGTCCTTTGCACTCATCAGCATCGCCACGATGCAAAACCTCCCCTTCAACATGGGCTGGTGGGGATTTACATTTCCGCTGGGTGTGCTGGCGACTTGCACGAGTGCGCTTGCACAGAACCTCGACAGTGACTTTTTCAAGGTTTCCACAATGGTATGAAAGTTTAACCCTTGCTGTTGAAGTTGATGCTAACCGAACTTATAGATCATCTCTCTGTCGGTTGTCTTGTTGTGGATAGTTGTGGCGACGAGGACATTGAAGCTGGTCATTACTGGCGAGATGTTCCACGCGCCATGCCTCAAGGATCTTCGAGACAAGTCGCAGGCTGCGGGATCGGACAGAAGAGTCTAGGTGACCCTTTGTCCAGTTTTTGATGCCTGCGCGTGTTTTATAAGTCTCGGTTTGCCCACCTCTTTAACAAGGGAATTATACTTGTTGTCAACTTTAACAGCCGATAACTGCATCTTCTTCTAGAATAACTGCATCCATATATAATTAATGGCATATTAAAAAAAATACAGAATATTTGGGCAATTGGATTATCGATAACAGTGCACAGTTTAATCAATCTCTTGAAGCCCTATCCTTGTTCCTGTAAGCAGCTCCTCCATCAAATCGCAGCCACTCGATTGGCGATGCGCAATGACGATAGCCCAGGGGTCCCCACCAAAATTCTTCCCGGGGCGGGGCAAAATGGCTTTTTCCCCAGAAGGTTCACGGCAATTGTCATTGCTTCACAAACCTTTCTCCAACTCGAACTTGAAGAGTCAGAAGGCCTCGCAGCTTTGATCGCGGCAGGCAGATCTTCAGGATGGATTGGGCAAATTATTCGTCGCCCTCGCGGCTCGACTCTTTTGTGGAAGGTAAGATTTAACCCGTCTTGTCCGTGTTGCGCACATGGTTGCTGACTCGAAATACAGACTTGGTTGATGTCTGGCACATCCACCGGACTCCCATTCTCGTCGCCGCTCTCGTCGTCCTCGGTACCCTTCGAATCTATCTAACCTTCATTGGCCGAAAGACGGAACTCGTTGCCTTGACTGGGGCTTACAAGGAGCCTCCCAAGCCCAAGGCAGTTGTCGAAGAAAAGACCCCCACCGTCGAGACGATCGATGAAAAGAAGGATGTCAAACCCCAAGGACCTCGAAGAATCAAGGGAGGAGTGGCCAGGAAGCCGTCTAAGAAGAATGAGCAAGAAAAGGATCTTACGCGACCTATCATGGTCCTCATCTTTTTCTCGTCCATCACCACCAAGACGGACAAGATTGCGCAGGCGTATCTGAAAGAGTTGGAAGCCAAACAGGAGGAACTTGCCAAACAATCCGGTCGTCAATTCCTCAAGCCCGAGCTCAAGGACCTCACCGAGATCGACTTTGATGACTTCTTCATTGCCCCTCCCAAGATGCATGGAGATGTCGACTACTTTTATACGTTCCTCATCCCCAGCTACAACATTGATACTATCAACGACACCTTCCTCGAACACCTCCAAGAGACTCACCACGACTTCCGAATTGATACTGCGCCCCTCTCTGGTCTACTGGGTTACTCCGTGTTTGGCTTCGGTGACAAGGAGAACTGGCCCACTGAGGGAGAAGGTTTCTGTTTCCAGGCAAAGGAGGTTGACAAGTGGATGGCCAAGCTGACCAGCCGGAAGAGGGCCTACCCCGTTGGTATGGGCGACATGAAGAGTGACCACGAGGAGCGACTACAAGAATGGACCAAGGGTGTTGAGGAAGTCATCGAACATGTCGCCCGAACTGGAAACCTAGGAGAGGGTCTTCCAGGCAGTGGAGCCGCTGAAGAGAGTGATGTCGAAGATATCGCCGAAGATGAGGATGACGGCGAGGTCTTGTTCGAGGATGACGACACCAGTGACTCCAAGAAGAATGGAAGACCCCTGGATGATGTCGAGGACCTGGGACGCATGATTCGGAAAGATGACGGTTCAATGGTTCAAAAGGCCCCCCTTGCCGTCGACTTCACCACATACAGCTCCACAAAGAAGATGGTACCTCAAGGACCGAAAGAAATGGTTGCCAAGAACTCGCCTACATACGCCGCCCTCACGAAGCAAGGTTACGCAATCGTGGGATCTCACTCTGGAGTCAAGACCTGCCGATGGACAAAGTCAGCCCTTCGTGGCCGAGGATCCTGCTACAAGTTTTCATTCTACGGCATCCACTCGCACCAGTGTATGGAAACCACCCCCTCACTCTCCTGCTCCAACAAATGCGTCTTCTGCTGGCGTCACGGCACAAACCCCGTTGGAACCACTTGGCGATGGGTCGTCGACCCCCCGGACTTGATCTTTGAGGGCGTCAAGACCAACCACTACAAGAAGATCAAGATGCTACGTGGCATGCCCGGTGTCCGAGCCGAGCGCTTCGCCGAAGCCATGCAGATCAGGCACTGCGCGCTGTCGCTTGTTGGCGAGCCCATCTTTTACCCCCACATCAATGAGTTCCTCGGCATGCTGCACGCGGAGCGTATTTCGTCGTTCCTCGTCTGTAATGCTCAGCACCCTGACCAGCTGGCGGCCCTAAAGGCGGTGACTCAGTTGTACGTGTCCATCGATGCCGCCGACAAGGAGTCTCTGCGAAAGATTGACCGGCCTCTGCACCGAGACTTTTGGGAGAGATTCCAGCGCTGCTTGGATATCCTCCGTGAGAAGCGTTTCCGCCACAGAACCGTCTTCCGGTTGACACTCGTCAAGGGCTTCAACGTGGAGGAAGAGGCCGAGGGCTACGCTCGCCTCGTGGAAAAGGGCCTGCCTTGCTTTGTTGAGGTCAAGGGTGTCACATACTGCGGTACATCAACGTCCTCCAACGCAGGACTGAGCATGTCCAATGTCCCCTTTTACTGGGAAGTCTGCGAGTTTGTCAAGGCCCTGGAGAAGAGACTCAAGGAGAAGGGCCTCAACTACGGTATCGCAGCCGAGCATGCCCACAGCTGCTGCATCCTGCTGGCCAGCGACAGGTTCAACGTCAACGGCAAGTGGCACACCCGCATCGACTATAAAAAGTTCTTTGACCTATTGGAGGAGCGTGGTCCTGAAGGTGACTGGACGCCCGAAGATTATATGGACCCAGAGCCAAACCCTGACTGGTCTAACTGGGGTAATGGTGGCTTTGATCCTAGGGACGACAGAGTAGATAGAAAAGGCCGTAAGATTGAAGCGTCATAGGCATGAGTAGCTTTAGTATGGCATCACGGCCGAGAACGCCCACAGCTACTGCACGAGATGGAGAATATCAAGGAATGAAAAAAAAGGATTAAACTTCATGTGTGACGGAAACGCTGCCAGCATTACCGTTCCCAAGCCCATTCGTTTCAACGTACACCTGTTTACACAAAGCTCTATGGAAGCTGGAAGAGCGGAACTATGGTACATCGAAGGCCGTCAGGTCTCCATTCAGATTTTTGGTGGAGCTCGGAGAGTGAGTAGTGAGCACCGCGAGGTTTTTGGGGGAGGTAGGTAGTTTTCAAGATTATCTTGTCTCAGACTCTTAGTCGAGGCCAACGTTGGGAATGTCGGCGAGGTTGATGCCAGCAGGAGCAGCGGGCGTTCGGATGTCGAGCGTCGAGTCATAAGCGATCATCTCGGCCAGAATATCTAATATGGGCTTTACGAGTGTTAGAATTATACGAGTCGAACAGCGATGGTTATCAGCCTTACCTTGGGGACAGTGCTGTCATAGATACGGATCAGGTCTCCAGGCGCGGGATAGACCTTGAGACCCTTGTAGAAAGCCAGAGCAGACTCAAGAGTCTTGGAAGCTACAGACGCAGGTTAGCATGTTGCAGACAGTCAATTCGAGGGCAGCTCGTACGATCTTGGCTGAGCATCTCTCCGGCCATGACCTGCTCGTTGAAGAAGGCCTCCCGCTCCTCCACACCAGTAGGGAAGCCCTCCTCCTTGGCCTCCTCAACCCTGGCGCGGATGTTCTTGCGTTGTTGCTGGGTCGAGGCCTCGGCCTCCTCCTTGGCAGCGCGGGCCTGCTTACGCTCGTTCCTCCTCAGGTTCCGGCGGAACTCGGCCTGGTTTCGACGCTGATAGTCAAAGTATGCGGCATAACCTAGTTGAGAGGGGCAAAGTCCGAGTTAGCCAACACAGCTCTCCTCGGGGCTCAATCGGGATCGCAGCCTCGACATTGTACGGTCGTCCGAGGCATGATCGGTTCAGTCTTACCGACGATGGCGGCGGCGGCGGTTACGACAGATGCCGTCACCACAGTTGAGACTTGGACCATGACGGGCAATTGATTTGAATGTGGCGGGCGGGACACTAGGGCGAAGCCGAGTAAACCCCAAGATCAGACGGCAATGCTGAGATCCGGGAGGCGGGACAAGACGGCGATGTCTTTGGCGAGGTCGGAAACAGAGGAGAGATTACGTCGTCTAAATGATGTTGGTAGGGTTGTCCAAGAAGTCGAGCGAGAGCGGCAGCTTTGGAGGCGTCGCGATTGGGAAACCAATTTTTTAGCAGGCCATGGGATGGGCCAAACTGAACTGCCCGGAAGCACATGATGGCGCTAGTCCTTTTCTGGACGACCCCAGCGCAGCCTTGGAGCTCTTCCCCTCGGAACCACTGACAGTGGCAGTGGAGGCTTAGAGCTCAGACCCCGTCACTGACGAGAGGCACGCGGCTGAGAGAGGCTAGGTACGTACCCCCACCTCCTGACACGGCCAGGCCTGTGCTTCGATACCTACAGGTAGAGAGCTCGACGATTACACGTACGTACCTTCAATAAGACGAGAGAGCTCGGCTGGCGTCATAGCCAGGCATGCCTTTTTTGAACTCGAATGACACCTCATACCCATTGTAACACGAGACTCAGTGCCATATTGCGCTTCTTTTAAACCAAACCCTTCCATCCTCGTTGCCGTTTCCCGCGCGCCTTGCCTGATCCAACAGCTCACGTCGTACCTCGCCCAACATGTCGGAGGAGCGCAGCAAGATATACTCGCTCCGCAGCGGCAAGAGGAAGAAGCGTCCGACCATCAGCGCCCCCAGACAGATCTCGAGTCCTATTCTTCAGGATGGCTCTGCCAAACTGCCACCGGTTAGCGAGGCTGCTCCTCGACCTCGACCGCGCCCACCACCAGTGGCTGGTACAAAGGTGTGTTCTGCCTGAAACCCTCTCTGCCCAACATGCTCACGATATTCTGCCCAGACCTCGGATCTCGTAAAACGACGATATTCGACACGATTCAATGCCCTACCTACCAGCAATTACAATGCCGGTGCTCCTCCGATGCCGCCAGCGCCCTCTTTGGGTAACTACGAGCCCAGAGATCATGCCGCTGCCCGACCGCCCCCCTCACGAGCCGGAGCTGCCCCCGTCGTGGACATGAAGGCATTGCGAGATCCAGACCTGACTCCGGATCAATATGTCGCGGCTGTTCTGAGCGATGCGACCGAGGATCAGATCCGCGAATTCGAGGACTCGCTCCGCAAGGTCAAAATTCGTGTGGGAACAGACCTACAGCAGAGCGTCATGCAGAACAGAACACAGTTCATCAAGATCAGCAAGGAGGCGGAGAAGCTCAAGAGCGAGATGAGAAATCTAAAGAACTTCATGTCGGAGCTCAAGGTGAACACAACGGCAATGAGGGCAGCCGCCGCAAAGGGCGACGACTCCAACATGTCCGGTGACCTCACGCTCAGCAAGAGGGATAGACGAAGCTCCGTCGCAGACAGAAGCGCTCTCTGGAATACACAGATGCAAGCACTATTCAAGGGCGTCGAAGGATCTCAAAAGTTCCTCCCTAACGCGGCAGGACGTCATGTTGTCCAGAACGCAGGACCTTGGATCGAGCTGGACAATGCCACGTACAAGTCACGCCGGGCGATGCAGATCTTTTTGCTCAACGATCACCTGCTCATAGCTTCGCGTAAGAAGCGAAAGACTGATGCGTCGAATTCCGACGCACGAGGGCCGATGATGAAGATGGTGGCGGACCGATGCTGGCCGCTCCTGGATGTCGAGGTGGTGGACATGACGAGTACTGCAGAGTCTGGAGGGCGCAACAAGCTGGCTGATGCCATCATGGTGCGAGGAGTCGGTCAGGAATCTTTCATCTATCGGACGGAGAAACCTCAGGACCCCGAGAAGAAGCAGCTGCTTCTCAATGTGCGCAAGGCAGTTGAACAACTCCGGAAGGGTCTTCGATCTGAGATGGAGGCCAACAACAAGGCACGTGAGACGATAAACTACTTTGCCTCTCGAGACCCCGGTCTCCTTCAAAAGACAGAGCTCTTGGCGACTCTGTCCGATATCAAGGACATGCTCATCGAGGTGGACGGCAAGCAGCACAACCTACGCTGGGTTGAGAGTGAGATGGACGACCTCGATATCGATGTAGCTATGCAGAGGTTCGAGGTTGCCGTTGTTCGCGTTGAGAAGCTCAAGGCAATTGCTCGAGGGCTCAAGAACAATGCCATCGCTCAGGATTTCATCAACTTTAAAGTCGGCGAGCGATGCGCCAAGTTGGCTAGCATGATTGTTCGTGAGCTTGAAATGACGCACGACAACAATGCCAAGACGCGGCGCAACGTGAGCTGGCTGACCAGACTTGGGTTTGAAGACAGTGCTAGGGAGTCGTACTTGGCGGCGAGGACAGACACGATTCACAAGCGAGCAAGGTGAGTTGAAAGTATGAAGTAACGTGGAGAACATAAGCTAACAAAGCTCAGGCAATGCATCTTTCAGGGAGACCTCCACCTCTACATCTGGGAACTCTCGTTTGTGTACTTCACCATCATCCACAACACAGTGCAGTGCTTCCAGTCCTGCTTTCCTCCTCCCATGATGAGTGTATGTGTCAAGTGGTCCAAGGAGGAGGTGGAAGCGTTCAACGTGATCCTAGCACGGCAGCTTAGTAGCACGGAGCCTGGGGGAGCAGTTTGGACGCAGTGCATGGACAGGGCCAAGGAGCACGCCAAGAAGCTGTCAGAAGTCGGTTTGGACTTTGTCAACCTGGTGGGACGGGACCTGCAGAGCAGCAGCGGTCCAGTGGAAGAGGAGGCGCCTATCGGGCTGGGGTTGTCGTGAGAAAAGAAAGTTGAATGTGCTTGCTGATGCTGGGAACATTTTGGTTACCTTGTCAGCATAATACATGGCGTTTATGGTGCGAATCCAGGCTGGGACTGGAAAGTCGCGATGATTGCCTTCTTTTTTGCTTTTGTGAGAAACCTGTTTATAGTTGAGTTGCTTGTGGGCGCTGACGGCAAGGTGGTTGCTTGGTATGTAAGATGGTGAAGCCACATCCGGTTTGGGCTAGGCTTTGTAGATGATATGATCATGGAGGGAGTGTTGATGGAAAAGAAGGAATTTATGGGCGTTGGTAAAAGCAAAAAGAGGTTTATCGTTTCATCTCATGAATGTGGTTTGCCTAGGTACCTCTGCATTGAAATTCGAGTCTCACATCCCATTGTCTGGATATAGTATGCACGCGGACAAAGAAATGAAAAGATATATGAGTATTAAGAGATTTATTTAACTTTAATATATATATAATTAATTATAAAAATATTATAAGATAATATAATAATAAAGAGATTTTATCTATAATTTTATGATAATTTATTAAATATATTTAGAGGAGAATTACTTATTATCCTCATCCTCGTGTCTTATTGACCTAGGTGGTATGTAGGTTGCGCCACACGAGGCGCATGTAAGAGATGGAGCTCCCGCAATCTCCAGTGCGTCGTCCAAGGCTGAAAGTGGAAGTGGCAAGGGGCGCCAACGCCAGCGCACCACCCACCACCCACGCTGGACCTCAAAGCACTGGACAAGCACAAGCGCCCCCGGAGTCGCCCCAGTCCAGCCCAGCCCAGCCCAGCTGGCAACCATCCATCCCTCCTCCTCCTCTCCCATCATCATCACCTAAACAACACACCAAATTTTCCTGCCTCACGAAACATCTCGCCCACCTGCCACGCGCCGCCATAGACGATTTCCCTTTGAAGCTGCTGCTGGTAGTCGGTAGCTAATCCCGCTGTAACCAAGAAACCCTTCTCTTCTTCCCCCCAGCTTCCATTTCTTTTTTCTCTCCCCTGACGGACGACCGCCGCCTTTGTGCCTCGTGCCCCACCGCTCGCGATTCAGGCGTGACCGCATCAACTGTCAACGTCATTTCCTCTCACCCCCTTCTTCCACCCTTTTCAACCACCTAGCAATCCCCTCGATACCCCGAAAACCGTCATGGACACCAATATGGAGGATGTCGGGCGCGCACCCGCCGATGCCTCCCCCGTTCTCAACCTCGAGCCCACCACCATCCCCACCCTCGACGGCTGGATCGAGAGCTTGATGGGCTGCAAGCAGCTGGCCGAGTCTGATGTTCAGAGACTGTGCGACAAGGTGAGTCGCTACTTGGCAATGGGACGCGCTTGGGATGCTGCTGGACGGGATGGGCGAGGCAGCTGAGTCGCAGAGGGCGATGGTCTTGCTCGCCGCATCCTGGTCGACGAGCTCGGGCTTCCCTCGCGTGATCATCAACCACACGCAGTGCTGACTGACTGGAATCGCAGGCACGAGAAGTTCTACAGGAGGAGTCGAATGTGCAGCCCGTGGTACGTTGATGATGCGCGCCGGCGAGCCAGGTGCTCGAGCTGATCCTGCCTCGCCAGAAATGCCCCGTCACCGTCTGTGGTGATATCCACGGCCAGTTCCACGATCTGATGGAGCTCTTCAAGATTGGTGGCCCCAATCCCGATACCAACTACCTCTTCATGGGTACGCATCACACGGGCATATAGCCAAGGACTACCATACTCACTCCTAATGTGTCCAGGTGACTACGTCGACCGAGGTTACTACTCCGCCTCGACCGTCACCCTCCTCGTCGCCCTCAAGATCCGATACCCTCAGCGAATCACCATCCTCCGAGGAAACCACGAGTCCCGTCAGATCACCCAGGTCTACGGCTTCTACGACGAGTGCCTCCGAAAATACGGCAACGCCAACGTGTGGAAGTACTTTACCGACCTCTTCGACTACCTCCCCTCACTGCCTTGATCGACAACCAGATCTTCTGTCTTCACGGTGGTCTCTCTCCCAGTATCGACACGCTGGATAACATCCGAGCTCTTGATCGCATCCAGGAGGTCCCCCATGAGGGTCCCATGTGTGATCTCCTGTGGTCAGACCCCGACGACCGATGCGGCTGGGGAATCTCCCCTCGTGGTGCGGGGTACACATTCGGCCAGGATATTTCAGAGGCTTTCAATCACAACAACGGTTTGACCCTGATTGCGCGAGCCCATCAGCTCGTCATGGAGGGTTACAACTGGTCTCAAGACAGAAATGTTGTGACAATCTTCTCAGGTATGCTCCCAGGGTTCGCCCCACTGAGTTTGAAGCTAACATGCATTGCAGCACCCAACTACTGCTACAGATGCGGTAACCAGGCCGCCATCATGGAGATTGACGAGCACCTGAAGTATACTTTGTGAGTTTCGACCTAATTAACAAACATGTCGCGTGCTAATCAGGTCTAGCTTGCAATTCGACCCATGCCCCAGAGCTGGCGAGCCCATGGTCTCAAGGCGTAAGTTCCCCTTGCACATTCCGTCTGGAAACGCGACTCTAACTCAATTGCAGGGACTCCTGACTACTTCCTCTAATCTCGTTCTGTATACCCACGTCTCACCAACATCGAGCCCTCGCGGCCGCATTCCCCTCCGCGACAACTGCGCCAGTCGCGGAGACTTGCCGCTCGACCTCGTGCGATTCCACACAACGAAATCCCTCAAAGACTAGACAAAACCCCCTTTGGCGCAGGACCTGTACGGACGTTACATATCTGCTTGTGGCAAGCTCTCGGACATGGCGGGGAAGGTGCGGTGGCAGTGGGAGCGGCTTGATGCCCTTGCTGGAGAGGATTTTGCCGTCGTTCCTACGTCAGCCCCCTTTGAATCTTCATGGTCGTTTAGATACGCATTATTGAGTTCCGCGGTCCAAGACACAGAAACGAGTTTGCATGATCAAGCCTTGTACTTTGTACTTTGTTATTGCATATCCAACATCACTGTGTGAAGTCTCTACATGTCAATGGGTCGCGAAGCATTTTTGGGAACACGGAGAAAGACTTGTGTCGTCATGATAAAGGCCTAAGATGGGGTTGGGGGTCGCTCAGTGTCAGTTCAGGCAAATGTAATAGGGTGAAGGAATTTGCACAATGTATTTGATTTGGAGCAATCGCGAGATGGTCCATTATTAAGTTTGTGGTGAGAGGCTTCGTAACTCATCCATCTACCTACCCGTGTAACGGGAGTTTTGAGGCAGCCTGTCCGCACTGTATCATTAAGCCAGCTAGGTAGTTAAAAGGAGCATAATGCTAAGGAAAAACATCTATTGAACGCGCAAGGAAGGCTGTTGCAATTATGATAGACTTTTGTTAAGGTTTTAAAACTATGTCATAATTCTATGATAATTGAGAGATGATTTTAGAAGAGATTATGATGATTTTTTTTTATTACGAAGCTATAATATAAATCCGATAGTGTGAAGCAAGTCATGCTTCACACTGTCCTGAACCCCCCTTCACCCGAGTAGGTAGATACCTATTTGTGTGCTATGCGCAGTCCCCTTTTTGTCCATAACTCTAATATTTATGCATCCGATTACTAACACGGCGTCCGCAGATGATGCCTATTTCTTCCATCGCGGATTGGTATAACAAAGGAAAATATCAACTTGTACAGACCCTTATTCCACCCTTAGACACTCTCGTTGTTCGCCTTGCGCTTGAGGTTTTCCTCCAGCTCTTGCTGCTGCTGTCGTTGCCGCTCAGCTCGTGGCCGCTCATCGTCACCAAAGACTTCCTCCTCGGTGCAGACACGATACATAGGGTTGTCCGACTTGACACTTCCCGAGTAGTCGCCGGGACCGCTGCTGCCGTTGGGGATGTGGAAACGTCGGTCGAACCGCGAGAGGGCGTACGAAAAGACAACAATGAGCTCAATGACATAATTGAAGCAGTAGAAGCAGGCCTTGTGGTGATACCAGGCTGGGTCGTTCGCCGGTCGGATCTTGTAGCTAACGCCAGCGCGGAACGCAGCACCCAGAGTGAGCAGAGTTGAGGTGAAGATAAGGAGGCCGAGCTTGGTGCGCATTCGACCCTGACCGAACTTGTCCATAGAAGCCTTCCGTGGAAGAATGAGACAGATTGCGATAGTCGGCAAAGGAAGGAAGGCCAAAATGGCGAGATAGGTAATGGCAGTGAGCTGGACGTCACGGAGCTGATGCTTGGTGTGGGGGTCGATGGTGTAAAAGTTGTAGACGACGGCAACGATCAGCATGACGAGCATTGCACCGATACTGAAAAAGAAGAAACGGAATACGAGCGTGCCGGGCTTGCTCCAACCAATATGCGGGTGATAGGCGCGGAGGATGCGTTGAGCAAAGATCAAGTTGACGACGAACAATAGGATGACACCGGCGTTAGCAAAGACCTGGGCTGCGATAGCGATTCGAGCATTGGTCGGGTATGCAGCCCACACGATGCGCAGGACGTTGGCAATGATTCGAGCCATACAGAAACCGAATAGGAGAGCCGAGAGGATGAATTTGTGCGAGCGGCGTCTGTTCAACTGGAAGATGGTCATATTGAGGGCGGCACCCGTCACAAACAAGCCCAGTAACACGCCGCTGATAGGATCGTCAACTGATGGTGTAGGCCGGCCACCGAGGCCTGCTGTCGTCGGGAGATATGGAGGTCCCTGAAAAGGCAACCAACCAGGTTAGTCCTGGAAGTGATATCTTGGACTAGAAGGGGTAGAAGAGCTCACAGATTGAGGAGGCATCCCGCCGCCTTGGCCTTGACTTTGTTGTGAAGACATTGTGAGATTATCGCCCAGTAGCCAATTTGATGTAAATTCTTTCGCCCTTTCCTAGGCGGGTTCTCGTATAATCGATTCAAAGGTCGAGTCGATGCCAATGGTTGGATAGAGTGTAGTCGATTCTGGGGATGGCGATTGAGTTCGTTGCGAGGCGTGTCACACCTGTATGAGGCTAAACTTGGCGTGAAAATGAAGAAAAGGCCTTTTCGTCACGACCAGGGCACACGAGTATATATTTCATTTTGATGACGCCCGCATCCCTTCCAAGTCGGCGATGTGCCTGAGAATCACACGGCGGATCGGTCGTCGGGATCGCGACAGAGCGGCAAGACGGCAGATCTACGCCCGGGGGTCTAGATTGTTTTCCGTTTTAGGCAAAAGGTTTGGTTCAATGTCGGCATGTCGGAGCTTATTGTCGGCGCGAGGGCGAAGTCAGCCCGCGCTTTTGTTGGAACGGAATTCGTTGATTGGCTGGCTAGATGAATCTTGTTTCTGGCGACCATGTGTGCGGGAATGGCCAAGCTTCCTCGCGTGCTGGGTCCACGAGGCGAAGGCGGCCAATGCGTCCGTCCCTTTCATGCGCGGAGCTTTGTCGTTGGCCGCCCTTTGCTCATGGATACGACTCAAGAGCGAGATACATCTCGGACATCGGACCATCCCTCAGCCCTATTGCTGCGAGGGGAGTGAGGGGCGGCCCAACCGTCTGGGACGTGTACATCTCTGACAAATGCCACTTCGGGTCGTGGCATGTTAAGCCCGACTCGCGATGTTGCTTGCTCTTCAAGTTCTCGTTCAGGCTCGGGCTCGGGCTCACGCTCACGCTCAGCTGGATGTTGAACTTCAGGCATTGGCTGATTCTCAGACACAGGCTTCATCCGCAACAGGTCAACCGGGTAAAGCGCCGCGTCGGGGATGAGAGAGTGTGCTGCAGCAGGTGATTCGATCGAAGCCGGTTTGCCGGATAGTGGTTTGATTGGCGGCGGTTCGACTTGCGACGTAAACATCTTTGCGACTCCTTCTGCCATGAATCGGCGATGAGCAGATGTCGCTGTTGCACACCTATACAATCACTCTTGTCAGCGCAATTGCGAAAACAAACGATATCAAGAGGCTTACGCAAGTGTCTCTTCTACAGGCACCTGGAAAACTTCCTTGTCATCTAGATTCGGGATAACTTCGATCATGACGTGATCGGGCGATACCAAGTCTGTCATTGCCAGTCTTGCAAGCCGTGATCCCTCGTCTGCAAGTTCGTTCCCCTTGGCTTTGCCTCGCGGGACCCAGTGCAACTCCAGACCGATACCAGCTTCATCAAGCGCATCCATTGCCTTCTTGGCTGACTCGAGTAGTGCCCTGTTGACTTTGAGCACCTCCTCGCGGGTCTTGCGCTTGACCTTTGGGGTTCCTCTGGCCAAGTTCATCAGCGCACTCTGGCTGTCAGTGAAGATCTCGACTTGGCGCAAGGTAACGCCTAGTTGTGCAGACTGCTGTACTGCATAGTCAAGGGCATATACAATGGCCTTAGTCTCTGCAATCGCGGTATTGTTGAAATGGTTCAACCGTGCCGTAATTCGTACCCAGTGAAACTTGTGTCGGAATACCACAGCTATGCCTGCAGGACCGGGGGTGTGGCTACGGCTAAACTTTTCTGAAGCGTCAGTCCAGAGAACCAAGCGCGAGGCATCACTCGGTACGCCGTCCGACAAAAGAGCTCGCTCGATTGCCTTTTGTGGTGGTTTAATAAAGATGTCGGTGGATGACCCAACTGGCATCTTCTTGCCCATTCCCTTTTCTGCACTTTCTGCCTTGTTCTTGTTCTTCTTGCCCATGCGCGTGCCTGCCGACTCTGGAGTCTCTTGAGGTTCAGTCAGGATGGTACGGTCATCCTCTGCCTGTGTATCGTGATTTTCGTTCCAAGCCTCACGTGCGGCAAGCCAGGCTCTCTCGGAACGGGAAATTACATCCTGAGCTTTGGCACAGAGGTCTCGAATAGCTTCCTTGACGAAGGACATGGCTGCTTCGACAGGGGGGGAGAAACAAGTTGAGGGGCTCTTGAGCTTCGACTGAGGTGAATCGTGAGCCGAACGATGGAGATATGAGCAGGGAGAATGGGCAGTGAGGGCCGCGGTGGTGGTGTTGAGAGGGAGGTGAGAAGTGAATATCGAGGACAGACGATATTTGTGTCGTCTGAAGAGGCAAAGAGAGCTTCTCGCACCTGCTCCAGAGAGGTATCGGTGAGATCTTGGAGGAAGGGGGTTAATTGTGCAGAAGAAAACAAAATAGAGCAGGTAGGTTTGCACCTGCCGATGGAAGCTCCCTTCGGTGTGCAGCTGTCAGTCACTGGCAGGCAGTGCCAGGCAAGGCGGTGACCAATTACAAGATTAGCTCCATGGTAGAGATTTTGCTCGTTTTACAATGGCATCTGATGGAACAAGTTTATTTCTAGCTTCTACTTCATCCTTGTCTAGGTACGGTAGGTAAATAAGCTGGTTCTATCAGAGTCTGGGCTCATTGTCATTGTACGGGGGATAACTACCCATTACAGTCAGAAACCAGCCAAATCAGCAGATCGAACAACTTACTCGGTGTATCCCACTTCATTCTGAGTGTAAAAGAGAGACCGGTCATACTTTGTCAGTGGCCAGCCGTTCTCGATTCGTGCTGGGAGATCAGGGTTCGCTGTTCCAGAGTCAGTTCCGAGATACAATGGCAACCATGGCACGGTAACATACGAATAAAGTATCTCCCAAAGGCCACGAGATCGTCTGTCTCGCTCGCATGCTTGATGGCTGACTCGGGCAGGAATCCTCCGGCAACAATTAACTTGATTCCGGCACTGTCAAATACCTCCCGGATAGGCGCCAGTGTGTCCTCTGCCCTTCGCAGGTGCTCAGGTGTATCCTGCGATCCGTCTGCTCGTGGCTCCACGGCATGGACAAATGCCAGGGATGGCTGAGCTTTGACGATGGCCTTGGCCCAAGGGACGAAGAGAGCCAGGGGGTCGGCCTCACGCATACCCTGGAAGCGGGAGAAGGGCGACATTCGGATCCGGACACGTTCAGGACCGATGGCATCACTGACGGCATTGAGGACCCTCAATGGGAAGCGAAGGCGGTTCTCGATGCTGCCTCCGTACGAATCTGTGCGGTCATTGGTGTTTGACTGAAGCTGTGGAGTGTCAGGTCTGTTGTTTCAGGAGGCATGGGATTCCTTACAAACTGATCAACGAGCTATAGGTGTTACATCTCACGTTAGTCGGCCGTTCCACCCTCATGACTCGTCCAAGTGGCAGTTGACACTTACATATCCGTTGGCACCATGAATCTCGACTCCGTCAAAGCCAGCCTCGACTGCATTGAGGGCCGCCTGCCGATAGTGCTCAACAAATCGGTCGATATCAGACTCGCTCAGGACCTTGAAGTTGGGAGGTGGGTCACTTGACGCAGCGCCCTCTGGAATAAAGGGCTTCGAACCAGCGCTCCAAACAGTCGATACAACATTTGGCTTTGCGGCACGTCTATCGAGCCAGTTAGTTCCTCCGACTTGGGGGATGTCAAGGATGGTGAGCGAATTACCCGAGAGCCCAGATTTGACAGAAGATGATGCCTCCCTTGGCATGAACTGCGTCCGTGATATCTTTCCAAGCTGCTATCTGCTCCTTGGTGTAGATTCCTGTCACTCGTTAAACCATTGGACAGCAAGAAGATGGCAGAGACATTACCTGGAACGTGGGTAAGGCCCCCCGCTTCTTCAGCAATAAAGGTCCCTTCAGAAACAAGCAACCCGCCAGCTATTGAAGCCCATTAGTCAACATCACGATAGCGTCACCGTATCATATTCACTTTATCTGGTTAGAACTTACGTGTAGATCGCTGAGCGTAGTACTCAGCCGCCCATTCTGCTGGTACAGCTGTTGCAGCATCCGCACGCCTTCGTGTCAACGGCGCCAGCACAACTCGGTGCTGCAAGTTAACGGCACCAACCTTGATGGGTGTGAATAGCTTTGTCGTCTTTGAAACAGTCATTTTGTCTTCCGTCCTAGTTGTTGTGTTGGTGTTGTTGAGGGTTGATAGAGAAATAGCTTAGACCTTGGTTAAAGCGGTTGAAAAAGCCGACACTCAACGAGGGGTAGCTTCCCATTCCGCATTTCCGTTCGGCTTAGCAATACACTGCGCTATATTCAGGCTTCTACAGTTATCAACAGTCTACTATTTGCTGGCTTGCATGCGAGTTTGCCCGTTATTCTTTGGCCAGGATTGCGTGATAGGGTAGCCCTTCCCGTATCGGAATCACCACTGTTTTGGCTGACAAATTGAGTTGCCGCGACTGAGATTGTTGAAGCTTATTTGGCACCTCAGTGGGCATCCGGATGTGTTTTACGGAGGCATTGAAAGAGTGAAAGATTTCACTTATGAAAAGGCATATTTTATATGATACCGTAACGTCAGACATAGACAGTTTACATCTCCAACGTCGTTGACGTTGACAGAGTTGCACATCAAAACTGCCGACATCTATAGGGTGGCATATCATGAAATTAACAACGTTACTCCGCCGTTGACTATTCCGATGGGTTCTAAACATGAGCTCGACCAAAGAGATTCTCAATGAACAAATGCATTTTTCTAGAAAATGATATTATTTTCATGCTCGCAGACAAAGCGCTGTCCGTCAGTGCTCAACAACTATGTTCTTGAGCTAGACGGGGGCTGCAGTGTCAAGGCGTTGAGCATAGAACAAGAACCTGCCTTAGGGCCCCAAGAAGACAATATAAGCATCATTCTCTGTGCTTTTGAACCTCTGAAATGAATATATGATCTCTTCACGCAGACGATTCTCAGTGAGCATCATGGGAAGTCGACTGAGTTCGGCCCCAATGAGCGCCGACCACGGTCTCTCTCGGTACTCATCTCCTTGCTTAGGGGACTACTATTATATACTGAGCTGGGATCTAGATTGATTATGATAAATCTCTTCCTAAGCTTACTTAAATTAAGATAAGAGATTAGCCTATTCTTATATAATTTTCATAGAGGTTTAGATAGTGCTCTAATAGTGGAGATAGGTATGCTCTGGTAGTCCTCGCGCAAGCAAGGAGATATCTACAATTAGCAACCGAGAAAGAAGAAACAATGAGCAGTCGATGATTCTGCAAGGAAAGACCTGCGACTTCGCTGAATTGTCTCACATCACTGCCCCTGCTAGTCAGCCGGAACCAGCCCTCATCCGCCCAGCTCCCGAAACCTCCGCGTCCTCGACCTGCCTGGACGGAACGCCGCTCCTGATATCACCGTCGCATCCCGGCACCGGACAAAATCCCACCGTTCGTGTGCCGTCCGTCGTTCGAACCGCACAGTGTGCCCTGGCCCCAAGTGAAACGCGCTTCCGGAGCGAGCAGGGGGACCCTGGGAGGCTGGGAAATTACACATGCAGGAACCCGAGCTTGTGCCTTGCTGATCTTGGGCAAGACTCTCGACGTCGTGAGTGGCTAATCTGATAGCAGCCTCTGAAGTAATTGTGAAGGTTTAATGCCGAGCCAGTGTGGGATTGTTGATGTTTCTCTTCTGTGGCATCTTATGTTTGTACCTGAATACAGTTGCTTCTGTACATTCTCAGATGGCACGAGACTGGACAAGCAACGGCGAGACGTTACCAATGGAAGCTTTCCGTACTACTATCCTATTTGTTGCTCCCGATTGTGTGTGTGGCTTTCCGCCGATTGTTGACAATGCCCTACATCTGTATCCGACGAGTTGTGAATATGCACTCCACGATCGTGATGCAGGGCGTGCACAGTCTCAGCATCAGCTTCCTGCCAATGAGACGGCACACAAACGTTTCTCCGCTAGAACATGCAAGAGCAAGGAGAAAGAAGCATGATCAGGTTCCTGACGAAACGCGCGAGGGTTTGTCGAGCTTGGCTGGGGTTGCAATGTTACGCTGCGCGGCGCGGCGGTGACATGGAAACGTCGCTACCGAGTTGCCAATTCGAGCAACACGAGGGACATTCTGCAATTGAAAGGCACAGATGTTTCCCCGCCTTGAGAAAGTAAAAGTAAGTCACACGATACGAGTTGAAAGAAGAAAGTGTATGTCTTTGTTGTCGAGGAAAGTCATGGGGGGATGAGGCGTTGGAGAGTTGATGACGAAGTGAAATTTGAGCTGGGGCTCGGCTGTGTCTCATCGGCCAGTCGCAATTGATAGTTCGCATCTTCAGCCAATTTCTGGTGGCTGCACAATACGACATGGGAGGGTAGCATCCGCGTCCGCACATCCATGTTGTATAATTCTTTGATGTTTGTGTGTTTGTGTTTCTGCTTGTGCATAGCAGTTGGTGTTTTCAGAGGAACCAATTGTCAGCAACTGTTGACTTTGCGACCAACAGTAGCAGCGATTCGTGAGCCGCAGTGACTGACTCAAAGAGGAGGCTGCGATAAGACAATCGAGATGACGGCGCAGAGACTAAGAAAAGTTTGACCAACCGGGCCAGAACACAATGCTGTGAAAACCTGCTTTCTTTTTTATGCGGTTGTGCATCAGAGTCAAGACCTCTGAAGGCAAGGAGGCTCATTCAAGTGGGCAATCGAACGGAGCCTGCATCGGCTTCTCGAGTTGTGACTGGATCAGAGTCTCGGAGGACTTTGACTCTAGTGCACGTGGGAACCGACACGATTGGAGTCGGTTACGTTGGCGAGAGAAACAACCGACCTGAGTCGCGAGACAAACTGGGTCGAGATCCGATCCATGTGAGGGGTAGGATAAGAAGATGATGACTTGCAGTTTTCGAGGTCTTGGAAGAGGATGGATATGGTCAAGCGCTATCTCCATTCTCGTCATCGACAGCGTGTGTCACCTTGTGCGACGTGTTTGCGTGTGCCGACATTGTGGCATGTGTTGGTCCAGATTGATAAATTAATGATGACAGAAACAGAGACAGCCTGACAGAAAGAGACGGGACGGACGACGACTCGCAAGCGTGGTGTTGACGGCACTGGTTCAGCTTTGTTCGTAGTGGGGGCGCCTATTAGTGAAAATAGTGCTTCCTAGAGTGGTCCGTGGTGGTGACGAGAGACGTTGCTTGAGTGGAGGAGGGGACATCTTGGCGCTAGAAGCTAGGGGGACATGGGTACCCCCGGCCAGCACCCGCCTCACCCCCTGTTCCCCAAAATTACCGTCCAGAAAGGAAGACCAGGCGCCCGGTGAGAGAACAGGTACCTCCCACATACGATCAAGGTGAGAGAGGTACCTCTTGTCAAAGCCGTTGTCGCGAACCCGGCCCTGGACTATGCCTCTTGTGGTATAGGGCGGGTCGGCTCACCCTGGCCATCGCCATTTCCCTCTCGGTGCGGTCATCTTTGGGACGGCGAGCATGGGGTCCAAACACCAGACGGCGGCACCACCTTTGCCCACTCTGGCCATCCTCAGGTCCTTCACTCTTCCCTCATCCCTGACCTGCACGCGTTTCTCTCTTCTCTCTCCTGGTGCGCGTTTCCTACGAAGCCTGAGCCTGGACCTGGACGATCTCTTGGGCAGTTCCCAGTGCCCTAACCCCCCCCCTAATATCCTGGTCGGCTCTGGTCTGACGAACCGGACTGCGCCATTCTCACCACCACCTGGTGCGCGCTTCGTCCGCTGTTCTGGGTTTCTCTGGGACCTCCTCTCTTGTCTCGTTTCTTCCTCTTTTCTCCCCTTCCCCCCATCCGTGCCCGGTCAGCGTGCGTCTCGTCGCCTGGCTCCTCTCAACTGCACGCACGAACTCTCTGCCCGACGACAATCGAAAGGAACGAGCTGAGAAGCTCGTCTTCCTCCAAAGGGGCCGACTCACGAGTACACCTTCCTTTACTTCGCTCTTCACGACATTCTCTCTCTTCCCTCGCGGGATTTTAATCTTAATCTAATCCAACCTTGACCAACTACAATCGATCGTTTTTTTTCACCGTCCATCACGAACTCAGCAAATACATCGTGCCGACGTTTTTCGAGTTTCGACCTACGCTAATCTCCCAATCACTCGTTTGCTCAGGAGAGCAGTTTTTGGTTACGACTCCGACCCAACATTTCTCTGTTGGTAGCCTTCTTTACGACAAAGGCCGACTCCGACCTGACCTCGAAATCTCTTCGACGACAACCTCTGTGGACCGTGTTCATTCCGAGATTCTTCCCAGACGATCATGATCTAGGTGCCGCCAAGACTCACGCGATCTCACCGATTTCCGCATCAGCCTGCTCAACTTGGACGAATCATTGCCAACGCTTCAGATGGACACACCCAATCGTCTTGCGACCCCATCGCGGGCTCGCAAATCACCTCGAAGGCCTTTCGGCATGAAGAATGTTGCCCTTGCCTTGCTGTCCACCGCCCCTGTGGTGGTCTCAGCTCAGGATTGTATTTCTCTCAAAGGCTCAAAGGCTTGCCCAGCGTTTGAGTCTGCGTCGATTTCCACCAACGCAACACTGATTGAATATTTGTGAGTCCTTTGTTGGCCTTGACAGTCAAGCTTGACTAACTCGCATTTAGCCCCTTTCTGCAATATGTGTCAGACAGAGCGTCTTTCGACAACCAGATGTCGAGCTACGTTAAAACTGCCTATGTGCAGGGAAAGTAAGTTTTTTGCCTAGTTGGTTATTGTGAAACCTTACTTATAAACCGCATAGATATCAATCCCTGTTTGGTTGTGGCAATGTCGACCTTCAGGACCCTAGCGACATGTACGCGCGCTTCACGACAACAGTATTGTGCAATGCTATTGTCCAAAACTCTATCGGTCCCTGCGGTCTCACTGACGACCAGTCCCGACCTCTTTGCGCAGATAGCTGCGCGGAATTTGCCCAAAGCGAGGCATATGTGACATCAGATGACGATCTATGCTCCAACCCGTCGACTGACCTGCTTAAGCTGATCAGAGCTGACTTCACTAACTGCGCCCTTCCTAATGGCTCACTCGATAGTTCGATGTGCATTTCGGGCATCGAAAACGAATCCCAGAACTGCGGTTATGGCAACAGCACCGTGGGACTCTGTTCCTATTGCGGCTCAGGAGGTCTTAATTCGACTGACACCTGCTGCTACAACTCAAACGCCGAGGAGCGTTGCAAGGACGTCAAACTGCCAGCTCTCACTGCTACTCTGACCTTTTCGCGAACACTGCCATCGGCTACATCAACCAGTACGAGTGCCGCTGGCAACGACAACAAGGATGACGAAAAGACCGACGACGACGATGATGGCGGCTTGAGCGGTGGAGCGATCGCTGGCATTGTTATCGGCGTTCTGGCGGGCATTGCACTGCTCGCTCTGGGTCTTTTCTTCTGTCTCAGGAGGCGACGCAGACCGAGCAGCCCCAAGGGCAGCATTTTCAACCAACCTTCGCCCGCAAGACAGGGTGGGACTATGACACAGACAGCGCCACCGACGGCAACACACTCTGCTGCTCCCCAGGGCTACGAGGTCCTCCCAGGTGGCCGCATAGCACGCATGTCTGCTCTGGAAGGACATTCTGGCGACTCTCCCTCACACCACCGTGACGACTCGTCGAACATTGGAGGCGCAGCAGGCTATCGACGAAGGGGTGCCGACAACTCTTCATCTGCATCTGACGGCTTCAACGACAGCCCTGCTTCAGACATCCGTGCCGGGATTCTTCGACCGCCGCCTGCTAAGCCCAGGCGCAACGGCTCACTCTCAAGCAGCTCGGCGCTTGGGAGCTCAGTGCCACAGTCCCCGACTAGTGCTGGGGGATTCTCATCACCACAGGCCATGACTAGCCAACAGTCAGAACAGCTGCCATTTTTCAAGGACTACTACTCCCAGGACGACGTCCACCCTGGCGACCGGGTTGCGGTTCTCTGGGCGTACCAGCCTCGTGCTACAGACGAGTTTTCCCTGGATCGAGGCGACATGCTCAAGGTTGTTGGAATATGGGATGATGGCTGGGCGACGGGTGTGATGCTCAACGAGCGGGCGGATGAATGGGAAGCGCGACGACAGGCCCAGCGAGACAGCGGAGTGTCCAACACGTCGGGGCGCCGTGACAGCTCACCGGCAGAAGGCGAAATCAAGGCATTCCCCTTGGTTTGCGTCTGCCTGCCCGAGCACTGGAGGAAGACAATCGAGGGTGACGGTTCCACGGAATCTGGATCGAATGGTTCAATACTCACTCGCCACTCTCATGATCAATACAGTCACGACGTCTTTACTCTTGAATACGGCCCCGGGAGGCACATGTTGTCGGCGCATTGGTTATGGCGTTTTGCTTTTAGGCGTTCTTGATTGGCTTTCATAGCCTTGGGTTCATGGGAAGGATATTGCGCCGTATCATCGACATTCTCAATACCTTCTTGTCCATGGAAACCCCCTGGCTACCATTCGCGCCACAACACCCCAACTCTTCATCATTCGACTCTTCTACCAACCAACCTTTGGGACTCTTGTCCCGGCTTCAATTCTTACACTGATTTATATACCCGGTGCGAACCACCAACGATTTTCTTTATCGCGATGCCGCGGGCGGTTGTGGGCCAGATAATGGTGTAATCGGGCAAAGAAAGGGTTTTAGCCCGTATGAGTGGCCAAGGAGAACAAGGCGGCAAGGCAATTGGGAGGAGACGAAGATGAGATGAAGATGAGGGAACGGGCTGAGACGCGAGGTTGAAAGTCAACCACCACATTCATTACGTTTTAAGGCTTCTCACGATGATGTTTGATAAACATTGAGTACTAACTACTATAGAGCTCTTCAGCACCAGGATCTCTATGAGGCCTGACGATTTAGTTTAGCGAAAATTACTACGAGTTTAGAGCTGCTTGCCCTTTTTGATGACCATGATCAGTGACGTCGATGTTAAATCAATCTAGCATAGTTAAATTCCAGTCACAAGTCACACAAACCCTTGTGTTTCCCAAGCTGTCTTAGATCTATCCTATCTAATAATCTTGTTCTCGATCTGGATCTGGGAGCTGAGGTGGAGCTGGAACATGAGACAATGAACGGGCAGACCCACCGCGGGGAGTCTCCATTCTTTCTTGCAAACCTGAAGAGGGGCAGCTCCTGTCCACTTTCTTTCTATTTTATACAACATCTAGTCACAACGTTGCTGCACGACGAAAAGGACTGGTGTACTTCCGGAAATCTCTGACCATGACTCAGACAAACAACAACCTAGAGGTCACGGCCGAGACCAAGGCAAATGCAGAGGCCTTGGTGCCCAGATTCAAGCTCACTCGCGTGCTCAACCAAGGTATGTGAACTTAAGGCAGCATGTTTGTCGTCAAACATATCTTTACTGACACGGCAAAAAGATCAAGCCGGCCGTCGCATTTCTCTCTACGGATCCATCGACGACAAACCCGCCCTTCTGATCCTCGAGCGCGCTCCCTTCCCCTCATCGGAGACCTACCTCACCGACGTTCCCGCCCTTCTCGCGCGGGTGCAGAATCTTGGCGCCAACGACATTTACCACTGGTACATGGCGCGCAGCGGCGTCGAGAAGAGCAAGCCCGACGACGCCGGCTTCTTTGCCGACCTCAAGATCAACCTCATCTACCCTTGCACCCAGACACACGTGGACAAGTACACCAAACAAACGGTTCGGTTCGTGACCGAGACGCCAGAAATCTACAGGGACCATGTCCGACCATATATGGAGAGGAAGCGGGGAGAAGGACGGCTCAATTGGGTATTCAACATTATCGAAGGACGTAAGGAGGTCGAGGACGTTATCTACAGGACCAAGCTGGGCGAGGCCGGCGACCTGGGCTTTCTCATGCTGCCCGACCTGAACTGGGATCGCAAGACGCTCGATGCGCTGCACCTGCTGGTGCTTGTTGAGCGGCGGGATATTTGGTCGCTGCGAGACCTCCACAAGAAGCACATTCCCTGGCTGAAGGATATGAAGGAAAGGCTCCTCGCCGCGACCGTGGCAACGTACCCGTCCATCGAGTCCGACCAGCTCAAGATGTACGTGCACTACCAGCCCACCTACTACCACTTTCACATCCATGTCGTTCACGTTGCGCTCGAGGCTGGGGCGACGCAGGCGACGGGCAAGGCGGTCGGGCTGGACAGCATTATAGAGACCCTCTCAGCCATGGGGGGTGATGACGAGAGGGGTATGGACTCGATCGCGATGAGCTATACAATAGGAGAGGCGAATGAGTTATGGACCGACGTCCTCGGACCGCTCAAGACTGGCGACGGAGCTTCTCGATCGCAAGGATGAGGTCGTTGACGCCGGGACCGGTGGGGCAGTCGCTCCACTCGCCGCCGTCGCGGATGCAGTAGATTTGGCCATCGAGGCGGATGGTGCAGCTCTTGGTGACGCCGGCCTGGGAGAGCGATGAATTTAGCATCTGTTTTGTGTCTTTAACTTGCGCGGCAACCTACATCTGCGGTTCTCTGGATGCTGGCGCGCAGCAGGTCCAAGCCGTGAGCACCGTCTTCCTTGACGGCGCAGTCATTTAGTTTTTGGAAGTCGATGGCGTGCTCAAGGGCGCAGTCCTCGATGAGGGAACGGTCGGGGATGTTTTCGTAATCTCGGGTTAAGCACATGATGAAGCCGAGGTTGATCTTGGGATCGGGGTAGAGTTCGCGAGCACAGAGTTCGATAATGTTGCCCATGCATTCTGAAGGGCCGTGCATGCAGTCAACGCCGTCGTTGGCGGTTGGTCTGAGGATAGAAGGACGTGTCAGCGCGTGTCGCAACTCAGGGGTAGAAGCTGTGATGGACAGACATACCGGCCGATGTACGATAGAGTAAAGTTGACCTTGTCATGGACGCGCTGCATGACGGGAAGGATCAACAACCGGAGGGCGTCCTAACGCGCAATGAGTACTTGGTTCGAGGCGTCGCGACAAGACGGAAGCTTTTACCCTTGTATCTGGGCATTTGCTGATAATATGCGCCTCCAGAGGGACGAGTCGATCGGTGGTATGGATAGTGTCGGCTACGCTGACATCGACAGGCTGCGAGACGTCATTCGGGAGGTTGAGACCGACGGGTGAGAAGGGATGCCATAGCCAGAAAGTGTATAGAGATGCTATGACGAAGAATACGATGACGGCAGGCCGATTACGGCGGACGGAGCGGACTGGGGACATGGCTCGTTGCGAAGCTCGTTTCTCATCCATTGCGACTAGATAGATAGATGATGATGGGTTATTGCGACTCTCTTGGTGGAGAGGGCCGGGGATGAGTGGAGGTGGAGGTATGGATGTCGTTATGACAGCAGGTGTAAGGCATCACATGCGCAGGATTGTTTATCCGAGCGAGGGATGCCAACGTACGTTCCATACCAAACACGAAGCCAAATATTCTTGGCATGAGCAGTGAACAGCTGGCCATAATTGCGATATTAAGTCTCTGAATCCTTTCTCATATTAACCTTCAATGTTCCTCTCTCGCGTCACATACAGACTCACTGATGCCTTGACCTGACTGAATGACTGTACCCTCTCCACTCTCTTTCGGCCCGTGCTGGATTCCCCGCTGGGCTCCTCCCCTGTAGATGCGCTGTAGGTCCGATGGGACCCCTTCTGCAGTCACCACGTTTCAGGGCGCCGTTCGCTGGCGCTGCGGCGGGGCCACACACTGCGAACCCCGCAGCGATCCGTTTGGACATTGCGTGCATTCGCGGCTGCGCTGCGTCGATTGATTGACGGAAGGGAACAAAAGATTAAAGATTGCGTCCTCCGTCCTGCAAAATCCATAATAAGACCGTACCGATCCCATTACCGGGACCTTGCTCATCGCTGACGGGTTCTTATTTATTGACGGTGAATGATTTGCTGTCAGTGCGTTTCCTTTATAAGTCACGGCCTGCTCTTACTTCAGACGCTGTCGTGAAGACGAACTGATCTGATTCACACCTTCAACATCCTCCCATTGCTTATCTTGACCACCCTTCAACGTTGACCCAGACTATCGGCTCTGCCTATAAGAAGGGCCCCTGATCTACATTCGAATCTGACATTGAAATCAACTACAACGTCTCCAACGCCGCTAGATCAAACTTGCTGACCGCCTCAGCCTGATATTTCAAGCCTCAACACAAAAAGAAGAAACCTGTCATCGTGACGATGCCCTAGAGTTGGGGCCGCACAAAGTCACCCGTTTCAAAGCTCACCTCAGCGTCGACTGCGCCGCGCTCGCCATGGCACCTGCGAAAACATCGTCCATCGAGGACTTTCTGGAACCTCTCTCGGTGGACATTGACAAGATCCATTCGCTGTCCCAACGTTTTCTGGTGGCCTTTGAGAAGCTTGCGTCAGATTCGCAGAACCAGTTTCTGCCTACCCCCATTTCGGATGCCATTCTACGGCCAGAGGCTGAGAGGAGCCAAGGATGGTGAGAGCTTCTGATGTTTCTCTGGCAATCTTTGCATGAACCGGACTCTGGGCTGACGTAGAATGTCACTAGCCACCTAGCCATAGACATGTCAGTGACTGAGATGAGAGATATGGTTGCTTGTGCTTACGGCTAACCTGGAAATAGAGGCGGCACAAATTTGAGAGTTGGCTTCGTCGAGCTCGGGACATCCTCGTCAGACAACACAGACGGTCATGCCGTCAATGGATCAGACACTCACACCAGATCGCACAGATATGTGAAGCGTCTGCTGGAACGGTCGTGGCCCATCGACGAGCACCTCAAGAACGAGAACCCCGACAGCCTCTTCCTCTGGATTGGCAAGTGCATCGCCGAGGTGGTCCATGATGGCTGTAAGACGTTGCGTCTGCCGCTCGACCAGGCCATGCCGCTGGGTGTGACGTTTAGCTTCCCCATGGTGCAGCACTCTCTGTCCGAGGCCACCCTCATGTCCATGGGCAAGGGGTTCGCCATCTCTGCTGACTTGGACCTTGGTGATCGCCTCACCGACGGATACAACCGTGCGAAACCCCCGGAGCTGCCGCCCATTCGTGTCGAGGCCATCGCCAACGATTCAGTGTCAACACTTGTCTCGTTCATATTCAACTTTGACGAGGCTGTGAACCGAAGAGCCTCGATGGGCCTGATCCTCGGAACTGGCTGCAACGCCACCATCCCGCTCAAGGTGAGCCAACTACATCCTAACAAACGCCCGCGAAGCGTTGTGACCCGGCCGGAGGAGCGAGCAGAGGACGTCAAGATCGCCATCAACACCGAGTGGAGCATCAACGGGACGGCGCCTCCGCTGCACGAGGTGGGCTTGGTGAGCGCATGGGACAAGGTGCTCGACTCGCAGAACGAGCTGCCCGGGTTCCAGCCGCTCGAGTACATGACGGCGGGGAGGTACTTGGGCGAGCTCGGGCGCATCATGCTGGTCGACTACATGACGAAACACCTGGGAATCGCGGCGGAGACGCTGCCCGTGAAGCTGCTGCGGCGACACGGTCTTACAACCACGTTCCTGAGTCACTTCAAGCCGCTCCGACCATCGGTCCTGCTCGCCGGCCTGCGGGAGGAATTCCCTGAGTCATCGGGCTCGCCGCAATTCACGTGGAACGAAGAGCTAGCCAGTGCCCTTTACCAGATCGCCAAGGCCATAGAAGTCCGCGCAGCCGGCATAGTGGCGGCCGCGACGTTGGCGTTGCTTACGCTGGCGGGGGAAGTTCCAGCAGAGGGCTCCGATATCCTGCAGCAGGATCACGAACTGGGAGTCGGTTACACGGGCGGATGCATCGTGCACTTTCAAGACTACCTCGAGGACTGCCAGGAGTTTCTGGACCAGCTGGTGAGGAAACGGTTCAGCGGGCAGAAGACGGTTCGAGTGGTACTGAGCCCGTGTCACGACGGCGGTGTTACAGGAGCCGGTATTCTCGTGGCGGCGGCGTCGTCGTCGTCAAGCAAGAAGATAGACAAGTAGAAGGAGGTTGGTTGGGATTCTTGGGTTACATATCCATTGCATACACATGGAGCAACGAACGGGTTTGGCTTGGGTTGGTTTGGGGGGGCAGCCGGTCTGCTCCGGTACTGTAATTAACAAGGGGGGCACACATGATCGCCATGAAGCATCCATCCATCCCACATGGGGGTCCTTTCTCTTTTTTTATGATAACGTGGGTGTGATTGTGAGACATGGAGGGGGGAGGGGAAGCCGGTGAAAGGAGGAGGGGGGAAGAGACAAGAGGAAGAGGCAAGCATTCTCTTTTTGGTTGTGTATTTGTTAATTGCTCGCTTATAGAAACAAAAGACGGTCGATTCTCGCGAGTCGAGGCTTATCCAAGTTATGCCTTTCAAGAGGCTTGAACTAACTCATCACTAGTTCAACTGTCAAATGTCTCCAAAAGGCTATCAATAGGTCAACACAGTCAGACTTATACACCAACAGCTCCGAAGCCACTCGAGGTTGGTAGAGTCACCTCAGACACGGCAGGTTTTTTGCTAATCCCTGAACGCTTATAAGTGTTGCCCCCCGATGGTCGCGCCGAACCCGCCGTGGGCTTTGCGGGGCTAAATCTAAAGCTGCAAGTGCGGGTGTTGCCTGCAAGTGCGCAAACCCCCGGGAAAAGTCTGCGATCACGACAACGGCGAGTGACTCCACCCCAGCACCCAACACCCTTACTAAACCTGTTCTCTTTTCATTTCCCTCTTTCTTACTTTCTCTTTCTTTCTTTTTTCTTTCTACTTGTTTTTAAACTAATTAAATCACCCAATTGCACGTGGTCTTATCAATGAGTCCGTCTCACAAGACCTCCTCCGTCCCGGGCACGGCTCCCCTATCGGATGCGGGCCGCTTCCCCGTTCCGGTGCCGGTCCCCGCGCGCGGCCGGACCAACAGCGACAACGACGATGACCAAGACGACGAGGTTGTTGATCCAAGCGAGTTTCAGGCTCTCTCGAGGTCATTGACCACGGGAGGTCATTTTCTACAGCCAGAGTCTATGGAGAGTGCTATGCTGAGGCCTAACCCTCCTGTAATTCACCGTGAAGATGGGGAGGCGTTTTACACGGATGACGAGGAGGAGGAGGAAGAAGAAGAGGATGGGGATGCGCCTCATGAAGAATCTCCTCTGATACATCGACGTCACTCAATTACAGGTCGATCTATAGCATCAATCGCAACCAATGGAACAACCGCCTCGTCCCCCTTCCTCAACGGCACATCAACAACAAGATTCTGGTTCATCTTTTCACAGATCCTAGCAGCCTACTTTATATCCTGCTTCGACGGTACAATCATGGCGTCGTCGCACCCGGTCATCACGTCGTACTTTGGCGCCTCCAACTCTGCCTCGTGGCTCTCGACTGCCTTTTTGCTCACCTCGTCGGCCTTCCAGCCTCTGCTGGGCCGTCTCTCGGATGCTGTTGGTCGCAAGCCGCTGTTTGTAGGGTGTTTGGGTGTTTTTGCTGTTGCTACTACTTGGTGTGCTCTTGCGGGGAGTATTGAGAGTTTTATTATTGGTAGGGCGTTCTGTGGGCTTGGTGCTGGTGGTGTCATGACACTGGGTAGTATCATCGTGAGCGATCTTGTGCCCATTGAGTGAGTAACCCCCAAATACGCACATGTTTCTCTATTCCTAATGTGTCCTTCAGAGATCGAGGTGCCTACCAGTCATACATCAACATGAACTACGGCGTCGGCTCAGCCCTGGGCGCCGCAACAGGAGGCGCCATGGCCGACTACTTTGGCTGGCGGTGGGAGTTTGGCGTCCAGGTTCCTCCGCTGCTACTGTGCATGGTGGTTGCCTGGATCGCCATCCCGGATGATCTTGGCATCGAGGGAGAGAGGAAGGGTGTGTGGCAAGCCCTTAAGGAGTTTGATGCAAAGGGATCTCTGCTCCTGACGACGTCCATCACGTTTGTGATTCTGGGATTGGTGAGTTCTTCTGTTCTACAAGATGGGTTTCTACTAATGCAGTTGGTGATAGAACCTTGGAGGCAACGTTCTACCATGTAAGTGCCAACTCTACACAACACCACCACAGATTCACTTGACTGACACTTTACAGGGTCTCATCCCTTTGTCATCGCCTCGCTCGTCATCTTCGCTGTCGTCTTCCCGACCTTCCTATGGGTAGAGTCATGGGTTCACAAGCCCATTATGCCTCTCTACCTCATCCGTCACGCCCCTAGAGCGAACCTCATCTTCTCCAACGTCATTGCAGCGCTGCTTGCCAACTCGATCCTGTTCAACATGTAAGTAGCCCCTATACACATCACTGTCTCTGCTAACATCCTCTAGTCCCCTGTACTTCCAGGCCGTCCTCCTGACCAGCGCCACTTCATCCGGCCTCCGTCTTATCATCCCAACTGTCGCGTCCTCTTTCACGGGTACTCTTGTCGGCTTCGCTGTAACTTGGACCGGCCGCCTCAAGTGGCCCGTCATGAGCGGCACCATCTGCATCCTCATCGGGACTATCGGCCTCTCAGCCCTGCGCAGGGACCTCCCCTCCCCCGTCTACCTCCTCATCCTCCTCCCCTCGTCCATCGGCCAGGGCTTCCAGTTCCCCGGTACCTTCATGGCCATTCTCGCCGCGTCCGCCCAGACAGAGCAGGCTGTCGTCACAAGCACGCTCATGTTGTGGCGTAGCCTGGGTATGGTCCTTGGTGTTGCGAGCAGTAGTTTAGTCGTCCAGAACGCCCTGCTGCATTACCTCAACGTCTTTGTCCAGGGCGACGAGCGCGAAGACGTGATACGCCGCGTGAGAGCTTCAGTCGAGGAGGTTTTGAAGCTGGAACCCCATTATCGCGAACAGGTCGTCAAGAGTTACGAGGCGGCGTTGCGGCTGACCTTTGTCTGCTGTACTTTCTTTGCCTTGCTCTCGGTGCTGCTGGTTCTCCCCATCAAGCTTCCCCGTCTTGGTGTGAGAAAGCACAGATCTAGGTAGGCTTGAACTGGAAGGAAATCAACATATCAAAAGTTGTCAGAGAGAGAATGAAACAGAATGTATGGTAGAAAATACCACCGGCGAGTGGTTCAGATTGTTAGCATTAGACTCAAGCGATACCAGCCTTGATTGACCCCTATTTATACACCGCAAATGTCCCTTAATGAACCCCATTGACTCCGTTTGTCATCAGCCCGTCCAGCTCTTCCTTGGCCTTCCTGTACTCCTCCTGCGCTTCTCTCTCTCGTCGGCTCACAAAGCCAACCTCTTCACGCAATGCATTCAGTCGTCGTTCGATAGCCACATCCTCCGAGATGGCCAGGGTCTTGAAACCAGCTAGTGCAGATCTAGCCTTCTCTAGGGCATCGGCTGCACCGCCCATCTTGTCGCGCAGCATCTTTTGCCGCTTCTGGTAACCTCCAAGATGAAGGGCCAGCTTCTTCTCTAGCTTGGCACCCTGCTCGGCTGATGCCATGATAGAATCTTGAACAGACTGCAAAACGTTAGCATCATGTCTCGGGGGTTGAACTGTTAGAAAAGACTTACATCGAATGCCGCCTTCATCGCCACCCCTTGCTCTTCCTCATCGTCGTTGTAACATCCCAGGCCCAGGAGCAGCGAGCTGCTTGCACGAGCTTCAAATGCACTCTGGATATCTTCAAGGCTAGGAAGGGGCTTTGTCTCCGACATGATCAAGAGGCGGGCTTCGGCGAGGGCATCGTCGTCAATATGTTGCAATGCTCGGGGCGCACCGTTAACCTGGCCACCCGGGAGGGGGTATCTCATGGCATCGTTGGCCATAAGATTGGCCGACTCCTTGGCGATGAGTGACTGAGCTTCGTTGGTGATACGGCTTGCCTTCTTCACCAGGTCGGTAAAATTGACACGAACTGGTCGAGGCAAATTCTTCTGCATGACCTGAGTGCGTCTTCGGAACTCGAGAGCCTTCTCCGCTTCTCGCCTCTCCTGTTCCCGGCGGTCTCGCTCCGCGGCATCTTCCTCCGTCAACTCATCAACCTGCATAGCCTCCTTCTGTTCGTCTGGAATATCAAACTCCCACTCCGTATCTTTGGGCTTGGGAAGTGATGCAAGACCCGACTTCAATTGACTGCGCAAAGCCACTTCCCTCATCCTGATGTCTCGGGGAGTAGCGGAAGCCATCGACATGCCATCCTCTTGGTTGAGAGCAAGAGTGTCGCGTGGTGTCCGTAATGGGGTCTGTCCTGGTCGACGAGGCGTCGCGCCAACACCATCGGGTCCTCTTAGAGGTGTAGCCAGGGGGTTTGGTGTTGAGATTGTCTGCTTTCGGGGGGCAATTCCATCAAAGCCAGTCGACGAAGCACCTTCATGCAGAGGTGTGTTCTCGCCGCCCAGAAGGGCTGACTTTGTTTCGTTAAGCGCTCGGATATTTCGAATTTCGTTGGCGATGTGATCCTCTTGCTCAGGGGCTTTGGGCGTCCGAATAGGAGCGTTCGAGTTAAGGGTCGAATATGTGTTGACAAGTCCTCGGGTCGCATCGTTCTCGCTTTCTCGTGCCCTCAAGTTGGCAGCCTCGCCCATCTTTCCCATCTTGACAATGTCTTCCAACTCTCCCTCGCTGACCTGAGGAGACGGCAGGACTAGCGAGCGACGCTTGCTACTCTGCTCAGCCTCTCGAATCTTTTGAAGTTGACCAGCCTTCAAGGCAGCTTTGTACGACTCTGATGACCCATCCTTGTCGTTCTTCCTCCGCTTTCTGTCCTTGTCGTCATCGTCATCGCCCTTGCGCTTGTTGGCCAGCTGCTGCTTTCGGGGGTCGAAGGCTGCGCGCTGGGCCTCGTTCATCACCATCTCTTCCGACGTATCGTAGAAACCAGCCAGGGCCTTCCTCTCAAAGGGGATATCGGCGTTGTAATCCATCTCACCCTTCTTCCGGGTCGTCACCTTGATGTTGATACCGGCCGTCTTGAGCTCTCGCCTCTTTTGCAAGGCTGCTAGGCGGCGAGACTCCTCCTGCTGACGCTCTCGCGCCTTTCTCTTGGCCTTTTTACCCTGGGTATTCGCCAAACGGGCACGAGCCTCGCTCAGCATCTCCTTTTCATCTTCGTCGAGATCGATCGTGTCGGGTCGTGCAGGCTTCGTTTCGGGGTCGGGATCCAGCTCGCCGGGACGCAGTCGTCGCACATCATCGGCGCTTGGCGCTTGGGTCTCGCCTCCCTCCGGGCCCATCAACCCAAGACTAGATGACTCTCGCGCTTCGGCTTCATCGAGGAGCTTCTGGTATCGTTCGAGGCACTGGTTGGCAGTTCGGCCGACGATGGGAGCGATCGTGCGCCACTGCGTGGGCATAATCTTGGCGAGATGTAGTAGCTTCTCATCTTCGTCCTTGCTCCATTCGATCTTTTTGATGCTGGGATCGAGCCACTCGTTCCAACGGGCCTTGCACTGCTTGGGCGTCTTGCGCGCAAGCAGCGACGAGACACGTGCCCATTGGTTGAGACCATACTTGGACACGGAGGCCTTGAGGATCTCATCCTCGATGTTGGTCCACACGCCTCCCTTGACAACGGGCATGATGGCGGTGTTTTGTAATGGCGCGTCGTGTGAGGTTGAATGCGATGGAGCCTTGAGCGAGCTGCGAAACACGCTTTCATGAAAATATCCTTGCGGCGCGCATTGAAAGCTGAGTCATCAATGCCAAGCTTGTTATTGGTGGTGGTAAAGACCCACATCTAAACCGTCTTGCATGCTGTGGAAGGTGATGATGATGGCGCCTGAGATGGAAAGAGAAGAGAATATGCATTGCTTAGACTAACCTTGGGCAAGCTATCAAGATGATATTGCTAAAAGGTTTAGATCTACTTGTACACTTTGATCAGCTTTTTCGAGTTTCACGAGGCCCTCGATGTCAGCAACGGAGCTCAAGACCAGCTGCAATTAAGACATCACGGCTTTGTCGATAAATAAGCTCCGAGAATAAGCATCATAACTCTTGACTTGGCTTTCGTTCCATCTTCCATTCATCGGCCGTCATTCTGGTAAAACCTACCAAATAATTACCTATAAAGGCATCATCTTAAGCTGCCGCACCAATCAGCAACTTCACCAAAGTACCCCAAAACATGCTGTCATTGAAAAACGATCCACTCCTCTGGTGACGTTTTAACCGGATCCGATCCGACCCAATGCCTGATCTCTTCCCTTCATTGCGGACTTTGCGGAGGAGCCCGGCGTGTCGGAACCCCCAAAGTCCGACATCCCACCCAGCTGTAGCTTATCAGACAAGATCTTAGCTGCATGATTCAAAGGGGGATGGAGTGCGTCATTCATCCATCAAGAGTTGCTAACCGCGTGCCTGACGATGCCGTGATGGAGCTGACGATGGCGACAAGAGAAGGCGATTAGCCAGGGCAGGCTGACGAAAGAAAGATGAAACGTGGTCTGAAAATGCCTTTTTTGCTGTTCCTCAGTGACTGGAGCCATGGCATTCATTCATTCATTCATTCCTTCCATCTGCGTTGTCCAACTCTGGATGATTGGTTTGGTTAGTTAGAGCTACCGGTACCTTAGCGAGATGCCCCGGCCGACTCCACACCATCCATTAGCCATTCGACTTATCATGGATCCCATCCCATGGATCTCGCCCATTATTAATCCTCTTGTTGCTTGTTCTTGAGTTTCCCCTCGTCACTCTTGTCTCATCCTACAGGAGCACATCCAAACTTTCTCTGCTTCTGAGACAAGGGGGCGCGGATAGCTCGGCGCAACAACAACAACTTCAAAAATATCCCATACCAAGCTTGCTTGGCCATGCCCCAGCGTCTACCTTGATCAATACTGGGCTTGATAAAGCCGACTTTAGCTGCCCTCAACTGTCGCCGACTTGTGACTCCAGCCTCGAACCGAATATTGCGCTTCTATACAAGATTGCGCGCCGACCATGACGAGAGCCAAGGATCCCGCGGAGGACGCGACTATCGATGCGACCGAGACAACTCGTCTGCTTGCGACCGGCAGCATAGAAAGTAGAGATGGAGAGAGTACAGTCTCTAGTAGCGGCAGCGGCTGGGATGGCTACAAGGACTTTGAAGGCCTGCCCTGGTGGCGTAGACCGTCGGTACTGGGCCCCGGCGCGCGAAGCGCCTGTCGCGAAAACCTTCGTTTATCTGACTCGACCTCGTAGGTCTTTTGGCTGCTCGGCCCATATGTCATCTTTACCCTCGCCTTTGGAGGCGTTATAATTCCAAAGCTCAACTTGTATGTAAGCTTCTCTCCTTGTCGCGATCAAGTTGCTTACCGAGTACAAGAATCCTCGCCCTTGTTTGTAGGGAGTATTTCGCCGACAAGCAAACAAATGATCCAGACTTTACCTTGAATCCCGCCTTGCTTGCGGACCCTCAACGCGAGTTTGGAAGCGACAACCCCGAGTGCAAGATTCCCGAGGTTCAGAAGAATGTCGCTACATTCATGTTAATCATGAGCCTCTTGACAGGCTCTCTCAGCGCTATCGTCGTTCCGCGCATCGGCCACTTGTCGGATCGCTATGGTAGAGGTCGTCTCATGGCTCTTGCTTCAGTGGGAGGAGTCATGGCTGAGCTGATCACGGTCCTCGCGGCTCGGTTCCCCGAGGTTGTCAGTTATCGGTGGATGATCCTCGGCAGCGTCTTTGACGGCTTGACAGGCTCGTTCACTGCAGGAAGCATCATGTGTTACTCTTACACGAGTGATTGCACACCCCCTTCCAACCGGGCCGTCGCTTTGGGTCTCATCCAAGGCTGTCTTTTTGCGGGACTCGCCTTTGGCCCTCTGCTGGCGGGCTTCTTTATCGAAAGGAAAGGCTTTACCAAGCGGCCAGGCACTCCTATCAATCTCTTTTACGTCGTGCTCGGATGCCACATAGCGTTTGCTCTCTTTGTGTGGCTCGTCGTGCCGGAGTCCCTCTCCAAGAGGAAGCAGCTAGCAGCTCGTGAGAAGTGGGACAAGGAGCAGGAACTGCGAGTGCAAACCTCGGGATCCTGGCTTCACACCATCCGAACCGCCAACCCATTTGCACCCCTAAGAGTCCTTTGGCCCAAGGGCCCGGGTACATCCCCTGCTCTTCGGCGCAACTTGGTGGCTCTCGCGGCTGACGATGCCATCATGATCGGTGCTCCCATTTCCGCTGGAACAGTCATCATCTTGTATTCCGAGCTGAGCTTTGACTGGGGCAACCTGGAAAGCTCCCTGTTTATCTCGGCCCTGTCCATGGTCAGAGTCTTCATCCTAATGGGTCTACTCCACCTCATCAACTACTTTGGCCGTATTCGTCCAGCAGCTCGACTTCGTCGCGAGTCTGGAGTGGCAGCGGTGGAGAGAAATTCGGGTGCTGACAACCTGGATGTGTGGCTGCTCCGCATCGCTCTCATGTCAGATGTTCTGGGAACAGTAGGATACGTTCTCTCCAGTTCGGAAGAGTGCTTTGTGACCAGCGGTATGGTCACGGCTTTGGGTGGGCTGGGAAGTGCTACAAGTCAGGCTATCATCAGCAAGCATGTTCCCTCAGAGAGGGTAGGTCAGTTGCTGGGAGCCATTGGCATGCTGCACGCTCTGGCGAGGGTGTTTGGCCCGGTTCTATTCAACGGACTTTACGCTGCGACAGTTCGTTTCTTCCCCAAGGCCATCTTTGTCTTGCTGGCAAGTATCTTTGGAATTGGCCTGTTGGCGAGCTTTCTCGTCAGGCCCCATGGTAAGTTTACATTATCCTGCAATTCCTTATGAGCGAGAACTAACACGTTCCAGTTGTGTGGCATGACGAACCAGAAGAGGAGAGGGAGCCGCTCAACCCTGGAACTTTCGATGCGGCTGCTGAGCAGGTTCCTATCGATGAAGACCAGGTTAGGTTTCAGTAAACAAGTTACCATTTCTTAATATACGATATATCACCTATACTTAACTATGTCTTTGGAGTTGTTGGTTTCGCATTGATGCCTTTGGCGGAACTGGGGCGATATCGGGATACAAGGAGTCGCAAGAACACGACGTAATGTATTACACGTTGAATACAAGTGAATAAAACCATCAATTGCAATACAGTATCTCTCTCAACTGTAGCAGCCTCTTGTTTACTGTCGTGTTAGCCAACTGGTCCAAAGATGTGGGGCTCATTCTCCTACCGGGACAACGGCAATATGACCTCATAAACACTTTGCTATGTAACTTCACTCACTCACAGCAACCAACCAGCCACACCGAAACCTGACGAATCCACTGCATTGACCAACTATCCGATAACGGGTGAATTCGTATCATTTCACGCCCAACTCCAGGTCTTTCTATTGGAGCATGCTCGCGTCTAGGGTGAGGACGGCAGCTCGGTCATTCACAACTGTCCGCTCTGTGAGAAGCATCATGACAAAAACCGGGAGAGCCATCAAGTTTGGCCCGTTTGAGGTGACTAACCAGGTAAGTCGAACCTGCATACTCACTCAGCGATACTCTGGGACCGCTTCTCTGCGTTGAAAAGGCTCAATGGCCTTGGCCCACCCAAATCTGGAGTACCTGATCTGACAACGCCAGGTCTTCTTCACAACACCATATTCCTTTGCACTGGTCAATCTCAAACCCCTCATACCAGGCCATGTCCTAGTTTGCCCGCACTCACCACACAAACGCCTGACGGACCTCACGCCCGCCGAGACAGCCGATCTCTTCACGACGGTGCAGCTCATCCAACGGCTCCTCGCGCGCGCCTACTTCCCCTCACCCGAGCCGGAGGCCGGCAGCTTCTCAGTCGCGGTGCAGGACGGCGCCGATGCGGGACAGACGGTGCCGCACGTTCACGTCCACGTTGTGCCCCGGACCCCGGGCGATATGGGTGCCCCAGATGCCGTCTACGTCAAGATGGCCGGTGAGGAGGGAAACGTGGGTGGCGCCTTGTGGGACCGCGAGATGGAAAGGCCCAAGCCTGGTGGCGGTCTGAAGAGGGTGGATGATGAAGACAGGAAGCCAAGGAGTGAGGAGGCCATGGTGGAGGAGGCAGAGCGGTACAAGGCGATTCTGAAGGAGATGGGTGTTGAATGATGGTGTATAGAGTGCATTGGTATTCCGTCAATCATAGAGCATGGAGTTATAGAGAATTCACCGTATACAGCCACAAGCAAGACATCTCCGAGGACGCTTTCGCAATGCTTGGCCAGGGACAGCTCGAGTGCTAGGCTTATCTAGGTCGCGAATCGGAACTTTGGATCAAGTCTGGCAAGGTTCGCCTATCAAGTGATGTTGCATTAGGGCTGAAGATGCCCAACATAGCAAGTCGGGATTGAGCGCTGTACCTTGCTTGGAATTGATTAGCCTTGAACGATGGTTTGGCATGGGTAAAGACTGAAAGTCCTGTCTTGGCGACTAAGACCTGGGAATAGATAAGACCAGCAGATATGAGGCGTACCAACAAGAGTGAAGATATGTTCATGACTTGTAACTCATCGTCAGAGTAAAATATGAGCTAGCTATGGTCATGTAGATATTCTGTTATATATTTTGTTTACAATGCAATTGGCAACTGTCTCAGGGTAGACGAAACCGTCGTTGACGGGATTTGCCAACCAAGGTGTAAGTTGTAGATGTGCCACATATGTGCTTCATGTCAACTGGTAATACGGCGTAAACTTAGGCTATGGAGTTCTTTTTAACTATACAGAAGAACAGGTGCCCTATGCTCTGACTTGTTGGTACCCTTTGTCTAAGCCATCCCATCTCGCGTTATCCGCGACGCCACGCGCAAATGGTCCCATGGTGTAGGTTAGTCTGGTGCTCTATCTAGCCCGAGACCATGGTGCTCTCCAGCCACAGGCCTGGAATTCCAATCCATCATCTGCCACCTGCGCACGAGACCATGGTCATTAACCTTTGAGCGCCGCTTATCAAGCTTTCACGATATCTTTCTAGAGTTAGTTCGACATGCAGAAGGTAGCCTTTTGGTCTAAGATACAGGGAACAAGTAGGACACACGACTCCCGTCGCCCTGACTGGTGGCGTATAGCCGGATTCTATTTTGTTCCCAAAGGAGGGGTTTGCCATGTCTTGATTGGCGCGCGAGGAGCTACACATGGGAAAGAATTGAGACCATTCCCACACCCATCGTCAGCCCTAGACAACTGTCTCCTCGATGGTTTCGGGGAATTCGGGGACCTTTAAAGGTGTCGCATCCGGAGGCGTGATGAAGTTGTTGATGGGCGGTTGAGGTGACATCGTCGAGGTCAAACTGTTGAGAAACCACAGACCAAGGCACAGCTAGTTGCGATACACACGTGAGCCAGGACATAGCCGCCTACCAATTCGGCAGCTGCCCTCGGATGGAGCGGTGAGTACATGAAAACGGTGGGTGGTGAAGGTTTTTAGAGAATACGCGGTCTCACGGATCTGTTGCTGTGTCGAGTTTGGCTTGTTTACTTCGGTAATATCATGAAAGACCCGCACCAAACATGACACCGCTCCGATCGGAAAGTTGCGCCAGTCAAGACTAGCAAGACTATTGAGATTCATGCAACCAGTTTTGGATCCTCCTTACTTATATAGCCCGTCTCCAGATACCGCCGTCGGATTGTCGGCTTGTTTTGACGGCATTGGAACCGACTGTTGTTTTTTTCGTGTGGGATCCAACCCCGCGAAGCACAAGCCAGCTTCAAGCTCCGAATTGCGGGGTGCAAGATGAAAGGGGGGAGAACAGGTCATCTGGTTCACTTGGTAGCGTACGGAGCCATCGGCACAATATGGGATAAGAAGCCGAGGGTAGACGGATTTCAATGACTGTCGAAGAAATTGCTAGACGGTAACACGAGTCAAGTTCGGCTCGGAATACCCTCCGGACCTCCTCCGGGAGACCGAGTAAGAAAAAGAGATCGACAAGAGAAGGAAAAGTGCCGCTGTCGGCAATGACGACATGACGTGAAACAGGGGCTCAAATGCACCTTTTTAACGAAAAGAACCGACCACAGCTTTTTAAGCCGCCGCAACGGTCAGCTCAGTCAAGGATCCATGTTGATGCGGTGCAGAGTTGTTCCTTGTCCAAGCCGCATTGATCGAAGCAACCAGGGCAGCCTTGCTATGGCGTGTAGTTGAAAAATAGACCCACCATCCATGACAGGGCGGGATCTAGCCAATTTAGCCGCTCGATATATACATACCCTAACTAAACCTTTGGGAGGCTGGACGGTGTGGGCCTAGACAAGTTGCTTTGGCGGCTCATGGACAATCTCATGAGGGCACGAGGGCAGTTTAGGGAGGTCGTTAGCCATGCCATGAGATCTCCCCCGCACTGCGAACGAGAGGGTTGTCGTCGTCAGGAGGCACTCTTGTTTAATTCTCCGGCAACCTATCCATCATACGGACCAGCCTCTCTCTGGTGGCGGGATTGCGAAAAAGGCGGTGGACGGTTGCTCGGGTTGGGTGCTGCGCAGGTCGGACCTGGTGGTTGCGCGCGCTAGCTACCATGGACTCTCATGAGCTAGAGGAAAGCTGGTGACTCGGCACGGAGCACCATCGGCGTTGGAACCACCTCATGGAGGCACTGGAAATTGCATGGAACCATGAATGCAGCAGCAAGCAGCAGTAGCAGCCGTACGGAGCATGCAGGTCAACAACCGGTGGGTCGCAACACAACACCAACGCATGTTGATCTGCGAGATAAGCCAGCTTGGTTGACTGATTTCCTCCCGTCCTCACCACCCTATCCAACTCGGCTGCCCGAGGGAGGCGTTTGTGCCTGTATCACAACGATTGCCAAGATACACGGCGGAAAACGGCCCGACGCCTCCTTGCTCTGCATACGGAACAAAAAAGACACGCAATTGGTGCCCATATCGATGGGGAAAAATGACAACGGCATGGGAATTATGGAAAAGGAAAGGGAACGGACGGGAGCAAAGGAAGATGGAGGGCTAGCACCAACGTTCCGGAAGCCCAGGAAGCCATCTGGATGGATCCTTGGGCACAACAACCTGGACGGTTGCATGAAGCGAGGCAGCGGGCGGGCGCTGCGCACAGACTCCCACCATCATGAAAGCACGTTGCGACGGCATGCCTTAGTGCTGAATGCTTCCGGTTCTCGGGGCGTGGCTTTCAGGGTCGCCCTTCCATTCCTTCTGTGCTGGACAACCGCTACTCGTCCATCCATCCGTATCTCATGCTTTGTCGCAGCCTAAGAGGAACCCATCTGAGACCTCAAGAGATGCAGTACAGCGCTGACGTCGTTGAGCCGCATCCGTGAGCATCGTATCTTATCTCGTTATTAGTGTCGACATGTGATTCTGTGTACCAGTGACGGAGCTTCACCGGCACTTCAGAGGACCGTGGCCTGCCATCAGGGTCCTGACTGGTTGTGGGTTTGTTGGGCTGCAGGGAACGATCTTGGTGGCCTGGATGAATACGGTACTCTCTGCATCCAACGTCAAAGCAAGAGTCAGAAAGCGTCAGAAGCGAAGAGGGGAGCAAGAAGAGGGTGGTCCGCTGCGGTTACGGGCTACGGGGCATTTTCGCCGGAGATCCAGGAAGAAGCCGGCTGTTGGGCATCGGGGTTTGCTTGCGTGGCGCATCGAGGCCAAGCCAAGACTTGAGTCGTTGCATAGCGCTTAGAGTTGATGTTACGAGATTGTTCGAATGAGCAGCGGAATAACGAGGCCCGGCCATCGGCTCCGACATCTGGACGCCTGTAACGACAGGAGAGAATTTTCAATACCGGACAGAGGCATACACTAAGGTTGGACGCTTGGACCAGATTAACGTGGATCCAAAAAGAAAAAAAAGATTGCACGGACCACTATCGGTGAACACATCCAATCACAAGCTTCAATTCGCTAGCTGCTTGCAGAATCCAGCCCGTCAGCTTTCTCCACCAGGCCCAGGTTCCAGGTTCCCCAAGATACCAGGCCGTATCCCCATCAAAAACTATTGCGGTTCCGTCTACCTAGGGATGGCTTCATTTCACTTCCATTACGGGACAGCTTGTCCTACTGACCACCATGCCGACAGCCCGACAACCGTTTCGCGATGGTCCGGCCAGAATGCCCAAGAGTGCACTTGTCCAACGTCACGCGACACGTCTGAGGAGTTGTTGGTCCGGCCGGATTGGACTGGACGTGACTCAGATCAGCGAAGCAAACGTCGTTTCCATTACATCCATCCATTCCTCAAGACGATAAGGACCAGGGGAGGCTCTCAAGGAACCAACGGCACACGCCTGCCACTGAAACCAATTTCGCTCACAACTGCTCTGCTACATACACGTCCTCTCCTGTCAACTAACTCCCCGAACTGAACACGCACAGCGATCAACACGCCAAAACGTCTGGGCCCCGCCAGAGCTGGCTGTCGGCGTGGAGCTGCCCTGTCTCACTCCCGTCACCCACCCTGGCCGCACCCGGGGTGTCGTCGAACCTTCTCTTGCATCTCTCTCTCTCTCTCGGCTTTCTCCCTCTTGGCCCTTGCTTGGACCTGACGCAGGCAGTATGCACCTTGGAAGAAACAGCCTGCTCGGTTTTGCTCATGGCGTGGCCCCACATATGCTGCAAACGATGGAAGCCTCCATGTTACCTTGGGCTTGTCCGAACGGGCCTTATCGGTCGCTTTTTCCTTGAGCTTGAACTGACAGGCGACGGTCTCGGTCTCCACCAAAGAGCCTTCGCCGCACTTACACGGCTCCTCCTGGCCATGGATGGTTCAAATATCTGCTCTCCCACCCTCTTCTCCGTGACTGTCTCATTGCGCTGCACACTGCTCGCTCACTTTCAAAGCAGCCTCTCCATCTTGCCTTCCTTCCAGTCGTCTTTCCTAGGCTGTGATTGCTTCAAGTTCTGCTGATTTCTTGTGAAACTCGCTCCTCGCTCTCCCAAACGAAATCTACCTCCCGGTTACCACGAGAAACACCACGACAAGTCCACGTTCCTGCCGCGCACCAACCAGATATACATCCTCGTTCGAGCCAAAGCTTTGCTTTCCACCTGTTGCATATATCGTCTGTCTGACGATTGGCCTTAAATACCACGGGCTCCTTGTGTTTGGCATTGTTTGGCACTGTTGCTCCCTGTCTGCTTCCCGGTTGAGCCAGCAGCCATGGGTGTCTTCCAGCTGACCGGTTCTCGCGACCCGGATGCATTCCCTGCCATGCAACTCTTTCTCCTCGGTAAGTTGATTGCTCTTATCCTAGGTTTCTCAAACTTGCAAGAGAGTTGCTAATAGTTACTGTCCAGCAATTGTCCGATTGGCAGAACCCATTGCCTTGACATCCATCTTTCCCTATGCCTGGGCTCTTGTCAAGGACTTTCAGATTGGCGACGAAGCCCACGCCTCGGTCTACTCAGGAATCCTCATCTCAGCCTTCTCTCTCGCCGAGGCTGCCATGGGAATGTACTGGGGTGCTCTCTCTGACCGGATAGGGCGCAAGCCTGTGCTTATCATCGGGTCTGGGGGTACTATCATTTCGATGTTGACTGTAGGACTCGCGTCAAACTTCTGGGTTGCTCTGTTTGGACGGTGCCTGGGTGGTCTGCTCAACGGGTGCGTTGCCTTTTTGAAGCCATTGAGAGCGCAAACTGACGTGAAACTAGTAACATCGGCGTTATCCAAACAATGGTAGGCGAGCTTATTACAAAGCGAGAGCATGAGCGTAAGTTTACTCCCCGTCATAACATTGTCTCTGAAGCCGTGAAATCGATGAGAGCGAAAATGTGTGTTTTTCAGCCTGAAGCCCCACGTGAACTTAGGAGTCACATGAGATGCCTCTTTCACGCACGAGTCTCGTATGGGCTAACAGTAATGATACAGCTCGCGCATTCTCGATTATGCCCTTCGTATGGAGTATCGGTACTATCATCGGTCCTTCGATCGGAGGACTGTTTGCGAACCCCCACCAGTCGTGGCCCGAGACGTTTCCCACCGGCGGCTTGTTCCAGCGATTCCCATACCTGCTCCCCAACCTCATCTGCTCCGGACTGCTTCTCGTGAGCATCGTGCTAGGTTTCTTCCTTCTTGTGGAAACCCATCCTGATATGCAGCCCAAGCCCCTCCAGCCTGCTGAGCCTGAAAACGATGCCACAGAGGAGACTGCTCTGATCCCCACCACGGATGCCCAGTCCGAGACATATGGTGCTATCGAGACCCCCGGCGAAGATTGGGACCCTCTGCTTGTTGAGGACGAAAAGGAGGTGCCCATGACCTCTTTCAAGGTCTGGAACCGTCGTGTTGTTGGCTTCATCGTCGCCCTGTCCATCTTCACCTACCACTCCATGACGTTTGATCATCTCTTGCCCATCTTTTTCGAAGAGAAGCGCGCAGTTGCCATCGAAATGCTCCACTCTGCCTCCATCTTCCCATTATACTCTCCCGGAGGCCTGGGACTGACTCTTCGCAACGTGGGCATGATCTTGGCTGTGGATGGTGGTATTGCCCTGTGCATCCAGGTGTTCATCTTCCCCTGGGCGGCTAACAAGTTTGGCACCTATCGCCTCTTCATCGTCGTCACTCTTCTTCACCCCATCGCCTACATGCTGATGCCGATGCTGCTTCTCGTCCCAGAGGCTCTCGTCTATCCTGCCATCTACTGTTGCCTCATCGTCCGCAACATTCTCTCCATCATCCTCTACCCCCTCCTCATGATCCTCATAAAGGAGGCCACTCCCACTCCCAGCGCCCTGGGTAAGGTCAACGGACTTGCTGCCAGTGCCGGTGCGGCCTGCCGAATGATTGCCCCTCCCATCGCCGGCTACCTCTGGAGTTTGGGCAGCAAGTTTGATTGCTCCGCCCTGGCATGGTACGGAAGTGCCGTTGCCGCTATTTTCGGAGCCATTCAGTGTTTCTACGTTCCCCGCGAGAAGAACGAGGAGCCTACTGAGGAGACTCCCTCTGTGCCTCACAAACAGAACACGACTGTCACCGTCACCGAGGTTGAGTTTTACGATTCGGAGTGAAGAGCAGATGATGATTGCTCGTGACTAGGTTGATTTAACGGTTGAGATGAACCGATGACACACACTTACACCAACTCCGAGATTGCTCAACTTGCGCAAGCAAGTATTGTTTTTGCCTTTTGTTTTTTAAGCGACACGCATGGCGTCATGGCTTTCGGTTTTCTTTCATGTCTCAAAAAAAGCAAAAAAGCTCTAGACGGTTAGGTTTATTTTGGTTTCCCCTTTTTGTCGGATATCCCCTGGGTATAGATAGGTTTGATAGCGTTGTGTTTGGGCGGGATGGATCTGTGGGCGTTTTGAGATGGACTATTAAAAAAGTATTTCGACATTTAGATGTCTTGGGGTTTAGAGACAGGGCGGGTATTAGAAAAGGTATTATTTATGACGGTTTACTTGGGTTGTTTTGGGAATAGAGATCAATATCAAGAGTTAATAACTTGTTGCGGCCCAAGTCTTATCGTGAGTGGTTACTATGAGCGAGACAACTTCAAATGTCTCGAGTGAAGTTGTCTAAACTTGACCCCTGAAATAATTCTGATTCTTTCAGAAACTATTTTAACTCTTGAAACGAGTTTGTCAACTCCTATAAAGGGCAAAACTATTTCATCTGACCTGGAGTTGCGATATTTCGGTCAATGCCCAATAAGATTTTCGCCACCCACAGAAAGTTGGAGAAGGCTCAATTTTTAGCACCATCAACGACACGAACAAACAACCAAGGGGAAGGGAGATAAAACATTCTCATCAACGCACAAAAAATGAAGATTGAGGAAATCACAGAAAAGATGGACGAGTCCCTCAAGGTCTCGGAGCCCACGCCAGCCTCCGAGGCCACCAAGCCTCAGCTCCCGCCCGCACACACCATCGCCAGCGGCAAGACGGTTGACGAGGTTTGGGAGGATCTCAACAAGTCGCCACTGTTCATGACGGACTTGGATGCCGCCGAGGGAGAGAATGACGATATCGCTGCGCTGCAGGCTCTTGCGTATGAGGGCACGCCGCTGGAGAACGGTGTCGACTTCAAGGAGCGTGGTAATGAGTGCTTTAAGATCCGAGGGTACGTCGACGCAAAGGAGTTTTACGGAAAGGGTATCGCTATTCTCGCTGGAGAGGAGCGCAAGCGCGCAAGAGGAGAGGTTACCAAGAATCCTGACGGAGAGGAGGACTCTGAGGAGGAGATCGCCAAACAGAAGAGCACTCTCGAGACGCTTTACGTCAACCGCGCAGCATGCCATCTCGCAGTCAAGAACTACCGTAGCTGCTGGCTCGACTGCGCTGCCGCTCTACGGCTCAACCCACGAAACCTCAAGGCGTACTACCGCAGCGCCCGCGCCCTTCTCGCCGTGGACCGCATCGAGGAGGCCGACGATGTATGCGCCCGTGGTCTCTCCCTCGACGAGTCCAACGCTTCTCTCCGCGGTGTAGCCGACGACATCATCAAGCGCGCCAAGGAGATTGACGCCCGCCGCAAGAAGGAAGCAGAGCGCGTCGCAAAGGAGAAGCGTCGTGAGATGCTCGTCAAGGCTGCTCTCCGAGCCCGCAACATCCCGACACGCACGACTTCGCAGCCGCCCGAGATGGAGGACGCGGGGATAGCGTTGGTTCCTGACCCGGATGACCCTCGCAGCGCGTTGGCGTTCCCGACCGTGTTCTTGTACCCGCTAGACCTCGAGTCGGACTTTGTCAAGGCGTTTGAGGAGACGCACACTCTGGAGGACCACCTGGGCTACGTGTTCCCTCTGCCGTGGGACAAGGAGGGCAAGTACACTCTGCAAAAGGTCGAGGCCTTTGTCGAGACTAAGGATGGAGGGCTCCTCAAGATGGGCAAGAAGGTTTCCCTGTTGAAGCTTCTGGGAACGGGCAAGGTCGAGGTGGTGGATGAAGTTGTGAGGATCTTTGTCGTGCCCAAGGACAAGGCCGAGTCGTGGACCAAGGAGCACAAGGCCAAGAGGGCAGCCGAGAAGGGCGACGCGAGCTAGATCTTGACGATAGATTAAAAAGAAAAAGTACATGCGTTTATGACTTGAAGATTAACTACAAAAGAAGAGTTGCGATTGCTGCTAATAATTAACCAGTCCATGTGTAAGTTTGTTATATGCATCTGCAGTATCCAAAGCATTCAAAGAACAGGAACCCAAACTTTTCCCCAAAAAACACCTGCCCGAGCTAGTCCATTCTATTCGCGATTTGGTCATATATCCCAAGCTTTCCATCACCATGATAGTCCTCTCAACGCCGACAAGTGTAAATCAGAGAGATGTGGCTCGCTGTCTCTTGCTTCGATGCTCATCCCCGAGTGCCGAGTCTCGGTGTACAGGTCTCAGCGAGCCCATGGCAGGAGACTCTTGGTCTCGCTTGCATAGATTGAGGAGTAGCATGGCGGCATCTTGCTGCGAGTTGTCGGTTCTAGGTTGTAGCTCGACCTTGTCTTCTCTCTGCCTGGCAGGGCTACCCTCGGGGGTGGAGGCTGGAACTACAGAGCACATGCTCAGGTTGGGACTAGCACTGTCTCTGTAGCTGTAGTTGTAGTCCCAGTCCTCGTGTTCGAGTCGTCGCTTGGAGCCCCATGACGAAGTAGAAAGGTTAGACCGGTGGAGCAAGGGCGGGATGCGCGGCACGGCACTCAGCCAGGGATGAGGAGATGCGTAGTCTGGCTGTGGGCTCGGATGGTTGATCGGAGCCCAACTCAAGTTTGGTCGCGATGCCACCATGTATGTAAGAGGACCCGACCCTGTGCTCGACGCAGAGTTAGGAGCCGACATGAAGTGGTGGTCGCTCTCGTTTTCCGGCACCCACGGAGGGTTGCATACTATGCGCGACGGAAAGTGATGCTTGCGTTCTTCAGGGGCATACATGGTCTGATGGGCGTTGCTATCTCTGGGAAAGCTGGTAGCAGCGCCAAAGACAGGAGCAGCTGCGTTCAAATGCATGCGTCGAGCGATGTCGGCCTCGCGAGCGGCTTCGACAACAAGCTGCGAGTCGATGACCATCCGGCCAAACCCTTGCGAGTCGCGAGGGACGCAATCCGAAGGAAACGAAGGGCCAAAGATGGGGATGAGAGCTCCGGCGATCTCATAGCAGAATGTCGCGCAGACGGCTCTGGCGCACTGATACGGCATCCAGTAGCCTTGCACAAAAGAGTCAGCGCCATCAACACCTCCTCACCAGCGAGAACATACCTTGAGCAGCTATGGAGCCACCTGTGATACTGTGCGTGATCTCCTTGAGACCCTGGTTGAGACCCAGCATCTTGGCTGGTATCGTCTAGATCTCGTTAGCCCATGCTGCGAAAGTGTTGTGGCATCAGGATGCTGACCTTTCCATATCGACAACACTTGAAAAAGGGAGTCATGCGCACAAGGCCGACGTTGTAATCCCACATCACAGCGTACTCGGTGTCCTGGCCAGGGAGGGTGAATTCGTATCGAAAGACTAGATGGTTAGTAGCCAACATCAATACCCATCTCGAGTAACATACCTTCGAAGCTCTCTCGCCCTGTCTTCTCAAAGAAGTCCTTCTTGCCGCTATTGTAAGGGATGTGAAGGCAATTCTGTTGGATGCCCCCGAGGGGCTTGACTCTGAATTTGCGCATCTCCCGGAGAGACAGCTCGTCGAGGTTATTCTCGAAAGGGGGATAGTTGACCTGGCCTCGCAGCTTCGACTTGGCCAGGCCACCAGAGTCCTTGGACACTCGGACAGGAGGCATTATCGAACGATTCAGCGCCGAGTTCGAGGTGTCCGTGGCAGCAGAAAACGTCGGGGGATGGGGCGTAGGACTTGGGCGGAAGGAAAGGGGGCCATCCTGGCCGGGAGGGGCTGGGTTGAGGAGAGTCTTGAGCGAGAGCATAATGGAAGCCAGCCAAGTTTGTCAGATTTCCCAGAAGCCGCGATTCGAGAGGTAAAGAGAATGTCCGCGGCATGCAAGAGACAAGGGACTGGTCGTAGAAGGGTGGATGAACCCGGGTGGTTTGGAGGGTACGGCGGGCAGCGGCCGTGATATACCTACTTCCGGTCTGCAGGGAAGGACAGACAAGTCGCAACGCAACAACTAGTGGAAACTCCTCGCTCTCAAGTCACTCCTCAGCTTGACAAACACGCGCCGCCGAGAGAGAGAGCGTAGTCTCGCGCCTGACAGACACCTAGCTTGCTGCGCTGAGATGACGATGAACAAGGAACCCTGGGTCGGTCAGGCTCAGCAACTCAGGGCGCCTGCGTGAAGGGCATCTGCAACTTCAAAAAGTCGGTCACGGCTCCGTTCCCCGGTCAAGATTTCTTTGTTCTGGACGTGAGGCTCAACCTCTCAGGGGAGAGGGTTCCGTTTACCAACTTCCACCGCCTTGTCTACTAGGCAAAGCCACCGAGTGATAGATGACGAGGCCGTCAAAGGGGGGGCAAGGCGACGCCGAGTGACTGAAAGAGAGAGAGGGCTCAGGTTGGAGCCTTGGGGACAAAAGCAATGACGAGGGCTCAGGACTGTTGGTTTGATGGCCAAAGACGCGGCCTGTCCCACTGCTGAGGTTTCTCCCAGTCGCTTCCGAGAGCTGCGCGTGAATCCCCAGAGTCCCGCTTTATCAAACAGCTGGAGCTCCCCCATATGCTTCCAGGCCGTCTTCTCCGCATAACCATCAGAGACCAGAGAAACTGCGGCAGGGGGTGTAGAACTGGGGGTGGTTGGCTCAGCCCTCACGCCCTGCTATTCGTTACACTCCCGCAATGTATCTCTGGGGCCGAACCTCGCAGAGGGACGACCGGTCGTCCTGAACACTGTGCCGTCTCAGTAGGCCATCTCGACAGCTCGCCTCCCTCCCAACACGGACGTGATGCCCAGGGAGTCGGCGGGAACAGCAAATAAAGCCCCAGAAGCGCAAATATGGGTGACCCCAGACCGCAAACTAGTTGTTTCGCCCTGTTTGAGCCCGCCCCACGAGGTTTTTGGCAAAACTGAAGCGCCGACGGCTGCCTGCATACCACATCGTCCAGGACCCTCTACCCCAGTCCGTTTTCTGAAGCCTGTGCAACAAAGAATGACGGTCCTCCTGCCACTGAGAAGCCCGCCTTAATCTCAACACTCCCCCCGACCTTGCTCGAGTCGCCCCACGTGTCCGTATGACAACTGACAGTTACGAAGGGCACTTCTTTGCTGAGACAGGCTGGTGATTGACGTTGCCGAAGACCCTATCAGATCCTTCTCCCACCGCAGCCAGTCGCAGCATGACTTGGCTCCGGTTTGTTATGACGGGACCGCCGCTCCTCAACAGGTTGCCGCCCCCTGTGCAAAAGGGCTGTGCATAGCCGTTGCATCCTACACCGGTAGTCTTTGGTCAAGTGAGGTTCGATGAGTCTTCCAGAAGTCAGTTTGCTGGCTTCTCCCTGAGGAGCTCCCTGGGAGAGAATCAAAGGAGGCCTGTCATGTTGCCGGTCCTTGATACCCACACGAGCTGTTAGGAGTACAGGCACAAGAAAAATGTCCGAGGGAACACAAGTCCATGCCCGATACGCCCGCCCCTCAGCTCCTGGGGATTGCTAGGCCCGCGCGGCCAAGTCAGTAGGTCTATGGTGCCCAAGGTCGCCATGTTGCATGCTTCTTGGGCAATCATCTCGCCGAGCCGCCCTCTGTTGCGAGCTGCTGCAGTAGACTGCATCATCAGTCATGAAGGCGTCATGTAGGGTCTACCCAGCGAGAAGATTTTGGTCACCCCAATTGCCTCGATCAGTTCGCAATGGCATCCAGCTCGACCGCCATCGTTCGAGTCAGTGGCCCCTGGCAGAAATGTCAATACTGGCTCTGGCGAAATGGATCATATCTGATGCGACCAACCGACGGCTCGGGCAGCGACACAGCTGCGGGTTCGGCCTCTTACCCTTCATTCAAGCTTCTTGCTCGATTGGTGATGGTACAATTCAACCGCAGCCACCAGCACGCCCAGAGGCGCCAGGAAAGGGAAGAAGCAGCGGCAACGGCTGACAAGGATGTGTCCCGATAGAACACCGTCGCGGTGTGCAATTTTGGGCTAATTTGACACTGTCTGTCTGGTTAGTCACAGTTAGTTTGTTGCCGCAGATGAGCTCCCCTCCAGATGATAGAGACCCGTCATGTTTGATCATCTGGTGAGCTCATCGGGCCGAGCTGTACACGGATTCGGCAACAACTGCTTCCACACCTCGGGACCTGGCTGTGGGCAGAAGCTTCTGAGTCTCAAGGCATAGTTTCAGATCATTGTACACGATATCGATGTGGGACAGCGGGAGGCCAAGGCGAGGAACTGTCACTGCTTTCACGCGAGGTGCGACTGGAGACGCCCACCGGCTCCCTGCATCGAATTCGGAGCATTCTGCCAATTTTCCTTCGTAGTAGGTGCTGCGGTGCTGTGAGAGTACATCGCATGTGCCGCCGTGTCCGTACGTGCTGCGTTGGACAGCTCCTTTAGGACAAAGTGGTAGGGAGGTAGAAGCCCTGGTTTCAAAAGTGGCGATTTGCAAGACCATGGCCAAATATGCTTGCAGGTAATATGCAAAACCCGGGTCTTTTGGTATTAAGTGTGTCACGAGAGGTTTGCAGAACAGGCACCTCGTTGTCGAGACTTTGGACGCTTCGAGGAACGACGAGTTGGACGACTAGGTGAGCAGAGTGATCGATGACCTAGACCCGCACTTTAGTACCACACAGAGGGAAATGAAGCTTAACGGGTACATCATGTAGAGGACGCGCCCTGCACAACGGCTGACCAAGTCAGACTGGCCTCAGGGCGACGGCCGAACCCCGTTCAGTCCCACGGGGTGATACGGCCAGCCTCAGCCAAGCTAATCTCAAAGACGGTGGAACCAGGAGAATTAGCAAGGAATGGCGTCTCGATCCAGGCAACACACGCCTCGTTGGAGAGGGCGACAATCCACTGAGGGAGGGTTGTACATTCAGACTCGGCCCGCTCATCCAAGACGAGACCGGTGCATGTCTGACTTCGAGCTTGACAGGCTCGTTTCAAGGAATAAGCGACCGCGGGAAGACTGGCCCACAGAGAGCCAGCTTCCGATATTATCAAGCTGTCGTCGTCTGTATGGGGAAGGCTCCTGTTCTGGAAAGCTTGTGGAACGTGTGGCACGAGCCGAGTGTGAGAGTGATCAGGGGCAACAACGGTTTGTTGACATTTCCACTGAAAGAAGAAATTGACGTTGTAAAGCAGTCAAACTGAAAGAAACATTGAATCTTGAAATGGCCGGCTAGGATCTGACTTGTTGTAGGTAATCTGGGGAGTAATTTCGGTCTCTGGTAGTGGCTCGAGAGACTTGCAGAGTACAACGTCCAAGTAGAATTTCCAAACGTGAAAATATGGCTTTTAGAGGATCCTTACAGAGGATATGATGAAGACGTAGCATTCACCGAGCAAGACGGGAAATTCCTTTATTCCAAGAGGCTTCAGACGGGAAAGATGCCTGCTCGAGGTACGTTGCATCCAAAGGCAGCTTCAGGTGACAAGTCACGGGACTAGGCGTTTGCAACAGAGCAAACGCCTAAGGCATCAAAACACGGCCCCACATCAACGGCCGCGGCCGCGTCCCCTACATTCACGTTTGTTTACAATCGTCGGACCCTTGTTGCCAAAACAACATACTCGGTTTAGTGTGCTGTTAAGCCCAGGCCCTGTCAGTCTGGCCCATCAAGTTTTCTCTCCTTCGTTGTCGCGACTTTGCGCGCGAGCTGTTCCTTTTATTCGATTGAGTCGCCCTTTGCCTCTGAGTCCATTGTCTTTGTCTTGTCGACCAACACACTCACTTTTGTCGCATTCGTTGTCAAAACCTTGTTTATTGGCCCCTCATACCAGGTTCTTTTCTGCTCCCAAGAGCGCAAACGAGATGGATTCGGAGGCTTCCGACTTCAGCTTCGACGACGAGTCTGATGGCTACGTCCCCGAGGTGGTAAGTGAATTTTAGGCGCCTTTCTTAACTGTCAATCAATGTCACCGTGAATGCTACTTCTGCCTGTCAGCTGCATCAAAGTCTGCCTGACTGCCCACATTCAAATCCTTTGTTCTCCCCTCACCGATGCCTTCGCCCGCACCAAACAACAACACCACTCTTTCGCATCGCAACACAGCAAAAGCCTAGTAACTGACATCGCAATCTCAGAAATCAAAAGCCAAACCCGTCGCGAAGAAGGCTGCCGCGCGGCCTACCGGCAAAAAGATGGTTCAGACAACGCTAAAATCCAAGACGGTGCCCAAGAAGCGCACCACCCCCGAGAGCGACGATGACCAGATGAGCGATGTATCGGGCTCCTCCGACAGCCCTCCCAAGTCCAAGAAGCAGAAGAAGGACTCTTCATCCAGCAAGTCGTCAGGTACTCCGTTGACGGAGCCTGAGAACGACACGATGGATATCGATACTCCTGAGAAGCCCAAGACGACCAAGCCCAAGACGGCTACCGAAACATACCAGAAGCTGACCCAACTGCAACACATCATCAAGCGACCCGATACCTACATTGGATCAGTCGAGATGACCCAGCAATCAATGTGGGTGTACAACAAAGAAACCTCGCTCATGGAGTATCGCCCCGTCTCCTTCGTCCCAGGTCTTTACAAGATCTTTGACGAAATCCTTGTCAACGCAGCAGACAACAAGCAACGTGACAAGTCTATGACCTACATGAAGATCAACATTGACCGTGCTACTGGAGTAATCAGTGTGGAGAACAACGGAAAGGGTATTCCCATTGTGATTCACGAGAAGGAAAAAATCTACATCCCTGAGCTTGTATTCGGCCACCTTTTGGCTGGATCCAACTTCGATGATGACGAGAAGAAGACTGTTGGTGGTCGTAACGGTTACGGTGCCAAGCTCTGTAACGTCTTCAGTACCGAATTCCAGCTTGAATGCCAGGACAACGAACATGGCAAAAGGTACAAGCAGGTCTGGACCGACAACATGCAGAAGATGCAGAAGGCCAAGATCACGAGCAGCAAGACTGCCGATTTTGTTCGAATCACCTTCAAGCCAGACTACAAGCGATTCGGCATGGAGGATGGCATTGATGATGATCTCGAGAGGCTTTTGTACAGGAGAGTCTACGACATGGCAGGCACCGTCAGAGGCATCAAGGTGCATCTGAACGGTGAGGTTCTCAAATTGAAGGACTTCAAAGGCTACTGCGATCTCTATGCCAAGTCCATCGCAAAGGAGAGGGCCGATGAAGAGGGCGGCACACCAACCTGTAGCGTGGAGATGGACAAAGACAAAGGACACCCCCGATGGGAAGTTGGCTTCGCTGTCTCGGATGGCACATTTCAACAAGTTTCCTTCGTCAACTCGATCGCAACAACGTCCGGAGGTAGCCACGTGGACTACATCGCGAATCAAGTCACGGCTTATCTGCTCAAAGCCCTCAACAAGAAGAAGAAGGGACACACCTTGAAGCAGAGTCACCTCAAGAACCACATCTTCATTTTCGTCAACTGTCTGATCGACAACCCAGCATTCAACTCGCAAACCAAGGAGCACATGACGACCAAGACAAGCCAATTCGGCAGCAAGTGTCAACTTGGTGAAGACTTTCTCAAGAAGGTTGCCAAATCCGAAGCTATCCAGAACATCATGGACTTTGCGGAGAGAAAGGCAGACAAGATGTTGGCCAAGAGTGATGGCAACAAGCGATCGCGAGTGAGCAACGCCAAGCTGGTCGAGGCCAACTTGGCAGGCACCCGACGAGGCCATGAGTGCACCCTGATCTTGACAGAAGGTGACTCTGCCAAGGGTTTGGCCGTTTCTGGACGTGCTATCCTTGACCCTGACCGCATCGGTGTATTCCCGCTCCGTGGAAAGCTGCTCAACGTTCGTGATGCTAGTGTCGATCAGATTACCAAGAATCAGGAAATCCAGAACATCAAGCAGTTTCTGGGTCTGAAGCACAAGCAAGTGTACACAGACACCAAGAGTCTTCGATATGGTCATCTGATGATCATGGCCGATCAGGATCACGATGGAAGTCACATCAAGGGTCTTCTCATCAACTTCCTTCAAGTTCAATTTCCATCTCTTCTGAAGGTTCCCGACTTCTTCCGAGAGTTCATCACTCCCATCGTCAAGGTTTGGCAGGGCCCCAACCCAAAGAAGCCCCTTCGCCTCAAGTCTTTCTTCACACAGCCCGAGTACGAAGAGTGGAAAGAAGACCACAAAGATGATATGGGCCGGTGGCACTCCAAGTACTACAAGGGTCTGGGAACAAGCTCCAACGAGGATGCCCAAGTCTACTTCACCAACCTAGATGATCACTTGAAAGAGTTCGAGGTGATGAAACCCGAAGAAGCAGATCTCCTGGACCTGGCTTTCTCCAAGAAGAAGGCGGATGCTCGAAAGGAGTGGCTAGGCAACTTTGTACCCGGCACCTACTTGGATCATTCGACGAAATCCATCAGTTACTCGGACTTCATCAACAGGGAGCTTATCCTTTTCAGCATGGCTGATAACATGCGATCGATCCCTTCGGTCCTGGATGGTTTCAAGCCCGGTCAGCGCAAGGTGCTCTACGCTTGCTTCAAGAGAAACCTGGTCAAGGATAAGAAGGTCGTGGAATTGGCTGGTTATGTGTCTGAACAGACAGCATACCACCACGGTGAGGCGTCTCTCCAACAGACCATCATTGGCCTGGCCCAGAACTTTGTGGGATCAAACAACATCAACTGCCTAGAGCCAAGTGGAAACTTCGGTTCTCGACTCGCCGGTGGTTCGGATGCTGCTAGTCCCCGTTATACCTTTACTCGACTCTCTCCATTTGCTCGCAAGATTTTCTCGGCCATGGATGAGCCCAACCTGCAACATCAATACGATGATGGCAAGAAGATCGAGCCAGTGGCGTATGCACCCATTATTCCCATGGTCTTGGTGAACGGTGCCGACGGTATCGGAACAGGCTGGAGCACATCCATCCCCAACTACCACCCAGAAGACATCGTCAGGAACCTGAAGCGTCGAATGGGTCGCCTCGACGAAAAGGATGGAGAGGAGCAACCATTCGAGACCATGATGCCCTGGTTCCGCGGATGGAAGGGCCAGCCTGAGGCTGCTGGGCCCGATCGCTACAAGTTCAACGGTATTGCTCAGCAAAACGAGAAAAACCCCAATGAAATTACCATCTCCGAGTTGCCCATCCGAGTGTGGACAGATGACTTCAAGGCGCGACTGGGAGAGATCATCAGCGGCAATGATGGCCCTGCATGGATCAAGGACTACAAAGAGTTCAACGATCACAGCGTCGTCCACTTCGAGGTGATGATGGACGAGAAGCACACCGAGAAGGTCCTGGAAGAAGGAATTCTTGAGAGGTTCAAGCTGCTCAAGCAGGTGGCCACCTCCAACTTGGTTGCGTTCGACTCTAGGGGTCAGATTCGCAAGTACGAGAAGGTAGAGGACATCTTGGAAGAGTACTACCACTACCGATTCGACATGTACACGGAGCGAAAGGTTAGTAATGCTGCACCTATGTTTGATGACACGTGCTAATTTGTGCAGAATAACTGGTTGGGTGTCTACCATGCCGATTACCGCAAGCTGAAGAACCAGGCTCGGTTCATCAAGGAGATCATCGATGGTGAGCTCATTGTTGGCAAAAAGAAGAAGACTGTGCTTGTCCAGGAGCTTCGAGACCGCAAGTATGAAGCCTTCCCTCGCGGCGGCGACAAGAAGAAGACAGCCGACGAGGAGGAGGACGATGCAGACGACAACCAAGATGCGGATGCAGACATGGACGGTGGTGCCCGGGATTACGACTATCTCCTTTCGGTAAGTCATGAGCAAGGACTAAATCAACAGTTAATGCTAACCGACTCCAGATGCCCATTTGGTCTCTCACGGCTGAGCGCCTCGAGAAGCTCAAGGCGGCTATTGAGAAGAAGAAGGCTGAGCACGACGACCTTCTTGCCCTAAGCGAGAAGGATCTCTGGTGCAGAGACCTTGATGAGTTCTCAGCCGAATGGGACAATCAGCTTGCGCTCGATGCCGAACTAAAGACTAACATTCGCCGCATGGGTCGCCGCGTCTCCAAGAAGATCGGAGCTGGCCCCGCCGGTCGTGGGCGAAAGGCCAAGGATGATGATGACTACGATCCCGGCAAGAAGAGCCGTGGAAGACCAAAGGCGGCGGCGGCCAAGGCAGCCCCAGTCAAGGTTGAGACGAAGAGTGCTCAACGGTTTGCCGAGATGTTCAGCTCAAAGCCAAAGGTCAAGAAGGAAGCAAGCGCCGACCCTATGGAGGTTGATGACAACTTCTCTGATGATGATTATGCGGCTCTCAGCCGGAGCAAGCCAGCAGCCACGGCTGGCCCATCATCACCCGAGGCGCCGGACACAGGACGCGTCAAACGAGTCGCCGCATCTAAGGCCAAGGTGATCATTGACGACGATTCTGAGAGTGACGACGACCAGATGCTTGGCGATGTTGGTGCTCTGGTCAAGGGCATCGGCAAGTCAGCTGTGGACTCGGACAGAGGCAGGTTCAGTCTGCATGCCATGAGCCGGCCAGACTCCAGCCAGGGCAATAGCAGCATCACGGGGCTCCCCAAGCCAAAGGTCAGATCAGCTAAGGCGTTCGACTTTGACGATGACAGCCCAGATGATACAAACTACGAGATGCTTGCCAAATCCTCACCACACAAGACGGCAACGGCAACGGCAGCCAAGGAGGATCACATCGACAGCTTCCTGTCAGATGATGAACCCATTGCCGGGCCATCCAAGACATCGGCAGCATCTCGACCAAGAGCCGCCAGCCCTGAGGAATCTGCGCTGCCCGCAGGACTGTCTTTGGTGAAGAAGGGACGTGGCCGGCCTGCTGGTTCAAAGAACAAGGCCAAGGACGACGCGAAGCCCAAGGCTACCGCCAAGACTGCTACTAAGGCTGGTGCTAAGACTGCCGCCAAGACGGCTGCCAAGGCTGTGTCCAAGACAGCTACAAAGCAGACGACCTTGTCTCCAGCGGCCAAGGCCTATGCTGCCAAGAAGGCAGTCAAGAAGTCAGTCCTGGATGACGACTCTGACGAGGAGATGGAGGAGCCGGACTCGCCTCCCGTCAAGGCGTCGAGAGCACGCCCCGGCCGGGCTGCAGCTTCGAGACGGCCTGTTGTAATTGACGATGATTCATCAGTCTTGCAACCGGATGAAGAGAGCGATGATCCTTTCGAGGTGGATGACGACGAGGACTAGAATCGTCTACTGAACATGAGTTGGTGGAAGGGAAGCACATGAAGAGTACTTGTTCTTTTCGAGAACCGTTGTTTCTGGTTCATTGTTTGCTTGTGTTATTCTTCGATTATGAAGCCTTGAATGGTCACAGAACACCAAGGCATGGGTCATGATGGGTGTGGAGTGAAGGATGGATGCATCCAATCTGAGGATTGTGGTTTGGCGGCGTCGAGGACCATGGTCATTTATTTGCTTTACTTTTCTTTTGGGCTTGATATCCGAATATGAGCACATACCAACACTTGCTACTGATGAATGATTTTGTATTTCGTAACTTGCATGACTCTTGGTTTTGCCCTTGAATGCCTCCAGAAACTGAAGCTATACATGACCCATAGACAGCTGATGGTGCCTGCCAATGCTACCCTAGGTGCTAAGACCTTATCGATAAGAGCTAGCTTCCCCTCCAACGCGGGGCTTTCCCTGCAGGGTCTAAAGGTGGAATTTGTCAACCTCCATCATTCCTCGTCTTGCACTCTCTCTTTACTCGCCACTCTCCGTCTCACATTGTCTCTCACTTCATAATACTTGGAAAATGGCTTCATCAGACGAGCCGCAGTCTCTCCGGTCTCTCTACGAAGCTGCCGAAGAAAAGCGCCATGCCTTGGACAACGCCTTTGAGGCGACCTCGCCCGCCTACCGCGCCGATCTCGAAGCAGCCCTCTCCCTCTACGCAAAGGCTCGCGACCGGATGGCCGCCGTCTCTCTCTTCTCCGCCAACGAGGGAGTAGAAGATATTTCGACCACAGATCTACCATACCTACTACTCGATGCTCATGTCGCCGAGCTCGTTCAAAAGACACCCAACCTTAGCCCCGATCAGCGACAAGACGTCCTTTCCGAGTCGCGCTCTGCCTACGAACGCTTCCTCGCTGCCTTGGACGGCTATGGTCTTGTTGGAAACCCATACGATAAGCTACTGGAGCGATACCGTGACGACCCAAACACCTTCGCTGTGGTAGCGAGCAACGACCCCGCAGCTCGGCGAGACGGCAAGATCGCAAACTACCGCGCCGAGAAGCAGCTTAAGGAGAAGCTCGAGACATTGCGACGAAACCCGCGATACCTGGAACACGGTGATGAGGAGATTGTCCGTGAGCTGTACCTCACACAACTCACCTCGACTGTGCACGCGACCTTCCAGGCCCTCGATTCACTGAACCGCGAGGTGGCAATCCTCGCCCAGGCGCCCCGCCCACTCGCCCCCTCAGCCGTCAACACGCCGTCCGCTGATGATCACACGTCCCGACTTGACCAACCCTTGCGGAGGTTACAGTCCATGACGGGCGGCCCGCTGCTCTCAGCGCAGGGCAAGCCACTACAGCCTTTTACCCTAGTAGGCTCTCGCGACGAGCGGGCAAGGGGTGTGTTCCGGTCGGGCCATAACCTGCCGACCATGTCCATCGACGAATATCTCGAGGAGGAGAGGCGGCAAGGCAATATCCTGCAGGGCGGCGTCGAGCCGAAGACAGTAGTGGACGAGGACGACATGGAGGCTGTGGACCGTGAGACATACAAGCAGCGCGAGTGGGACGAGTTTGTCGACCACAATCCCAAGGGAGCTGGAAATACCCTCAACAGGGGCTAATCAGGGTCGAGGTTACAACTTGAAAAGGCATGTGAAAATAATATATGGACACAATATTGGCGTTTCTTGGGGTGGGCTGTGAACAGGTGGAGGATTTGTACAGAGCTGGCAATGAAAATAGGCATATATCATTTGGCAACGAGATCACGAACAATACAATCAGACATGGCTAGGAAACCCTTTCATCATCATTATGATGAGACCAAACTAGCAGCAAAAACAGGGGGTAGGGGGCTGGTGACTTGAAGCAGCCGAGCCTTTCTTTTCTTCTTCTTCTTCTTCTTCTTCTTCTTCTGCTGTTGCTCCCATGACCGATTCCAATTCCGAATCCGATGCTTCTATTGCTATCGCTCCTTCTTCTGCTGCTGCTGTTGCTGCGCTGCTGCCAATAACGATTCCAACTCTGATGCTTCCGTTGGTGTTGGTGTCGGTGTTGTTGATTCTGCTGCTAGTGCTGGTGCTGGTTCTGCTGCTGTTACTGCTGTGCTGGGTGGCATTTTGTTAGCTATAATGTTGGAGTGACGGGAAGGATGGATGGATACTTGCATTTGCAGCGGACAAAAGGAAAAGCCCTTTTCGTGTTGGTGGCAGTGGCTCAAAGTAATAGGTTAAAGTGCATTTGTCTCGGTGGTGGCTCGAAGACAGGAAGAATGTTTTGCTTGTGATGGTTCGGGTGAAGGAAGAGGAAACGGCTCGACAAGACCTTGATACCATTGCACGTGAACTACCTATCAACCCAAACAGGGAAGGAATGAACCTGCCCTTAGGTTCCGAGCTGAAAATACCTAGTTAAATTAATTGAGGCAATATCTTACAAGGTAATCCCCATGATAGCTGAAAGCCCCCGTAGTAGCAGTAGCAGCATGTTCCAGGTTGCCACCGACACCTGATTAGGGCCTTCATCGTATATCATAGGCTTGACCAATACTCATCATAAGGGTACAAGTATAATGTGCATTTGATTCTTTTCGAGTTAATAGGTGGTATCCTGTATTCTATAAATTGTATCTTCCATCCTTCTCATGATAGTTGACGTTGAAAGTGGATATGAGGCTCAGGCAACCCTCGACGTTGGCATGTGGGGGTAGTGGGATGGTATTCAGCCCTACGAACCAAACACTCTACCGGCCTATACTGCTTAAACCGAATGGATGATGGAGAGAATCATGGCAGATGAGCAGTATTTAGGTGTCACCGATCAAGGGCGGTTCCAAAGGAGAAACCTATGCATGCTCAGATGAGTCTTGTGGTGAGCCCATTCTCGGTGCCCGCTTCGGGAGGTTGTCGGGAAGATAGATACCTACAAGAGTGGAATGAATGGTGGCCACGTCCATTGAATTTAGGAATCTTGACAGAAGTTTCAATGAGGTTGAGTCGTGTATCCACAAGGAGTAAACATTATTGACATTCTGAGTTGTGAGGTGATCACCTCGTGCTACACAAGCTTGGATAGAACCATCATTCACTCGTGATGTGCCTCGACGACTTCTTCCACGAGATCCTTTGTTACAAATCCTGCTACTTCTTTAGTTGAACATGGTTTGAGAAGCCTTCAGGTTGGATCCTGTACCCCCCCAGTGCCTAGCACGAAACGGCTTCGTCGTCAGTCCTACTTCACCTCTCGGCTCGTGCAACAACAGCAATGTTAGCAGATATGGGCACATAGAAAGTAAATAGAGCCAATGCACTCGGCACAACAATATTTTTCACCGTGTCAGCTAAGTACCACGTATCTAATTCCATGTAAGTGCGTCAAATGTCATGTCCAGTCATTTTGTAGAGTAGTCATCCTGCCAGTATTCACATTCAAGTGTATCTTGCTCCCATCAAATCATTACTGTATCTCCACTGTCGTCGCTGTCACTTCCCCAGCAGTACATATCGTCATCGTCGTCGTCATCACTCGACTGCCGACCTTCAGTCACAGATTGGATCTCCGAGTCGGCCGTCTCGACTGTCAAATTTACGGCCTGTCCAGTGCTCTGGTGGTCGGCAGGGATCTCGAATCTAGCTTCTTCGTAATCGTCTGATCTCCCTGCGGTGAATGACTCTGAGGCAATAGACTGATCGTCGGAGATGACCCTATCCGGATGGTACACGGTCGAGATGCTGTCGTGAACGTCGATGGAAGCCCCGGTGGTGCTCCCCCACATACGTAGCGCGTTCATATCCTCCGTGATAAGCTCCGTAACGCTTGATGGCGCCGACGGGATAGTTCTGCCCGTGTGGTATCCTGGGCCAGGTCCGTTGGCTCCCCAGGATGTTGGCGGGAGCAGATCTTGGAATACTCCTCCACTGCCGTCGTCACAACCTCCCGCCCATAGAGGCAAGTACTTGATCTCATTGTTGGTGAGTGTAAGGAGGAGGTGACGGGTCAGGTTCAGCGGTGGTTCAATGTCGTGACGCAGCCAGGAGAGCGTCATCGGTCGAAGTGCATCCTTGACCCCCCGCTCAATGCAGTCCAACCACACTGTGGAATCTTCACTCAACCACTTGCGGATGTACGATTCCAACCCGGCAGTTTTCACTTGTGCTGGTGCACAGACAAGGACGTCCCTTAAAGATCGAAATGCTTCGCTCGTGAGCGTACGGTAAGTTGTCTGCAAATAGCCAACTAGTTGACACTTGCAGTCACGATACCTTCGGTCATCCAAAATAGTACCAAAATCGTTGTAGGTGATGGAGCAGAGAAGCAGCTGAACTCGGTTGAAGGTGGACATGATGACGCTCGTTTTTTCGAAATGCCTAGGCTCCACATACAAGAGCCGGTCTTGGTCAATACTGATCAGCGCCGGGTGATTGTAACTCAGAGATTTGCTTGTGGCAGTCTCATAAGCGCTCCGAACTTCGTAGACGAGAGCATCCTTTAGAAGTTGGACTGAGTGCAGAGCCTTTTCATAGATAGGGCCCTTTCCATTCACGAGGCATTGCTCGATTTGTTGCATCTTGTTCCACTCTTCAATGTCCCAGAAGTCAAAGAGATCCGGGTTTTGGAGCTGGGCGTCAATGTTTGACACACGTTCCACAAGTGCCATCGCTCCATGTTGGACCAGGTTTTGCAAGTCGTCGGGCAAATCACCCAGCCTTCTTCCAAAGACGGTGAACTGAGTAGCGGGTCCCTTGGAGGTAGAGGCCAACTTCAGAGCGGCCTCGTTCACAAGGATCCTGAACGCCGATTGCCCGACCTCTGGCAACTCCAGGGCAAAGGCTATCTGAAGGGCTTCCTCGGGTAAGTGCTCAATGAGTGCCGTATTGGGCCCATGCATGATCCATTGGGCAACACGATCCCGGAGAACATGAGCACAGTCAAAGATGGTGCCCAGCTTCACAAGGGTCCATACCCTGATAGCGGAATCGAGGATGACTCCTTTCCCTTCTAGTAGAAGTAGCAGCCGCAGTATTCCATTCCGATGCCGAATAGGACAGTAGTCGGGGACTTTTCGAAAAGACGGCGTTTTGTAGACTTCATCTTCTCCCCTTGCTTTCATACCAAGTGCGGCATCTGCGTTGAGTGGAAGCCTGGGTAACGTTTTCTTCTCCTTAGAACTAGCCGTGGCATCTTGTTGTACTTCGGCCGATGAGCCCTCTCCCATTGATTCATCTTCCTTAGTCTCTTCCTCCTTTTGTCTCTTGCATCCGCAAATATCATCGTGACCACAAACAAGCCATGGATCGACTTCGTTCGTCAAGTGGGTGCTCCACCACTTGATGATGCCAGGCGTCAATGATAGCTCAGTCATCTGAAAGACCAGCTCATCGCCTTCCGAAGGTGGAGTCAGATCCAACACATATTTGACGCCGTCGGCGAGCTTGTTGACGAGCTTGAGTCGCCTGAGAACGCGGAATTGATAGGTAGGCGCAAGCATCTCGGCAAATTTGCCTACCAGATTGGCCGAGTTGACGCGGAACTGGAGGGGTTTGAATGTAATGCCATTGCAATCGGTATAGCTGAGAGCTGCCTTTTGGTGGATAGGGTAGTCAATAAAGACAAGGGTGTCGCCCTTGTTGAGCTCAAAAGCGATCGAGTGAAGACGATAGAGCTCAAAGTTCCGCGTCTCTTCAATCTGACTCTCTCTCATGAGCGAGGGAAGCATCTTGTCCGTCGTGGTGGGCTTGTTAAAGTGACTGGTGGTCCATTTGGAGAGGGAGGGGGGTTTAGGTGACAACAGGTCGTCAAGGGTGAGTAGTCCGTTGATATCATTGTCTTGAGAATTGGCGGTAGTGGCGGCGGTGGCTGCAGCTGTGGTGGTGGAGGTTGCGGTTATGGGAGCAAGTGTCAGAGGCATCTCATCAGCTTCATCTTCAAGAAGCTGGGCCATTTCGGCCTCTATTGAGGCTGACCAGTCATCGGGGAAATCCATGGCAGTCAAGCAAACGTGGTCGTGTTGACCTTCCAAGTGATCGATGTCGATGCGAGGGGTATCGAGAGCGGTAGAGATGATGGAACAAAGACAATCTGGAGGAGAGGACATGTAACGGTGATGAGGGTGAATACAAGAAGGCAGCGAAATTCACATTCAAATGCAGGCTGCGGCGATTTCAATCAGGGCGGATGCCAAGGCGAGACAAGGCAGACGGGCAACCAGGAATGGAGGAGGGCTGTGTAACAAGGCAGTGCCACTGTTGGTGCTGTTGAAGCGACAAATGTTAAGACGAGGCGTTGATGCTAAATATCAATAATAATGTCGAGAGATTGGAAAAAAGATGAAATGGAAGAGATGGGCTGACTCGATAAGAATTGGTGATCAGCCCTATGAGTAACACCCCCCAGAACATGGATCTCATGCCATGGATGTTGATGCCTGAACTAGAAGCTTGAAAGTGGGATGGTTGCCTAGGTTTGAGGCTGTCATGTCAGCCTGCATAACTTCGGCAGGTGCTACGTACAAGGCAACATCAGCCGTCCTCGTGTAAACGTAAACAGGACCAACAAGAGGTGGAATTAGGAATGGTGATGGCATTTCCGGGTACTAGACCCGTTCAGTTGCGCAGTTGGCATTGCGTGGATAGCTAGGCAGACAGACAATTGGCTTGAGCCATCTGCAGCAGCTGTCCCCTGGCCATCGCCGTTGGGATGGTAGAGACTCGGTAACGTAGCGATCACCATCTGCTGACACCAAAGTTAATCCAGTAGGAATTGTGATACAGTACATTTCCATGTAGGTGCCTTGTAGAGGTGGCAGCTCAGGTCATACAACCTCAAGCAAAGACCGTTGGAGACTTACCAAATACTGTACCAACACCTTCACTTGCCACCAAAGATCTACACTTGAATATTCCTAAAAGCCCCATCTTATATCAATCAGTTCATTCAATATCCACCATCAATCACCCTCTGCATGTGCCGAATTTCATGCTCCCTTCCCCCGCAAAACCCAAGACCCCCCGCCATCAATGCCCCACCTCCTCCACCATCAACCGTGACCTCCAGATTCATGATAGACAGCTCTCATGACTATCGACACCACATCCATTGGCACGACCAATTCAAAATGATACCCATAACCTCCCTTCTGGGCCACAATGTCTCAGTGATATATGTAACAAAACGCCTCCTCTTGGCTTCGTACTCCCCAACAAAAAAGCAAACTACCCCTCCATCTCAATCGCCACCCACACACCCCAGACCTTCCCACCTGAGCTCCCTTAGCTTCTTTAGCTTCCCCCGGGAACGCCATGGCCAAGACGGGTTCGGGTAGAGGGCATCTTCCCCGATAGGCAAGGGGTTTCGTAATGAGCTTTCCGACGACCTGTACCGAGCTTAAGCTATGCCGTATGCCGGTCTATAAACCCCAACCCATCCCTACTCCCACCTGGGAGCTTCTTCTTTCACCAACGTGACCGGGCTCTACCTTGATCATGGAAACCACAAAAGCAGCCATCACTTCCATCTCTACTCGACCCTTCTTGTAAGTTGCCCACCGTCCTTTCCATATTGTCTAACACACAAATCTAGGCGTGGTAAAGCCGTTATTGTCCTCGCTGCCGCTGCTGCTGCCACCGCCGTTGCCTTCAAGTATCAAGCTACCTCTCTCAACCAGAACGACATCGAGCAACGAACCCACAAAGCACCCCATGGTTATGTCTCGGTCGACCGCAGCGGTGGTGGCATCTAGTCCTCCCTCCAAGGTCGACTACAGGCTCTGCTCCAACCTCGGCAAAGCACAGCCGTTCACTTGAGCTGGAAACGCCAAGAACATAAACATGAAGACGGTGGCTGAGGCGGTGAACCCGGCACATTCGAGGCCTGATCTTTGACGGCAATAACCTTGCCGTAAGAACTACAAACCATTCAGAGCGTACAATTTCAGCATTAGAAAGTGGTTCTCTTCTCCCAAGACCGCTATTTTGCAATAAATGGAAGAGGCTCTGGTGGGAATACACAGGAGACGACCTGATCGGTATCGACATCCCAACATGGAAACGTCCGTATCAATGATGCATCTGAACAGCGTTCGGTATATACACAATTAACCCCTACGATTATTCCGCCCCGTCCTATATATTGATCCTTGTATCACCCCAAACCTGGCATCCTCTCAGCCATGAAACACGATACCACAACGCCATATATGCTCCCCATGATGTTCCTTTTACAGTGAGCCGCCCTTCTGAAAGAGACTGTCGTCCGTCTCCGCTTCGTCGTCAGACTCGTACGCCACCTCCTTCCCCTTAGCCTTGTGATCCCACATGCCAGTCTCCTTCATACTTCTCCGACTGGCAGGTCGCTTAGACGCTGCCACCTTTCGGTTCCCGCTCTCAAGCTTGTACTTCCGTAGTCGGTCCCGTCCGGCAACCTCAATCAACGGGGCCATTCTGGCCTCGTCACCCGAAGAGTTACGCCGGGTCGTAGGGGCCGTGGATGAGTTCTTCAGGTCACGCATCTCCTTGATGATATCTGCAAAGCTTTCCTCCAGGGTCTTCATTCGAGCCAGCACCAGTCTTCCCATCCTATCGCGATCCCCTGTGTCACCTCCGGCCGCCCGCAGCCGGTTGTCCTTCATCATCGCCATCGCCATCTGCGTCTGGAAGCTTCCGGGCATGGCTCCAATGGGATCGCCTGCACCCAGGTGGTCCGACATGGCGCTCAAATCTAACGATGAGAGTCTCCTGATATCCTTTGGACGGTTTCGCGGCTCGATACTTAGCAGGGCAGACCGACTAACAGCTCCCGCTTCCGTCATACCCCGCGGCGGCATTACTGGCCGAGGCTTTGTATTCGCCACGTACAAAGAGCGACGGGGTGAGCTGCGTCGTGGCGTCTTTTCTCCAGCGGTTGTGCGCCCGCTCGTTCTTGGGCGAGACTGTGCTCCGTGGGGAGGTGACACTGGCGAAACACCCTGAATCTGCTTAATATCTTGAGGGTTGAATAGTATCGTGTTGGTCGACAGCGTCCGGTTATGACCAGCTCTTTTTGCTCGGGGAGTTGGAGCACCCTTGCCCGATGAGCCTACAGACGAGGCGAGTTTTCCAAAGTTGCCAGGCATTGGCGTGAAGTATCCATCCTCTGGTTCCTCATCAATCCGATGGCTGCTGGCTGCTCGACTCCGCCCAGCGTTCGTACCATGGTCATCTTCGTCTTCGTCATTTGTGACCAGCTCATCATCGCCATCCGCATCCGTCTGGTCCTTGTATTCGGACATCTCAGCAGTCAACCGAGTCCTCGAGAAATGCGAGGGTCGGAGGGGATGGCCTGCATTGGACATTCTGTCAGCGGGATCGCTCGCCGTTGATCTAACATCAGAGACACGTCTCAGATTTGTTGCGCGATCAAAGCCCACACTCATCCTTCTTTGCCAAGGAGGCATGGCACTGTCCACTGCTGGCCAGTTGCCTGGTGAAGTACCAGTGTCGTCATGCTGATCCATCCAATTACGGATGGCCGTCTGTGTCTTGCGCCTTTCGTTCCGCCTCTGTGTTCTGAGCGTGAGGGGATCGGGGACTCGCAAGAACACCTCTTCGAGAGCTCGATCTTTCTGGAAACCAGCAACTGACTCCTCACGAACCCTTACACTGGGGCTGAAAATGGCTGCCCTGCTTGTTGGGTCCATGAAAGAAATTGCTCGGCCTCGGTCACGGGTTGGGTGTTCCACCAGATCAGTCGGCTCGTACATAGATGGCGCCAGCCAGTATCTCTCGTACAGATAAATGCAGAAAAGCACTGGAAAGTGTGTGGCCTTGATCACGATCCGATTCAGCCACACAAACAGTCTCAGCGGCATGAAGTATCGCAGGGGCATGAGCAGCCAGGCAAAGATGTTGCTGGGGGCAATGTATGAGAACAATGCGTCATTCTTAACCATGGAGATGGTGTTGATAGCAAAGAGGAACTGATGTTCTTCGTTGGCATTGGACGACACTGCCATGAACGAGTTTGTCAAGACGGTAATCAGAATTGTCCTGGTTTGGTAGTTAGCAAGGAAATTGCGCATAATGAATAGCAGACTTACACAACAAGGAAATGGGTGATGCTGAGGAAGAGGACCAAAAGGCCCCTCCCCAGCCAGTTGTACGCATCCCACACCTCCCAGGCTGCTGGTGTGAATCCCATAAGAATCTGAAAGATCTTATAGGCAACGTCACTGGCGCCAAACGAGTTCTTGGATAGCGTGAAAAAGAAGAAGAAACCACTGCAGAGGATCAGGATCAGGATGAAAACAGCAGCAAGATCCATAGCCATCAACCGGAAGGCGATGAGCAGTTGCGAAAAGTACTGGTAGTGGTCCAAGATACTGAAGATACGCGGGAGAAGGAGGATCGCGTTGGCTGCAAGAACATCGTAGGCCATGTCGTTCCAATGGTGGGGATCTACCAGGAAAACACCGTATGCTCGCATGCAGTAGTAGACAATGAGCAGCAGAAGGATGCCCAGGTCAAAGATGTTCCAGAAACTCATGATGTAGAGGGCGAATCCCTGCTCGTTGAAACCAACGAGCTCATCCAGCATAAATCCTGCGCTCCAGAACCAAAAGACCAGTTCTAGGCCGGTGATCTGGACTGAGCGTTCTGTGAGAACGGCAAGGAAGAGGCAAATCAAGACTGCGAGAGATATCGTGGAGAGAAATGATCTATAGCGAGGAACTCGAAGTCGAGAAAGCTTGAAAAGAGACGCCTGTCGAGGGTCGTAGAGGATGGCCGTGCGTCGCCCTGGTGGAACATAGTGCGAATCTTTAGATTGATGCCCCAGCAGAGGCGTCCTGTCATCCGCCTTGCCAATGTGCCCATTTCCATTGCGACCTGCGTCATGTGGTGGTTCACGATGTAGGCTGTCGGCGGACGAGTGAAAGGTGATGGCGCCGCTCCATATAGCCTCCAGTTGCTGGACGACAAGAGGATGGGCGAGGAAATGCTTGGCCGAGGCTCGGATCGCAACCTCGAGGGTTGATGTTCGGGACGCAATCAGAGGTGGCTTGGGTGAGGGTGGTGTCCTACGAGGCGAGTTTGGTACCCCAGCTCCAGGCAAACCTTGCAGGGGATAAAAGTCATAGGCAAGTGCATCGATGAGCTCCCGAGTGTTGTACTCTTTGAGTAGCTTCAAAGCTAACAACTCACAGACCTTGGCACGAGTACTACTGGTTCCTGCATTGCCTGGATATCGTTCACCCTCCTTGTTAAACTGAAGGCAGTTTGCCATGAGGGCATACAGAGTTGCGCGGGTGAAGTGCTGCGTTCGGATTTGCTGCTGCATAGGTTTCACAAGAAACTGAGAAACCTGAGGAGATCGGAGCTGATCCCAGGAAAGGGTCGTCTCGGTACGGGCACTAACAACCACTCGAATAGCATGAGTTATGCTGTATACAGGAAGTGAATCTGTACAACAGTTAGAATACAAGTCAAAATCACCACTCTTGCTCCAGGTTCAGGGTACGCACCCAGGTGGCTGGCAGAAAACAAAGGTAGAACAGGCAGGCCACCCCGTCTTCTACCATCTTCGTCCTGTCTATCGTCTTGGTCGTCTTCTTCGTCACCATCATCGTCAACATGTCGATCGTTACTGTGGAACCGGGTCATGCCCTCGTCGTGGGAATCATCGGCGTCGTCATCATCGGCTTCTGTGAAATCGGCTGTGGCATGTCGTTCGAGAGTGTAGCGCCTACGAGCAGGACCGGGCGAGGGAGACGGACTCGAGTTGCGGCGACGGTCGACTCGACGGGGGCCAGCCCTAGGACGACGCAGCAGCGAAGAGAACATTGGATCCAATGTTGATGTTTGCGAGTTGGGGAGGAGTCGCAGTCGCAGTCGCCCGTATGGTGCAAGCTTGGCGCCTTGCTCGATATCGTCTCAACGCGCCATGGAGGGGGATGGCGTTGACGGGGGTTGATGAAAGGAACGGAAGCGAGAGAACGGGATCTCCGCGACGGGTGTGGGGAATTAGTTGGGGAATAAGACAATAGACACGGAACTTGAAGAAAAGGGAAAGGAAAAGAAAAAAGAAAAAAACAAAAGAACCCAGGCAAAGGAGGTCGTCGGCGTCGAGGCTCGAGGCTGGAGGAAGGCGAGCGACGGAGCGGGATGGGAAGGTCAGACGGGGTCCATCCAACACAACCACAACACAACACAACCTCCATCCCGTCCACCATCCATCCACCTCAGAACTTGCCCGTCCAGGCCAGGCCCGGGGCGCTGTCGCGCACAAGATGGACGCTAGCGAGAGCACCTAGTATCACGACGGGCCCCCTGGACGAGCTAATGGATTAGCGGCTCTAGGGCCAGGAGTGGTGGGCAGGGTTCTATCTGGCTGATGACGGGGGGTTCCACCGAACGAACGGTCGACTTCCATAGCCTTGAAAATCAAGGAAGTTCAATGACTTGGAGGGCTTTTTTTCTCTCTATTTTTTCTTGATACAAGTGAGCTAATGCAAGACAGATCTGATGGTGATGCTATTTAGACCGCCTGTAGCGCCAACCACTTCAGCAGCGGAAGTTTTCACCTTCACCAAGCAAGCAAACCACCCCATGATGGATGGATCGCAGGGCAAACGCAAGTCAGACCGGCCGAGCAGACGGAACCCAGGTGGAGCATCAAATTAGCCATGTCCCTGCTAAGACATTTCGTCCATTTGCGGGACTGCTGGAGTCGAGGCGCCTCAAGTAACGAACGTCGGGCTTTGTTTCGACCAACCATGACTCGCTGTTGGCAGTCATGGGAGAGGTCGAGTGTGGATTATCGTCACTTGGTGCACTGAGTTTGTCTCTTGCAGAATCTGTATAGAATTGATGTTCAGGTTGTCCATGGATCGGGAGGTGGCTGAAAACTGGCCACTATTCTCACCTCACCTCACATCACACAGCATGACCAAAAAGATTCTGGCAATCATGCTGCTTGCACCCTACTCGTCCAACGTCGCAAGAAGCAACAACAACCTGGAAATGGTTGATCCACTCACAATCAATCCAGCACCACTCGCGCCTACACAAGACAGACCAGATGCGACGCCTTACTCTCTCTCACTCCAGCTGGAGCCCTGGTCGCAGCATCCATGTCCCACACTTGGTCTGTAAAACCAAGGCAGATCCCATGATCTGGAGGGTATAGAAATCACCGATCCATCAACACCATCTTCCTCTTTCAGGCATGCATCAAGACAATTCCTGATTCTCGTCCCCCTTGGTGAACCCCCCCTTTCTTGATAAATTATCCGTGTGCGACAAGTACACCAAGCACGAGCCAACGGCAATTCGAAAGAGCAATGAGCAAATCCACCAGATGATGGCCCGTCATCTTGGGTACAAATCCTCATCTCGATGAATTGCCGATCTACACTAACACCTCCAGACTATTACGAGCACAGACAATCTCATTCGCCAGAGATGGCCTCGCTCCGCTATCGCTACCTTATCTCGCCCATCCTTTTTCCCAAAGTGCCGCGTATCTCGTCAGAATAAACCCCCCCGGTTCGTAGTCGAATCACCGTCACGACACACATACTGTAGCCTCCCAATGCATCCCGCCCTGCAGAAGCCAACCCCGGCTTTTGCTCGACTTCCCCCGGATCGCTGTGTTTGGTGAAGGGACCTCCAATAGGCATCTCCAGGCTGGCATGTGGCAGTCCACCCAGTTGCAGGCGATGGTCACTGCAGGCAGTATGCGTCCTGCGGCGCTCCAAGCAAAGGTGTCATGCGTCCATCCGGCATCTTCAGGGCAACTCAGTCCCGTCGTGGAGAGATCCCCCCTCGGCCGAGCCCTTCACCGCATCGTGAGACGGGTGGATGGTTGCGGAGGAGGCCGTTGATGCGAGCACTGGAATTCCCCATCGCCTCAGCTGATCATGTCATCTCATATTCCAATCTTGGGTCTTGTGTGCTTTTGTCCGGCATTCATGTCCAACCAAAGACAGTGTAGGTCGCCCCGCATGTAATTTTGAAGCTGTTGGAAGCCACACCGCCACAGTGCATTAGTTCATGGTTCAGCTCATGAACCTGAGGTTGATACGAGGTTATGGATAGAACTTGTTGCACATGTTGGTAGCAAACATTTCTCCTGGCCGTAGTTCCAAAATGATATAAACTTTAGAGCCCGTCCATTGTATCGTGCTTTCATTTATAGATGATGCGCAACTAACATTTGGCAACTAACACAAGACTAAGGACGATGTCGGGCCACAGGGTAGGTAGGTAGTGGAGGTATACCATCCACCATTTCTCCTTGAACGCCAGAAAATGCGTTCATGGGCGTCTCGGTGACGGGAATCCGCTCCCTTCTCCTTCTTCCTATCATCCGTCTCCCTTCTTTCGGCCATTTCGAAGCAGGCACTCCGATTTCGGCAATGTTGTGAAAAGTGTGTTGGCATCCATCACGGGAGCGCCGTAGCCGACGCAATGCAAACAATTCCTCGAGAGGGACCTTGATAACCTAGGTCTTAGCATAGGGATTAAGAACTAGTCAGAAGGCACTTAAAAAAAACTCTAATTTTCCCAATGGCATCTTATTAACCTATGATAACTGTTATAGTACATCTGAAGAGATACAGATAAGTATTTGCCAATGAGAGCCCTGGCAGAATCCATGCCGAATAAATGTATTGGTTGGTGATTCAAATATCTCGGAATACACAACAGACCCCAATAAGAGACCAAAGAGTACCCCAAGATGTCACAGCCAGAAGTTTCTCAATCATAATTGCTCCTGGCTATAAAAATCCAGCCTAAGCTTGGTAGATTATGTTACTTGGAAGTCCAGCTAATCACTGATACCGCGACCGCATGTAGCCAGCCGGATGTTGGGTTATCGTCCTCGTTGACACTGAAACAGACCTAGGTCCAAACTTGAACATGTCGTGGAGGGATTTAGATGTTCAAGGCCAGGACCAGCATACTGACAGAAACAGCGTAACTTCCTGTGTTGTGCTTCATGTGTCTCGGATGATGTTCAGCCCTAGCACCAAGGAACATGATGCAAACGCACGAGTTTTAAAAACTGGTCTTCACATATCGGAATCTACGAGCATGAAAACGGTGGAGCAATGCTGAACAAAGAACATGAATATGCATGATCTTGCAAATCCGGGGTTGAGACCCTGAGCGGGCTGTGAGACACTACGAGGTTGGGGAGACTAAAAGCCCATGCCAATGAGCGTCGCCCATGAGACTTCACATGGTCGTTTTAGGAAATTTTGGATGTTAGTTTGTACTTGCGGAAAAGATCAACCCCACGCTTTCATCTGAATATGCGCTGTGTTCATGATTGTTCCCGTCTCCCTTTCAAATTCTTTGTTACTTATATCAATCGGGATTTCTACCTTCTTGCTAAGCTCATACTGGCCAATGCTCTCCATCAACTCACACGCCACAAGCTATTATTCCACAGCAGTAACAGGCTACCTATGGCCATGGACAACACTGGCGTTTACGGAGGAGGGGCCTTGGGCACATTCACCTTTGGCTACGTATTTGCCTCTGCGATCGCCCTTCAGATCTTCTCCCAAGGATTCCCGCATGGCGAGATCCTTCGTTCACTCAACTGGCGCACTTTGGCGCGCACTACCAAGTCGAAGAACAGTGGCAAGTCACCCCCAAGGATTGCCACCCGCAGTGAAGTCGTCAACATAGACTACGACGACTTCTTCGACGATGAACCCCTCGAACGTATGGTTCAGCACTTATTTTCGCATTCCATTTGTCAACCAGTTCAAAAGCTTCTCGTCGGCTACCTACGCGAACAGGCCGCAATAAAGCCTATTCGGCATTGCCACTCACTTGACTTAAGGGATTTCCCCTCGATGCTCCTCAGCAGTCTTCCTCTATTGGTTCCCCTCTGGATTTTCACTAGCTACTACTGGACTTCGCTCTTCGGGGTGATGATGTGGGAGCGCTTCGGCTCCGATGTTGTGCATGGACTACTTTCCCGGTCTTTGGAATGCTTCCGATGGGGATGGGGACTCTTGAGGGTTCATATCGGGCCATCTTCCGCATCAATGGCGTTGTGACAATGACGAAGGGGGCTCGGCGGGTGCTCCCATGGGCGGGCTACGACGACGGGCCTTTCGGTAGCGTTCTTTATGATGGCGTGAGCCCTTGAGCTTAGTTATGGGTAGATTTATGATGAAATGAATAATGAAATGACGTCAGAAAGTGTTTCTTACGATGTGTGTTTTGCCGTGATGTGATGTGTGATGCTTCTCTCGCTTCCCCTTAACCACTAAGATCCTCGATGACAGGCACAATATCCTTGAGATGATCATAAAACTGAGTGTATTGAGACTGCAATATGAGTATCGCGGGGTAGACTATGACTAAATCTCACTAGAAATTACATATTGGCTCACAAGAAAGTAAGGGGCGTTCGTCGTGGCAACATGTTCAAAAGCTTGTGCCTGAGTTGCGCTTGGGATTTGACGAGAGTCGTCAGCAATGGCGACTCAGTTGCGACTATCTCGACCCATTCCAACCAAAGTAGAGGCGTCAATTAGCGAGTCAAGTCAGCAAAACTTAAAGAATCCACGTGTATTCCACGATCCGCTGATGATTTTTTGACTTTGAAAACAAAAGACAAAGACGCAGGGTAGGTTGCACTGGATGACAATGGCATGAATGGGTCCCGGAAACGTGCATAGAGAAAGCCACACCCGACGCCACAAAGACTCTGCCTGCAGAAGACGCATCATTACCCCTTGACCCAAGCGGCTCTGGCGAGAAAGGGTATTGGACAATCGAGGAGAGACGACATCTCGAACATTTGTCATGGACGAGACTTGGGGCCAAACTCAAGCATGAAGCTATTCAAGTGCTTCATTTTGCGAGTCAATGTCCCGGCCGGCAGTCCAACGAGGTCGATCGCCTTGACAACGATCCACCAGCGAGATCCATTGTCAATGTGTTTACGGGTAAGGTGAGCACATCGCGTGTGTATCCAGCTGGAGGCTTGATGTTTTTCAGCGCCACACAAGCACAGAGACAGTTGCTCCCGTCAACGCTCCGAATTGGGACGATTCTGGGCTTCTGTGCCCAGCTACGGACACACAGGATCTGCCCGGATCAGAGACATGGTATTGCAAACGCATGGCCGCCTCCTGCTGGGCTGGAGATTAGGATGACAATGCAATGCGGACGGGGTCCCGATCCAACCAGCCCCGGCCTAGGCCCCGGACGCCGTGACCTCGAGACCGCAGCCCATGGAGAACTTACCCATTGAGTGGCCCTGCGAGGCCCGGCCCTGGAGCGGATCGCCAAAGGCTGTTGGCCGCTGGAACGGCGGCAGAAATTAGCGGGTCGCCTAGGGGAGCTGTCACTGGCTGGTGGGTGGAGGTGCCCTGTCAGTGCACCCCGGCCGCCTTAGGTTCAGTCCCAGGGCGCTCAGGGTCATGTCGACCACCTGCAGCCGCTCAGGGACGCCTTAGTCCTGCACCCGCCCAGCCCAGGGTTCAGGGTGTCTGTCCGTGTCGGCTTCCCCTTGAACTTCTTGGAAGAAACTCGGAGTCGGGAGTCAGACAACGAGAGGATACTTACCCACAACCATTCTCCAGCCGTATCGACGTCTCGGCGACTCTCTCACCCTCTCTCTGAGTATCACGCTTCGCTTTGCCACTCTTGTCGGCGCCCATCGACCATCCTTCATCCGCTGTCCTTAAGGTTTCCCTTGGATTCCAATCGCGAAATCGCCCCAGGAGGAGCTTCAAGCTCGTCCCCCGTTTCAGCCTCTGGGACCACCCCTCGATGACCCAACCATACTTTAGAAGCCTTGTTCAGCAGGCTGGTCCTCTCTTGATCTTCAAACTCTGGGCCTGATCTTCGGCTTCGGTTCTACTCCCGTCGATAACCCAGCACGCGACAGACGGCCTGGTATTCCCAAGCGTCGTTGTCCTAGCGAATCCCCGCCGCCGGCACTGGATTGTGTCTCGACGCTGCCCGTTCCAGTCCAGAGACTCAAGCTATCCACCGTCGGCATGGATGTCGACGTCCCAAAGAGCGGACATGAGTCTCTCCCTTCAACCGCGCCTACCGAACGAACTTCCATGATGTCCCGAGACCCAGGACCTGAGACCCCCAAGATGGCTCACGATTCTATGGTTACGGTTCGCCTCTCAGAACCCGAGTCCATCGTACTAGATTCCCCCGTCACCACCCCAGAACTTGATACAAATCAATCGACGCCGACCAAGGTTCCAGCTTCCGACGAAGTCTCCGTTTGCGAAACCCCTGCACCCAGCCTGAAGCGGACCGACACGATCGAAGAAGTCGACGAAGAAGACGAAGAAGTCGACCAAGTCAAGACTCCGAGTACAGGAGAGGCAACAAACGCGGGAACCCCCCGTGAATCCTCACCAACCATGCCACCACCTATCCTTACGACCCGATCCTTGCGGGAGGAGCTTGCTGACGATGGTCACGTTTCGGATGATCAGGAAGAGGTGAACTGGGAGCAACTGGAGAAGACGGAAGATGAGCAGACCAAGGATGAAGAGACGGATAACGTGAGTTATTACAGCAACTTGAACTTGAAAAGCAGAAACTGACCACCATAGTCGACGGCATTGTTGTTGGCCCGGCTTGAACAGGAGAATGCAAAGCTGGCTACGAACCCAAAGAGCGTCAAAGTCCAAGCCGTAGACCGCGCCACTGCGGAGCGCAGTGCGGTCAGCAAACCTCGCCCTCCCTCCATGGCCCAGCTTCGACAGATGGTCCAAGGACCGACGCCCCCTGCATTGCGGTACTCGATGCTCCCTCCGCCTCCCATGACAGACCTCGAGTTCTACGCCGCCCTGGTCAAGGACTATCAGCAGACGGCCGCCAGGTTACCGACGCTCCTCTCAAATAAGATCCGCAAGGGTATCCCGCCGCCGCTGCGTGGGGTGGTATGGCAGAGCATGTCCGGGGCCCGGGACGCCTCGTTGGAGGAACAGTATGACCGCTTCTGTGGTGAATCTAGTCCTTATGAGATTATCATTGGCAAGGACCTGGGCCGAAGCTTCCCAGGAGTAGACATGTTCCGCGACCCCGATGGCGACGGTCAGCGTATGCTTGGCCGCGTCCTCAAGTGCTTCAGTCTCTACGACACCAAGATTGGCTATTGCCAGGGGCTCGCCTTTCTGGTCGGCCCATTGCTGATGCACATGCCCGACAAGCAGGCCTTTTGTGTTCTGGTCCGGTAAGGAATCAGCCCCAATATCCCTCCCTTTCCTCCCGTGCCAAGCCCGCAATAACTGACAAACAATCCAAGCCTCATGGAGCGATATGACTTGAGGGCATGCTTCCTCCCTGATCTCTCGGGCCTCCACGTCCGCATCTACCAGTTCAAGGAGCTTCTGAGGCAGAGCCTGCCGGTGCTGTCGAATCACCTCGACGACCTCCAGGTGGACCCTGCCTATGTCTCTCAATGGTTTCTGAGCTTCTTCGCCGTGACCTGCCCCTTGCCGATGTTGTTCCGCATCTACGATGTTATCTTTGCCGAGGGCGCTTCAGAGACATTGATGAGAGTCGCGCTATCCCTAATGCGGAAGAACGAGGCGCGACTATTGGCTTGCACTGAGATGGAGGATGTGATGCAGCTTCTTCTGTCCCGTGGCCTTTGGGATTGCTACCACTACAACCGATGAGTTTGTCCAGGACTTTGTCGGTTTGACGAGCGTTGTGACAAGGGAAAACATGCAGCAACTGGAGCAAAGCTACCGGGAATCCAAGACGGCCACCACCAACCTGTTCGGGGATCCGAGATAACCACTGCAGCTAGCCGGTTTCTGGGTCGTATCTGGGCAACCTCCACAACCAGTCTGTCACCCAAGTCGACCAACCTGAGCCCAGGAAATACGGCGCCCACAAGGCCACTAAGCATGCTGCGCCGCAGTGCCTCCAAGCAGAGTCTCGCATCAACACTAAACTCCATGGAGGCCAGCTCAGCAAGCGTCACCAGCTCGACGTCAACAGACGCCACCACTGTCTCGAGGGATTCTTCCAATACCGAGGATGGAGGCATCGTGCGCGAGTCGACTCCCGTTGGCACCAAGTCCATGATCGCCCATAAGAACCTTGACGAGCGTAACCTGCATGGCCAGATTGAGGACCTGTTGACGGCTCTCAGCGAGCTGCAGCGCAACCATGCACTCCTGTCGAACCAGCTTCAGCGAGAGCGTGAGGAGCGACAAGAGGATCGTAAGGCGGTTCAGTCTCTTCTCAATGGCCTAAGGCGGAAGGCAAACCGTGACTCGTCGTCAACTGAGTCGAGCGGACCTCGAGTCACAGTCTCGTCAGCAGACAACAAGGAGAAAGATGCAGAAGACGAGAGTGACAAGACCAAGGAACCCAAGGAGCCTATGACACCAGTATCTGACGAAAACGATCAGTCCAAAGAGGAGAAGACCCAGGAAGACTCCCCCTCTACACAGGACCTGGAGAAGCTGCTCGATATGGTGGAGCGCCGGTTCCAGACTGAAGAGGAGAAGCGACGGTCCTCGATGCTCATATCGAAAGCGCAACTGCGTGAAGAGTTATCTCATGCCAAGGATCAGCTCGCTGGCGCCATGTCGCAATCGCAAGAGTACAGCCGTCAGATTCATGACCTCAACCAAGAGATGTCAACGATCAAGGAGCAACTCCGTGAGAGCCATGCCCATGTCAGAACTCTACACCAAGACAAGCAAAGGCTGGAGAAGCAGATGCATGGTTTGAAGTCTCGAGTGTCGGCGAGTTCGGCTCATGAGTCGAGTAGGGACCCAGAGGCGGACCGCAGCAGCAAGGCGAGTGGAGTTGGTCTGCGAGAGTTCAAGCTTGGTCGCAGCAAATCGACACCATCACAATCCGAAACCGAGCCCGCGCCGACGAGCAAGTTCAATAAGCGAATATCGTCTCTGCCGCGGGGCCATGAAGCTGTGCCAATGGTGACCACAACGGCACCTGGGCCATCACCAAGTGAACATGAGGCCTTGCTGGTGGAGCTCGTGCAGGCAAAGACGGCCGAGGCAGTAGCCAAACAGGAGGCGGAGGAGGCTCGGCAAAAGCTGGAGGCTCTGCGGAAGTCTCACGGATTGGGCCGTGTCGAGTCGTCGCACGGCTCCTCGGCATCGCAGTCCGGGTCCGGAGGCGTGTTCGGCCTACTTACCGGTCACGGGATGGGCCACGGAGTTGCGGCGGCAAACGAGCCCCCGGCAACCAAGCCGGCACCGACGAACTCAGGATCGCCAGCATCCGGAGGGTTCTGGGGTTGGAGGAGGTGAGCTTGATGAGTACGGCTACAGCTTGTGGGATCTAGGTCCCAGCCAAATCAAGCCTCAGCCGCTTCGATGATGGGCCACGCGACATGCCTTTGATCGGTTTCCGGGGTCCGAGGACGTTTCTTTGTACATATTTGTTTGGAGGTACGAGTCCATCTTTCTTGTCGAGCACACTTGCTGGGACGCTATGGCGGAAAACTCGGGGACTCGTGGAGTTTTGCTGGGCTGGTTCTGTTTCAGTCACACTCCACCCCTCATCATCAGTCGTTCGTTTCCTTGGTTTTCGTGGTACAGCACCTCATGTTATCACCATTGCCGTCATCTGTCAGGGCGTTTGTCTACTTTAGCACGGGAGTTGGAGTTGAAGGCTGGTGCCGTCTTTTTTTTTTGGCGGTGATTCTTTGTTGGAAGTTTTTTCTTAGATTCCCGCAAGATCTGCGGATAGACAAACAGTTGCACAGCATCTATAATTGAGAACAGAAAAAAGAAATGAAGAGAAGAGAAACGATTCTAGCCCCGTCACTACTGTATGCGCCTCGTGGGAAATCGGAGAGGGGCTCGGGGGATCCAAGCAAGGTACGTGTTGATGACGCAGGATCGGCTCTTGCTGAAAATTAGTGGGCTGGCCAATGGGAAGACTCGAGAAGATGCAGCTTGGAAAGGGAGGTTCCGAGGGGATGGGCGTTGCCTACGTGCAGTTTTACCTATCCGGGTTTGGACTAATCATGAGGTTGTTTAGACAGTATCATACAGAGAATGAGATGCTGATTCGAATGTAGATCTATCGAGGACTATCGCGGGGGGTTAGATGAGTTGCAACCCTTGTTGCTATTGTCTCTTGGTCCAGGCTGAACTGAACTCCTTATCTCTTTCAACTAAAGCTAAAGATAGTTGCCGTGTGCTACTCGCAATAACATGAGGCCTGTGCTTCGAGAAAGATCCCGGCTGTCTTGTTATTTTTTCCGCCTAGGCTCCTCCTAGCCCCATCAGAGGAGGCCCCCCTTTTTAGCGTGATTATCACATGCATTGACAAGCTGGCTCACTTTGAAATGACCAGATCATCCATCATGTCAAGGCATCATTCACCCCATTCCTGCAAGGGGTTATTGACTTGGGGGCAGTGAGTGGTCTCTGAGTGAGTGTGTCTTTTATTTCTAGGATATGTATGTCAACCTGGCTGCTGAAAAGAGCAAGCTGTCGTCTGCACCTGCCCCAGCGCTATCTGCCCTTGTGGGACGCACCAACTGGAATGTCGTCGTTTCAGCGCCTCGATGACGGGATTGGCCTTGGCCGGATCTGCTCGGACGTTTTGGAAAGCTGTGGTGGTGTGTGACTTGGCAGGTACATGCAGCTCTGCTGTTTTCTACTAAGTGCTTCGAGGTCCCTCTCGGGTCCTGCCGTTGTGTTGCACTGCGTCATTCAGAGCTAATGAGAGAGAGCTCCACTGTGTGGGTGGGAGGATTTTGTAGCAGCTGCAGCAAAAAAGCAACGCCATCATGGATCCAAGCTCCATCGTCCGAAGCGCAGCGCAGCGCAGCGCAGGACAGGATGGCACAAAGAAAGTAACGGAAAACGGTCTTTGATGCCCGTCCGTCGATGCCGAGCGTTGTTCAGCGTCCTGTCGTGCTGCAGCGCTCCACTAAAAACCTGCTCTCAGGCCGCTGTCACAGGCTCTTGTTGTGAAATGTCCCTGTAATAATTTTCTCTGTCGTCGAGCGTCACTGCCGTCACTGATTTCCGTCCGTACCTGCCTTTCCAAAACTTGGTTACTTCCAATCTGTTCCTGTCCCCCTCCAAGACCAAAAAGTAAACCTCTTGAAGCAACGTCATTCCTCCTCCATTCTTCTTCCTTCACTTCCTCCTTCTTCTCCTCCATCACCATAATATAATCACCAAACCTCTTCCCACGTCAACGACATTGCGAATAGCATTCTCCTGTTCTCAGCTGCGCTCATCAGGTACGTCTTCATCCTAGACCTCGTCTTCTGCTTGTTCCAGGGGTACTCGTCTCGCTTGCTTTGCCCGTTTCTCTCACACGACACTCCCCGACCGCCCCTTATCGGCAGACAAAAATGCTCCAGACCAGCCAGGCCAGACCAGACCACACGCAGGCAGAGCAAGAGAGCCACAGGGAGCGCGCGCGTGCGAGCGAGACAGAGACAGCTACGTAGCTCCTCTCAACCTCCCTTGTCAAATCCTACCCTGCATCAATCAAAGCTTCCAAATTCTCGGGCCACTTTTGCTCACGCCGCCTTTCGCTTCCTGCAGAACATCTCCATCCTCTCCCGAATCACCTCCTATCCACGCAACGCGCGCCCGTCCACAGTCTTCCTTCGCCTAGTCCAACTCGCCTCGACGGTACTGCTCAGCGAGCGCAACAGCTTCCAGCCGCCCTCATCTCCTCGCCAGCTCGTCGAAATGGCTGATTCCGCCCCGGCCGTCAACGGCGGCTCTCTTCTCGAGGCCACCAAATCCAGTGAGGTGCGTCGTTGATGCGCTGTCCTCGTACGGGACATCTCGGACGCAGCTTTTTGCTAACCACGTTCCACAGTCTTTTCCTGCCCTTTTTGCACCACCATAACTTGGATCGCAACAACTACTCGAGCTCCTCTCTGTAAAGCAATATGGCTAACCTTGCTACTCCAGACGCCGCTGCTGCGTACCAGTCTGTTACCAACGGTATGAGCTCCTGCCTCACCTCTCCTGATACCTGGCACGTTTGGCTAACGCAATCTCTCACAGGCCCCGTTGCGCAGAACGTCTACGACCACACTCAGAAGGCTTCCAACGAGCTCTCCAACTTGGCTGCTGCTCGACGCACTCCCTCGACTCCCGCTGCCACTGGCCAGCCTCTCACTCACTACCACTCCTTTTTCTCTGAGCTTCTGTCTTGGAACAACCCTCGTACGTCGAGTCTGTTTGCTGTCCAATTTGATGTAGCTGACCAGCTTGTAAAACAGGAGCTTCCGGTATTGCCTACGTGACCACCGTCTCCCTTATTTTTGCTGCCCGATACTTGGATGTCCTCCGATGGGCTTTCAAGGTTTCGTGGATGGTCCTTGGTGTGACTATCCTCGCCGAGGTTGTTGGCAAGGTCGTACTCAACAATGGGCTGGCTACTCAGGTTCGCCCTCGTCGATACTATACCGTTCCCCGTGAGACCCTCGACCACATGATTGGAGATGCCCACGAGCTCGTCAACTTCTTTGTTATTGAGGCCCAGCGAATCATTTTTGCTGAGAATGTCTTTGCTTCTGTTGCTGTAAGTGGTTGCGCAAGAGCTACTTGATGGATGTAACTGACATATGCAGGCTTTTGTCGCTGCTTTCATTTCCTACTACCTCGTCAAGCTCGTTCCCTACTGGGGCCTTGCTGTTATTGGCACCACTGTCGTTTTCTTTGTTCCTCTGGTTTACACCTCCAACCAGGAGCTGATTGATGAGCAACTCCACCACGCCTCGGAGCTCATCAACTCGCAGACCGCTCAGGTCCGAGATGTTGCCTCGAAGCAGATGGAGCAGGTTTCGGCCATTGGCAAGCAGTACGCTGGCGACTACAGCGGCAAGGTCCATGACCTCCTCCGAGGCAACCATGGTTCGCGCCAGAAGATTGAGAAGCCCACCAAGGGCGCTGCTCCTGTTGTCAAGGAGCCCGAGTTCCCCTCTCCTCCCACTGAGGACCCCGTCAAGTCGGAGGCGGCTCCCCAGATTCCTACCCCTGCGGCCCTTAAGGAGGAGATCTCCGAGCCTACTGCTATCGATGCTGCAATTCCCGAGGTTCCCAGCGAGCCTGTTGTCGCCAACAAGGAGCCCATGATTGCTTCCTAAGCAACCGATACGAAACAGTGTCGACGTGTACACGAGCTGAGAAAAGGCATAGCTGGCCTAGGCAATGAATGTGTTTTACGGCATTTCGGGGCGCATGTCTTTCCTTTAATCGAGGGCAAGGGATTGTCAGATTGGAATCGGGCGCGAATTGGTTTTTGGGAGCATCCAATCCTTGGCAAACAATGCGAGAAACGACTCTAGTTGACAGTGATGAAAGATGGGCTTAAAATATGGATATGGGTTGGGCAGATGCTGGGTTTCGGAAGAAGAGCGAGGGCCTGGTAGTGGAAGGAGGCGAGGCTCTTGATTAATGTGTCATCGATGGTTGATGTTGATGGAACGCCAGCATCTGGCTCAAGGCTTGTTTTTGTGTGTGTGCGAATGCGTGCGTCTTGTCTTTGTCTCTCGAGGATTGGTGTTTAGGATTGTATAGTGTGTATTCTTGCAGAGGGCCTCGGCCTTGCGCGTAACCTGAGCCGAGATGCACAATTACAACTTGTATTCTTATACTGACTTTGATATTTTCATGGCAAGTGATGTGCGGAGTTGAGTGTATGGGTCCAAGAAGACTCATGATACTAGAATAGGGTGTTGAGTTGATAGTAGAGCAAGTACTAATGCAATATATTCAAGTTTTATTCTCTTAACGCCAACCCCAAGAGGTATACATCTACTTTTACTACCATTTCTCACGACTGTCGCCAACTGATGAGACCTAGACTTACTTCCTTCGCTTGCCACCTCCTCCATCTTCGTCGCCAGCACGCTTCCGGCCATTCTTGCGCCAGAACTCCTTGGTCTCGCGCTTCTCGCGGGCCTCCTTCTTCTCCTCGTTGTCGGCCAGCTTCTTCTGGAAGGCGGCGCGGTTCTCCTCCTTCTTGGCGCGGCGCTTGGCGGCTGCGTCGTTGCGGATCGTGAGCATCTGCTGCATGAGGGCGCGGGCTTTCTTCTCCTCGGAGCCGGGCGCCATGATGACGGCGCGCTTCTTCATGTAGGTGTCGCGCTTCTGCTTCTTGGTCTCGATGATCTGGGACTTGAAGGGGAGCTCGGCGGCTAGGGCTCGGGGCACGCGTAGAGGATTGAAGTGACGGGTCTCGCGCTCGATGGATCGGTACTGGCTGTTCTTGAGCTGAGGGGTGGCGACGCCCTGGTCGCGGCGGACTTCACCCGTTAGGCGCATGGGTTGCCAGCCGATGAGGTTGGTGACGGGGTTGTAGAAGCGGTGCGGCTTGACGGGGTACCAGGCGCGCAGGAAGACGATGTCGCTTAGGAGGATCTTGTCCTCGAAGGTGGCACGGAAGTGGCCCTCGGGCTTGGACAAGGCGCGCTTGATCTGACCACGGATACCTGATACGGTCTTGATAGAAGCGCCTTCAAACTTGGCAATCTCGAGCGACGAGTTGAACATGTCCTTGATAAAGGCCGTGTTCTTGTAGATCTTGGCAGGTGTACCCGTGAGTTTGAGCTTCTTGACGATCTCGGTCGACTCGTCGACGCTTAGGATAGTACCGGTGGCTGCGATACGGAAACCGGCCGTGGAGCCCGAGAGGGAGTTGAAGCAGACAAAGCCCGAGTTGGGGGCGATCAGGGGTCCGTAGATGGTACCGAAGCAATGCATGTGCTCGGGTGTATACTTGAGCATGCGGTTTCGCGTCCGCGAGTCGGTGGTGCTGTAGATGGGCATGGTCTGGAAGCGTCGCCAGCCGAGAGAAAAGATGAGGGGGTCATTCGACTTGAGGATGCGCTTGTGCCAGCGGTGTCTCTTGATGCGGACCTGAAGGAAGCCGAAGCGGTCCTCCGTGGCGGACAAACCGCCAACGACGATAGGTCGTCGGGCGTCAAACATGGAGACGAACTCTGCAGGGACATTCTCGAGGATGATCTTGGCGTACTTGCCGGCGCGGAAACCCTCGACGGCCGTTCGCTGCCTCTCGTCAAGGTTGGAGAACTCGTCCTTGTTGATGTCGAGCTGCTTCTGGATCATGGCCTTTTGCGCCTCGTACCAATCATCCTCGCCAAACTCTTGTATGTCTCCGCCTTCCTTACGCGCCTTGGCCTTGTCGTTGAGGAAGCCCTCTCGATCCTCCTCCTCGAAGCGCATCTTGAGCTCTTCCTTTCGCTTGGCGTTCTTTTCTCGCTCGGCTTCAATGTCGTCGGGGGTTTCTGGCTTCTGCTCCTCGTCTTGGTCTTCGGCTTCGAGATCTTCAAACACGCCGTCGCCTTCGTCGTCTGAGTCTTCTCCACCCTCCATATCGTCGTCGTCATCATCGTCCTCATCGTCTCCCGCGGCGAGGGCTGTTGATGTAAACTTGCGACGTAGGGCCTCGACATTCCTCTCCTCTGCCCACTTGGCGGCGAGGTCCTCATAGTCGTAAAGGGGTATTGACCTGTCTTCAACAGCGTCCCCTTTTCCTGTTTTGACTTCTTGAAGAAGTCATCATCATCATCGTCCTCGATGTTCTCCTCCTCCGACTCGTCATCGTCGCGCCCCACCGCTTCAGCGCATCCTCAGGGGTCATGGAGTCATCGTACATGAGCCTGGCCAGGTCTCCCGTGTGGTATGTGCGTCGCTTGCCGTGAAGCTTCAGGGCGTTGCCTGTTAGGTTGTCCTTCCACCGTAGGGCTGCGGCTTCTTCGTCCGAGTCGTACTCTTCGTCGTCGTCGACTTCCTCGGCTTCAGACATTGAGCCTAGATCTGAGTCGCTGTCGGCAAACGCAAGATCATCCTCGTCGACATTCTTATCGGCGTCCTTGCGGAACATCTTGCCCAGCTTGCCTTCGTTGAATTCAACCTCGGCATCTGAGTCGTCCTCATCGTCGCCACTGACGAAGCCCTCGTCGTCCTCATTCTCCTCATCATCTTCCTCATCGCGCTCGGCGAATCGAGCCTTGCGCTGTGTTTTACGTCCTGTATCCTCCTCTTCGGGCACTGCTTCAACCTGGCCACCGCCCTTGAAGAGCTGTACACCACCCTCCATCTGACCCAAGAGTTTTCGCTCAGCCTGCAAACCGACAATCATCTCTTCGCCCTCTCCTCTCTCGGCGTTTTCATCATCCTTGTCAAAGGTGAAGCCCTTCTCTCGTGTGATCCAGATGGCGTCGCCCTCAATCTTCAATCCGCTACGATCCGACATGGGCGCATGCAGCTTCTTCTCCTTCTCGTCCAGTCTTCGTCGTCCCGTCTTGCCGGTAATCTTAGCGAGCGCCTGCTCCATAGCAGGAGTTGGACAGGGGTCTGGCAGAACCTCCATGTTGGAGACTGTAAAGTCACCCAAGCCAGGAACGTGTACCCGCTGTCCTTGCGACGAAAAATTTGTGCCTCGTAGATATCCAGACAAGACAATCGATCGGTCGCACTTGGGATCCTCTTCGATCTTGGTTGGATGCGTGATATCTCGGAAACTGTCGATAATGGTGTAAGGGTGCGAGTTGCGCCAGATGAGCGGACGAGGGTTCTTCATGACCGAGAGGAAACGCGACAGGTTGTGGATTTCGCGATCGGGGTATCGTCCATTCATGACTCCAGAGAGATAGAAGAGATGCGCGCCCTGGTACAGCTCGGTCCACAGTCTCTTCTTGAGCCTCTTCTTGGCGTCCTTGAGCGCCTGGGGCTTTCGGAACAGGTCGAGATGGGTCAGGATGCCAAACACGTTTCCAGGCATACCCGTGGCGGCGAGGATGTTGAGAAACTCCATCGTCTCCATCTCGAAGCCGTAGTTGCCGTCAATCATGAGAAGGACAATGTCGGCCACCTTGGCGATGTCGACCATGGCCTCAAGCTCGTTGGGGCATTCGACAAACGTCAGGCGCTGCTTCTTGGAAGTGACGACGGTAATGGGGCCCTGAGGGTCGGTTATCGTCTCCTTGGCATATCGTCGGACAAGCGATTTGAGGAGAGTCGTCTTGCCTACGCCGGGAGGACCGACGATGGTGACGAGACGAGGCGGGGCCTCATCGGGTAGTCGGTCGACGAGGGGAACATGGAGGCGCTTTTCCTTGATCTGTTCATAGTCATCAGCATGATATACCACAAAAGTAGCTTGCGCAATGTGATCCTACATCCTGCGATCTCGCTGCTTGTCGTTGAAGCTTGCCCGGGTTAGAGAATGCGAACGCCTTGGGATTGCGCTCTGCCGTCAGGTCAGCCATGCGCCTCGATCACAGATTGGGTAGAGAAAACAAACCTCCCGTATGCGGCTTCTTCTCCTTTCTGTCCTTGGACTTGCGGTGCGGCTTGTGTACTTGGTCCTCCATGGTTGCGCGTGCTTGTGCTTCACGGGCTTCCACGGTCCATCACCAGTAGCAAACCAAAGGCCTGGTCGCTTTCAAAATTTCTATGGTCTCTTGGGAAAATTTATCCGATAAGAAGATAAGACATTGAAATTGGCTTATCGATAGAGATGCGGGGCGTCTAGTTGATGTTGAATGTGATTGGCCAGCAAGCGCCCCTCTCGTTTAGAGCTCGTTCAGATCAGCCACGGTCAGCCACATGAGGCTCAACTTCCATCTCAACTCCAAAAGTTCCCAACCGGACTCTTCCAACTTCCTGTTTAAGCATGGATCTTATCGCCCTGCAGGGCCAACTTGCCCTTCGGCGTGACGTACTCATCGTCGTTCCTCCATGCCTTCGTCCGGTGCGAAATTACATCATGGGCCAATCCTACAGGGCGAGCGACAAGGGTTCTTGGCGCCCAAGTCTTGGATGGAAACCATGAGAAGGGTATCATGACCTCCTTTGTTGAAGAGCTCTCAACTAGCGGATGATGTGATCTGTGAGATCTCTATTATTGGTCTCGAGTCCGAAGACGGTTTCCGAACGGACTTACGGTTGAGAGAGACAACAACTCTCATTGTCACTCAAAAGTTCTCGAGTAATCATCCGACCCCAAGGATTTTCGAGCTAAACCCATTGTAATAACTCATGGAGACTGTATGAGTCGACATTTTTAGTATCATGAGTAACAAGCAGAGATGACTCCAACTCAAGAACGCGCGGTCATGGTTGGCTAGAAGATCCAACGTCCCTGCATCCTATCCCCCGCATGCTCTAATGCTGCACTCTCACACACGCACTGCTCGTCTACCTACAGTAATGAGGAGGGGTCTCGTGCATATCCTGCGTGTCTCGCTTACACCTCCTTGTCGTCAGCCTTGTACGTAGGCATCTGTGCATTCGTCCGTTCCGTTGTCAGTTGCTTACGATGATGTGGTTTGCCTTGTTGCCTTCGGCGTGGCCTTGATGATCAGGCTTTCGTCATGACTCACGCAATCTCTGAGAGGTGACAATGCTGCTACGCAAGACAATTCCCGCAATTGAGTTTTTCGTGTCTGTTTTGGATAGGAGTTGCAGATGTGCTAGTGTAGTGGTCGTTTACGGTCGTTTACGGTCTTCGGGCTTCAAGTATAAAGAGATGGGCATGAAGCATCTTGTAAACTTTATTGAATCGCACACTATTCAATCATAACTACAATCACAAGCACTTGCACTCTTCAACTCAATTGACTCTCAATCAAGATCTTGTTCATCACCATCAACCAATCCATAACCAAACAACTTCGCAACATGTCGAACCCCACCACCAGCAGTAAGGATTCACACAAGTTAAACTCGACTGTATGCTGACTCTTGACCTTAGCCAACATGAACCAGTATACCAGCTCCAAGGCTGCCGATCCCGAGACAGCTTCCATTGCCACTGTTTCCTCAACCACGCCCCTGGTTAAGAAGGACAAGAAGGAAAAGGAACAAAAGCAGAAGAAGGAGACCGAGATCGACGCCCAGAAGCTACAGGAGCAGGCTTTGCGGTCACAAGTCCGCTTTACCATGTAAGAGACGGTAGTCTTGGAAAAGGTCACTTAAGGAGGGCTTGGCGTGGCCACGAAGGCGTCATGGCACTGTATTTAAAAGGGCCGTTTAAAGAAACGGCCCAGCGTTGGATATTTTGGGGATTTTGGATTAAAGCTCACGGGCCAGTGTGACTTGGAGAGAGAGTAACAGTTATCATTCACATCAACAAGACTGGCATTGGCAGTCTTTAGTTAAACTTGAATCTTATTATTTGCGAGTTCGCACTATGCTTAGAAGCTATCGTTGAGAATATCCTCGTTCATCTTGACCATGGTAGGGCTGTACTCGGATGAGTTTGGATCAACGCCGGCATCTAGGAGAATATCGCCGACGATTCTCTGACTGGCTTCTCGTGCTGAGATATAACTTAGTTATGGGTCTTGTAAAGGATACTTTGAGTCACTTACCAGGTGTCTGTAAAAGCTTGGACGGGGGCAGGGCAAACTGGATCGTCTTGGGTGGACTCATGCCAGCGTAAAGATCAACATCCTCATCTCCTCATCACTCTCCCAGTCAATCTCATACTTCTTCTTCCACTAGCAATGGTGCTCTCCTCAGCAAACACATCTCGCGTCTTCCTCGCCGTTGCCGGCGTCTGCACGCTGACGCCAGGTGTTCTGGGACCCTGCGTGGCTGCTGCGAGGCGCTGCCGGGCGTTGCTCTTGTACGGCGACATGAATGCCTCGCTGCGGAGGGTGGGTACCGCCATCTCGGGTGACGAGCCGGGAGAGTCGTCCTTCCACGCCGGGGTCTCCTTCTTGGGCTGGTTGCTCTTGAGCGGGGAGATGCGATAGGCGGGCTGTGTGTGTGTGGCCTGGATTCGGTAGTTCTTGTCGAGAAGGCGATGGAGCAGGGGATCCTTGCTCGCTTGCGCCGATTGTTCGACTGTATGATCGTCGTCAAACTTGTTCCGTGGCGTCATGGCCATGTCTGGTAGTCTGGCGGTGTGCTGGGCGAATAAGACGGTCGAGTCCTCGTTATCTTGCAGCACGGTCGTCTCATCCTCCTCATCCTGCATCTCTCGCTTCATGGTTTCATACGGTGACTGCATATCCGAGAAGCGCGTCCTGGTCTTGGAAGCTGGTGGTCGGGAGGTGCTGCCCGAGAGTTCGGCATCATCGAGGAGAGAGTCGTCGGCGTCGGCGTGGAAGGTGGAATGCTCTGCGCCGGTCGTGGCCGTCATGTCATCGTCATGCTGGGCGGTATAGTCTGCGGTGGTATCTTCTCTCATGGCCGTGCTCTCTTCCACGTTGGTCGTCTCGTCATCGTTCGCAAGCTCTTCGTAGCCGGAGAGGGAAACATTGGCCGAGGCCTCAAAGAACTGTTTCCAGAACTGGACGCTGTCAGCTTCGGGCGTCTCTCATTGAAGGAGATGGGCTGTACCTTTGATGCCTCCCATACGGCGCGCGAGTGCTCTCCATATTGCTCGACCAGCGGGAGGATGCTCGTAGTCACGATGCGATGCGACTTGCTAAAGTTGTGATCGATTTCTGCCCAGGTTAGCACCCAACGAGATACAACAAAGGCAATTTAGTACCTTGGAGAGTGAGGGTGATGGATTGTTCGAGCCTCTCAAGCTCTTCCGTCAATGAGAGATTACGAGCTGCGTTGCTTTGTCGAGACATGGTCGTAATACTTAGCGGTTGTCCAAGTCGCTATGATGGATGTTGGGTTGCTTGTTTACTATGCTCATGATAAATTGGAGCCGCGCGTGGGGACGCGATGAGGGGCAGCCTTGGCGGGCATCCACACATTTTGGCGGGGTATATTGCATCTGGTGTATCACAAAGCCATGACAACAAATGTTGAAATCCATATTTTACACATGATTTCTTCTCTCGTCAATTCTAGCCCTTGGTATAGTAGTCGTTCATCTCCAGTTTCATAAGAAGCTGAGCCACCATGTGATCTTCTCCAATGCCCTCCTGCTTCAGTCCCAAGTCGTCCGACACCTTGTTGCTTGTTGAACGACTCTTTTCTGTCAATGCTCGACAGACTGTCGCAAAAATTTGAACCTTTGTCTTGAAGTTCTTGTAGAGTCGCTTAATCTCGTCCCGTGCTTCTTCAGGGCTGGTGTCGGGGCCTATCCCCATGGCCTTCATCCGAGAAAACTTGGAATATGCCAATAGAGAGACGAATATTTCATCGAGAAGCTTCAAAACCGGCTGTTGTCTCTTTCTGAGGAAAAGAGAAAGCATGATACGGTCTAGAACTCGCGAGTGAAATTCTCGAAGCCTATCAGGACTCTCCACCGTTTCCGGGGTGCTGCTGAGGTCTGGATTGTTTAGATCTGACTCAATCTTGTCCAGCTTGGCTTCGAATGCTTGCCAAGGAATAGCAATGCCCGAATCGAAAAAGAATGAAGTGATGCCTGACACGAAGTGGTGTGCCTCTCGAGCAAATCGATACGAGATATCCTCAGGGTCGTACCAATGGGTCGTTCTGGAGTTGACGTCCCGGAAGAGCTGGTTGATGACATACAGCATCCTCAGGATTCTTAACAGAAACTTGAAGATGCGATCATATTGTGTCAAGATGACTGGCGTGATGATGCTGGACAGGGGACCTGGCGCCTTGTAGGACAAGCGGAGAAAGTCGAGAGCCTCCAGAGAATCTGGATTCATGCACTTCTCAATCTCCTCTTCCGACAGATCTCGTACACCAAAACTCAGGTCTCCTGGTAGTTCGGCCGAGTCCCTGGATATGCTGGTCAACCTTTCCTTGGAAAAGCCGTTGTCGGATGTAAAGCTCTCGGCTAACACTCCCATCAGTGCGAGCCGTAGCTCAGAGCTTGCTGGTGGCCAAGTATCTCGACCTCCAAGACGGAGGCCCATGACACCACCCTGTCGTGCGACTCCAGCTTGCCGTTCAGCTGTCTCCAACTCAGGGTCGAACAAGGCATGCGACAAGCGACTGACAAACAATCCATTTCCAAACATGTGGAAATCGCGGTGCATCTTGAGATGGCTGCGCAAGTCATGGTCGCTAAACAGAAGCCGCAGACTCTCTTGGTTGACCACATAGGATTGAGCCGAGGCAATACCACCGAAGGACAATACTGGGAGCAGTGACCAGTGAGGCGCAAAATCGGGACGTTGGGCGGGAGGTCGATAGGCCCCAGACAACCTTTGGCGGACAACTTGACTCAGAGAATCCTCGGCCCCATGATCAGGCAGAGGCTGGTTGAACTGCTCAATGGACGCCAAGAGCCGCTGTTCCATTTGGTCCGCCTCGATGCCATGATATTGCAGTTCAACTCCGGAAGCCAACGGAAGCATGCAACGCTTCAGGAGATCCTGCTCCTCGTGTTGGTCTGGCTCTTGATGCGTCCTGGCCTTTTGAACCGCCTCAAAGAGATTGGCCCGGTACTCGTTGACTCGAGCCTCAAGTTCGTGAATGGCGTCCCAATCGTAAAGCCAGCCGACTTTGGGAGGTCGAGTCACATCGAGGATATTCGGTGTTGCCAAGGGGTGTTCTGGGTGACATGTCCTAATGAACCGCAGATTCTTGCCCGTCTCAAAGATGGACTTGGCAATGTCGTATGGCATAAAGTGCGGCATCTTGTTCTCATCCAAGCGAAAGTCGACATCTTCCACCTCATGACCAAAGTCATCCATGTATTTCTCCTTGTCGACCTTGATGAATCCCTTGCTCTCACCAACGCTGGCTTTTGTTAGTGGAGGCCCTCTTCCCGCCTAGTTCCGATCCATTCCTCAAGGAACTCAATCCATGGCTGCGAGACCCGTTGCAAAACCTCACGCATGATCCCGCGTAATTGCTCTTCGCCATAGTCAACCGAATAAGCTTCATGAAACACGTAAGAGAGACGTGCTCGTCCGTGTAACCCTTGCGAAATTTGGATGTAAGTCTGCGAAAGGGGGCCAAGATTGTCAAAAGCCCTTTGACAGTCGACTGCAGCCCAAGAGTGATCGGGGATTCTGACCAGATACCGCCACATGCTGCTGGACATCCTTGAGGACCTGATCAAGGGCACCGGCCAAAGCAACACCACATCGGTTAGTACGCTTCGAATATGTCGTTTGACAAAGGATTGAAGTTCCAAGAACATCAAACCACATTTGTGACACTGCTTCTCTAATCCTGCGAGCACATCTCTCGAATACCCCGAAACACGCATGTTGGGCAATGCTGGAGCCAAAGATCGTCCCTTGTCCGGCCTGAGGAAAAAAACCGACTCTTGCCCAAGTGCCAAAGCAAGTAGCGAGGTGAAATAGGCCTTGGCATCGATAATAGGTATGTCGGAGTTCTTGAGTTCCAAAGGGTCCATCGACCACGTCAGGAGGGCATCGTAGACACCAGCACCAGCTTCGGTTACCATATGTGGTTGACCAACCGTTGATCTACCGGCGATAAAGCCGTCCCAAGTCTTGTGCTCGGCAACCTTTGTTTCCGGCTCGTCGATATCCATCCATAAATCGTCCGTCGGCTCCACATCGTGGATGGTCTCTTTGGGGGTTGGGACATCGTTGGAGGAGGTGGTGACTTTGGGCTCAGCTTCTTCAGGCTCAGGCCGTAGGGACGGTAGCTGGAAGAAGCCGTTCTTCTCGACGGCTATGGATGACAATCGCACTAAATCAGAGTCTAGATCATCTGAATAGTTTATTAGCATAGTTCAAGTTGGAGATGATAAGAGGGCACGACTTTTGAGACTGGGTGAGAAAAAGGGATTCGGTCCATCAAGATCGTCGTTTAGGTGCGCGTGCCATTTTGACCTCTTCCATAAGTCGGGAATATCAAAAACAGCTGATAGATCATCAGATTCAGCCATGACTGTTATGTTGGTTCCAGCAAACAATCCAGCATCGTCCAAGACGAAGGTCGTGTGGAGTGCATGGTTGGGTTGAGCTGTTGCGCATGAGGTCCATTGGTTCGGGCGGTCAATTTACGCGAATTCGGGGGCCCCGCGACGCGTTCCAGCGCTTTCCGCGCTAAGCATGCACTGGAGCTGAGCTGAGCTCCTTCCAGAACATGGCGCCAGCGAATCGCAGATCATTCACACCACACCTTGTGGAGGGCAGCTCATGATCAAAGAGAGCTTGAATCCTTCAACTCTCCATTTCCTGGGTTTCCTGCAGCATCTCTAGCATCACAACCGAAAATCGAGACATCCAGGAATCCTTCCACTTAATTCTTTGACCCGGATACACTCTACCTCCTCTACTCGTCACAGCTCAATCACAATGGCGCCTAGAAAGCGTGCCCGCGCCAGCACTCAGACTGCGGCGACGCCAACGCCTGCGCGCGACGACGACGCAATGGACGTCGATACTCCCCAGGCCGGCGATCAGGAGGAAGCCGCCGAACAAAAGGAGCCCGACAACAATTTCAACGACCACTGGACGGATGATCAAGTCGCTTCTTTATTCAAGGGTGTCATTCGTTGGAAACCAGCTGGTTAGTTTCCATGTCCATCCTTTTTTGACCTCTTCTAACAGCTGTCTGTAGGGATGCACAGGCATTTTCGAATGATAGCAATCTCGGAGCACCTACGGAATCACGGCTTCGACCCCGATCTATACCCGCACACGCGCATCCCCTACATCTGGCAGAAGCTTCGGACATACTACAACCTCGAAGTCATCGACGAGCGGGAGAACTTTGACGAAGATGAAACGGAGGATCGATATGTCGAGTTTTCGCTCCCCAGAGCAGAATTTTTCGACGCCATGATGCAGCGCGCAGTTGCCGACCCCAGCGAAGCGCCAACATCACCTGCGCAACTCGATCTCTCACCGGCACCTTCGTCCCCAGCCAAGAAGCGAAAGCGAGGTGACACCAAGACTAGAGGTACTTCGGTGGAGGACACTGAAGAGGGAACGGATGCACCATCGCCAGCACCAAAGACAAAGCGAGGATCAAGACAGAAGAAGAAGGGCGCGACGCAGACCAAGGCTGAGAAGCAGGAAAAGGCTGAGACGACAGAGGAAGAGGAAGCAGAGGAAGGCAGCTCGAGCTCGTCTAGTGAAGAGGAAGAAGGGAGTGCTGAAGAGGGTGGAACACCTGTCTCGAAAGCGACGAGAGGTGCCAAGAAGGGACAAAAGTCGGCGCCTGCAAAGACGAGGGCGAGAGCACGGAGAAGACGTTGAAGTTCAGGTCGAGGTGATTCTGCATCTTGGCGGCGGGATGTTATGGTTTAGATACCCTTAAGCAATGGAATTATGAATATGTAATGATTACTTTAAATGGTTCGTCTAGTTGTATGGACATGGCCTGGTAAATGCTTGTACATGTCTGGTCTTTCGACGTCTATTTGCTCTCCCACTCGCTGCGGTATCTCGTCTGGGTCCTCCAATCCCGTCCTATGGGAAAGATGCTCTCTACATCGAGTGTCGTCCGCTGCGCCGAGCCCGGCTGATACATCTTGGGCATCTCGATCGGCGGCTTCTTCTGCAGGAGATCCCACATCTCGGCCTCAGCCTGTCGACTGACGTGCTGGTCACCCTCCTCGGCGTACTGCTCCTGTCGTCTCTCTGTCGCGATGCGGTTCTTGAGGGACTCCTTTTTGCGGTATGTCTCTGGGAAGTCGGCGGCGGAGAACTGTAGGATCTCCATGGCTTCTCGGTTGATGGCGGCTTCTTCCTCGCGTGATGCAATCATTGCCGTCTCAAAGTCCGAGTCGTCTATTACCTCCTCGTTAGAGAGATCCGAAAGATCTTCGACCATGCTTGGCTCAAGTGCTCTTTTTGCCTTTTCTTCGCGTCCAGGCAAGTCACTCTCAATTTGATCGTAGCTAAGAGCTTCCTGGTCTGCCTCTTCGTCCCGGTCAGGTGGTTCGTTGTATACCTCGAGTCGAAGTCTCCGGGCACACTTGTTCCAGAACCTTAGAGAGTTTCGTTTCAGGCCTAGCGAGGCAACTGCGGTTTCGACATCCTCCGCCCTGATGATGTCGCGGGTTGAAGGCATGACTTCCTTCTTGGCTCGGATCCTGGACATGCTGAGAAAGATGGTTGTCTGGACGAGTCTTCTGGTTATGGAGACTGCCAAAGAATGGAAGTCCTCCAATGTCGTCGCCCACATTGAGGGAGGATTGTTGTCAATAAAGTTCCAATTCTCACTAGGAATGGAAGAGTTCATAAAGATGCGCTCAGAAAGCCCCAACCAGGTGGGAAGATGGAAAAGGGTAGAGAAGGGCAGGTTTTGGCCCTCAGGATTCTCGCCATTGTCAAGTTGACGTGCGATTTTAGGGGTAATGTCCCAGCATTCTCCCCATTTGCTCTCTTCCCGTTGCTCTTCTTTGCGCTCCTGGCGGACAGATATGGCGTCGGCTGCTTCTTCTAGAGCATGGCAGCACTGCTGGCTGAGCTCGATTGCCGCAGGGTGCTCAGGGAATTCGATGGCCGAACGCCTAACTTCTCGTTGTCTCAGAAGTTGTGCCCTCTGGAGCACGTGGAGGTAATGATTCACCTCGACCTCGCTCTTTGTGCCTATGCGCGAGGCAATTCCAGGCAGATCTCCTTGTCCTAAACGAGCGAGAGCCTCAAAGAAGAGTTTCTTTTCCAGGGTGGACCACAGTGTGAGGCCGATTTGGCTCGCGTCGAGGACGCCCTCTTCATCGACGACACAAACCCGCTGCGCCGCATCCTTAATGTCGATGTTGAGAAGGTTCAGATAGTCGGTGTTTAACACTCCTTTATGCCGTTTGAAAACACGAGGTGCCGGGTCTTCCTCTGCTGGGCGTTTGAGTGATGCCTGCTGATCATCCTCGCCTGCATCGATTTCGTCACCGCTGTATATGCTACCAGAGGCATCGCTGTCTCCTTGACCGTCTCCTTGGCCGTATTCTCCAAGAAACCCTTGTGCGACTTGGGCCCTCAGCTCAGCGTCGCCCATGTCAGGTCCCTCCTCAGCGAGGGGATCATAGTCGGTTCCCGGCTCCATGCTCCCTCGTTCCTTGTGTGTCGAAGATTGTGAAAAGGCGAAAACATGATAGCAACGGCGGGACTAGGGAGAGTTCCGACCTGGGAGTGAATTCAAGGCCAGTGAAGAATGGAAAAAGATTGAAGCTTGTAAAAAGTGAAGAAGCTGGGCTTCAACCCATGCTTCACGGCGTTCAAAGTAAAACTGAAAAGGTGAGTGTGCTCAAGGATCATTGGCCAGAAGATTTGATCCTGATTACTAATCTTGCACCAGCATCAACCTCTGCATCACCAATTTTCATCAATCACACTGCATCAGCCTCAACGTTTTCGCGTTGTGTTTCTCATAATGTACAATGCTACAATTTGTTTCAAAATGTCTTTTCCGTCCGAATACCGGGATGGGCGCATCCGCGGCCACTCCCTTGGCTTTGAAGGCATTCGCATCAACTTTGGCTCATAAGAAGCCCAAGCTGAAGCTTCGAGATTATCAAGAGGAGTGCATCTCATCGGTTCTTGATTCATTGAAACAGGGCCATAAAAGAGTAGGAATATCTCTGGCTACTGGTAGTGGCAAGACGGTATGTTGAACTTACATCGTGAAAGTCCTTCAACTCACAAGTGCAAGGTCATCTTTACACAGCTCATCGACAAGGTTCCGTCAATATCCAAGGAGGCCACGCAAACCTTGATCTTGGCACATCGTCGAGAGCTTGTTGAACAAGCAGCTCATCACTGTCAACGAGCATATCCTAATAAGACTATTGAGATTGAAATGGGCAATGTACACGCCACGGGAACAGCCGACATTACTGTTGCTAGCGTACGGAGCATAACATCACAGGACCGTCTGAGAAAGTTCAATCCCTCGCGGTTCAAGCTGGTGCTTGTCGATGAAGCCCATCATATTGTTGCGCCAGGCTATCTCAAGACCCTGGGCCACTTTGGGCTTGAGGAGAAGCGGGACAATTCTCCAAACCTGGTTGGAGTGTCTGCTACCTTTTCACGATTTGATGGAGTTAGAATTGGTGCGGCCATTGATGAGATTGTCTACCACAAGGATTATGTGGACATGATCTCTAAGAAATGGCTCTCGGATGTCATCTTTACGACCGTTGAATCACACGCCAACCTATCAAAAGTCAAGAAGGGTGCATTTGGTGATTACCAGCCTGGTGAGCTATCCAAGGCTGTCAACACGGACGAAATCAACGACATCACGGTGCGCAGCTGGATGGCTAAGGCTCCTGGAAGAAAGTCGACATTGGTCTTCTGTGTCGATGTGGCTCATGTCGTCGAGTTGACTGAGCGATTCCGAAAACATGGGTTTGATGCGAGATATGTCACAGGAGACACCCCCAAGGTTGAGAGAGGCGAGACTCTTGATGCTTTCAGGAACGGTGACTTCCCTGTTCTGGTCAATTGTGGCGTCTTCACCGAGGGCACTGATATTCCGAATATTGACTGCATCATCCTGGGCAGACCAACCAGATCACGCAACCTGCTTGTTCAGATGATTGGAAGAGGGATGCGATTACATCCTGGGAAGAAGAATTGCCATGTCATCGATCTCGTGTCAAGTCTGGATACTGGAATCGTGACAACTCCCACCCTGTTTGGTCTTGATCCAAACGTGCTGGTTGAGAGGGCAACAGTGAAAGATTTACAAAAGATTAAAGAGTCTCAAGAGACAGAGCATGTGGACTCTCAGATGTCTCTCTCCTATCAAACATCTGGCGGCCCAGGCTCCCCTGACTCAGTCACGTTCACTGACTACTCGTCCGTGTTGGATCTCATCGCTGACACATCAGGCGAGAAGCACATTCGTGCCATCAGCAAATACGCTTGGGTTCAGGCGGGAGAGGAAAAGTTTGTGCTGTCAAGCCCAAATGGCTCCTATATCAGGATTGAAAAGATCAGTGAGCGAATCAAGGCATCTGAGCCCATCTTTCGAGCCGTCGAAGTGCGTGCGCTTCCTCCTGGTATGGCAAAGTCACCTTATGCGATGCCGAGGGAGATCCTCACCGCCGCAACATTCACCGACGCTGTGCACGGGGCGGACAGCTTCGCTGCAAAGGCATTCCCTCATACCTTTATTCACCGCTACCAGGCATGGCGTTCATTACCCCCCACAAAAGGGCAGGTTGACTTTCTCAACAAGCTTCGCGGTAAGGCCAAGCCCCTGACTGTCGACGACCTGACAAAGGGCAAAGCGGCCGACATGATCACCAAGCTCAAGCACGGAGCCCGTGGTCAGTTTGCGAGGATTGAAGCGGGACAGAAGAAACAGGCCCGGCAAAGAGTGGCGGCAGAAACCAAGAGGCTCCGCGAGCATGTCAGCGTCGGACCTGTGGCCGTCTGACGGGGTCATGAGCCGGAAGGAGCTGCTATTCGTCAGCTATGTAACAAGACATGTACAACATTATAGAAAAGGGCATTTGGCTGGACAATTTCTTGGTGCTTGTGCATCAGGAGGTTTTCAGAGATTGTCCTCTGGAAGCCGGTATAGAATCTCGGGACTTGATGAAGGGTTTGGCATGTATCACCTCCTTGTATAGTTGGAAGCAACTCAAGCCACGAGCTTGAGAGACCTACTCACATGAAAGACTGTATTCATCTCATTTTAACCATCCCATCAAACGTGTACAGACCGGGCTCGCCGAACAAGGGGGATTCACAAAGGACATCGCTCATGTCCGAAGTTGAGCAAACAAAAAGGAGTCAAGGGACTGAATAAAAGGGAGCAGACGCCTGTATCTCCCAGTCATCGAGATCACCCCCCCTCTTTCTTTACTCCTCTGGCGTGTGATTCACAGACGATGGAGCAACACCAACGAGGGGGAAGTTGGTCAGCTTCGGCCGAGGCTGGCGGGAACTGTCATGGCAGTGATGGCAGCTGGTGTGCTCACGAACCTGATGGCGGTGGGCTCTGCCACTGCCCTGGCACTTCTATGCTTTGAGTCTTGATGCGTGTGCCTTTTTCTTTTTGCCTCTTCTCTTTGAAGCTACTCAACCTTCTCCAAGAGATCACTTCAATCACGCCCACAGCGTCATCACCTTGCGTTCAAACCTCATCTCCTTGACTAAGTTTGCCAGGCGATATACAACCATGGACTTCGATCGCAGCGAGTCCTCGCTTTCCTGTATCCGACCACCGTCATCGCTGCTCATTGAGCGCCACGTCGAGCCTGATGAGCCCACCAACGCCCAGGAGAAGGGGAAGCGCGTCCACTTCTTCGATTTCTTCTGCCCAAGCTCTCCAGCTGCTTCACCTTCCGAGCCCAGAGCAATCGTACAGAATGAGGAGAAGCACTTCGAATCAGCTGCCGTTTTCTCTCCAAGCTACGAGGCTGGTCCATCTACTTTACCCAAAAACGTCGTTCAGAACGAGGAGAAGCAATTTGAATTGCCCGATGTCTTCTCTCCGACTCCTGCGAATGTTCCACACATCTTGCCCAAAGTCATCATCCAAAATGAGCAAACGCGCCTCGACCTACCTGACGTCTTCTCCCCAACACCCGACACAGTTTCGCCAACGAGGCCAACGACAGACCACCACCTGCCCAGCTCATCCTCTCACCAACATTCATCTATAGAGGTCATCAGCACCCCCGCCGACCTGAGAAACTTCAAAAGCGGCGAGCTCGAGCGCCAAGGAGCCCCTGCTCGTGAGGTGCTCAGGGACCAGTTCACGGGTCCTTGCCCAGTTGGCGACCCTTCTGTGCTTGACCCGGGACCGTATAGACTGATGTTCCCGCCTGCATCTCGCGACGCATACCCCAACATCGAGAGGTTCCCGTTTACGTTTGTGGAATCATCCAACCCTGTCGACCTAGACGAGCCCATGGGAGAATACGTTGAGCAGAGCGACAAGCTAGAAGACTTTCTCACCGCGCAGAGCAAGAAATACATCAAAGACTATACCATGTACGCCCGACAGCACGAGAAGCTTACTGCGACCTGGAACAAGATCAACGACGCCCGATATGCCAAGGCTGAGAAGGAATCGCGCAGGGAAGACCACAATTCCGCCAAGGGAGGGCACATCATTATTGATTCTCTCACTCGGAACCAGCAGCGCAAGATTATTGAGCTCGAGGCGGACCTGGCACCTCTGATGGAAAAGGTGGCGCTCAACCGTGCCGAGACTGAGGGCGCCATCGCGGCGGCCTTCATGTTCAACTGGGACTGCGCCGATCTCCCGCCGACGAAGGAACAGGTATCTACATTGCGCGAGATCAAGGGATTCGAGAAGTTTGTCTTTGAGAAAGAGAAGCCTGAGGTCAAGACTGGCCTCGACTATGTCGTCACTGAGGCCGATCTGCATGGGCACGCCGGCAGCCGTAACCCTACTCAACCTTTGTTCGACGATATCCGGAGGGAGAGCAAGAAAGTATACCAGGAAACATTTTGGAAGCAGCGAAAGGAAGAGCTTCTACACGCTCCGGTAACTTCTCTCCCACTGCCTCCACCTCCTAAGCCCGTCGAGTCTGCTGAGCCAGCTCCCTGGGAGGCGTTCCTATGCACCAAACTCAAGACGACCGTCAATGACGAAGCCAAGTCACCGACTCCAATTCCAGACTGGTTTCCCTTTTTTGTCAAATCCAACATCTTCAAGTTCGAGAGCTACAAACTCCAAGACCAATTCAACGAACTCCTCCGCACAATCCGAAAGCTCGAGTCAAGAATTAACAGCCCCGATACTCCTGCACGGTCCAAGTGGGATCTTGAATGGCACGATCCAAGCCTTGCGTGGTCGACTCCAGTCCGACAGAAGAGCGGCGGCTAGTGGAAATGCCGCTCGGATAGGGACGCGCCGGTCGGCGAGCGCATGTGTCGTCAGTGTCACGGGATGGGGACGGCCCTTGAGCCTCAGTGGAAGGCTCCTGATGAGGATGCCGGGTTCGAGGGCGATTTCGACTTTGCGGATGTGTTTGAGCCGTCGTGGGATTCCAAGAAGCCTGACTTGGAGTCGCCGGAGACTCAACTGAGGGAAATCAAGCTTGGAATCAAGAAGGCAATGATTGCCAAGAAGAATGCTGGGAAGGTTCGGACTCGGCCTGTACGTAAGTGAAAAGGGGGTGGTTTGGGTGCCGGGGTATGAAATCACTGTAGCAGGGCGCCTTGCTGTCTTGCAAAAGGATATAGCGCTCAAATCAAAGTAAAATCAGTCTAATCAATCAATCATGGAAGCGTTGCACGTTTCTAATAGTGTATGCTCTCAACTGTTCGACTCTCATGCTGTGTCTCTTGGCTTGGGCGTGTGTGGATGCTCTTGCTACCGCAAATACCCGAGTTTGCTGGCAATTCTTATCAAACATGAGCTTCCCGAGTTGGCATGCTGGGTATTGCTTGGTACGTGATGATTTTGTCTTCTGCTGAAGGAGGAAGTATTTGTTAGCAGGGAATATATTTAGACCCAAGCAGCCTCATTCAGAATTGGTGAGCAATTAACCCCTCGACGAGTATATAAACCCCTCCCCCCGTCTGTATGAAACTACTTCTTTTGTTCTATCCACAGATGTACCATATACGGTAGAGATGACGACGAAAGGGGCCAAGGTTTCTGCTAGTTTGCTCGCACGCCTGAGCATGAAGGTTAACACTGAGCAGTTACTTACCAGTTCGCTACAACCTACGACAGCAGTCTGAAACCACCGGACCAGAGGCTGCTGAGTAGATAGACTGGCGGCGCCTGATACTCCCCTCTTGCGAGAAACCGTCTCGGATTATCAAGAATCCAAATTCTTTCTGGTCTGTCTTGCCACCACTCAAGTGGCACACAGGAAATTGGCAAACCGTTCCAACGGCTTATCTATACTCGCCTGGGAAGAGAGCATGGATTTATCACCACCTTGTGCACCCTCGCTCCCCGGAGCCAAAGGTGCCCTGAGGGCTAGGGTGGTCCACCCAGAGGAGCCTTGGGGTTTTATTCGATTCCACTGATGTGACTGGAGGACCACAGTTCGTCTCAGAGAAGACCCAGCGAGCGAATCACACTCGTACTCGCGCTGGCTGCGATGCCAGAACATACAACAAACTCGGAACCTTCATTTATGTCACCAAAACGACGGCTTGATGCTATGGATCGTTGTCCTCCGACACGTTTGAAGACTGAGGCGTGTGCTCGATGCTTGGCGAAACTCGTGACTGCCGCTCCTATAGGTAGCGTACTAATATCTGGAGAGGATGGTTTCGAATGACACAACTTCAAAGGTGGGATCAAAAGGGCCTTCCTATGCTACAACAGAGCGATTGCAAGGGCGAGGAGGCTTATCCTTCTGGGCTGACGAACTCATTCTCGCTTTTCCGGACCCTGGGGAGAGTCACGCCAGGACCCGAGACCGCCGTAATGAGGCAAAGAAAGACCAGCTGTCAGCAGCTGTTCCTTGCTGTCTGTGGCCTATATATACCAACAGTGGGAAGCCACAACTTCCCCCACATCTATCTACGAAAGATTATGGGAAACCAAGTCTCCCAACTGGGTTTCTGCGCTCATATTCACACCACACAATGCACAGCAAGCAACGATACTGTGTGTCGAAACGCATCTGCTTAGGGCCTGGGCAGGGAAGATAGCACAAACGTCCAGGCTTCATCCGAGTCCGGGCTCACTACTATACTCGGCGGTGTAGACAACATCTCCTCCCCACACAATGGCGTCTGTTTGTGCTCGAAGATCGGTTTCATTAGCAACGCTCGCCGGTCCGCCAAGCGCGTAACTTCGACTCGTCCTCGCATGGTTCCAAGCAGTCTTGTCACGGGATTTATTCCTTGCAATTCCTCCGCATATCTCCTGCCTACGGTCCTCTATATATCTCCGACAGCATTCATGAGTACGAACATATGGATATTTGTCTTCGTGTACGAAGACACCCTTAAGTACCACTAGTCTACTCCTTTTTACCGAATGCCAGTGCACAGAATAGCCTCCTACACGTCAAACGAACGATGAGAGTTCCTGTGTTTGCGGGGGCTAATCAGTACCTTTTATATAATATCGCCGTCGCCCACGAAGAAACCGACTATGGCACACTATGGAATATCTCAAGTCCCAAGAGCTCAATGCATTCATAATCCGTCTTCGTCACACGGAGCAAGGTTACTTTCTGGATTAGTTCCTTGATCTTACGGGACGGGGGTGGTAACCTTCCTCAGCATGGTGAACAGTGCAAGATCTTGGTGAAAGACGCTGGCACTGGATGCCCAAGAAACTGGAGGCGCTCGCTGATCAGTTGGCCGATGTGATGCCAGACGCATGTCATACTCACTCAAATGTGCCAAGGATGTATTGGTGTTTCTGCCAAATCCTGCCATGTCGTCGCCAATTCGCAGCCTCACTGGTTGCTGCAGCACCTTCAGGATAACTTTACCTGTTTTTGGAAGCGCATACAACGTCCTCATGGTTACCTTATCGTATATACAACGGCCATATGTGCCACGAACAAGCCTTAAAAAGTATGGGGTCCTGCGAGACTTTCACTGGGCCAATCTTGCTTTGGTCAGGATATGGATCACAATAGAATCGATACAAGCGTGGCAAGGTATATATCGTCTCTCTCGAGAAGTCATTATGCTGGCAGCTGCATAAATGGCAGCCATATCAGACTCTGGCCGATTAATCGCCGCCTAAAGAAGGATCGAAAAGAGTCAGAGTTCAAAAAGCCCTTTGGCTGCCTTCTCCGTCATCGAACCGACGCAATCGCCGGTGGTCAAGGGCCAGGGCGAAAGGCGGCCTGACGGACCTGCACATTGTTGATTTGTTTTTCTGGAAATTCTACACAATAGAGACGCAGTGTATCACATCGTGACACCCTGGACCCAGAGGCTTGGTCAACTCTATACAAGATTTGCTTAAGTTGTGCGTCTGGTCGATTTGACAAAGCATCCCCCTCCCCCTTATTATATCCATATTATATACCTACTCCCATTAGCGCACAAGGCATGACGACCAAGAGCAGCCCATGGTTCTTTGGCCATGTACGCCTGCCCCCCTCTAGCTACTTACAAGACGCCGACATCTCTATTAGAGATACCAACGAAGGCCCTCTAGACGTGGCCATCCTCTTAGAAGGGAGAGATGTTGGGGCTTTCGTTTGACCTGTCGGTAACTTGTATCAACCAGTTTCATTCTCCGACGCTCTACTTAAGCTGTCATGATTTGGACATGTATGTCTTTCAATTGATTTCGAGGGGCCTCCTCATTCATCCCAGTGTGGGCTTGTACTGAGTTCTCGGCTCGACCCCAAAGCATACGCACCGCGGGACTTTATCATCTAGTACCCGATTCTCACATATTAGAGTGCCGGATATTTCTTCTACCATATAGATAAACGGTTAAGAGTACTATCGGATTTCTTACGACAGCACGTCTCTTCTCGCAACTATCGCCAATCACGGCTACACTTGCGGCTCCCCCAGATCCCCCACAATCCGAGTCATTTATCACTCCCTGTCCACCGAGCCCCTATTGCTTCCCAACCTTTCCAATGGCAAGCTTCTGCTGGTTCATCGCTGGCCTTGCCAGGCACTATCAGAGGCACTTACGATCGATCCAAGCAGTTTGCGATATGGGACGTCAAAAACCAACGGAATTCTAAGGAATGGCGGACATGTCTAGATACGACAGTTATCTTACTCAGGCCGGGCTCGAAGGGACAGGGAGATCAAACAAGAAGAAGGAATTGCATTGAAAAGTGCGAATAATCGAAGGTCAATTGGTGTCATCACAATATCATTATTATCTCTGAGAAACCCTGGTTATCCAACAGCAATTCCGACTGAAAGGCAATTCTCAGCTAGAAACCTCAACTAGTAATCTGTTTCTAGAAGCTTCACCACACAAGATAAACATTTAGCCATGCCATAAAGTGTCTCTCTGTATTAAATTAACCTTTCTAGTTGAGAAAGTCGCTGCCAGGGAAGTCTCCCAAGGTAGTAACATCCTTCAGAGCCTGTACCACAATCTCGATACCCTTGACAAGATCTTCTTCAGTAATTGTAATCGGTGGGCTGAAACGTAGACGACCAGCTCCAATACCCACCAAAACACCTCTGAGCGCTACCAAAGCAGCCACCCGTCGAGCGGTGACGCCAGGGACAGACTCATCTAGAACAAGAGATTGGAAGAGGGCACCTCCTCGAAGTTCCTTGACGTGAGGGGGAGACAACTTCTTAACTGTCTTGGAGAGCAGTTCTCCTAGGCGTTGGGAGCGCTCTGAGATCTTTTCTTCCTCGAGAACTTCAAGAGAAGCTATGGCTGCAGCGCATGCCACAGGGGCTGCGCCAAAGGTTGAGAGGACCTCGTTCTTACCGAGGACATCCATCACATCCTTCTTGCCCATAATGACAGACATAGGGTAAAAGCCTAGATCACATTAGCCAACAGAAGTACAAGACCAGACAGGGAGATGTTCACCTCCAGTTACAGCCTTTCCAAGCGTGACCAGATCTGGATGGACGCCTTCTTCGTGCTGGTAGGCCAAGTCCCTTCCAGTTCGTCCATAACCCGACTGGATCTCATCGCAGATGAAGAGAATGTTGTACTTGCTGCAGAGATCCTGCACAGCCTTGAGATATCCCTTTGGCGGGAAGCGGGTACTGTTGAGGTAAAACGTCAACGGGCAGCTCTCGTTTCGGTTGACATCAGCACTCACCCAGCCCAACCCTGAACAGCCTCAACTAGGAAAGCTGCAACCTTGTGGCCGTCTTGCTTGAAAGTTTCTTCTAGCACGTCCACATCCCCGTACTGAATCAGCTTTCCGCTCGTTGGCGCATACGGACCGACATTGGGAACGTGTTGTCCAAAGTCTGAAGAACAAGTCAGAGGGAGTCATATCAAATAGGTCAAGAAGAAACTTACTCTTTGCAACGACGGTAGCAAGAGGCATGGTCGCTAGTGTCAATCCGTGATAACACTGATCAGTAGTGAGGATCCAGGCTTCACCCTCCGAGATGCCCTTCTTGGTATAAGCCCACTTGCGGGCGATCTTGACAGCGGACTCGACAGCTTCAGAACCGCTGAGCATGGTTGCAATAGAATCGTAGCCGAATTTCTGCAGACCTTAGACACTAGATTCTAACTAAGAACAAAGGCCGGCTTACCGTCGTGATGCGCTCTGCAAACTTGGCATAGAGAGGGCTTATGTATGCAGTGCCGACGAGTGGCATCTTTTGAATTTGCTCAGCGGCGGCTTTGGTGATCTTGGGGTGCGAATAGCCAAAGTTCATGACGGCGAACTGAGAGATGAAGTCAATGTACTTCTTCCCATCTACATCAGTGATGATGTGGTCTTGGGCACTCTCGACGGCCACCTAAGACAAGTTAGAGGAGTGTAATTAGGACAATACGGTTCAACTTGCAGGAAATGTAGCAAAACCTCCTCGGACATGCTTCGACCACAGTTCAACATAATGCGAGGTTTGCTTGGACAGAGTGAGGTCCTTGTTAGAGGCCGTGCTACCCTCGGGCAGGATATCCGTTGCAGAAGGGGCCATTGCGAATGAGATGAAGAAGTAGTAAAGAGACTGATTGAATGTATGCAATGTTTTGATCAAGACTCTGGTGTTTAGCTTGCACTTCTTATACTTGAGCCTTGTGACTCTATCTCGTGGCGCTTGTTCGGCACTGGGACTGCGACTCGCACTTCCCAATGCGGTAATCCACCATGACGCCGTCTCGCAGATAGATGATAGTGGTGCCGGCAATCACAGCCAATAGTTATGAACCGGCCCGGTCCTTGGATGGTGATTTCTAAGCCGAAATGACTCCTCGTCAAACTATTCTTCGGCTTGAACATATGGGTGAGGGAATGAGGCCGATGATGCTGCTGCTGGGGTTAAGCTGTCATTCACAGTTCACACTACGCTCGACCCTCAGATCATTAGGATGGCTCAACTTATTGGCGCTCATACGCAAGTCTAAATGGATCATAAAAGCTGAGTAAAGATGGGTAAATATCACGTTGAAATACGGCGAGCATGATAGTCATCCACCTCCAGGTTCTCTTTCAGTATAAGCCAGAGAGGTGCAGTATGTGAATCAAGATATCAACCAACGTTCTTTATCAAACATGTTTCTTTCATGTAATACTCTAGCTGATAGTCCAAGTGCCAGTCTTTTGAATCAGATACTCAGCAACAGCCACATCCTTGCCGCTCTCCTTGCCATAACCACTCTCCTTGATACCACCAAACGGGCTCTCAGCCGCAGATCCATTTCCAGTGTTCTATAAAAGGTGAGAATCATTTCAAGTAACCTTGTGGATAGAAAACTTACCAGCCCAATCATGCCTGCCTCGAGCTTCTCAAACATCCTCCACAGGCGATCGGCATTCTTGGAAAAAGCATAGCTTGCTAGGCCCATGCTCGTTTCGTTGGCTAGCTTGATCGCTTCGTCCTCCGTATCAAACTTGAAGAGTCCGCAGACGGGGCCGAATGTCTCCTCGTAGCTCATCTTCATGGAGGAGTTCATGTTGGTCAACACAACCGGCTCCATGAAGTAGCCGCCGCTGTCCTGTCCATCGGGAGTGAATGGCTTTCCGGATCCAAAAGCCAGCTTTGCGCCGCGTGAAACTGCATCTTGAACCTGTGCCTCTGCCTTCTCCAGTCCGACGGGTGTTGTTACCGCGCCGAATGTCGTGTTAGGGGCTGCACCATGGCCGATATTAAGCTTGCTCGTCTTCTCGACAAACATGGCTGCAAACTTGTCATAGACGCCCGCCTGGACGTAGACACGATTCGCAGAGATGCAAGCTTGACCTGCATTCCTCCATTTCAACTTCATGAGCTGATCGAGGGCCTGATCGAGGTCCGCATCGTCAAAAACAATGAAGGGACAGTTGCCTCCGAGCTCAAGCGTGCATTTCTTTGGGCCTCGCGCGCACAAGCCGGCGACAATCTTGCCCACTCGCGTACTCCCGGTAAAGGTCACCTTTTTGACCAGCGGGTGTACGCACATGGCCTCAGAGAGGCTGGGCGTGTTCTCGAGAGAGGTTGTCAGGACGTTGAAGACACCATCAGGGAAACCTGCTCTCGTGGCGAGGTCTGCTAAGGCAAGGCAGGTCAAGGGGGTCTCTGGAGACGGCTTCACGACCATGGTGCAGCCAGCTGCGAGAGCAGCGCCGGCCTTTCGGAGGATCATAGCAACTGGGAAATTCCAAGGTACCAGAGCAACCGAAACGCCGATAGGCTGCTTGATCACCAGGACCCTCCTATTAGGAGCAGAAGGAATGCTGATGGAGCCCTGGATGCGTTCTGCTTCTCCAGCAAACCACCAGGTAAAGCCAAGAGAGTACTCAATCTCTGCGTAGGCCTCAGAAAGTGGTTTCCCGGTCTCGTACGTCAAGAGCTTGGCCAGGTCATCACGGGCATCGCTGATGAGTCCATGCCAGGCGAGGAGAAGCTGAGCTCTCTTACGAGGGTTCATAACGCTGTATTCTTGAAAGGCTTTGTGGGAAGACTTGATGGCTGCGTCGACGTCTTGAGGTCCATTGTCTGGGCATGTGGCCCAGACGTTTCCACTACCTGGATCAAGAATGTCGAACCGCTTTGAGGATGCTGCGGATACCCATTGCCCGTGGACGTAAGATTCCTGATGGAATAGGGTAGGATCCGCAAGCTGGAAAGGGAGGTTGTCCCCGTTGGTAGTCGACATGGTTTTTGAATTGTATAAAGAAGCCCGGCCGAGAATGCGTACCGCGGCTCAAAAACAGATGCAAAGGAACAAGAGAAGATGAAGTTGAAACGACGATAAAGGTCCTTCCGGGAAATTTTTAGAATGTAAATAGCCTTCTAGAAAACGAGATATTAAAGAAGAGTGGTATATAAGCCCTGGATATAAGCCTCCCTCTCGTCGTGGAGTCTGATATGTACCACGTCTGCACGAGGCGTCAAGTTTTCCTTAATATGGCTTAAAGCCATGGTCAAGAAAGAAGTAGCCATATCATGCCTTGACGTTAATCTGCAAACCCCTCTTTTGGTAGCCATTGAGCATCAAGTGAGGCGACGTGTTTGTTACACTCGAGGCCTCATGATGCACCTGTGGTGGAGATGCGAGACGCACTTCCGCTTTGGGAATAGGGAGACGACATGTCATGACGAACACTCCTCAAACGATGTAGAGTCCGTGATTAGAGTAAACGAGCATTATAATTATCAAATATTAGAGATATCTCGTTTGGTCTTGCATCTAAAACACAAAGTGAGAAGCTACCGTATCCAACACATGTATATACATGTCGTTCTCCAACACAACCAAACTTCCATGCCCATCTGAGACACTCCCATTTGTAGCCTCATCTGCCTTGCTCCATATCTCCTCAGTCAATCCCATCATGATCTCTCTAGATCTATCACGGTACACATTAATCATCTGGACGTGTTTTGTTCGAGCCCAGTCGCGATCCTCGGAAGTCATGGCCTCGCGCGCAGCCATATAGAATGGGAATGGGAGTGACGAGTCTGGCCCACAGCCTGCTGGGAGACGATCCATGAGATTGAACAGATGTCTTCTCAAGAATTGGACTCTGGGTGATGACGTAGGGTCCAGAAACACCCTTCTCGCTAGCAAGAGTTGCGCTGTCCAGTAGAAGCACTCACTTAATGTGTCGAGATCCTTGCGATCGTCCGCTACGCTTATCTGCGCGTTTGCCTGGCCGGCTTCTGGAGCGAATGGTACCGAATATCTCTGTCCCCAAACGCGCATTTCGGTCTCGAGCTGATAGGCCTCTGCCAGGTGCGACGAGTTGTCCCCTTGATAGGCGGCTGCATCACACGCTAAATGAGATATCCTGGCCAGGTAAACAAGAACTGGTTGAGGACAGCCAGTCAACTCGCGAAAAGACGGCTCGTGTTGGTCCATTTCTTCATCTTGCTGATAAAGAACAAAACTCATGGGCGCAATAGGCTTTCGTCGTCGCAGGAAAGCAAGTACGACATCGATAATTGCGAATCTGTGAACGAGGAGCCGCGCATAGTAGCTCTCCGGCATGCTCTCGATATAACCCAGCTCTACCATGAGTTGATAGGCGTTCTGAAGAAAGGTTTCTGCAGTCTGGCTGCCGGACATGACCTCGGTCACGATGTGCATCAGATATGCTGCGAGAGTGACCTCCCTGAGGGAAAGGACCGACAGCGCATGGTTCTGGCCAGACATTTCTTGGCCTGGTTTCCCACTCTCTGCTCTGAGAAACGCAGTGGCGCTCTGCAGCAGGCTTGAAGCTTGAGATTGGTGCTTGGCAATCAGAGAGCTGTCACTTCGCCCATAGTTAAACATGCTCACGGTAGAGACATATAGTATGGTGTGCAAAAGCAGTGGATAAGACACGGAGACGAGACAGAGTTTCCGGTAGGGGTTGTGGGGTCCATCATAAGCGGGTATTCGTGATGAGGTGTGGTTGAGGTCTATACACAGAAGTCAGCGAATAAAGGGTGGGTTAGCGATTGCAGAGTAAGGCATACAGTAAGTATAGGGCTATCTCCTCGCTCGGGGATGATAAAGTTGCTGATAGTAAAGGGCCCAATGAGTCTTTGGTTGGCAGGGGGGTTGGCCTCGAGATAATTGGGCCAACCTCGCCCGTCACTGGCACTTCAGGTTCGATTTCTTGATTTGTCCGCCGTGTTGATACGGAAAGATGGCTCAAGAGGTTCAGGACGAGTATCAGCTCCAAGAGACACATCAATTAAGGAACTCCAAGCCAGATCGAGGACAGAGTCATCCCATGGTGTAAAATCCATAGATGACGAGATCAACATACCCAGCCCGGGGTCGTTGTTCTGATTGGTCGTAGAGGTTGGAAACATATTAGAAGAGTCATCTTCGCTTAGGGGCAACTGAGTCGAAACGGCTGAAGGAGTCCTTGATCGTTGAGAACTGTCGTTAAGACGTCGCCGGGCCGGGTTCCCTCTCGTCCTCTTACTGTGCCTTGTTGTAAAAGACGAGGCGTGACCAACTGCGGCCCATTTCAAGTCGGAGCCATACTCGCATTCCCGACCAGTTTTTCGACAAACTTTACAGGCCGGCTTTTCTTCATCACATTTCCTATGCCTTCGCCGGCATGTCAGGCATCCTGTTGCTTGTCAGTTTGCGCAAGTGTATACCGAACAGAACGAGACAGACCATGCCGTGATCGAGTACCGCTAGACCTCGTCTCCATCTTTCCTTTGCTCAATGACACCGGCCAGAGTTTTGAGTTGAGGATTAATCGAGATTGAGGTGAGAATAGATAAAGCTGGTGCCGGTCCCGGAACTGAGAAGGTCAAGCTTAATGTGCGGGGTGCAGATCTAGAGTGTCTTGGTCCTCCACTATTTATTCGTTATCGTTACCCAATGCTGAACAACGCCCTTTCCATGACAAGCGCATGTCGTGATAACGTTCCTTGGAAGTATAAATTCAGTCATCAGCAGTTGATATTGGACGGTTGTGATACAAAATGAATCCCAGCCCACTAGCCGCAGTTGTTGCTTTGTTCCAGAGACACGGTGCCAAGATGAATGCGTTGAAAGTGGAAAGGGGAGTTGAATTGCTTCATAAATCTTCTGTTGTTACCAATATCCATTGCCGTGCACTGCTCGCTTTACTGATAGCAAAAGCAGAGTTCTCCCAGACGCACATCTCGGAAACAGCCCGAGCCTGAACACGGTGTCGTCATCTTTCAACCGTCAACAGGTATGCTCGACTCCTGTTCCTCGGGTGTCCTCTTCTCTAGCATCGGGAGAACCTTGCCTCTCTTCATCAACACCAACTTCTTCTCCTCTCCATCCACCCCATGCCGGACACCGACTGAGATCCCCTCCAAGCCCATCTCCTGCGCCCTATAGTTCCACAAGAGCTGCACCAACTCTCCCTCTTTGGAGCAACAAACATACCCCAGGGCTACCTCGGCCGAGTTCATGTCGCGCTGCACCCCCTTGGTCGCCGGCTTCTCGGCCACCAGCAGACCCAAAGTGTCCGCGCCCCTCCACCCCGGCGGTGCTGCTGCCAGAGCGCCCTTGAGTTCGCGTACAAACATCGGGCCTACGCTCCGGACGCCTGCCTTGCACTGCAGAATAACTTTTATCGTTTTCGAGGTCGAGGGCAGTTTCCAAGTCCCGAGGAGATCCATCCCTTGGTCAGAGGCCCCCCCGACGCGCTTGAGGAAGAAGCCATACTGGGAGAGCGTGTCGGCGACCGTGTACTCGTAGTGAGTGCCCCGATATACAGTTGTCCTCTTGTCTAGACTCGTGCGTTCGACATAATCCAGAAACGTGGCGAGATCCGAGTGTCCCTTGTTCGGAGCTTCGGGGTATATCAACTCCAAGGGATTGGGCACTTGGCCGTTTTTGTTGCTAATGTACCGCACCCCGATACTTGTAGAACCCCATTTCGACGGTAATCTGAAGCGTCTCGAGACCCTTTGAGCGCCTCGAAACAATACAGACATTATTCCATGAGCGAGTGTTGATGAAGTTGCTTCCTTGAAGCTCAGATGAAAATTCGTTGATCGCCAGCCAATAACATCGCAATATGCGTTAAGCCAGTATACCACTCAATTGGGGTCACTCACAACAAGGACAAGGGGGAACAAGAATTGTAGAGCTGCTGAGAAAGAAGTAAGAATCTTCTCAAAATATCATTTCCAGTTCCTTTTTGTATCGCTGAAAAACATTGTTCCCAAGGAATGCCTATCCGAGTCACGACTACAGAAATCCCCAGCGCCAATGCAACAAATGCTCTCTCTACACATCATACAACATTCTCAACGTTCAAATACATGCGGTGCGGCCGTCAACATCAGTTTCCTTTCTATATCCTCATAGCATGTCGCCCTGTCCTTGATTTGAAATCTTGGGTGGAAACATGTTGTTCGCCAGACGTGACGCTGGCTGCGGTGGTGGCTTCTCCCTGCTCCTCTCATCTCTCGACCTGCTCTGTGTTACACGTCGCATTCTTGACTGTGGCCTTCTAGTCACAGGCTTGATCATGTTCTCCAAGAAAAAGGCACCCTCTGTGTGCCCTGTGCTGGGTCGCTCGTCATCAGCATCGGAAAATCCTCCCACGTACTCATCATCCGAAGCAATGTCCCCCATCTGTGGCTGATAAGAAGCCGGAGCGGATGGGGACGTGATTGATCTAGAATGAAGCCCGGGCCGTGTAGTAGGGACAATGACATTGAAGGCCCCGGGATTCATCGTGTTTGAGCTTGCTTCCCTTGACATAGCCGGGGAACGGTCTGCAAATCCATTCTGGAATGATGTGTTGTTGGAGGCTTCATGCAAAATGGGCAGAATCTGTTCGTCATACAGTTGCGCTCCAGTCTCAAAAGACTCGGGCGTGTACTCGGTGATTGTCCTTGATGATCGCCCGTCGTCGTCAGTAGTAGGGCTTGACGGCTCATCAAAGAAATCGTCGAGACTGTCCAGTTTGGTCGCGAGGTCGCCAACATGAACATCACCACGACCCTCATCAGAAAGCATCGTCTCGGTTCGCTCCGACGCCCCAAAGTAGCCGTAGGGAAAGTCGTCTGCATGGAACTCCACGTCGGGAGTTGGCGAAGTCTCTGTCAGCATGCCTTCTGAGCCCTGGCATGTGTAGAAGGCGGCATGAATGTTGGCACGAGTGGCATCCGTCTTCTTCGCGGGTATAGGAATAGCCCAGCCTGACGCCTCCGGAATTCCAAATAGGCTCTGCGTGCGCTCGTATTCCTTGCGGATCGCCCTTGATGTTGATCGCGTCATGCTCATCCTCAGATGGTGTTTATCCATGTGGTTGCCAGACATGGTCATGATGTTGTCCAGCACCTCGAGCGCCTCCATACAAAACTCTGTTTGCAACAGGCGAAGCAAAGGCGAAATGAGATCAGATCCATGACCGGCGAGTTCTGGTTTGCGCATATCTACCTCGGGGATAGCGACACAGAGAATCCTCATCGTATGGATCTTGACCCAAGACAGAGAGTTTGTGAGGAGTCCAATGAGGAAGGTGACCATTTGGAAGTCCAGGTGGGGGAGATAGTATTCCCTCAAGGCTCCCCAGAGCTCAAGGATGAAGTCTTTGCTGCTGCCTTGAGACTTTCCTGAGACAAAGTCATGCAGAGCCAACGCGATGCTAGCCAGTCCCTGACGATCGGCTTCGTCCAGAAGTAGTTTGGCTGTGTTCAAGACGTCCTCGCCTAGACTGGGTTTCTCGAGCTCGTTCAAGAACCGGGGGAAGTTTGCCAGTAAAGAGAAGAACAGCCGAGTGTCGTCGCCAATCAAGCCATCGCTGGGGAGGTGTACCAGCTTATCCATTGTGTCGAGGGTTGGCTGCCAACAAAGAGAAGATCTCAGGCCCTTGTGGAGTAAGGGCTGCACGCCATCAAACAATCCTTCCCATCTGGCTGGTTGACCCTCGGCAAGTATCCTCCGCACGCTAGGCACGCTCAAGTCCAGCTTGCTGAGGAACTTGTTGAGCATCTCGACAGCTTCAAGAAACTCGCGCTCGTTGATGGACTCCAAGCAAGCACACGTAGTCCAGAACAATTGCGGGAAGCTGAGAAGATTGTCTGCATCCAGCTTGACGATGAGTGTTTTCAGTGTTGTCAAGATCTCCATCGAAAAGGACTGGATCTCGGGGTCTTCGTCCGCAATCGTGTTGGACAATCGCGCAAGCATGTCTCCAAGCATCAGTTGATCAACCGACGTGAGGACACATCTGAAGATCTGGAACGAACGGCAAGCGAGGTGGCGAACCGGACAAGACGTGGCCCAAGTCAGTGACAGTCGGCCCCAGTGGTCCTTGATTCCAGGGAATGTGATTTCAAACGTCTTGACCACCTCTGCCGTTAGAAACTCCATGCTCGGCGGCACTTTGCTGTCATGGTCGTCCACTTTGCCATTGCTGTCCTCGTATCCCCAGACTACAGACCGATCATGTTGGCGAACAAGATCAATCAAGTTCTCGATAGACGCCCTGTCGACTTCTTGGGTCTGGTCGTCGATTTGAGATATGACCAACTCGTGGATCAGGTGTACGAGCATCTCTCGGGCCTGTTCTTGAACTAGAGGTGTGTAGTGATCCCACAGGACAGTCACCACTTGCAGCAGAAGCGGGACGTTTTCCTGTGTGAGGTGTACCGGAGACACCATCAAGTCCACGAGCAAAATCAATGACAGCTGACCAAGGGAGAACCCAGCTTGCTTGGTACCCACTGGAAGAGCCTCCGCCAGATCAGCGCAGTAAGGCAGAAGACTGATGTCAGGCGGCGGCGGAACCGCGTCTCGCTTCTCGTTCGGCACCATGGCTTTCGGTGTAATCTGCATCAGAAGGAACTCGACAACCTTGATACCTGGCGTGCTGTTCGTTGTGGAAAGAAAGACGACAATCTGCTTGGCGTACTCGACAAAGTTTTGCTCTCGACGCTCAAGGCACAGCTGCATGATGAAATCCAGCACTAGTCGGACATTGCCTGGATATGGCCCTGTTGCAAGAGCCTGCCAGAGAGCCTGGACCTCGTTATGCAGCGCACCACTGGATTTGATTGTGATCTCCAGGAAGTTTGCAAGCAGCACGAAAGACTGTGCCGTGGGGCCTCCATTGGGGTCCAACTTCAGTTCAATGGACTGAATCCAGGGGAGGATCACAGCAACCACGTTCCGTTGGGCTGCGGGCTGCAGGTCCTTGAAATAGAGCGTAAACTCGGAGAAGATATGGAAAGCCAACTCAGTGTGTTGCTTCGCAAGACGCTTGGAGATTTCAAACTGTGCAAGCTTGTAGACAGCCTGTGTTTTGTCGGTAATACTGATGTCGAAATCCTGGATCTTCGAGTTCCGCTGCTGGCGTGATTCTAGAGATCGTAGAACAGTCGCAGACTTGGACCTAATCTCACTTTGGTCATTGCCCAGTGTGAAGAGGCAAAGACCAAGCAGCTTCCAGAACGGACACGGGTAGTCAATGTGATCCTGCAAAACCTGAGTAACGACGGCAAAATAGCTTTCGAGGACCTTCGGGACGTCGGCCAAGTAACACCGCGCGATGCAGTGCTCCATCAGGTAAGGAACCTCCTGGTTGTGAACGATTAGATTCTTCAGAGCCCTTCTTCCAATAACGTTCATCCGGTCGCTTCCCGAGTTGAAGATGGCCTCAATCCAAGCGAGCATGCGCCGTATGTCGAACTGGAGAACGTTATTGCTCTCTGTCGTAACACTGATTGGTCCCCCGCATAAGGCTGCCATGGCACTGAGGGCCGCGGTCCTCAGGTTCCTCTTCTCAATCTCCATGGCCGCGGTGACAGTGCCTCTCTCACCTAAAGTCTGCTGATCAATCAGGGACTGTCGCATGGTATCTTCGCGAGCACGTATCTGAGTCTGATTTGGCGAAAAGCCACACCAATCCTCCATGAGAGAGAAGGCCGACTTTCGAGACTCAAACGTCATCCATCGAGACGGGTCCTTGGTTCGGTTGATGCCTTCAAAGAGTGCCTCCATCAGTCCGCAGTAGTGTCGTCGGAGCTTTTGAAACTCCCAGTCCATCTGAACTTCCCCATCCATCAAAAAGAGCTTGAGATCCTTGGTATATGTGGTTAGGGTTGTCAAAAAGAACTCCCCATTGTAAACCTCGGATTCACTGAGAAAGTGTGAGGTCAGTTTAAAAACGTGTGTGATCTCCGTTCTAAGAAGATCCATTTTGCGGTTCCTTCGAGGGTTGCTGTTTGTTCTCTGGTGTATCCGAGCACGAGCCTCATCGTTGCACCGAGAAACCTGGCCTTGCAACTCCTCGAGCAATGTCCGGTAGATGTGGATGTTGATTGAACCCATGGCGACAACCACGGCGTCTCGGACAGAAGCCGAAGAGACTGATAGCAATGGAATGAGATACTTGAACAACATCCTGGCGGTGACAATCTTGTCCTTGGAAGATGATTTGGAGGTCTTTCGAACGTGTTGGGGATCCTGTGGCGTAGGCAAAGCACCTGGATCTGCAAGTGTCGTGCAGGCGAATATCAGGTACAACTTCCATTGCTCCACCATTACCTCTGGATGGGCTGTTGCAGATCGGCCTCCCATTCTGGCACTGCCAGGGTCTCCATTGTAGTATAAGCCTCGCGAGGGCTCAGAAAGATAGACGATAGGTTTGTACATCTGAAGAATTCGATTGCAAATAAGATCTCGACAGATCGTGACAGTGAACGGGCATTTCTCGTAGGCCATCCGGATGAGGTTTGGAAAGATCTTGAACCACAGGGTCGTATCGTAAGAGACATCACTGGCGCAGAGCTCAACCAAGGCTCCTTGATTGTTGGTATTCTGAAGACCTCGCTGCAATCGACTCCGCTCTGCAACAGACAGCTGTTCATCGTTGAAATCCATGACCTTGCTGGATTCATTCTCGAGAATATCAATAAGTCTCATGGAGTCCTTGTCCTCGGACGCTTCCTTTCCAAGGGCTTTGTCAAAATCGACGATGAGGCGAAGAACTGTAACGGCAAAATGACGAACTCTTCGGGACTGTGAGCAAAGGAAGAATAGACCATGTGCTTCTGCCTGATCAACTTCGGCCCAGATGCTTGAGAGATCGAGCTTGAGAGCTCGCTTGTCCGAAGCATTGGCTTCTGGCTGATCTGTAGCAGCATCCCTAGACTTTTGCCGGATTTCCTCAATCCATATTTGCAGAAGCTCGACATAAAGGCGGAGGGTATTCTCGATGTGGCTATGACCAAGCATTCCTCCATCTGACATGGTTGAATATCGATCGTCAAAATTGAAGATGAATCGAGCAAAGCCCATGGTAACTTGTTGGGCATGCGATTGCCTGGCGATGGCCTTCAGAGAGTTGGCTGATGATTCAGCAATGTTGTACTGCACATGGGCTGTACCGGTGCATAGCAAGTTGATGAGTGAGTTGAACGGAATATCGACAGACAGACACCGAGGTAATGCTTGAACAGCAACATGGAGAAGTTCGTAAAACGCTTGCTTCTGGTCCGCGGCACTCTGGTGATCATCCTTGCGGGAGAACGTAAAAGTTTCAGCAATAGGCGTCTTGGGTCCGGGACTGTTGAATTTCTCATCCAGGGCCGCTTGGCCGCCAAAGGTATTGTCACAGATAATGGTAATCTTGCCAAGGATTTCGCAGAACTTGAGATAGTATTCCCGAACGCCGTCACTCAAGACGTGTGTCAGGACGGGGCGAGTGACATACTCCTCTTTCGAGGTAACTGTTGGTTGCGAGAGGGGGGAGTTGCGGGGAGAAGAGGCGGCAGGGGATACGGGGAATCGGTCAGGCGTTGACGTCGACGGAGGGTTTTCGGCAAACTGGGGGAAAGGTGGCTGTCCTTGCTCTCCCTTTTCCAGGTCCGACATGATGTAGAGAAAGGCCCTGATTCCCACAACAACTCGATCAGGATCCAATTGTTCAACCTTCAACTCCTTATTCGATGTGAATAGCTCCGCGTTGATCAGGGGGAACACAACGGTCCTGAAGCAGTACTCGGGATATTTGAAGCCAATAATTCGGATGATCTGGATCAATGGCTCAGTGCAAATGGTGTCAGAGGCTACCAGGCTTCGCTTTGACGAAGGTAAAACCAGTTTCATCACCTCATCTATCTTCCGTAGAGAGCCTTGAACGGTGTCATTGGTCCGGTACAGATAAGTCCAAAGCAAACGAGAAATAACTTGAAGACAAAGCGGTTTGGTGAATCGATCCTTTACCTTGGTTTGCAGGGGCAAGATGAGTTGCAGCCACTGAGAGCCAAAGTTGTCCGGAGAAGAGACGCAGAGCAGGGTCGCAGTCAACGGGAACGCAAAGGTCCAATGCCTCGGTTTCATAAACATTTGAGCCAGACGAGGTCCAACAGCAGATAGAACCTCTGCCCATTTCGGATGCATGAAGTGGCTGTTGCTTGCCTTTGCCGCAATTGGAAGAAGCAACATCTCGATCACCTGGCAAAAGGCTGTCTTAACCCTCTGGCCATGAGACTTCTGAAACAGACGGCCCAAGGAGATGAGAAAGTCGCAAGAGTGTTCCCACGCATCTTCGGGTGAAATCTTGAGCTTGAGGTGCTTCATTCCTCCCAAGACGAGTTCCACCTTTCCTTCTGCGTCCCGGCCAGAGGATGAAGTCGGGCTCTTGACCACTCGTTCTTGAAGGGAGCTGTCCAGATCCTCAATGAATCTCCTGGTGACGCTGGCGAAATTGATGTCGCTCATGTGCCCAAGCAGCTGGGCAAAAAGGTTCCAGTTAGCAAGCTTCAGAGGAGACACCATTAAATGCTCCGTGTCGGCGATTTTGAGCTGCCCAAAAATTATGCTCTCTAGCTTGTCCTCCATTTCAGGGGTAATCGACGAAAGGTTACTCTGGCTAATCACTTCGAGGAGGACTCGGCAAAGGATGTAAATCGAAACGGTAGATCGTCGTTCAGCTTGGGCGACATATTCTTGTCTCGCGGCGAGAGTTGGCGGGCCATTGGGGAAAACACTGTCGGGTGCTCCAGCTTGAACGGGTTCTGTATTTCTTCGTAGCAATGGGCCTCCAGGTAGGACTCCACGGGATTGTTGAAGTTGGTTGCGCGCCTCGTTTGCGGCATCGCTTTTACTCTTCCTCCACAGCATCATTGAGTCTATTAAGGCTTTTGGTTTAGGGCTGGCAATGTGACCGAGAGCAACAATTAACTGGTCAAAGGCCGGGTCGACCCCTGGGCCGCATACTTGTTCGACATGGGGCTCGGGATCGAAGGGTACAGTGACGCACTCTGTCAACTTCTCCTCGGCTTGTGCAATGAACTGTGACAAGGTCAGCCAGGGCGCGTTTAGGCTCGGGACCTAAACTAACAGAGGTGAACAAGACGTGCAACGCATATTCGCCCACCGTCTTCTGGTCATCCTTGTGGTGACGGGACGAATGAGAGTGGTGAGGGGTATGGTCACGTCGTGATTTACTGTGCATGCGTTCGAGCTTGCGTTGGGCCGGGCCATGAGGGGACATGTCGGCGGACGGTCGATCCATGGCCACGGTACTTCCGGAGAGAGCTGTAGGGGGCCGCGATGGAAAGGTGGCATCGCCATCGAGACGGGCGGCCACGGATGGCATGTCTGGGCGGTCGAGGCCGACGCCGGCGGCAGCGATCATCTGCGGACTGAGGGGGCTGGAGGTGGTGCTGGCCAAGCTGCCATTTCTCGAGTGCTGAATGCCGTGTACGATGGAGGTCTGACGATGGTGGCCGTAGGCGGCACTCTTGGGGTCGACGACTCGTTCTACCACGCCGCCGATGGCGCCTCTTGTGTGCGGCCCGTGGATGCGGGGGGAGTTCAATGACGGAGGCAGCTGGGATATCTTTTCGGCGGACGAGTCTCGTGAATGCGCAGGTCGATGGGCAACAGGCGGGTCGAGGGCGATGGGACGCAGGGTTCGGTCCCAGCTGCTCTCATCCTCTTCCTCCTCCTCGTCGAGTCTTGAAACGGACCGGGGAGAGAACCTGAGCGGATCCTGCAGGTGGTCCGGCAGCGGCTGCGACGGCACTGTTGGGTAGCACAAAAGGTTGTCAGCGATTGCCAGTAGTATATCTCGTTGGAGGTGTTTCGAGGCGGTCGTTGGTGAAACAAGAGCGGATCCGTCAAGAGCGGGAGAGGAGGGTCCGGCCGTGAACCAACTGCAGCCGCTACAAGGAAGCAGCAGTAGCTAGCTCTGGTGAAGTAGTATCGACAGCTCCTCAGCCTTGCGGGGGAACGAGCTTGTTGTTGTTCTGGAGCGAAGGCATTCCCGCGACACAGCTTTTGAAGTTGGTGGTGCGGGAAGAGGGGCGGGTGCAGAATATCGAGGGGGGTGGACACCCTCAAAATACTTGGACTTACCCATCTCAAGTTGGACTATATCCCATGATCTGTGATAGGTTTTCAGATCTCAAAGGCGAAGATCACGGCAGAAGTAAACAAGAGGAAGGGAAGGGCGTTTGGTTTGCGGGTCTGGGATGAAGTTGACAAGCGAAGGGATGATATGTACACGAGGGAGTCGAGAGATCCAAGACAACAAAGACACCTACCTACCTAGGTACGGATACCGACCGACCGACTCTGGCGGCTGGGCCACACACAATGACGCTACTGCTCGAGCGCCAGATTTGTCCAGCATTGGTCCGACCCGCTGTATGGGTTTTTAGCCAGGGCTTTTTAAAGGCGGCTATGGGGCCAAGCAGCCCAAGGGCCTTCAACACATGGCAGTTTGGCCGGCCATTCTGTAGTGATTCTGGGTCCTGGACAGACAATCATCCTTGCAGCCTGCAAGGGCCGCGGCCTATCAGCGGAGCTAGGGTTAACATGGGATGACGGGACCTTGGGCAGGACGGTGCGCCACCCACAGCTGCGCTGGCCATTGGCCTCCTGGAAAGGGGGCTGGCGGATCGCCATTAATGGTCTGGGGTCGAGATCTTATCTGCGAATAGATATTCTACGTGATGTTGACGTGAAGGAGTGTGGTGATGGGTGTTGAGGGGCCAAACGCAAATCTCAATCTTGGGCTACCAGAAGTTGGGGCTCAAGGGCAAGGATCGCGAGCCCCAGAAGATCATCAATGTCACATTTGTTTCTTATGCTGATCACGGCATTTGATGGGGACAGCAGTTCTGGTATAGTCTTTGGTCTGGGATGGATGTCATTGGGTCTCCTGGTTTATCGTGGCCGTAGTGCGTGCATTGCCAGAGAAATCATCATCATGCCGAAGGGTTCTATTGTAAGCAGGCTATCACGAGACAGAATGGGATATATATTATTAGAATCATAAAATCTGGTACTTCCATTGGCTGAAAGCACATTTTCGTATGGACAGAAATGGAAACGCCCCCAATGGTTGTGAAAATAGGTACTTAAATCCGTGGCATCTTGGACTCGTATCCGAGAGTGTAGGATGCCTTTTGGGGTGCCTCTTGGCAACATACGTAAACCCGACCAATGCATTGACAGCTCCTTGCACCGGTGGCTTTCACTTTATGCCGTCGAATTACAGAAAGAACGAGTGAACAAGGCAACGCAACGTGCTGGATGTCGCTCCTGATTTGCTCGTCGAATCTGCTGTCCGCATGTCAGACGCAGCTTTCAATATTCCCTGAATAGACATGATCACCAGAAAAGCAGGTGTCAGAGTATTTCTATGGCCTAGATCTTAACCAATAGAGTACGATATGTTGTCGTCTCTCTCCCCGTGGCCTATGCCATGTGGACTGCTTGTCAAATCCTCGAGTATGAACAGAGTACGGATTGAACACCACGGGTTACGTGAACATTGCCATTTACGGTAAAGTTTCCCGAGTCGTGTTCTTTCTTTAACTCTCGGGGTTTGTGTGGGGTTCGAATTGTATACAATTTCTAAAGGGAGTCAAACTTTAAGGGACGTTCTTGAAACTGGGCAGTTTTAATACTCATTGGACTCAAATTTCATTCCGTGTTCCATCAGTTTTGATCGGCCTGAGTAACCGGCGTGCTGGTAACTCTCCCTTGGAAACGTCTTAGATTCGAGATTCCGAGAGAATTCCGAAGGGATAGAAGGCGATAGAAGGGGGGAAGATGCGGGGGCAACACAAGACAAAGATCTCCCTTCAATGTCCTCGGCACCGGCTTCGGCCCAGCCGTCTCAATGACGACACTGAAAGAACCGACATCTGATGAACCAGGTTACACAGTACTTCAGGCTAGTATGAACCAGAGGAGACATTGAGATATTATATCGTAAACCGATGGTTAACAACATGCCTTTCTCACCAGACTACGGTAATAGCTTCTCCCAGGTCCACGGGTTCGCTTGACATCATCGGAGCTCTTGGATCCGTCGGGTTAAGAACGGCACAGCCCTCGGCACTTGGAATCACGAGTAAAGAGCAGCGGAACCGAGCCGATCGTGGGGAAGCACAGTTAAAGAAGCGGCATTCACAGGTTCAATGGGGGGATTTGGGGTAGAGAAGCCGGCACGTGAGGAGGAGACGGAAACAAGATGGATGTTGTTTGGTGGCATGAAAACGCGGGGGGAGACACATCCATGGCCTTCCATTGTCACTGCTCGCAGGGCCGAGCCCGAGGCACCTGGACCACCCCCTCCGGAATCAAAGCACGGCACCCACGGTACACGCGGACAACAGGCATAAGCCAACTTTTGAAATCCGACGTGACAAGCTTCAGCGAGTGGCCAAGCGAATACAGTAATCTTTGCTAAGATCAACAAGCACAAGCTGGCTTTTGGGGCTCAACAAGATCAAAGAGCCTTACCGTGTTCGTTTTCGGAACCCAATCGGACATGGGCTCATCATGAAGATGACACCACCTCACATTGCGGCGGATCCCATCCATGGCCACAGTTTCATCCTCCGGCGGCCGGCCTCCATCGCTACGGCCATTGAGAAAAAAGAGAATTTGTAGAATAACTCGAGGAACCAAGTAGCAATGGGTATCTTTTAAATCCAATTGTCACCAGCCTTCCGAGGAGAATCTGGCAATGTTAAACCCTAATCATTTGCGCGAGATCTTGGTCGTAGGATCAGCCCGTTTACTGTCTCCCGCTCAGGACTCCGAGCGCTAAAACAGCCATTGACAATGGGGGAGGGGGCCCTGAAGATCGGGACGAGAGTCGGCACCCGGGTGAAAGAAAAAGAGGACGGTGGTCGCACACAACTTGTACGGGCCGAGGGGCCATGTAATCTTTCACCCTCCGTGGTCGGTATCTACAGTGAAGGTGGAGGGTCCTGGTCGGAGTCCACTGGTGCCCCGGCTCAACCCAAACCCCAGCGGCAACGGCCCCCCGGCGGCGAGAGCGAATCCGTTGATAAAACGCCCGTGGTATTCCGTAGCTGACTGCCACCTTTTCCGCCTCGCTTCCGCCGCCTTTAAAGTCCCTCCATCTTCTCTCGCATCGCGCTTCCTTTTTTGGAAAGTTCGTGTCAGTCGAGTCTACAGTGGCCTTGTCCGTCGCCTCTGGGTAAGCAGCGCTGACCTCCATATAACCTCCATATAAATGCCTAATGAGGCATTCACATGGAACCCTCCGTCTTAGCGCCATTGTTACTGACAACACATCCTCTTTCTAGACAATTTGCGCCACATCCCACTTTCGTCCTCCCCCCGCCTCCTTTCCGGCCGACGAAGATCCACGGGCAATAAAGAGTTGGGGAAAGCAGTCGGAACACCACCTTCTTGACTCTTCCACGCAAACTTGCTCCATCGTTGGCTTCATTTTGGTTCTACATCTTCCCGCCCTCTGACCGCAAGTCCGGGTCGGCACTTGCTCATAGCCATCATGGCTGAACTCGACACTCTGGACGTTATCGTCCTCGGCGCCATCTTGCTCGGAACCCTCGCATACTTTACCAAGGGCAAGGTATGGGGCGTCACCAAGGACCCCTACGCCAACGGCTTCGCTGCTGGCGGTGCAGCGAAGCCTGGACGCACAAGGAACATCGTTGAGAAGATGGAGGAGTCCGGCAAGAACTGCGTCGTCTTCTACGGCTCCCAGACCGGTACCGCTGAGGACTATGCCTCTCGTCTCGCCAAGGAAGGCAAGAGCCGATTTGGCCTTGATACTATGGTCGCCGATCTTGAAGAATACGATTTTGACAACCTTGACACTATTCCCAGCGACAAGATCGTTATGTTCGTCCTCGCTACCTACGGTGAGGGAGAGCCCACCGATAACGCTGTCGACTTCTACGAATTTATCACCGGCGAGGACGCCAGCTTCACCGAGGACAACGATCCTCCTCTGGGCAACCTCAACTACGTCGCTTTCGGTCTCGGAAACAACACTTACGAGCATTACAACTCCATGGTTCGCAACGTCAACAAGGCTCTTGAGAAGCTCGGCGCTCACCGCATCGGCGAAGCTGGTGAGGGTGACGACGGCGCTGGCACCATGGAAGAGGACTTTCTGGCCTGGAAGGACCCCATGTGGGAGGCTCTGGCTAAGAAGCTTGGCCTCGAGGAGCGTGAGGCCGTTTACGAGCCTACCTTTGCTATCACCGAACGCGACGACCTGACCCCCGAATCCACCGAAGTCTATCTCGGCGAACCCAACAAGATGCACCTCGAAGGCACTGCCAAGGGTCCTTTTAACACCCACAACCCCTACATTGCGCCTATTGCCGAGTCTCGGGAACTGTTCACCGCCAAGGACCGAAATTGCCTCCACATGGAAGTCGACATCAGCGGTTCGAACCTCAGGTACGAGACTGGAGATCACATTGCTGTCTGGCCCACCAACCCTGGCGAGGAGGTCACCCGCTTCCTCGATATCCTCGATCTGTCCGCGAAGCAGCACGAAGTCGTCAATGTCAAGTCTCTGGAACCCACCGCCAAGGTCCCCTTCCCCAACCCTACGACCTACGATGCTATCCTCCGGTACCACCTCGAGATCTGTGCTCCTGTTTCCCGTCAATTTGTTTCTACCCTGGCCGCCTTTGCTCCCAACGACGAGATCAAGGCTGAGATGAACCGACTTGGTAACGATAAGGATTATTTCCATGAGAAGACTGGCCCCCACTACTACAACATCGCGCGTTTCCTGGCTGCTGTTAGCAAGGGCGAGAAGTGGACTAACATTCCCTTCTCTGCCTTTATCGAAGGTATTACCAAGCTCCAGCCTCGTTACTACTCTATCTCGTCGTCGTCTCTGGTCCAGCCTAAGAAGATTTCCATCACTGCTGTCGTTGAGTCCCAGATGATTCCTGGACGCGGCGATCCTTTCCGCGGCGTTGCCACCAACTATCTCCTAGCCCTGAAGCAGAAGCAGAACGGCGACGACAACCCCACGCCCTTTGGTCAGAGCTACGAAATCATGGGTCCCCGCAACAAGTATGATGGTATTCACGTTCCTGTCCACGTTCGTCACTCCAACTTCAAGCTGCCCTCGGACCCTGGTAAGCCCGTCATCATGATTGGCCCTGGAACTGGTGTTGCCCCTTTCCGCGCTTTCGTTCAGGAACGTGCCAAGCAGGCTCGGGATGGAATCGAAGTTGGCAAGACTCTCTTGTTCTTTGGATGCCGCAAGCCTACTGAGGATTTCATGTATGAGTCTGAGTGGGAGGTAAGTTATCTACCCCTCGTCTTTTATTCATCACGTTTCTAATGTCATTTAGGAGTACAAGGAGGCTCTCGGCGACAAGTTCGAACTCATCACTGCCTTTTCCCGCCAATCTTCCAAGAAGGTGTACGTGCAACACCGACTCAAGGAGCGATCAAAGGAGGTCAGCGATCTGCTATCCCAGAAGGCATACTTCTATGTTTGCGGTGATGCCGCAAACATGGCACGTGAGGTCAACACTGTCTTGGCGCAGATCTTGGCTGAGGGACGTGGCGTTTCCGAGGCCAAGGGTGAGGAGATTGTGAAGAACATGAGGGCGGCGAACCAATACCAGGTACGTGCAGAAATATGGCGCCTTTTAAGCAAACGTTTACTAACAAACGCGTGCAGGAGGATGTTTGGTCATGAAAAAGGAGTGTTAGCAAAGGACTGCATGGGATTTTCAGCGGCGCATCTGTCCGGTTTCACAACTGGCGTTTTCTCCGCCACGTGGTGGTGATATTCGACGAGCGTATATGAACTAGACTCGAGTGTTTTCTTGCGCTTAGAGAGGTGTTGGTTTGGCTGGGGACATGTGAGGGTTATGGATTGTGGCATTTACCTACACAAGTGGACTTGCTGTACCCTGGTTACCTCGGAATATCATGGGGGAAGGATAGTTATTCTGCATCATGATCTTTTCAATACGCCCGAAAGGGATAAACAAGCAGTAAATCCTCCCACGCGCGAGTCCTTGGAGAGCGGTTCGTCAGGATAAAACGGTCTGTGTCATGAAGATGTGGGTAAAGTGCTTGTGCGCCAAAAGTGTCTACCCTACACCCTGACGATGGACCTGTTTTTTTGGGACTCTCCATGCCATCACAAGACTTCATCTAGTGACAATGGAAACTTTCAAAGCGGTGTACTTCTTCTTTAGTCAGTACCCGGGTTTCTTGAGTCTGAAGGGGGGCAAAGATTCGTTTGGCTTCCGAGAGGGGCATCAGCACCCCTTTCCCCATGCATGTTTATTTGGTGGCTCGATTACCTACGCTTTTATGTCTCGCGATCACGTAGGCCTATAATAAATCCTGAGAAAATTGCAACATTTTTTCCTAAAAACTTCTCTTTCTCACTTGTGATCTATCCCACTTCTATGGTTCTGATGTGGATAAAGAGACCCGAGATCGCTGGTGACGTGAGAGCACGTGCAAATGATTGACTGATGGATCTCGACTGTGAACCCTGGCGGCCGACTGTGGGGAAACAGACTACCTAACTTTCAGCCGCAAGACAACCTCACCTCAACATGCATCGGCCTCCTTGTGGTTGCTCAGGACACTGAGACATGGACTAGGCCTCGGGACCAAAGGCAATTGATGCTGCAGGCAAGAGAAGAGGCGGCATCACCATCTGAGCAAACGCTCCTCCTTTCTCCTGCGCCTGTCCCGTCCTGCATGCCTCATTGCTTTTGTCTGGCCGGTGCTCGGACGTTGGATCGCTTGCGGCTTCTGGCACCCCCATTGCGAAGGTTGCTCGAGAGAAAAGGACGGTAGATGTGTTAGGAAGAGGATAGATCGATGTAGCCTTGACGCCAGGGCTCAGCCGGCTTCTTAGTAGTCGACATCAGCTATCGAAATCGACTCGCTCGCTCATGCCTCCAGGACCTGAGTCATGGAGAGAAAACAGCCAAACTGAGACATGACTCTAAGGCGATTGGATCCCATTGCGGATCAATTCCGAAATGAACGATACCAGTAGCACGGTTCTAGCAGGCCAGTCATACATCACTTTGCCACAAACCTGCATGGGCAATCAGACAGGGAGCCACACGCGGAGCGACCACCTGGCAGTTTCAGAGGAAACGATCCAAAAAGCAATTCGAGTCTCTCGGACATTTACTTGAGGGTAAACATCAAGGCCATGGGAGAACCACACGTGGGCGATTGGACTGACGAACCTTAGGGCCGTACCGACATGCCTGGCCGTTCGTGGTTTGCAACTCCTGCCCAAACCTGAGCCTCGAGCGAGCAATGAATCATCATTGACCAGATGTTTTCAGGAGTCACCTACTTACTTGCTATCCGTCCTGGTTTCCCGCTTAGAGGGAAGGACATATGGCAAACTGCATGTGCCAGATATGAACGCGGGTTTTATGGTGGGAAGGGACGAACCGTGTCTGTGGATGTCTGACCAGATGATGGTGGGCAAAGCAAGTTGGCTACCCATAGATTGAGGCAAAGAAGATCTATGTTCCAGTGACCGAAGATCATACAATTAAGGAGGCGTTTCTCCCCCATAAGAACGCTACTCACCCCACCTTGCTCCCATCTTCAGATGGACGATACTCCAGTTCTCTCGAGCATCTGACGACGGCATGACTGTACGGTAACCTGCTGCGCTCCTTTCTTTACCCAAATATTCTTAAGAGATCGTTCTTTCCTCTATTATCGCATTTAGTCTTGTTCGCAGCCTGTCAAGAGCTGATCTCGAGCGTCGATTGCTTCTTTGGGCCTCTGCATCTGGACCTGCCGGAGTATCAGAGTAGGTACATGTCCATCCCAACCTTGGCTCCTACTATCCAAGAGCACTGTTCCCCGAATGTTGTCCCAGGTGGAGCATGTAGACTTCTTGGATGTTGAGTTCCATCTCGCCGCGTCCAACACCATGTGACGCTGGCGAGGATAACGATGTGGCTTCATCGTTCACCGAAGAACTTGCTGACGCCTGCCACTGACTACACGATAGGGCTGGCCCGTATTGGCATCCATTCATTAGACTCTAAAAGAAGGAGCGATAAGCATCTATTCCGCCGACCAGGCAGCCGGTACCCATCCTTAGGGTGGAAAGTCCCCTGCACCAAAAGTTCGGTCCGGGTAGGCACGCAGCGTTGAGGATAACTCAAATCGGGATACCACCTTCCACGCCAAATCTGCCTCCATCCTGGTCAAGAGCAGCACGAGAAGGCCAACCAGACTCTCGCGATTGGTCTTGTTGACATTTGTGCTGGTTGGCAGCTGACAGACAGTGTTGACCAGTCTCAAGCTCGACTGACAGGTGCTGCCAGTGCCAGAGCATCGTCGCCTCCTTTCCTGCCAGTGCCAGCAACGCAAAATTTTCCAGTATTTCAAAACTCTTCTCGGTCGCAGAGAGCACCTGCTTTCTCCCTCCTTCATCATACTTTCTTACATTTTGCCCACCCCGTTCTTCTGCAGCGCGCTTCGTCGCTGAGCAGGCAGATCCATCATCTTTTGATCCTTCTCAACATCATTCTTGCCTTGGTGTCATCAACTGAAGAGAGAGAGAGACTTCCTTTTGCACCGATACCTCTTTCCAATATCACATTTTGGCACACTCTTAGGTAGGTGCTCGCCTCGGCCGGCCTCGTCCCCCCACCCATATCTTGGTCGACTTCTCCCTCGCTTCTCTTTTTCTTCTCCATCTTCTTCCACTTCACAGCATCACCTCAGCTCCATCACCGATCCCTCCCAGCAGCCTCCTCCATCACCCCGACAATCTCTTCTGTACCCCATCTTGCTCGATAGCTTGTCCTATCTTACTTACTCTCGCTTCATCTCAAAGTCTTGGTACCCCGAAATTTGCCCTCTTCGGCATACTCGAATCCACGCTGTCCTGTCAGGTATTGGCGCTCTTTGAAGAGGTCAAGGTGAGTTCCTCCTCCGCTGACTGTCTACGGTTGGCTGCCATTCCATCATGTCTGGTCTGGATGGGAGGGAAAGCCGTGGTCGATCATCCCTTTGGTATCACCAGGCATCGCCCTCCGTCTACCGATTGCACCGTTGCCATGTGCCCCTTTGACCACATCTACCGTCTTGTCTCTTGGTAATCGATGATTCGATTGGCTGATTTGGACCTGCGACTAGATTTTTACAATACCGCTTGATCATTCGCCATTTTCCTCTGCTCTTTCGCAGCTGATCTGTTGTTTGTGAAGTATGTTGGCTCCCCTTGTCCATCTTTCTCTTGCCCGCCCTCACACAGCCCATTCCCTTTGCCGCACACACAGGGTGTGCCTCTCTTTCCCCATGAGCTTTCAAGAAGACCCCCCCTTGTTTCCCTACCCGTTCACGTGGTATCCATCAGTTGGCTGACCCTAAGTTTGCAGACATCCAGTCTTTATCGTTTCCGTTCAGCGATCAGCATGGAGACTGCAGCGTCCTACCTCCCGTCTCAGCAGGATAGACGACCCAACTCCCATCTTGCCGTTCCAGGGTCTAGCGACCCAAACGGACTCCTGAGCCAGTTCCAAGGAATGTCTCTGGGTGGCATGGGCATGCCCAACACCCATACTGCTCCCATCCACATGGCCCCGCCATACATGCTTGGCTCTGATGGCCACTTCGTCCTTGCACCAGTTCAAGGCTCGCAGACAATCCCACTGGGTCATTCCAACGAGAATGGATACACCAACTACGTCCACGGAGCTTTCTCCAACCCATACATGGGGATGCAACTTCCTCTGATGCCCTTCACTCCTGGACGCGCGAATGCAGTTCATACCCGTGCCGACCGTACGCAGTCTGAAGTCCCTGGCTTGGAGAACCGTCGCAATTCCTACTCGACTACAGAGTCGGCCCCTGCCACGCCATTCTATGCGGGTGGTGTTGCCCATCAGGAGAATGGCCCACGAGTTGCAAGCCTCGATCGATCGGCTTATACGACCCCTTCACCCCAACAGCTCGGATTGATGCCTGCCCACGCGGAAGCTTCCAAGTCCAAGCTTTCGCCCATGTCTGAGCACGCTCTGGACGAACTGCTGGAAAAGAAGCCCAGCATCCCAAAGGCTGTGCCCGCGGTCTTTACCCCCGCTGCTCAGATGAAGGGTGTGGAGCAGAGCCTCCAAAACCCTATTCCTGGCAACCGCAATGTCTACATTCGAGGTCTTCATCCCACCACCGATGATGAACTGTTGTACCACTATGCTTCTCGCTTTGGCCCAGTCGAGACCTCCAAGGCTATCATTGATACTGGCACTGGAGCATGCAAGGGGCAAGTTTCCTGACGCCGCCTCTTGATGGTTGCTGACTGGTTCTAGTTTTGGCTTCGCCAAGTTCTACAGCTCTGCGGATTCCGAGATGTGCATCCGTGGATTCCATCGTCTTGGGTACGAAGTTGGTTTTGCTCGCGTAAGTCATCCCTTGCTTGATTGTTTACCCCCAACGAACTCGACTTAATGTGATTCCAGGAGTCTTTCAACTCTCGCCTCAAGGCCGAGGGCGACGACACCTCTACCAACCTCTACATCTCCAATCTCCCTAAGTCACTGACAGAAGTGGTATGTTACGTGCCCAACCCCAGGAAAGAAGACAGTGCTAACTATTTGCAGGAGCTTGGAACCATTTTCTTGGGATTTACCATCTTGTCCAGCAAGATTCTCCGAGACAGCATGGGCAACAGCCGCGCGGTTGGGTTTGCTCGGTAAGATTTGGATGGCACGGCACAATCCCAATCGCTGACGTCGTTTTAGATTCGAGTCTCGTGATGTCTGTGACGAGATCATCGAGAGATTCACCGGACTTGCGCTTGGTGAAGAAGGTCTTCTCATGAACATTCGCTACGCCGACACCCCAGCTCAGAAGGAGCTGAAGCGTGTGACCGCGGAGCGTCGTCAATTTCGAACCAATGAGTACAACATCGGAGCCTATGGTACCCCTCTGGTTGGCCTGAATACTCACATGTACTCGTCGTACCAGTCACAGTACCATCGCTCCAACAACTCTAGTGCCCGGTCGTAAGTCTTGTGCTCTGCTTTCCCTTCATGATGCTGACCATGGCCAGCGGAGCAATTCCTTCTGCCACCAACACCTCTGGGTCTGACGGGAGCAATGGCACCCGGCGATCTGCGTCTCAGCGCCGGTCACTGGAGTATGCACCCTGGTTCCCATGCTTGTTTAGCCTTTCTCTGACACTCTGATTAGGACGGCCGCAAGCTCGAGCCTAGACGAAGCTATTGCTACACCCACATCGTCCGAATGTGATGAGAACGTCACTATTCATGCAGACACTGTCATTGCCAACGCCTCGCTCCACTCTTCCTCGTCTGTCAAGAAGGAGATCAAGAAGGAGACCAAGAAGGAAGCGAAGAAGGAGGTCAAGTGATTTCCTACTGGGGGATGGGTTGTTGATGGTTGTTTCTAGACAACATCGTCGCAACCTCGCTGTGCTTTTATTTCTTCCGACAAGCCTTGGGGCTTTCGTGCTCGATGATTGAGACAGACAGAGTTATGCATCGCGTAACATTTTATGGGCTGAGGTAGCTGATACTCTAGACGAGTTTGGGCCATGATTCCATTTCATGCGCTTTTGTACTTTAGATTCGGGGACATTCGTGTCAGAAGAGCAGACGACGGCGGCGTTGAGCAAGACGGAATACTTAATCATGTCGAATTAGACTTCTTTAAATCCTTTGTCGTTGTCAGATTTGTGAAGATGTGTCTCAAGCTGAGTAGACAAGGTCATTGGTGAACAGGCGACATGATCTATGTGACGTGTAAATGGGTATCATTGCATTTCATTCATGTTAAACTGCCAGTTTAGACATGCCCTCTTCGACGCCCTCGTCGGGCGAATTTTTGGCGTCCTCGCCAAGTAGGCCCCCGGAATTGCTTGAGCCATCACCCTCCTCGTCTTCATCTTCGTCCTCATCTTCCTCGTCATCTTCATCTTCATCCTCGTCGTCGGCTGCCTGCTCCGTGGTTTCTGCCTTGTCCTTGATGGCAGCCTCCAGATCCTTCAACATCTTCTTGGTAAAGCCAGAGGCCTCGACGGTGGCATCGAGTCTCTTGACGCCATCTTTGCCCACCGTCTTCTTGGCATTCTTGAAGAATGGGCCGGGTTGGGTGGTGACGAAGTGAAAACGCCGTTCGAAGAAGCGCTTTATGCAATTCACATCTCGGTCAAAGTACATCTCAGCATTTTGATGTTCCATCGAGACCATTTGGGGAAAGTCGATGATGATGGGTTCGAGCTTAACAACTTCTTGGCCGTCCTCAGACTTGATCCTCTCCTCCTTGACCAAGATGTTGAACTCGTTGAAATCGCCATGGATCAAGCCGTGCTTGGCAAGGCGAAGGATAAGGCCTATCAGGTCGGCGTATAGAGATGCGGGGTCAGGGACGTCTGAGATTTGGCGGAGAGGAAACGCATCTATCAAGGACATGACGATGGTGTGCCGTGATTGTGCGATGGGCTCAGGTACGGGGAACCCCTCTTCGCGAAGGGCCTTCATGAAAGCAAACTCCTTCATGGCTGCTAGCCTCGACAGGTACATCCAAGATCCGGATTGTCTGTTCTTAAGGTAGTCTCGGTTCGACTTGACGGTTCGGAAGGAAATTCGGCCCAACCGATGGATCTTGAGGACTCGTTGAGTGCCGGTCTCGTCCGCAACAACCATGATATCACTCTCCTTTCCAACGCCAATTCGATTTCCGACACTGTAGACATCCTTTCGCTTGGCGTGGGTGTGTAGTGCAAGATAATCGAGACCACCGTATGTAAGACGATAGCCATCGTACTTGGCTTCCTTTACGCGAGCGATGAGGCCGACCTTGGCGAGGGCAGAGATACTTCTGTGGACACCGCTGGCACCGCCACGGAGGCGCGAAATCTTCTCGATCAACGGCGTGGGGACGAGTTCGTGGTTTTTGCTTCCCATCTCGACCTAAGTTATCCGTGTGAGCATCATGAGTGCTGAAACCTTGATGGATTGGGAGCATACTGCTGTCAAAACTCGCCAGTCCTCGGAGGCGAGGTGGCGCATTGCCCTCGTATCCAACTTCATGATGGGCAGGTAGTTCCGATTCAATAACTTGGTGAAAAGTTTGCCTGCTGTTCCACAAGAAGTTGGTATAAATGGTCAATATTGAATTGAACGTGGGGTTGATTCTTTACATGTTATCGCAAATGGTGGGGTCCTCGAAATTTTGATAGATTCCGTTGCCCCCCTGCCGCCTGGCCCGCACCTATGAATCACGTGACGGCGCGGCTGGCTGGCCAGGCAGAGGTGCCTGGCGTAACCCAGCAGAGCTACCTAGCCTACCTCAGCCAGCACCCACCTCCATCACTCGAGCTTAACCAAGCCGGCTCCATCACCTTCCATCCACGACGACCAGCGATCACGACCCTATCAGTAATTCGACATCACCCCAGCGGTAACCGGCGACACAGCTCAGGCAGTCTTCAAGCACCATTCTTCGACCTTTTGCCCTTTTCAATCTTGTTCTGTGAAGCTATACCAAGCGCCTAAGCCGTCGACGTCAACATGGCTCAGGATAGTGAAGTGCCCAAGGCGGCGGACAAGGGCAAGGGCAAGGCCGTCGATGATGCGAAGAAGGACAAGCAGCAAGAGAATGGAAAGAAGGAGGACGACAAGATCGAGAGTATGCGACCCAGTCACGTTGGCCGCCATGTTATGCTAACCAACGCCCTAGCCGCTGAGGAGGAGCTCAGCGAGGAGGACCAGCAACTCAAGAATGAGCTCGACATGATGGTCGAGCGTTTGACGGTCAGTTTTTCGACGTGGATTCGAGAGCGCATGCGCTAATGTTGACCTAGGAGTCGGACTCGTCGCTCTACAAACCCGCCCTGGAAGCGATGAAGACCTCCATAAAGACATCGACATCATCCATGACAGCAGTGCCGAAGCCCTTGAAGTTCCTGCGACCACACTACGAGACTCTGACAAAGCTCTACGAAGAATGGCCCGCGACCGATGATAGGACATCATTGGCCGATGTTCTCTCCGTCATCGGTATGACCTTTTCGGACGAGGACCGACAAGACACACTCAAGTACCGCCTCCTAGCACCCACCTCCGACATTGGCTCGTGGGGCCACGAGTACACCAGGCACTTGGCGCTGGAGATTGGCGAGGTGTATGCCAAGCGCATTGTGCACGATGAGCCCGTCAAGGACCTGATCGACCTCGCACAGCACTTGATCCCCCTCTTCCTGAAGAGCAACGCCGAGGCTGATGCTGTGGATCTCATGAGCGAACTTGAGATCATCGAGGAGATTCCCCATTTCGTTGACGAGAACACGTACGCCCGAGTGTGCCTCTACATGGTCAGCATGGTCAACCTCCTCACCTATCCCGACAACGAGACCTTCCTCAAGACCGCCCACAACATCTACATGGAGTACAAGCAGTTCGCCCAGGCCATGGTTCTTGCGATTCGGCTCCACGACGTCGAACTCATCAAGGACGACTTCCAGAAGGCCAAAGACCCTGCTCTTAAGAAGCAACTCGCATTTCTCATTGGCCGCCAGCGAATAGCTCTGGACTATCCTGAGGACACACTAGACGACCAAGAAATCGCAGAGTGCCTATCCAACTCCAAGTTGTCTGGACACTTCAAGTCACTAGGTAAAGAGCTTAACATCCTCGAGCCCAAGAGCACCGAGGATATCTACAAGAGCCATCTTGAGAGCAGCCGAGTAGCGGGAATGACCAACCTGGACTCAGCCCGACATAACCTGGCCGCAGCGTTCGTCAACGCCTTTGTCAACGCCGGCTTCGGTAACGACAAGATGATGCTGATCGACGGCGAGAAGGAGACATGGGTGTGGAAGACCAAGGCAGACGGTATGATGTCTACCGTCGCATCCATGGGAACTCTCTTGATGTGGGACACTGAGAACGGTCTCGACAAGATCGACAAGTACACATATTCCAGTGAGAAGGAGATTTCGGCTGGTGCCATGCTTGCCATTGGTATCATCAACTCGGGAGTCCAGATGGAGGCTGAGCCTGCCCTGGCCATCCTGGGTGACAACGACAAGCTAAACAACCCCGATCCCCTCATCCGAACAGCTTGCATCATGGGTCTTGGTCTCGCATACGCTGGCTCCAACAAGGAGGTCGTCCTCGAGCTCCTTCTGCCCATCATCTCGGATTCGACCCAAGATATGCAGATTTCGGCCATGGCTGCTCTGAGCTGTGGTCTCATCTTTACCGGATCTTCTCACCCTGAAATCAGCGAGGCCATCGTTACAACATTGATGGACGACGACCGAAAGAGCCAGCTGACGGACAAGTGGACCCGATTCTTGGCTCTTGGCCTGGGCCTCCTCTTCTTTGGCCGACAAGAAGAGGTTGATGTTATCCTTGAGACCCTCAAGGCTATCGAGCACCCCATGGCAGAGGCCACGGCCGTCATGGCCGAGATCTGTGCCTGGGCGGGCACAGGTGCCGTCCTCAAGATCCAAGAGCTTCTCCACATTTGCAATGAGCACAAGGAGGAGTCTGATGAGAAGAAGGGAGACGAGCTCCTGCAGGCCTACGCTGTCCTTGGAATTGCCCTGGTGGCTATGGGTGAGGACATCGGCCAGGAGATGGTGTTGCGACAGTTTGGCCATCTCATGCACTACGGCGAGCCCAACATCCGAAAAGCCGTACCCCTGGCTATGGGTCTGATCAGCCCAAGCAACCCCCAGATGAAGGTGTACGATACTCTTTCAAGATACAGCCACGACAATGACCCCGAGGTTGCCATCAACGCCATCTTCGCCATGGGTATCCTGGGTGCCGGTACCAACAACGCCCGACTGGCACAGCTGCTGCGACAGCTTGCCAGCTACTACCACCGTGACCAAGACGCCCTTTTCATGGTCCGTATCGCACAGGGTCTCCTTCACATGGGCAAGGGAACTCTGTCAATCAGCCCCTTCCACACAGACCGCCAGGTCCTATCTCGTGTCGCGGCCGCCGGTCTCCTGGCCACTACCGTTGCTATGATCGAGCCGAAGGACTTCATCACTTCTCAATCCCACTACCTCCTGTACTTCCTCGTCACGGCCATGCACCCCCGTTTCCTCGTCACCCTGGACGAGAACCTCGAGCCCCTCAAGGTCAACGTCCGCGTTGGTCAGGCCGTCGATGTCGTCGGCCAGGCTGGACGACCCAAGACCATCACTGGTTGGCAAACTCAGAGCACCCCTGTGGTGCTTGGACATGGCGAGCGTGCCGAGCTTGAGGACGAGGAGTACATCAGCCTCAACAGCACCCTTGAGGGCTTGGTGATTCTGCGGAAGGTTTGTTCCCCACCCTGACGTCAACTACGGAGAATATATGCTAACTGAACAACAGAACCCCGAGTGGGAAAATGAGAAATAGAATGTTTGAACTTCTTCGGAGCTTGGGTGTCGGTCCAGGATGGGGCAGGTCATAACATAGGCCAGACCTAATACACTGTATACTAAGGTAGTCTGCGGTACAAGTACAAGTACAAGCGCAACAACCAAGAAGGGGAGGAACATGGACAATTGATAGACGGAGAATCGAGTAAACAAGATCATCTTGTCTTGGATGTGATGTGATACTAACTAACTTGATCAAACCAGCTACAATTTCAAGCTTGTGCTGGCACTCGCATTCTTGCAAGATGTGCTTTCATATGCATCGCCATACAACCAACCAATAGCCATACCCTGTTCATGCCCATAACCATGCAAAGTCTATTATTTCAAGTCGCAAACGTTCCGAGTATTCAACTGATTCTATATGCATTCCAGACCGTAGTCTCCCGAGTAATAAAGCCCAAACCAAACACCATAAAACCAATCATTGCGCAATCACCACGTAGCAGGTCCAAAGTGCTCGCCCTCTGGTACAGTATTATACGAGCAAGCCTGCCAGTCGCATCCCTGCTTGTATACCTCGGTGCCCCACCACTTGAGGTTCTTAGTGATGCCGGGGTAGATGAAGCCGAAAAAGACAACGACGATGCCAAAGGCAAGGCCAGAGTCGAGAGCGGCGCTGAGAGTCATGGTGTACTTGCTCCACCAGGCGTTATGGCGGTTCTTGATAACGTAGTTGAAGACGTAACAGACAAGCACCCAGACGGAAAAGTTCAGGCCTGTCGCAGGAGGAATCCAAGACATGGCACCAAAGATGACGGGGAGATTGACTTTGCGGAGAATGCTCTGGCGCTTGTGTCGGCTGTAGAGCCAGAGGGGAATAGGGAGGAGGGCGCCAAGAGGGAAGAACCAGACCAGAGCGCGGTAGATGGCCTTGGGGCCAAAGAACTCGTTGGGACCAACAACACCCCAGAGGATAGAGCCGTTGAAGTGAACTCTAGCAATGGGGCAGGTGAAACCATTGATAGCCTCCGAGGTACAGATGCCCTTGATGTTGGAAAACATCCAGTTGAGAACGCCAATCTGGGTCAGGGAGGAGACGAGTGTCGCCACGAGCTGGACGGAGAAGAGAATACGGGGCGGGATCTTCATGTAGTGGCCCAGCTTGAGATCAGACGCAAACTTGATACCCTGTGCTGATGAGATGTAGCCGTACGTGACGAACACCATGTTTGCGATGGGTCGGCCCGGGAAGACGACACCACAGATGAGCTGGCAAATGAGGTAGATGCTGCTGTGCTGGTTCGTGACAGCCATGATGATACCGTTGGGGATGAAGAAGATGGCTCCAATTGCGAGTGCGAGGAGGAGTCCATACCATGGCAGATGGACAGGATAACTGGGAATGTTAGCAGGTTACTTGTGAGGATCGAAAGGGCAACTTACTATTCGACCACGAAAATGCCAATAGCAGTCATGGATAGGAATGTTATCAAGTACCAGCTCAACGGCGCATCCTTGTACTTCTTCATAAGCTTGCTGTGAATATCCTCACGGCTAATGAGACCATCAACGTGGGACGTAGACGAAGACATTCGCCCATGATCATCGTCGGTTGACTGTCGAGACGGGGGCGCCTCTGGTGAGTCCGCCACTGGTTGGTATGTTGGCTTTCCCTCCTCGCGAGCCTCTTCCAACGCCTTCTTCCAAGATCCCCAGATATCTGCGCCGTGCCAGCATGCTGTGTGCGTCAGGAGAGCAGCCAGACCCGCAAACTGAACGCCGTAGCTTAGGACATAGGTGATGGGAAGAAAGACTCGGCTGTAGTTCTGGTATGCCTCCCGGTTGAAGAGGAAGTCGGGGGTGAGAATCTTGCTCACATCGTACACCTTTCCTGTGTTGTCGAACACGGCAGCGGATAGGATCGGCATATAAGACGAGTACAGGACGTTGGTGTAGTAGAGGATTGGAGCAATAATCCACATGACAATTGTCAAACCTCCAATGACGTTCATGGCAGCCCAGAATGGAACCAACAGAGGAGAGCCGACATATGTGACCTGCGCCCAGTCAAAAGTCAAGGGGAATAGTCCAAGGCCCGACGAAACGCCAAAGAGGTTGGCAATGACAACGTTCTTGGGAGCGAACCATGTAATGACGTTGAAGTAGCTCAGAGCTGGCATCAGCAGGCTGGGGAGGAAGTAGAACAGGAACGAGACTGTCCAGACAATGTAGAAGAACTTCCACCTACTGATGGTCCAGCCGCCAGCAGGCTTGTTCTCCTGTTTGTGGAGCGTCGAAAACATGGCTGCTGACATGAGGGTGCCAGGCCAAATCATACCGCTCGGTCGAACGAGGAATCGGCGCGTCAAACCAGCGAATCCATATCCAAGGATCTGGGTCGAGATGGTGAGGAGCAGCTGGTAAACAATTGGAGCCTCCTGATTATAGAACTGAGTCTGCTCGACAATGACATCTGTCGCAAAGGCAAAGCCAAATGCGACGTTGCTGCTGACGTAGACGCAAGTATGCTCCTTTTCGTTCCATCGTCCCTGAGCGAGCCATCGTCGCCAGGATGTAATCATTTTCGTCTTATGATGGATATGACCATCCTCTGAAATAGACGTCGTTCGAACGCCATCGACAAACTCTTCTTCAGGGTCGTAAGGGCGCTTTAATAGGAAATCCCAAAGATGTCCGAGGGGGTGGACAAGAAGCAAAGCAATAACTGGAGTAATAGCAACACTGGGGTATCTTAATGAGAAGAAGAGATTGGTAGAGGAACCGAGAATGGAAAAGAGGACAGAGAGACACCACATGCGCGGTGTGTTTATGGAGAGGGTGGTGTTATCGGTAGGAGGAACTGAGGCGCGAACAGCTTCATGGGGCGAGTTTTCCTGGTATTCGCTTTCTGAGGCAGTCGAGGAAGCGTCGTCGAGCAAGGCCCCGTCTTCAGAATAGTCGTCCTTCATACTTTCTTCTAGAACACCAGCAGGTGCAGGCTCGGCCACGCCCAGGCGGCCCTCGAGGCCAGACACAAGAACAGCAGAATCTATCTCTTCCGACAACCTCGACGAGGACTGCTTGGTAAGGGTGGAACGGCGAGAGGTTCGAGAAGTACGAGAGGTTTCGCTTCGCATGGTGTCGGGGACATGTCGAAGCTGGTGGGCGTCAGGATCCCAGCGATCACTACCAGCTGGCGAATTGTTGCGACTGGGTGTTAGCGAGACGGAGCCGTAAGGAGCAGCGTCGGGCCTGGTGGCGGCCGAGCGTAGGAAGGGCGTCTTCTTGGAAGCCATATCTAATGTGCCCTCGGTTGTTTGAGGAGCAAGGGAGCCAAGGTCAGAGGCATCTAGGGCTTCTTGGTCTGAGTCGTCGTCGTTGTCGGCAGCGGCAGCAGTGACAGCAACAAAGGGCTGAAGCTCAACGGCAGGAGTTACGGCGGCGACAGGAGGTTCAAGTTGTGAAACGGGCAATGACTGGCCGGCATGTTGGTCGCGGACGAGGACGGGGGAGGGAGCAACGGCCGGGGCGGCGGCGGAGGCGGTAGTTAATAGTGTCTGTGAATCGCCAACGGCCGGAGCCTGGTACGGCGGCAATACATGGCCTTGGCCCTGGACTTGTCCTTGACCTTGATCGAGAGACGGATCAGGCGGGTAGGGTGCCCCCCAGGCGTGCGAGGGTGAGACAGTGGACCGGGCAGTGGAGGAGGACGTGGAGGTTAGGGGCTGGAGGGCAACGTCCTGCTGCAGATGGGAGTCATCAGCCCTGGCCTGGCTAACCTGGGCCGAGGAAGACGACGACGAGGACTGGCGACTGTTGGTGCTCCTGCTACGGGAGGAGGTGGTGTGTCGGGGCATGGCGGGGCGGGAGTGGGAGTGTTCGTGGGATGGGATGGATGGGGATGGGATGCTCCTCGTGGCGGCGAGAATAGAATGCGATGGCGCATGCGATTGGGAGCTATTGGGGACGGAGAGAGGCCTCAGGGGGGGTACGCACAGCGACCCGACGACACGACACGAGGCTAGCGCTTGTCGACGTCTGGAGCGTGATCGAAGCCAGCCGGTAGCCTGCGGTAGCTTCTACGAATAGAGAACCAGTGATTGAAGATCCAATGCCGTAGCTGGTGCTGCGCGCTGCTGCCCTGCGTGCGTGGGATGGGATGGGATGGAGTGGATGGAGGGGTCCTTGTCGAGTTCCACCTGAGCCAAGACGTCTGAACCAGGCAAACAGGCAGCGGGCAAACAGGCAAAAGCAAGGCTGCGGCGGGCGGGAGCGAATCGAGCTGCGGCAATGTGCTGTTCGGCCGGTAACTAGTTAGTTTCTACAGTGGTTATTGATTGAATAAGCCCTGGTCCGGTAGCCCTGTCTGGCACGCGTGGGGAGCCGAGGCGCGCTGAGTGGGTGGTGACCGGGATCAGGCGGAGAGTCGGTGACGGGATGACGGAGGCAATGTCCACACGACCATTGGCCGCGCCTGTTTTGGGAATGCCAGTCTCACGGCGTCCGTGGCAGTTGATGGCTGGCTAAGCACCACATGGTCAATGCGATGTCGAGTCAGTTGGATGTAGAGGGTGTGATAGAGATATGTAGATAGATCTCTCTCGATCCTGAAGGAGGAGGATCGAAAAACACGTCGCAGGGACAAAGAGGGTGTCCTCTCTGCGACCCAAGCAAAGCTCCGAGAGGTTTACCATGCGCATGCTGTGCAACTGTGAGACAACCAAGAGATTGCCAGGCGAGAGACAAGGGTCAAGACAAGGGAGGGCTCATTACAACAGCCACAGGGGTGTTTTTGAACAAGAGGGCGCCTCGACTCAGTCAATTCATGGAATGACTTGTCAGGGACGCTTAAAGAGTGACGACGAGGGATGCAAATCCAGGAATAGGAATGATGAGCCACGGAATGGGCGCAGCCAGCTCCCTAAATCGCCAATCACATCCTCCAAAGCATCCGTGATCGCGAATCGCTCCTCTAGCTGCTTAGCCCGCGGGAGGCTGCGGACGCCAAGCACCATTCCGTCGGGGAGCACCCCTGAGATGATGAACGGGCGGGAGGCCTGGCCTAACAATTGCTTTCTTGCCAGTCGACCAATTTCCCCTGAAGCTGACAGAGGGTAGTGCTGATTTGCATCATGTTTGCACACTACGAGAGAAGCCTGGTTATGCTGCGCCGCTCTAAACAGTCAGGATGTTGATAATGACCAAGTTGACGACGCGAGGGAGCCAGGATTGGAAAAAGCAACGCCTCACCTTGATCGTTTGAATGATGTCGATGATCTGAGGTAATGGATACTATTACCGAGTATTCAAGGCTCACGATGGAGCCTGCCGGAGCTCTAGGTACCTACATATCCCACCCCAGGTGCAAGCTCCCCATCCTCATCTTAGTCAATCCATGTCCATCTCGGACGCACTGAGCACATCAACCACCACGGCCGGTAATAGCGGGCGGGCCAAAGAAACCCCTGCCTGTGTGTGGGTGATGCCGTGACGCTCAGACGCAGGAGCTCCCCCCCGTCCGCTGATGGATCTGATTAGATAACCCCTCCCATGAGGACGCCATCGACATGTCCTCGGCGCGCCTCAATCCCTGGCAGGCCAAGCCAGAGGACTGCCGCCCCTGCTGTAGCCTGCGAGCGCCGTCTTTCTGCGGCCGCCCGTCCATGTCTGCTTTCGGCCATGGGATTCTCTGCTGCGTCTAGTCGCGAAGATCCAGGGGCCCTCTTGTTTCCGTTCCTGGTTTTTGAAATGTTGCACAGCAGTCCAAGCTGTGGCCCCTCTTTAGCTTTCAAGTCTAAAGAAGCTCTCTGATTCTTACCTCAACCTCGCATAGGTGCACTTGCTCGCCAGCTGCACGAATGCAAACTCATCGACGGAATTCGGCTCTCCAACATCACGCCCCCGTGGCCAGACGCATCCCACGCTGCAGCAATCCATGTTCAATCGTCAAATTTTCAAATTGGAGATCCAATTCCATGCAGCAGCCACGGGATGGCCCCCCCTGTCAGCACCCGCCGGACGGGGATATGCTTCGCATGGCCGCCTGAGACATGGTGTTTTGTCACGTCTGCAACTGAGCAATAGCGTGCCTCGCATTGCAAATGGCTGGCATCTCCTGCGCCTGTCTCGGGGGCTCACTTTCAGCTCGGACCTGGAACTTGTGAACCTGCCACGACAAGGGCAGGGCGGCGTTCTGCGGGGGCTAGACCGGGCTCACGGAGCAGCTTTGTCTTTGAGCGGAGCAGAATTCAACCGATTTGCAGTGTTCTTTCTTGCAGATGCCTGGCTGTCGAAGGATATTGACGTACGGATGGATTCTCCAAGGCTTCTTGGCTTTCCAGTCCCACCCACTCTGACAGGAATAGTGGAAAGTGGCCTGCTTGACGTGGGTGGTCTGCGGTTTGTATTTGTTCCGCCTCATCCATGTCAAGTTTGCCGGCCGAGAAATCAACGGGATATTGCAGAGCAACATCGCTTTTCCAAAAGGGCCTGACCAACTGTGAAGTGGCTGGCTTAGTTATTGCAGGGACTTGGTGATATTGGACAAAGAGGGTCTTACTAGAGAGGTACTCACTCCGTGCCATTCAATGTCGCAAACAAGGCAGCCGGAGCTTTCTTTGCTTCGGGTCTTTTTGCGTGTTCAGAAACGGGGCCAACAACTCACCGGTTTAGTAGTGCCATGTTTCTGCATTTGCTATGCCGTTACCGGGAAATGTACCATGGATGATGTCCGTCGCATGTATGATCGTCAGTCGTTGGTGACGAACCTTGCCGAATGAAGCGTGGGGGTTACCATCACCGTGGACATGGCCCTCGCAAGGTCATGTCGTGACCCAGTCGCGAGACGAAGACATGCTAACACGTTTTGGATTTTTTCAATAAATTCGCTCGAGTTTTTTTTCTCAACACCCGCCGTTGTCGACAAAACTTGAGGCGAAATCGGGTCCTGCTTTGAAATCCAATAACTACCAAGTTTACTTCGGGCCTCACCGCCGACGCCCGCTCCGCAGCAGCACCGACTACGTGACCCCGATGACGCGCTAGTTCGGGGCTATCCGCACAAATTCTTGGAGATCAAGATGGATCTTGGAACGCTCATCGCGCTCATGTGCGCTGATCAGAACAGCTGGTCAGCATTCGGCAATTGGACCAGAGCTACTGTTGCTAGGATCAAGGCTTCAGATATTGTCTTGACCAAGGCCCTATGAAGCATTACGGGGCGCTGTCTTCCAGGTAAACCAAATATTGGATGAGTTGTTTATTTCCAACTTTCTAGAATCCCATTGAAGCTAGATTAGCTCGCCTTGGTTGAACCTTAGCCAAGCAATAGCTCTCGACCCTGAGAATGCGATAACGCCAGCAAAAATCCAACAATCCTCCATATTTATAGATCGGCTAAACACAGCATCCCTCTCGGCGAATTTTTACTATTCAAACCCCCCGAGATAATCGAGACTTGCCCATGTCTCGAATGATTCAGATGCTGAGTGAAGTATTGAGGCCCGACACCAAAACAGAGTGACAGCCTCATACCATCTGAAGCGGGCCTCGAAGGGAGATCACGCTCCAAGATTTCGGACTAAGCGGGGAATCTTACTCACGTGCTACCTGGATGCCACAACTACGAATGAAGACATACTGTGAGATATGGTGAGTGATGCTATTGTTTGAAAGCGTGGATAAGCTTCTTCTAGTTCTTGGACGTTGGACTTCTCTAAACACCGGATCATGTGACGGCACCAGCACCAGGAGCATGCCTGTCGATATACCATCAGGGAAAATTCCCCAGCACGAGTATGGCACGTGAGCAGTTGTGCATTGTATGTACGTATTGTTATTGATCCAGGGAGAAAAGTTCATCGACTTCGGTACCAAGTCCGAGGCACCGAGTACACGGCTCACATCGCCGGCCATGTACCCCGCCAACAAAGCCGGTCGCCGTCGGGTCATGCCGGCACCCTGCGTGCTCCTCCACGAACTATAACCAAGATTCCCTCTCACCAACAGGAATCTGTATCAATCCACCCTCTCAGCCTTCAGCCCTCAGCCTCTCCGGTCCCCCTGTGTCAGCCTTGCTATGGCGTCACCTCTGTCTGCTGCCAAGCAGCAGTTGAGGAGTCTCATGAAACAGAAGCTCACGGCCATCACCCAGGATTCCATTACTACCCAGAGTATGACAACCATCATCATCATTGTCATGCGTGCACTCGTAGCGTCTGTCACCTAACACCCGTCATGTAGGTCGCTGCATATTTGAGGCTCTGAAAGAGTTTCAGCCTTACAAGGATGCAAACCGCATCAGCATCTACCTAGCCATGCCCACGGCCGAAGTTCAGACCGACGCCATTGTCCGGCACGCACTCAGCGCTGGCAAGCAAGTCTTTGTCCCCTACCTTCACAGGTCACCTCTCCAGACACCGGACACCCCGGCCCGGGTGATGGACATGGTGCACCTGGAGAACCTACAAGACTACGAGAGCCTCAAGCTCGATCGCTGGGGAATCCCGAGCGTGGATCCTGCCACCGTGCACCAGCGACAGCGCATCCTAGGCGGACCAGATGTCCATCACTCGGAGCAGGCCACCTTGGACTTTATGGTCGTGCCCGGCGTCGCCTTTGACGTCGATGACGCGGGTCGATAAGACGCCTTGGCCACGGCAAGGGGTTCTACGACTTCTTCATCAACCGGTACCTGGCCAAGATCCAGACAAAGGACGTTGTGCAGGAGAGGCCACTGCTGCTGTACGGACTGGCTCTGACGGAGCAGCTGGTCCCTGCGTCATCAGAGCAAAGAGTTCCCACCGATGCTCACGATCGTAGACTCAACGGCCTTATACTGGGCAATGGCGAGATTAAAACGGCTGTGTCATGATATCCGTAGAGGTAGATTTGAATAGATTTGGAATCTCAGGTAGTCTAGACAAATGCCGGATATGTGAGAGATCCATACCACGTGACAGGCCGTGTGGCCTCGAAGATGTGGCCTTTGCAACGGCCGCCTCAAGAGAAACTTCTTTACCTACTGATTCGACAAGGTTCCATTTTGAAACAACAACATGGGTATTATTAGCTTTCTGAGGAGCGCCTCTGGAAATGAGATTAATCCGCTCGAGACAGCACAGCAACGGCAAAGCCAGAGCTTCTCTAAATACAGTTCAACAAGGCGCACCGTTACGCTCTCAACAAATGACATCGAATCACAATCTCGTCCTTCAGGCACCTACATATACTCTGCCTCTTCTCACCCTTAGCCTAGCAGGCAACCTTCACCTTGAGGCTCATGAGGTGAATCGGAAAAACCACGGAATAACCCGAGGCAGATTGCCCCGCCAAGCATCTCTCCACCAACGTCGTCCCCCGTAGTCGGGAGGTGGGCTTTGTGTATTTTGCTTGCTTCTGAGTGCTATCCCACTTTCACATCTGGTCACCAGAATCGCATCACCTCTTGCGCCTTGGCTCTTTGCCTTCCTCACTCCCTTGGGCCCGCACATCGTCCTTCTCCAGCTCCCCTAGACCTAGAGGCTGTCGTCATCAGTCCCTTCATCACTATCTCCAGCGCCCCCGACCATCACAATCTCCCACCAGCTGCTTCAAAGCTACGGTGCCCCTTTGTATGCGCCACGACGACCACGTACGATCGCGCGCAGGCTACGCAAACCTTCCCAGTTACGACCTTTACGTCTCTTCACTGCCGCATAATACATAATGGCCACGAACGGAGCCCAGGAGGCCTTCGCGCCACCCGATGTGCTGGCTGCCGTCATGACCATGAGGAGCGGGGAGCAGGAGGCCAAGAAGCACGCCCATGAGTACTTGGAGAGATTTCAGAAATCGGTGGGTCGCACAGACCTGATATCTTGATACGGACACTGTTTATCATGCTAACATTTGATTCTAGAAAGCCTCATGGGCAACTATAATAGGAATTTTGCAATCCGATGCCGAACCAGAGGCTACCCTCTTTGCGGCCATCACCCTGCGTGGAAAGGTTGGAGCCTCGCAGAGCGCCACACCTCAGCATCACTAACACCTCCCAGATCACATACGACCTTTCTACTCAGGTTCCTCCCAGCGAACTCCCCGGGCTTCGAAGCCAGATCCTCCTTCTCCTGAAGCACTTCGCCCCCGGGCCCAAACCCATCCGTGTCCAGCTGTGTGTGTGCCTGGCCATTCTAGCGATCCAGATGAAGGACTGGAACGACGTCCTCGCATCTGTGGTCCAGTCCCTTGGCGACAGCCCCGAGAGCTATGCCTGCGTCCTGGATTTCCTCCGAGTCCTCCCTGAAGAAGTCACCGAAGGTCGAAAGATCACCTTGTCTGTACGTGGATCGCGCAACCATAGACCGGGAACCCGCTCTCTTCGAGATCGTATCGTCTGGTCGTCATCAACCCGAGTACAAGTCTAATTGTTCGAATTAGGAAGAAGATTTGGCGGCACGAACGCAAGCTTTGTTGGGAGATAATGCGGACCAGGTTGTCCAACTCCTCATCAACTATTCTCAATCGTCACGTATGTCGAGAGGCCCCAGTCCCGCGCATTAGCTAACATGTTCTCTAGCTGCTGCTGCCCAAAATCCCCAGTTGATGGAGTGCATTACATCTTGGCTGCGAGAGGTTCCCGTCGGCAACATTGTCAAGTCACCCCTTTTGGACCTCATCTTCACCGGCGTTACGAGCGACCAGTGCAGCCAGGAGGCTTCCGAGTGCCTCTGCACCATCTTTAGAGAGGCTAGCGATGTGGATGCGACCCCGGATGTCATTGAGATCCTGTTCCCAAGGGTCATCTCTCTCAAGCCTCAAGTGGCCAAGGCGGCGGAGGAGGAGGACACCGAGACTCTCAAGGCCCTGACCAAAGTGTTTGCTACTGCGGGAGAGAGCTGGGTTGTGGGTATTGCTCGCCAGCCCACCCACTTCCGACCCCTGGTCGAGGCCATCCTGGAATGCGCCTCAAGAGACACGGAGCGAGACGTGATTGAGCACACCTTCAACTTCTGGTTGGAACTCAAGCTGTATCTCGTGTTGGACATCTATATCGAGGGTCGTCTGCATTATGTGGATATCTACGCTAAGTTGGTGGACATTCTTCTGAAGGATCTTGAATACCCCAAGCCGGACTCGGGCAACGAAAACGACCTCTTCGACGGAGACCGTGAGCAGGAGGAAAAGTTTAGGGAGTTCCGTCACCATATGGGTGACACGTTGAAGGACTGTTGCGAGGTTATGGGGGTCACGGAATGCCTGACCAAGGCGCTCCAGGCTATTCAAGTATGGATGTCCAAGTATGCCAGTCAGGTCACGGACACCAACGTCCCTCACTGGCAGGAGCTGGAGGCTCCTCTGTTTGCTATGCGTGCCCTGGGCCGCATGGTTGACAAGGATGAGAGCATTGTGTTGCCCCAGCTCATGCCTCTGCTTGTGCAGATCCCCAGCCACGAGAAACTCCGGTTCGCCACCATCATGGTGCTGGGACGTTACACTGAGTGGACGGCAGCGCACCCCGAGTACCTCGAGCCCCAGTTCAACTACATCGTAAGCTCGTTCCAGACAGATTCCAAGGAGATAATCCGTGGAGCTGCTCTCGCCATCAAGTATTTCTGCACCGACTGCAAGCATCTCCTTAGTGGGCAGGTGCTTCAGCTGCAGACTTTCTATGATCAGATCCTGGACAAGTTGCCCGACGCGAGTAAGGAGGAGATTACGGAGGGTGTGGCCAACGTGGTAGCTGTCCAGCCCGTGGAGGAGGTTTACCGACTACTCAAGACGTACTGCGACCCATTGATCCAGCGACTGATGGACAAGGCAAACAATGCCACTGATGAGGACGGCAAGTTGGCACTTGCGGGTAAGTTGGCAATAAAAGCGAATACGGGAACTAGCTAACCTTTTACAGATCACCTCCAGCTCATCACCATCTTTGTTCAGAACGTGGTGCCGCCTCACAACCCAGGCCAGGAGAACCTTGCTGTCAAGTACTGGCAGGAGGTGTTCCCCATTCTCTCGACTGTATTGGACAACTTCCTCAACTTTACGCCCATCTGCGAGCGCGTTTGCAGATGCTGGCGTAATATGGTCATCTCTTACCGCACAGCAATGGCGCCTATGCTTCCTGATATGGCAAACAAGTTGGCGAGCGGCTTCAATAACTCGAGGGAGGGCTGCTTCCTGTGGGTTACTTCTGCCATCCTCCGCGAATTCTCCGAGGCACGAGAGCACGTCGACCCAGCGACTACTGAGAACATCTACACCTTCTTTGAGGCTCAGACGACAACATTCCTGAGGGTCATGACGGAGCTGCAGCCGAAGGAGCTTCCTGATGTTATTGACGATTTCTTCCGCTTGTTGATCGACGCCCTGCTCTACTACCCCCAAAAGCTCATCCCCTCTCACCTGTTGAGGTCGATTTTTGAGGCATCCATCTACGCGCTCACTCTGGAGCAGCGTGACCCCCTATCCTCAACGCTGCACTTCCTGAGGGACCTTCTATCTTACGGAGGCGATAACCCGGCTACCAGTGACGGAATTCCCGAGGCTGCAGCAGCTGAGATCAAGACTATTGTCAGGAACCTCTTGCTTACACTTGGAGAGAACCTGGTGAAGCAGGTCATGGCGGGTATGATGATCACGTTCCCACGTGACTGCTTCGCAGACGGTAGTGGTGTCTTGCTGGCTCTGTTTGAACTGCTCCCTGCCGAAACGCACCAGTGGGTATCACACACGATACAGCTCCTTCCCGAGGGTACTGTGTCCCCAGAGGAGGCGAACCGGTTGATGATCAAGATCAAGGAGAAGCTCGAGTCAGGAGACCCAAGCGCTATCAGGAACGTGCGAGCTGTCCTACAGGACTTTACCAACACGTACAGACGACGTAACGTGGCACCCCGCGACGGTCTCGGCCAGCTCGAAGCTACCCGGTTCCAGTTCTCGGGTTGATCGCACAGGGTACTACAGTAATGGGAAAATTGGAGGGAATGCTGGACATGGGAGGATTGGGAGGAGGGTTGAAGCCCACCTATCTATATGGTATATCACCAGAGGTAATCAGGCAAGGGCTATGAGAAGATGGATTGACTTGAGAGAAACTAGACGTGTATGTATGGTGGGATTATCAAAGATAATTGAGCGTTTTTTACCGGGGAAAATGGGACAGGAACTCATGGATGGGGAGGCATAGCGGTATGATATTGGGCTCGAAGAGAGACTTTGACGACGATAAGGAGGTGCCAATGGATGGAGATGATGACGACTGATTGATTCCCTGGACAATGAGAGGGCAGAAGGCAAGACAAGATGTGAAGAGTATGTGTAGATGTAAAAGTGACAGGATTAAAAAAAAGTTGAACAAAGAAAGAGTTACAATGAAGCTGCGACGGGAGCCAGTGCTGTTGGTGATGAGCCAAGGGCTGACCACCACAATAGACAGGCAAGGGCAACATGGCGTGAGCTTGGAGCGTCAAGTCATCCAAGTGAAGAGGTAGCAAACCACATGGGTTAGATTGTGCAACTTCTTCCCTAATGCACGAGGGGTATGGCTGCTATTCAGGGATGCCAAGGTTCTTTGTTCAGCAAGAGGAGTCGCTTTTGTATCCGGCATAGTCGATTCCTCGAAGTCAGCCACTTTTCCTCGAGTTGAAAGAAGTAGAAGGTCAAATAAGGAAAGGAACGAGGTGAGGGGACGGCCTCGAGGAAGACAAAGACAGTTCTGTTGGTTTGGGGGGGGTTCCATTAGAAAGGACAAAGAAACTCTTGGGCATGGCAAGATCAAAATCAAGTCTGTTGCCCCATCTGTAGATTTACAACAACATGTAACAAAACTTTAATCATTGTACTCCCAAGGTTCATTCCTTGACTCTTGCTCTATTTCTCATCTCATCTTTAAAACCAGTATATATACCCACGTCTAAAGTCATTCTCGACTCGCCCGTCTGGGTCCCGAGTCTCCCCCCCCCCCATCATGTTCCCCTTCAGAAACAACGGGCCTGATGTCTTTGAACAAGGCGAGGTACTCCCGAACCGCCGCTCGGCGACTCGAGAGCCGAAGCTCCTACCGCAACTCGTTCAGACGGATCACTTTCCCAGACCAGCACGCTACGTCAACCCGGTTGACCCGTCTCCGCTGGATCTGCAGCAGCACTTTACTGGCTTGTCGTTCCCGGACCCGTTGGCCGGCGGTTTCGGGGCCCTTGTAGGACAGGACCTCGGCGCCGGAATCTCCACATCTGCGGACCCGTTCCCGGGTACCATCCCGACGGAACAAGTCCACAGCGACGACCCAAACCAGCAAAGCGAGCTGGGCCAGCTCATGATACCCAGAAAGAGGCAGCGCAACGACACGGCAGGTCGGCAGAGCAAGCGAGCCAAGACGGTAACGCTAGCAGCATCTATGGGCAATCTCCCCGAAGGGCCTTGCGACTTTTGCCTCAACCACAGTCAAGGCCAGGCCATGTACGCCCAGGATGGGCGGTGCACCATTGAAATAGTACAGGGCAGCGGCAGGGACGTGTACCACCTCGAGTGCCAGCACTGCGCCGACTTCCGGTTCTCGAACCCGAAGCGAAACAAGTCGCATGTGTGCTTCGTCGACGACGACGAGTACGAATACACGCGGTACGGCCTCGGGGCTCCAGAAGAGTACCCAGACCACTCGGAATGCACGCGATGCGTCAAGTTTGGGTTTGAAAAGACCTGCGACGCCGATACCATCCTCGGATACAAGTGCTCCAACTGTAGGTACGACTACGCCTGCAACGCCGCTGGCTGGGTGCTGCCCCTGAAGCGGCCCAACAAGCTTCCCCCCGTGCAGCCGTGGTACCGGCACGCGTGTGACCGATGCCGCGCTCACGCCATCGAGGACGGCAGGCTCCAGGATTTCGAGATGTGCTCGTGGTTGGAAAACCGCTTCGAGTGGGAGGACGATAAGGCGTGCTCCAGGTGCATACGCGAAGGCATGTCATGTATCGACTCGAGCAACCTCATCCAGCATCACCCAGCCGTCAAACCTCCCCAAGACTGGTCCATCGACGAGAGTTATAACATTATCTGGGACGTAGCCGACCTCGCCAGGACCACGACCTGGCGAAAACCCTGCGACGCCTGCATCCTCAGCAACGTCAAGTGTCAAGTCCATCTTGCTCGCGCTGGTCACGCCTGCGAGCGCTGTAGCCAGATCGGTGTCGGTTGCGTCAGCGACTATGGCACAGAACGCACTTACTGGCGACGCACTTACTGGCCTCTGTACAGCCTCAGTCTAGTCGGTTTTGGTCCGCACATGCCCTTTGCGGCCTGCAAGAACTGTCGTGTCAATGATCGCGCTTGCGATCGTCAACGTCCCTGTGACTCGTGCGTCCTCAACGGTGAAAAGACCGAGTGTGATGAACATCAGCGGCTCAAGAAGCAAAACACTCTTCCCAGGCCCGAGGTCGGTAACCTCGGTCCTCTGTACTACCTCGCCATGGGGTTCGGAGCTGACGGCGTCACCTCTGTGAAAAAAGGGGCCGGGCCCGAGGACTGGATCGGTCCCTTGACTCCGAGATACGCTGTAGACAACTTTGAAAACGACGGCCTCGAGCGGTACAAGACGATTCTCGACGCCCACAGGAACTTCCGACCTCCACTCCCAGCAAAGCCACCGCACGGCGCTCAGGGTGGTACACTCCTCGACAAGCAAAACATGGGAAACATCAAACAGAGCGAGCTCCAAAAGATGATATACGAGATGTGGCCCGGCTACCAAAACCCTTGCGAGTTTGAAGCTTACCACAATCTCGTCTTCCAGTTGGAAAATGAGCTTCCAAAGAACCCTTCAGTTCAAACTGCATCTTTCGATGCGTGGTTCAACTCAGGTTCATCACGACGTACGACTTCGGCTGCTCGGGATCGACGACCTGTGGGTGAACCTGTCCATCCACCCAAGCAGCCAGCCTGCGAACGGCGAGGTTGGAAGCCACCTACAATAAGGCCACCCAAGAATAAACAATACACGTACGGTAATGAACAATCCACGTACGGTTCTCAGCCGGATGTTGTCGCCGACTTGGCTCAACGTCGGTCTGAACGTCAATCGTCTGAACGTCAACTTCGGGCTGAGCGTCGGCAGCGCCGCTACGACGAGGACACGTTCGGACGGTCCATGAAGCCAACCGTAGGCATTTCGAGCCCCCCGGAAGCGCCTGAAAAAACCCGTCTGGTCATGGCCCGCCGCAAGACCATACCCTCAGGCCGCGCGCCCCAAGATGCCACAGCTGCCGAAGAGGCTCCCTTCAACCCATTTCTAGGCTTCACCATGAAGGGGAAAACAAAGGTGCGGTACAAGACCAAATCCAGCAACTCGCGCTGGAAGGTCTTTAACCCTCTCGAGCACCTCAACATGTCCCACTGGCATGTCGCCCGTCATCATCAAGACAACAGAAAGACTCATCCTCGCGTCTTCAACATGGCTGAAGGTCAAAAACTCCCTGTGCCCTTGCGTGACGTTCTCCGCGATGTTCCTCGCGAGGAAGCCGAACAGCGGATCATAGAGAGGTGCGTCGAGCCCAACGATGGTGGTTTTGGCTACTGCAGCAGAGAAAACTCATTTCGAATAAATTGCCAGAGTCGTGCCCACACCAACACGTCGCCGTACAAGTTCCCCGTCTGTAACCAATGCCATGTCGCCAGCATAAACGATTTGTTTCGCGAAGGAAACAGGCCCATCACAAGGAAGGATCTGGTCGGCATGCGCGCCTATTTATGTCATGACTGCGCCGGGCACATCAGCAGCAGAGCCCTGAACGTGCTAGACTTCCACGATGCTGGGACTCGTACAGTTCACGGCACATATGCCAACTACGACACTCCCAAGGGCATATTTAACATGGACGACGATCCAGAAAATGCCGTCGAGTTTAGGAGAAACCCGAAGCCAGGTACTGGCTGTTTCTGCGCGGACAAGGTCCTTGGAGGTTGGCTCTGCCGCTACCATCGACTGTACTACGCCGAGGAGATGCTCAAGCAATCCAAGCTGGTACATGAGTGGCGGCTCTCATACTTCAAGAAGCCCGTCTGCCCCGGGTGCTTGGCATACAAACCACTCGACGAAGTCAACGTGTCGGCCGACCACCACAACTTTGAGGAGGGTGGCCCAACGGCGTGGGCGTGTCTGGCGTGTAGCGAATGGGTTGTGAACCAGGAGAATGACGAGCAAAACAGGCCCGATGTTGTGAAAGGGGCCCTGAAGACTGCCGAGAGGATAACTGATCTCCTCGCCAGGGTCACCGAGCCTCCTGATGATGTGGATATGAATAGTGGACGGTTTGTGAGCCAGGACAGTGAAGGGTACAGCAGGACCATGAACCCTGGGTTTCTTTCGACGATTATGGAGTTTGATGGTGACGTAGAGATGGAGGATGTCTGAACAGGGTCGAGAATGGATCAAGCGTAGTGCTGGGTAGTTTGGAATTCGGAGTTTGGCGATTTGGAACCGGTCAAGTCTGGACAATAGATCAACTTTCAGACATGCGTAAACAACGTATTCAACTGACCTTGAACAGCCCAGCCCAGCCCTAGCAACAAGGAGCCCGAAACATCTGAGATCCAACATTCCGCTGCTCTTCACGTGAAAGCCACATGGCCAAGCATCCGAAATGATCGGAATGCGAGCTGCCCGCGGCGCAAAAGACAAAGTTGACTTGACGGATAAACACATACACAAAAAAGGGGGTTGCTTGAATTGTCTGACTGAACCATTGCCGCCGGAGAGAACGAGACCGACCTCGAGATGGACTAGAAAATAGGTAGGTAGGTAGGTAGGTAGGTAGGTAAAAAAAGAAAAAGAAAAAAGAAGAAGGATCGAAACTGAAAGAATTACATGTATGAAATAATGGATATAGGAAGAGCCTGCAGAACCCATACTTGATCTTGAAAAATCATCCTCCCCGGTGGTGACCGACACAAAAAAAAAAAAGCAAGGAAAAAGTCGGGTGGGTTGGTCTCTCGCGAGGTCCTCGGCGGCGCAGAAGGAAGTGCAAACAGCCAAGGTAGCATAGCATCCATTGCGTACACGAACGACATCGGCAGCAGAGGCTTCCTCCCCCTCCCCGGGCATCTGATCTGGTTCTTCTCTCTCCTCCGGTAGATTCATGGTCCTTTTTTTTTATCCACAACGTCCAAAATAACGAGCCTCCAGAGAAACGCCGAACCACGCGCCATGTAACATGGATCATGGGTCATCAAGCATGAACCATCTGGCTTGTTCACTCACGTAGACATGACATGTCGTGGGCTTGCCAGGCTCCTTGGCCCCGAATATCACCGCTGGGCATCTCCGTCCGTAGGCTGCGTCCGGTTCAGGCGCGCGTGTGTGTGTGCCTGAGCCCAGAACCCCGACTCCCCAAATCCCATGCCATTGACATTTTTCATCTCCATGCCTCTCCAAAGTCTGCTGGCCGTGTTGCATCCTTGCATCGTGTCGCCCGGATTTGACAGAGCCCCGACATGGCAGATGTTCGCCCGTCCACCACACTGTATGTCGCGTCTCGCCTCGCCTCGCCTCGCCTCGAGATATAATCTGTCCTCCACTCCATCGCCTTCTCATATCATTCCTCTTTACATGAGCACGCACTTGGCGCAGCATCCAGCCTCTTGCTCGCCGTTGTCCATATCCATGGGCTTGGGTGGGCCGTTTGCGCCTGCGGTGCCGCCGCTGCCGGTCGAGTAGCCTTGCATCTCGCGGTTGTATCTCCGGATTTCTCGCACGATATCGAAAAAGGCCTTGTCAACGTTGATACGAGACTTGGCCGACGTCTCAATGAACTTGCAGCCGAATGACCTTGCCAGCGCCTCGCCCTCTGCAAAATCGGTTAGTATATCCCAAGGGAAGCGAGCGCCCGTGATGCTGCATACCTTGTCGTGACACGTCTCGGTCGCCCTCCAAATCGCACTTGTTGCCAACAACGACCATGGGGAAATAGTCCTTATCCTTGACTCGCAGAATCTGTTGCTGGAAGGTGGTAATTTCCTCAAAGCTCTGTCGCGAAGTAATGGAATAGACTAGTAGGAATCCCTCTCCGGTTCGCATATACTGCTCTCGCATGGCGCTATACTCTTCCTGACCGGCGGTATCGAGGACGTCGAGCAGGGCAACTTCTTCATCGATGACGCACTGCTTTCGGTACGAGTCTGTTGGGTTCAACGCGTTAGCATAGACGGTTACGGGTGATTGCAGATAGCAGGGCACGTGTCCAACCAACCTTCAATTGTGGGATCATACTCGTCGACGAAATGGCTCTGAATCAACTGAATGGTCAAGCATGATTTGCCGACACCACCTCCTCCGACAACGACGAGCTTGTATTCTCGTAGGAACTGCAGCGCGGCGAGATGGTTAGCGACATGAGAGTGATGGCATCAAGGGGCAGCAGTAAACAACCGGCACGGGACCCGCAAACAAGCAGGTTCCCAGGTGCACCAGAGCTTCTCGCTACCCGTGGGTGTCGGTCGTGTCGTACCTTTGTGTTCGCAGCCATTGTGTCTGGTTGTTTGAGGAGCTCTCTCTATAGAAGCCTTCACTCGTGGGGCGATGGGATGGGAATCTAACGCGCGCAGGGAGGCTGAACCGTCGTCGCAGGGCCGTCGGATGGATTCAGAGGCGGGCGACGAAGAGTCGGGACAGAAGGGACAGACAGACGGGACGGTGGGGATCGAGTCTTGTCTGGTCCGGCGGGGAGTGAAGGGAAGCAGAGTCAAGTCAAAGGACTGGAAGTTGCAGAAGAGTCGTCGGTTGCGCGGGATGGCCGATGAGATGAACAAAGGAAGAGAGAATGAATGATTTACCGCTGGGTCGGGCGGACTCTGGCTTTGGCTGCAAGTGCTCGTGCTGGTGCTTGTGGGGGAGGAGGAGAAGAAAGAGGCGACGAAGATACGGAAAGGGCCAAAAGGTTCGAAAAAAAGGCCAAAGCAGAGGGAGTCGACAGTCGGCAGTATGGTACGTACTGGTCGCAGAGCAGAGAGAAGAGAAGGGGAAGAAGCCTGAAAGGGGAATGGGTCGAAAGGTGGAGGACAAGACCAGCCAGGGTGTGCAGCGCGCAGTGCAGTGCAGGGCAGGGAAGTGAAAGAAAGCATCCACCATCCATGAGGTTGAGGTGGAAGGGAAGGGAAGGGGGTGTGGATTGGGGAACTAGAGGTGTGTACTGTGTACAAGCCGCGAAGCACTGGGATTGGCTTGGGTCTAGAGCAGTTTGCTTGCTGGAGTGGAGGCTTGCAAGGCTAAGGCAAGGTACCTGTGACCTGGAGACCATTTGAACATTTACGGCGCCCGTTGGGGAGTTTGCAGCGCATTTGGACTGTGAGTAAAGCCACCTCGGCAGGTATCAGGTACTTCAAGGTCAACACCCAGTATCCCCAGCAGAACAGTATCCGTCGCCTTCCAGGAGCAAACGGGACCGATTTTTTCGCGAACCGGGCTGGCCTGCTCGTCCTCAACTGAACGAACCCAGTCGTGCTCAGTGCTCGCCCACGGCCAATGTTACTGGGCGCTCCCGGGCGCTGAGATGGATTGGATGGATGGGCGCGCGGAGTCCGGCCATCACTGGAGACTTCCCGTCCCGTCCTGTCAGTGGATGCTGGGACCGCTAGACCACTGGAAGCACGGCCGGATTGGTCACTAGGGTCGATAAAGCCCAGCCTCTACGGGTTGCTCAAGGGGACGATAGTCGAAGGGGGGGGGCGGCGCGGCGGTCCCTGCGAAAGAGGGAGAGGTTCGTTCATGACCTGTGTGTGTGTTCGACTGTGCTGTAGGATGCCGTGATGATTCCACGGAATCTGGACATTACCCGTTTGAGACATGGGGGAAGGCATTCTCCCGTCGCTCCTTTTAGTGCGAGGCGCGCCTCGCACCTATCATCCGCGTCCAGCTGCCCTCCCACAAGCCCTGCGGCGCCGACTACACAACTGAAATAAAGCCTCTCGATGAGAAATCAACAGCATCTAGCACTGACGCAGGGAGAGTGGCTGGAAGAGCCAGCCGCCCGGACAGCGGGATTGGCTGGGTGCTGGCGAGCTCTGGCTTGGACCTTGGGACCAGCCCAGCTTTTGCTTGGACGAAAATGAACTGGATCCGACGACGGAACGGGGGCGAGTTCTGGACCATGTCGCCGTCTGTTCGCTTTCGCTGGGCTCAGGTACGTGTGGACGTGGGCTGGGCTGGCTGGCTGGCTACCTGGGGGACCAAGAATTTCAAAAGCCGAGGCCAACCTTATCGACAAACGAGACAAGACAGAAAAGAAGCCAGGAAAAACATACTGTTCGGTGGCCTCCGACTTCTCTTCGACTCATGATGGCGAGAGAAGCTGGACTGATCATGCCCGACAGCGGCGAATAGAAGGTTGGTCTTTTTTTTTTTTTCCTTCCCTGGCCCCAGTGGGCTGCTTGCTGCTTGCCATCAATCGACAACTTTCAGTGGCTTCTCAGCAAGCTCTGCCAGTGGACGGATGGATGGTCGACTTGCAGAAGAGGTTGGGGAGGGGGGTGGCGTGGGAGAGAGAGAGACTCTGCGGGTCAGGCTTGGCTCTCTCTCTCTGAATGGATGGATGGATGGACGTCAAGCCTGGGGCCCTTGCGAGCATGCTCTAGAGGGGCCAGTCGAATCGAATCAATCAATCAATCCCCTGCCGTGGTCAGAGATTCTTTTCAGTCGCTGGCCTCCATGCAGTTTTTCTGCAAGGGCAGCGGCTGGCTGCGTCTGCTCTGCCAATGGTACTCGCACTGTAGCGTGCTGTGCTTCTTTCTCTCCTGTTGATTACTTCCATCCATTCTGCATTGCATCCATTGTTCTGCTGCACGTCTCGCACAGCAGCGTCAAGGTACGGTCCGCGCTGGCCTCGTACTCGTTCGTCCCCCGTCCGTTTGTTTCCATTCTATATGTATGGATGGATGTATAACTCTCACCGTATATCTTGGTGACCCCCATTTTCTGCTGCTGCTTGTGCTCCCGCAGCAGAGAAGCGCGTGCTGGGCCCAACTGAACAAACAATGGCTCTCCTCTCGCTACCGTAGCAGAGTCGAGTAACATTTTTGTATTATACCCCGACTGGGGAGGGGGTGGCAGCAGAAGTGGGCAGAAAAGGGGGAGTTGGATTGATTGCCTGCCAGGGTCTCTTTCACCTTGATTTCATCACAACTCCGACCTCCGGTCTAGAAGCTCGTCACCGGTAAGAGCTCAACGGCCGGCTACTGTTACTCGACCATTTGGCCGAATAATACCTAGAAATTAGTATGATCCCTTTATCTTAATATTATTATCCTCTTCGCCGAGCGAGGCAGGTGGTGGTGGTAGTCAAAGTCGTTTGTCGTCCATCCATCCATCGTTCGTCTTGGTGCATGGACTGCGGAAACACCTCCGAACGACGCCGGTCCTGACCCCGGCCTTTTTCACTTGAGCAATGGCCCTGGCCATCAATCGATCGTCGACTTTTACTCCATCCGTCCAGAGCCTCCGCGGATTTTTGGAAATGAGAGAATCCCGCTTGTTACAGAATGTACTCCACGACTGCCGCTCGCTCCTACTACGTAGTATCTTTCTCCATCTTTTGTTTCTTTCATTCGACATTCCCAGTCGTTAAATCAGCTGGTTATTGACCTGAGCGACAATCACCTCACCTACAAGATGCAGTGATCACCGAGGGTTCACACATCTAAACCAACCCATTCGGGGAACCCAATCGCCATCACCAACTCGCCCATCACCGTCACCTCGGCCGTCTCGCCATCCAATGGGGTGCACTTCTTCATGGCCCAAGCGCCAGTACAACCAAGGTGAGCCGCGCCTTGTATCACCAGTCAACCAACAGCAGCACCGAGAAAGCCTTTCTCGGCCAGTGGTTCCCATCATGAATGACCCTCATCACTCTCGCCTCATGTGATAGATAGCCTGTCTCTCCCATCTCACCGGTCCCTTTGTCTCTCCGTCCCGCCCTTCGCAACGGTTCCAACATCTTTTTCCGCCTCCATGCCCCTGGACCTGGACCTGGGGAAGGGGGTGAGGAGTTGGGACAAGCTCCGATGCTACAGTAGCTTGCTCTTAAACAGCTTAGTCCCGTAGGCCAAGTCCAGGGCCCAGGGATCAGGGTCCTGTTGAACGCCGTCTCTCTTTCTCTTGTGTCGCCGAGTTCCACCCTAGGATTGATTTGAAGTTGGTGGGTTGGGCGAGACTCGACTTGGCATCCCCAGGCTCCTGATAACGTCTTTGCGTCGTTATCGTACGTGCCTGGGAGGTATGCTTATACCCGCCGTATGTAACAGATACAGTTACTGTGCACTATCATGACCGCGCAGTTGATGGCTCAGTTGTCATTACGTCTCAACTCTCAAGGTGCGACGCATTTGCATGACCAAAAGCAACCTGTCTCGACGATAGGTACTAGCTAGTCTAACAAGACGCAACCCCCTCAACCACTTTATGCATCAACTGCCTCAACCGCCTCAACCGCATACTACGTAGAGACAGGGCCAACCATTGCCGAGGCCCATCAGGACCTGCATCTCTTGTCCCGGCTTCCCCATTCACCGGTTCATCTCGTTGAAAGAGAACAAAGAGCTCATCACACAGAAACAAAGTCTCACCACTTCTGCGGCATCCGTCATTGTCATCCCCAGACAGACAGACACATGCCCACCCATCCTCTCGGAGAGCTTCCCCCCTGCCGGCATGCTCCCTGGCTGCTACACGACTCCACACCCCACGACGGCCTGCACCAGCCCAGCACCATCGCATCGCATCGTCCATGCAGGGCTACAGCGTCACAGTGGCCGCCGCCCTAGGTGCTGGCGCACATCCACCACGTTGTGCCATTGGCGCCGGCGCGTTTGAGGCTGTCGAAGATGCGAGGAAGTGCTCAAAAGGTGCCGGGTGGGGGTTAGGGCGAGTGGATGGATGGCGACAGATGCACGGGGTGACGGGGATGGGTGAGCCAGATCTCATCACCAAAAATGCAACAGAGATCGCACCCATCACAGGATATCACCGTCATTGCGTCTTGATACGAGTGACAAGGCTAACGATGCAGATGCAGGAGACGTTTCTGGGGGGCCTGATTTGACGGAATGCCCGTTTGGGTCGCTTCAGCTGGTGTGAGGCCTAGTACACTCAAGGTGGGATCTGGTTGATCTGTGACAAGACAATGATATTGTTATCTCTTGAAGACAACTAGATTATCAAGTCTAGACAACGTATCGCACGGTCTGATGTTCATAGATTACAGTGATTATGCATTTGTTCTGTCATAACAATTATTGTTAAGAAATTGGGTTTGTACGGCATAGTAAGAGTTGACTCTTGACTCTTGAAGCACACATAACGTAACATCCAACGTCTACAGAACCACAGTATTGCAGAAATCTAGCAGCCAATGCAATCGCCAATCACAGAGCCTCTTCACAACACATGATAAGCGAATGATGGACCCTGCTCAACTATAGCACCACGAAAACAAGCATTGACTTGGACTGCCGGTACGATGCACTTTCTCGGTCAGTGAAGAGGGCTAGGGCGATCTTCGCCGAGAACCACCAGAGGCGGTTGGCTGAAACATCGTCTTCGTTTTACCGAAATTCAAGATGGTTGTCAAAAGTCATGTAACGAGGCCACGAGTCGAGTAAACAGGCTGTGGTTCGTTGCTTGGTTGTGGGCGTGGGTTGCCAACTCGTGGTATTCTGCTGTCTGGTGTGCTGACAGACCCGGCACGCGACTGTCAGTAGTATCCATTGCTCAGATATAACAAGCCACTACAACCAACCATGAGAGAAGGTTGAAGCATCGTCCCCCAACAAAGCATTCAGAATCGAACCATGGCTTCCAGTCGCGCATTGCACTCAGGTGTCAGGACACAATGTCCACAGGGCATTCTAGAGGAATCCTGGCAACGGCAAGCCAAACTCGCAACGCCCTTATTTCTCATGCTTGATATGAACGTCTGCCATCTGGCGGTACCAAACCCTCACGGGTAGGTAGATACGTCCACTTGCGGAAAACAAGCAACCATTGTACTGGTCCCAAGGGACTGGTTGTGTTGAAAAAATGCCTCGAATTCCCTGTGTGCGATTCATAGTTTTCTACTACGCAAAGGAGCCGTGCTGTTCTGTTTCTGGAGATATATGTTTCATCATGGAACGATGCTTGTTCCAACTGGTGGCCTTGATGTGAGTTCTAGAAAATGGGCTCCTGCTCACGTGACATAGGGAACAAGCACTACCTGAGCTCTCAAAGCTCCAATTTGGTCGTTTCAGAAAACAGCTTGCAAGACTGAACAGATATCGTCATCACCGTCTTATCAGCAGTGCCGTCAATGATTAAACAGGAGCCCAATGTTTATGTTCATGCTCCCCGCCTTTCAACTCCAGCCGAATGCCGCATATCTCCCAGGCACCACAAACGACGCCTCGAAACTAACCTAGACACTTGACACCCAAGCTCTCAAGCCTCTCGTCAAGCCTTCTAGAACATGACGTTCTATGGGGCATGTCCGTCTCCACCATTCTAGGCTCCTTTCTGGACTGGTAGCGATACCCACGATGCCACACCTTCAAGAACCCCTTTTTCTCGGTATTTAGATTGCCCTCGCGTCTAGCTCTACACGCCAAGGCGCTCGTCATGTCATGTTTCAATCTCCCTCAGGTCCGGTTTGAGCTCTAACCTTTTGACCTCGGCGCTGATCATGTCACGAGCTTTACCACCACCTCCGTGATTTGCTCTGCTCTGCCCAAAGTCCCCACCTCCGCCTTGTCCACTGCTACCCCTGGTCGATAACGCACCCCAGGTTCGTTCTAGCCCTTTTGCAACTTGAAGAGAGCTCGAGTCAGTCTTGAATCCACGACGTGCCATTCCATGCTGCTCGAGCCAGCCCCTAGCTTCCCGCTCCGATGCGTCTCGGATTCAATGCTCCTCATTCGGGGGATCTGCAATGCAAGAAAGTCGACCAGCCCCTCTTCTTCTGCTTCAAATCGTATGATGGGATTGTGTGCTTTGCCGGAAGCAGGCTGATCCAGGTCGCTCGCTCGCTACCACGTTCCGGCCCTGGGAAATGAGACTCACATCCGCTTCCATGTCTTATCTCGGTTGCTCAGGTGTGCAGATCGGCCCTCAACGTCGCCTAAACTGGGCGAGTCCTTCCGGCCTTGCTCCGGTCATGTCAGAATATGAAATGTGCGTGGGTGCAGATGCTGACTGTCGGTGGGCTTTGTTTTATTACATTGACTATATTAACAGGCCGTCAACTGGAACCTGCAAAAGTCGGCTCAGACATGACCATTAACAGTCTTGCTTTTCCTTTGAAAACCCCTCGCTAGCTGCGGCCCGCAGGGGCGATGCAGCTCAGACATATCAAAATCGTCAAGATCGACGCCCTGTCAGCTGCTCCCATGGTCATAGCTATCCAGAGGACCAGGTTCTAGGATATTCCTGCAACGCTTAGGGTAACTAAACGGACATCCAAATCAACCCCGGTGGGTTGCAAGGGCGTATGAACAGACGTGGGAGTAGATGGATATCAGCTCTAACCCATCTATATTCAAGATATGTATACACTACATGATCTATCCAATGGCAACACGTTGCCGTCCTCCTATATTGACACAATTGCAACCAAGAGCAACGATTACTTATCGACGAGTGTATCCATTATAATGTGATTTTATAACCCGTCTCATGGCTCCTTTGGAGGTTCTGCAGTGTCCTTGGTCGCATCTTGGGTTGCCTTTGCTGGCTCCTTTGTGGACTCATCCTCGCTGTTTTCGCCTTCGGCGGTAATTCTTAGACCCTTGATGCCGGCCTCGACTTCGGCAACGAGACTCTCGAGGTAATCCTGGTCCCTGTTTCTTGTCAGCATGGCCCCGCACGAGTTCGCTTGGACACTCACCTTCCAACAAGAGTGACCGTGTTGTGCTTCTTTCCCCAGCGAGGATAACTTCCGACCTTGATGCCCTTTGGCTCAACCTTGGCGGCCAGTGTCGTGAGGAAATCAGCCACGCCACTCTCAGGAAGAGGTGTTGAGAACAGAATTCTATGCGTTCCTGTACCCTCGGGATCCACGAGCCTCGGCAGAATAGATGGCTTCAATCCCTCGAGAAGCTTCTGGACTGTTTCTGGTTAGTATAGAGAAGGATGGGGTATTAGTGATGCATGAAAAAGGCATCATTGGTGACACATGGGTTGTCACAGCCACACCACCAAAGAGAAGCATCTTATCTCCAATTGACGGCCTTAACCCCGCCTGTGACCATCGATGCCCAAATTTACATCATTGGGTTACTCACAAAGCTTTGGAATACCAGGTAATATGTGAACATTGCCGTTAACGACTGCAACGGGAACCCACATGTCCTCATGAGGGAAAAGAGCCTGCTTCTTCAGATCTCGTGACTCGTCGGTTGGCAGTTCAGCCATGCGAAGCTTTGCCTTTCTAGCGGGCGAGTCGACGTTCCAGTCAAAGTTGGGCTGGTTAGGGTGGGCCTTGGAGAGCAGCTTCATCTTCTCAAAGGTTTCCTGGTGGAGCTTTAAAGGCAGGTTAAAGGCCTTGGCGATGGACTGATAGGTGATGTCGTCGTGGCTAGACAGTTAGTGAGTAACCACGACTGGGGACTGTTGTCTTACGTAGGACCGATTCCGCCACTATACACGTTAGTTCTCCATCGTAACATTTATGGATGTGAGTGCTAACCTTGTGACGATAAAGTCATAACGATCGCTCATTCTTCGAACGGCCTCCATGATCTCACTCTCATCGTCCTCAATGACCTCGATTCGCTTGAGGCTCTGTGACAGGTTAGCTCTCGGTTATATCACGCAGCCTTGTGACTTACAATGCCGAGCCCGAAACACCATTTTGCGAAATAAGCAGAGTTGGTCTACTCGGTCAATCCCTGTATTTCAAGGTTGAGGCTGTGTCAGTCACTCACATCAACAGTCTATCTTGTATTAGCACAGCACATGTAACAGCAACAGACAGACTGTCTACCTTTCCGCCGAGAACCTCATCGCCAATAATCAGGCACGCCGCCGTCTGAATGGTGCGCGCATTGCGCTCATCCGCCGATATAGGAGCCATGACGCTTCCAAATGCAAATCGTCTAGTGCGAGCAGCAGTAACAGCAACGGGAGAGGAGAGGTGCCTTGCAACCTGGGAGATGCGTGAGAACATGAAGGATGAGAAATGCGCGAGTTCTTATGTTCCAATGCAGGAGCCTCTACCCTCGTGATCCTTGTTGGATGTCGTCCGTTTGGGGATGGGATGGAGCTTGCAAATGACGTTACTCGCTGGTTCATTGCGGGACATGGACGGAGAGTGGGGGCGGTTTTCTCTCGGAGTTCGCTCGTGGCGGGGCTGCCCAACTTGCGACTCTCAACTGACTGCCCTAGTCCATCTCGTGATAGCTACCAGAGCTTCGTCTTAGCTTAGAGCTCCAAGATAGCAGCAGTGATAGCTTCAGTTCCTTGTTCCTTGTTTGTTTGACCACATACAGTCACCATGGTATGTCCTCTACGTCCTCATCCCGATCCCCCACCAGCTCACATGTCCAGGCGTCCGAATCGCGACTGTACACCTTCTCCGGGGAGACCAAGGATCACCTCCGCAAGTTCCGACTGACTACTTCACGGGCCAAGGATCCTCAAGCTGTTATTTGTATGTATGTCTCCTTGTCCGCGCCAGTCCCTCTGCCGCCTCACCATGGCATGCTCAAGCTCACCGACTCGCCAGACATGATTGACAAGCACACATACGAGATCCGCCAAGATGAAGACAAGGTCGTTTACAAGTCCCTTGAAGAAGTCGGCGATGACCTTCCCGATCACGCCCCACGCTTCGTCCTCCTGAGCTACCCCCTCACCATGGTACGCCCGATCGAGCCTACACCAACCTTTACGATGCTGACAGACCTAGGGTGACGGACGGTTGTCGGTCCCATATGTGCTGCTCTTTTACCTCCCCGTTACATGCAACGCCGAGATGAGGATGCTCTACGCCGGCGCCAAGGAGCTGTTCCGAAACACGAGCGAGGCCGGACGAATCATTGATATCGAATCCGTCGAGGATTTGGAAGAGATCCCCGACAAGCTCAAGTCGGGTTGATATGCCAAGAAAACAAGAGATGGAAAATCAGCGATATCATAATCTACGTAACTATATAAGAGCCGTCGCCTATTCGTCCGGCAACACGCTCTGGGTATCCAATCCCAACTGCATCGCAACATTCTTAACCACCCCTTGGAACGCGATACAAGCTGGGCTGTCTGGGAACGAGTCGAAATAACTCTCGCCGTAATCACACGCCATTCTAATCCTTGGATCCAGAGGTACTGATCCCAGGAAAGGAATACCCATCTCCTCTGCCAGTGCCCGTCCACCTCCTGTGCTCGCCTTGAAGATCTCGCTCGCGTTGGAGCACTTTGGGCAGACAAAGCTACTCATATTCTCTGCGAGTCCCAATACCCTGATCCCAGCCTTTCGACAAAAGTCAATCTCCTTGCGCACATCCAGTAGTGACACCTCTTGCGGTGTGGTGACCATGACAGCTCCGTCGATGCCGCTCTCTTTAAGGAATGAGTTAACGCTGAGGTGCTCGTCGCTTGTGCCCGGTGGTGTATCCACGAGGAGGAAGTCGAGGTCGCCCCATTCCACGTCCTTAAGAAATTGCTTAATGAGACCGTTCTTCTTGGGGCCTCGCCAGATGACGGCATCGTCCCGGTTCGGTAGCAAGAACTGAATGCTCATGACGGAAAGGTTGTCCATGACCCAGATCGGTGACCATCCCGTACCACTGACATGTACCGTCTCTCCCTCAACTCCCATCATCTTGGGGATGCTGGGCCCGCAGATATCCGTATCCATGATGCCCACCGTGCTGTCCGGGTTTGTCGCAAAGGCGTGCGCCAGCAGCGACGTAAAAGTACTCTTCCCCACGCCGCCCTTGCCGCTCAGCACGAGAATCTTGTGCTTTACATTCTCAAGGCGCGCTGAGATAATAGGAATGTCCGGGTCGGGGCCCTTTGGTGCCGAAGCGCAGATAGCCTGGTTCGGGCACCCGGCACACGAGTCCGCCGTGCCGGCCTGCTCTGACTCGGGACCTACGCAGTGCTGGGGCTCCGGAGCGACGAGCTGCGGCTTCTGCTTTATGGGGTTTGCGAAGACATCCTCCACCGGCTCCGGCGCCTCGAGTGAGGGTGCCATTGTTGCGCTGAAGTTGTGTTTGGTGAGGAGTCGAGTGACGAGAGAGGGTGGCGATATGAGCGCCGAAGCTTATTAATGCACTACGCAGATAGCAAAGGTGCGACGAGTGTGCTCGGAATGCCTGCGTGAGAAAAATTGAACAAGGGATATTCTAGGTAAAAGATATAGAGAGATGAGTGTATGGTTCAGATGGGAGATCGAGAGACGATTGAGTCGAGGTTCATCGCGTAGGGTAAGTAAGCGTCCACGCTGATTCGCTGCTTAGCAAGCGTCGAATGATGGTTTGCGCTACTATCGCCGCGGAGTGACAGGCTTCAATGACAAAATACCCATCAAGGAATTCTACTGTTGGACAAATAGAGGAGGAGCACGGATATGAATAAGAGCAAAAAGACAGGTTTGAAAAGCTCTAGTTGATCCTTCCAGTTTTACAAACGTAATCTTTCAAGTAATTATTCTGCAGCCCAACAAGCGTTATGTCTCCCACCTAACCTAAAGTTCCCAATCGCCGACAACGGAGCCTAACATAGATGATAAATTACGTTACACTGCCATGGAATAAAGAATATAAGAAAAATGCAAGATATACATAAGCACTTTGAACATAGACCAGCATTTTTGCGACACCCATAGCCACCTTTCTGGTGTTGCCGACATTTTCTTGCTTGTGGTGATACCCCACACCTCGGAATCTGACGAGTTCGTGATAGCTTCACAGCCAAATATTCAAATCATTGCCATGGACAAAAAGAAAAGGTCTCGGAGGGAGTCGAACCCTCGCTGGCGGAATCAGAATCCGCAGTCATAGCCGTTAGACCACGAAACCATCGAACTCGAAACGATTCGAATTGAGTGGGATCTGCGCGATTTGCTTCAACTTATAGATCCGTTTCGTGGGTCTGGTTGTGGTTCCACTTTTCTTTTTCGGCTACGTACTCGGTCAACTCCTGGGTTATGAGCTCCTCTCTTTCAACTGCAATCATCCATGATTGATAAACATGGCACTGTTATCCTTTATGATGACTGTTTCGACCTCAGACACTTGTACAGCATGCCAAGCTCGAATCTGTCATGCAAATGCACCCGTCTGACGCGGCGACCACACCAATTCGCTCAACCACATCTTATAGGTCCCATCTCCGAGCCGCTCTGGCCGCCACCGCTTCAGGTGCATGCGGAGATGGATGATGCCGCGTCGAACCATCTCGGAATACCACCGCTGCCTATAGGCAATGTCAATTCTTACAACTCGGAGATATCGAGAGGGGGAGGTCTTCCCCTCAGTTCAGTCGAGCAATCCCACAGATCAAAGCACCAGAGACTCCCGAACCTCTCCTGATTTCATACCACATCGCCACGGAATCAGTCGACCCTCCTTGCAAATTGACTTGTTAGGCGCCCCGTTAGGCCCGAAATTGGACCCTGATTGATAAAACTTTGCTTTTTGCGCAGCGATTTTTCGCGTTGCATCCATCCAATGTCCACGGCCAAACCCCACCCCACACACCCCGCCAGATAAGATAAGACGAGTGCCCCGCGGCTGGAAATTTCAATTTTCTGAAGAGAGCCGCAGCCTAAACCGACGCCGCGATCGCCATCACCGCAGACGCTCGTTGAAAAAGAGGAAGAAGAAAAATGTCGTCCGACGCCGAGAAGCCCACCTCCATGGAGACGGTCCTCAAGCTGAGGGAGTCCCTCTGCTCTGAGGATACCCCTCTTCCCATCCGTTTCCGTGCTCTCTTCTCCCTCAAGCACGTGGCAGTGACCCAGATCAACCCTGAGGACGTCAAGGTTGCCGCTATCGAGGCCATCGCGGCTGGCTTCTCCTCGCCCTCCGCCCTCTTGAAGCACGAGCTTGCCTACTGCCTCGGTCAGACATGCAACACTGCTGCTGTCAAGCCTCTCCGTGAGGTTCTTGCCGATCTCAAGGAGGATCCCATGTGCCGTCATGAGGCTGCCGAGGCCCTGGGTGCCCTGGGCTGGGCTGACAATCTGGACATCCTCCGAGAGTACCGCGACCGCAAGGGGGAGGATATTAGCATTGTTGAGACGTGCGAGATCGCCATTGAGCGCGTTGAGTGGGAGAACTCGGAGGAACGACAAAAGGAGAAGCTGCGCCCAAGGTTTGTAAATTCAATTCTGAGGTTACCCTCCCACTGACATCTTGTTCTAGTGCCTTTTCTTCTATCGACCCTGCGCCCCCAATGCCCGAAACCGACAAGAAGGCCGAGGTCGCTGAGCTCGGCCGAAAGCTCATGGACACGAATGCGCCTCTGTTCATCCGGTACCGTGCCATGTTTGCCCTTCGCGATCTTGCCTCCCCTCCCGATCTGCCTACAGCAGTTCCTGCCGTGCTTGAGCTTGCCAAGGGCTTCGCCGATTCGTCGGCGTTGTTCCGTCATGAGATTGCCTTTGTTTTTGGCCAACTGTCGCACCCTGCTTCTATCCCCTCCCTCACTGCTGCGCTGAGCGATGTCAACGAGGCTAGTATGGTTCGGCACGAGGCGGCTGAGGCGCTGGGTAGCCTTGGTGACGAGGAGGGCGTCGAGGATACCCTGAGGCGGTTCCTCCATGACAAGGAAAAGGTGGTTCGAGAGAGTGTCATCGTCGCGCTCGATATCGCCGATTATGAAAAGGGTGGAGAGACGGAGTATGCTTTGATTCCCGAGGTTGGAGGAGCTGCTGCATGATTTATGAATTTGCTCGATCGAGTATGGTGTCTAGTTGTTTTCATGCCACCTAAAACGCTGTTAAAATAAAGTCAATAGAAAAAAGTTTGGGTTCTTCGTACGAGTTTCCGCATTCGCAGTTGTAGATGACCGTGGAACCTTCATCTGCACTGCGCAGCTGCACAGTGGTGTACTTGACCTCCTCGCGGCCACACTTGGGGCATTTCTCATGCACTGTGCTCTCCGTTTGCAGATTGTGCTTCTCGACGGCCTGCACGCTCGACTGCAGCTTCTGTCTCAGAAAAGATGGGAAATCCGAGGGCTTTGTTTGCGTGACAGTAACTTTGGAGCCGGTATCTGCGAGTACGCGTGAGAAATGCCGCCAAAAAAGACAATCAATCTGCAGCTTGGGAAGCAAACTTACCCTTATTCTCGGCACCGCAGCACTCGCAGCGCAACACGTTTCTCTGCGTGCCCTTGGTCGCGGGCAGGAGATTACCGCAGTCGGTACAGAAGACAAGGGTTCCAATGGCCGCCATTGTTTTTTGCTGGGTCGAGTTTGCTCAAACGGATTTCGGGGAGCGCAAGATGGACGAAGAAGGGTGGACAAATTTAGAGACAAAAATTGGCTTGGCCATCATAGGCTCAAACGGAGCTGAGAGGGTCTCTCGGAAAAACTGATAACGACAAGGCGACGGATGGCGCGCAACGGAACAAACGCCGACTGGTCCCGTGCCTGGCGCACGGGCCACTATCTGTCAATCAACATCTAAGGAAAGCTCGCGAGGCTGTTGCTTCCCAGGCTTCAACCTCGCCGGCTACTTTTATTCAACGGGTCAACAATGCTTTGACCGACATTCATTTGTACAAACCACGACCCGGGGCAGCACCTCACTCGAATGAACAATCCTGAAGGCTGCTTCAACCATTTCGCGCCCTGCAGCGCATATCTCCAATTCACCCCGACCTACCTATCGATGCAGCGTCATCCGTTTGCTTCTTCCCTGCGAACTATGTGATGATTCGCCTTCCCGAGCCGCGCGAGGATGAACAATATGCAGCCAAATAGCCATGGCGGCCCCCAAAATGGGCTGTTTGCCCACCAGGGGACTACGAACCCCAATCCCTCCATCTCGCGCCCGTTCACGCTACAGGAGTCGCTTCCTTATTCACCACAGACCTCGACTATCCCATTCATTTCCGGTTAGCCACGACAGCATCATCATTGGACGAACTCCTTCTCACTTGATACAGATATAATCCCCGATCCGACTCTGGGCTCAGGCTCTGTCTCGTTGCCCTTATCCGACTTGTTCCAAGCCCAAGAGTTCAACACCCTGAACAGAGAAATCGCCGGGCAGCCCCATATGCCGCGAAACGTCAAGCAAGTCGTCGACCATGTTCTGCAGGACATCAAACCAGGCCAGAGAACTCGCTAGTAAGGGAACTACTACCGCGCATTTTGATATCCATGCTGATTATGAATAGCAAGTTTTGCGCCGTCTCGAGAACGTCCTCAGCTCCGCCAACCGGCAAGGGTCTGATCGATGACCTATCGCCGATTTCGAAAACGATCGTTGAGAAAGTAGGCATAGGATCCTATTACAAAGCGTCAAAGTCGACCGTACCCGAATCGAAGCAACCGAACGGACATCCGAAAAGCCATCCGACCCCCAAACTGCCTCATTCCTCACTTAACGCGCCGACTACTCCCCAATCCTCGCACCCAGCTCAAAACTCTCAGGCCCATAGGTCCAACTCCGTTAGGATCGAGGTTGCCATACCGTCTAAGAGACAGTTCGATCCATCTGCGTACGTTGATGTCAGCAGCCTCACCCACCAAGAGGTTCCCACTCCTGTTCAGTCGCAACATCTGCATCAAGCACAACAGTACCCGCAGCAGATGCAAACGCAACCACAGCTGCTGGCCAAACCACTTCAGCCCACTCCCGAAGCTGGTCAGAACCCAGCCTTTCGTATCGAACTTCCCGTCGCGAATATCAACCGTGATGAGTATCTCGAAGTGGAGGAGCGACCGGACGATCCGCATCATCTATCGGTGCGGAAGGGAAACCAACAAGAGTACTCGGACAGCCAAGATCTGATTGGCGAGAGTCTTGACCAGCGTCAACGGAGCGAGGCGGCATTGGACACGCTCGACAAGCTAGTCCGTTCAGTCTACACCTCGGTGCATAGAGTGCTTTCGATGGAACCCGGCTATGATCATATTGTCTCGGTGTCTCAAGATCAAGAGGTCGCTATGACCGCCTCTACGCAACAGAAGATGCATGGCGCAATTCAAAAGACGATCTCTTTGAGGTGCTTTGACCGCGTCCCAGTCGAGCATTTGATGCAGATCATGAAGCTGAGTGAAGCGAGCTTGAAGCAGGTCGAAGACTGGGAAATGCGAGTTGACGATAGTTGGACCGAGGAAGAGGTCAACACCTGGGTGCAACAGCTTGCAGGCGTGGAGACGATGTTGAAGTCAGCTCGAACATGCCTTCGCATCCTCTCGGGGGGTAGAGACGACAAGCAACTCTACTCGGAGACCGTCATTCAACGAAGTGTCGACATTTTCAGAAAGGTCACAGAAGACATTGTGATGCTGTTGGTGGAACTCCGTCCATCTGGCTCTGCTGCAACTGCCTTCAAGGCCTTTTCCAAGAACAAAAAGCCCATTTCGACAATCTTTTTGGGTTGCCAGAAGCTCTTCGCCTTGCTGGCAGAGCTGGTCACAAAGATTGAGCTTTCAGACACCGTCATCAATTCGCTCGAGTTTACCGCGTCCCGACTTATCTTTATGGACAACGCCTATTTCGAAAAGGACTCGGTTGTTGGTGTTCAGAAATTTGATGGACTACGCTCCGTGGCGATGGACATGCTCTGTCAAATCTTTCTGATCAAGCCCCAACAGCGCCAAGGTATCATTGACGAGATTCTTACATCTCTCGAGAAGTTGCCAGTCGGCAAGCAGAGTGCTCGGCAGTTCAAGCTTTCCGATGGAGGCAGCATTCAGCCCGTTTCGGCTCTGATCATGAGATTGGTTCAAGCCAGCTCGGGACGAGTGAACAACAGCAGCGAGCGCAATCGTAACAAGTTGATGCGAAACATCAATGGCGAGGAAGAGGAAGAAGATGACGAGAATCTTCCCCCTGAAAGCAAACGCTTCGTGTCCTCGATTAAAAGTGAGGAGCAAGGCGCGGTTCAGCATGCAGTCTCTATCAAAGATCTCGAGACTTCGGTTGCTCCGCTCCTGGACACTGCGCAGCGCAATGCAAGCTACGTGATCAACTTTATGGTTTCGCGTGCCATCAGCTCCACCAAGTCAGGCGATTCCCCCTATCGAAACTTGCTTGATCTCTTTGTCGAGGACTTCACCACCTGCCTCGACCTGCCTGATTGGCCGTCAGCTGAGCTTCTTCTTCGTCTTTTGGTATTCATGATGGTGCAGCAATTCGAAGGCCCAAAAACGGCAGCCCCAGCAAAGAATATGGCTTTGGAGTTGTTGGGTGGCTGCAGTGCTGCAATCTCTCGCCTTCGATCTCATGTCAAGAGATTGGAAAGCTCTTCCGAAGGAAATGACGCGGATGACCTCTCTCGCTACCTTGCAGATCTTGCTACTCAAGCCAGGGAGCAAAGGACCCGGCTGGAGCAAATTGTCGCCTGGGCCGGTCCCTACCGAGCAACCCTCGAATCCCTTCAGGGTCGGTGTCATGACGATCCTCACTTGCTGAGTGCCATCTCGTTTTTGGTTACAGGCTGGGCATCCCAGGTTCACAACGGTTACGACTCATATCAAGAGAGCGACAATGAGCGAGACGAGGAGCTCGGGCGCCTGGGATACCGACTGAGAATGATGATTGAGGATCGTCGCTGGCTTGTCAACGAGTACACCTTCAAGTCTGTCTCAGCGAACCAGGCCAAGCTTGCCTACTCAATCATTTTGCTACGATCACCATTCTGCGAGGCCTATGACAAGATCCTCAACATTCTACTCCGTTCAATGGGAACCGATCAGGCCACAGTGCGAAGCAAGAGCTTGAAGAGTGTCAACCAGGTGCTCGAGACAGACCCGTCCATCCTGGATGTCAATTCAAACGTCCTCAACAAGATCCTGGAGTGTGCTGGCGACACGTCAACACAAGTTCGAGACTCTGCCCTCGGTTTACTTGGCAACTGCATGACTATGCGACCTGCCCTTGAAGATGCCCTGACAGAGGTAGTTGTCAACCGCTTTCAAGACTCTGGTGTCGGTGTGAGGAAGCGCGCCATGAAGCTTGCCCGTGACATTTACCTCCGCAATCACAGCAAGGCTCTACGAAGCCTGATTGCAAACGGCCTGCTTCGCCGAGTGCACGATCCTGATGAAAGCGTGTGCGATCTTGCCCGTCAAGTTATCGAAGAGGTTTGGTTTGCCCCCTTTTATCGAGATGATGGGACGGCCGTCTACCAGACCTCGCTCACCGAGCACGTGTCCCTCGTGATACAGACAGTCAACTCGGGAATGCTGTCCGAGACACTCGACAAGGTCTTTAGGTCCATTCTCAGACCAAAAGACAAATCTCTACAGGGACCATTTTCTGTCTGCTCTAAACTCGTGGCCAACATGTTCGGACTCATTGACAACCTCGACTCGGACGATTCCACCGTCCCCTCTGGACGTGATGCGCTGAACGTGCTTACGATTTTTGCTAATGCGGACCCTAAGCTCTTCAACTTTGAACAAATCCGCCTCCTGAAGCCACATCTGGCAAGCTTCACCAAGCCCGAGGAGTTGACCGCTTTCCGAAGTGTTACAGTTATCTACCGGCGAGTTCTTCCCACACTCTCGACTGTTCATTCCGACTTTCTCCTGGAAGTTCGAAAGTTGCTGCTGGGTGCGGTCGGCAAACTCAACTTGCGAGCACCCCTGGATGATCTGATCGCCTGCACCTTGGTCGTCTGCGAATTGCTCAACGTGTTTGAGCCTCTGGCAAATGCCATGGCATCTAGTCTTGCGGGACTGCAGCGTCTGCGCAGCATGGGCAAGTTGGATGAAAAAACCAGCCTATATCTCGGCGCCTACTGCCTCGTCATTGGCATGATTGCAAAGCACTGTGACCTGGACAACTGCCCGGGACCGTTCAAGAAGAAATTCCCGAAATGGCCGGGGGGTTCAGTCGCAAGACTGGCTATCGACACCTTGGCGCCGTTCACCGCCCCTTCGCAGCCTCTGGACAGCCGCAGACCAGCCCTCGACGCCATCGGGCTGGCTTGTCAGTCCTGGCCCCGCAACTATGTCATCCCCAAGGTCTATACGGCGTTCCAGCAGGTCTTTGACGAGCAGGTACCCAGCCTTGAGAATGCAATCCTGAGATCATTCAGAGAATTCCTCATTATCGAGGAGAAGCGGTCCGAGACGGCAGGACAAGCCCCATCGGGCAAGAAGAAGGAGTTGACAGTCATGGGAGGAACCAGCTATGATGATGTGGCCAGTGCCACAACGCAGAGATTCTTGAAGGACATAACGCGCATTGCGCTCTCAAGTCAGGATGAACATGCGTTCCTCGCCATGGAGGTCCTGGGAAGCATCAACCGACAGGGTTTGACTCATCCCAAGGAAACTGGCGTGACTCTGATAACACTCGAAACGTCTTCAAATCGCAAGATTGCCGAGTTGGCGTGGGAAGAGCACCGATCTCTGCACGAGAAACACGAGACGGTTCTGGAACGAGAATATGTCAAGGCAGTCCAGTCCGCCTTTGCTTACCAGCGAGATGTTGTTGGAGAGCCGCATGGCGCTACCACGAATCCATTCCAGTCCAAGTTGCACTACTTGATGGAAACGCTCAAGATAAGCAAGATGAAGAACCGCCAGCGCTTCTTGGACAAGCTCTGTGGACAGGTGGACTTTGAATTGGCCAAACTGGACATGTCAGGCGATATCCCAACGCAGATGGTCTATGCACGGTTCATCATTGAGAACCTGGCATACTTCGAGTACCAAACGGTGGGAGAGCTGCAGACCACGGTTAACGCGATGGAGAAGATCCTGACCAGCACGGGTTCCCCAGTGGCTCAAGCCATTGAGTCTGAAGTGTTCAACGTCCGGATGGATGTCGACCAGCCAGCGGCAGCTCCAGATGGACCTCCTGGGTTTTCTACAGCAGATTCTATTTCGGTATCGGCACCTGTTGACGGCCAGCCATCGGTTGCACCGGCGCCAGCATTTGCGTTGACAGTCGAGCCAGCCCGTCTTCGACAGCTTTCAACGGCTGCAATTATCCTATTGTCCATGTGGGAGGTGCGGACATTTATTCGTCGCCTTTTCGGCATGGGCCTCAAGCGACAGGACACCAAGGTCAAGGCACTGGCTAAAGATCTGAACAAGTCTCCAGTGAAGGTGCAAGGTGTGCATGGAGACAAGGTCTGGGACGAGATCGAATCTCTGATGAAGGGCCTCCAAGACCAAGAACACATGATCAAAACATGTTCGGCGTTTGTGGAGCTCCTCAACGTTGACAAAGACCTCAAAGTGGTAGAAGACGCTGGTGAGATGGACCTGGAGCCGGCGACTCCCAGCGCGGACGAGGACGAGGAGGGCGATGTAATGGCGGATAGAGGACGTAAGCGGAAGGGCGGGTCGACACCAGGAGGACGCAAGAAACGGGCGCGGTCGGACTCACAGCCTCGAAAACGGGGCCGACCTCGCAAGAACCGGGAGAGCGTCGAGCACGATGCTGAGGCGGACCTTGACGGGGACTGGTTTTAAAGAACGAGGCGCAAGGCATTCGGCATGGGATACTAGGGCATGGCATTATTTGGGCTGATTTTCTGAGCGGTGCATCGGACGGAGATGTGATGGAGAGGCGTTTTTACAGCGGCCTGGACTGACTCTGCAGCAGGCGAGAGAATTTAGCAAGCATGGACGGCACAGTGGCTTTGCGGGGATGACGAGGTCGGAAATACACCATTGGGGGGTCTGGAGGGATGGATCTTGAACTGGAATCAAGCAGTCAAGTCAAGTCAAGGGAGAATGGGCGTTTTCGGAGCTCAACAGGGATTTGCGATTTGATGATACCTGAGCTCATATCCACGGATCATGTAGCTCACCTTTTTGAGGCCAAGTTAACGGGAAGCGATGAAAAGTGTGTACCATGTATTTAGTTAAGCTTAAGAGGCACACGACCAAAGATGGTTTAGACTGAGTGAAGCTTGAATCCAGCGTGAGGTCATGATTTCTTTGTTGGAGTCTTGGAGAAGACGGGGAAGAGGGGGAGACGAGGTTGGACATGGGAATAAGACACGGGCGTTGGAAGGGCATAAGCAGGATAAGATGGATAAAATGCATAAAAGTGACGTTCTAGAGCCCAAAAGAGATCGCCAAGAAATGAGCATCAGATCTCTCGGCATTTCTTGGCCGTCTTGGCATCCACACTTGCAGGGATCAGGCATGTCAAGAGTCAGGGCCCCAGCAACGACTGCAAATCACTTGATGGGCTTTAGTCGAGACGATGATGGGCTTTCCCCTAGGCGCTCTCGCTTCGCTTACCTACTGCAGCAGCGAGAGCGAGAGACCAGCTGGCAGTGCATCATGGCCGTCGCGTCGTCAGCAGTTGTCGATTGATTCCAGCAAAGAATCATGGCGCAGTGTCGATGAAGCCGCGAAAGCGCCCCTAGACCAGGCTCGATTCAAAAGATTTAAGGCAGAGGAGGCCTCTGGGGACTCGTGGCATCCAATGAAGGGGAGGCAACCTGTTACATCCTTGACGTGTTAATTAGCCACTCGCCAGGGAAATAAAGGGAGGGGACCCGGTTGTTGGGTGGTGGGTGACCTCATTTATATGTACCTACTATTGTATCAACAAAAAAACAAGGCTTTTCACCTGGCTTGAAGGCGTCTAAAAGGATTCAAAAAGGGTGCCCCAGTTCTTGGCTCTTGGCTTCTCGACTCTTGGCATTGGAACCGAAAGCAACATATCCTCTTTTTTCGGGCCAGAATCCCCAAGAACTTGAACAAGTCTTGGCGATGTCTTCATGTAAGGACCCTGAACCCATTGGTTCCAGTTTTCCTAGTAGCAGATAGCAGTAGCACTGCACTTTCATCCTTTTACACTTGCACCTTCCATCCTCTTTCCTTCGATCGACACCCACTTGCTCCTTCTCTTCTTCCCTCCTTCTTCGTCACTCATCCACCACCTACCGTCTGTTTCTTTAACTAATCTCTCGCCCTTCGCGTCAATGGTCACAGTCAATCACTTCAACCTTAAGCGCCAGGCGCACACGCTCAGCCGTAGCAGCACCGACCAGTCTTGGAATCCTTTCCGCCACGTCGCCTGGGATCGTCGAGAACGCGCTCTCTCGGACGCCGGCCGTCTCGAGCAACAACAAAACAATGACAATCTAGGAGAGAAGCTGGCGCACGCCAGTACAGAGCCTGGACGCAGCGGGCCTGCGAGGGAATGGTCTACAGCAGAGACCATGGCCGAGACGAAGCGGAGCAGAGAAGGAGACGAGGCTGACAGGGAGAGGCTAAGCGGAGGTTCTCCTGTTGATGATATTCCCGTCTCTCAGCGCTCCCTTGTAGGAGACGGCAGCCTGCGAAACAGAAAGCCCGAAGACTCTCGGGGGGTCATTGACGACAGCGCCAACAACAATGCTGACTACCAGGAGAGGAGAAAGAAGCTCCAGAAGCAAGAGTCTAACAAGCTCTTCCGCAATGTTCAACCTAAGGAGCCCTTTACCGTCGCGAACCAGCTCCAGCGCACCTTTCTCAACTCATGGATCAACATCCTCCTCATCGCTGCCCCCGTCGGTATCGCCCTCAACTACGTCCACAGCGTCAACCGCATCGCCGTCTTCGTCGTCAACTTTATCGCTATTATCCCCCTTGCCGCTATCCTCAGCTTCGCTACTGAAGAGATTGCTCTGCGAACCGGTGAGGTTCTGGGTGGTCTGATCAATGCCACATTTGGCAACGCCGTCGAGCTCATCGTTGCTATCCTCGCGCTTGTGGATGGAAAGGTCATCATTGTGCAGACTTCGCTCGTCGGTTCCATTCTCTCGAACCTGCTGCTTGTCATGGGCTTCTGCTTCTTCTTTGGTGGTTTGAGGAGACAGCAGCAATACTTCAACGAGACGGTGGCCCAGACAGCGGCTTCACTGCTTGCCCTCGCTGTCGCGTCTGTCATTGTCCCTACCGTCTTTGACTGGGCCAGCGAGACCCCCGTGAAGGCCGTTGCTGATCTCTCTCGTGGCACTGCCGTTATTCTGCTTATTGTCTACGCCGCCTATCTCATCTTCCAGCTCAAGACACATCAGAGCGTCTTTGCTGAGGAGAGCCAAAAGGTTGCTGCGAAGCCCTGGTCTCGGAGTGGTCCTGCATCAGGCGGTATCCGTCAGGGGCTCATGGTCCCCGGCGCCTTGGTCGGTGGCGGCATGGCTGGTCGCGATGAGAATGAGCGCCTGACCGAGATGATCATGAACCCTGAGAGACTGGAGGAGGAGGACGAGGAAGAGGAGCCGCAATTGCACTTCTGGGTCGCTGTGGGTACGCTCACCTTTGCTACCGTCCTCATCGCCCTGTGCGCTGAATTCATGGTGGACTCGATCGACGCCGTGACAAAGGATGGTGGTGTCTCGGAGGAGTTTGTCGGTCTGATCCTTCTTCCCATTGTCGGAAACGCTGCCGAGCACGCCACTGCCGTGACTGTGGCCATCAAGGACAAGATGGACCTGGCTATTGGTGTTGCTGTTGGTTCGAGTATGCAAGTTGCCCTGTTCCTGATCCCACTATTGGTCATCATTGGATGGGGCATGGGCGAGGAGAGCATGAACCTCAGCTTTGATCTGTTTCAGGTCGCTGTCATGTTTGTGGCTGTGCTACTCACCAACTATCTCATTGCCGATGGCAAGAGTCATTGGCTAGAGGGCTGGTTGCTGATCTGCCTTTATGCCATTATCGCAACTTGTTCATGGTGTAAGTCTAACCCATCAAGTTTGGGTTGTCCCGATTGCTAACAAGAATCTAGGGTATCCCACCCACTCTGATGAATAAAGCTCTTTCAGTTTATTACACCTTCTCGAAGAGCCGATACACATGCACATACACATACATACCCCTTGGTAATAACCAAGTTCATCAACATATACGTTCAGAATAGTCTCTTTTAGTAAGAATTTGGAGCAGTCCTTGCACGGCGTCATTTGTATATATAGTATATCAAGAGTCTGGGAAATGGAGTTTGGAGGGTTCAATAAATTACACCAACTTGGTTTATTCGCTTCAAGACCATTGACGCCAGGTGACAAGAATCAAGATTCTATGTATCCTGAGTACCCTACCTAGACAAAAGTACATGATGATATCTGCATGACGGCTTCATCTACATGGAAAGCAAAAGACCCTGCCCTTAAATCAAGCCACTCATAAACATTATCGCAAGGTCCAACTGACATACAAACGTCGCTAATTTTTCATGATTATATCCTGCCGAGCAGGCCTATCGCCCGCTCAGACTCGATCCGCCGTCATACTGCACGCTGCTTCTTCGTAAAAAGGACATGGGACTGTTGAGACGCTTGGTGGGTGCGCTATCGTTGCCCCCTAGCACACCGGGCGGCAAGCCTAGGGTCGGGATGCTGGCTTCAGGCACAGCTTCGAGCACGGTGGGCACGGCGGCAGTGGCGGGCGTGCCCTGGACTGCTTGGTTCTTCTCCATAGCCTCACGGTAAAACGCCTCGAGGGCGACGGCGTCGTGACAGAACTCCTCGATCTCAGTCTTGATGAGCTCCGGGTCCGGGGCTGAGACCGGGACCGCCTTGGTCGGCTGGTCCACGGGCTTGAGCGCCGGAGAATGGTAGTAGTGAGTTGGCTTGAGCAGGGGCGAGGCCATGGTTGTCGACTCAGGGATGCCGTAGGCGCTGTAAGGGCCAAATGCCGACATGCGACCTCCTCCACGTTCAACCAAGGGGTCAGCGGCCCGGATCTCCTTGTCTCGCGGGTTGGCAGGTCGATTGCTGTATAGACGATTCGCCAAGAACAGCAAGTCACCCTCGTCGGTGATCTCAGCGAGGAGCGTGCCGCTCCGGTGGATATACTGACTATACTTGAAGTCGGGCTTGCCCCAAGAGTAGCTCACATCGACGTTGCCGGGGAAGTTGGATCCCGCCTCCATGTCGAGGACAAAGTCAAACTTCTTGAGGATGGCCGTCTGGTAAAAGTGCCTGGTCGGAGAGGTTGTCGGGCCCAGAGAGTTGGGGTCAAAGTACGTCTCGGGCTTCTGGTCTGGAGGATGCGCTGCCAGCTTGAGACGGAAGGGTCTTCGGAAAGGATTAGTTTCCGTGATGGTGCATGCCTCCTTGATGGGCACTTCAACAAGCCGCAAGCCGTATTGGCTAGCCTCTCGAGCCCAACTCTCGACTGCGTCTTCAACTAGCTTTGTAGTCACGTTCATCCAGTCTATCCGGATGTGATAGCAACTGTCTGGGTTGTGAAGACGGTCATAGTGCAGGTCGATCCTCTCAGGTCTGAATGATCGCTTGCGATGATCCACGTCATACTTGATGACCTTGCTCAGCACCACCTTAGGCCGTTTACCGTTGTGAGACAGAGGCAGAGTCGGTGTAGTTGATGTCGACGCAGGGGAGCCCTCCTCGTGAAGTGAGGTTGGACGAGCTGACATCAAAGCCCGAGGCGAATCTCGGTTCGTAGCTTCAAGGATCGGCGTGGGAGGAACTCCAGCTCTTCTCGTGTTGAACCATCCCGTATGGGCTTTGGCAAACTCGCTGGCGATCTGGTAAAAGTAGTTGCCATCGCGGAACTGGTGTCTCTTCTCGACGTGGACAAAGATGCCCTTGTCCTTCTCGCTCTTTGGCGTGCCGGCCTTGGCGTCTTCCGTCGCCATCAGAGCGTTGCCCAGTGCCTCAGCATCTTCTCGAGTCTCTAGGTCCTCGAAATTGTCGAGCAACCACGTTACCATGTCGGAGCCGATGAAGCAGGCATAGTGAAGACGGAGATGCCACCTTCGATTCTGCAACCTGACGCCTCCATTCTCGACCGGCTGCTGCATGGCTTCAGCGAGCGCAGACAAATTCAAGTTGGACTTCTTAAAACGCTCTTTGCTCGATACAAGCTGTCCTTTGCGACCGATGCCGTCGAGGCCTTCAAAGAGAGGAAGAGTCTCGAGCTCAGCGGCAATGACCACCGAGGGATCCTCAGTCTTGTAGACAATGTCCAGGGGATTGGGATCCCGCTTACGACGATGACCAAGTGAATGATATCGCCGCTCTGATGGAGGAATGTAACGATACTTCTGCCAAGACTGTGCAAGACGCTTGATTCCTTCGATACGGACCTCCTCGGCATTGTCTCCGCCTTGTGTCTTGGGCAATGGGACGTCCTTACGCGACACAGGAATGAGGACGAACCTTGCACGCCAGAAGCGCAAGCTATCCATCATCTCATCATGGTGACCAGCAATGTACGAATCAATCATGTTCCAGTTCCGCTCTGGTCGGGGCGTGAGAATGTCAATCTCTCGTGCTTCGTAAGAATCGTCCAGCAGAGTTCGGATGGCGGGCTTGTAGATTGGCGAGAAGCCCTGACAGGTGATGGATGTGTCTATTGGCTTTCGCATAAAGATGTTGACCTCCACCTCTGTGCCGTTCACACATGAGAGCTGGTGAATGGTGTTACCAACCGACATGAAGATGCTGGTGCCATCCTCCAGGCGTTGATCCCGCGAGAAGATATCACCAATCTTGATGAGGTTCTGTCCAAAAGCCCGTGCAACTGCTGGGCCAACCACGATCTGAAAGCCTTGAGTGAATCGTAGACTGATGAGCTCTTGGATAAACTCCTGCCGCGTCTTGGGCTCCTCGGCCAGGTCATCATCTGCATTTTGGTCCAGAGTATAAGGGTGTCGATGATACTCCGTGTCAAACTGAGCCTTTGAGGGAAAGTATTCAGTCGTCAACGGCACAGAGGCAGGGCAGCAGAGGGCCTTCCATTTCTGGACCTTCATCTGGCTGATCTGAGGATACACGTGCTGCCATCTGCTGTACAAGACGCTATCGTCGATCAAGAGACTGTCTGGGTTGGATGGGTTCAACAGCGTTAACCAAGGGGTGATGGCCGTGGTAGGAGACAAAGTAGTCGGCAGATCCAAGACAGCACCAGCGCGCAGCTTGTTGGTATAGACCTTCTGGGCATCATCAGCCCGTAGGGCGTCCGAAAATCTCAGATCACGATCATCTTCCCGCTTCTGATGCCGGTTGTTGAAAGGTGACGAGATCATCATGGAGGAGGCAGTCCTCAGTTGTGTTGCAGCAGTGTCGAGGATACCAGAGTTGTTCCTCTTAAGAATAGGGATACTCGGCGTCATTGGCACTCCCTCAATGATGGTGTCAGGTGTATCCAGCCGATGCTTTTGCGTAGACAATGTCGAAGACTGGCTTGTGATAGTCTGAGGCGAGCTGGGACGCAGCTCTGGGCGCATACGAGGTGTTGATGGCTGCCTCGTCTCTGCGGACGAGGTACCAGAGGCATTGACGGTTTCAGCTTTGATCTCTGCAATCACAGCTTTGGGGGCAGCGATACCAAATCCCCGTTGCCCAAGACTGATCTGCCGCATCAACTTTGGTTGTTTGGCTACTGTCGTTGGCTTGGAAGTTTTGGGGGTTGACTCGGCTTTCTTGATGGCTGCAGGGGATGGTTTGTCGGCGTCCATCAGATTCATCGACAGCTTTCTTGTTGAGGAACCAAGTACGGCTGGTTTCTTCTCAGGTAGGGAGGTCCCATAGAGCCCTGACTCCTCGGCCAACTGTCTCCGTGTCATCTCATCCAAGTCCTTGGCGTGTCGTGACGAATGGTGTCTTCGACTACTGGAAATTTTGGCCCTGTAATCATCAAACTCCTGAAGCTGCTTCCATAGAGACTTCTCGCCAGGCCGTGCCAATCTGTCTGGGACAAACCGTTGGAAACCGTACACATAATCAAACAAGGCCTCAGGAGCACGCTTGTTAGGGATGTAGACGGTATCGTTGATGCCCGTCTGACGGAACTTTTGAGCCGATGGTGGCTCTGTGATGTTGGCAGGGAAATGAGTATCGACTTGTAGAGGTGTCGTCTCAATCTCATTAGTCTCGAGAATGCTTCTCATTTGCAAAGCATACATGCGACACCGGATATTGAACTCGTCTTCATCATCTTGTTCAACTTTGTTGGACACTGATAGAGCGATGCCCTCGTAGGACAAGGCTTCATCAGACGCTCCGGTCCAGAAAGAAACATGCAGCCATTGGGGTAGGGCATAGCACCATTCATCGCTCGTCGCCATGGACATGAGAGGATCGGGACGCCGGGAAAGGCTCATGCTCTTAGATGGGGAGAAGGATTCTGCCAGGGACTGATAACTGCCGATGACGGGTGTGGGGTGATTTGGCGTACTGTCACGACTATGAAACGATCTTGATAGACCAGAATGAGGGTGATGACCGTGCTCTTCAGAGTACTGCGGGTTACGATACTTGAAGAGAGGCACCGAGTGCAAAGGCATCTTGGGCATACAGATCAAATCGATACCGATGCCGTTGCCAACCAACGCCTCAGTCGTTCTTCGCAGAGTTTCATAATCGACTTCAAAAACACCAGGGCCAGGACTGATGATTACAATAGAAATGCCTGTCCTGGTGAGGTCTCTGTCGATATGGTCGTGTGCGAACTGGGACGAGGCCAAGTTGATCGCTTCCAAGAGGTTGCCATACATCGAGAAAGTCGACTCTGCCTTGACTCTGGTCGAAGGGGTGTCTCTGGGGATCGTGTGTGACCCCTCGATCTCTGCTTGCGCGACGAGCTTGTGGTGATGTAGACTAATGTCTCGACGGAAAAAGTTGAACTCCATCTTCAACTGGTGTAGAATCTTTGTCCACTCTCCGCTGCTCATCTCGCTCACAACCACGCGATAGAAGTCCTTGTACGGCCGACGGGGCCCAGAGGGTTGAATGCCCGTGTAGTAGTCTCCTTCGAGGTTGTCAAACTCGGCCGTCAATCCGGTATCGTACTCTACGCGCGCGAAGAGCACGATGCTGACCAGATGCTTTGCCTTGAGCATCGCCCACCTCTTGAATAGCGCGGGCAGAAAGCCGTTGACAACCTTGTTGAACATGATGGCACCGGAGCTTTCCGAGTCAAACTCCCACATTTCCCTGGCCATCTGGATGAAGAGCACGTATCTGGCTGATTCACTCCGAAAGATTGGTCGTGTATCACGAGTGAAGAAGGCAGAATGCGTTCTCCGACCGTCAACATAAATAGCGGTAATCTGAGCCTTGATGGTGCCCATGAACAAGATGGATTGGCCTTTGTAGACGGTTCTCCCCGTCAACTCCCCGATCGTCATTCTCCAAATGTCCGACCTCGACAAGTATTGGTCTTTGAATGACAACTCGACGTGAGAAGCCTCGGTAGCTGGGTTCTTGGCGTCGACCTTTCGCTTCTAGTTAGCACTGTGCAGTCAATCAGGAGATGTGCTTCGTACCACCGTCAGGAGAACCTGGGAGCCCTTCTTCATCCCAAACGCATCCGCAATGTGCTTCAAGACATAGACCTCCACGTCGTGCTGCCGTGCCTTCATATCTTTGGGCATATCTTTTGCGACAAAGACATATTTGAAGCCAGCGTTATCTCCGTTCTGACATGTCGATCCTCCTTTGGCTCCAGAATTCTGGTCCTGGCTCTGCTTGCTGCTAGAACCATGCCCAGTAGAGGGCTTCCGTGTGTCATCCTTGACCGTCGAAATGCACATCAACGTGCCAGGCCTGATATCGCCGCCCACAAGGTCGAAGTTGAGCAGGACTTCATCCTTGGCGTACCCCTCATTAACCGTGACCGTGCATCGACGTTCTAGCCTCGTGCGCTTCTCTTCCTTGATGGTGGAATGGGTCGAAACGCTCGTGGGCGAAGTCAAGGGTTCGGTATGGGTGCGATCTAAGCTGGACTTGCTGAATTGTCGAAGATGACTCCAATGCGGTCCCTTGCGCGGGACCGGATTCCTCGTGCTGCCATTTCGGGACATGGGATCGGGTGGTCGGTTTCTACTTGGGTGGGTTCGACAGGAAGGGATACGATCCCGTCGCTCGCATGTTGGTCGCGGAAGATTGGCTCGGTCGACGAAGCCGATCGCGGGGCTGATAGATAATGCAGAGTCGTCCAAGTCGCAAGTGGATATCGTCGGCGCTGCATCTGCATGAGAGGCGATCGCGAGCTGAGGTCGCCTGTCGCGGCAGAATCGAGCTTGGAGGATGGGGCATCTTCACCGCCTTCCAAATTTGGTAGCTACCTTTTGGCGCCATCATCGGAAAGCCATCGCTGTGAAAGATGATTGGTGCGTCCAGTTGACCTTGGATAGCTGAATATCAAGTCGGTGTCAAAGATTCCTGGGAAGCCATGTGAGTGATGTGAGTCGGATTGAGGTTATCGCCAGTCTTGTTTGTCTGTGCCTTTATGCCTGGGGTCAGCTGACTCCAACCCGACGCGATCAGCCGTGCTTTGCTTGTGTAGGCAGCCAACTCATCAGGCCCTCAAAGTGGCGTCTCCGAATTGTTCTCCTCATAAGGTCTTGGCCAGTGACTCCTAGGAAAGGTGACTAGCTAGAACCAAGTGGTTGGCGACTAGGGAAATATTGTTGTTGTCTTCCTGTAGCCGGGCCTGCTTGCTGGAATTGGCCCAAAATGATCCGACTGTCGAGCTGGGCAGGCTCTCACTTCGAAATTCGGGCACTCAAAGGACCGGTCAAACTCCTCGATGTCAGAATCGAGAAACCTGTGTGTGAGGGCTACCGATTGAGTATTCTCATGTCTTATTCAGCGAGGCGAGACTGACTTTGCTGTGGACGAGTGTGGATGAAGATGGAAAGTCAACGCAATCAGTGCCTGTCAAGACACATGAGGCATATTCTAGCAAATTGACCTCACTACGTAACAGACAAACTAGACTAGCCTTAGCAAAACCTCTTCTGCAGATAGTACCATTATAATGAGACTTTAACCTTAAGCTGGACTAAAAGGGGCATAAAGGAGAACAGAGATTTTATAAAGTCCACTCTCAGATAATTCATCCCCCCTTTTTTTCGTGGCACCAGTATTTCGGCTGTGGACATAATGAATATCTGATATTCATTAAGTATTTATGTAGATATTTCCCTCTGCACGTACATTGGAAGTTTCAACTATCTGCTGAAGCAGTTCAACTTTGTGTATTGCGACTTCCATCATTCTTGTGGTGAGAGTCAGCAAGGCCATAGCGGTCAACATGACCACATGGTTATGGCCCTTGTCAAATTGGTTGCTAGGTCATAAATTCAGTGCTCATGCTAGATTTGTATGTTAGTTGAATTGCGGCTTCCCAGGCTGTTCAATATTGATACACCACTCCCAATGCTCAAGCATCAATCACACTCTTCTCCCGCATCCCTCACAATCGCAGAGCACATCCTTTGCTTCTCCCATAATACCATTGATACAGGTCAAAATGGATCCATTCGATAAGTTACCCCAAGATCTTCGCTTCATGCTCCTCGTCTCGCTAGACAGCCTTGCAGAAGTTGTGATAGCTGCCCAGGCATCCCGAGCTCTTCTCCAGCAACTTCAGATGTACAGGGGGTCAATCATACGCCAATACGTCCTCAGAGATGGCGATCTCATCGGAGACGTCTTGCAAGACGCCTTGGCCATTCTCAAATTCCCAAGGCCAGATGCTACAGCGGCTAATGTCGATGCACAACAAAGATTGGCTGCCATCCATGGCCACCTTCGCAAATGGGGCGATAAAGAATTTTCGGATCCTTTTCATCCCAGCACACGCGATATTCCTACAATGCTCGACCTGCACACTTTGTGTCGTCAGATGTGGCTTTACATTGGAGATTATCTCTCCAAAGCGACCAGTCATTATCTTCCACGAGCCTACCGTCGACTCCCATCATGGTCTCACGCTCACTTCTCTTGCCATCCAGCTCAAATATGGCTGCAACAACATGTTAACCAATTTGACACGACTTCTCTTGGACGTGTTGATCGCCGGAAAATACTTCAGGCGTTCCTCAGATACGAGCTTCTATGCAAGACTTATGGTCCGGTCGCTGGCAAGACAGACACCCAAGGGGAGAGTCATCGGACTGGGAGAGATCCGTTTGACGGGTTTCTACTTGATCAGAGTGACCCCCTTCTCTACTGGAATTGGTACATCCTATACATGTACGAGAGAAGACTGCCGGGAGAAATCGAGCTCCAATTGCTCCCATGTGTTCGCGAATACGTCCTCGCCATGTATGGCGCTCTCATTGCGGATCAGGTAGGGGCTCCCATTCCTGTCCCTGGAGAGCATCCAGATTACGAGAATGCACCCCTGAGGGGAGTAGGAAATTTCCCCGACCGCAGTCCCAGCAACGAACCTGAGGGCCTCCACTATATTGGTGGTCCTAACTGGAGCGATGTTCCAGTGTCTCTGATGGCGACAGTCGGCTTTGATCTTCTCACCACGACTCTTACATCCAGTAGCCACGAGTTTTTCAGGTTTACTTTCAAGTTCATGATGGATATACGCCAGAGACCTCCTCTCGTCGACAAGACCAACGTCAACCTTCCCATCACCACCCGCAGCCGCAGGGCACTTACCTCATGGTACTGCAACGACTACCTTCGTCTTAACCGTCAGCGTGCATGGCCTCTTTTTTGTAACACGCACCAGTATCCTCAGATTCCTTCACTTGACGAGTACGAAAGGGTTTACGGCCCTGGGCAGGGCCCTGGGCCTATGGAAGGTTTGATCGGTTGGGAATTGGGAGTGGACCGCTCCAGGACTGAATTGATAGCCCACGGCCAAGGTAGAATGGCATATTCTTCGCTTAGACCTAAGCTGATGCCGTTTTGGGAGCAAAGTGTTTCACGAAAAGCTGTTTAATATCGTACGCCAAGATGGAGTAGGGTAGGTGTGACACCAAGCCTCGTAGTCATGAAGAAAAAAGAACTTGAGATAGCTTCACAGAGAAGGATCCACGAAGATCTCACTCAGTTTCTTAATCAGTCCAAACGACCCCATTAGTCTCTTCATCAAGATCCTGCGCCAAAATTCTGTGTGACATGGTCCACGTTGGACCAGAGCCCTACATCCGGACCTTGATGTTACATGGCAATTAGACACTGACCTACATCTGCCGGCTGTCACTTGGCCATTGCCACTGAACCGTAGTCATGGAGCATTTATCAAGGCATCACAACGAGATCTACCTGTCACGTCTCCTTGCCAGTCAGTGAGTGACCAGTTCGCCTCCTTATATACGGAGTCACCGTCATGGTGAACATGTTTCAACATCCCCAATACACGGACGAACCGCCACCTTGATGGCCTGGGGATTGGGAAACACTAAACTCCAGGGCTCCTGCACGGCATGCCAAATTCGGACAGAAATAGGTGTCACCGTCACCGTCACCGTCGCTCGGTTCGGCAAATGCGACGGCATCGTCCCGGCCGGCTAGCTACATGCCCTGCCCGACAACAACCCTGATAAACATATTTGTCCCTTCGTCTCTCGCCCTCTGACTTTGCTGCTCGTGAAAGAGGTTCAATATGATTCTACAAAGTCCTTTGCCCATATTCACTCTGCCATTGCTTCCGCTCTATACCAAATCACCGCCGTTTGCGATCTCGAGCCGATGGGGGATGCTTCGCTTGGATTCCATGACTCCTCGCGTAAGACTCAGTCCTCGTACGCGCACCGGTCAGGCCATCAGACTCATTCTGAGGCCGTGGTTGCTTAATAGGCCAAGAGCGAGGCTTTGTCCAGGAGCGATTCTTGTGAGGCAGAAGCAGCCCCTTACCAGTTGTTACTTCCATACGAATATTCCCAATATCAAAAGGAATTAACACCGAAATCGACATATCGGAACCTAATATATCACAACTAAATCAACCTACCTACCAACTGGCTATACTATTGCTAAGATCTCACGGGTTGGTCATGAAAGTCGCTCGAAAGCATCGGCTTATGGCCACGATATGCATCGTTTTCTCATTCTTTGTCGCAGAGCTGGCTGGTACGTTAAACCAACACATTCCCTGACCCCTGACTGACAAACCTGACAGTCGGCTTTTATACACGCTCTCTCGCTCTAGTCGCTGATGCCTTCCACTATGTACGCAACTCAACAGACAAAGCAGAGACAAGATACTGATGACTCTAGCTTTCCGACTTGATAGGCATCATAGTTGCCCTGGCTGCCTTGCTGGTTCGTTGATGTACTACCAACCCGAATGGAAACATAAAACTAAGGCAAGTATAGATACAAGAGCGACCTGAGCCAGCACCGCAAGAGTACACATATGGATGGCAGCGGGCTACTCTACTGGGCGCCTTCTTCAACGGCGTCTTCCTCGTGGCGCTGAGCGTCAGTATACTGGTGCAGGCCGTTGAGCGATTCATCGATCTCACTCGTGAGTCACCCCTTATCAAGCATGCATGCATGGTATGAGACAAAGATGAGGCTGACAAGACCAGACGTGCAGAACCCTCAGCTCATCCTGATAGTCGGAAGCGTCGGGTTGGCTCTCAACATGTTGGTTTTGAGTTTCCTCCACGGTGAGAGAACAACGCCCCGCCCCCATCTTGAGAGAGACACTTGAGTTGCTGACCCCGAGGTTTCAGAACACGACCATGAGCACCGCGGACAGGGACATGGGCACGAAGAACAGCACTGCCCTCCTCATGGGCGACTCCATGAGGTTGCTGAGACGCTGGCTAACGATGCAGCTAGCAAGACAGAGGCGCGCTTGACGCCGGTGCGTATTCTCTTGACATACTTTATGAGTTGTCAACTGCTAACTACACCAGAGCACGAGTAGCCATCACGAGCACAAACACACATCCGTGGCAGTAATGTCGCCGGGCAGAGACCTTGGCATGATGGGGGTCTTTATCCACATCCTGGGAGATGCCGTCAACAACCTTGGTGTCATCATAGCAGCCCTCATCATCTGGAAGGTTGAGGGGGAGGGCCGATACTACGCCGATCCTGCAGTCGGGGTCTTTATCGCAGTCATGATCTTCCTCTCGGCGATTCCATTGGTCAGGAACAGCGGCGCCATTCTGCTGCAGATTGCACCTGGTGGAATCAGCCTCGAAGATGTCAAGCATGACATTGAAAAGGTAGGTCGGCGGGAAGAGTTGCTTGGTCAGAACTAACAGAGTTTAGATCCCAGGGATCGAGTCGGTTCACGAGTTGCACATCTGGCGACTCGACCAACACAAATCCATCGCTTCCGCCCATATAGTCGTTGACGGTAGAACCGTCAAGAGCTTCTCGGACAAGGCGAGGATCATCATGGAGTGCCTCCACGCGTACGGCATTCACTCGGCAACCCTGCAACCAGAGGTACTGGTTGGACCCCCCGTGACCATGACCGACGGCGCAACAGATACTCAAGCAACGGCGATCGACACAAACCTGAACACGCTGGGGCATCGACAGCAACGAGGCGAGGAGGAGTGCCAGCTGACTTGTGGCGAGCTGTGCGAGGGGTTGAGGTGCTGCGCGCCGGTACAGCTGCAGTGATCGACGGTTTCGTCGTTGCTCGCTCTTGACCCTTCGCCCTCGGACGAAGAGCTGAGACGAGGGCGAGAGGGGTTTGAGGGTCACCGAAGAGGGGCACAAGCTCTGAGTCGCTGGATCCTGAGCTGTATTCTTGGCTCTGGTGTTGCTATTCGACCATGGCGCCGTATGTCCGCGCTAAGGGAACGGGAAGATCCCTGAACATGTTACGAGACTGGTGAACGCGGATCTTTTTGCCATCGAGCAGAATGGGATATTATGATTTCGATTTAGCGAGCATGGGTTTCTTAGCATTGCAGTGGGTGGCTGAGGTCAGGAGGGATGAGTGTTCATAGAGCTATAGCGATATACACTAATACGGGGTATGCCGGCATGGACGCAAGTAGGTAGTAGCACACTGTACCTGGCCAAGGGGTGGGTGACAATAAAAAGGATGCGCGTCTCTGTTTCGTAAGCTGACTGTGAGCTCCGATGTCTCTCTCCCCCAAGCCTCGGCGGCTGTGGTCAAGATGAAGCCCGACGCCAGAGGGATGCGCCTTTAGATCCTTGGCACTTGAGCCAGAGAGCCAGCCTCACGATGGCATATGCGGAAATCGCACCACTCTGCTGGAACCCTTGAAGATGCGGCGACAAGCTAACCTCAAGAGGGCAAGTCGGTGAGCCACGCATCCAGAGATCTCGAGGCCAGCCATCATCAGAGCATGCTCATGCTCATGCTGGATGAGGAACATGGTTGTCGGCATTGAGGCAAGTCTCCCCATCAGCGAGGTGCTGGCGTTGCATTGCTCAGTCTCCCACAGTCTCGAGTGTAGCGGGAACCCATCCCAGAGGTCCAGCTGGACATGAGGGGACGGTCGAGACCCTTTGATGGATGCTATCAGAGGGAGACTGGTCGAGTTGGAGCCGAAAGATGGAGGTCAGCTGGTCAAGCAGCGAGTCGGCCGAGGGACGGGCCGCGCACAACTACGTTAGTTGGTCCAATGATGAGGAGCATGAAATAAGACCAACTGGACAAGTGAGAGCAATGAGCGCTATGTTGATACTATGCCACATATGCTCGTGACACCGTCAAGGTAGGGTGCTTTTGAGTTGCAATATGGGCTCATTAGAGGAGCACTGATGAAGCTTCACCATCCACAAGCAGTTAATGCACCAAATAGAATAAATGGAACCAATATTTGCCCTGGAATAATTCTCCAGGCCGCAGCAATCCTTCCTTTGCTTCGAGATACGAATAGCTCCTTGCGGATAGGCAGCATGGGTGTAATTATTAGGCCGCACCCGAACTAGCCTGGTGCTGCAAGTTGTGCGAGGGATTGATGAAGATGAAGTGCCCGATCGTAGCGTAGCGGACCCAGCAAATCCGAGACGATGAGCCGAGCGCAATCTGGGTTCCAAGCAGCCGGAGGACGCAGCAGGGGTTCTGGTTGGCAAATGTCTCGACAGCAATGTGACCTGTAACAAGCCCAGGTATGGAGGAGCTCATGCGGCCGCTCCACGCGCGCGCGCCCGTTGACTGGGGCACCTCATTTCCAGTGAGCATCGCCGAAGGGCCAAGGTGAGAGGAAGAGCCAGTCCAATTTGTTCAGCGAGGGGCCGCCACGCTCAGAGCTGAGGACAAACGAACGAGGGGCAAATGCCGCAGGGCGCATTCAGGCTGAGGTGGCCTTGGCTGTGGCTGGGACTGGTCCTTGGGATGCATTCTCGCTGCAGCTCACAGTGGCTCGCATTGGGCGGTGAGATATTGGAGATGGGAGACAGGCGTGCAGGTGGAGAGCAGAGGAGACATCCATCCGTGATGGAGTTGTGTGTGGAGGTGGAGGCTCAGAGAAATACGACACGTGACGGACGCCATATTGCGATCAGTGCAACATTAGCTCTGGAACCGGCAACCGGAACAAGCGGGGAGTTTTTCTTGGAAACTCAGGGATCAAGCCTTGGAAGAGAAAGGATCTCTGGGTTAACGGGCCGGAATGGATGTTGTGAATAGATAAACTGGCTGTGATGAGATGTTGCGGTTAAAGTACCCGCGCGTCAGGGCTTGGTAGGAGAAGTACTAAAGTGGCAGCTCATAGGAATTGACACAACTATCCATCCATCAATAACAACAGAGTTGTAGTTGAACCACTGGATTAGCCGCTGAACTATTCGCCGGACCGGCACTTGTCTCAAGAGCGTTGGTAGGCAACAGACATCAGGCTCATCAGACAGACGTGGACCCGCATGCAGGTGCAACGTTGTAGCCATTGAGAATCAGAGAAGAAGACGAGCGACTCCCCAAAAGGATTGATGGGATTTGCGGATGCAGCTTGGCAGGATTGTCGATAGCCTAACTTGGCCGCTGAAGAGGGGAGGGCTTATCACCGCCATCGTCATATTCATGCATCTCCATCATCATGCCTCAGGGCCATCATGAGGGGAGCTGCAGTAGGCTGCGCCTCGACGGGACTACAGGCAGAATGATCCTAGGCCAGCTCCCCCCAACAGCCCTGTGACCAACAGCCCGGGACTGCCGCGCTCCTTGATAAGTCATGACCAACACCATGGAACACGAGACACGGTGACAGAAGCCCGTGCCGGTCCCTACGTGGGATGAAGATCGGCAAATACTGCATCGCCAGCCGGTCAGGGCAGGGGAAGAATGCTCTTCCCGCGCGAGTGCCGCGGCGGCAGCCCAGGTCTTTTCTGAAAGCTCCTAGCTCGGAGGGCCCCCAAAGTTGCCCCAAAACGCCCACCATGTGTGTCTCACGGGAAGGCGCTAAAAGGTAGAGGTCGTTGAGAAATTCGCGTGGTCTTAATTGACATGACCGTTGTCTGCGTGCCTGCAGATCACTGAGGGGAAAAGGGCGAGCTCGGCGGTGCTTATCGCGGGGCACAATTGTTCAGTGGACGATGACGAAGGAAATGCAACCCCACAGGGGATCACCAAGACATTGGATCCATGGATGAGAAGCGTTGCTGTTTAGCCTCGATTGCATCCCTTGACGACCGCAGCAGTGTCTAGTAGGGCCGACGTCTCCAGTATGTCATGCCTTCATGGATGGCACTGCGCCCTAAGACCGGTGAACCGAGGGACAGGAGAGTAGTAACCCCGGGAAACAGAGTTTTCAGGCTTGGACTGAAATGGTCGAAACCCGAGAAAACTCCCTGTTGAACTAACCAACGCTGGACCCTGCTCGCTCGGCAGAAGGTTAGAGATCGAACCCGGCGACACGGTGATGGCTCAACTTGGGGTGGGCAGGGGGGCTATTGACATGACTGAGGGACCAGGGGTTGACAGGAAGCCATCTCGATCGCAAGACGGGCCTTCTGGGTCCCAAGAGAAGAAGGAGAAGAAGAAAGAAGCAAGCATCTGCTATGGCGTCTAGACGAGGCTGGACAAGGGGAAGGGGCCTGACGTCGTCTCCGGGCGCCGTCCCCGGGGAGGGCTTGAGGTCTAATTGGCAACGCCGTAGACCGGCTGGGCTTGTCATGTACAGTAATGTCAGGGCTCTGGTTTGACCGATGGCAGGGAGGGACAACTGGTCTTGGCAACCTAGCAAAAACAGTTTTGTTCCGGACATCCCAAGGCAATTTCTTCGAGTCCTACCGGAAGAGGCTCTCACAGCCGGTCTTGAGCGAGTCAAGTCGAGTCCAGCGAGTCGAGTCCCAAGTCTACTAATTACGTACCAGATGGCCCAACCTGTTTCCATTGAAAAGCCCACTCCCCGAAAGCTCTGACGGGATTTTCGGGGAATTTATCATCTCGGTGCGGCAGTTGAAGAGAGCAACCCACTCACGACGACTCGCATCCTCTTTTGGGAACCCTACTTCCGCCAAGATGCGAGCGCGCACAAGAAGATGCCATTAAGAAAATTACATTGTCCTTGAACTTGAACTGCGGTCCTCGCACATGTACAGTAGCGTCATGTGTACGTCCACCTTGGCCAGTTAGAAGAGAAACCGCCCGGTAGGTAGCGAGCCGACGGCGGGCTTCCAAGGGGGGCTGGCCGACTACGACGTACACAGAAGCAACCTGTCGGAGGTAGCAGTAAGTCATGGATGTCATGGCCAAAAGGAGGCCATCAAAACGCGGTGGGCAGATGGCATATCTCGGCGACTGGGATCGCCGATAGTCAAAGCAAAGGGTTGGGCTTCAAAAGTCGACATTCAGCTTGACTCACCGGTTGATGCCTTATCGAGGGCGTCTCGTCGAGTCGGATGGAATCCTCTCAGCTTGCTCTGCTTACCGACATCTTGTTTTCCTTTCATAAGAAAGCAAGCACAAGGCAGCGCCGGCCGACGGAGGACAAGGGGACGTGACCGCGGCACCGTTACCCATGGCGTTCTCTAGCCGGCTTTTGCTGCGGCTTCATGCCTGGGCTCGGCACGTCTAGGCTGGCACTGGCCTGCCATCGGCACTAGCGTGTACGACTTGGCTTTTAGGCTCTTGGAGATGTGGTTTGTGCAACGCAAGTTTACATCAGACGGAGCGGTGCGGTGCGTATTCGGACATTTCATTTCATCTGGCCTGTGCTGTGCTGTGCTGTGCTGTGCTGCGTGTTGTTGATGAGGCTGCGCTCCACCATAGCCTGGACCATGCTCACGGAGAGTTTGGTAATAGATGATGGATCCGCGGCCTTGCGCCCACGCCGGACGACCCCAGCAAAGGAGACCTGCACGAGCCATCAATGAGCCAGGGCACGCGACGAAAGGTCCCCACTATCATGACCCGTCGCCATGGGAATTTCATGGAGCAGAAGGTTAGAGGGTATTCGCTCGCTTTTGTGCCTCGTTCCGGGGGGAAGGTCGTGGCCGATGAAATAATTTGTGCAAAAGAACCCGAACGACACACACTTGGCTTCCGTGCTTGGGATGGCTCACCCGGCCTTGGGGGCCTTGGCCACACCGGGAAGGGAAGACCCCTGGTCGAGCCGACGACACAAATCTGGTTGCTTTCACCGCATTTTTGGGGGCTCAGTAGCCTTGGGGATGGAGCAATGGGCCTTTTTTTTTTTTTTTTCATACATACTGGGGGGGTTCCTTTTTCTTTGTTCTCATGTGTGCTTTTTATTCCTCTCTGTCAATTTCTGCTTGACAGAAGCAGCCTGGCTCCAGACCTTTGGATGGAGCAGCTCCTGGGGGCAGCAGTTGAATGATCCATCGCTGCTCGTCTTGTCACATCTCCATCGTCTCTTGACTTGACAAACGAGTCGATTCTTTGGGCATCGACCGACGAACCGGCCCTCTTTTTTTTTTTTACTCATATTTTTACTCATCGTCTTTTTCTCTTCTGCTAACACCCGTTACCCGCGCAAACGGCGAGAATACCAGAGCCTCTCGCGTTGCTGCTGTGGGCCCGCCGTTGTTTTCCCCTAACCTCCCTCGGAACAGCCGCTGTGGAATGAGATCGCGCACACCGACGATTTTACTCCCATTATTAATTCCCGTATTAGCCCACGCCCTCCATAGTCGCCTCTTGGGATCCGATATTACCTAAATATCGCCGCTCCCGAAAGACCTAGTCATTGAACTTATGTGTTAGAGAGAGAGAGAATCCACACACCAATGACTATGGCCTCGACTCGAGCCCGTGCTTGAACTCGATACAACCAATCAACCGACCGACAATCTGCTTCTAAAGGAAACGAAGAACGAAAGGGGCGCTTGTCTTGACTTTGATCCAAAGGTCTCGGCCCCCCGGGTTTCAGTGCCAGCCACTTACGGGATACCTTTCCCTTGTTCATGTCTCGACGTTTTCTGTCTCGTCTCGACGTACGTCTTGTTATCTGTCTGTCTGGCAGCCAATCCAAACATTGTCGTCATCCCGGCATCAGCATTCTCATCACTCAAACTTCTGAGACTCTGGGGAAGGCAAGCAAGCATAACATTGGAAACAAACATGCACCCCCATTCCACGACTTGAACCCCTCCTGGATCTTTCTCCTCTTTTGCCTCCAGCTCCATCTCTGCTCCGTTCCCCTCTCCGTCTCCTCTCGGCCAAGGTAAGGTAATCCACATTTCTCGTCCTGTTGATGGTCGTCTCTACTCTGTTCCCCCGTCCCGCCCCTCCGATCAATATCCACCCGTCCGTCTCCATCAGTCCCCATCGAGCCCGGGTCTCTAGTATCCATCCAATCCAATCCAATCTCCACTGGGCCTACAAGCCCATCCCACCTTGCCCGCCTGGGCCCTGCTGACGACGATCTAAAGCTCGAGCTAGGAGGTACCGGGCGCCTTGTACCGCGTGGTTGAGCCGCCACCAGCGCCAACCCCCAACCGCCACTAACGAGTACTTACACTGCGGTACCGCAGCCGCCTTGCTCCCGCTGGAGTTGCACCTTGGTTGCTTTACTCTCTAGTGGGCGCTGGCTTGCTGCCACACACACCAAAACTCGCTGCCACCCGCCCGAGCTGGCGGCGTCCCGGCCATCTGGATCAACCACCAAACATCGAGCTCTCATCTCAACCTGGACGCCTTTTACACCCTCACAAGTTGGTTATTGTTTGCTTCGAGAAGCAGCAGTAGCAACAACACCAGAAGAATCGCCCCGAGTAACACGACAGGATCAACAACTATCACCCCCACACGTAACCTGGGTCTTTCCAGCTCCAGTTTCTCCTGTTGATCACCCGCCCGCGAAACCACCTCCCACCCGCGCATATCGTCGCCTCCACACACGATCAACCCCTCACGCTTCGCTTCGCTTCTACTCACAGAACTCGCGCAACTCTGACAACAAAATCCCTTGTCTCCTCCAGCTCAAGCTAGAGCCCGTGCCCGATCCTACTTCAGCTTTGAATGTCCTAACCAGCATCATCGTCACCTGCACCTTACCTTCAGCGAATCCTTGCTGTTTCTTCCACTCTCACATCTCTTCCAGGCAGCTTGCCACGCCTTGCCTCCCTGTGTGTGGACGCACGCGCCACAGCAATCAAGCTCCCTGACGCGCCACCTCATTGCTCTCGCGACGCCTTGAGCTCAGGTTCATTCATTGATTGTTTGCATCTAGCAAACAAACAAAGCTCATAAAGCACCTTCATCCCCGGATCTGTCACACTCTAGGACCTGCCCTGGGCTTTGCCCGCCACCCTGCGCCCGCTTGTTCCGCTAGCTGGGCAACTCTACTGGAAGCTTGTTCGTTCCATCACCTTCACATGCCACGCGCCGTGGTTACTATGCGATTACGCCCAGCTCAGAATATTTGGTCCTTCTCCCTGATGATGGCTCGCCGTCGTAATTAATTTCGACGGCCGCCCTCTTCACCAACCCCAACACTGCCGCCCGTTTCCCTTGGTGCCGCCCCCGAGATGCTCGGCCGGCTCTTGCACCTGGGCACCGGCGGTCCTTCGGTCACGCCCTCTCAGGCGGCGGCCAAGACGTCGAGGCCAGTATCCTCACTTGAATCTGTTCAGGAGGATATTCATACTCGCAATCTTCTTTTCCCGGACGCTCAAGCTTATATCAACACCGCAATGACCAGGTGTTTCCTCTATCTACAACTCCAACTACCCGGCAACATCCACAGCCAACGCTTTCGACTACAGCGGCGATGTCGACCTCGATGTGCGCGACGTCCGTGTCATTATCATGCAGGATGCTCTAGGTCCTACCAACGCCTCTCTCCTCTTTGACAGTCATCCAGCTCCTCCAGTGTCTCGATAGAAAGGCCCGTTGTCCCTCAAGAGCTTCGTCGTACTCCAACCTCGCCTCGCAAGAGCAGTCTTAGTCAACTCTCACGCCCCCTCGTCATCCAGCCCGAGGGTCCTCAACCGCCTCCGCGGCAAGGCGCTTTTGACCGTCGAGCTTCTTTGCAGGGACGCAGCCAAGTCCATATTGAAACGGACGGTCAGAAAGCTGCGCGTGAGTATCGGGAGGAACTGGCAACCTTTTCTAGCTGCATTTTTGGAAACTCCGAGTTGATGTCCTACAAAGGGACCTCAACAAAAGTACATGTAGTACCAGGCGACTCCCGACCTGTCGATCCCTCCGGCGGTATTTTGGGTGATGGTAGGAGCTCCATTGGCCGCTCCAGTGCTCGCTCCAGCCGTCTTTCGCAGTCGTTTTCCTCAACAACCTTCTCACCAACTAATGTCTCTGGTGCGGCGCATGCTCATGCTCATACACCACGCCAGAGTGAGAAGAAGAAGGTCCTCATCACTCGCCTCTTCCCCGTGAATCTAGCTGCAGATGACACCGACACCAACGTCTCGCCTCCGAGTCGCTACACAGACGAAAGCGCCGGCTTCCCGTTTCCTTCGACGAATGAGGAATCTGGGTCAAAGAAGAAGAAGCCGCAGCCCAAGCAACGACGTACACCGATGTATGCTGTGGTCCTGGTTGTCCAACTCCCCGCTGCTCCTCCTTCGACCCGTACGCCTGCTGCATCCCAGCCAAAACAGCGCGAATCTAGTTCCTACGACCAGGAGTTTTTCTCTTCATCATTTAGCTCAGCTCGGCCTTCAGGATGGGCCATGGTTGGCTCCGGCAACTACGGCGATGGAACCGAGTCAAACTTCTCAGTCGATATGGAGGACCGAATCGATTCCCTAACCCGGCACTGGGACATTATCATGAGGACCTTGACGCATCTCCAATCTGTAGTCGCAACTATTCTAGGAACGATGCTCAGACATGTCGATATTTCTTCCCCCGGAGCCTTTTCGACCTCAGTCACCTCGAACAAAGCCGGCAGGACGCCGTCTTTCTCGGACCGACGCCCTGAGATGCCTCGGGTTAAGCCCCCGAAAAGCACCACAAAGCTGGTATCATTGTGGCCTAACTGTCTTGCGGATGATGCCCATGTTGCGGGCGAGGTGGATGCCGCGAGACATAGAATTGTCATGGGCCTAAGCGCGGCCAGAGTCGTTACTGGTCAGGGGCGATGGGGAATATGGCGAGATGAAGCTCGATGGACGTGCAAGTGGACTTCCGGAATCGACCATCACAACCAATTCTTCTATAACCTGCTGACCGGGTTTCTCGCCACTCACACCGACTGGCTTCAGGCTCTTTGCCCCCCTTCGTACCGAAGACGCCTCTTTTTGCAACAGAAGAACCGAAACGAGGAGGACCTGTCACTTCCGGCGCGGACAATCATTGTCTCTGAAGATAAGATGGCTGCTCGACGCATGATCTTTCTCCTCTCGGCCTTCCTCCCCGCGAATTCTCAGTTTCCCACGACTCGGGCCCATCGTCCTAGCACATCGACTTCAGTCGGCACGTTCTCGAACTCGCCTCCGACCTTTGTGATCCCCGTTCTTCGAGAGGAGTCTCTCCGCCGCAAGATTAATCGTCGCACTGGGCTTCGTCGAGCTTCTCACTCTCGGACAACTAGTCAGAGTGCAAGGGCTTCTGCTGTGCCTATGCAGCTAGCGCACCTTACCATGGATCGTAATCATGAACGCCGCGTTTCGGATGCTGCCTCGATCCGACCATCTAACTTTGGCATGTTTGGTAGCGACATGGTTAGCAGGAAGAGCAGTGCTGCAACTACCACGACCGTTCTGCCCGAAACCACGGTGCCACACTTTTCCACTATTCAACGCGTCGATACGCATAGGAGGCCTCGACCGAGCAGCAGTGGAAGCGTGGCCACGGATGACCTAAAGCGCTCCCTCAAGCGAGGAGAGAGTACAGGTGGGATGAGCAATGCCAGCAGCGACTCGAGGAGCCAGAGCTCGCGCTGGGGCAGTGTTATCAGCGGTCTCTGGAGCACTCGCCGCAGAGATTCCACCACAATGAGCAGCTACGGACAGATAGATCCGAAATCCCCCACCAAGCAGGCTTTCCCCAGGACAGACAAACTATCCCAGATGGTGGAGGAAGTGACTCTTGGCGACGACCTCCACGCCCCTTCGTCGTCGGCTGCTCGTCCTTCGATGGAGGCTCGTGAGACAGGCACACCACGAGAATGCAAGGGTCACAGCAGGGAACCATCGATCCGACCAGAACGAACACCAGATCCCAATGGTGCTTTTGAGTCGCCGGTCAAGACATCCATCAATGCCGATGACGGGGTCATTGACGTGGACATTTCTTTCCCGGACTACATGACATCTTTTGAGTCTGCAATCAGCTCTCCCTCCAGCAGTGGCTATCTTTCCACCCCAGGATTCCAAGGAGGACTAGATTCTTTTGAACAAGCTTCCCGCCTGTGTGTCGATGGAGACCTCCCGCTCAATGCTGCGGGCTGGCTCAATCGCTATCACCCCGACTTTGCGGTTCAAGCAATTCCCCCCCAGGAGGACCTCATGGAGCAGGTCAAGGCGTCTCTTCGGGCCGAGCCAACCCCTGCTCCAGCTTTCCCTCTACTCGACCTCTCGGAGCGTTGGGTGGAGGTTAGCTGTGTCATGATTGCTGACACTACAACTAACTCGATTACACGTCTCCGTTATCGTCGACTGGTGAAGCCTCGGGCACCAGTTGATCGGCCAGCTTCCGGACCTGCAGCGTTCTCCACATCATATGGAGGAGTCTTGACTCCCTCGATCCTCCCCTATGAGACCCAGCTGGAAGAGGAGTGGATCGAAGAGCCTGTGCTACACTCAGACGAGACCTTGACTGACGCTGTTGAGAGGGTCATCAGCCTCAACCAGGATACCAGCAAGGACCACTCACTGGCCTCATCGCAGACACATAGCGAGGTCCGCATGAGCACCGAAGCTGAAGAGCCCGTGTCCATCACAGCTCCCGAGACACCAGCATTGCCTAATGCACCCCTGGAGATCCCCCGTGTCCAGTGCAAGACTGTGGTGCTCTCTGCGCTGGAAGACTGCATTCGCGAAAATATCGACGTGCGCGAGAAGAGGCACCTCGAGACAAATGGCAATGCGAGAAACACACCATCACGAAACCTACTTCATGACGCCATCAACATATGGTTGGACAACTTGGATATTACCGATGGATGAGGCTGATCAAGGAGCCTGCCTATTTAACGACTTTATGACTTGTTTTTCTTTGCGTTCGTTATCCGCCTGTCTCTTTATTATGCGCGATGTACCATCACCACATATTTCCTACCAGAGACGTCGAATGATACCCCCATGGAGGTGCGTCTTGAGCACGCACGAGATTTGGAAGAGGCTGCGGCCCTGCCTCGAGAGGGAAGTGGATACACACAGACCTCGTTTCTCTTTTTTTTTTTTTTTTTTTTTTTTTTTTTTTTTTTTTTCGTTTTTTTGTCTTTTCATTGTTCATGATTTAAAGATTTCGAGTTGATTTCACCATGCATTTTGGCATGTTTGGTTGGGTTCATATGGATGGAAATGGAAGCGTTCGACTAGCGATGGAAGGATTTTGCTTGCTTGTTCTTTTTGCACCTGAGGCTTGCTTCCTGGCGAAGCTGACCTGGATGGGGGTTGGGTTGGCGTTTCGCAGAGGGAAGGGATAGCCTAGGAGTCAGGCGAGCGATTCAACATGGATGGATGGTTATTACAGGGAGTATTAATAGACTTGGCCTTTTTTTTCTCTGAATCTGTTCTCTCCGTGACTTGATGGGTTGTTGACTTGGGTTGGAATTAAGATGCATGTGTCTGTTGTTGGATGTACCATGTGATTAATATGACCTTGAGGTGGTATGTAACTTGGATCTAACTTGCCTCTCGAATAGTGACATGAAACTCGCTGCCCTCAGAGTGTTGAGGACTAAAACGATAAAACGAAAGAGGAAGAGGATGTACTGGACATTCGGACCATAGCAAGCCACTTTGCAATACCGTAAGATACTCTATATCTCCTCGGGGGTTTCACTGTATTAAATAGAGTGGTCAGGGTCAACTTGGAAAACTCATGACTTCAGCACGGAAGCCCTCGTTTCACACTAATATGTATCATCTAAGGACACAATACTAGGCAACATAAACCCGTGCTTGAAAAAAGAATGTTTGAGCCTGGCCAACCTTGGGACTCATCATGAGCAACCTCGCAACATACCTATCTGGCTATTCTGCATTGTCATGTGGGCTGTGGGCTGGTGATCATCAACATGACACAGGCCAAAAGGAAAGTAAGCATCGTCAAAGCCATACATGAATGGCTCAGTTGTTATTCTACACTGTCAGTTGTCAAGTCCTTGAGACCTGGTGCTTGGTAAACCTGACAAAAATATACAAGGTGAAAAGATATGCAACAAAGGGAATAAAAGAGAACAAAGGAAACCAAGACCTTTGGGGTATATCAATCAGTTATTTCCGACGCCCATCCATCCATACGACCACTCAAGTGTGGCTCGTCATTACCCATATCCCATCATCCGTTACATCCTCCCTAATTCAGTCACTCGCGTCCGTACATGCCGGGCACTGGTGTCGGAGGGGGTAGTATCTCGTTACTTCCCACCGAACCCGCTACGCTGCTTCTTCTCCCGGATCGTCCCGACTTGCGAGTCGAGAATCGGGACAAGACACCGCCTGTTGGCTTGTTCTTCTCGCTGCTAATGACGCTTGCTCGATCGGAGCCAACGCCAAAGTCTCTTAGTGTACCGATGTCGATAAAGGCTTGTGGGAATATTCCCCATTTGCCTTTTTGGTTCGTTCCAGACCAGCACCAAAACTCTTGGTATGGATCTGTGTTGAGGTTAGCAGTTGTCATGAGATACATGTGCGGTGTCCCAGACCCGGACTCGGACCCGACTGAGGTGGGGCCGGTCACGGAGCCTGGATGCCCGGGATCGGTCTTGGGGTGGGAAACTTACAGCTGATATTGGTGATGACCTCGTCCTTTTCAAACTTGAGCCAATCACCCTTTGTCTTATCCTTGACGTTGAACCTCCACCTCGCCGTGACTTGTGTTGGGCTAGTGCCGTCCATCCTGATATTCTCAGGAGATGGAGGATCGAGCCTCATAATCTCAAACGGCACAGAGGCGTGAACAGCATCATGATAACCCATACACCACTCTCCCAGATATTTAGCCGGCCATTCAATGCCGGTGATCCTCGCCCCTTGCACCATCTCAAGAGCAGGCGTCCGATCATACAATAGTCTCTGACCGTACATCCTTCGTGCTGCCTCCTTGGACGTCGCCGTAGGCATGTTGCAGATCTCGTTTGACTTTTCCACCACGGGATGCGTCTCGACAGGGCTCTTGAAGTGGAGATCATAGTCATTTCGATATCGATCTGGCACTTCGGCCTCTTCAATGACTGTGAATCCAGGAACGGCTGGTAGAGGTCTAGGGTGACGAGCTAAGTGGGCAAACAGAGCCTTTTGGGAGACAAAGACTGTTGCGTCACTGGCGTGAAGGGTTCGGCCTTGGTGAATGCAAAAGATGCATCCATACATGACATCGTCGGAGCGTCGTGTCGGCAGATGGCTCTTCTGGAGGAACCGGATACGGTAACCGATGCCATTCTTGATAAAGTTGCCGCGTGCTGTGAGAAAGTCAGCATCTGAGCAACGTTGAGTTATTGTTTAGTAACATACCTGCTTTGTTAACGTCCAAGTCAATTTCATTAAAGTCAAGTTCAAAATGACACTTGACACACTTTGCAATCGAGGCAGCAGAAGCGAAGCCCTATATTGGTCAGTATATGATATCAGAGAAAAGGGGGAAGCAAACATACAGCCTTTACCGTCTTCTTGACACCGGCTCCTCCATTAAGAATCTCCTTTGCACCATCGCAGAACCCCTTGTGGGTATAGAATGAACTCTGAGGACTGAGCTTGCAATCAACAGCAAACGGGTTTGGAGGGTGCTCAGGTGTAGGTGTCTCAGTCTCGACAGGAATAGGAAGATTGTCGATTTCGGGCATCCGCACGACCTGAGGTAGCTCAACCATTCCTTGGTAGTTATTCACTGGAGGAGCTTTGAGCGGGAGGGAGCTTAATTCAGAAGAACCGAGAGTTGGGCTCGAGTCGGCAGCAGAAACGGCAGACCCACGGTGCTCTGTAAGGGGCGTGTTGACTCCGTCGGTTCTAGCAGGATCAAAGACGGAGCTCTGGTTAGTCTCGACCGACTCTGGACGAGACTTTGGCAGAGAATGAGTCCGAGGTGGGGGGAGCCTTGATGATAGTTGAGCGATGTAACCTGCGCTGGATCTCTCCGACGCAACATCTTCGGGAATGGAAGTAGACATGATGGAGTTTCCGTTTGAATATCGGCCGCGAGGAGTAGGGAAGATGCTATAAGTCCTCTCATACGACGAGGGCTCAGCACCTGTTGGGCTGAGTCTCGAATCGTTGCTGATTTGAGATGAACGGTCTGAACCCATGTATAGAGGTCGTGGTCGAGATGTCGGGGACTCTCTGGCCCGCTGGGGACTGAGAGGCGGCGAAATCGGCTCGATTGGGGATTCGACTGGTGCCACAGGTGCTCTCCTCTCGAACGAAAAGTCGTCTGGGAAGCGTTGCTCTCGCTGTTGCGGCGAAGTCTTGACGTCCCATGGGTTTGCTGAGGGAGGCCTTGGAGGCGGCTCCATGGGTGGCGGCCCTTGCGGAGGCCCAGGCTTGAGTGAGTCTGGAATATTGGCATATAGACCCTCGTCCGGACCGGATTGCGTCTGCATAAGGTGTCGTAGCTGGGCTGTAGCTGCTTCGACGGTTGGGGGATCATGTACTGAGCGGGAGTCGGCGACAGACTCGGGAGCGCTGCGTTGAACGCTGGCAGGAGAAGCTGAATCCTTTCTCATTTCGGAGAATGGAAACAGTGGTGGAATTGGAGGAGCGTCTGGAGAGATTGGACGTGATTGCGGGCCGGAGAGGCGTGTCATGATGGAGCGGGTATCATGGTCGATAGGCACCTCAAGCTTCATGCGCATTAGGATGTCGTAGATCTTTGGGGCCGCCTTTCGCGATAGGCCTTGTAGCTCAGCAAACTTTTCGGGTTCAAAATCTTCGAGCTCGATATAATCGTCAAACTCCCACAGCAAATCGGTCAATTCTGAACGAAAGTTGGCAATGTCGTCTGCGATAGTCAGTCACCCCCAACAACAAACACAAACTGGGGATAACTCACCATTCTCTTTGAGGGCGTCGAGGAAATTGGAGCCGTATTCGTCAAGGTGCTTACGACAGAGAGGCTCGATCCTCTTGAGGGCTCGCTCGCCTTCTTTGACGAGGCTCTGAGCGGCCTTGAGCATGACCTTGTCGTCGCCGGCATTCTCAACAGCTGTACGGCCCTTGTCGACAATGTCACGAAAAGGCGTGACGACGAGGTCAGCGACGTCATCCATGGCGAGCTTGAAGAAGAGTAAGACTCGTTATAGTTGAGGAAGAGGATGTGGTGTTGAAAGGATCACGGTCGCAAAACGGGGTGTGTGCGGGCGTGTAAGTCAATAAGAGGACAGAAGATGAGGGGCGGCCAGACAGGGAACAAGAAAGACTAAGAGGGGGCAACCATCACACGACAGAGAAGATGTGAAAAAGGGAAATAAACGAGGCGTCAAGGGTGGTGCCTGGGTAGGACGTGAAGGTAGCGGGCCCGGAAGCCAACGAACGGTATGGGATGGGCTTCTGCAGGACTACTCACGACTAGGCTAGGATCGAGAAGAAGGAAAGGAAGAGCTCCAACAAGGGGGACAAAAGCCATGGGTTCTCTTCAACTCCACCGAACGATAGCTACGCCAGGGCACTCGCCGGGGCTCTCACCAGGGCAAACCAGCCCATGGGCAAGCTGAGGAAGAGGCAGATGTCAGTACAGTACTCCTTACAAGCAGCCAAACCCCGCGCCTGTGCCATCCATGGTAGGTCGCTCTCATGGGATGGGGGGCGTGTGTCATGTCGCATGAGGGTGCGTGTGCGAAGACGAAGGACGATTGGCCAAGCCCCAGAAGACCTCTAGAGCTTTGACACTAGGTTCCCACTTCATGGAGAATGGAATTGCCTACTAAAGATTCGGATGCAGACGTGAACTGATTAGCTAGCGGATCAATGACCCCAGTAACAATCACGACAAGGCGGAACGGCTGAATCGTTGTTGCCCCACTTGCCGCCGGGCACGTGTGGTAGATGTGCGCAACGGATTGGACTTGGTCGACGGGGATCTCAACACTATTTGACCCTTCCAGACTCCTAGAGACGAAACGAACCAACAGACCATGTGGGCAAGCCTCGCACCGTTTTATCCAACTCCTAAGCTCGGTCGATGATCTGGGTAATGGACTTCTGACCGAGGCCTCTTTCTGGTCAAGCCCACCGTTCAATTCATTACCACTCTGAACTGGACCCTGCGAAACAGTTTGCCCCTGAGATGACGTTTTGAACCCCTTGGGGGTTGGTTTCTTGTTGCCACGGCATTCATTCATTGTCTTGCCTGACGAGAGCAGAGTTACTGCGAGATGTGAGATTTGGGAAGTACAAGATGCATGTGGTGAGAGTCTCGAGTCAGCCAGCAACAGCAAAATATTCGTATCAAAAGGACCAAGATTTCTCACATCATATGAATCAAAACCTCAAGATGAGTTCCACCACTTGTCAAGTTAGGGTCCATGTCGTCGGGTTTTTCTGCAAACCAAGCCAGGCCCTCTTGACGATCCATCCAGTGGACCAAAAATCATGGGGTAAAAAAACAAGCTGTAGGGCAGACAAAAGCAACCTCGCGAATCGGGTCTTGACAGCGCAGATCCCTTAAGGTGGGCGCTTGACGATAGTCTTTACAAACAGGCAGCAGTAGCCTGATTGATCAATGGTGTCCGACGATCATTCTGTTGCCTAGAAGAATTTCAGCCTCTCAGAAATGTTTATCTCTTTGCGTCTCTATCACGATCAGCTAAAAGACGACCAAATCAAATCGTCAAATCCTTTGTTACGACCAGGAACACGAAACATTTACCATCAGGGGGGAGCCTGGTAAAAACGCAACCCAAGACGTCGATCGCAGAAATTCCAACTGCCTTTTTTACACATCGCCCACCGTTTATCTCTCTACTGATCTACAACGCTTTTGCAGCCCGCTACTTGAAATTCTGCCCTCCAACCTCCACACACATGCAAAGCGGGCGACACAGCCTCCGCCCTGCTGCAGCGGCATCTTTCAACCATTGCATATTTACCTAACCAAGAGCAGTCGGAACATTGACGTGTCACCCACCCACGCAACGGCAATATCAATGAATGCCTTGGCTGCTGGCACGCCTTCCTCCGACGGCTGTGGCCTTGTCGGGCGGGAGGGTGTCCCCGTGAGCCAAGCAAGCCAAGCAAGCCCCCAAGGCCAGATCGCGAGGCACTCTTAGCACGCCCTCTTCTTCATTGGGGTCGACGGGGCGTTCTAGAAGGTTACCCATGACGCATGAGGCTGTTGTATGTCTGTCGATGAATCAAGGTACGTATCTCCAACCTTTTCTCTCTTGTTGACCGAGACCAAGCACCATCTTTTCAAATATTGGTCGATAATATCCTGTCTTTCAAGGGGTTTCAATCTCGAACCTCACGAAACTCAATCCCACCCAAGTACCCAAAGCTCAAGCCAATCATAACCTCGTAACCATCCATATGCCACCAAGTCGCCATCCCAACCCCGTCACTCCTCAACCAATGTCGACCCTCACTCAACATCGTGTCAACTCTTGCTCCATTGCCTCACATCAAACGTTTCACGAGGCCTTTTCGCTTGGAACAGCGGGAGCGCTCTTCTTTCCGTTTTTGCCAGCAGCAAGCTGTTACCACCATCGTTAGCCTTTGTAACCCTTGTACTGAGCATGGGTAGATACTTACTTGCTGCTCAATCATTCTTCGCCCAATCTCAATTGTCTCCTGCATACCCCGTTGACGTTGCCAGAACCTGCACCTTCCTGTCAGTACACCGAAAGACATAGCCCAGGGTCAAACCTACATCTCTTCAGGAGTTCCATGGCCCCGGATCGACGCCTGTCGGGCCTCTTCCTCAAGGGCTTCACGAGTGATCTTCTCACTATGCTCAATGCCAGGTGCCGCAGCCTCTTCAGCGGCGTCTTGCCCCAGGTTCTCTTGGAGCAGTCGCTTCTTCGTCTGGAATCTTTCCTTGCGCTCCTTCTGCAGCCCGGGGCTGTCAAGTTTGCTGAGCACAAAGCGGACCGCCAGCTGGACAACCAGGTAGAAGTGCTCCGCAAACAGAATGCTCAGTAGCAGACCCCACGCCTTCAGGGGGGACGGCTCGCCTTGGGTGCCGTTCTTGGAGTTGCTGCAGAGGTACACAATAGCCGAGCTTGTGATACTGCCTAACCAGGAGAGGAAGCTCAGGGCCGTCAACCAGGGGCCAATCGAGTCGGTCCGCCAGGGGATGGGACGCCGGCTGCTGATGGCGATCTTGAGTGCGTCTGATCGCAACTCAACCCAGTTGTTGACAAGGAAGCAGCATGCCGCCAATGGCCAAGCAACCGAAAACATGGCGACGTATCCTTCACGCAAGTCAGAACAGCGGCATCACGCATTCTCAATAACGTAAGCTTACCAAACTGCATCACCATCTCACGGTAATCTCCCGAGACGTCGTACTCCTCCAAAGTGCACTCTTCGCGGACACGCTGAAGGAATTCGGCCTCCTCCTCGTGGTCCTCCTGAACCTTTGACCCGGACTTGAGCTGCTTGGCCTTTTGGAATGCTTGTTGCTTGACGTATGGCACCACAACCTCGGTCGCAAAGTTGACGATCTGGGCTGTCACGGTGAAGTAGAACATCTGGTTACTAATTCGAGCAGGGTTGATCTGAAACTCCCGTGTTGGCAACTCCTTTTCACTAAAGGTGAGGGTCTGAGCGGTCGCTCTCCAGAAGTTGAGGAAGGGATGCAGGATATGTCCAAACGGAATGTAGACAAAGGCCGTGAAGAATAAGGCCATGTAAGAAGTCATAAAGTTGAGCACAAACTGCTTCTGGATGAGAGCGGCGTCGTGGGCTAGCATTGGTCAGCTCAACTGTAAATCCAGAGAAAATAGGAGTTCCTACCATCTACGGTTGCATAGTTTTCCATGGCATTCAACTTCTCAGCAGCTCCCATGAGGACGCCCGAGATAGTTGGGGTTCCAATAACGAGAAAGATGGTGGGCAGAAATCCCTAACGAGGTCAGTGGCACTCTCAGTTGTGTGATGACTGGGACTTACGAGATACTGCTTGCCTGGGCCACTATAAACCTCATTGATGAACACCTCGAGAGAGTTGCAGGTCACGATGAGGGCACCCAGGGCAACGACACAGGCCAGAGCAAAGGGGATCTGGAGCAGCTGGGTCTTGACTCGCTTCATAGGCGGGTAGACCTTGACAGGTTCGCCAGTTATGGGATCCTCAGCCTCGTGTTCCCACTCGAATTCAGGCCTGGACTGCTGAATGCTGGAGACGCCTCGTACGCCCCACTGGACGGCAAGATCGACTTCCTGCTTCTTCCAGTACTCGAAGAAGACTACAGACCAGAGGCCGCATAGAAGGGCATAGAGATATGAGAATTGGCCAAGAAGCAACCAAGCACCAAATCCAAAAGCGGACGGGATGACGAGAAATCGGAAGTAGGACCGCAAAAAGGCAAAGTAGAAGGCGACGCTCTCGCCAAACTTGTCTCGGATGTTGTCGATATCGGTCTGTTCCAGAGTATACTTGCTACTCCATTTCTTGATCCATTCCTTATTGAAAGAATGGCTGTGAAGAGGAAAGATGGACTCGACGTGCTTCCACTTGGCATTGGTGGGCGTGACTCCAGCGCCGCCCTCGTTACGGGGCTTAGTGATCATGAGGTAGATCAAGCGCAGACGCTCGGCCTCGACGACAGGCTCATCTTGCAGTGCCTGTGCGATATCATTATGGGGAGCCGAGACGCGGACGCCGTGAAGCCAGTCGCCCAGGCGGGCGCGGTAGACCTGCTTCGCGAAGAGGTCGGGAGATGCGACTTTGACAAAGACGAGGAGGGATTCGTTATCTCCATGGCGAACTTCGGTAGCTAGGCCGACGGCGGTGAGGGCTTGGATGAGTTGCACAAAGCCTGCTTCAGCTTCGTCGCGCTCTGTGGAGGGGTAATTGGTTATCGGAGGGGTCTTTGGCAAGGGAGGATGGCGGGATAGGAATTACCTGCGGCAGGGACCTTGTAATGAATTACAAAGTCGACGCTGGAGTTGTCAGCTGGGATTGGTATGATGTTGACTCTCGTGGACAAACCCAAAGTTGCTTTCTTGGCCGCTGCCGGGCTGGCTAAAGTCCTTTAGATTGGACATGGTTCGTAGGAGATGCTCATGCGAGGGAGATGTTGAAGCTGAGCTATTCACAGGAGAAGGAAGAAGAGGAAGAGGAGGTTATCGACGGAGCGGGGAAAAACAGGATATGGTCGATGACGCTCTAGCAGGATCCAAGATTTTGGAGAAACAAGCTTCAAGGCAGCTCAAGAGCAAAGAGCTTGGCTCTTAGAGTCTTGAAGTAGCAGAGGGGGAACATGAAAGTGGGAAGATTGGCGCGGGAGGCGACGTCACCATCCGATCTTAGGGCAAGAGCTAAAGAGGGTCCGTGCTTTCAGCTGGACATGGGTTCAAGTTCTGGTGAGAGGTCATGATGTATCAGAATCGATGCAGATATTCAGCTGTTGTATAAAATGAGGGCTCTTTCTTTTTCAGACTGTTGATAATTACTATAGCTGCTATTAGTATCTACAATGGCCGTTACAGTTGGAGGTGAGTGCAGCTTATTATAGAGCTGGGCTGCTGCCAGTGACAGTGACATTCAAACCATCTCATGCTAACAGACGCAACATGTGATATTCACATACTCAAGATGAAAGACTCACTCTTGTTCTATCCTCTCATCATGGCTCTCATATTTACATAAAATACCACATCCTCGTCTCAACTGTCCTCTCAACCTGTGGATTCCTCGCTAAATACTCCGTAATACGGCGTGTTCCAATGGATCGCTTGGCCCCCTAAATGTCACCCTGGGACCGCCCCGCAGTGACGCTAGAGGCTCAGTACCCCGTCGTCACCACCACGACCAAGCTCCATCATTCCCTGAAGCTCCATCTCACTCAGCATCACCTCGATTCTTTACTCCTGCCGATTTGCAATTAGACGCTCGCTCAATTGACGCACTTCACGCTCAAACACCCTCCTCGGAGGCTTTTCACCAATATCTTCATCATGGGTTTCCTCACTTGTCTTCGCCTCAGGCGACGCAACCAGTGGGAGCCCATGACGCTCATTGACCACCTCCTCTCATCGCCTCTTACATACCTCTCGTATCTCTTCTACCAGCTGGTCCTCCTCCTTCGTGGCCGTCCCTTTCATCCGCCTCGAGACAAGCCCGCTATCCGTGTTGTATGCATCTCAGACACGCATGACCTCACCGTCGATATTCCCAGGGGCGATGTCCTCATCCACGCTGGCGACCTCACCAACGCCGGCACCGTTGCCGACATCCAGAAGCAGCTCAATTGGCTCCGCTCGCAGCCGCACCCTGTCAAGGTCGTCGTCGCAGGTAACCACGATAGTTGGTTCGATCCCAAGAGTCGACCCGAAGAGGATGTTTGCTCTGGCGCCAAGCCTGACATGGATGGATTGATCTATCTAGAGAGCGCATTAACTGTGCAAAAGATCAAGGGCCGCACTATTTCCATCTTTGGAGTTCCAGATATTCCAAACATCGGCCCCAAGGAGTTTGCGTAAGTTCACCAACCACCGGATCTGCGGTTTTACACTCAGACGCTGACTCCTCTAGCTTTCAATACACCGATGAAGCTCAACCTTGGCTCAGCAAAGTTCCTCCTCAAACTGATATTCTCATCACCCACTGCCCTCCAGTAAGTTTTCTTGCCCCCTTTCTCATGACAACTCTCCCTCGTCATCTTACACTTACACCACTCAGAAACATCATCGTGACCTTGGTCTTGGAGATAGCCATCTCCTTCGCGAGGTATGGCGCGTAAAGCCCCGTCTCCACGTCTTTGGCCACGTCCATTGGGGCTATGGTAAAGAGTCTGCCTACTTTGATGATCTCCAGGAGACCTATGAGCGCCTCATGTCACGTCCCCGCCGTGGTCTCATCCGAGACTTTATCCCCAACGAAGCATGGCTTGATATCCTCCATCTTGTGATTCACGGCCTTCACAGTGTAGCTTGGAAATGGCTCATGTCTGGTCCCGGGAGCAACAATGGAAGCCTTATGGTCAACGCAGCTCAGATGTATGGAAGCTCTGGCAAGGTAAAGAACCGAGCCGTTATTGTCGACATTTAAAAGTCAAGGCGAGTCCGTGTATGTGTATAGAAGGTCCCATCATGGCCCACATCATGACATGATCACCAAGCATCATGGTTAAAAAAGCGTCAATATCTCGTCTTTTCATTAAGATTTACATATAGTGTTCCAATGCTTCGTAACGTAACCCAGACAAAGGAAAGAAAATGTTTTCAAAGGGTATACCCGCCTTATCAATGCCCGCCTCTCAACATTTCATCCATTACATCTCGCGTTGAGACATCAAAGAAAACCAAACAAAGGAAATGGAATGGTCTAACAAACAATCATCACAGCTTCATCATAGCAACAGTGCGAATGTCAGGGCTACAACCACAGACAGCACAATGCTCGTGTTGAGGCCCTTGGTCGCGCTCCATGCCTCACCAACAGCCACGGGCTGATCCGGTGCCCCCGGCGTTCTAGCAGCACTAGGTGCTGCAGCAGTCGCGTTGGCAGGTCCCGTAGGGACAATACGTTGATCGTGTGTCGTGGGCTGTGCAGGAACAACGTCCGGGATGGCATTGGCGTTTCCGGGAGAGTCGATATGTGCATCGGCACTGTCCGAGGGCCGAACAACAACAACGATGGTCTGCTTTTTCGTCCTCGTCACCACGATATTGTTGTCCAGGGTTTCCTCGGTTACCACCTGGATGGTCTGGTATGAGGTCAGGACGGTGGTGATCTCGGGTGCTTGAACCTGGTTAGGCTGGGTCGGCTGGGGTTGTTGTTGATTTGGCTGTGCCTGGCCATTTCCAGACTGATCTTGTTGAGACTCGCCACCATTTGGCTGGACCTGACCGGTACCGCTTCCCCTCGCCGGTACAGTAACAGAAACCGTGATAGGAACAGTCAATGTGACAGTGCTCTCACCATTGACACCGCAACCATCGCACTCAACAACCTTTGTCTCCATAGGCGGCGCCATCAACTTGGGTGTCTCGCAATCGCAGTCTTCGTACAGCAAGGTCACGACGCTCTCTTGCGGGACAAGCGCGGCAGGATCCGAGGGCAAGACTGTAAAGTACGTGACTGTAGTTCTGATGCCGGGACGGTCTAGGTCGGCCATGACAGGATACACGGCGATCGTCTGGGTCAGGGTCGTTGCTCCGGAAGCATCAGGTTCGACAATGACTTGAACTCGGGTGTTGATGTTGGGTTGAGCCAAGTTTTCGATAGCTTGAGTGACTGTCGTCACTTCAGAGGGCCCGAGTTCAGTGATGACACGAGTGACGGTAGAGTCGGCAGGGGTATTCGTAACCACCACGATCTCCGTCACGTCATCAGTGACAACCGCAGATGGGCGAGATGCTCCCATGCCGGGCGGTGGCTCAGGCGACTCTGTGTCGGCGAGAGAGGCGTAGACGGTCAGAAGAACACTGCTGGGGGCATCTCGACGGGCGAGCATCCAACGACGGGAGTTGCTGGTGGGTCTAGCAGCGAGACCACCACAGAGCTGCTTGTCATTGCCAGGACATGGCACATTACAGTCGCTCTCGTCAGCGACAGCACGGGTGTTGGCGTCGAGTCTTTCAGCACAGTAGCAAGTTCTGCTATTGTTAGTATCCATGTTCGCCTATAGGAGGTTGAAGACTCACTCTTCGTAGACACCAATATATGTTGAACCACCACAAGCGTCAATACAGCTCTGAATAGTCATATCAGCGCTCTGAGACGTTTCTTCAAAGGTCAAGAAACCAGTTCGAGAGCCAAAGCAGCCAATGTATGAATAGTTGCCGATACTGTCAGGGTTGACTGAGCTGCCGCCGCCTACCACAGGGAGAGGGCTGACAGTCGGGCTGTTGGTACCCTGCCCGGGGATAGTAACCATGATAGTTGAGTGAGTCGTCATAGTCTTAGTCATGCTGGAGGTTGATTCCTCTGATGTTGTCTGGTTCGAAAACATGGGCCGACGAGTTGAACTAGAGGAATCGACCGGGCCAGGCGTGTCGGGACCACTAGGGTTAGATCCGTTGGGTTCGCTGGAGTTGGGTTCATTGGATTCACTAGGTTCGTTGGGATTGCTTGGAGCAGCGACAGATGTAGTTGGTAAGATGTCATCCGACGACTCTTGGCTGCTGGAAGGGAGAACCGATGGGATAGTCTCATCGCGTGAGTACACATCGATATAGGCGACGTCCCAGTACCTATAGTTGTCAGTATCATACACCACAAGTCATACTATTCAACTCACGTATTCTCAAAAGCCTCGGGGTTGTTGGCGACATATTCTCGACAGGTAGGTGCCAGAGCTTTACACGTATCAAAGCTCTGCCAGGTTCCCTCACCATAGTCACCACAGAAGTTCTAACAGAGTTAGTTCAGCCATGTCAACTCTTCCAAGTAGAAACTCACAATATTGAGAACAATGTTCATGTCTTCGTAAAAATCGTCAACGTTGCACTTGTTTCCTCCAAAGAGAGCTTGTGGAAGTCCCCATTTCTTGGGGTCAGGTCTCTTGGCTTCAATATCGGCAGGGATGGCGCCGCGTGGGAAATGCCAGATTTTGATGTAGTCAGAGTCCCATTCCATGGCGTAGACTCCTCCATTGGCAGCGTTGAAGCCATCGCCATAAGATGAAGCATCACTCGAAGGTGGGTTGAAGCCGCATCCAATGTTGTCTGTACCGACGAAGCAGTCCAGATTTCGTCGTTCGCCTGAAAAGAGGTCCGAGTCTGCAGGGTCTAGTTGACAACCCTCGGCAGTATGGCCAGACATTGTGTTGGTGTAAGCAAGGTTAGCGCCTTCGATGATGTCGATCTCGCCGCCCGAAGGCCAGTTGGGACCATAAGCCCAATCTATTGGATGTTAGTGTTGAGACAAGTCAAGTTGACTTAAGCACATACAAGCTGGCCAGGTACCACATTCTGATGGCGGCATATGTAGAAAGTCGGCGATGAATAGACCATGATGAAAGGCCTGCTTGCTTTCAAGTCGAATACTTGGTCTTCCCTCATTGAGTCCGTACGTTTCGGTGTTGTCAACCCCTAGGCGGACGACTTGCGAGAAAGGTTCGACAGAGTAGAGACCCAGGTCGAGGGCGTCTTCCTGGCTTTGGTATCTATCCTCATGTTAGCCTTCTAGATCGCCTCTTCTCAAACAGTACTTACTGAACAAATCCATTGGAAAGATCCACGCCATTTTGCCAGTTAAACCCAGACAACAGTTCCTCCCCAATATAGGAGGTATTCAGAGAGTAAGCCATATCAGGCACACACAAAAATGAAACAAACAAAAGAAACCTGAAGAACAGACCAAAAGGAAAGGTAAGACTTCAGAGACTTGTTTGGTAGATAGATAGGATCAACAATTGAAAACAGCAACGGGCATCAACGCCTTCTTTTAACCTCTTCAGTCTTCCTCGCCTGAGAGCGGCGAGTCCACAATGACCGCATGAGGAATTCGATGGCCTGGCTGGGCATAAACGTCTGAATGCATACGTCTGCGAGGCTGACGACGATGAGCCCGTGATGAGACACCACGAGAGACTCTAAAGCCGAGACTTTGAGCACACAATGGCCAGGTTATGGGGAAGAGAATGCTATGTGAGTGTACCGACCTCTTTGTTTGCCATCCCATACATTCCACCTCGGGCTGCTCCGTCTCATAATTGCATTCAAGTTTCTTGGGTCACTTGCCAAGAATAGGTAACTAGAACCGTCCATCTTTCGAGGGAAGGACTTTGGTGAGACATTTTAACTGATAGTTCGGGGTGTGAGTCGGATGTTAAGTGAGACATGGCATTCCAGATATGTGGATGAGCAGGTTGGTAAATAGATGAGACACTAAAGGGCAGCACATAACTCGGTTGAATTACTACTTGGCAGGATAGTAACATGCAAATAGGTGATATGAAATAATATAAACCGAAATTTATGGTAGAAACCAATACTCGAAATACCTTGTTATCACATCATGATTCCCATGATAGCTTCATCATTGTGTGGAGATAGAATGATGCCTATGATGCATCTGTAATGGTGTCTCATTTTAATTAGATTCCAACATCAACCCGAATTGAGACTTTGATCAAGCCTCCTCAATTAAGGGTGAAACAACCTACGCAAGACGCCCGGGTATTGAAAATTGCACGCTTTTTCTTTCCCACCCAAATTTTCGTACTCGACGAATGCAGCAACAACGCTTTATACCATGATCCGTCTCAAGCCCTCAGTTCCTCCTAGTACACGCTTCCCAGTGACGGCGCATCTCCCTGCTCCGCTCTCCCACTTTCCTTCGTGGGACTCCATGAAGTCCTCCTGTTTCGGGTGTTGTCCTTCCAGCCACTTGTGGATGCATGTGTAGCAGTAGACGACTCCTGTTTGGCAGGCCGTTGGCGTGACAATCTCGTCGACGCAGATTGGGCACAATGCCGAGTCCTCGGGGAATGGGACTGTGAAAACTGGGAGCAGTGATGGAGTGGCAATGGGTGCGTCCTCAGCTGAAGGCGTCTCACCCTCGTTGGCTGCCTCTTCGCTCTTTTTCTTATCTGATCCTCCCTTGCGACCCAGCCCCGACAATACGGGCGGAGGGAGATCAACACTCTCTGTGGCCTTTCTCGATAGTTGCTTTGCAAAATCAGATTGATACCACCACTCTAGAAACTTCAACGCAAAGATGCTGGTTGGCAATAGAAGAGCCAGGCCAGACAGTAGCCGGGGTCCCATCTCACGAGGGTTCAGCAATGAGCGCAACCCAGGTCTATGTCCCCTCTCGGGCGTCTGGGTCAGAGCTTCGATGGCCTTGTAGTCGGCGCCCGTCATTCTCCGCACACGTGTGCCTATCAGCCACATGAGCGGGCTATGGTACTTGCTACCGTCAAACAGGTAGGCAAGGTTGAAGGCCAGCATGGCAAAGTAATAGCCAGCATTGACGCTCGGGTATATGTTCCGCAGGAACCATCGGTAGTAATACAGGAAGCGGTCGCGGAGGGTCGGGTTATCGGGCATTCGCGTGTATGCCGCGCCGAGCAGGGCTCTAGGCGCATTCACCTCGTAGCTCTCATCAAGCTTCCGCTTAAGATAAGGGATCCCGACAAGAACGAGCAGATTCTTCCACACATCCTTTGTAGACAGCTTCAAAGTCTCGCGCACGAGATCAGGAGCCGACATGCTCGCCCTCGGGACCTCGGCATGCAGACCCTTCTCGCGCTTGAGCCCGTAAAAGTGTTCTGTAAAGGAGCCACCGCGGGTTCGTAGGTAGTGGCGCTCGACGAGCAGCATGGCGGCGGCGTAGATCTCATCGAAAGAGTTTAGTATGCGCAGGAGGTATCGCGGGTGTCGATGGGTCGCGATGGTGAGGAGGTAGCGGAGGGTGGGAGGGAGGAGGGCGTTGAGCTGCTGCTCGGAGAGAACCTCGAAGAGGGACGGCTTCTGCTCGTCAAAGGTGCCCCGAAGGGCCGTGACGAACTCCATGAGGTTGTGATAGATGCGCGACTTGATGAATTGGGGTGATGAGAGTCGGAGAGGAGAGTTGCACGAGGTGGATTCGCAGATGATGGTTGATGATGGTGGAGTTGGGAGGTGGATTGATTGACCCCCGAGAAACCCCAGATTCCGACCGCGATCTATTCCCTTTCGGCGCGCGTTTCCGTTGGTGGAGGCCGGGGACGCCTGTGACGTTGGCCGATGTGCCTCGGCAACTTCTGGCGGTCTTTCCTAGAAGGGGTAATCATCAGCATTTGGGAATTAGTTATATCAAGCGTAGTTCAGCTTTTATTGTTAGTGTTTCTGTATGTTTCTTGGCTCCTGGGTAAAAGGTTCCCTCTTGTTCATCTACCTCGGTCGTTCCCAATTCGGCAATAATACGGAGCACTTTCGATATCAACAACCCTCCCCCATCATCCCTCACTCTCACCATTATCACATTATCACTTTATCACTTTACCATAATGTCTGACACACGGGAAAAGAACCTCAAGGCGGCAGCCGAGTCTATGAAAGGTCATCGAGATACAATCCTAGGAGGCAGCCCCGAAGACAAAGTCAAGGCATGGCTTCAGCTCACCAAAGATGAGAGCGGTCATCTCAAAGCCGGGGTAAGCAATGGCTTGTATCTCATAGAGTACATCTTCTAACATGCATCCCCAGGATTGGATGAACTCCCTCATCCCCCATCTCTCCCTGGTATCCGTCAACGCCGAAGGACCTCATCCATCATGTGTATTTTCTTACACAGTGCAACCCGACAACTGTAACCGCCTCAGGAACTTGCATGGAGGATGCGCGGCTACTCTGTTTGACTGGTGCACCACGTTGCCGCTCGCCTTGGTGAACCGGCCTGGATTCTGGCTGGGCATGGGTGTGAGCCGCACCCTCAACGTCACCTACATGAGGCCGGTGCCGGTGGGTGAGGAGGTGCTCATTGATTGTGAGATTATTCAGGTCGGCAAGAAGCTGGCAACTCTGAGGGGAACGATGAGAAAGAAGAGCGATAACTCGCTACTGGCTGTTTGCGAGCATGGAAAAGTTAATATCGATCCCGAGCCAAAGGCCAAGATATAGATTTCACACGTCAAGCATCTCAAGGGTCATGCGAAGGTCAATGTTGGGGAGGTTGCGTAAGGGGTGAGACGGTGCTCAGCAGGCAAAAGGCAAGGTGTTTATTTTCAATACAGCTGCTTAATGCCCATCATGAGGATATCAATAATATCACATTGAAGGGGGGGGAATCATGTCTCTAATGAACTGTTATGCTTGAGGGCTAAGCCTCGATAGTAGTCATTGTTGAGATGGTCGTTGAAATACAGGTTTGATGCCAGATTCCTCTTTTCGGCAACCCAAACAGAGTCAAAATATTACATAGCACTATGACGCGTAGACTGCAAAACATTCACGTGTACCAGTCCAACTCTATTTAAACATAACTCACAAACAACTTGTCTATATTGCAACCGTTGTTAAAGACACCTACTGTCAAATTCAACGATTCTCGTGTCAATCTAGGGTAGCACTACCATCATCTCACAACCCCCACCTGCATGGACGTTCACCGGCTCCGGACGAACCGCTAACGTTAACCTCCGCAAACCAAACAGTGGAGGCGGCCGCTATCGAACAAAGACCCCCTCCATCCGTTAAGTCCGAAGAAACTCTCGAGTACAACAGAAACCCCGTCGATATCGTCATCTTCACCTTTGTTCACCTCTTCTTCTTTCTTCACTCACCTCTAAAATGGATGACGCTTTCTTGCCTGGCGCTGGTGAATCCAAGCTCCTCACTCTGCTCCCCGCAGAAGTGTTGCATCATATACTGCAGTTTCTCCCCCCCGCTGATCTGGTGTTGAGAGTACCCTGCGTGTGCTCCGCCCTGCACGCCTTCATCAAAGGGAACCGTAACTTGTTCCGCCAGGTGTATCTCGATGTGCTTGTGCGCGAAATCCTAAGCTGCCCTTCTAGAGATGATGATGGCTAATGAGATAAAGGATGAACCCGCTGATAATACCGGTCTGAACTGGGAGCAAGAGGTTCGAGATCTTGTCCGACTCGAGACGATATGTAATCGCCAAGCTGCGGCGGACAAGGTGAGATTCAAGCGCATCACCATCTTGGCCACCAAAGAACAATCACTGAAACTCATCAGAGTCAAGAACTGGACTTTGTCCACGACATCGTCACTCATCTCCTCAAAAACGCCTCTCCATCGGATGAATCCGTCAACCCCTCCCGCACACACGCAACCTCACGCAACGCCGCCCTGCTGCGGCGCATCTTCCACGATGGAACCACTTCAGAGGCCTTTCTCCAGCGCTCTTCTCTATTTGAGCGAGTTCGTGACCATCACCACCACTCAGCTTCTGCAGCAGCTCCTCAGTCGGTAAATGCGGACCGTAGAGCTATTCAGCAGAAGAGCGCTCACCTTCACTGTCTCCATGGACGACCGATTTTGAATGCGGGCCGTCTGCGGTCTCACAGGACTTATCCATTTGCGTGCTCCAAGGTGTATGACATGCGCGAGTACACTATGAACTCTAGATGGGGCCCCTTTCTGTCTGACGGCTCCGATGGTGTTGACTGGGAAAAGGTTGAGGCCATCCTCGTGGTTCTGAGCAACAACGTCGGCCCCAGACGCAAGGTTCCTCAGATTTTCGGTGAGATCTGGGACAAGCCATTCTCTGGCTCCTGGTCAGACAGTTTCAAAGTTCCTCCGCCGCGCGATCTGACCTCGCTCGAGGCCCGCGATCCCTACGGCGTCACAGGCACATGGTACCGCGTTTGTTACCCCCCTCATCCCTCATCCCCTCATCCTTTTTTCCATCTCATGATCTGAGCGAGACTGACCAACAAGGCGCCAGATTGTCTGCTTCCTCGACTACAGCGACTTCTTCGCCTTTAACTTTCCTGATCACGATTTTGTTGCTCCTGATGCGCCACGACCTGCCCTTGACGTCGGTGAGGCCACTCGTTTGATAATGCTCCGTCTCCAGGTCACATCCATCGAGAACCCCGGACCAGATGATGGGCAAGACTTGCCAGTTGTGCACTTTAAAGGTGTCTCAAGATCCCTGGATGACTCGTTCGACCACAACGCCAACTCAAACATCCGAGGTAAGTCTCTAGTTTCCCGTCTTGGCCAGCTTCTATCATGACTAGCAGCATGAGAGCTAACAAGTGAGCATTCGCCTCGAAAGGTACCGTCCGTCTAACCCGGGAGGGAGAAGTCCGCTGGACAACTTTTTCCATCTTCCATGGCGTCGAACGCTGGCGCAGCGAAGGCGTTCAGATCGGTGGCGTGCGCTCAGCTCGTGGTGTAGTAGGTAACTGGTTTGATAGGTATGTCTTGGTTGTCTATCTAGTCTTCAGCAGCTACTTACCCCAGCGCAGGGACTATGATGGCCATGGTCCCGCCGGCCCTACAGCGTTCTGGAAGGTCGGAACTGCTGATCAGGTTGCTAATATGGAGGATGATCTCCTGCCGAACGCCCTCTTCCTCCCGTACGCAGCACTCATCGACATGGATGCCGAGATTGACCTCGAGGCCGACATGTCTTACAACTCTGATGAAGATGACGAAGAGGATGATGATGACGACGAGATGGACGGAGAAGAGCTATCAGAGTTGCTGCACGATGCAGAGCTGCCTCTTACAGAGGTTGGTGTGTCCGACTTGATAATTGTTCACCACCAGCAACTATGAATGATCTGGCATTGTTGATTTGTTAGAATAATCGAAAGCTTCATGGACGCGGGCAACACATCACAAGCTAAACTGGAAAAAGCAGAATGAGTGAGGATGGCAAACGCCCATCAGTTTTGTATTTCTCCTGCAACACCGAGGAGCTAGAAAGGAAACGCGCTGTCGTAAAGACATTGGGGGTATTCTAAAATACAAAAGCAGCCCATCATATGAAGCCTCCCACCCCTTCTAATCGCGACATGCACGTCGCTTTCATCATCAAACGTCTCGTCTCAAATCCATCATGCCCATCCTTCCCTTGTGCCCTATACATTCATGTTCCATCTCTTGATTCCATACGCCAATTTCCGTATATCCCAGTATATGTGTCCCCACGCCTTCAAATCACACCCAGCCCCCTTTTAATGTATTGTCCCGCCCTGGTTGAGGATGATGCAGTTGTTCAACAGAGTTGCCGCTTCGTGCAAGAGCTCCCACCGTGTCCCCTCAAAAGTGTCCTTGAGGATCATGAGGAGTGCCGTGTTGGCGTTGATTCCCGTCCTGCCCTGCAAGTTGCCTGGGTTCTCAATGGTACCGAACTTGACAAAGTAGTTTCTCATGTGTTGAAGTTTCTCCTGGCGATTTGTTGGTAGTGGCACCTCCGGACAAGCTCCCTCGAGAGCAAAACCATAGCTCCAGACCACCAGTGCCGCAAAATACAGCACCCAAGGTCGGTTCAGGAGAACGTCATCACGGGCATCGTACGGCTCATCCAGATGGTAACCTCCTGCATGTGCGGGTGTCACCTGGTCAGGGGCCAGCACAGAGCACAAGAACTTAAGTGCATAAAAGGCCGCATCTCTCGCTCGAGCCGAGTGAGCCCAGTGGTCCTTGATGCGCCTCTGAGCGCTGTTGAACTCTTGCGGGCCAATAGCACGACCAAGAAGACGCTTCGCTCGCGCAAACATCTGGCAATCCACAATGTCCGCATGCATGGCCATGTGTGCCAAGTGGTGCAGAACCGTTCGGCTCTCAAACACGACGTTGAACTCGTTTCGCTTCAGGGCGTCATCTCGATAGGGATCCGAGGATTCGCTGCGATCCAGATGTTTGTCAAAGTCAACCTTCCACGTGTCGTACGCGCGAGTAAGCGTGGCACGCCATCGGTCTCGGCCACCAAGAGCCTGAATAATCCCGCCGCCTAGCACGTTGACCTGAAGATCCCGCTGATGCATGTGCCATGACACGCTTAAGAGGCCTGCCATCAATACGGTTCTTCCGAACGAGGTTGTGTGAACCTCCTGAGCGCTCAGCGTTCGCTTCAGCCCCTCCAAGAACGAGGTCGGCTTGATTCCATTCGACATCAAGTTTGACTCGATTCGCCAAACCTCAGAGCTACTTCCAGCCCGCCACATGGATTCGTCACAGGGAAGAGGTAGTCTCATCTCGTGAGCGACCATGACCGCTGAATGGCCAAACATAGTAGCGTGAATCGAGTCGACAATAAAGGCGGCAAAGGCTGCACGCCTAGTCGCTTCGTTCGTAACCCAATGCTCCCACCACTTGTCGGCAGTTCCGGTCGAGCTCGAGGTGGACGACTGTCGTGACCCGTTGGATCCATCTCGAGGGTTCGGCGGTGAGTCCAAGGCAGATTTTCCAATCAGAGAACGGCCTCGTCGCATTAAAGTGATGGTGGTAGCATGGTGGATATGAGCTCTCTCGTGTAGTTCTCTTGACGAGTACATCTTTTCGTATAACTCGAGAAGAATGAGAGCTTGGAATACCCATAGCTTCGCAGGAGGCCGGAAGCTGACATCCATAAAAATATCCCAGCGCAAATGCCAAGCAAGGAAATTCGACAGTTGAGCGCCGGCCTTTGTAACCTTGTGCCCGTGTGTTCGATCCAGACACGCAGCTCCAATAGCCATCATGGAGAGCAAAAGGAGGTTTGGTGTCTTGTCAGGAGAGAACGTTGGCTTGTGAAGGATAGGCATCTGGTCGCTGAAGTGATACCAGTAAGAGCCAATGTATGCCTGCATCATCCTCTTGCTAAGCATATGGTCGTTGTTCATGCGGTCGCCCTCAAGAATATCATCCCACTGGCGTTCGGATGGGGAGTGCTTGTTGTCATGGAAGCGCTCCCTGATAAAGTCGAATAGCTCCTGGCTCTTCTCCTCGGATATTGTCGCTTCTGGTACTTGTTGATCCAAAAGATTGTTGACGGCCATCACTTGTTGAGGAGCAGTCGGGAAATACCCCATCGAAGCACTGTCGGTGCCCAGAAGAGACATATTGAACTGGCTACCTTGCAATTCACTGTAGCTGAAATCATGTCAGTCCAAGAATCCCAGATATTCATGTTGCGTGATACTAACTTTGTGTAGCTTGGGCCGACTACAGGGGTCATGGCCTGGCCGGGTGAATTGAAGAGATATGCCATAAAGTCCTCGGGCATTCCGACGTAAGGCGACTTGTTGAGATCACCACCTTCTCCAAAAACAGGGACAGTGGCGGGCATGGCCATCTGATCCAACATCATCAACTCGCTCGCCTGGGTTGTTCCAGGCTCCGTGTACTCTGCTGAGGTGCCAGCAGCCGAGTTCTGGGGGTTGGAGTATTGTGCTGGAGGCAGGTTCATGGGCATCACATTCTGCTGACTGACAAATGTGCTGGCCTGGGCCATATTGTTTTGCTGGTTTGGAAAGGCCTGCTGGTTTGCGATCGGCGACATGACGTTGAATGGTGTGTTACTGGCTGACATTGACTGTCTCTGTGCCACCGAAGGGGACTGTGGCTGGCTAAGTTGGGGTGTACGGTTATCATAACCAGGGTTTGGGGACATGTAGCTTCCCAGGCCGTCGGGTATTTGCCCATTTGGATACATCCCGGTGGGAGTATTCATCATGGGCGAGTAAGGGTTCCCGTTCGCGTCTATGGCTGTTTGATATGGCATGTTGGAGGGGTGAGCCTTTGAGTAATCGACCGGGCGATTAAACTCGGGCGAGTTTGCACCAACTCCTACTCCAACACCGGCACCATTGCCAGGAGCAATCACCGGGGCGATATTTCCTGCTACAGAGTCCCTCTGGTTGAGCTGAGAGCCTTTTGCGGCATGTCTGTCCATATGCCGCTTCAGCAAATCTCCTCTCACGAAAGTTCGCGTGCAGTTGGGAAAGTTGCAGTGATAGGTCTGCTTCGAGTTGTGATTTAGCTGGTGGCGGTACCTGCGTATCGTTTGTCAGCATTCAAGTCCAAGTGCTGCACTGGGACAAGACATACAGATGCTCTGCTCTTGAGTAGCTCTTCCCGCATCCCTCAGCAGTGCACTCAAATCTCTTGTCGAGACCTTTCCGACTTCGTCTCCGTTTCCTGGCCGGTCCAGGACCGTCCGAGTTGGAGGACGCGCCGTTATGGCCATCAGCCTTCACATCCTGCTCGGCGCCCTCATTCTCGAGTGAGCGACTTCTTTGCCGACCACGGCCGGAAGGATTCGATGCGTCGATGGGTGAGGGGTTCTGGGCGTTCCCCATTGCGCCGGAGCTAACCGGAGATATGGGGAGGATCTGTTTCAGGTCGTTTGGATGTGAGGCGAGAATCGATGCCATGACCTGAGGTGAGGGTGGAGGAAAACGAGGTCGAGATCGGCGCGGGACGGGTGTCAAGACAAAGGGTCAGATGGCCCAAGGTTGTAAGCTATAGACAAGACTCCACCAAGGCAGGCAGTCATAAGCCAGAAACGACGGGGGCGCGAAGGAGCAAGCTCCAACAGTTGAGGCTGCACAGTCGCAAAGTGTCGCGGCGGCGTTGCCGCAGAGGATGGCGGGGTTGTGACAGCCGAGGGGCCGCGAGAGTGGGACAGGGCGGAAATAAATCGATAATTGCTTCGTCTAGACCCCTACGGATTGATGATTGGATATTGCGTGCGAAGCATGACAGCCCTAGGGGATCAACGCCGTCGAGCTGGGCGGATGCGTGAGCAAGAACAGCAGCGCCGCAACGGAAGGTCGGCGTGCGGCGTCGAGGTCTTGGACTCGGGGTGGCCCAAGCGGATGGGTCGAATGGGAGCTGGACTGGTTCCTTAATGTCAGCAGGCGAAGTCAAGAAGAGGTGTCGCGTGTTTTTGCGGGTAAAATGATATGCGAAGTGGATCGAGTAACGACAGGCCAGCTTTGGGGAGACCGGGATGTGGGCCGCAACTGGAGACTGGATGATGCCGAAACGGCGCGGAGACCACTTTTTAGTCATGGACACCGTGATTCGCCGTCTTTCCTGCGTCTTCAGCTTGTGACGTACGAAGGTTGTTGGAAGAGGCGTTGTCGAGGGCTGAGTGAGGCTTCGGTTGTCTTTGCGGTCCTGCCTGGGCCATGGAAAAGTCCAAGATTTGGGTGTAACAGTCGGCTAGAATGCGGAGACTCCAGAGACGTAGTGGAGAGGAGAACCCTGGGAGAAAAAAAAAAGTACCCTTGTCCGGCCGGCAGGCAAGCAGGGTCGAACGATACACAGCAGGGACTCGGGCGCCTGCAGAGAGACACAGAGATATATCCAGCGCGACGGTTGAGGGTATTCGACGTTGACGGATAGTGTATAACGGCCCGTTGTTGATGAATGTCCAGGCAACGGCAAGCTGCATTGGCGCTGCGCATGCAATGGACGGCGGACGGATACGGCCGCTCATGTGGAGTCGGGAGATGGCCGAAGGAAGAGAAGAGGGACAGATGTAAAATGCGACAGAGGCCGAGGTGATACAAGATATGAAAGCACACGAATAGTTACCTTGGATGTATGTATGCGATGATGTGCAGGAGATGCAACACTGAACAAGTCGAGGCTGAGGCAGATGCAAAGATGAATGGCTGATGAGATGTGATGGTTCACATGAAAGTGTGAGGACTCAAAGATCGAAGGGCGGCAGGACGTGACAGGTGAGATGAGGAGGCGAGCGAGCGAGGACCGAAGGCGTCTTTGACCGAGATGAGATGAGATGAGATAATGATGGATGAGATAATCAGGAGCCACGGCTGCGTAAAATGAAACGGGCCGTCCCCCAAATAATAATAGCTCAGGCACACGCAGCAAATGCAACAACAAAAGCCGCCCAGAAACCAAAAGAAGCAACACAGACTCTCCGAGGCTTCGAAAAAAAGGTGGGATGGATCAAGAAGTTGCTCTGGGGAAGTGGCAGCAAGCGGAAACGCGTGGACGCGGGTAGGGTGGGGGGTTCAAGAGGTTCTTTATGGCAGAGACAGACCCCTTGGACGACAGAGTCTCACCAACCGTCCAACCTTTAAACCCATCACCATCACCATCACCCCCAATCCACACCCAAGGGTTCCAATGTCCAATCCGAACCTCGACAATCGACAAGCCTCTACCCTTTTCGTACCAAGGCCTTGCCCTCCTGGTAAAGCGCCCGTCCGCCCTCCACTTGCTCCTCCACCCTCGCCTCTCCATTGCCTCTCACCCTAACTCCTTTTGCTCCGTCAATGTGCTTCGTCTTGCGCGCGCACCTTGGCTCACGCCTCTCGCTGGCTACCACCTCCAACCATCAACCCTCCATTCCGTCTCCGCTCGAGACTAGCGTCGCCTCGTTCACGCCCTGGATGCCCGGCCTCGATCGTCGTCGCCTTGATCTTGATCTTAACGATTTGGCCCGTATTCCCGAGGCAGGCAACCTCGACATTGTCATCTGTGGACAAAGCAGCATCTCGAGTACGACAAAGCTGAACAGAAAAGGGCCGTCCAAACTCGGTAGTCGGCCGGGGGCTGCGGACCCATGACCGGGGAGGGGACGCCGGCAGGGGTGTAGCGCTTTGTCAAAGACTCTTTTGCTCGCCGTGGCCGGGCATCCATGATCCTTCCCTGACGATTTGGTTGTGCACTCATGGCTCGACGCCTGGACCTCCCACGGTCGACGGTTCCATGTTGCTGCATGGCGACCAGCAGGGAAACCCCGATGCCGGGTTCTTCCTCAAGGCACCTGGGCACCATGGAGCCCTGAAGCTGCGCTGCGCCCAAGAGTACTCCGTACTTGATCCGTAATGCTCATGGTCCCGTTGGTGGCTGATGGTGGTTGGTATGTTCGCTCTGAGACATTCGCATGGGGGTCAGCCAACTGTTGGTTCCTCGCGATGTGGGCTGTGGTGTTGACCAAGTCCTGGTCGTTGAAGCCGCCTGCCATCTTTCAGCTCCATGCGCCTTGTCCTTGATATCCACGACACGACAGGATGGATCATCGACAAGCAGACCAGTCTGTGCTCGCTCCCGCCGTCGCGTGCAACCGTTGTTGATGGATGACGCCTTGAACTTCTTCTTGACCGGCTGGTCAGGCTACGACGGGACTAATGTTCGTTCCCTCGCTCACGGGCCACTTCGACCTGGCGCTGTCACGTCGCCGCACAGCACTGGCCCTTGCGTGATGGGCTGCTAGTCAGCGGCCCGCTCTAGGCTGGCTGCTGGCTCTTCATCAGCATCAGCATCAGCAGCTCGTTGTCCGTGGCATGAGTAGTGGCGTGCCCATCTGTACCCTCCTCCCGGGTCCTCGGGGTGGAGACGCGGCATACGGACGGACCACATACGGACTTCTGGGACTGTTGATGACGCCGGCCTCCACGGAGACGGACGCATCTAGTAATACCTTCGGGACTGAGCCAAGGCGCCCATCCCCTTGAAATGTCATTTGGCATGAACCGGGTTCGTCGGCAATCTGGCGCTTGGTCGTGTGCCTAAATGCCCGAAGAGAGAGCCCTGGACAAAGCAAGCAAATCAAACATGGATCTATCAAAGTAACTGTAAATGACCACCGCCATGGACACGCCGGTACCGGTACTGGGGGACTGAGACATCCACCACATGAGCGGCTCGCCATGCGTGATGATGCTCAATGACAGTGAGCCGCCACCGTACCTCGAGGTCTTTGCACTCAACAAACAGAATACGGCTGGTTGCAGCCATTAGGTATCATGCAAATGCGTGATCCATATGTCGGCACCGCAACCCCAGGTCAAGGCCCTGCATTTATTAAAAAGGTGTGGTAGCATGCCATGCCTCCCAGCGTCTCCTCGGTCATCGGTGTGGGTTTGTCGATCGCTGATCTGCACCAAGATTCAGAAAGGGTATGTCTGGCGATGCTTCGCGAGCAAGGCTGGAAGCAATGCTCCATCCAAGCTGAAGTGGCTTGCGGTGAATGACATCGGAACCGCCGTGGTCTTCGAGAAAATCTTGCGATGCCACACCCTGGCCCGGGTTACTTCGGATTGTTCCAAGTTGGACGCACTTGCTGAGGACCTGTCATTGTGCTCCGAGAGATCTCGATAGTCGTCAGCGCAGCACACAATGGAGCCAAGCCAATATCGAGATCTTGGACAAACGAATTGCAACCGCGATTGGCAACTGGGCAGTCACTAATTGGATCCAGGCTTGCCGTAAGCCTCTGATATGGTCCTCGAGCTTTCTGTTACGAGAGGGATTCGAAAGAATGAGGCTGTCGTCCATCAAGCTGGAACTGGAGCAACCACCACGAAAGCCAAGTCTCCAGGCGGCTGAGTTAGTGGGGTGCTGGCTGAAGCTTGGGCGGCCAGGGTGCGCCATTTTCTCCAACGCCCAACGCTCACGCGGTTTGCCAAGGCCCAGCGGCATGGTTAACGAGAGGAGACTGCAAGGGATTGGCACTTCTGACGAGCATGTTCCCCTGGGCCCTGCAAATAGAGACTTTCAACTGACATGGGGCACAGGACTGACCTCCACGATGATCTGATGGCCCGACTGGCAACCAGAGAGCTGGAACACCAACTTGTCAACGAAGTTAGATGACAGGCTGCCGGAGTCTGCCCGTCGAGACCGAGATCGGTCGACCTTCTGTTCGGTAACTATTTTGGCTGCACTAACTAACATAGTCAGGCCAGCCCAATCAACCTCATTTGCTGCTAGTCTTGTTTCGAGACAGCCCATTAAACCGCTGACCCAGCGGTTCCATTAAAGGCCCAGAGAAACCAGGCATGAGTGGATGCAGAGATGGTGGGATTTGAGAGCTTGCTACCCTTTCATCGCCTTAGCGCTAGCAGGTCGCCTACTAGAGTGGCACCCCCCCCAGATTCTCGCTTCTCCACAGCGGCCGGCACGTTTGGCTGGGAATGTTGAATTGCGACGTACCCAGACAGCCTTGCTGAAAGCTGCGTCTCTCGCGCCTGCAGCTATTTCTTAGGCACGCAGGACCATTATAATCCGAAGAACCCTGATTTGTTGCCTCCTGGGGCCAGCAGTTGAGTCGTAGCACCCCTTTCGACTGGCTCTTATCTGCTGGAGATTGATTGGGCCCCTGATATCTTATACACACAGCCTGAGATTTTGTCGGCTCATCGAAATAGTTATACCGACGTAATGAACACAAGGCTTGGATTCTGGGGTCTGGGGTCTGGGGAAGATGGCAATCACTTACTCGCTGCCGCCTCCTTTGCATGCACGTTGCGTGTCTGCCCGCGGCAAAGCACATGGTGCCATGACCCCCGTGACGAATTTCCCACTTGGACGTTGGACATGTTTCGAGTGGAGGATCGCCGTGTTCTTCGTTGACGAGGGACGATGTTATCCCTGCATGAACCGGTGGCATGCTAAAATCTCCGTCAGCAGTGGTCCACCGGTTGACTGGTACCTACATCGAGATGAGGTTGGAGAAAGCCTCATCGCCGAGTTGAGATTACGAGGACACTTTTGAGCCGTTGCCCAATCGGCGCAGGAGATGTCCTCGCATTGTGCCGAATGTTGACTGATGGGCCGGCGGCCATCTATGTATCGAGCGAGTTGCAGTAGCGTGTCAGTATCCCAGCATGCAGAGGCTTGACCAGACTCCTCGGTAGCCCAGATAGTAAGGTGTTTTAGGCAAGGTGGGCGACCCAACCATCAGGTGGAAATGCGGCACTGGAGGATTAGGGCGTTACCGGAGAGGCCAGCGAAGGACGAACTTGACTCTCAAACACCGGGGGAGTAATCAACGGCGTGCTATGGTTCATGATTTGCCAAAGCATGGCCTTGAAGAAGCAATTCTCCAAAGCCACATGGTTTGGACAAGATGCAGGTCGACGAAAAGGAAATGCGCTTTGGGGCGCCCCGTCCCGTCGGATCAGTAGTGGAGAATCGGGCCCTGGATCTTCAACCAAGTGCTGGGCGCAGCTGAGATTGGCGGCGATCGTGAGGAGGCTAAGATGACGAAGGCGCGTGGGAAAAGCTCAAGGCCGCGCTTTGCGAACGAGTTAACAAAAGATGGATCGGAGATATCACCGGGGGTTTCCTTGGCCTCGACTTCCGACCCACACGGCAATGAAGCTTTGCAGCGTGGGGATCGTGGGGGTTATTGTTGGAGGAGATCCACCAGAGCGTGGGAGGCCATGATGGGATGAAACTTGGATTTGGAACGTGTTGTCAGTCACATGGAGGTCTCGTGATGGGAGTTGGAGGCATCATCCATGCGTTGATGAAGAGTGCTTATTCATCAGTGCCCTCTTTTCTTGATTCCATGCCGGATTTTCGAGTCTTTACGCTCCCTTGTTCTCCCGCTCCGAAAGCTCCGAGCTTCGCTGCCTCTGTTGCCTGCATCATCTCGGACGCAAAGTCCCTGGACCCTGGAAAACAAGTGACCACGGTAGCTTGCCTTGGAGAGCATGAACAGACAGCGATGAACCAACAAAGGTCTTTGCACCTCACGAGCCTCTGCAGACTCAGAGCGCATGGCAAATACGAGATGGAATTCTTGGCTCACAATTTCATGCCTCATCTCATGGAGCAGCATGGATTGAATTCTTGAACATATATTCAAGGATGCCTCACTTCGACATTATTCTAGAGGGGCAGAAAGAGAAGCCGTTCGGGTGATGGAAGTGGCTGGGAACAGATGGTGCATTCAGTCCCTGGCAGCGGCAGCGCAGACGCCGTCGCTCCGTATTCCCGCCTGGGCGGCCACATGACGAAGACAGTTTCTCCATCTACTTATTTTTCGACGTCGCCCGTTCGGTTCTTGACGCCTCCTAATAAGAACGAGAAAAGGAACCGTCCCCCTTTCCACGCCTCCAAGGCTAGATGGATGCAAGACTTTTTCATCTAGCCCTGCAGAATGGCTTTCACTGTCGACAAAGGCCGGAATAGGGGCGATCTGCGCCAGAAAGCAAAGAGAAGCGCTTCCACGGGCTTGTCCGACGGTTGAACCACCAGGCCGGACCCTTCTTTTTTTTCTGGTGCTGTTTCTGGACCCTAAATTCCTTCTGTCCTCTTAACCGTTTCTGGTCTCTTGGATGATGGGCGGAGGGGAAGATGGCACGAGGGAGCGTGGGAACAAAAGTGGCCCCACTCATGCTCTTAACTCTTGCCTCTGGCTGGTGAGATTTTTCTCTTCCAGATGCTGTGACGTCGAAGCTTGGTGCGGGCGGTGGGCGGTAGGCGATCAATCCAGCACGCGCCCCAGATCCCCGAAAATTGCCCATACCCACGCCCTCGCTCACGGTCACGCCCCCCCGACGCCGGCCACTTCTCCTCCTCCTTCTCCTCCCACAAACCGTCGATCGAAGCTGTACTGCTATGTGACCGTCTGCTCTCTGCTCTCTATTTTTCTGCTGTCTAGCACGAGTTCTACACTTTTACGCACACATCAGCGCAGCTAGCCTTCATCATGCCTCCAGCAAAATCCTCGCGAAACCACGACGACTCCAAGGCCGACGGCCCCAATTCCAAGGAAAAGGGCGGCAACGGACACTCTTCGACCAAGATGCGTCGGGGCGCCAGCCAGCAGAATCACTCTCATCTGCGCGAAGTCACAAACGCTGCTGCCATTCCTCCTCCTCAGCCTGCTGCTGAGCCTTCTCCTCCCAGTGTTGGTCACCCCTCTCCGTCCTCGCACCATGATCCTCTCCGGCTGTCTCATGGAGCCCCTCCCTGAGCCCTCACAGCCGGCTCTCCTCGTGTCTCTTGATTATCATGGAACTAACTCGTTTTTCTTTCTTGCAGCTACAATGGACCACCTTCGAGCGAGACATCCTCCATGCTTACCGTCGCGAGCATCGACTCAACACCCCGAGCTCCTTCTCGAACCCCTACCGTCAATGGATTCTCTCGCAACCGAGCGGAATTGGCCTCCATTCCCCAACCATGGTTCGACGTCAGCAAGCTCGTCGCCAGAGCAAAGACAAGCTTGCTCTGGCCGTGCGCAAGCATTTTAACGGAATGGGCGTGCAAGAGAACGACGTGATCGTCGACTTTATTTACAAGATTCGTCACGACACCACTCGCATCTCGAAGCCGTACTCGGCCCCGACGGCCATGACAAAATAAGGGATTTTTACAAGCAAGGGACGGACACATTGGGACGGAGTTTTTGGGCGTTGGGCCATGGCCTCACCAAGCGCAGTCGCTTCGGGACGACTTTGATTTTTTACGCAAAGCTGCATAGGCAGACAGGCACGTTTGCATTGGTCGCATGCACAGGATATAGATGGGTATTGCGGTTTCGAATTACATTAGATACCATGACGAGCTGGAACAAAGTTTCTTTTTTTATTCCTACATGCTACAGTGTTTCCCCCTTGGTCTCTCATACATATTCGCTTGTCGAGAAAGTGCACACGGTGATTATGTTTTCGAGCGCAAAATGGTGTTGTGGGCGCTTAGTGTCCGAGGCGCCTAGATCCCTGAGCTGACCGGTTGCGCCTGACGACCGCACACACCAACAAATACCGGGTCTGATGCGTGCCATCTTGCCTTTGAAATAGATAAGAAAATGTTGGCAGAGGGCCTCGATTCACTTGTAGAGGCCGTTCTGCAAACTACTTCTTGGACACGACATCAAAGGAGAGAGGTTTGATGGCTGATTCCAGCTGGTCTCAGCGCTGGTCAGTGGTCCGCAGCATCGGAACCGGTGCCTTGCAATTAAATCATGTTTCAAAACCCGTCCCTACGTGGTATGATAGACACCATGAGCCAAGTAAAAACAGTGGTTCGGAAAGAGTAGATCTATTTACTCAGATGTGAATCAATTCCTCTGAACATTGAGACATCTCTGAGAGCCGCTCGGCTTGTGACGGTGCAAATACCTCGGGGTAGTTTCGGCATAAGTTTTCTTGATTGTTCAGCATGGCCGATATCGTCACCCGCTGGAGGATCGTCAGTTGTAGAATCACTGCGCCTGGAGATAGATCAAGCAACGCAAATAGTGTTTCTGCTTGCAATAGTTCTACCTCGTCCCCTCTAGTATTTAATTGATGCGAAAGTTCAACATCCACCATCGGCTTTGCATCGGCATTTCGCCTGTTCCTGAATTCAATCGCCTCTCAGCCAATAACTAGCCGACTTTACAAAGCAGGTGATCCGGCGTCGGCCCTATGACGAAGTTTTGGTGGATGTCTGAGGCACCAAAAGCTCGGCTCAAGCCCGGTTGGAGGAGAAGCCTCGAACTTCAAAGATTTTTGAGGAAGCACGGCGAAGCTATTCCTAGATACTAGTTTTTTAGCCTTGTAACTTTCCCACCTTTTCTTATTTCTGCTCCTCGATATTTTCTTCGTTTTCGGGGCAGATGAATCACTGTGGTACACGATGAATCCCTGCCTTCTGTCAAAGGCCGCCGCTCCCGCGCGCGCTGCCCTGGCGCAAAGCCATCTCTGCACCTCCAAGATCCAGTGCTTAAGCAAAGGCGCACAGTTGCATACCGCGGCATTGCGCATCGGTTCCCGGGACCGGTCATCCTTTAAGAGGGATAACCGAGTCCCCTCGACCAAGCGAGTGAGTAATTCTTGTCAATGGGTCAGCCCGGCATTTCTGATCTTGTGTAAATAGTTGTTCCACTCCACGAACTCGGTCCAGCAAAAGGATCCCTACCAGGCACTCGGAGTCAACAAAAGCGCATCCGCCGCCGAGATTAAGAAGGCATACTATGGCCTAGCAAAGAAATATCACCCTGATACGAATAAGGACCCCACCGCGAAGGACAAGTTTGCCGAGATCCAGTCCTCATACGAAATCCTCTCCGATCCCAAGAAGCGTGAGCAATATGACCAATTCGGCGCTGCCGGCTTCGACCCCAATGCAGGAGGTGCTCCCGGAGGTGATCCCTTCGGTGGTGCTGGAGGCTTCTCTGGTTTCGGCGGCTTCGGTGGACAGGGAGGATTTGGTGGTTTTGGAGCACAGGGAGGGTTCGGTGGTGGGGTAAACTTTGAGGATATCTTTTCGGCATTTACTGGACAACAAGGATTCGGCCGCCGTGGACGACAACAAGCTTATCAACAAGAGATCCTCGTTGGTGAAAACATCGAGGTCCAAGCCAGCATCACCTTTATGGAGGCTGCCAAGGGCACGAGCAAGACCATTTCCCTCACACCGCTCAGCACATGCGGAACATGTACAGGCAGCGGCATGAAGCCCGGCGCCTCGCGAGGTGCTTGCAAGGCTTGTAACGGAACAGGAACTCGAGTTCACTTTATGCAAGGAGGTTTCCAGATGGCGTCTACCTGCGGAACCTGCGAAGGCACCGGCTCGACCATCCCCAGAGGCTCCGAATGCCGAACATGTTCAGGAAATGGTGTGGTGAGGGAGAAGAAGACGATTACTGTGGATATCCCGGCTGGAATTGAGGACGGTATGCGACTCCGTGTCGACGGAGCCGGCGACGCTCCTGCTACCGGCCGAACCGCCGACCCCAACGCTCGCGCCCAGAAGGGAGACCTATATGTCTTTGTGCGTGTCGCCAAGGACCCCAAGTTCCGTCGAGAAGGATCGAATATTCTCTATACCGCCAACATCCCTCTCACAACCGCTCTGCTGGGTGGCCAAGTGGAGATCCCGACGCTGGACGGCTCAGTTAATGTCAAGGTGTCTACTGGTACCAACACCGGTGATAAGATGACCCTGACCGGCATGGGCATGAAGCGCCTTGGTTCTCGACGTGGTGGCAGTGGCGACCTCAAGGTCGAATACCGAGTCACCATGCCCAAGTACTTGAGCGCCAACCAGCGAACGATTGTGGAAATGCTCGCAGACGAGATGGGAGATAAGACGGCCAAGCGTGTGATGAACGTCGGCTCTTCTGCAAGGTGAGTGTCCCCGCTGCAGGGAAGCCGTCGTCGACCTACATACTAACCATACCCAAGTGTTGACCCCAACAACCCCGACTCGCACAAGAATGAGGGCTTCCTCAAGTCGATGTGGCACACGCTGACCAACAATCCGGCGCACCAAGAGGAACTTGGCAAGGGCACCGAGGGTGAGAAAAAGGAGGACCCGAACAAGAAGTCGGATGGCAGCAGCTCGAAGCAATGAATGGCCTGTATCATATGAATTGGAAGACCACGACATACTAGATGGGGAGCGCATTTGCTGGTGTTAAAAAGGTTGATATTATTTGTGTATGGCGTCGGCGGAGGTCACGACAAAACCCGACGACTCGTCTATGTAGATCTGCCAGATCTGTTGTATACCAATCCTGTAGTATAGAAAGAGGGGGCTCAAAGCTCCATCGGAGGCCACTCCCCTCATGAAATTGTAGTCATATGACTGAAGGACAAGACTGTGGTCCTCTGGTTGCTTTGAGTGATTGCTACGCGAACATGGACATGTCATTCCACGATAGACACAGACATCACGTTGAAAGCTTCATACTCACCTTGGAGACCGTAACAAACCTCTTTGAGTGGGACGAGGAGCATGGCCTGTTGGCGGATGTTGTCTGACTTGATTAGAGTCCAAACCGTTGTATATCATCATTTAACTCACATACCAGGCATCCATCGCATAGTTGTCCGCGTAAAACTTGATTGCATGACCCCTTTCATCGCCCTCAACCGATAGGCTTGAGCTTCTTCTTCTTCTTCTTATCGCCCCCAGATTGCCCCTTCTGAAATTGTCGCCAGCTGCTGATCCGCTCATCCCGGGTGGCCTCCCAGTCCTGCTCGTGCTGGCGCTTCCGCTTGCGGTCCTCCACCTCGGCGTCGGCGCGGCGCTGTTCGCGGCCCTCCTCCTGCAGTTGAGCCTTCATCTGACGGCGACGCCGGTGCTCATTGTCGATGAGCACCTCGCGCGACTTGTCGCGCCACATGCGACGGAACTCGTCGGTCTTGAGCTCCTCGCTGTCCACTGTCCACTTGTTCTCGCGAATGAGGAGCATGCGCGCGTCCGCGATGGCCTCGTCTAGCCGTGCGCGATGCTTCTCATCCATGAGCTCTGTCTGTGCCTTCTTGAGTCGGTCGAAGGCATCGGGCGCTAACGGGTTCTTTGTCTTGTCGGGATGGATGAGTAGCGACTTCTTGCGGTAACAGATTTTGATATCTGAGTCGGGGACACCGGGCTGGAGATCTAATACAGCGTAGCTATGATTTATTCAGCTTAATTTCACATCGGAACTCGTGCGTCAGGCCAGAACGTACGCGTCGAGTCGAAACGCCTTCAAAATTCGGTCTATCTCTGCATCCTGGAGCTGGATTAGCGGTGGTCATGATGTCGATGCGCCTCTCGCGACGAACCTTGTCAAACTCCTTGGCCTCAGCCTCGAGGGCATCAAGCGCATCCTTATCTTCTTTTGAGTCCTTGCCGGCCATTTTGATACCGAAATGTCTGATGCGATGTAGTATTTGTGGTTGAAAGAGTGAAAGAAAAGAACAATGGGAATGGGAATGGGAATGGGAATGTAGGTCAGCTTGGGTGTTGGTTGCAGCAGGCGAAGCCGGAGGGAAGGGACCCACTTACCCCACGAGATAAGATAAGGCACCCAGAGAAAAAAATATTGGCTGGTTGACATTGAAGCTCTCACCATCCGCTAACACTTGGACGTCCTCTACAACATTGCTTCTTAAGGCGCGTCAATATGCCACGCCGCGGAGCCTCACCAACCCCTTCAGAGGGCGAGGTTGATATTCTTGGATCTCTCTACCCCGGCGACGGAGACGGCGACAATGGTACCAACGGCAACGACGGTGGCCTCGACCTCGATTTTGATGGCCTCTTGAACGGCCCTGACCCTGGAAATGATGACGGCGACGAGGCCTTTATCGCCCTTCAGCAGGCGGCTTCCTTTCGAAAAGCTTCCAATCTCAAGGGAAGGACGGTGAAGAAGGGTGGAGGCTTTCAGGCGATGGGTAGGAGTTTTGCGCGTCAACTGCAAACTGTGTACTAATCTTCCCTAGGCCTCAACAGCAATCTCTTAAAAGCCATCACACGAAAAGGTTTCTCGGTTCCGACCCCAATTCAGCGAAAGTCAATCCCCTTGATTCTCGACAGGAAAGACCTGGTGGGCATGGCAAGGACAGGTTCCGGAAAGACTGCCGCCTTTGTGATACCCATGATCGAGCGATTGCGCGCCCACAGCGCCAGATTCGGAACCCGAGCTCTTATTCTCTCCCCGTCTCGAGAACTTGCGATCCAGACCTTGAAGGTTGTCAAGGAGTTTGGTCGTGGAACCGACTTGAAAAGTGTTTTGCTGGTCGGTGGTGACAGTCTCGAGGAGCAGTTTGGGTACATGGCCGCCAACCCTGACATCGTGATCGCTACACCTGGTCGATTCCTTCACCTGAAGGTCGAGATGTCACTGGATCTTTCTTCGATTCAATATGTCGTGTTCGATGAAGCCGATCGCCTATTCGAGATGGGTTTCGCTGCGCAGCTTACCGAGATTCTCCACGCCCTGCCGCCTTCGAGACAAAGTCTGCTATTCTCAGCGACGCTGCCCGCATCTTTGGTTGAATTCGCCCGCGCCGGTTTGCAGGACCCCAGCCTTGTGCGACTCGATGCCGAGACCAAGGTTTCCCCTGACCTTGAAAGCGCCTTCTTCTCCGTCAAGGGTGCTGAAAAGGAGGGTTCTCTATTGCACATTCTCCACGATGTGATCAAGATGCCGGTTGGGCTTCCAGAGGGCGCAAAGGAGAAGGAATCCGACAAGGGATCTAAGAAGAGAAAACGAGGGCCCGAGGGTGGCAGCGGCAAGCCAACAGAACACTCCACGATCATTTTCACAGCAACCAAGCATCACGTCGAATATCTGGCAAATCTCCTCATCGAGGCAGGCTTTGCGGTTTCCTACGTTTATGGATCTCTCGATCAAGTTGCCAGACGTATGCAGGTTGAAGACTTCCGACGAGGAAAGACAAACATCTTGGTTGTTACTGATGTTGCGGCGCGTGGTATTGATATCCCGGTGCTTGCCAACGTCATCAACTTTGATTTCCCTCCTCAGCCCAAGGTCTTTGTTCATCGAGTTGGTCGAACTGCCCGAGCGGGTCAGCGTGGTTGGAGTTATAGTCTCGTCAGAGATACTGATGCTCCCTACCTGCTGGATCTGCAACTGTTTTTGGGCAAGAAGCTGGTCATTGGTCAAGAGAACACAAGCCCGTCATTTGCCGATGATGTGGTTGTGGGAGCGTTGAAGCGAGACTCGGTAGAATCTCACGTGGAATGGTTTAACAAGGTTCTCCACGACAACGATGATGTTTCTGCACTGCGAGGTGTTGCTGTAAAGGCAGAGAAGTTGTATCTGAAGACAAGGAACTCAGCTGCTACCCAAAGTGCGAAACGAGCAAGGGAATTGGTTGGATCCCAGGGCTGGACGCAGCTTCACCCTCTCTTTGGCGAGGATGTGGACGGAGCAGAACAAGCGCGAGCCGATATGCTGGCAAGAATCAGTGGTTTCAGACCCCAGGAGACAATCTTCGAGGTTGGTCACCGCGACAAGTCAACAACGGAAGCTGCCCAGGTTATGAAGCAGCTGCGCAAGAACATTACACCCAGAAGGCGAGAGGAGAAGAAGGATGAGGAGGAGTTTGATGGTCTGGACGATGTACCATCCGGCGCACAGATGGATGTCGACTCTGACAAAGAGGAAGAGGAAGAGGTTGAAATGGAGGACGATGAGGAGGATTCCGATGATGATTTGGAGGTGACCGTCTCCAACAACAATGCCAAGAAGGGACAGACAGATTGGCGAGACTCGGAGGTCTTCATGTCATACACGCCACGGACATTCAACGCCGCCGAGGAGCGCGGATACGGTGTCCAGTCTGGCGGTCAGGGCTCAAGCTTCATTGAAGCAGCCCGCGACGTGACCATGGACCTCACCAACGATGAGAGCGCCAAAGCGTTTGGAGCACCAACTCGGGCCAAGATGAGATGGGACACGAAGTCCAAGAAGTACGTGTCACGCGAGAACGACGACGATGGTTCCAAGGGCGCCAAGATGATTCGCGGAGAGAGCGGTGTCAAGATCGCTGCCAGTTTCCAGAGCGGCCGCTTCGACAAGTGGAAGCGCGCCAACCGCATGGGCAAGCTCCCACACGTCGGCGAGGTCGAGCGCACTGGCGGCAACACGGTCGCCCAGCTCCCATCGGGACCTCGGTACAAGCACAAGCAGGAGAAGGCACCCAAGGAAGCCGACAAGCACCGCGACGACTACCGCGTGCGCAAGAAGCGGGTCGACGAAGCGAGGGAGAAGCGTGTTGGAAGGTTCCGCGACGGTATGGGCAGCAAGAAGGAGCTCAAGGGCCGCGACGACATTCGCAAGGCGAGACAGGAGAAGGAGAGGAAGAGGGCCAAGAATGCTCGGCCAACGAGGAGGAAGTAGGAGTAGCGAGGATGGTACTCCAGTGGAGAGGTTGTGGTTGGCTGTGCATGGCGTTTATTGGTTCACATATAGAGAAAATCATGACACTATTTCGAGACCGAGTTCAATCAATGCATGTTGGATGCCACCCCCTTTCCCGTCCAGTTTCCGCCCTAGAACTTGGGATAGGTTATGCTATTGAACACAGCAAAGACGTGTACGATCCAACCTGGAGGTTCCTTGGGTGAGTTGTAGCCCATCATTGGCTGAAGCACACGACTCAAATTTCTCAGATCGGTCTTCCCCCTACATGATACCCCAAGGCAGAGTCAATAGCATACCGTGTGGTTGACAGTAGAAGAAGCCATTCGGCGTGATGGTTGAGAAGGCCGTCCCTCCTCCTCTACATGACATGAGTTGATGAACATGGCACTGCCTAGCTCGGCACTGCGAAGAACATCAAGCCAAACCTACTGACGAAGGGCACCGGGATAAACCAGGTGGTGGAGAATGAGCATCACATGGCTAAATCACAACGTGAGTACCCATCATGAGCACTTCTCACTCCACTAACAATTCCGGCAACAGAGGTTACCCAGAACTAAGGAGGGTTCATTCCCTTTGATTTGCTCTGGCTTGCCTTTTGTGTTGAATATGCCTTTCAGAGCAAGTCTAAGTGAACCAGTATCGAGTTTACCTAAGCATCCGTTGATTTCGATCTATTCGAAATGACCAGTTTGACCTCCGATAGATCGAAATGGACCATTCACATAATCAAGTTCGACTTCCTTAAGAAGATTTATCAATATCACGTGAGTGTCAATCATGGTTACGTCTACTTGAAGCTCGTTCCGGCTGATCAGAGAAATAAGAGCCCTCCAGCCTGTGATGATTATCCTTTGATCACCGTCGCTGCCAACATAGCCCCCGGCTATCTCCTCTCTGGCTCCAACTAGCCTCTCGAGTCTCTCCGCAGCACTGTCTGACCATATCTCTTTTGACGCCATAGCCGCTACCTAGCTTCCTTCTTCTTCACCTCCATACACATCTTTAGATCAATGCCTGCCTTTGTGTCTCTCTCTCACGAAAATGGCTGTTCCTTGAGCGGCATATAGCCCCCCGGCCCCTAAATCGATGACTGTCTTTTCGGGAGTGGATAACGAATGTAAAGGCAAAGGTTCATGGTCACATCGTTGCAGAAAGATAGGCGGTGGCTAGGTAGTAGATCTTTGTTGATCATCATTAGTCTATGTACTTCTAGGGTTCTATGGCTCAAACAAAAGGAGAATACAAATTCAGGTTTAGTGCTACGTACATGTCTCCATCTACACTAACTATGCCGATGCAATTCGCCGAAACGAAGGATACCCTTCGCCTGCCTCCAGCGTTCTTGAGCTCTACTTGCTCCCGTCCATTGAAAGCCGATATCGCAACACTTGGCAGTCGTTGTTTCCAATCAGCCCTTTGAAACAACCTTGTGTAAAAAGCCTTGTGTAGCCTCCTTTGGCCAACACGCTCAGGTCACTCCTGTACGATACAACATGGCTGTTCAGCATTATCATGTGCGGTGGTGATCATGGCGATATGATAGAGCGGAGGACGCAAGTCGTCGGTAACGAGAGATTGGGATATGACGATTGTTAGTACATGTTAATAAAAAGAACGTTTGAAATGTGACGACTCGTAAATTGCCCCAGTTTCTACGAGCATCGAAGATCTTCTGCAGAATGAGCGTTGATCATGGATAAATAAAGAGTGGAGGGCTTGCAGAATGAAGTGGATCTGTGAAACCAACCTGGTTACCTACTCTTTGATCTTGTATCTCAGTATAGATAAAAGCAAGAGTAGTTTATATCTTGATGAGTTTAATATTGTATCTGCTTGAGGTTATTCTATTTTACTTTAGCTCACTTTAGTCTAAAAAGACAAACAGATGCCGATGAGGGTCGCTGAGGATAGACTCCTATATTCAGTAGAGCAGCTGAGGTGCTCAAGCGTGGTAACAATACCCAGGTACCTCCCTGCACAGCACATGCCGTGCTCCATCAACCAGATCTTTATTAGGGCTAGCTCCACCTGGTCTGTTTCGGAGAAAAAGACAGGAACCGAAGAGACGCTCGAGCGTGGGTCGATTTAAACGCCTGCACGGCTGGCTGCCGTCCTAAATGCGGAACATACATGATCAGTGCTTTGCTTCTCTTGAGAGGGCCTCGACCTTTAAAGCTCATGGGTTCTTGGTAGAGTGATTCACTTATAGGTAGAAAAACGGTAGATGATGGAGCTTTGACTACCTCAGCTGGCACTTCAACATGAAACGTCCAAGATTTCTCTCAGTGACAGCTGGCACCCGCTCAGCAAGCGAGCTGCGCGACCTTGAAAAGATCCATTTTCTGCTTCCCTCAAAATCCTCTGCTCCATGCGTTGGATGCTTGTACTTCCGGAAAGGTGGTGCCGCTGGGGGATCGACACGGGGACCTCCGTGGCATGGACTGCTGCGACTGTGTAATTACACAAGACTATGCAGAAAGTTCCATTGTTCAACCATGTCACAGGGCGCTTGTTCAAGAATATCGTCTGGTCCAGGGTCAGGGGCATTCTAGCGCCCGTCAGGTTTGGCGCCCAATATAGCAGCACTTTGGCCAAGTCTGAGCGAGGGAAATCCCCAGGGCTGCTCAGGGCGCTTGGATGACCCTCTCAAGGCCAAGGCCTCTTATCGATTTGAACCCCAAAGACCGTGCTTCTCGCAAGGTTGATGTTGGAGTCTCAGGTTTATGAGTGACCGCGAGGGCCTTTTCACAACTTCAAGCTAAAATATCAAGATACAGGAAGAGGTTACAATCAAGGGGCGGCCAAAATGTGTTTTCCTACTAGCAAAGTACCCATCTGGTTTCCATGTCTTGATGGCCAACTCAGTCAGCCCTCAAAGGTGACTTGACTCTTCAGGATTGATCACACCGTCTTTTCCAAATCCTTCATCCTCCTAGGCTGTGTTCTTCTAATGCCAACAAATAGACATTAACAGAGAGAGTATTGCAGATTTAACAAGAAAGCATGGCTGTCCAGCAACGTCTGACGTGATGCGATCAGCAAGGCAAGTCAACTTCACCAACACCGCCATGCTGACCAACGAGGCTTTTCACATCTGAGTTGGCAATGAAAAACGCAGGATGGGATGATTCCGAAGCATGTCAAAGGGTATAGCACAGTCGCGATAAGAGATGCCGTCCGAGGTTTGGGCGAATGGCGCATAAGGATTGCTCAAGTTTGAAACACCAGACCCTGGACCATTCCCATTGACAGCGCAACAGCAGGAAGAGGCGATGCCAATGCGACATGGTTCACACACACACTCGCTGCGCATGACGTCTGAAAATTCGGTCTGCATGGGTTTGCTCCGGGCGTGATACCCGAGATCCTGCCCCCGAGAGACAACGCATCGATGCGCCTGGAGGTTTCAATGTATGCACAAGAGAAGATCTTGGGTCATGCTTCCATGAGTCTCGACCCAAAGGATCTACCATGGAGAGTGTCCCCGTATTCTTTAAGAGACAGAACAAGGAACTGTCGAGTTGCAAAGCACTTCGACCTTGATCATGTACCTGCGTATCAGGTTCAGCAAACGGCTCGCGCAGAAGCTGAAAGCACGTGGCGACGAGTGGCACAGCGCCCGGCAAGGTAACGCCGACGAGATGCGATAGAGAAGCATCAAACCTGTGCCCTGAGGCTCTACGTGGGAGGACAAGGGACCGGATGGAGAAAAGCATGGGCATCACAGGGGTCGCATAGGGTCCACATGGCAAAAATAGCTGCAGCTTCTCACTGCACGTAGCGCCAGGGGCATCCATTTCTTCACTAACACCGGGCCTCGCCAAGCACGGCCAATGCCCAGGTTCTCGGCACCTCTTGAGTGTTAGCATGACAACTCAATCTCTCTCTGAAACACCACAGCCGCCCCATCACAAGTCAACGACCAGCTTTCTCAGCGTCACATCTTCACCGTCAGCTACGCTCTTCTCCAATCACCGTTGCACGTCAGGCTCCGAAAAGAGTCCACACCCTACTCCACCCCGGCATCATGGTACATCCGCCAACCCCTTGTTGGGGATGATGCTTAGGTTGTGCTCCCTCTTTGCTCCTATCTCCATGGTTCTGTGTTGGCGGCCAGACAGCTCAATAATGCAAGTCATGGGGAACCTGGCGTGGGTCTTAACATGGAGACATCCACTTGGATGGGTGGGCAAAAGTTGGACTTGTATATAGTCTCCTTGGTTGACCTGTTTTTTCAACAGTCACCATCGTGATTAACCCATTGAGCCCTGGGCCAAGTATATCAAGGTCACTCCCTCCCTATTCTTTCTCCCCAAACACTGCTTATCAGCAGCTTCCTTCATTTGTGGCTATCTAAGATGCTTCACGGCTTTTCTTGGGGAGGGCTCGTCGCCCGAGCAAGTCTCCTTGCCTCATCCACAACACATCTCGGAGCTCGAGAGGTTGATACATACACTGAAAAAGCCTCCGTCGCCATCCAAAGACTAAACGAAGACTGGTACAACGCTGCCACCGGAATCTGGGACGGTGCGTGGTGGAATAGCGGGAGTGCCATGGCAACACTCGCCGATTTCACCATGCTGAGGCTAGATGTGGCCAATCAGCTCAACCTTGGAGGAATTATGAGGACTACCTTTAATAATGCCCAGAAAACTCAGGTGAAAACCCTCAAGACAATGACCAACGGCCTTGTTTTCTCCACATACTGCATCGATTCCGACTCGGGATGCATGGCCAAGCGGGACTTTCTGGGCAAACGAGGCTTTGATGACTTCATCAATGAGTTTTATGATGATGAAGGTAAGTTTACTGAATGGTTTTTGGGAATACAAAACTAATGAAGTAAAATAGGCTGGTGGGCGCTGGCTTGGATTCGGTGTCACGACGCCGCTGGCGATGCCGACTTCCTAGAAGCGGCAATTGACCTATTTAATGACATGGGAACGGGCGCAGGTACACCCTGCGGTGGTGGTATTTACTGGAACAAAGATCGAAAATATGTCAACGCCATTGCCAACGAGCTATACCTTTCCGTTGCGGCCTCTCTGGCGAGGCGAGTCCCCGGCAATACCACATATCTGGAGATTGCCAAGAAGCAGTGGGAATGGTTCGAGGCCAGCGGCATGATCAACAAGAACGGTCTCATTAACGATGGCCTGAACGGTTGCAAGAACAACGGCCTTCAGACATGGAGTTACAACCAAGGCGTCATCCTCGGTGGACTCGTTGAGCTTGCACTAGCAACTGGTGACGGAGCTCTTATCGAAAAGGCGCACCGAATCGCATACGCAGCCATCAAGGAACTGACCAACGACGACGGCATCCTCATCGAGACGGACGACTGTGAGCTCAAGGACGGCCACTGCGGCCGAGATGGACAACAGTTCAAGGGCATCTTTATTCGAAACATCCACTATCTTCACAAGGCTTCGCCAAAGGACCTATATCGCAGACTGATCATTAAGAATGCGGACTCGATATGGAAGAACAACCGGAATAAGCGTAACCAGCTGGGTGTCGCCTGGACGGGTCCGTACATTGATGCCACAGGACCTTCACACAGCAGTGCCTTGGATGTTCTCGTGGCAGCTATTGGAGTGGCTCAGTGAGAGATTCATGACTGGTATTATTAAGGATAGGATATGGGATAGGATATGGGATAGGATCTGGGAGTTTTTTTGATACCCTTGATAATGATGAATATAATGTTTCTGCCTACTACGGTCCAACGTGCGAGCCCATAAGTAGCCGTTCCCGCAATGGCGTCGCGTGCAACCGCAACTATCAATGTGAACGAGGTGCAATCATGATGGATTTATGTGAGGATCTGCATGACTGATCTTGGGTCATAGAGGTCCTAGAAGCCCAGTATCCTACTACATGAAGGTAAGTGTAGGATGCATACGTCGACATGTGATCGCTTAGATTTGGCAACGATATTTGGTATCTGAATCTGCCTCATCGTAGGGCTAATGTTCTCATTGAGATATGTCATGATAATGGGAAACTATGCTCAAATGTCAGCAAATAGATATCACACAAGGCAACAGTTTTAATGGCAATGTTAAGCGGGATAAATTTGGAAGCCTGATGTTAGAGACTTGGTGTCCCGGGTAGCTACAGTGTTGGCCTCTCTATGCACTGTACTATCAACCACAACCTCATGAACAGCGGTTCATTGCATTCTTGAATGTAATTAATATTTTATACGGAACAAAGCATCTAGAAGCTTGTGCTACTCAGTCCTTACTTGTTGAAATAACACGTTGGATTGGAGTGTTTGCTAAACAGTTGTCAATCATCATCACGCCTTGGACCCGCTTCTCCAGCATCACATTTACCTTGGTGCCTGGAATCTCCAACTCAGTCAGGAACACATCCTGAGCTGCGCACACACTCTCTCACAACCACAGAGAACACACAAACTCGCCCCTTTGCGGCGTGGATACGGAAAATGGACGAACCAGAGGCTGACATCAAGCTGCAAAAGATCTCGGCTGATCTTCTCAACGACTTTGACCGCTCCCTGCCCCAATTTCTCTGGAAGCCGGATGGCCACGGCGGCACTCGAGTACGCTCGCGGGTGCGCGCAAAGGAGACGTTCCGCCTGACTTCAGCTGTAAGAAACCTTCTCTCACCGAATCAAACCTGTCTGACCCTTCTATACAGCTTCTGGATCCCTTCCAGGAACTTCCTCAGTTGTTGGATCCATACCTGCCCAAGTGGATTCCCCTCCTCGCCGAGGCGTTCCTCAAGCATCTGCAAACACGTCATCGTGGAAAGACGCTCTCGTCTCGCTCCAAGCTGTTGGTCTCTGTAGAGTTTGCAATATGCAAGATTTTGTACACTTTTTGCAAGATTCGTGGCGAAAAGGTCATTGTCCGTTTCCTCAACGTCGAGGCCAAGTACCTTGAGCTGTTGCTCCTTGCTATCGAGGAGTCGGAGCAGGCCTCGACAGATGAGAATTCTCTTGGGAAGTGGTCGTGGGAGGAGCGCTATGTTGTTCTTCTGTGGCTTTCTCACCTTCTTCTGGCGCCATTTGACCTTTCAACCATCTCGTCGGTTGACTTGCAAGATATCACGGCACCGGAAATCCCGGGTATGGTTTGGCCTGACAACCTTCCTGCCATTACTGTCCGGATGATCCCTCTGGCCATCAAGTACATCGGTACACCGGGAAAGGAGAGAGACGCTGCAAAGGCTCTCCTGGTTAGAATGGCCACACGGCGCGACATGCAGCAACTCGGGGTCCTGGAGAGCCTCGTCAACTGGTCCCTGGCATCTCTACGTGTGCAGAAGGACCGGTCTCCGCAGACAACTTACTTTTACCTCGGAATTCTGTCTTTTCTTGCTGGGGTGCTACGCTCGTCATCAGATACATCCGACATGAACCCCTACTTGTCGTCCATCTTCTATGCTATTCACGCTATAGCCACCGGCGAGAATGAGCTCTCGAAAACCATTGTTTGCTTTGCCCTGGCAAGGAAAATGATCCTCAAAGTCATCCGATCCGTTGTCGTGCTTCTTCTCCGTCAGACACCCCAGGATATGGCCAGCACTGAGATCACAGAGACGGCGATTGGGTATTTCCTCGACTGTGTATCTGACAATGACACACCAGTGAGATTCGCAGCGAGCAAGTCTCTGAGCATCATCACTTTGAAGCTGGATCCCGAAATGGCCTCTCAGGTCGTCGAAGCCGTTCTTGAATCACTTAACCGAAACGTTCTCTGGACCAGGCCAGCAGGAGGCAAGCCAGTCAGAGACCTCTCTGCCGTCAACAACCTTGAATGGCATGGTCTTATGCTCACACTTTCTCACTTACTCTATCGACGATCCCCACCGGCTGAACAACTCTCGGACATTGTCCATGCACTTCTTCTGGGTCTATCTTTCGAGCAAAGAAGCATGTCTGGTGGTAGTATTGGAGCCAACGTGCGAGACGCAGCATGTTTCGGCATCTGGGCGCTCGCCCGTCGTTACGCAACTGAAGAGCTCCTCGCAATCCCGACCCAGTCCGTCTTTGCCGCCAAGGCACACCCTGCCACAAGCTCAATTCTTCAAGTCCTTGGAACCGAGCTTGTGGTAACCGCATCTCTGGATCCCGCTGGAAATATCAGACGCGGCGCATCAGCAGCTTTGCAAGAGCTGATCGGAAGACACCCGGACACAGTTGATCAGGGTATCTGGGTCGTCCAGACTGTTGATTACCACGCTGTTGCGCGACGCTCAAGGGCAGTTGAGGAAGTGGCCGTGAATGCCACCCGGTTGTCAAACCAATATGGTGAGGCCATCATGGATACTCTGCTCGGATGGAGAGGAATTGGTGACCTCGATGCCCTTTCCAGACGTGTTTCTGGTACCGCGTTCGGCGTTCTAACCTTTGAGTTATCTGATATCAAGTCCGATGGCCCCCTTACTCGTTTCAGGGATTCAATTCAGCTTCTTACCGACCGCCTCAAGACCCTTCAAGTTCGCCAGGTTGAAGAGCGTCATGGTCTCTTATTGTGCTTCGCTGCAGTCTTGGACAAAGTTTCCGCCTTGGCCGCCGCAAGCACAGCGAATCTTGACTCGTCATTAATTCATCAGATTCTCTCGACAGTTTCGACCGTGTTGGAGGACTTGCAGTCGACGGCTTATCGCAAACCAGAACTACTAGCTGAAGCTGCCAGCCGTCTCGTTGTCTCGACGCTACCGATCCTTCAGGTGGCACTTCTGGGCATCAATTCGGAAGATGCTCTTCGCCCTGGCCAAGAGCTTCTTCATCCTGATAACTCGTCTAGTTATCTGAGCCTTGTTTCTGCACTCGACTCGCGTGACAGTACTGCGGATGAGCATGTATTGCGCCTCACCTCCTCACTACGATCCATTATTCCAACTTGGCTTAACCGCAACGAGCAAGAAACTGTTGAACCCGCCGCTGCCGCGTCCCTTGTTCTTCTGATATTCAATGGCCCAACAGAGCGCAAGGCGATCCTAGACGAATGGGCTGAGACGGTCAAGCACCGCCCTACAAGCCGAACTACAGTGCATGGCAATGGCTACTTCCATGCCCTCACCATTGCGCAGCCATTAGCCGAGCTATCCGAGGATGTCGCCTCCAAGGCACTACTGGAGCGCTGGGAGTGGGACACAGAGGTCGAATCGAGGGTTGCCATCTTGCAGAGCCTCACACAGAGCCGCGTTCTGCGAGATAAGCCCATGGTTTTCCTCGATCTGATCGCCGAGGGACTTAATGATTACACCACCAATGCTCGGGGAGATGTTGGTTCGCATGTCCGTGTTCAAGCTCTGAAAGCAGTTAGGGCTCTATGGTCCAACCTGGACGGGGTAGTTGAATGGACAGGGGATTCTGTTCGGTCCCTCTTCTTCAGCACTCTTCGTCTCTCTGCAGAGAAGCTTGACCGCGTTCGTCCAGAAGCCCAGGCCGCCATTGCACTAGTCCTCAAAGAAGAGTATGTTCATGACGTGAGACGGTTCCTACAGCAGTCTACTAACACCGTCCTAGGGATGCTACGAAATTCCGCGAACTTACATTCTCTTCAAAGACTTACTTTCAGAATCTCTTGAACCTCCACGTCGGAGACCGTCTTCGACCCCTTCTTCACGATGTGGCCGAGGCAGACCCAAGCGCATGGATGACTGAGCTCATGGCTGGGTTCGTTACATCGGCCGATACGGGTAACGAAGATCTGGTCATCGCTAGCCGAGCCGCACTCTGCGACTTCTGTGAGACCAGTCAGGAGAACCTCGAGCTCGTCTGTCAGGCGCTGCTTCAGAATCTCAAGACCCGTCAGGGGCAGGACAGAGTCATTGTACCAACCCTCGAGATTACTGCCTTCCTCTTCCATGTGAAGCTGTTCCAGGGCAGTGGCGTCAATCTTCGCAGTCTATGCCTGCAGACACAGAAGGCTGGCTACAAGACAGGCAACGTGCGCAAGCTCGAGGCAGTTATCAGGGTCTACAGCGGCGTGGCATCCATGCGTGACCAGGAGGGTGCGGAAGCAGGCGTGCAGGAGGCTAGGAAAGGCTGGGTGCACTGTTGTATCATCCCTGGCCCAAAGTCAGGAGCATGGTGGTGGATGGACTCTGGGGTCTCGTTGGGGATGAGGAAGAGGCTGGTGAGAGGCTGAAGGGTGTGGACTGGGCCGGGCTGGAAAGGAGCAGATCAAGACGGCCATGGAAGAGCTGCGGTTGGTCTAGCGTGCTTGTAGATCATGGCCCGGCATGGCAGCTGAGGGTTTTTTGTTGAACAAGTCGAAGGATGTCGGCATTGCAGCAACACAACGCAGAGTATGGTCCCTGATCGACCCGCCGTGACGGGGGTAGAAGATCACAGCTGCCGCTGGAAATCCGGTATCTACCGATCGCAACAGTGACGTCCAACAAGTGTCAGCCTCGCACGGTTCACGGGTTGTAAGGGTCTATGAGACGCTGTGTCCGAGAGAGGAAGGTGAGTGATACGACGACAGCCACACGAGTCTGCAAGTAAGCCTAAACGTGATGACGATCATCGGGTCTAGGGCAGGGTGACAGGACATCCAGTGATGACGGAAATGTTGGACGGTGGCTTGTGGGGAGATTGGGGTAGAGCGAAGCCACGAGGCCGCTAGCCAAGCCAGACTGATATCGACGACTTATCAACACTTGTTGGGAACCGGGTTGTGGGTGTTTGTTCATGTCTCTCCTGAAGTTGATCGAGTCAGTCAAGGCGTCCCGGTATTGGGTCCATGGCAATCTGGTTTGAGTTTTCGTCGTGTTTCTAGTCATGTTCTAGCCAAGCCTGGCCAAGCCATCTGCTGCTCCATCGCTTCGCTAGTGTGTTGCATGACAAGCTACTTATCCCTGGACGACCGTTGCGCACGCAATAAAGTGGCAGCCATGATCAAAGAGGACGCGGGGAGGGAAAGTTTGCAGAAGCCCAGCTGCCAAGCTAGGAATAGGCATGAATCATGTCGTGGGGGACGGTGACATGGCCAGGCGAAATGGCGAGGCAATGTGAAAGGGTTGTTTATCTGCGACGGATCGCTCGGCTGAGCTGAGAAGCCAAAGCAGGAAAAAAGCTTCCGGAGGCTGAGATGGCGTTGGTCTAGAAAGCTTCCAGATGCTGAATATCGTCGAACTAGTGGATAGGATGGTAACCCAGTCGCCAGGCCTATCATGATGCGAAACCTCCATCCAGCCTTCAACAATATTCAGAGTTAAGGGGTCGACATTGCTCTCCACCTCGCGTCCGCTGGCCAATGAATGAATGTCTGTGAGAGCAAGATGGCAACGAGCCTTGAATTCGAGCCTTGACCAGAGGGCGGTCACCAACTGACATGGTCGAAATGCCGGCATCGTAGACCACCATGCAGAGGCGTGGCGGACCAGGGCACAAAACTCCGTAGAGGATTGTGCAACAGGGAGTGGACAAGGTGGAATTCGCTAGCCATGTGCCTGGCTCTTTTGGGGACCGTAGACGCGCCGAAGGTAGCAAGGACATGTGGCTGATGGGATGGGACGAACGGGACGGGACATGAGTATCACGAGTACGCGCATGCCCCTCCTCTGCCTCGGCTGGGGTTTGGGGAGGCGGCACGACGAGACGAGGCAGAATGAATACGTGAACGAGCCGGTGATACGTGTCACAAAGACACCCTGCGTCGTAGTCCCAGGTGTTTGGTACAAAGACCCAGCGAACATGGAACCGAGATGTATGAGCCTGAGCCTGAGCGCAACCTGGGTGCGTGCTGTAGAACGGAATCGGGCCGCGCAGCGATCCCCTCGAATTCGTTTGGAGGGTAAACTTCCAGGGCTGAGGGCATCACCTGTGTAGCGACGTACGGAGCACTGGAAAGCCTGAACTCTGTTAATCGACACGAGCACGGCTTCTCGGCCAGTAGCTGGAAGGCTTGGCACGGGTAGAGATTGGAGCTGTGGCAGGTCTGATATGACCCCCTGACTTGATATCAGACCAAAACCACACCTAGGATCATTGTTGGGAGTCGCATCGCATGTGCTTGGCTTCTTGACCAAACGGTAGCTCTCTGCGCTGCGGGCGCCAGTTGACGGGAACGATGGAGACGAGGCACAAGCGCAGTCCAGGCACAGACAGGCCGCAGGTGAATCGCCATCAGGTGCAGCCCAAGGAATCCACCCAAGAGATAGGACAGATGCGAGCATCGTGAGGTGTGGAGATGGGCGCAGATAAGAGAGGGGCAAAAACCCATTTGGGCGGGAAGCTATGATTAAGTGGTGATACGTAAGAATCCAAGACCCTCGTTAGGATCGTTTTTCGACATGTCGTGTGAAGGGGTCGTTGTGGGATGAGGCGTTGATGCTGCTACTTCTGTTTCTGGACGGTGTGTTTCCTAAAACCTCAGGTACTAAGATTCCATGTTGGTGATGGAAGGAGCAACGAGAGGACCTGCCCGTTTCAAGAACTCAATGTGGTCTGTCCCAACTTGCACAATCAATCATTCTCCCTCCAAAAAACATCCTCTTTAAGCTCCCACCCAGTAGATCAGTCCCAGCAGAACGGTTGGACGGGGGGCGGGTGACGTCTGGAGCAGCCACTCGGGAGCATACGCGGTACGGCTTGGAGGCGCTTCTGGGACATGACAACCGAGACGAGTTGCTCAATCAAGGGTCGGGCTTGTTCAGGGCATCTTGGATGAATCCCAAAGGATCAAGGTACGACGTTAACCAGGGAAAAGAAACTGAGCTGCCTGCTTGGCTCACATTCAGAGGCGGGCAGTACGACATTGTCGCGTGATGTGATGGGCCCTGTTGAAGGGATCCCTGCTGCACGTTTGGACCTGGGGGGAATGCCCGCCTCGCATTGGACGCTTGACTTCTGGCAGTGTCTTTGTTCCAGCCATCCCAAGCCATCGAACCAGCAAACGGGCATTTCCCCCACCGTCGCCTGTGTTGGAAGGGCTAGGACAAGTTTCAAGCCGTGAACCATGATGAAAGACATCGATGTGCAACGACAGCTGACAAGCAGCAAAAGAGATACGGAGGAATGTAGCAAAGCATACGGCCAAGTCTGACGGCGTAACATGGCACGCGATAGCCCAGCCTTGCCGAGACTCCACGAACAAAAACCCAAAAGAAAAAGCTCATCTGATGCTCGAACCGAATGGGTGACAGCAGAACCTCGAAATTCGCCGCGGCAGTCTCTCGGAACACCAGACATGATAATCAATTTTCCGGCGCGGTCCAACAGCCATCGGCCACTTCCGCCTTGACAGGTGAAGAAGCCTCACAAGATTCCCTCAGTTATCGGTGCAGCATCTCAGCCATCCTGGTCCAGCCCAAGCAAAAGGCCTCAGTGACGGATCTCGAGTCGGCCAATCCCCGGCGATTGAAAACTCAGGCCCCGGTCATGACTATCTCTCGGCATCCGGGGGGTCGGCTACGGAACCGCACCGCCCACCGAGAGGCAGCCACAACGGGGCAGCTATCAGGTACATTGCCTGGTACAAGAAGGTTGAGTGGCAAATCACCAGTTTCTCTCTCCTCTCCGAACGGCGTTTGGGTATCTGCATGACCCGTTCCAGGTACCCCGGACCCTCACCAAGCTTGACCCGCCCTGTCGCCTGCGCCCAGAGCTGCAATCAGTAACCCCCGTTCAAATTTGAAGCAAAGAGGGAAACCCTGAAAAGATGGGGGCCACGAGCCTGCTGGGGGTGGGCTTTCCAGCGTCAGTCAAACCGTGCTGTCGGCACTCTTGATTCCACAGCAATTTGGGTGCCAGTCTCACTTGGCGCAGAGACACACTTTGACGCGCGGAATGTGATCGACATGGCGCCGAGATCTCTTCAACGCAACGGTTTCTTCAAGTGAATGGCGCTACGGTAGTCCAAGACCATAGCCAGAACGCCCACGTCGCTTCGCCCTGCCCCCTCGTTGACAGGTCCCCGGCCCCTGCCCGAGGGTTGGTTTTCGTCAACTTGACCGGCTGAAGCTAGAGGGCTCGAGTGGCTGTTGTGATTATCTTGCAAGTGTCTATGTATTCATTGCTGTACTGTGTCCTGGGACCGCGCGGCTCCAACAGCCGCCGCCAGTGTTGTTCACATCAGACACATGTCGGTGTGAAGAGTGAGCCTAGCTATCTTTGAAGGTTCTTTAGACTTCCGGGTCACCGAGCTTATCTTTTTCCTGACTAGGCAGGCTATGCTGGGGATGTGCAGACCGTCAATGTCTAGACACGGATGCCGTGTCTTAGGACATCTCCTGATCCGATCCTCGCAGCAAAGGTGGCTTTTGTTCGCTCTTTGCCTGCTGCTCACCGTCGACGGTCGTGTCAACGCAACGCCTCATGGCTGAGTGAGCCGCCGAATCACCAAAGTAGCGTGCCCCCAGGTCGTGCGAGTCCCGCGACCCCAAGACCCCAAGCGCGCTAAGCCAACATCTTCGTCAGGACTCGTTGGTCTAGCCCCGGTGGAGCACGGAGCAGAGGCAATGGATGGGTTGCTCTTGGATGCCCTGGCCTCTCACTCCCCATCCTTGGCCCTCCCCACAAGCCCAGTCAGTGGGTGGTGGCCAACCCAACGCCCAAGACACCCTCTCCAGCAGGGCCACAGATGACGGACGGGGCTCCGGGCCTTGTCGTCTGTGTGCAACTCAAGGACTCGACCGTCGACGACGCTACTGTGCCCTCCGGATAGACAACCGGGTCGAGTCGATTCGCCCACACTCCTCGCCTCCGCAATATCTTGGGGACCAGCCGCACCTTGTCCGCATCCACTCTTGGACACTCCCACTCATCTCTTATCTCACCCTCCCAACTCTCTCCTACATTCATTCTTCTTTGACATCCTCTTGAGCCTTGTCTACAGCCTTCTGCCTCACTCCTTGACCGACCGCGAGACGATTGACCTGCGCGAACCATCACCTTGGCCCCTTGCCACTCGCAGAATTAAGTTGGCCATCCCGGATCGACCATCTTTGCGAATGCGTCCTCAACGACTCTCGCTACCCAGTCTTTGACCTCGACCTTGACGGCAATCCTGTCTCAACCCCCATTGTCCGTGCACCGACCTATCGATGCTCTTGATCTCGCACCGAAGGCCTCTATTTTCATGCATCCATCGCCTTTGTCGTTACTACCACCGCTCAAGTGCCATCGCCGGCCGCCTCATGTCGAGTTGAATTCTCGAGGCGTATCAGATCCAGCCGCCGGCCCAACAGTACCGCATCCACGGCCTCCTGCGTCGGCCCAACTGCAACCTCTGATCGAGTTATAAGCCCGAAACCGTTTCGTTCACCTCGCTCGTCGAGCCCTCCGCGGAGGACGACGAGCGCGGACCGCCGACGTAGCCATGACGCTCTACTCGGATCCTCCAGCCCTCCGCGAATTCAAGTATGACAAGCCGACATTGCTTGTCTGCTGGTGGGCGACCTCGTTTTGCACCCTCATTATCCTGTTGCGACTTGCAGGTCGCTTCATCCGAACCGAACGACTCTTTACCGAAGACCGTGTCGCGGCATTAGCCTTGATCCCATTATATGCTCGCATGGCATGCGTACACTATATCCTCATTTACGGAACGAACAATGCTCAATTCGACGGCGTCGAGCTCACAGACGAGCAAATACGTCAAAAATCTATCGCAAGCGGCCTCGTGTTGGCCAGCCGGGTTTTCTACGCCGCAACGTATGTGGCACGCCCTTTTCTCATCCCCTTGCCTTGCCCACATCCCGCCACGTCTAACCGTGCACCAACGTCGAGTTTTAGATGCTGACTCTCCTTGAATAGTCTCTGGGTGCTCAAGACGGCCATCCTCGAGTTTCTCCACCGATTAACACGTGCCACGTGGGAACGAGCATGGCAAACTTCTCTATACGCCATCCGAATTATCCTCGCCGTCACCTTTATCGCAGTCGTCATTAGCGATCTCATCGAATGCCGTCCTTTCCGCGCCTACTGGCAGGTGTTGCCCGACCCCGGTGGTCAATGTCGCCAGGGCTACGTGCAGCTTATCACTATGGCTGTCTGCAACGTTTTGACGGATCTGCTGCTCGTCATTTTCCCTATCCCGATCATTGTGACGAGCTCAATGACAATCAAGAGAAAGTTCCAGCTTGTGCTACTTTTCTCTCTCAGTTTGTCCGTTGTGGGCGTCACTCTTTACCGAGTGCCGCATATTATCCAAGAAGATGGTCGCCAGCAGTACCGATCACTTCTCGCCTCAGTGGAGCTCCTGTTTGCTACGGCCGCGGCTAACTCACTAGTTTTGGGTTCCTTCATGCGGGACCGAGGCTTGAAGAAGCAAAAGTTCCGACGAAGCTCCGTGGCCGAATCTCTGGATCCCTCGCTCCATCCCAGGCGTCCAACTCTGCACCGCCATTGGGGAAGTGACGAGGATTTGGTCCGAGATGTTGGCATGACCGTCGAGCCCGAACTACGTGATCAGCCAGACAACAACAGCGACAGCGGCATCTTCCAATACACTCCCGCTCCCATCGCTCGGAAACTCGACCAAGACCTTGAACGTTGGCAATTTCCGCAGCGGCAGCGCAGCAATGCAGAGCGAAGTGACGACTCTTTGTTGCCGCATGATGCTCTCGCTCTCGCTGCGGCAAGGAGTGATTCCGGTACTACACCAAGAAGAGTCTCATTCTTTGATGTTGGTGGGCTACTAGATACTCCTAGAGAAGGTAGCGGAAGCTTCCGTCACGACAGCCGCGATTCTTCCAACAAGGACGAATCAGCATCAGAGCACACTCCTCCTGCGCCTTCATTGCCGGCCAGCACGGGAGGATTCCGCCGTGGCTCTACCGCGCTCCTCCAAGACCTCGGAGGGATGTTTGGCCCTCTTAATACGAGACAAGGCCGATCCAAATCCAAGTCTGGAGGTACTGAGCTGCAACCAATACCCCAGTCGCAGCAAGAGACACGGTACAACGCTCATGGGAAGCCCGAGGCGGAACTCAGGGATCCAGGAGGTCTCCTGAGTTAGGAAGCCAACTTCCACCAACTATGAGGTTGGAGATTTCTGTCTTCTACGATATACTTATACAATGGCCGACGATACGCCTTACGACGATAGCGACATGTTTTACCACGATTCTTTTTTCCCGGTCCGCTCTTGGAGTAGACAGAGCAGCGACCGGTTGGCGTTTATAACATGATGTGAGAGGATCCTCACGGAAAGGGGTGGATGGCACGACGGGGTAATAATGTGCAAAGATGGATGCCATGATGACTTTTCTTTATCTCAGAGGCACATGAGCGAGGCGCGGGCCTTGGGCGCCTACGCAAATGGTTGATACCTATGGTTTATTATTCCGACCGACGTTTTTCACGTCGGATTGTTTTGGTTTTGGGTCATCCGGTTGGACTGGACTGGATGAATGGACGAATGGGTTGATGGATATTGGAATTGGTTATATATACCCCGGCGAAAGCCAAGTTTTACATTGGATGGAATTGGTAGGATTAAGGACATTGTTTATTGGCTCTTGGGAGCATTCAGATGGGATAATATTGAACCATATGATGACATTCGTCGTTCATATTTCTTATTGAATTGCCTATGTTGATGTCTCGTGATTAACGTGATAATGGCTGCCTATATGGCTAGATATGGTATGTCCTCGAACACTGAAATCGCACATAGTAGCTTTCAAGGTATTTGATAATCCTTCATTGGCTCTGCTACGGCATCGCGCAACATACATAAAACCCCTGAAACGCCAGCTTTTTAGAACCTCAATTACAGTTGATTGACGCCTCCATCCTTCCTTGATCCAACCGGACCTCTCGTCCCCGCAAACTATAACGTCCCCATTGCCTTCTTCGTTCATCCTCTATACACACAACCGGTAACTGGCATACCGTCCGGCCGTTTCACTGTTACGGATAATCTTGACGACCTGGCCTCTCTTGAGACCCAGGTAACGAGCAACAGGATCTCGCTGCAGGATACGGGGCAGCTGAGTCTCCTTGAGGCGGTACCGCTTGAGCAGAGCGGTCTTCTCGTCGCGGGAGAGTAGGACGTGCTTGGGAACAAGCTCGTGGTGGGTAATGTTGACCAGCAAATCGTCCTCGAGGAAGCACTCAATCTTGGCCAGGGACTCGACGCTGGCGAGCGACTTGCGGGCGGCGGGAGACAGGGGAACGTGGGTGACCATGATGCCCGTCTTGTAGTGGTTGGTGATGACGTACGTCGCGAACTGGCGGATCTGGCTCACGCCAAACGTCTTGTCGGCGAGGAACTCGACCCAGATGGGGCCGCAGTCCGGGACTGGGTCGGGCTTGTCGGCCGTGGCTGGGGGGGTGAACTTTCTCAGCATGGACTCGCTGGGACGGGCGGAGAACTGGAGCTTTGCGCGGCTAGATGTTTGCAAAGACATGTCAGCTATGCTGCCTTGTATGTGTGCGGTATATCTCTTGCAATCGCGAGAACAGGGCGTCCTTGTTTTCTTACTTGATGGAGCCGTCGGGGTTGCAGTACTCGTCGCGGAAGCGGTCGAGCGAGATCTTGACTTCCTCCTCAGCGAGCTCGTATTCCTTTAGGTCGATGTCAGTCTCGTGTGTTCCAAGGCATAGAAAGAGAAGCGCGATAGGTGTTGCGCCCTCGTTCAATCAGAGACAAAAGACATACTCGATCCGCGACCATCTCGTGGACGGTCCTCCACGCTCTCCAGAGCCGGACAACCTCCTTGGACCTGGCATCCGTAGGCACGTGATCGATATCCATGGTGTTTATGTTTCGGATTAAGATACAAAGTCGAGGTTGAGGTCGATTACGAGGGCGGAATTATTGGTTTGCGGTTCGCGCGGGCTTCAAAGGTCAAAGTTTCTGCGGTCGCTCACAGCCTTGCATGCTTCGGCGCCGCAAAAGTCCAAAAAGTCCTTGAGCGGGTCCAAGCGTCCGATAAGGTCATGTGATCTGCGCCACAGGGAATTGACAGATACGCCACAGTTGGATCGTAAACGTAGGGGTGCACCAGCCACGACGCCCCCAAGTCTAACCTAGAGTCAAAAGTGGAAGGAACAGCCCCGAACCCCTGCCCACCAAGTGTCAGCCCGCCCCAGACAGACTCGGCGACCAAGGTCCGTCCAGGCACCGGAGGACCAGGTCCAGCGGCCGGGTCCAGTCCCTTCAGTGGTCTCGGGGCTTCCCTTCCAGTGGACGCTAGGGGAGACGACCCGACTCCAAGGGGAGGGGACACCCCTAAAAAGGTCACCGGCAGGGCCTGAGCAAAGCCCCCCGGAGACAAAAAGAAAACAGCTTGAGCCCAGCCCGTGAACGCACGGGCCAGAGCCCCAACGGCGAGTGCTCAAAATTGATCGCAAGTTCAAACCAGACACGGGTCCAGAAGGTGACTTGGGTACCTTAATTACCTACTTTGGGGGGGGCATATCCTTTTTTTTTCGTCCACCTCCTCCCGCCTTCTCTCTCTCCTCTCTTCCTTTGACACTTTCCCTTCTGACAACACGTGTCGTCGCCTTCACCTTTACTCTTGATAGTCAAAGCCATCTCGAGCAGCTTCGCTCCCGGCTTCAACCTTCTCCCCGTGCTCCTCACCGTATCCTCTCTGGTACCCGCTTCTTCACAATGGCCGACACTGCGACTGCTCCCGCCCCTGCGGCGGACAAGCAAGCCCACGTTCGTCCTACCAAGCCTGACGAGAATGCCTTTAAGGAGGCTCTCGCAAAGGCCGAGAAGGACCACAAGGTTTCCATGGACCATCTGGTACGGCCTCAATTCCCTCCTTCCTTGAGCAATGGCTATACCTATCAGCCCAGGTTCCACACCTGTGGGCTCATGTGCTGGCCAAGGGGTTTACACCGACTGACACTCTACTCTCTATAGGCTGCTGTCAAGGCCAAGATCGAAATTGCCATGCCCAACAAGAACAAGGACCAGCCTAGCCCGACCCAGAAGCGACGACAGGAGCTCATTGCCCAGGCCAACGAGATTCGCCAGAAGCAGGCCGGAGGCAAGAACGCCCGCACCACCAAGCTCGACCAGATCAAGCGCCTTGATGAGCAGGTTCGCAGCAGGATCGCTGAGCAAAAGACTGCCAAGGCCAAGGTTCCCTACAAGTCCCTTGAGGATGTCGACCGTCAGATCGCCACTCTTGACAAGCAGGTCAACTCCGGTACCATGAAGCTGGTCGACGAGAAGAAGGCTCTTTCCGATATCTCTAGCCTCCGAAAGATTCGCAAGAACTTTGGCCAGTTTGAGGACTCTCAGAAGCAGATTGACGATCTGCGCGCCAAGATCAAGGAGATCAAGGACACCATGGATGACCCCGAGCAGAAGGCCATGTCGGAGCAGTACACCAAGATCCAGACTGAGCTCGATGCCATCAAGGCCGAGCAGGACGAGGCTTACAAGGGTCTGTCGAGCCTCCGTGACGAGCGCACCAGGCTCCAGGCTGAGCAGCAGGAGAAGTACACCGCCATCCGCAAGCTCAAGGACGACTACTACGGCCAGAAGAAGGCTTTCCAGGCCTACGAGCGTGAGGCCCGTGAGCGCTACCGCGAGAAGCAGAGGGCTGAGCACGAGCGTCACATCCAGGAGCGCAAGAAGGCCGAGGCTGAGCGCCGCCTTGGCGATGCTAGCGACCCTGCCTACCTTGACGAGATCCGCCGCGCCAACAGCCTTCTCCAGTTCCTCGACCCCAACCACAAGGTTGAGAAGGGTCCCCTCATGGCTGATACTGGTCTCGGAGCTCAGGCTCAGCGAAGCGTCGATGAGGCCGGTCTTAAGGGCACCAAGCTCGTCCGCAAGGAGGACCGTGAGGACGAGTACTTCTCTGCTGTCAAGAAGGGTAAGAAGGGCAAGAAGGGTGGCCATGCTGCCTCATCCAAGTTCTTCAACGTCCCCCCTTCTGTTGTTGAGGACTGCGCCGCCATGGGTATCGACCCTCCTATGAGTGCTCTGGACATCCCCGGCGTTACTGAGAAGGTTCGTGCCAAGCTCGACTTCTGGAAGAACGACCAGGAGGCCCAGACCAAGCGTGTAAGTATCCTCCATTTTACCCCCGAATTAGTCGTGTGGAGTCCAGTATACTGATGCCGAATGCAGAACATTGAGAAGGCCAAGAAGGAGATAGCTGAGCTTGAGGCCGCCGAGGCCAACGGCGAGAAGGTCGAGGAGGTTACCTCTGGCCTGAAGGAGACTTCAATTGCTGAGAAGCAGGAGTCGTAATCCTCTCCCACGCAGTCTCTATTCCGCTGGTCGGTATTCCCCCATGCCGACCATGCTGGGGCCATCCGCAAATCTTACTACCACCATCCTCACCACTTACTCCCGTCTTTCGTCCTTTCGGCATCCACCTCTCTGAACGTTCCTAGCGCCACCCCTCGGTATATCGAATCAAATGTTGAGGCGCCCTCAAACGTTATTCGAATCTCATCTGGCCACTGAGTTAAATATGCCGAGTGTCTTGCCGCTTCCACACTTTTCCCACCCTCCCTATATAACCTCCTGGTCGAATATAAAAGCGCTTGTTGTGCTGTTTTGTAATTAGGCGCCGATTTTTCACAAAGGTGATGCGCAAGAAAGAAGAACGAGAGATGAAGAAAAAATACAGTTGGTTCAATCTGGGAATGCTTGGATGTTTGTGTGATGATGTGATTATGTTCGGCTATCGAATATCTTGGCGATCTCCAAGCCAATCGCTCGCTTACCACTCAATGGCGAGAGCCTGATGAAGGGTCATGAGGAATCGAAAAGCGTAGACTTGAGTTGGCATGCATCGGGCATATGCGCTCGCTTTGTTGATCGTCTCCTTTGGTGTTGCCCTGCATGCGTGCATCAATGACCACCAGCCGCATTCGAACCTTGCAAAAGCCCCGTCGTCTCACTGCGCTGCAGACACACAGATCCGCGGATAATAGGTAGGTTGAAGCAATATGCAGGTATGGGCATGACACTAGCCAGCCCCCAGCTCTTCTTCGGCCTATCGCCATGGCCTCAGCTGCACTCGGACGCCCCTCTTTTGATCATCCATCCCCCACTCCTCCAGCCAAGAAATGCTGCTGGCCTTGCTCGGCCGCTCGCTCTCTCGCTTGCCCGCGTGCGGCAACTGTCTCTTCCAGCAGGCCATTGGGTCTGTCTTCTGTCTGTGACCATGATGGGTTGGGGGTGCTCGTGGTTGAGTGAAATATTGCCTTCTGCGGCGTGGTATTTTGCTTGACTTCAAATACAAATGTGCCCAACTTTGGTAAACCCCAACCAAATACTCCAAATGAAAATACTGCCAGACCGGGCAGGCTTCTAGTCCAACACAGGTGGAAACTTTGGCCCAAACTTTGAGAATCCTCGATGATGATGCCACTTTGGTCTGTTATGCCGGTAATACTCCACGCCCCAATTATGCAATGGTCGTGATGTTCGTAGAGTCGTAATGATATGATTTGGCTGCATTGTATGCATGCCTCGCAGCAGCTGTGTTGTGTATGGATGGCTTTGGCATGTCCGTCGGTCGTGGCTCCTTTCAGTAGCCGGGATAGTAAGACGCTTGGGGCGGTGGCGGAGGAGGCCCGAAGCCAGCAGGTCGCCTCTCTCGGGGGCCTGGAGTACGGCGATCAAGTCGGGGCATTGGAGGAGGTGTTTGAGAGTGAAGTGCGGCTGGGTCGCGGTATCCGACGGGTGCAACGGCTGCAGAACCTCCGGGTACTGGACCACCACCGCCGGCGCCGCCGCTTCCGCTTCGACGATTTACTTTGCGGAAGTTTGATAGTGAACCTAAGGGCGGATCCTTGACCGCAGGCTCATCCTCCGCCGGCAGGGTCAATTCAACGAGGCCAAAGAAATACTCAAGAACTTCGGGGTATCGCTGTACGCTCGCTTGCCAATCTTCATCAATGCCGCGCTTGAGGGAAGCCTGGGCTTCAGCAATCTGCGTCGGGTGAGGTGGTGCGTGGTAATAGTGATATGCGTGGGCGGTGATACGGTCCAAGTGGGCAGAGTGTGCCGTCTTACGTTGATCGGTGAGGAGACGGAAGTACTCGAGAATGTAGTCCTGTGCATGTCCTCGGACCCAAGATCTGTCGAGAAGTAGAGTTAGGATTGACTTGACGTCGGGATTGATAATCAGTCAGGCTTGCGAACCGTATCTCTGTGTATATCGACCGCATCATGCGGTCCTCGGCCTGCTTGACGGCGACGTCAAGTCCCTTGGCCTCGCAATCGCATGCCATTGACGCCGGAGCATGGCATATCGCGCAATCGGGATCCATCCTGTACGTGGTGGGCTTGCCAAACGGATAATTTCTGGTATACATCTTAGCGGAGGCGACAGACAAATCGGCGGCGACGAAGCCGGAGTGAGTCGAATCGAGTCGGGGAAAGTAGATAAGTAGGTAGATGGGTAGGGTCGTGTGCAACGGGCGGTCAACTCATGACATCGACGTGAAGGTAGGTTTGAAATCCCCCTCCAGCCCCGCAGGCGTATTTCATGAGGTGTGATGTAGGAGAGAGGGCCAGTGATGACGAGATTGCACGACGTAGGCCGGGGATGGGGGCCAAGAAGTGTAATTGCAGAGGAGAGAAGAGTCAAAAACTGACCTACCAGTAGCTTAAAGGCACGAGCCGTCCGTGTTAGAGTCTGTCGGGCGTGGCGGTAAGGAGATAACGAGACCAGGCGTGAGAATGGTCTGGTATGCCCGTTCAACACCAGCAGACGGGGGAAGAGAGCAGCTGTTTCGCTGGAGCCAGTATGTATCCTGCAAGGCAAGCACCAGCAGCTCTCGGGGCTCGAGCTGGAAGGGGAGGGAGAAACTGAAGAGCGAGATGGAAGAAGTCGCGTGGGGAAGCGAAGGAAGCTATGTGGAGAGATCGAATGAGGACGGCCGGACCACGTCTACAGTCGTGGCTCGAATGCGGGACCACGGAGCGTATGCAGGCTGACCCAATGACCTCGAGCTGGTACAAGGGAGGGGTCGATGGCGGCGAACCGTCGTTGGGCGATGCTGCGGCTCTCAGGTGTCGCTGCTGGGAAGGGTGGTGTTGATGAGCAGCAGCAGCAGCAGCAGTACCACTCTGGGAGGGGGTGGAGGTCGAGCGCGAGTGGAACGTGGACGTGGACGTGAGGAACTGGGACGAAGTTGACCGAGTCCGAGAGATGGATGGCTGCTGGGCTTCATGTAGAGAAGCGAGTCTCAGAGCTGAACCAACCGACGAACTTAAAAAGAAGCGGGAGATGGTCGGGCTTGACAAATGAGGAGTCGGTTGGGCTGGAGGTGGTGAGCCAGGGCACCGTTTGCCGAAACTGGACGAATAGAGATCGAGGTCAGCAGCAAGGAGCCCCAGTGAAGAGGCAAACTGGCAGCAGAAGAGGGAACAGAGGATTCAGTCGACGGATGTGAGGGAGAGCACAAGAGTCGTTTGGTTTCGTTGGCGCTGCCGTCCGCTGCAACACCGATTCACCGCATTTTGGCGTCAGCAGCCGCTTTCTGCTCCATCACTATCGGGGGCTGGTCGGTCGGTCTCAGTCCACTTGCTGGCCGAATGGCAATCGGCGCCAACTATGGGCCATTACGGTCTGGCTGCAGGACCCCGACGGGGCGAGGCGAGACGAACGGCCAGGGGACGTTGGAGAGTCCATTGATTGGCAAACTATCGAGAAGGGTCGCTGATTCGCGAGCTACCAGCATTCACTGTTAGTTTCCAGTATACTAGATGAAAGACAGGATCCCATCAACAACATACTGACATTTGCGTGGTTGTACAAACTGGCTTGTGCGTTCAGAACAGGCCAAAGCGTTCGGCAAATCGTACAGCTACTTCTCGGGTACAAGGTCTGTGAGGGCAATGTAATGCATCGACTAGTGGCAATGGGACGTTGATTGTGTCAGATGAGCGAAGACGGTCGAAACCCGGTATCGGTTATCGTCTTTCGCTTCCGGCGAAGAGGGACGGAAGAAGAAGAGGAAGGGATCCGTAGCTTTAAGATGAACAATCCTGACTACCTTAGTAGTTTCACGAGAGAGTCCTAGATAATAACCTGAGGCATACAATGCCTGGAGGCATGCGTGGTTGCCTACATTCACTAAAGTCCTCTTTCCCTTTTGGGACGTATTCCTGACCACGGCGGGGAAGCGCGGTAACATAGCGATCAAGATTGGACGACAAGGAATAGAGCAGGGCAGTTTTCTACAAATAGAATGAGTCGAAGACGGGATTCAACTTGGTTCTCCCCTTCTTAACGATTAGACTTTACTAGGCTGAGATATCCGTGAGATATCCGTCATGGTGTAGATCTATGGATAGCGCTCTCTCGTGAACGCACCTGCCCGTCCAGGCCCCGCTCTTATCGGAGAAATTTTGGCCAAGCTTTGGCGTCAATGAGCTTCAACATCAAATCGTTGCTTGATTCAAGCACGAGCTTGTCGCTCCATTCTCAGCAATGGCTCCGCGTTGTCCGAGCGCGTCGGCGCCTTTTCTTCCCTTTCTCTACCCGTCACTATTTGCGTCAAGGCACGCCTTTGCAAGCGTAACAGCCCTCCGACGACGCTACAACTCGACCGTCAACGACCTCCCAGAGACACGACTCAACCCAGCTCCCGACGACTATGCCGCCCCAAGCTTCTCCGACAAGGCCCAGCTAAGTTTATATGCTGGTCGAGGTGGAAACGGTTGCATATCTTTCTTGCGTGAGGCATACCTCGCGGAGGGCCCCCCCAATGGCGGCGACGGTGGTCATGGAGGCAATGTCTACATCCAGGCCGCCCACGGCGAGACCTCGCTACACAAGCTTGCGCGGAAGCGGTTTATCCGCGCAGGTCGGGGAAAGCATGGTCAAGGAAGTGCAAAGAGCGGTACTCGGGGAGAAGATGTCATCATAACTGTGCCTGTGGGAACGGTTGTGCGCGAGCTGGAACGTGAGGATCCTGTCGCTGAGGAGGAGATGGATATGCGACTGTGGCGTGTCCAGGAGAAGGCGCGCAAAAGGGAAGAGAGATTGGCTGCTGCGGAAAGGCAGAAGAGGGAAGAGGAAGACGAGGAAGTTTACGAAGAGGAGGAGAATGAGGTTGAGGAGGAAGAGGAAGAGGAAGACCAGAACCCCGAGCGTCGCAAGTGGTTGCTATACCCCGGTCTATCCAAGACGGATGTCAAGCAAACCGTCTTCCCTCGACTCCCGAAGCGTCATCGTCTCTATAAGCAACCTCCGCCCAAGATTCATCTCGACCTGTCTCGTCCGACGCCCAAACCCATCCTCCTCGCAACCGGTGGCATCGGTGGCTTGGGGAACCCTCACTTCACATCGCGAGCGCATCCTCGCCCAATGTTTGCGACCAAGGGAGAAGACGCCATTAGCATGAAGGTTGAGCTTGAGCTCAAGCTCCTTGCTGACGTCGGACTGGTGGGTCTCCCCAACGCTGGGAAGAGCACCCTTCTCCGTGCTATTACCAACAGCCGTACTCGTGTTGGTAACTGGGCTTTTACGACTCTTCAGCCCAATATCGGTACTGTCGTTCTTGATAAGTATTCTGGTCGACCTACGATCAAGAGTTATCGCCGCTATCCCGCTCAGATGGGCCTCCCTGAGGAGGTCGAGACTGAGCCACGCACTCGTTTCACCATCGCAGACATCCCGGGTTTGATCGAGGGTGCTCATCTGGACCGCGGACTCGGAATTGCTTTCTTGCGCCACGTTGAGCGTGCTGGTGTCCTTGCATTCGTCATTGACCTCGCAGCGGGCGATGCTGTCAAGGCTCTGGATGCGCTATGGCGTGAGGTCGGCCTGTATGCGCAAATGCGTGATGAAGAGGAGGCAGACCGGGAGATTGACTCACGCGTTGACTGGGACCTTGAATCAGATATGGACGGTCCCATGAATCTGCCCCCTGAGTATGAGACCGGACTCCCTGACTCTACGATGACCCCTGCTCTTCAGATTGCTGGAAAGCCGTGGTTCGTTGTGGCAACCAAGGCAGACCTACCAGAAACTCAGAGCAACTTCAAAGAGCTCAAGGAGTATCTCGACGGCATCACCAAGGGCGACAAGCCGCACCCCAGCGGCGTTGAGAATGCCTGGACCAAGGACTGCACTGCCATCCCGGTGAGCGCCATCAATGGCCAAGGCGTCGACAGAATTGTGCACTGGACCGTCGGTCTTTTGGACGAGTAAATGGACACGTTGGGGAAGCCCCATTGTATTATACCATCTGTATCAAGAGTTCATCCCTGGCCATGATTTAAACATTGTAACAACACCAAAATTTAATCAAACACGTGTACACCCAATTTACCATTCTTATTTCACGCGGCCTCCTCCGCCTTGGTCTCACCCGCTGCCTCCTCCTTCGCTGGCTCCGCAGCAGGCTCCTCAGGTGAAGGGAGGTCCGCAACGTCGACCGCCTCCTTTTCACCACCCTCGGCCTCGGTCTCCTTAGCTTGCTGGGCGACCCTTTGCTTCTCCAGAGTGACGTTGATGAGAGGGGAGGTGTCGTTAAAGATACGCAGAAGCATAGCAGATCGATCCTCCTTGGGCAACATGAGGTTAAGCGAGTGAATGCTCTTCCAGATAGGCAGAGCCATACGCTCAGCAAAGTCAGGATCCGAACCGTCAGGCTCGATACGAAGGACGGCGCAGCCCATACCAATGTCACGGACACGCTCGCCAATCTCATCGAATCGCTCCCACTTGCCATCGTTGATGCGAGGGAACATTTCGATAAGGAGCTTCCGGAAGGTCTCCTTGTTATGGAGATGGACGACGCGGGGCTCGCCGACGTAACCCTGAAGAATAGGCATGCCCTCGGCCTGGATGCGCCATCGGCAGACCTCAGCGGACGGGGCGTCCTGCTTCATGTACATGCGGACACCACCGTGGATGAACTTGATTCCACGGCCCTCGTTCTCGCTCAGGATGTCCCTAAGGAGAGCGCTGGTGTAGTAGATGGCCTTGGCAGGCTCACCCATCTCGTTTCGCACCATGTACCGATCATCGGGGAAGCGGCTAGAGATGTGGTAGAAGTCCTTGATGTTCTGGACGGTTGGGTGAGCTGGGTCAAGGTACTTGAAGGGCTCCTCAACAGGGCCGTTTCGGCGAGGCTTGCTGCCCTCCTGGCTCTTCGCCTGAGCCTGAGGAACAGGCGTGGCGCTGGCCGACGTATCGACTTCGGTCTTGGCCTTCTTTGCGGGCTGATCCTCGGCATCCTCAGACTCCAGCGGCCTCTTATGTCCGTTGGTGGATGCATCCGCCATGGCGACATCCTCCTGCTTGGCTTCCTCAGCAGCAGGGGCGGCCTCTGTGGCAGCGGGGACAGCTTCAGCCTCAGCCTCCTCCTTAGCAGGCTCCTTCTCGTCGGAAGCAGCCTTGGCCTCGCCGTTGGCCTTGGGCTGGGCCCGAGGCCCGGGATCGTTCTCGTTTCTAGCCTTGAACTCAGACTTCTTTTCCAAAACGGTGATGAAGAAGCCACCGGTATCCTGCATGTGGGGGTAGACCCTCATGCAGCGTTCCAGAGGCAGATCAGCGCAGTCGGAACCCTCGACTCGAGGAAACATGGTCTCAACGACTCTTCCAGGGATGACATTGTCGGGGCTCTCCTTGGCGAAGTCCACAACCTCCTTCCAGGAGCTCCAGATCCTGGCGCTCTTGTCCATGATCTTCCAGTCCTTCATGCCAGGGTTTCGCTTCAGGTTGGGCAGCTGGTCACTGCAGTCGACAATCTCGACGTTTTCAGCGCCGCACCGCTCAATGGCAGAGACAACGACGGACTCGTTCTCGACAGGGTTCATGCTGCAGGTGGAGAAGACGACTCGGCCGCCAACCTTGAGCAGCTGGAGAGCTCGCACCAGGATTCTGATCTGAGTCTGGTGCAGACCCAGGGCACTTCCAGGCTGCCAATCCTTCCAGATGTTGGCGTTCTTGCGCAGAGTTCCGTCACCGGAGCAAGGAACATCGGCCAGAATACGGTCGAACTTGAGATAGGTGGGCTTGCTGTTACCCTCCCTAGGGGGAAGCCTGATGGAGGGAAACTGAGTAGCGTCGTGGTTCGTGACGAGGAGGTTGGGGGAAGAGAGTCGCTTCAGTTGGTGGACAAGCATATGGCCGCGCTTGTAGTCAGAGTCGTTGGCGATGAGCATACCAGTAGCTCTTCCGGCATCGCTAGGATCGGCTTCCAGATCGGCCTCGATCTCGTCTTGCGTCTCGGCACCCAAGTCCAGACCATCTTCCTTAGCGAAGGATCGGAGAACCTTGCGAACACGAGCCTCCTCGCCCAGGTGGATCATCTCAAGCAGCTGCGCCGCCTTGCTTCCAGGCGCGGCACACATGTCCAGGACAGTCATGCCAGGGTGGAGGTCCATCAGCAGAGGAGGAATCATGCTGACGACTTCCTGTCGGCTAATGTTTCCAACGCTCGTCTCGGAGACCAGGAACTTTTGGAACGCGGCGAAGGGAGGGAACTTGCGGATGACGTTCTTGGGAGTGGTCATCCACCAGGCCAAATCATCGGGGTACCAAGGCACAGGCTGAGGGGGCTCGACAGGGCGACCATCCTGGTGCTCGATGTTGACGATCTCGGGGATGTATCTGGTCTGAAGGAGGCCCTTGACGGTGAGGGCGTGACTGTGTGGCGATCAAGGTTAGCAGGAAGTTCGCGACACGGCGACACGTGAGACGCACCCTTTGGAACCGCAAAACCTGAAGCTGTTGGGGAGCTCGCGTCTGAGAGCCTCCCAGTAAGCATTCTTCTCCTCCTCGGGGAGCTGAAGCAAGGTGTCGTAGAAGCGCTGAAGCTTCTCGTTCTCCTTGGGGATGACGGGATAGTCTCTCCAACCGCCTCTGTCCTGCGCGCCTCCTCCTCGGCCGCCGCCGCCGCCTCTTCTATTCTTTCCCTGTATGTCGCGTCATGTCAGCAGAGCGCAATTGGCGCGTCACGGGTTTGGGGGGTGCGCACCCTGAAGCTCTTCTTGCCCATGGTCGCAAATGTTTTGGAGTGATTGAGCTGAGCTTTGCGACAGAAATTTCGACGGCAGAAAAAAGCCAAAGGCCCAGGCCATGCCCCGCCGCTTTTACGCTTTTCAGCACCCCGCCTGCGCGCTAATGCTGCTAGGTTTGAGGCTGGGCTGCAGGTCCTTGACCCACAGATTATCCTCAGTGAGAGCATATGGTTGCAAGATGTATTCAGACTTTTGTCCGAGGTATGTCATATTTTCCTTTGTTTTCTCCAATTTTTTTGCGTCTAGTTGGCGGACAAGTCATTGTCGCTTTTCCAAGCCCTTGGTGGGGACTGCTGTCCACACTTCATGCCAGACAAGTCAACGCATGATAGTGTATCCTCCTCCAAGAGAGGTAGCTAGTAAGATATGGTGAATAGAGATGGGAAAATGTTGGATGAGAGAGATCTCAAGTATTAACTCTTATTAGGATATTCTGTCATCATTTTAGTATTTTTCTTAATAATTGTTCTCACAAAGCTGAGGCCGTTGAAAAGAGTCAAAGCTCAAACTTGCACCATCAGTGCGCGACTCGAGAAACCAGCATGTGATGTATAATCTATCCGAAAGATTGGCATAGAAAGTTGGAAAATCCATGTTCATAGACGATTGGTCAATTGTTACATCCTCACAACAATATCTGAGGCCAATAGAAATTGTAAGCAGACCAAGCCGAAGCCGAAGCCGAAGCCGGATACCCAGTTTTCGAGGCAGATTGAACCAGTAGCATCTTCATCTCATAACTTCGGTCCGAGCTACTGCACCTTAAACATGACGAGTTCCTCACCTTCAACTTACACGTGAACTTGACCTCATATTTGAATATTTTCCAAATTTTAAAATGAGAACTACTCAAGATCGTCCGCCTCGACGGCCAAATGGCAGACCGGAAGCTTGTGATCCATGTCGAGCACGCAAAGTAGCTTGTGATCACACTCGACCTAGCTGTGATCGATGTCGAAAGCGAGGAGAGGCCAGTCGATGCGTCTACACTACGACAACTTCACGCTCGAGGAGCAGGGTTCAATTTTACTCGGAACAACCTGACGTATCTTCTCCATCATCTCAGTCTTCCAGGACAGTAATGCGCAACTCTGTTTTTGGTCCTGGCTATCTCGGGTCGACAAGTCATGCGTCCGTCTTTAAAGAAACCAGAGATAGCCTCTCTATTCTTGAACAGCCCGACACTCCAAATATTGAGTCAGACACGGCTCGGCAGCAAGACCAGTTGGACATTGGATTTCATGATTTGCCTCTCCCAACTCGTCAGATGTGTCTTCTCGTTCTACAATATCTCCCAGGTCAACGAGATGCTTGCATGGTCTTCCACGGTGATCCTTCGTCCTCTAGCAAGAAATCCTGGACCCATGTTGCGGTAGCCCGAATTATCCAATCGCTTCAAGACATATTTAGGTACTTTGCTCAACACGATTCCCCTCTGGAAAAGGTTGCCGATGTGCTATGCCGCAACACAGCACGGCCCATGAGAGATGATTTGACCAATGCGAAAGACTGGATGGATCAATTTTGTGGTCACGAGTTACGATGGGAGGCCATCGGTCTACTTTGGGCTCATATAGAGGGTCTATCAGATGCTCTTGGGTCTCTTGATCCCCGTCAACTGCAGTGGGTGCCAGGCAAAGAATCAACCGAACTTGCCTTGACCAGCCTGGGCTACTGTATCGAAATCTCACGCCACTTTACCGCGGGAAACGCCCTTCTTCTTGATCTCTGCAGGCGGAAGGGTACACTTGGGACGTTGATTTACGGAGATGCGAGTAAGACAATGGCTGCTCCCCGAGAACCAGATACTGAATCAAGATAGGCTCTACGTTCTGGGACTCGCACAGCTTGGCTGTGTCCATGATGATATTCCTCGGGCTTCATGCTCAGGACAGTGCGTCAAAATCACAAGTCCAGGAAGAATTACCTTCATTCTGCACCGAATATAAACGGCGTCTTTTTTCTTACATCTTCTTCACCGACAAGTCCATCGTTTCCTTTTCTGGCAGACCTCCACTCATAAGTCGTCGCTACTGCTCGACTGCGCTCCCCTTGGATCTTCAGGATGAGGATTTGATGTCAGATCAGGCTACTCTGGCCGAGGCTATGAAAACGCTAGACGACAGGGGCTGGCAAACACAAGGAAGGGTTCACAGCGTCACGTTCATGAGGGCACGTATAATGTTGGCTTATGTCCTCGATGAGCTGGTGGAGATTGCACTTGGCAACGATGCTAATATCACAGTTGATTACCTTGAGTATGTTGACTGACCTTTGAGAGGTACACTGCTGACATTTGACCAGAAGTGTAAAGGCACGCCAACTAAAAGTCTTCGCTGGATACCCCTCGAGCCTAAAATACAACCACGAGGATTTATCTGACCCCAATCTTGACATTAAAATTCTTTACGTCAGGATCTTGACTTATTTGGCCATTCTGCGGAATATCTTTTTGGTGGAGAGGCTGCTTCTCCAGCATGGTGGGGTTGACGAGGGCAACTTGCTCAACACCAGCTTTGATTTAGTCAGAGTCACGGTTGTCCTCTGGCTGCATAAAGATCGATTCGCCGAAATGCGGCGTAATTTCGAATGGCTGGTAAGTTATTATGCTTCACTCGAGTGCCAGATTTCTCACGGAATAATAGTTGATGGCTTATGCTGCGCCAGGGGGTGGCATCCTCTGTCAAGAGTTGCTTCGACCAACATTCTACGGCACTCACCCCCTAAACCCTGAGCTTTCACGATCGAGTATCGTCCAACAGCTGAGTTTGCTTGCTGCATTTCTGAATTGGGTTGGCCCAACTGCGCCAAACAGCATCATGTGTGGTGACTGCCAGACAATCATCCAGCGCGTGCTTGACCAGCATCTAAACACAGCTACAGAAAACAGCAGGGATTTAGATTCTTTGGGATCACTTTTGCCACATTCATTGGGTTTTCGGTTTGATTTGTTGAACACCTTTGACTGGCTCCAGAGTGGCATACGATAGTACAAAGTTTCTTGTCACGCAACCCGCTATTTGATCCAGATGCTGCTGTGTAGAGAACAGCACCTTTAGAAGGGCAGCAAGAGGCTTTGTTTTCCAATATTAATCTATCAATCCATATCACCAATGACCGCTCGTAAGCCCTTGCAGCTCCGTCGATCAGGGGACTTGGGCTGGGCTAGTCTCTAGCTCGGCGCGCTATTGATCTGATATGCGCCATTCCAGCTTTCTGGGCCAGCTGAAACAATAACGGTCTCTTCTCATTTACCGGGGGATTCAGCAAGGGTGCAAAGTGCAAGTGGTTCAAAGACCAGTGAGTACCCCTGCACTGGCGTTTCGATTGACTGATCGCTTCCCGCCATGAACCAAACTGCTGGATACACCAAGTCAACTCCACAACACTACACAGCATGCTCTCCATCTCGTAACAATGCCCCGTTGAAATTGTGGAATGTCGCCAATCTCCTTCATCAGGAAGATCGGCCGTTGAGAGGGCTTTCCAAGTGCCGTATGGGGAATGGATAGCCCGGAGCCGTCCGTGAAACTATTTGAAAGCCACAAGGCTTCGCATGCCACTATCGCCGTTCTAGCGCCTCTAAATGAGCTCTCCCGTGTAAGCCAGCTCAGGGGCGGGTCAAGATGCTCTCCCTATATGAAAGGGCTCATTCACTCTTCTGCCGGGTCTCCATCATCCAACTTTTGTTATCCACTCTTTTGATCTTTTTCCATTCTTTCGTTTAACCCACGATGCGTTCCATCGTGGCCCTGGCCGCCTTGGCCCTCTCGGGTTCTGTCCAACTGGCCTCAGCTAGTGTTTGCCGACCCAGCAAGACTACGGATCTTGCGACCACGACGACATCTACGAGTGCTCCCGTGGTGACCAACGAGCTTAAAGGCGCCAAGTTCGCCCGTAGAGCTCCCGATGGTGGCATCGTTGACTTTGAGAGCAGCGGTGATGCTCAGCATGCGGATGAGGGATACAAGGGCGATGGTAGCAAGGATAATGGCTGTGTTCAGATGCATGCCGACTCTAGCCCAAAGCGAGCCCTGGGTCCGGATGTTAGCATCTCGCAGCAGGTGACTGGTCTGAACCCATCTACGCCCTACACTATCCGGTTCTATACCGCCATCGTCCTCTACCCCCAGACCACGGAGAGCTGCTTTATCAGAGCCTTCCTCGGTGGTGATGCCTTCTACGAGCAGGCGATCTCCACCTCGGGCCCTACCGCGGCCTACAGTTCCGTCGTCAGGCAGGCCAGTGCCCCGGCCAGCTCGGCCATCTTTTCTATTCAGATGCAGTGCGGTAGTGGCAATGCGGCCATGATTTACGTCGACTCCATCTTCATGTCCAACCAGGTTACTCCTCAGAACATTGACGACTTTGACCTCGTTGGTGATGACGACGATGTCGAATCCCCTACAACCACTGCCGATGCTGAGACTTCGCAGGCCAGCTCTACGGGAACTGTGCCTCCTGAAACTGAGACTGAGACTGCTATTAGCTCTGAACTTCCTGGAACGGAGAGCCAGACTGTCACTAGCACTGAGCTTCCTGAGACAGAGAGCCAAACTGCTACCAGCACCGAGCTCCCTGAAACCGAGAGTCAGACTGTCACCGGTGCTGAGACGACTGCTACCATTGATGTGGAAACTTCTCAGACTAATATCGAGACTGGAACGACTACCGGCACTGAGACTAGCGATATCGAGACCAGCACGGCTGCTGGCACTGAGACCAGCGACATTGAGACTGGCACCACCACCGCCATCGAGACATCACAAACCGAGGACGCTGAAACCGGCACCACTACTGCTTCTGAGACTTCCCAAACTGAAGATGTCGAGACTGGCACAACTACTGAAGCCCAATCCACAACTGAGAGCGAGTCTACCGTCACCTCCCAGGAGACATCTGAGAGCACCACTGTTTCTGAAGAGTCCACCACCGCTTCCGAGGAGTCCACCACCATGAGTGCAACCACATCCTCTGCATCATCCGAGCCTACAATCAGCAGAATCTGTGCCAACGTTGGGTCCAACCCTGACGACGGCAAGGGCTGCGACAAGAGACCTGTCACAGCGGACCCAGATTTCTACTTCTCCTTCGTGGGCAACATCGAAAAGGAGCAGTGTGCTGCCCGCTGTCTCGGTGACGACAATTGTGGTCACTTCGAGTACCGCTATGTCAACGATTGCCACAAGGAATGCCGCATTTATTCCACCAGACTGGCCTCCGACTCGCCCACCGGTCCTTCTGGCGATACAAACATCTGGGCCTACGACCGCAGCTGCGCCTGGCAAATCCCCTGTTGGCAGCCCCCAGCTGACAACGTCTGCTTGAACAAGTTTGCTGATACTCCAGCGCCAACTTGTGTCCGCCGAAAGGCCACGCTCAAGCAGTGTGCCCAGCCCTGGCTCAGACTCACCGCACCAGACTGCACGCCCGAAGAGACGTGTGCTGGAGCCTGCGCGACTTATACGGGATGCGTCGCCTTTTCCCTGTCCTCCGATCCTAATGAGCAGCGCAATTGTCTGTTGTATACGGACCGCGTTGAGGATATCTCGGAGCCCGATGATTCCAGTCTTCTTGAGTTTGTCGACCTTGACTGCTATGCCTGCAATGGCAAGAACATGGCTTTGACCACCTACGCCCAGCCTATGGATGATAATACTCCTAAGCCCGATAACACGTGTGCTGCTCCGAACAATGCCAACTTCTTCTTGGCTACCCCTGGGGCTAACACTGCGACAACTCTCTTGACCTCGACACGTGCTGCCACTACGACCGAGGCTGCCAACTTTGCCTAGAACCAGTTTCTCATAGAAAGGGGGAAGCTAGAGGGTTATGAAGATGGAAGCTTGTTTAAACAACTAGCCATGGAGAATACACGGGTCTATATAGTCAACCTTCCTTAATGTCTACTTTTCTTTCACTTGAAACAGATGCTCCCAACAGGCTTATAAACTTCAAATGTATTCATACAATCTCAATTGATTTGGGTATTCAGTACAGTCATTACATGCTGGCTAGCAGCTGTGTTTCAACTTGGATCCCTTGTGAATGGCTCTAGGCCGGTGATCCGTTTTGCTCTTGGCAGTAGAATTCCTCCACTTTCACATCGGAGGTAACCATTCTCGTAGTCTGATCCCGTCCCTTTTAGATGCCCGTTTACATCATTAGACCGCCAACGAAACCAGCCATGGCGACACCCAGGCTCATGAGTCCCCAGCGGATCTCACCCCGGGCCTCGATACCGGCATTGGGTGCTGCGCTCTCGGTCGAGCTGGCGGTGCTAGAGGCGGCGCTTCCAGTTGATGTGGAATCCTCAGAAGAGCCCGAGGAGGCCGTGGCAGCAGGGCCAAGCTCGCCGCCACCAGTCGAGCTGGGCTCGACGGTCTCATCAACGTCGGCAGCGGCCTTCTTGTAGGCGGCAAGGGTCCTCTGTCCGCTGGATCTAATTTAAAAGGTCAGTATTTAATCAAACTTTTGAGGGTCGAAGCGAACTTACGGAGCATTGATGACACCAACCATACCGCCCTGGCAGTGACCCTGAACGGCACAGTAGTACCAGATGGGTGTCTCGGCCTCGACATTGATGGTAAAGACCTCATCGCTGACGGCATCACTGACGCTAAAGTCACCGCTGAAGAAGGCGGTGCTGTTGAGGGGCTCGCAAGGCTTGTCGAAGCTGCTCTGGGCGACAGAGTGTGTGCCCTTGTAGAAGTGGAACTCGACTGTGTCTCCAACAGCGGCCTCCAGGTCGGCAGGTGAGAAGGTGAGGCCTCCATCGCCGACCTTGACCTTGTGGACTGCGGCGTAAGCGGCGGGGATGAGAGAGAAGAGGAGAGTAGAGGAGTGCATTGTGATTGATTGGTTGATGTGCTTGATGGTGAAAGACGGGTGGGTATGTAGAGGTGCAAGGCTAGCTTGTATATACAAAAGATGAGTGTGATTAGATTGATTGATTGATTGATGATCCAAACAAAACAGAGTCAACCTTGAAGCTCTTTATACTCTTGATATCAAGACCAAAAACAACAAAAGTAGTACGTAGTATCCCCAAACCCATCGAGGGGTTAGCCTCAAACAGGGATGAAGCAAGAGGCGGCCGCCCCTGGACACATCTCTTACACAGCCACGACGACGGACAGTTTGATGCGCCCGAGTCGGGGTATGAGCCAAGCAGCGTTTTAGAAGAGAAGGGCGCGCTTGATCAAACCGGAAGCTCCCAAGAGCCGAGGCCCTTTCAGTTCTCGTATGGCACTTATTTACCTTTGGCGCCGGCAGATGCATGCCGTCGAAGCGACCCCCAGAAAGGGACAAGGTTTCACCAGGGTCAAGGGTCTAGGGTCCATGCGACCCGCCGTCATATCCAGCACAGCCTCTGGCCGGCCAAGCTTTGCACCCATGCTAGTAAGGATTTTTGGTTTGGCTGGGGGAATTGGAACTGGCAATATTTCAAATCATGCCGGGTGGGAGAATCTCTTCAAGCCTCCAAGGTGTCGCCATTCCCCTCTGTGTCTGTCTGTCTTGGAATTCTCTGCAGATGCATCGTGAATGCAGTAATGCTTACGTGTGTCTGGCTGACAGACAGCAGTCACTTTTTGTCTGCGAGATTCAAGCTGTACATACAAGGCTTAGCTCCTGTGCATAGCATACAAGACATAGGCGAGTTGATGCGCTGTGTTTCAGCTCTGCGTTGTTGGTCTCAGGTTTCGTTTCCATAAACATACACTCCGTACTTGACCCAAAAAGTGCAACTTGCAAACGGGTTTGTAACTACGGAGTAAGGAGTGCAGGGTTCATTAATTTGCAAGCTACGCCAAGGCTAGGTTATTAGCCACCCTAGAGCATCATGAGAACGGCGTGGAGGATGATGTACACACTCACCAAGATTGCAGATGACACCTTAAAGAGTACAAAATGAGCCGTAATATGATGTCTTTCATAGTTAAAATTGAATTGCTGGTTATTTAATAAGTATCATTTCCTTCAGCGTTGGTACTTGGTTCGTATGACATCCAATATTTGAACCTTACTGAGACAATCTTGGTCCCAAGGGACTCAAAGTCAAGTTACAAACCCAACTTAATCTTCAATTGTAAATTAAGACTATGAGCCCATGGAAAATATATATCAAGGTAGTGAGTAACCAAAAAATGGCACCAAGTTGTTGCATAATTCGAAGAGTTGAGCGTCATGGCCGAGGGGTGGGCACCACTTGACAGGGGTTGAATGAAATCTGGGGATTTGGGGAGGGGCTTTGATATGGAGATGCCCTCACATCATATACGGATTAATCATAGAAGATGAAAGTTGCCAATTAAGTGATCCAGTCCTATGGGAAAGCTGAATCTTTCAGCCAGCAGCTCGGAGGGTCGACATCCAAGCGCCTTTGATTTTCTCTCAACGGGGTGCACCTCAAGTTTTCTCACAAGTTGGAGATGGCATCTATACAGTACAAGTATCCTGTACCCTTGCGCTAAAGAGGTCAATCGGATGACTATCATGCCAGAAATCGACAAATTTATGCCTATATGGGCAGCTCTTCTCACCAAAATCAATAGAGCTCAATAGTAAGATTTCCTGGCCCAAAAATGTGGCCTGATATCATATATGATGAATTAATCGAACGTCTGCTTAACGCAGATCGATATATCCTTAAACGTGCACTCGTAATCGGCGTCCCCTTTCTTGTTCGTAGCAAAAACACCCACACAAGGACCAGTAAAGTCCCGATCTGTCAGATCCAAGATATCAACATTGCCAGCCGACACCCAACCAGTGTCTCCTGTCTCAGGGGGCTCAGTCATCCACGTGAAATCAAGGTTTGACTCTGAGTACAGCAACCTGAAGTGAATGTCAAAGGCGCCTGTTGGGTTTCCCATGTCCTTCAGCGAGGCGACTTGGGTACGATTGCAAATAGTCTTGGCTCTCCCGGTGTTCTTGATTTCAAAGTAAATAGAGCGGTCGGAAAAGTCATAAAAGACTCTTGCGTAGCGGTGTTCGTCCTTGAAGCAAGCCAGACCTGCGATCACCGAAAAAGATTCCGCCTGATCTACAGCGAGAACCACTCGATCTTCTCCGTGGAGAGAGCGTTGTCGTCGGCCTAAGAAGGATACAGCAGCTGAAGGCTCAGATAGATCAGTCGAAGATGCTCGGAGGGTGACCTGTTGAGCATCATCACTGATTTGATAGGCGCTGAGGTCTGGGTCGCGTAGGTAGACCAAATCAATCGTGGGATTCAAACGAGAGGGAATGTTGTCCTGTTTGCCCTGAGCAGGAAAAGACCCAATGGGTGGCTGAATCACCGGCCATGAATCTCCGGTCGGCCATTGGACTGGCGTCAGGAAGGTTTCACGGCCCATTCCGTATCGTCCCTGCTGGTCCTTTCGAACAGCTAGGCACACGATCCACCAGTTGCCCTTCGTATCCTGAACCAGGTCTCCATGACCATTGTGCTGGATGTATTTGTAGCCACTGCTCCCAGGGCTTGGTGCCAGAACGGGGTTGTTAGGACAGTCCTCGTACGGCCCCCAGAGGTCTCGAGAGCGGGCAGCTGAAAGCTGATGGCCTTCAAATGTTCCGCCCTCAGCAATGAGGAGGTAGTACCAGCCGTCTCGCTTGTAGATGTGAGGGCCCTCGGGTGTAATCTTGCTTGAGCCAGTCCACATGAGCCTCGGGGGTGCAAGATGCTCGCCGGTATCGATATTGATTTCAATGCCGTGGATGGTTGGCTCCTCCACAAGATCCTTGCTCCATAAACATCCAGCGATAAAGACCCGACCGTCATCATCAAAAAAGAGGTCTGGATCAATACCCCAGAAGTCTACATAGACCGGGTCGCTCCACTGGCCAGACGCGATATCATCAGTGGAGATGATGAAATTCTTTGTCTTGACAAGCTCGGAAGGATGAGGCGGCTCCTCGCCGGGCTTTAGCTCTGGGTCCACGTGACAAATGTTTGTGCAGATGATATATGTTCTCCCACGGTGATGGCGAATCGTTGGAGCCCAGAGGCCTCCTGTTTCAACAATGACATCGCCAGGAGGGCCATCTAGGTGGTGAATCCGTGTAGTAGCTGCCGACAGGGAAAGCTGAGATGGCCGATTGATGGCGTTGCCTACAATAGTCAGTAACCATTGTTTCGTACCCACGAACGAGTGAATTTGAGAGAGAGGTGACCACATACCAATATGTTCCCAGGATACAAGATCCTTTGAAGCAAAGATGGGCAGACCAGGGAATATATGGAAACTCGAGTTGACAAGATAAAAGGTGTCGTCGATACGGACAACCGAAGGATCCGGCGCGAAGCCGGGAATAATGGGGTTATTCTCACCCATGCTTGACCAATAAAGACCAAAATTGCTAGTATTTTTCTGGTTGAGAGGGCAGTAAAATGTAAGGGAATTTGAGCTGCCTCTGAATCGCCTCAACAAAGTCACCGCTTTAAGAAAAGGCAAATAACCGTCCGGCTAAACACAACAGGCCACTACTCGGGTAAAATGATCCCGAGGGCGGGGCAAGTGAATAAAGAGACTAAGGGGTGGCCTGGGAATGAGGGAAAGCTGCATGATTGCATATGCAGGGGACAGAATAGCACAGGATGTTAGTGACTCGTCCTGAGGGGGTCAACGTAAATCCCGAGAAGAAAGCAAATTGTGCTTGCTTAGGTTCAAATAGAAGCTCACTAATCATGTGAGAGTAACAACTGCCCTCTATTTCTTTGATTATCGTTTTAAACTGGCCATACTTTAGGTAGGATCATACGATATTATTTCTATAAGACGATACCTATACGGGATCTACACAACCAACCACAATTTCAGATGAGATCGATTTCCTCCTCATACACACCAGAGAATGTCAGTGGGGAGAACTTAGAGCACTTCACACCGTACACTTGGCTAATATATTTTTTAGTGCTTCAACACGTCAAAGGATCCGCTGCGAATGGCTCTGCTCTGTACTAGACGCCGAAGGACTCCTTGTACAGGACAACAGTGCTGGCAGCAAGATGCCCATAGCGAGATGAAAGCATCTGAGGTTAGTCTATTTCGAACTTGTTTCCCCCGAAACATGCTAGTTCGCCGGGACATTGGTAGTAAGGTGGTACAGCCTCAGCGGCTTGCATGACACCATGGCCCTTGTGGTGTGAATCCTAATGGTTGCTCTTGGCGAATTACTGTTGGTGTCCCAAGACTTGATCAACGGAAGCCGTGAACTCGCTCATTGGCCCCACGGTCATCCTTCTTGGCTGCCAATCCGCCAAAACAAGTAGCCGTAAATACTGCGATTGGCTCAATGCAAATGGGCGGCCAACCTGATACCATAGCTGAACCTTGCTACAATATCTATGCATGGTATTCAGCCAGAGCGGATGATCCCGGTTAAAGTCTATTCGGTCTCAGCTATACCGATTAGCGATGAATGATGAGAGAAAAGACAATGAGTTTATCAACGCACCAAAGGGTCTCATTATGGGCTTGCAAGCATCATTACCCAAGAATCCTCAAAGATGACTGTCAAACTGTATGTTTCGGAGGATGAACCCTCAATAAAATAGCTTCAGGTAAACGGGAAGCCTTTCCTTGTCAGGGGAGCCGAACTGCAAAACTCGTCACTTTCAAGTGCAGAATATATGGAACGTGTGTGGCCCACCATGGTAGAAGCCAACATCAACACTCTGCTTGGCTCGGTCGGTTGAGAGCAGATTGAGCCTCAAGAGGGCAAGTTTGATTCTGGGCCTGGATCTCTGCTTGGTTTCATCTTTGGGTAGCCACTAACATATATGAACTAGGTGCTTCGACGTACACACCGTCATGGGTCAAGACCAATCCAACACGTTTTCCCCCTAGTGCTGGTGAAGAACGTATCCAGTGGTGTGGATGTCACTCACACTCTCTTGCCTCTGTCTTCTGAACTTGTGTCAGCCTTCGCCAAACCATTTACAAAATTGATGCAGCATCTGAAGCAAGTCGACCAAGAGCAATCTACTGTCAACATGGTTCAGGTTGGGAACGAGCCTGGACTTCTTGGGGGCTCCCCTAACTACTCTTTGCTGACCAACAGAACCTTCACGTCCCCAGTGCCTAAGGACCTGGTTGACTACTTACAGAGCTAGAGTCTTCAAAGACTGCCGCATTTCTTTCCAGGGCTCCTGGGGGTCGGTATTTGGTCCCAACGCAATAGCAAATGAGCTGTTTACGGAATATCACTTTGTCAAGTATGTTGAGACTGTGACAGGCAGCCTGCCCGCTCCCCTTGTGTATCAACGTTTGGCGCAGTGCCGGAGAGGAGGCAGATCTACAATTGCCCGCCTGTGACTGGTGGAGTATGACTAGGATGGCCGATGGCGGGGCAGTGAGGGGTGGTAGATCTGCGGGATACCCTCCACCGATATCGGAACTAGTAATGACTCTAACTGCAAATTACATAAGCTGACTCTAGTACTAAAACAGCCCTCTCTTCTCACACCACTCGAAAACGAATCCCGATGTGAGAAAATCTTGCTCGGGTTTCTCGGATTGGATTCTGCTGCTTGCTTGTCCAACATGTCACCACCGACTAGCGACAGGGGCTACTCGCTCCCAGACCCAACAAGTGACCTACACTGGGGCGATTATCGTGGAGGTATTTTATTCTATGCCTACGGCACAACATAACATATCGCTCACCTGGTGTCTAGCCATTCACGAGATATTCGCATCCAATGCGAAGCGTGTGCCCGATAGGACATGTGTTATTGAGACTCGGAGCTCCAAATCTCCTCAACGCACCTTTTCGTACCGCCAGATCAACGAGAGTTCCAACCAGCTGGCACATCATTTCATAACTCACGGCTGCAATGTGGGCGATGTTGTCATGATATACGCCTACCGAGGGTCAGTTATCAGTTGTTGTCCAGTCACCCATCTCACTAACAATGGCACAGCGTCGACCTCGTCGTTGCCTACATGGGTGCTCTCAAGGCTGGTGCAACCGTCAGCGTGCTTGACCCGCATTACCCCGCGGAGCGTCAGAAGGTCATCTTGGATGTCGCGAGACCAAGATTTCTCGTCTACATCCAGAAGGCCGTCGACGAGTTTGGCAAGCCGCCCGAGCTCGTTGAGGACTTCATCGCCAACACCCTGGACCTCAAGTCTGTCATTCCAGCCCTACATCTTTCCGACAATGGTGAGTTGAGTGGCGGCCATGTCGACGGCCAAGACTGCCTGGCAGCTCAGGCGTCCAGCAGAGAGCAAGATCCCAGTGTTGTCGTCGGTCCCGATTCCATTCCTACCCTGAGCTATACAAGCGGCAGCGAGGGTAGGCCGAAGGGCGTTCAGGGGCGTCATTTCTCGCTCACCTACTACTTCCCCTGGATGGCAGAGAGGTTTGGCCTTTCGGAGAAAGACAGGTTCACCATGCTCTCCGGTATTGCCCATGATCCGATCCAAAGAGATATTTTCACGCCGCTCTTTCTGGGTGCCGTGATAGTCGTCCCTCCAGCTGAAGTCATCACGTACGGATTGCTAGCCGAATGGATGCACGAGCACAAGACCACCGTCACTCATTTGACTCCTGCCATGGGTCAGATTCTTGTTGGTGGTGCCACAACTCAGTTCCATTCCCTTCGAAATGCCTTCTTTGTCGGAGATCTTCTCACCAAAAAGGATTGCAAGAAGCTACGCGACCTCGCACCCAACACTACCGTCATAAACCTCTTTGGATCGACCGAGTCGCAACGCGCAGTGTCCTTTTTCGAAGTCCCGAGCAAGGCCAAGGATCCGGCCTTTCTTGAGTCCGTGCCGGATATCATTCCGGTTGGCCAAGGCATGAAGGATGTTCAGCTCTTGGTCGTTGATCGTGAGGATAGGCACAAGCTGTGCGGAGAAGGCGAGCAAGGCGAGCTGTGGATCAGGGCTGGAGGTTTGGCCGAGGGATACCTCGGTGATGACGAGAGGACAGCAGAACTAAACCGATCCAAGTTCGTTTCCAACTGGTTTGTTGACCCTGCCAAGTGGACACAGCAGAACAAGCACCAGGACCTCCCCCATTACAAGGGCCCGCGAGACCGAATGTACCGAACTGGTGATCTTGGCCGGATCCGCCCCGACGGAAGTGTCGAGTGTACAGGCCGGATCGATTCTCAGGTCAAGATCCGCGGCTTCCGAATTGAGCTGGGCGAGATCGATATCAACTTGTCCCAGCACCCGTTCGTACGCGAAAACGTCACGGTTGTTCGAAGAGACAAGGACGAGGAGCAGACCCTTGTCACATACTTTGTCCCAGAGACGAAGCGATGGTTCCAGCACCTCCAACCCCATAACGATGGGGAAGCCATCGAGCAGGAAATCGCCTACGAGACCATGGCTGGAATGCTCAGACGATTCAAGCTCTTGTCTGACGACTGCAAGAAGTTCCTGGCGGCCAAGGTTCCCAAGTACGCTGTTCCCAGCATGTTTATTCCTCTGGCCCGAATGCCCTTGAATCCGAACGGCAAAATTGACAAGCCCGCACTCCCCTTCCCCGACGAAGCAGATCTTCTTCAAGTCGCCAAGAGGAGGGCTTCGTCAGTGATTGCCAGCATGACCGACACTCAAGCTCGACTGGCCAAAATCTGGGCAACAGTTCTTCCTAACCGCACGGCACGTATGTTTGTGCCTGAATCCAACTTCTTTGATGAAGGTGGCCACTCAATCCTTGCACAACAGATGTTTTTCCGCCTCAAGAAGGAGTGGAAGGATATCGATGTACCGGTCAACGTTATTTTCCGGTCGCAGACTCTTGAAGCCCTCGCCTCGGAGATCGACAGAGCCCAGGACCCTATTGGCCTGCGACTGGACGCGATGCCTCTCATCGGAGATGGCACCACGGAGGATGAGGCATATGCCGCGGATGCGAGGGATCTAGCGTCTCAGCTTCCCGAGTCCATCCCACAAGCACCCGGGCCTCAGAGCTACACAGAGGCTGGGCCCACGGTGCTTTTGACTGGTGCGACAGGCTTCCTCGGCTCCTATGTCCTACACGAGCTCCTCGAAGGCCCTAAGAAAGCGCATGTAATCGCGCACGTCAGAGCCAAGGATGCAGCGGCAGGCTTGGCACGCGTCGAGGCGGCAACAAAGGCCTACGGCTTGTGGTCCTCAAGCTGGGCGAGCACAAACAGACTTGAAGTTGTGGTGGGAGATATATCTAAGCCACGCCTCGGCCTGCTCCAGGAGACATGGGATCACCTCTCCAATACGGTAGACCTAGTCATCCACAACGGCGCCCAGGTCAACTGGATGCTTCCGTACTCCAGCATGCGAGCGGCCAATGTGCTGAGCACGTTGGACTGCATCCGACTTTGCTCGACAGGGAAGCCCAAGCGACTGGCATTCGTCAGCTCAACCTCGACGCTGGACAATGACCACTACGTGCAGCTCTCTCGAGATGTCGAGACTGGCGTGCCTGAGTCTGATGACCTTGAGGGCAGCCGTAAGGGCCTTGGCACAGGCTATGGCCAGTCCAAGTGGGCGAGCGAGTATGTCATTCGCGAAGCCGGGCGGAGGGGCCTTGTAGGAGCCATCATCCGACCCGGATACATCACAGGCGATCCAGCATCTGGCATTACCGTCATGGATGACTTCCTAGCCCGCCTATGGAAGGGCTGTCTGCAGGTGGGAGCGCGCCCTGACATTGAAAACACGCTCAATGCAGTCCCTGTTACGCAGATCAGCCGCATCGTCGCTGCGGCAGCTTTCCATCTCTCCGCTACTACTGAGCAATCACTGGGCGTGGCCCAGGTTACCAGTCACCCACGCTTAAGACTGAATGAGTGGATGGGTGCCCTCGAGCTGTATGGATTTGGCGTGCCCAAGGTACCGTATCAGGAGTGGGTCACCAAGGTGGTCGACTACACAAGTGACGATAGCAAGGAGGAACACGCTCTGCTCCCGCTGTTCCACTTTGTTACGGGCAACCTGCCCGCAAACACCATTGCTCCCGAGTTGGATGATAGCAATGCCGCAGCAGCTCTGCAGTCATATGATGAAGAGAACAAGAGTCGGGATGCAAAGTCTTCTCCGAGCAGACTTGATATGGATATCCTTGGCATGTACTTGGCTTATCTGGTTGCAGTTGGATTCCTGCCACCACCGACAGAGAAGGGCGAGCATGAGCTGCCAAAGGTTGACGAGACAAGGCTGCAGGCCATTGCTGCAGATAGCTTGGGTGGTAGATCTGCAAGGCCGTAGATGTCATAAAAGGGATAGTAAAAGGACCCCTTCAGTGGGCCAATGTTTAAAAAGGCATGACAACACTGTCGATTGATCTTGTCGAGGCGCGAGGGGCGTGAACATGCCGCTGCGTTACTGCAGGAATGAGACATGCAACCGACCCCATCAACTTGAACCGGCACAATCACTCCTGACAAAACCAGGTACAGTAGTGTATGTTATTGATCATGGCTGAGGTGCCGTGCTACCTTGGCAATCATATTTCATCTTGAGATTTGCGCTAGCTGACAACCTACTTCGGATATGACGAACACCATGCGGGCAGGTATGAATGAGTTGGTTATTAACCCTGTGCACAGCTATAGACACACCCGATTCTCCAACAATCAGCTTGCTTTTCTCGACCACAGTCGAACCAGACTGTCCCTTTCTCTTCCTGGGGTTCATCCAAATTAGCCTCTACCTCATGCCTAGAACGAGTGCAAATATCAAATGACTTGATCTCTAGACTGAACGGAGATGGGCAAGGGCTTAGAGAATAACTCTGCATTTTGAGTTACCGGTAAGTTCTATTTGAGTTTGAAAATAGTCTATTACCTAGGCCCCTCTACATAGTAACTAGTATCCAACCATCTCTTGAAACCTAAACATAGTTCCCCACTTAATAATATCATAAATCATACCTCCGTTGAGGTTGTATCGAGTCCCTGAAGACAAATGGTCCCATGAGTGCCCAAGGACCTCCAGGCGAGTACCTCGAGAGGGGTCAGACTAATCAAAGCCCTCAATAGAGGCACTGCATCATCCTCACCTCACTCGCGCCCTAAGAGCAAGTACCATAATTGTAAAGACCTAGCAGCTAGACGTCCTGCATCGCCCACTGACTGCTAACGGAATAACATTGGGGCGAGGTACGGCTTGGATATTCTTGTGCATTCGTAGGATGTTGTAATGCAACAAGCCCATAGAGGCAGCTACAGAGCCTTTGTATAAACTCTGTGGGTGTCGAATATTAGCATTGGATGGGTCAGATAGTAGGTGCGAGCAAGGGTCAGACTAACCCATCAAACTGGGACCCTACTCCAAAGAGTTCAAGGCCCATCTCGGCCTGTGAACGACCGCCAGAAACGCTGCCAGTAGGGACAGCATCACCTTTTGGTGGGAGGGAGCCTCGGCGGCATCTCATGCTAGATGTCTCATCCACGGACCCGCTGGAGACAATGATGCTTGCAGGAGTTAGTAAGAGTGTGTATCTGGGACAGCCATATCATACTCATTGCTTCCTGAGTTGTGTGTCTGAGAGTCCATGTTGGGTATAGGTAACAAGTGAAGGAAGAAAGCAAAAATGGCGGGGATCGTGGTGTCAATGATGGGAATTGGAGCAGGGTGAATTGTGCTGAAGAGTGATGGAAACAATAGAACAATGCCGCGGGATCGAGGGACCTTTTAAGGTTCCCGGGCCTTTCCCCTCGCCTACGTTCTTCGCCCGACAATGGCCTTCTCATAGCAACAGCAAGCCATTCCAGCTCTCGTTTTTTAAGGCATCCCTGCTCTGCCAGGATCCAGCTCGGTCAATGCAACAGAAACGGATATCAATTGGGCAGTCTTCTTTTGGTTTCAGGCATACTGCACCTGATCACTCTCTTGTCCTGATTACGTAGCTGGTAGGTTTGACGGTGAATGGACAGTTACTTTTTGCAATGAAGCCCCGAGCCTCACTCTGCCGGGCTGTGATGCGTCGTGGGAACCAGGGGGGACGGGCTGGTCCACAGTGGCTGTCAAGACTCCTCGATAATTGGGCTTTCGTCTTTTGCGATGCCGCACAAGGCAGGGCGGTGGCTTGTTTTGAAAAACTGGTGCACCCCCTGCTGACGACCGGCAGAGGATGGCCAAGAATAGCAGGTCTTGATTGGCCTTTCATCTTTTGTATCGAGCCATGATTGGCTTCTCGCCTTTTGCAAACGGTCTTGGCTGTTTTTCCTGTTGGCAGGAGCACCAAAGGCAACCATGGCGGCGAACCATTGGCGGTTACACAGGCAGGCAGACTTTTGTGTATAAGAAAGGCCCCCCAACGTCTTCCTTCAAGACATCCCATCACATCTACACAACCTCATCAACACACTTCCCATAAACTCATCAACTGCTCTCCACAACCTCATCATTCCCTTTCCGTAAACTCTTCAATACATTCCTACCGCCCATCCCCATCTTCTCCCTGCGCATTACCTCTTGTTCCCATCCAGCCTCTTTCTGGTCCCTTCTTTATTGCACTACGGTCGCAAGTACACGCTCCATACCCACACGCTCTCTGCCTTCACAGTCCAAAAGTTCGCCTCAGCCTGACGTCGTCAAGATGAATTCGGATCCAAAGTTCTTGCACATCCCGTACAACAAACGATGGGAGTACTTGAAAGACACCATCATGCAGCTGTACCTTGAGGAGGGTGAGAAGGTTGACCGAGTGGCCTCCAGAATGAAGTCGGAGTATTCTTTTGATGCTTTGTAAGTCCGGACCCCAACCTAGGTAGGCTTCCAGTAGGTAGATACTAACCTTGACATGGAGACCGAGTGCCTACAAGTATCAGTTTCGGAAATGGGGCATCAAGAAAAGCACTTCTTCTGAAGTCAAGGCGCAGGCAGTCAGGGTGCAGTTGAAGAGGAAGTGGGATGCAAGCACTTCTGACCTCACAATCGTTCAAGGGGGGCGTGGGAAGTCGTTGGACAAGAAGAAGATGAAACGTTTTCTCCAAGACGACCTCAGACATCGCCATGAGCCCACCCTGGCAGGCGGCATGTGAGTTCTCACAGCAGCAATTCCCAAGCCCAGGCCCATTGCTACTTACTTCGTCCATCTAGCTTCTTGCGCATGAATCTTCCATACAACGCCCTTGTTGCTAATTTCATCCAGCCTGGCGGCCCGCCATCACCATTTGCTTCCGTCTCTCATGCCACCTCTCCGGCGACTATCATGGTCAACAGCCCCGACAACCATCGTACCCCTTCTTCTCAGCCAGTTGGACCTTCGCCAACGACTCAGCTGATACGACATAAAGCAAATCTAGAAAGAGCAGACCTGTTCATCCAAGGGCAGTACCAGGAGTTGCTACTCCAACTAGGCCGGGATGAGCGCAAGTAAGTAGCTATGAATCGATGGATGGTTTCATCGAACCATGACTAACTTTACTCTCAACATAGAGTCATGGCGGACTGGTTACATGACTTCTGGATTCATTCCTTCATGACCGCCAAGTACTGGGGCAGAGGTCCTAAAACCTGGACCCCTGGTCAAATTGCTGCAAAGACCTTCGGTTCATTCGGGCGGGAAGATTCGGCTGCTACTCCCGGCGACGCATCAACACCCAGAGCTTCTCGCATCGCAGTCGATCCACCATCCCAGCTCTGTCGATGGAGCATTCACTACCACAGCGACATTAAATATGAGTCTGTACCGTCGCCGCCGCCGGAGAATGAGAACGAGCAGGACATTGAGGATGAGTCAACATGGCTGCCATGGGATGCTTCCCGTGATCACCCCACGCCTGCAGACACAATGAGATCGGTGCTCTCAGACAACAGTTTCTCACGCATCGACGAGCACGACGTCCCACTATCCACATCATCGATAACGAGAGCGGTGCATCGTTCCCAGGACCAGATCGAGGTAGACTCATGGGGATTTGCCATCATGGCAAGGAATTTGGAATCCTTGCGTGCTTTCGAAAGAAAGTATGAAGAGGCGACGCCTCCCAATGACTTGAAGCATATACACCCTTTCCACCTTGCTGCCTCACACTTGGATGGAGCCCACAACTGCTGCTTGATCCTCAATCACCTTATGGCCTCTCTCTGGGGGGAATTTGGCTTAATGACGAATTTTACGAACGGTCTTGGGCATACAGTCCTTGACTCATTGATGGTCAACATACTCCGGTCGCACACCTCGATTAGCCCAAGTGAGGTCTGTCAAGGCTTCGGGAAGCAGAACCAGTTCCCAGGGGAAGAGGTGGATATCTGCGGTCGATGGGACGCCGATTCGAGGTGCATCCGACAGCTCTATGCTTCGGGTAGATGCGCAATTCCGTTCGAATGGAAGCATCCTTACTGTCACACATCGGTTCAAGCCATTTGTCATTCAATCACCACCTTGTTCACGGCAGACTACGCTCCCGACATCAATTCCCCTAGTGGTTTATTCTCAAAGCGTTGTAGCTGCTGCAACAAGAACCTTCAGCTCTTTCCACTCCATACTCTAGTTATGGTGGCATTCTATCTGGGCGACCGTGGAGCCTCGGGGGAGACTATGTTTGGTGCAATTGCAACTTTGAGCTGCATGCTTACTGTTGGTGCAAACCCTTGCCAGACTGCTGAGATATCGATTTCCGCACTCCTTGGAAAGAATACGGGCGATGAATGCACACATAGCTCCGTCACGCCTTCAGAGCTTGCCTCACTCGTGCCAAATGAAGTGGTGGAGTCCTGGGCGCGTGACCGGCAACGTGCCTGGAGAGCATTGATTGCTATAATGGACCTTGCCAATTCAGAGTGGGATGAAGATCGTCTAGCGGGCCCCCTTTCTGGCAGCAGGGATTTTGCAATTCTCTGGGCAGCCTCGCAAACCGAGATGGTAACCTATCGTCGAATTAAGACGATTGATCCCTGGATTTCTGACAGATTCAATATCCAGCAGTTATTGCAAGGACTCGATGATGGACTGGGGCTAGCCAACATCCCGCTCTACAGGGACGGTTTAATGCAGTCTTTCGACGAACAGGGCTGGTTCCGCGGGTACTGGCCGGCAGCTGAGCAAGTGTGCAATCACTACTTTATGAACATGGAGGACTGGCACCGCACAACCTTTATTGATGCTCCTCTGATAGTATGAAGATATCATGATGATGGTCAGTGGATTATGATCATAATATCTAGTAAATACACAGACAGTTCTAGGCAACCTTTCTCGAACCTGCCCTTAGTAGATGTAATCTAACAGATGCCTCACTAGCCAGCTTAGAAGTGCATGCTCTTCTCATTCTCACAATAGTAGCCCTTGAGTCCTCTGAGATGTACTAAACTACGGCGACCACCCTTCACGCGGCGTGGTTTGACCTCTGGATCGGGATATGCGAGTTGCACAAGGGATAATATTAAAGAGTGCATAAAATATTCACGTCTATTTCTAAAGAAGATGCTTTGAAGCGAGATGAATCTCATGAGCCGAAATGAAGAACTTGGTCGAGGTGGACGTTGGTGGGTCGGTCCGTCTTGGCGGCGGCTGCCTAATCAGCCTCTCACACCGCCCGGCAGAATCCATCTATAAAGCTCCGCCTCGCATCCGGCCTTTGCTTGTTTTCCTCTTTTCTTCTTCATACTTACCTTATTCCGATTTACCTCGCTCAAGAATGAGGGAAATCAGCGTGGAGGGCCTGCATTGCACATCGCGGAGTCGCTCCATGCTCCATTGTCCTTCGGGGCCATGGGGGGTGTAATTTTTGATTTATCACATGTTTTCATTGTGCACTTGGCTTGAAGCTGGGACATGAGGAAGACTCGAAAGAAACGAGGTGTATGTGACTATGGCCCATGCCAGATGTGAGACCTAACGGTTGCTAAGCTTGTTAGTCTCCATGGCGTTGATCATTAAAAGTCAACATGCTCGCGTGGAGAGACGCGTCTGTGTTAGCGTTAGCCGTTGACGAGGTGACAGGCTTTGCCACTTCAACACCGCATCATCGGCACAGGGCGACAGCATCTCATGGGTTCTACAGTTCACTTTCCACGTGGTGATTGAAGAAACGTTGCTCGCATTCATTGATTGTGCAACTTGTTGTAAAGAATAACCCAAATAATCCTACACTCCATCCATTCCAGTTCATATCCCAATATCATTACAGTCTCCCATTCCTCTCATCATAACCTTGTGTCCTCCATTACTGCTTCTTCCATTGTCCAGCATTCTCGACGCCCTTGGAGACGCTGTCAAGTCCGCCCTGGACGCCGGTGCCAAGGTTGCCCACCGCGTCGCCGACGGGACGGCCAACGTCACCGGTGGCAGCTGTCAGGGTGTCGCCAACGCCTCGGGTCGCAGCGCCGGTGACGTTTCCAACTGTGCGTCCAAGGCCGCCGACTGTGTTGCCCAGCGTGCTGGTGAGGAACTGAGCGGCTCCGGTAACGCCTTCGGTGGCCGAGTCGGCCGTATTCTTCTTGTCGTCGGTCAGACCCATGATGAATATGTGGTTTGTTTTTGGTTGGTAGTGGTAGGTAGGTTTGTTTTGAAGTTGATTTTTTGGGGTAGATGGCAAATGTTTGCTTGATGATCTGGTAGAAGATTCTGTTCTTTCCGTGGAAGCTTTCGCCTCTTTAAATCCCCTTTGGTGGCACCGTGGCACCCATCTCAAGATCTCAGAAGCAGGTCAAATTACATCACCATATGACGTCAACCCGGACTGTCATCTCGACGCCTCGATTGGAGTCGCAGGATCGACAATTAGCCGTCAACCACACCCCAGGAGCTCTAAAATGACGTCCTTGGACACATAATTACGCGGTCAGCGTTTGAGAAATCGCCTGGAGGTGCCCATGGTTGCGATATTATAGGGTAGCCGAGGTCCGGCTGGCATCATCTCGAGACCACGGCGTCGTGAGGCTTGATGTCATTCTCCGAGAGGCGTCACTCTCATTAGACCCTTGATGATCGATGGAATTTGTTGGGGACACCCTCTTGTGGCTGCCTTTACATGAGGATAATGTCAGATTAATGGGTCGGACTGTTTACCGAGATCTCTGTCAATATTCCTAGTGTTGACTTGGGGGACTATGCAGCCCCCTTGGATCGAGGCAGACGCGATTATCAGGGCATTACCAAGGGCACTTTCAGGCAGGTGACATAATAGAAGCAACTAGATAGGCATTCCTAGGATGACATGAGGAAGATGTGGCATTTCTACGAGTAGCCCTTACCAGCCTCCACGTTCCATCAATAGCATCATCCGAGTCTATAGCATCAGCGAGTGTCCATCGGCATGCAACCAGCCCCAGATAAGATCGAAAACTGAGCTTTGCAATGGATCGTCAAGTGTTTGAGTTTGTATTTGAGCTCAAGACACAGTTGCTTGGTGGGTGGTGACGGAATTGCCCGCAAGCTCGTTGATGAGGCGATAGTCAATCTGCGAGATGCTTTTGGACTCGGAATGGAAGAGAGGAGAGCCACAGACACATGGCTGACTTGTGGGCAGTCTTCTAGATCCGATCTGGCCGATTCCTCAACCTACAATGCAATACCGCTGGGTTTAACTAAAGCTGACCGAGAAGCACCCCGGCTGGGTGATTGAGCAGAACCCCTTCACCAGTGAATCACCCCTTACCATGACATGATGTTTTATAAGATGGTTTACTGCATTGCGTGCTTCCTCACAATCCACCTCCTGCATGCCTGACTCTTGATTTGGTCCTCAATGATGGGATGTAGTCACGCTTGACAACCCCTCAAACACACATATGCAGCCGTCCACAAGACCAAACCCAATCACGCACGACAACTAGAAAAGGGAACCAGGCTGTCGTTTGTTTCGAAGCCCCTCATGATGTCACTCCAAGGCGGTGCCTCGAACCCCCGCACTTCTGCCTGCCCAAGGACCGATAGTGGCGGGATGCTAGGGAGATGTGAAGTTCCTTGTCTTCTCACTCCATCCCCGTTTCTTATGCAAGCGGTTTCCTAGAACTCCAAAGTATTGAACTCATATTTGGGCAGAAGTTGTTCATGCTGAACAAGTTGACCCAACTTGCAACGGCTGTGGCCATGACGAAGAGCAAGCCTACCTTGCGTTCTGCCCTGAGAATCAAGGCCTCTCAAGGAGTTGCATGACTCCGCAACGGAATACGCACTTGGAAGAGGCCGTTCATAGCCGGCATGGCACTAAACGTCGCTGAACGGTCACTAGGTCGCTGCAAGTCCTAAGCAAGCGTGGTGAAACCATCGTTGCCCGCCCCGACTTGTGCACTTTACCCAGGCCAACTTGCACATGCCTTGGTCAGGTTCTCACACTTTGGAGAAGAATGCAGCAACCTGCTTGGAACGAAAGAGAATCTGTCGGTTAAAGGGAACCCATGTTTATGCCTTCCTGCACGATGACGAGGATGACGAGATGTATAGGAATAATTCTAGAGGGGCGTGAGGAGGCTCGACCTATGGCTCGTCAGAGGACTACGAAACTAAGGCCCCCAAAGCACATGCCATATTTTTCCCAGAAAGGAGTAAGTCGTGGGGGTTCCGGGATGGTGCAGTTTCGACGTCTTGTCAACTTGCCCAGGCCCAGTTTCAACATGTTGATGACGACTGTTGCCAAGTACCGCTGCAAAACAGGGCCCTCGCAACGACATGACAAACCATGACCCCTGAATACCGTGAATACTAGTGGATATTTGCCTTGGACATGGCTTCTCTGTTGAAGGCTCTGGAACGAGGACCGAAATCGCTCACAGGACATCTTCCGCCAGGAGAGGATCATCAAGTCCTACATTACTACGCATGCATTCGAACAACAAACATGATCACAGAGAAATGACGTTTAATAAATGTCTTTGAGAAATTATTTGAACTGAAAGGAAAAAAAACAAGGACATGATCGCCCGGCTTTTAATGGTCTATCTCAAACTAGAAATGCAACCCGCTCCTTAACCAATATTAAACTCGTCAGCAGCAGAATTCATCAACATCATGCTCTTCTTCTTGATCAGGTTCTGGTTCTGCCACTCGTCACCACCCTGCTGATCCTGATCCTTCTCGACACCCTTGTTGTTGCGCTTCTTCGTCTTCCTCTCCACGCCCGCACCGATACCACCCGGCGCTTCTCTCAGTCCGTAGCTCTTGGCCGTGTGGCCCAGGTGCAGCTCCGAAATGTCAAAGTGCTTCCTCTCCTCTTTGGTGTGGGTGGCGTACGCCCTGATGTGTGACTTGAAGCCGTTTCGAGCGAGCTCGAGTCGCTTCGTGTCTTCGAGGAGGCGCTGTTCGATGTGTAGTTGGAGACTCTCGGCCTTGTCGTGGTAGGAAGTACCGTCGTCGGGCTTGGCAGATGTTTCGACGGGAAACTCGAGCTTGGTCATCATTCCCTTCTGAAGGATCGTGTCATAAGACTGGGGCGTAGGGGGCGTTGATGACTTGAGAAGCTCGATATAACCCTCCTCTGTTCCGGGGAGAAGGAAAAGGAGAGCGTCACCGGGCCTTCCAGCTCGAGCAGTTCGACCAACACGGTGAATATGATCCGCAAAGCTGAAAGCAGGGTCATATTCGATGACCAAATCAACGGATGGAATATCGAGACCTCGCGAGGACACATCGGTGGTGATCAGGAGAGAGGGTGACTTGCAGGCCGAGAACGACCGTAGAGTAGCTGTTCGCACCGGTTGCGACAAGGATCCGTGCATTCGGTGCAGAACGACCTCGGGGCTCGCGGGTGAAGTGATATACGCTGCCTTGGCCACTGTCTTGGAGATCGACTCCGCCTCTTTCGAAGATGCCACGGGTGCCTCGGCATTGTTAGGATCCCGCAACATCTCGTAGTGAAAGTCGACCGAGTCAGCGCAAGAGATGAATATGATGGCCTTCATGGTCTTTCCTCGTCGGGAAAAGGTGGACTTGAGGTAAGATATCAAGGTAACGAGACGAAGCTTGGCGGGAACAATCGAGTAGTACTGGTGAAGCTGTGCCGGCGCCGTCATGGCCGTTTTCTCCATATCGACCTCGCCCTCCTCCTTCTTGGCTGCCAGGAATGTTGCGTCTGCCAAACTCATCTCTCCTAGCTTCTGCACGTTCATCTTCATAGTGGCCGAACAGAGTACAGTGACTCTCCGGTCAGGAAGAGACTTGAGCGGTGTCCCATTGGCGAGCTTGTCCGAGACATCAACCTTGCGAAGGGCTGCAATAGTCTTCTTCAAGTCATCTTCGAAACCCAAGTCCATCAGACGATCTCCTTCATCCAGAATCAACCATCGAACAGTGCCGAGATCGAGAGCCTTGGTGTTATCAATGTGGTCGGCAAGTCGTCCAGGTGTTGCGACCAAAAAGTTGACACCCTTTCTTATGCGCGCCTTCTCAGCCTTCTTCGACTCTCCTCCGGTGATTGCTGTCGAGACGAGCCAGGGGAATGGCCGAATAAGTTGCTCCAGTACGGTGTGAGTTTGCTTGGCGAGTTCGCGAGTAGGTGACACAATGATGGCAAAGGCTCCAGAGTCGCGGTGAATCTGAGTCTTGCCCTTTTCACTGAGGAGCAGAACGCGATGCAAGATCGGCAAGAGGTAAGAAAAGGTCTTTCCGGAACCCGTCTCAGCTTGCACGAATGCATCTGAGCTATTTTCCAGCATGTGAGGAATAACCTTCTTTTGAATAGCTGTGGGACGCTCCAGGTTCATCTTTGCCAGCTCATCGACCAGGCGGGCCGATAATGTCAAAGTGCCAAAGCTCGCAACATCTGAGAGAGGAGCATTGGTTGGCTCCGGGGCGGTCCAGTCTGATTGCTTCTCCTCCAAATCCGTCTTTTGGGCAGGGTTGTAAGAGAACAGCCGTGAGATGACCTGTCTTCCCTTGTCCGCATGAGGGTTTCGAGGTTGGCCTGAGGCGGAGGATCCCTGGGCGTCGGTGTCTGCAGGCTTTGGTCGTGAAAAGCTCCTAGGGTCTGTCCTGTAGTCGGAATGGCCATACCCTCCATGATCCGTCCTCTGGCGTTTCGTCGATCTTTGCTCATCAAATCCATCTTCTGTAGGCTTCGGCTTTGAGCCCAACCTTGCCGACTTCTCGGCCTGTTTCCTATCACGCCAGCGACCACCCTTGAACTTGACTTGAGGCTTAATAGGTCCAGACCCTAGCTCAAAGTTCAGGAGCATCCCATCGTCGGCCATGGTTGCGGTTGTTGTTTGAGTTGGTTGAGGTGAGAGGTGGGGCTTGCACTCGATATCTTGAAGCTTGGGATATTTTTTTTCTTCCTCTCCTTGGAGCTTATCGATAAGATGGGTGGACACCATTTTGACCACAGTAGTTCTAACCGCTTTAGGAAGGCGGGTCTTTGCTGTTATGCTTCAACTCAAGCAAGGCTGGTCTACATTTTGATATGTTCTTTTCTCACTGTCACGACACCAAACCTGAATAAAGGACCAGTATAGATGGAAGAGCCTAGTGTCAAAGATTATAAATGAATGACGGCCAGTTTTTCGGAATTTCTTCAAATTGAGATTTGACCCTTTTTCACCTTGCTTCGATACCTGTCTGGAGTAGGACCTCTAGGTCAAAAAATGAAGTTATTGTCTAGACTTCTTGGGAGAGTTAGTATATTATGCTGAAATGGCCCTGGGCCTCGATATTTATAGGGAGATATAATTTAACAAAAAACCTCAGGCAACAGAGCAGGCGCCAGTACTTCTTTCTGAGAGATCCGGAGCAACATGACGGGCCTTGCCTCAGTGAGATGTTGATGAGACCAGCCTCGGGCGACATTTGACCGACTTGCTCCTTGCGAATGATGACCATGGGTCTATCGATAAGATCTTATCGACCTTACCACCCATGTTGTACCAGGCCTAGAGTTGTCAGGAATGGGGCAGCCACAATGCCATCCGATGATTTCAGATACAATTGAGCTCCGTCGTAAATCCGAGTATAGATTGCCATGACGAAAATAGTTGTCTCATGACCGTCAATGCGGAAACTCCATGGGGAAAAGGCTCGAGTTTAATTGCAGCGTCGATTAGAGTCCCTGACTTTCCCGAACTTGACCTGTCAAGTGACCGAAATCCTTTGAGTCATCTCTAGGAAAGCGCCGAGATTGCGAAAATGAGTTGTCGTTGGAGTTGACGAATACAACTGGATGACGCAGTTGGATACGAGGCGGGACAACGAGGCATATTCTCAATCCCGTAGAATCTCGAACCCCGGATTATGGCGCGTAAGCAAGCACAAGGGAGGCGCGCGGATGCAGAGTGATGCAACCGCCATTGTGACACGGTTCGCATTTCAGGAGAACCTGATTGCAGGCGATATAATCTACGCACTGTACCTGACACAAAGGCTGTGAACAAACTAAGCCGATGCTACACATGAGCAACCACGATGTTGACACATAACTTGATCAGGCAATTGGAAGAAGCGTCATGAATCTACAGCAAACTTTCCGCATTTCAAAGGCTCAACGTGGTTCCTCAGTTTAATATTTTTCAACCATCACATGTTGAAGGTGTTTGTTGTTATTATTGTCGGACATCGGACTGTTCCATCAAGCCGATAGGAATTAACAAGGCCATGCACGACGTCAAGGATCCAAATGCAAGACGGTGATTGATGGAGTTCGGACCGGGGCAAGTGAAAATGCCGATGCGCCTCATTGCAGCTTACAACCGCTCGGGCTCGGCTAAGCAGCCAAAGAAGGGGAGCTTGGACAGACGAGAGGCAAGGGATATGTCAGCCAGCAGTCAAAGTCAGTAAGACGGGGCTCCGTGACATCCGGGCATCGACGGGAGACGGGTCTTTTTCGTCGTCGGCCCTGTTGCCTGGCCATGTGACGGGAACAAATTGAAAACTGCAGCCCTGTGGTTCCCAGCGGTTGGAGCTAGGCTAGGTAAACTTGGTGCTGACGTTGCCACACTGTTTTTTTCTCGCTTGTGGTTATTTTTTTTTGCCTTTTGCCCTGGGACTGTGGCTAGGGCAGACGGAGTTCAGCTAGACTGCCCGGATGGCAACTCGGGGGGTTGTGTCTTGCAGACATCGGGGTTAACCGTAGATTTGGTGGTGGACCAATTGTACTGATGCTAAATTACTGCCAGTCATGACTTCGTTTCACTCTATTGCAATGTGGTTGTAGATGATACTTGGTAATTTCCCAAGGTCTGCCACACCTTCTCCAGATTTTCAAATCTCCCACACCGAGAAGAGAAAAAACGTGGATGATAGCCGAGGAAGGTTGTGGCGGCGCATTGCTTTTGTCGATACCCATATCATGATGAATGGACTGGGCCAACTGGATCCACCTCTGCAAGACTGAACACGAGGGAGAGCTGAAAAAAAGAACCCTCATGGACCAGGACAAATAAGAAACGGCCAAGAAGACCAAAAATTATGAAATCTGAAATTGGATTGACGATTCACAGCTCTCGATTGTCAAGCCTCGAGGTGTCCTCTCCAGGATGGGGCATCTGGGAGAGACCCGACAGGCTGGACGTGGAGTTCCGGCTTCTCCCTTGGGTCCCCACCACCAGCGGGAAGACGAGGTCAGGGCCCGTCCATTGAGGCATGGCACAGCATGGCAGAGAGGCTAGGGCAGCGGGCAGCCAAGGAAAGTCTAGGACAACTGCACCGGTTTGTTCTCGCCCCGGCCACCACCACGGGCGGAGGCTTGGGGTGTGGCAGAGGCAGAGGGTGGTCAATGACCTCGAGACCCCTGATGATGCGTGCTCGACTCCGGCATCCTGGGCCCTGAAGGATGGATCTGCGTACTGTAACTGTCAAAGGAATCAAGAGTTAAGCAAGAAGGCGTGCCGTCCAGCCCGTTGAAATTTGTCGTCATTTTACGCGCATGCCATGTTGTGGCCTAGAGCCTACGTAGGTCGCGTGCGTGGGGACCTTTTCAACCACCAAGCAGAGGACAGAGATATCAGGATCAAATCAATTTCACGTGTGCGTGGTTTCTGGCGCAAAGTGCGTGCTGCGCTGCATTTGACTGGGGGATCCTGTGGAGAAAAAGCAATTGACAGAGATCGTCCCAAAAGCAAGCAAGCAAGCAACACAGAAAAAAATTGCTACATGCCGACTAAAATCCCCCGGTGATAGGATTCGGTGAAAGGTGATAGGCCGAGGGACAGGACGCAACGACGCCCTTCCAACCGATTCCTTCTGATAACCAGGATCCTCTTTCTCTCTCTGGGATGCTCGTCTGCATGCACGCAGAGACCTAGCATGGGCATCCAAGCGTCCATTGCAGCCCAGTCCATCAAAGTGGAAATTGATCCATGGCCGCCTTTTCCCCCGTGTCTTGACAAGAAGCACTTGACCTGCCAGAAATTGTTCTTCGGGAGCTCTAGGGAGCTTATCAAGGTAACAGAAAAAGAGGCGGAGGATGATCAACACCAAGGCGACGAACCAGGTACAACGGCTTGAGTCATTCCAGAACCTCGCCCACTGAACGCCTTGTCTCCGAGCCCACCCACAGCAGAGGAACCCCCCTGTCGACACACCCACAGAAGGGCCACAGCGGGGTCTTCTGTACGCACACAAGCCGCCGCCTCCGCCGCAGCCAACGCCCGTCGCCCTAAGTCCGCGCCCCGAAAAGACCGCGGAGACAAGACATCATCGATGGCGGACAGAAAAAAACTGCCCGGCCGGTGTCGTAGCGGTCTAGCCCACCGCGGAGGGAGCTCACCTTGGGTGGTGGCAGCGCGAGTCGTCCACTGTAAAGCTGTCGGTCGTAGGGCGGGTTTGAAGAAACTTCCCCACACTCGGTGACCTCCCTCTTGCCCTCTGACGCATCCATTTTGTCGCAACCTCGATCGCAGCTGCCATTTACCGTGGTAGGTACGGAAGGTACGTAGCTCTCTGTATCCACACCGCACCCTCAGGCAAAGAAAAAAAGGCAGCCGCCCCCCCGTCCCCGAGGCCCGGGTCCATGCCGAATCCCACATCCTCGTCCTCCACCAGCAGGTCAAACAATCCTAGACGAACACTTTTTTTCTTCGATCTGCCTCCAGCCATTTCTTGAATCTTTTCCCTTCACATTTTTGCTCTTTCTTCCTCCCCTCTACAATTCCTTCCCTATTCTGGCCTGCGCGTTTGTTTGACGGCTTGGGAGCTGTCAAATGAACCTGCAATCGTTAATCATTTCTTCCCTCTAATGTAAGTTGTGCATTCTCGTTCTCCGCTGGTCCACCACACCATTTCCCTCTCCGCGCGCCCACCGAGATCTCATGGCCCGACCACGATCTCATAATCGTTCGACGTGATTCCGGCTTTTGCTCTTCCTCAGGCACAACCCTCAATGGCGTTTCACTATACTCGAGACGCAGCTTCATTGCTTGCTTGTTTCCCCTCTGGTTCCTGTTGCTGATGTAGAGGCTCCGCAGTCCTCTCCCCCGCCAGGCGTCTTTCTAAATGCCCACCATATACTCCTCCCTTTACTCGAATTTCGTCCGTCAAGGATCAACATTCGCCAAGTCGATCACCACACACGGCTACGCTCAATCACTAGTCGCCGCCACTCACCCTCACGTCCTCAATTCGCAGAACCGACCCGTCTTTGTTCGACGAAAGACCAACCGCCTCGGCCGCTTCTCTAACCTCCAGCTTCACTCCGCCTTCCACACTGAGCGAACAGCAACCTCGGGCCTTCCCGCCGTTGAGCACCGTCTCGAGAACCATGGAGGTTTAGACGCCTACTTCGAGGCCCTGCAGGAGCAGCAGGCCACCGGTGAAGTCGACGCCGAATGGACTCAATTCGACTTTCCCAAGCGCATTGAGTGGAAGCCCACCGCGGCCTCCATTCTCACCAAGGATAAGGCGTCTGCCCAAGATGCTGAACAGGCGTTGATCGAGGAGGAGGAGAGGTCCAACCTCTCCTTCGAGGACCAGGCAGCTCTCGCCCATATCGATGCTGCCCTTGAGCGGGAGATTGAGGCGCGAAGTCTTCAAGAGGCGGCTGAGAATGCCGTCGCTGCGGGACGACCAGCTTCTGCTCTTGACTTTGAGTCACGATCTCCTGTGGTTGAGAGGTCACGAACTCCCGCGAGTGTCGCTCGCAGCGCCACCCCGCCGGTCGACCCTCAGTCACAGTCTTATGCCGACCACCTCCACAAGCTTGCTGAGGGTGGCCGATATGCTGAGATTCCGGCTGTTTTCGAGGCCATGCTGGCCACTGGCGTCCAACCCATTGCTGGTGCCTACAATGCCCTCCTCCTGGCTGCTATCCACATCCCCATCAAGAAGATTGAGATCGTCTCCAAGGCTCTCGATGTCTACGCTGATATGCTCCGAAGGAGGGTGTCGCCTGATGCCGACACCTTCAACATTCTTGTTGGTCTTCTGGCCTCCCGATGCCTCGAGGTGGCCGAGCTGAAGGCCATCCTGGAGGATAAGCGTGCTCGATTCGGTGGAATGGATGAGCCTGGCAAGTTCATGCTTGGATCCCACGAGCTTGAGCATGCTATTCTCTGCGAGGACGACCGACTCGATCTTGCCATCAAGCTGTTCGACACCTCGGTTGACAGCGAAGCTGCTGAGTACTCGGCCGAGACTTACCATCAGCTGATCACTGCCTGTGCAAAGGCTGGTCGCGTTGCCGATATGCTCCGTCTCTTCGAGCACATGGAGGCCAATCAGACCGTCCCCTTCGCGGCAGTCTTCCCTACCATGATCACTGCGTTTGCTTCGTCCGGCGACCTGATCAGTGCTGTCGAATGCTACAACGAGTACCGCAACCTGGCCATTGCTCACGATGAAGGACGCGATACCCTCCATGACCGACTTGATGCCGAGGTCTACGCCGCGGTCATCAACGCCTATGTGGTGACCGACAAGATCGAGGGTGCTATGAAGTTCTTCAAGAAGATTGTTGACGAGTACGGTGTTCGTGCCGCTGACATTAAGGATGCTCTGGTCACCACCGGCTTTGTCAAGGGTTTCATTACCCGAGGTATCTACCAGGAAGCCTTCCACTGGGCTCAGGCCGTAGAGGCCGAGTCTCGTGCAAAGGCCATGGGCGAGATTGCCACCATTGCCGCTGACAAGGATGACAAGGCTACCGCTGTCGCCGCCTACACCGGTATTCCTACCCACTATGAGGATCTGGCCACTCCAGCGACCGCTCTTCTGGCTATGAGTGTGCGAGAGGGCGATGTCGCCAGCGCCACTAAGTACTGGCAGGCTCTCAGCACCCCTGAGATGCAGGCCACTTCTGCCTTCATCGAGCCCACTGCCATGTATGCCGTCGCCTTGATTGGCTCCGGTCAAGTGGCCGAGGGCCTGGCTCAGTCCGAGATGATGTTCCAGCGAATCCGATCCTCAGTGTCCGATCCCCAGTCTCACCTTGCCGAAGAGATTGACGAGGGCGCCGAGTTTATCTCACGATACATGGAAAGCCGAGGAATCACTGATCCTCGCGAAGCTGCTTCCCAGGTCTCGAGCTTCCCCCAGCAGAATCTGTCCGCCTCTCCCTTCTTGTCGACCCCCAGCGTTTCCAGCTTCGAGGATACTTACGACCCGTACGCCCACAACACCGACTTCAAGGGTTCTTCCCTTATTGCCGACGATTTGGAGGGCAACCACGGCCGCAAGGGACCTCGCCTCAGTGATGCTCTCAACCGATTCCGAAACATGCGACGTGCTGGCCGACACCCTCGTTACATTACCTATGCTAAGCTGATCTCTGCTGCTGCCCGGGATGGCAAGATTGACCTGTGCCACGACATCCTCGCCATGGCCCGAACCGATATGCCTCTCATGCCCCAGTACGCTGTTGTTCGTTACGGTTGGTCCAGCATCCTCGATGCTATGGTTGGCGCTTGCCTGACCATGGGTAACCGAGGACGGGCTGAGCAGTTCCATCAGGAGCTTCTGGAAATGGGCGCTACTCCTTCTGCTAACACTTTCGGTCTCTACATCACCACCCTCAAGGACTCGACCAAGACTTTCGATGAGGCTTCCGAGGCTGTCCGGATCTTCCACCGTGCCAAGGCTGAGGGTGTTGAGCCCAGCTCGTTCCTGTACAATGCTCTGATTGGCAAGCTCGGAAAGGCCCGCCGCATCGACGACTGCCTCTTCTACTTTGCTGAGATGAGGGCTCTTGGAATCAAGCCTACTTCGGTTACCTATGGTACTATTGTCAATGCTCTCTGCCGAGTGAGTGATGAGAAGTTTGCTGAGGAGCTGTTTGATGAGATGGAGGCCATGCCCAACTACAAGGCTCGCCCCGCTCCCTACAACAGCATGATGCAATTCTTCCTCACCACCAAGCGAGACAAGTCCAAGGTTCTGGCTTACTACGAGCGCATGAAGGTCAAGGGAATTGCACCTACTGCCCACACTTATAAGCTTCTGGTTGATACTCACGCTACTCTCGAGCCCGTCGACATGGCTGCGGCTGAGGAGGTGCTTGGCATGATCCGTACCTCTGGCCAGCGTGTCGAGCCTGTCCACTATGCCTCTCTCATCCACGCGAGGGGCTGTGTGATGCACGACATGGAAGGCGCCCGCAACATGTTTGATTCGATTCTCAAGGAGGGTCTGGTTCCCGTCAGCGCCAGCCTGTATCAGGCTCTGTTCGAGGCTATGGTTGCCAACCACCAGGTTGCTGCTACCGAGTCTGTCCTGGAGCAGATGCGACGCAAGGGCGTTGAGCTTACCCCCTACATTGCCAACACTCTGATCCATGGCTGGGCTGCTGAGAAGAAGATCGAGAAGGCGCAGAGCATCTATGATGCCGTCGGTCGGGAGAAGCGCGAGCCTAGCACATACGAGGCCATGACCCGGGCTTTCCTGGCTGTTGAGCAGCGGGAGCAAGCCAAGGGTGTCGTGGGCGAGATGCTCACGCGCGGTTACCCCAGCGCTGTCGTCAACAAGGTTCTCGAGCTTCTTGGTGGTGGTCAGGAGACTGCTGCTTGCCGAGTAAAGCATGTTTTTGTTGAATGATCTCAGTGTGAATGGTGTGGGACTCGGAATTGTTTTCTTTGTTGAATTGGCGCATGTGCTTGATACCCCGTTGTACTGGTTGGAGGTTGGGTGGGTTTTTATTATCGGGGATATTGGGATGAAGTTCAAGAGGCTGGTGGCCCTCGAGCTGGTTGATTGGAACGGCGTTTGGGGAAACAAAATGGGTCTTGATACGGAGCGTTGGCCTTTGAATGATTGGATTTGGGGCCGGACGTTCCATGATAGAACATCACCACTCCAAGAAAGGGAAAACTACATGTCTGCAGCATGAAAGGACCAAAGAGCAGGGAACCAAGCTGGTCAGGTTAGGGGACAGGAAAGGGGAAAGGAAAGGAACGGATAAAGGAGGCCACCTGGGAAGAATTGGTCAAGGGAAAGCAGAGTAAAGGGTCCTGCTGCTTGTACCAACAATATTTACGTATCTACCTATAAAGGAAGAAATGACAATGATGAAACAAGTCTAGTCGTTTGCAAAGTGATGGAGAGTGATATGAGATTGCATAAGTTGAGGGGTGATGCTAAGTTCCTGTATGTAGTGGTAATGACGTGAGGTTAGCATCATGATCAGGTCAAACAGTCTGATAAAGAATGAAGCCTTGCTGTTGCGGAGTCTGATTGGATCATGTCGTGCTGTAGAATAGAAGCAATGCTTAGAACACGGTCTGTTGGGACTTTGAGTGTGCTTAGATGACAGTGTGGGTCATGTGTGGAAACCTCTCACATGCACTGTACGAGTAAGAAGGAAGCTGATGAGATGAGCATGCCCCGCCAGGCGTCTACGATTCTTCCCGGACTATAAGTTAAAAGAGCTCATAACTCACGAAGCCATTAAGCGTCAGCCCCAATTGAACGTCTTGTCCTTCTCTCCGCCTCTCTCCATCGACTGTATATAATTGTATATACGTACCTGCCGCCCAGCATGTCCACACGTAACCCCACCGTCGCTGTGTCCGCCCCGGGCAAGGTCTTCCTGGCAGGCGGGTATCTGGTGCTCGACCAGCAGTACACGGCGTTTGTGTTTGGGCTGGATGCGCGCATCAACATCATCGCGGGCGAGATTCACACGACGCCTGGGGTGCAGCTGACCGAGATCGTCGTCGACAGCCCGCAGTTCCTCGAGGCGCAGTGGAGGTATGGCTACCACCTGGCTGGGGAGGGCGGCGGCATCAAGGTGACTCAATTGCAGGTGTAAGTGAGAGTCCTAGCTAGTCAATTGCCAAGAGATGAAGAAGTTCATCTCATTACTCACTCTTGTTTAGCGGAACCAAGATCAACCCCAATCCATTTGTCGAGACAACCCTCAGCTACGCACTCACCTACATTGACCGCGTCGCTGGCCAGCGGCCCACCCATAGCATGACGTCCGCCCGCCTCATTATTCTCGCGGACAATGACTACTACTCCCACTCGGAGGTCAAGAGTTCCAAGGGTGGCCGCTTCGCTAGGTTTCCCGTGACTCTGGGCGAGGCCAACAAGACGGGCCTTGGCTCATCGGCTGCCCTCGTCACCTCGCTGACGGCGTCCCTCTTGGCTCACTACCTTCCCAAGGATCTCTTCGAGATTGACTCGGACAAGGGAAGGCAGACACTGCACAACCTGGCGCAAGCGGCTCACTGTGCTGCCCAGGGCAAGGTCGGGTCCGGCTTTGACGTGGCGACAGCTGTCTATGGGTCCTGCAGGTACAGGCGCTTCTCGCCGGCGACGCTGAGCAACATCCCCGAGCCGGGAGCCGCCGGGTTTGCGGATGCGCTGGTGAAGCTGGTCGACGGTGAGTCCGAGTGGGATGTCGAGATCCTCAAGGACGCCGTCATCATGCCCAAGGGTGTGGTTCTGCGCATGTGCGATGTTGACTGTGGGAGCAAGACTGTTGGCATGGTCAAGAAGGTGCTGGCATGGAAGGCTCAGAACCCGGAGGCTTCCAAGGAGCTCTGGGATGAGCTCCAACGAAGGAACGAGCAGTTCATCGCGACGCTCAACGCTGGTGATGTTGAGCAGCTGCCGAGCAGAATCGCAGCGGTGAGAGAGTTGATCAGGAAGATGGGCGACGCGAGCGAGGTGCCCATTGAGCCCGAGAGCCAGACGGAGCTCATCGACGGCCTTAGCACCGTCGAGGGCGTCTACGGTGGTGTTGTCCCGGGCGCTGGCGGTTTCGATGCCGTGGCACTACTGATGAAGGACGACGAGGAGACCAAACAACGTGTTGAGGAGTTTCTGAAGCGGTGGGCTCAGGACAAGGGCACCAAGGTCAAGCTCCTGGCCGTCAAGGGTGAGATGCAAGGTGTCCGGTCCGAGAGCCTTGACGTGTACGCAGGCTGGATCTGAAAGCAGAGCTGACGTGGAGGAGCCATGTTGGTCTGACTAAAGAAAAGGAAGTCTCAGAAGCCAAATGAAACATTTTTGCCGTCTTCGTCACCACGTTTCATTCACATTCCAGGTGATGGCTTGAGTGCATAAAAGCAGAAATTACATTATACTCCAGGTATGATGGACAACTAACACATTTTCGCCTTCCTTTCCTTTCCGATCCTTTCCGTGCCTTTGTTGTTTTAAGATGCGAATCCCAGGCATAATCCATATCCGTATCCATCTAGTTTATATCGTACAAGGGGATCCATGCCACCTACAGTTGTCAAATACGTGTTCCCAAACCAACAAGTGACGCCCCCGTTCTTTAATAAAGCAAAAAAATAATAACAACAAATAGCTCTGCTGAGGCTGTGTCTCTTTACTGCAGGCTCTCGGTCGACGAGACAGAGTTGGATGTGAGGACCGACTTGATGGGAGGTCGGACTGGGTGGGAAAAGAGGCTCGATGTCGAGACAGGAGAGCGAGGGGCTCGAGGGGTGGTTGCGATGCCTCTTTTTCACGGAACATGACGAGTCTGAATGTAAATGTTAGATGAAGATGTGGTGTTGTGGATGGTGTATACTTACTGCTCCTCGGACAGACCTGGCAGGTGGACAGGGTTCTTTTCAAAGTTGAACGGCGCAGACTAACAACAGTCAGTAACACGGCATAACAGGGTCTAATACCATAGGTAGACTCACAATCTGCATCGTTCTCTTCTCCTTTCGCCGCCTCACAATAGCGTGAACACGCGAGCAAAGAGTCTGAAGATCGTCCGAAACGTGCATCTTGGCTCTAACAGATCGAAGACGAGTAAAAGGTAGTTGAAAGCACCGGGGATCTCTTTCCGGGGAAGAGACGAGAACTGCGGATCCCATCAATGTCTGATGTGTTGGTAGTTTTCTTCTAGAAGGTCGAAGAGAAGGATTGTTGTTTGCTTTTATACAAACAACAACATCTGCCTGCAGAGGAGGAAGGAATTCTCGATCGGACGGGAAGAAAGAGGCTGTACGTTCTAGAGCCGGCGATAAAGAAGTAAAGTCGAGCTGATGTCTTGACGCACAGGTTCGATAGAAGAGGGAGACCAGCTGAGAAGTGGATGAAAGAAGCAAGTTCTTTTTAAATTTGATAGTAAGGCGGGAAGAAGATGGGGTAATAACAAGCTTCTAGACTCGCTTCTAGAGTGAGGAAGGACAAAGAAATATAAGAGAGAGGTCGAGAGGAGAAACCCGGCACGCGGCTCGAGGTGGTTGGCTGTGTTTATTTGATGATAAGAGAGACAAAGAAGTCTGAGTGAGAGTGAGTGAGTGGAGAGACTGTTTAGAAAGTCCAAGACACGGGAAGTGGGAATGAAAGAGTGAGTGTGTGTGAGAGAGAGAGAGAGGAAAATGAGTGACAGGAATTTTCCTTCTAAGAGAGGAAAGAGTTTTTTTTAAATAGGTAAATGGAAATGGAAAAGAGACCCTTTGACTCTAAAGAGAAAATGCCAACTCATATAAATCCAAGACTTTTGAAAGGATCGTCCTAGTAAAGATTGACCCCAAAACGCCGGGAGCAGGGGAAGAGGAAGCTACAAATCTTTCTGGAATGGATCCGACGGACTGGAATTCCAACCGCCTCCAGGGGCTATCAAGTCCCCTTTTTCATCTCTCGCGAGTCCCACCAGCTAACTTGTCTCACTTTCTCGCCCTTCAGCTGAGACAAGGCGAGGTGGATTGATGGTGTACGCACGGATGCGGGACATAACCGTGAACGAGTGCGTTTACGAGAGCTAGAAACTGGAGCTGTCACAGGGAGGGCCGCTGCGAAGAAAATAGCTTAGCTTTTTCGGTACCTGAGCTATGGATTCCCATGTCTTGGAGCTACCGACGGTGGTGGTGGTGGCAGGGAGTCAGTTAGTTAGTGTATGCGTGTCACACGAGGGATGGATAGCGGCGAATCGCTAATCGCAGAGGCTACCCATGATCTACACCTGCCAAAAGGTGAAAGGCTAATTCATTTCATAATTTGATCGACCTTTTTTTTGTGTCGTGATAGTTTTACTTGCTTAAGGGAATGGAACCATCAATGTCGTCACTCGTTCCCCTCCACATGAACTGTACCACTCCGTGATGGCATGTCGCAGATTTTGCTCGACACACCAAACCGTGACCGAATGCGGTAGTAGCTTTGGTTGCGAGAGAGAGACGGCCTCTTGTTGAAAACGTCTCACACAAAATCGCTCTCTGGCGAGACCGCGTCTCAGAGACAGTCGCCAAGACATCCGTTATCATGTGCATTCTACTCGGTCACAGAAAAAAGAAACTCATCATTAACCGAATTGTGAACCGTGGTTTCATATCATTTCATATTCCTTACTACATTTGCTTGCTTGTTTGCTTGCTTGCAGTTGACACGTCCTCTGAATCAATCCAAGGCTGCGTTCGTCTCATACATCCGAGTCACATGTCTAACCGCGTCCCCCTTCTGTCACTGGATCCGTTCCCAAACAAAGAGCATATCCTCTATTTCGGATAATCCTTGAGGTGGTAGCTCTTGAGCTTCACAAACTGGTCAAAGCCGAACCGGCTGAGGGTCTGTCCCTTGCCAGAGTTCTTCCATCCTGTCCACGCAAGATCCTGTTGTCAATTAGCAAATGACTCCATCAATACGTTCCCGCCGACACTCCCTGCGCTAGGGAGAAGAAAACTTACCGGGCTCGGGTAATCGCAACGGTTGACAAAGACGGTACCCGCCTCCACTTCCTCGGCAAGCTCGTATCCTTTGTCCGTGTCCTTGGTCCAGATGCTGGCTGTGAGTCCAAACTCGCTGTCATTCATGAGCTTGACGGCCTCTTCGTCACTCTTGACCTTCATAACGGGAACTATAGCGCCGTTAGTACAGGGTACATCAAGTTGGGCCGCAAGAATTTACTGATTGGGGCAAATGACTCCTCCGTCATGACACGCATGCTGTGGTCGACGCCCGTGAGGAGGGTGGGTTTCACAAAGTTACCCTTGGCAGGCGGGTTGCTAAAGGTTTCGTTCTCGGGTGTCGCATCCTTGGCACCGTTGGCGATGGCGTCCTTAATGTGGTCCTCGGCAGTTTGCTTGGATCGCGTCGAGATGACAGGGCCGATCTGAGTCTCCTTGGAGAATGGGTCACCCAGCTTGTAGCTCTTGAGCACATTCTGCACCGCCTCGACGAACTTGTCGTGAATCTTCTCGTCCACGTAAATACGCTCAAGAGAGCAGCAGCTCTGTCCTGAGTTAAAGATTGCGCCGTCGACAATCTCGGCAGCAGCCCAGTCAATGTCGACATCTGATCGAACATATGCTGGGTCCTTGCCGCCCAACTCCAGACCGACACCCACGATTCGGTCAGAAGCTGCCTTCTGAACTGCGAGTCCTCCCGCAACAGAGCCAGTGAAGCAAACCAGGGAGATCTTGGGATCCCTCACGATAGTTTCCATAAGGCTGGGGGATCCAGAGTGGAAGTACTGGCAGACACCATCGGGGAGGCCTGACTGCTTGAGGATCTCAGCAACACGCTCCACGATGGTGGGTGTCTGTGGTGAGGGCTTCAGGATAACACTGCAGCCTGCGAGCAGAGCAGGAAACCAGTGAGTTGACCAAGATGAGGTAAGGATACTAGATTGGGTTAACAAGATGATCAACGTAGCGATAGGGCTGAACGTACATTCCAGGCAAAGATAATGAGCACAGGACCGACAGGAACCTTTCTGATGAAACGCTTGAAGCCTTCTCGGCCTCACCATCAGTATCCTGCAGAGCCTCATCACTAATCTGAGGAGATACTCGCCACGCTTGACAGCTGTGGGCCACCTCTCCTGGGGTGTACGAGATGGGACGTCCCATCTGCACGGTAAGCCTCGCCAAGCTCATCCTTCTTCGCCAGCAGGCCCGTCCAGGAACTTGCGGACGATCTGCTGTCGCTCCTTCAGCGTTGTCTTGCGGTAGCTCTCAAAGGCCTCGGTGGCGACCTTGGGGAGGGTCTCGAGATCAGCCGCAGAGGCGCCATTCCTGGTGAGGATAGCCTCGTTGGTGTTGGGGGAGATTGTGGTGATGACTTCGACAGACATTATGAGAAACTTGATTGAGTATGAGAGAAGAGGAGGGTTCAAGGTTGAAGCCTTGGGTAGATAGAGACTATCTCGCTCGGACGTTGGAGTAAAGAGTGGAGTATTTGAGTTGGAGATACCTCACTCATCAGTGAATGACGGCGGCAGGCGGCTCGCGGCTCGCGGTCCAGTCCATTGATTGATTGCTCTTGCCCCACGTAACCCATCCGAAACCCGACGTCGGCCGCAGCCAAGGTCATTCATCACTCATCAACCCCGCTATCAAGGCCCTCATGATAAGACGAGAGAGTGAGAACTGGCTGCCGCGGTACGCCCTTCCATAAAAAGAAACCTGCATCAGATCGGTACTGGGATAAATGCCGAGGAGTCAGTGCTTTAAGCAAGGCAAGGCAAGCTTTAGCTGGCCTAAAATCTACTACATGTCTATGATGGAGCTAACTATCCGCGCCCAGGCTATGAACTTGTCATACTTGGTCAACATCAATGATGATTATCTGTAGTCAGAGGCTATGTCTCCAAATGTTAAATCCAATTCGCCTTGAACAGTGCAATTATCAACCTGATATCCTGAGCATCCCCTCATAATCGGTGACGTCGTTCAGACCCCCCCCAAGTCACATGACCTCTCACCTCAATGGATGAGCCAGGGATGGCTTATCTTATCAGCCACTTTTTTTTCTAGATCCCAGCCTCAGGGTCTGATGTTCTGAAGTTCGCGACAAACCAATTGGCACTTCAACATGGCGCCAGAAAAGAAGAACGACTTTCTCGACACCGCCGACAGCGACGAGGAGAACGATGTCGGTTACAACTCTGAAGATGAAGTGACAAAGGGCGGCCACACCGCCAAGCGACGGAAACTCGACTCGGACGATGAGGACGATCTTGGTAGCGATGTTGATCGCGATGCCAGCGACAACGAGGACGATGCGGCTGAGGGAGGTGCAGACCTAAAAGAGGACAAGGAAACCAAAGACGAACCCAAAAAGTCAAAACGCAAATCAAAAGCCTCCCTATCGACAGAACTACCCGACATCACAAAGCCCCTAACAAGGAAGAACCTCGTCGCATCCGAGGCCGCAATCAAAAAGTCTGGCGTCGTCTACCTCTCCCGTATTCCACCCTTCATGAAGCCCGCCAAGCTCCGCTCCCTCCTCGAGCCTTACGGCACCATCAACCGCATCTTCCTGGCCCCGGAGGACCCTGCATCGCACGCCCGTCGCGTCCGCGCCGGTGGGAACAAGAAGCGCTCCTACACCGAGGGCTGGGTCGAATTTGTCAACAAGAAGGAAGCCAAGACAGTCTGCGAGCTACTCAACGCGCGCACCATCGGAGGCAAGAAGGGCAGCTACTACCGCGACGACCTGTGGAACCTGCTCTACCTCAAGGGCTTCAAGTGGCACAACCTGACGGAGCAGATCGCCACCGAGAACGCCGAGCGCACCAGCCGCATGAGGGCCGAGATCAGCAAGACGACGCGCGAGAACAAGGAGTTTGTCAGGAACGTCGAAAAGGCCAAGATGCTCGACGGTATGGAGGCCAAGGCAAAGGCCAAGAAGAGGAAGGCTGGTGCCGAGGAACAGGGCGAGGATGAGGTGCGGCAGGTCAAGAGATCCTTCAAGCAGGTTCCTCTGGCCAAGAAGAGGACGGAGGTGGAGGAACAGCCAGCAGAGGTGGCGAGAGTATTAAGCAAGATTTTTTAATAATCAGCCAGTTTGTGATACTTTTCTATAAGGAGTACAGGACAGTTAACTTGGGCCATACAAAAATAGCATTGCATAAGTACATGGATTTCCAGAGCTTTCAACTTGAATCTGACGCCGAATCAAGCTGAGTTTAATAGGTAAAATCAGGTGCCAAAAGTCTGACAACACCCCACAGTGCGCGGCGGAATTATTAAAAAGGCCCTTATTATATCTAGAGATATTTATACTAGAATAAATTTTAAAAATTCTATAATAGCTTCTTACTATATATAGTATATATAAATATTTTTAAAAGAATTTTATTTCTTATCTATAAGGAAATATAAGCCCTTAAAATTAGGATTTTAAGAGACACAGTATAAGACCCCCTATAGAAAGGTATTTCACACCGTATTTCTCCCTATAACCCCCTAACCTTATTTTTCTCCTTTTTTCTATACCTTTAAAAATTCTTATAGCTTTTATCTATTCATTTAAAATTCTATTAAAAATACAAAGAAATATCTTAGGAGCTAGATTATACTCTATATAATCTATAGAACTCTAGCTATTTTATTTATACTTATTATCTCTTTTTTAAAAAGTAGCGATTTCGCGATTTAACCCCTCACACTGTGGGGCGTTGTCAGACTTTTGGCGTAACATTTTACCTCCGGAGTCAATGGGTGGTCGCCGGATTGACTTATCTGCTACCCTAGGAGCTGAGAGACTCATTTTAGAGAAACAACATACCTAGTCACAAAATAGCAAAGATCATACTCACCACCACCCCCATGTATCTAATCATCACAGGCACATGCTTAGATCTTTAACATCTATCTGCACCCTAACAAGTCGAATACATCTAAGCCGATTGGTAACCACAACTAAATAAAAATACCCCACTTTCCCAAAAAAGATGGACCAAAAAATCGCCTCCCGGGAGGAGGGGCAATAATTTTTCAGCAAAAAAAATCATGGCCGATAAGGCTCCCGCAGCGCTTATCAACCAATTTTCCCACTCTTTCCTGAGAGTCACGAACTCGTCCATCTTGAACCAAATCAACCAAATTCATACATCACCAGAGACATCGTTTTGCCCAACATGTCGATGGATCTTGATGACCAGCCTATTTCCATCGCCCCTGTCTCTCAGCAGCAGGGCGCTGCGACGTGAGTAGTGTGCCCTTATTCCCATTAATCACCCCGCACACATGCGCAAAGAGAAAGACGGACGACTGACTATGACTTCAGTATTCTTTGCTGCAACTGCGGCGCCCCCATCGATGGAACGACTTCCGCCGGCGCCCTCTGCTACGACTGCATCAAGCTCACCGTCGACATCTCCCAGGGAGTCCAGCGCGAGGCCACCCTCAACTTCTGCCGAGACTGCGACCGATGGCTCATGCCCCCCACCAGCTGGATCGTGGCCGCCCCCGAGTCCCGCGAGCTGTTGGCCCTGTGCCTCAAGAAACTGCGCGGCCTGAACAAGGTCCGCATCGTGGATGCTAGCTTTGTGTGGACAGAGCCACACTCGCGCCGTATCAAGGTCAAGCTCACCATCCAGGACGCCGTCCAGGATGGCATGCTCCTCCAGCAGAGCTTCGAGGTGGTCTATGTCGTGGCCTACCAGCAGTGCCCTGAGTGCGCCAAGTCTTACACAGCCAACGTCTGGCGAGCCGCTGTCCAGGTCCGCCAAAAGGTCCTCCACAAGCGAACCTTTTTGTTCCTCGAGCAGTTGATCATGAAGCACGGCGCCCACCGGGATACCCTCAACATCAAGGAGGCCAAGGACGGCATCGACTTTTTCTTTTCCCAGAAGAACCAGGCTGAGAAGTTTATTGATTTCCTCAACTCTGTTGTCCCCGTCAAGGTGAAGGCGTCTCAGGAGCTCATCTCTCATGATGTCCACACCTCCAAGACGTCGTACAAGTTCACATACTCGGCCGAGTTGGTGCCTATATGTAAAGACGACTTGGTCGCCATGCCCATCAAGATGGCCAAACAGAACGGCAACGTCTCTCCCCTCCTCCTCTGCCACAGGATCGGCACCTCAGTCTACCTTTTGGACCCCCAGACCCTTCAGACATGTGACATCAGCGCACCAATCTACTGGCGTGCTCCTTTCCTGTCTCTCACCGATACACATGAGCTCGTCGAGTTCATCGTTATGGATATCGAGCCTACCAACACTCAGAAGGGCAAGTGGACGCTTGCCGAAGCCACAGTTGCCCGAGCCTCTGATCTCGGCCACAATGACCGAACATATTTCACAAGGACACACTTGGGTCGATTCCTCCAGCCTGGTGACTCGGCCATGGGTTACCTACTGTCCGGTACCGTCTTCAACAACACAGAATACGAGGCCATCGAGGCCTCCAACCAGTACGGGTCGACAATTCCCGACGTGGTGCTGGTCAAGAAGCACTATCCCCGCCGCCGGAAGAACCGCAACAGAAACTGGAAGCTCAAGCGCATGGACAAGGACGAGGGCGAGCTTCTCCCCAAGAAGGCCGACCAGGACCGTATGGACCGAGAGTACGAGCAGTTCTTGCGGGATGTGGAGGAAGACGAAGAGCTCCGTGCCACGCTCGCCTTGTACAAGTCTAAGAAGAAGACGGAGGAGGAGATGAGCATAGCAGAGACGGAGGAGGGTGATGATGAGGCGCCGCATGTGGATATGGATGAGTTGCTGGACGACTTTGATGAGCTTACGGTGGAGGATCGGCAAATGCAAGGTTAGGACTCACAATGAAAAGAACTGATTTGACTTCCATCGTGTGTCGGCGCTTGATAATGCTGTGATGAGTATTGCCCATGATGCTCATATAAAAGAGGGAATGTCGTCGAGGGAAGACCTCTTTTTGGCGGGTGTTTGCTGTTCCACCTTGCGAACTTGCTCTTTTGACTTTTGCCGTTGAATTCTTCGCTTCTTGATTCCAAAGGGGTCGTCATCCTCGTCATCATCATGAATATCTTTGTGCTTGGATGCTTTGCTGATATAAGGTGTCTCGATTTTGCTGGATGCTGTAGTTGGTCGCCTTACACTTGAACTTGTTCTTGGGGTATTGGTGGTGGTCGTGCTCAAGGGTCGAGGAGTGCTAAAAGTCGGTCTTGTCACTGACCGAGCCATGGCTGGAGATGAAGTTTGTGCGGTGCGACTTGACTTCACCATGGGTGTCCGAGAGGGCGTAGATAGGTCCAGATCCTCTCCGTCGTCCGTCTCGTCATCCGCGGCAGGTAGTTGACGCTTCTTGGCCGAGAACGCCTTCGGAGTTGTCCTTAGCTTGACTGGGCTTAACTTTTGTGAATCAAACCCAGCTGCTGCCCTCGTAGCCGCCGCTCCGGCCATGCCGCCTGATATCCATTTGTGCTCCTTTCTAGGACTCTCCATCAAGCCCTTCAAGCTCCTCCCCAAGAACGGCGTCTCTTCTTCATCGTCTGCACGCATAAACCCACGCTGTTTAACAGCACGCTGTGCACTCTCCTGCCTCTGCCGAGCGAGGAGCGTGGGCGCCCCGATTACAGGACGCTCAATCTCGCGGATGGTGTCGGCGTTTTGACTCTTGGCTAGAGACTTGAGACGGTTGTACTCTGCGCGGTGAAGATGTGTGGTGAATTGGTGAGCCATGTTGACGAATTCATCCTCAACCATGCGGTAGCGGTCATCACGCTGAGGACCTGGTCTCATGAACCTGGGGTATATCAGTCACGGGGCTCAAGAAAGGATAAGAATGAGATGTACCTCTCTGGTGGTGGTTCTGGTGGCGGTGATGTGGATGGGCTCCTTACACCATCTTAAAACACGTTTAGTTGCGAAACGATATGCGTGAGCGAGTTGTGATACCTTCATCGTTAATGACGCGATCGCGACGCGGTTTCTTGATGAACGACGCCGGGGTTGAGGCTGACGGCAGACTCGGTGAGTGAGTCCGCGCAGACCGTGGGCTACCCGACTTTACGAGCGGTTTCTTATCGGCGCTTGAAGAAGTCGTGGATGTCTTCCACGGTAGGCGTCTACCCATGGTTGCATTACGGGAAGTTGATTGATTGATGCTATCTTGATTGTGTTTGGTGGTGGGGTTAGGCGTGGTTAGAGCTGTGCTCGCGTAGTGGCTCTAGGCAGCTACACCTCGCCAGATATTTGGGCCTAGTCGCCGAGTCACACAAAGAGATGGATAACAATCAACCCAACATGGCTACCTTCTAGGAAAAGCCCCTAGGAAATGTTTGATGAAGTAAGGAATTCCATTTTGCAACATAGAAAGCCCAGATGGCTTTTCTATGCCCAACAATCATTCATAGCTAAAGTTCAACCTGTTCCCCGCCACGGGGGTGCAAGGGAGGCAGGCTGGTAGTTGAATAAGTCGAGACTCCGCCTAGTTCAACCTTGTGATTGAACTCGACATACTATCATTTCCTAGGCCGGAAAAGGGACCTTCTTGCATAAGCTAGTTACACGAGTTACTGCCTTTGACAGCCTGGTGTGTTGAACTTGAACAAGAATCCCTACCGACGGATTGAACCAAGTCGGCCAACCTGTGAACCCAACCATCCATGCAACTCCTGTTCTCATAAACTTCAACTATCCCGAGGTCATGTAAATATCACAACTCACACCGAGGACATTCACAAGAAGAAAAATGCATTACCGAGGCAATCTCCCCCCTAACCTTCCAAGATCGCCAAGTCATGCCATGGCCTGTCGATTCAACCGGGGAGATCAGTCCATCTTGCACAGCCGTCTCGGTTATCTCTGTTTGCCCACCTCACCTACCTAGAACGTGGATGGATATCTGTCTCCGCCAGCTCTGACTCCCTCCGGAAGACCAGTGTCCGAAGAGATAAGATGCTGGAACGGGGGCAGAAAGCACACTTCCGCCATGAGGGAGTAGAGTCATCAACACCCCCCGGCGATAAACCCCAGAGATAACCCCAGATTCGCCACGAGTCGAATGTTTACGCCCTGTTCAACCCTTGCTTATCGAACCAAGGCACCTTTTTTCAATGTCCGAAGCCTCATCTTGTGAGACAGTCGAGACACGCAATTATATGACCGCCAGAAGTTGCCCTCCCCACCAAACAGCCGGGTCTCTCTTCTCATACAGAAAGCCTCACCGAGAGATACACAAAAATACGCAAGGTACACTACCGATTGCGAGACCCCTACGTAATGTTGGTATCTGCACCGTCCCAATGGCCGCCAAGATTTTATTCTTGGTCAATTTTTTTTACTATCGCCGCACCCCCCACCGGCATCGGAGGCCCTTGCAACAACAAAGACTCATGTAAATGGGAATTTCTTCCCCAAATCCTGGTTTGTACCTTCAGGTCAACCATTGTTTGGGTCCATAGACCCGCAGCGGTGGATACGCAATTGTGTAATAGCCTCCGCCTGCAAATGTACATAGAGCAAGTCATTTTGGCCGGCAAGTTTTTCCTGGTTTGAGAAAAAACATTGGATCGTTGTAGAAGTGTGCGGAAAAAACTTCATGACATCGGCCTTTGTCGGGGTAAAACTATGGATACTATGTTGTAAAGTTGCTTCCTCATGACATAACGAAAAGTAAGCAGGACTGTTCAAACAGCAACTTTTAATGCAGACTTGCAGTTCAACAAACATAAATCACCTGGTTATCAAAGACAAATCCACTCCCCCCTCTGGACTCAACTTCTTGTTCCACGGTGAAGCTCCTTATCACCTCCGTCTCCACCGCCATGAACCTCCGTTCCGCCGGTTTCCCCCGTTCAAGTCAAGTCGCAGAAAAGACCATACACCCCCCTTCGACCATTGGCCGGGTTTGGGCTCCGTCATGGTATCAACGCCCCCCGGTCCCCAGGTCAGGGCAAGCGAGAGCGGCTCCCATGCGGGGGAACAAATGGCATCCATGCGGGGGTGGGCTGAAAGAAAAAAAAAATTGCTGAGAAAGAAGGTGAAGCGGGAGAAGAAGAACGAAAACCGGACCGCCTTCTCCGTGTGGGGAGGGCGAACCGTCCATTCCCTTTCCCCAGACGGGGGGACCAGGGGGACGACCAGTCAACGACCCTTCCCCCCTCCCCCGGTATATCGGAGTCTCTTCACCGTCGGCCGTGAAACGCTCACGAGGCCGCCCCGGACTTTAGAAAGAAGTTCATCGTAGCCATGTTCCCCCGAGAGTGCGAGATTTCACCGAATGGTGTGGGTGGTGTTTTTGCATGATCCCCATGTTTTTGCATCCCCTCTTCCTTAGGTACTCTGCTTTAGGCCCAGCTACGACAAGAAAGATAAAACTTGCCCAACAAGGCAGGAACTACCCGCCGTCCCAAGGTGAAGAGGCGGGCCAATCACAGACAAAGCTCGGGAATCGGAGCCTGCTCGAAGCGGCAGTTTAAAAAAGAAATCGAGGGAGGGAAGCTGCGACTCCACTGCGCCTGCCTTCCTCCGGGCCAGGTCAGGTCCCTCTCCTCCCCAGGGTGTTCATGCCCGTCTGCTTGGGAAAAGGTGTGGCGTCCAAGTACCTAACGCCAAGAACACGCCCTTACCACATGTCAACGTGGACAATGAAACAAGGTCTCGAGACTTGGAGCTCAAGCTTAGGCTCAAGCTCAAGCTCAAGCTCAGACTCAGACGACATCGCACGATAAACAGAGCAGACAACATGTTAAAGTATAATCGTCTTCAAAATGCATTGGCTTGCGGGTGAGGTATATTAGAGCTATACGCAGAACACAAAAACCAGGATCGTCCAATGCTTTTTGCAGAGACCCCGCCAACATGGATGTAGGTAGGTAGGTACCTAGGTGCGATAATCAAAAGCTGTAAACCAACGCCGAGTCCTTTCCAGGGTCTTCTTGTAGTAGTAGTGTGACCACGTCCCATGAGTTCATACAAACGATCCCAAAACAAATCAAGTTGCTTGCTTACTCTTCCGTCACCACAGCGTCGTCCCGTACTACCTTGTCAACAGCCTTGGCAAAGTACTCGACGTTGTTCTCGTTGAGACCAGCCATGCTGATGCGACCGTTCTTGGTCATGTAGATGTGGAACTCTTCCCGGAGCTTGAGTACTTGTGACTCGCTCAGGCCAGTGAAGCTGAACATGCCGATCTGGTCGGTGATGTGGTTCCAGGTGCCAGGGGTCTCGAGCTCCTCAAGCTTGGACCGCAGGGCGTCGCGCATGCTGATGATGCGGCCTGACATGGTGCGCAGGTTCTCCTCCCACTCGGCAAAGAGGTCGGCGTCGTTGAGCACAGTGCTGACGATGCGAGCACCGTACAGAGGAGGGTTTGAGATCTCGGATCGCTGGAGGACGGCGAGCTGAGAGCCAATGCGGGTGATGGTGGTAGAGGCATCATCACTTGAGGGAGTGACGGCGTGGAAGCAGCCAGCACGCTCACCATAGAGACCAAAGTTCTTGGCGAAACTTTGAGCAACAACGAGCTCAAAGCCCTGCTCTGTGAAGTAGCGGATGGACCAGGCGTCGCGGGCGAGGTCACCAGAGGCGAAACCCTGGTAGGCAGTGTCGAAGAAGGGGAAGTGCTTCTTCTCCTTCATGATGGCAGCGATCTCGGTCCACTGCTCCTGGGTCGGGTCGACACCCAGTGGGTTGTGAGCGCAGGCATGGAGGACAAAGACGGAGCCCTCGGCAGCGGATTGCAAAGTCTCCTTCAGGCCCTCAAAGTCGAGGCCCTTGGTCTCCTTGTGGAAGTAAGGGTATGTGTCGACCGTGAGACCGACATTCTTGAAGATCTGGTGGTGGTTCGCCCAGGTGGGATTTGAGACGTAGATGGTGCGGGGGCCCTGGTAGAACTTGGCGAGGAAGAGAGCGCCCAGATGCACAGCACCGGTGCCCGAAATGGTCTGGAGAGTGACTGTGCGCTTCTCCTGGAGCGCCTGGGAGTCGGCGCCGAAGATCAACTCGGCAGCCTTGGAGGTAAAGCTGGCGATACCCGCAATGGGGGCGTACTCATGGTTGAGCTCGGGGTCGTTTCGGAGGATCTCATCAGCCTGTGACGCATGCGGGGTTAGCCAAGTTCTAGAGCAGTCAAGAATTCGGGCAAAGTCGCGGCGGGGCCGATTGGGGCGATTGGGGCGAGCTCTGGCACGGATTTGCGCGCGAGGGCTCCATGAGGCGCATCGTGAAGTGTTGGCCCCATGACCCCCGAGAGGCGCTTATACGGAAGCCAGAGGGAGTGCGCGAGCTGTAAGGAGCTGGAGCTGCCTCTGGCGGATCCGCATCGGAAGCGTCTCCCGAGCAGGGGGGATTGTTTTTGGGTGGTAGGGCGTTCGTGGAAGGGCAATGCATGTGCATGCGACAGAGGGGATGGGGCTTATGGGTTTATGCGACAGAGGGATGCAGAGGGCGACGAGAGTCAAGCTCACGGGGAGCAGCTCGGTGTAAGGCATACCTTCTTGACGACGGGCAACACCCAAGGCTTTGCGTTCTCGTCTCTGTAAGCGCCGATGCCCTATGAGAAAAAGATGTTAGCAAGAGTCAACAACAACAAGAGGGACAAGATAAGAAGAACAAGAAGCAACTTACAAGATCGACCTTGCTGGTGCTCTCATCGGCCTTGTAAGCCCTGGCGAGACCGAAGAGAGCATCTTCGGGGGCCTGGGGGACAATGTCGGCAGGGAAGTTGGTAGTGGAAGCCATGATGGGCGATAGATGACGAGCGATATGGTTGAGTCTAGAGATGGAACTCGAGAAAGAAGAGGACGAGGTCGGCGCCGTTTTATCAGTCGAGCTGAGGATGCTACGGCCACCGTGAGTCTGACGGGGCGTGCTCAGCGACGGTGTCATAGTGGGCTGCGGCCCTGAGGATTTTCGATTAGGGGGGGGGAGGAAGGAGGGGCCTTGGGGCCTTGGGGGGCCGTCTCCGGTGGCCTGGGTGGGGACCGGGGGGGCGTGTTTTTGCGGGTGAGGTGAGGTGAGGTGAGGTCCCGGACGGGAGTGTGCGTCCGAAAAAAGATACCTGGAGTACATTGGAACAGTCAGTCAGTGTCATCCATGAATGATGGACAGTTGTTTGTTTGGAGTGCGACATGCGCTGGAGATGCCCTGTAAGCCAGCCCAGCCCGCCTGCAGCGCGCCCCGAGCCCGCCGAGTCGCCCCCTGTGGCCCCCCGGGTGCTGCAACACTCTGTAAGAGGCTGCCGGTCCAGCGATGCATCGTCGCTGCAGGTGTGCTGCACTACACTGCGCGCAACGCCCCAGACCCAGTCCGCAAGCCCGTAAGGAAAGATACCTTATCGACTTGAAGTCACTCAGGTCCCCTCGAGCTTGCTTGTCTGCTCCACACAGAGGAGCCAGCCATGGCAGTTGCGTAAACCAGATTCTGGCCTGATGCAATTGGCTATGTCCGGGGCGTGGTGTCAAGGAACTCGACGCACGCGGGCAAATTGGGCGCCGTTGTTCCGGACCAGTGGAGCGCTCGGGGCAAGGGGCTGTGGTGGCTGACTCCGCCAGATGCCAAACGAGGGCAAAAGGTGGGCGAAGGTGGGCTCACCGGGCCACGCTCCCAAGGTGGGCTTTTTTGCTTGTGCGTGCGCTTGCGCGATGCTTGCTTGTCCGATGGTGACTTATGGATGCCCATGTCCGAAGGGAAGGGAAGGGAAAGAAGGGAAAGGGACAATGGATGCCACGATGAGCATGGACACGGATGGAATGGATGACCGGGTTGCCGCCGGCCAGGGTGCATGGCTTTTTTCCTCTTGAAGGGGCAAAGGGAAAGGGGGTGGACAACAGAAAAAAAACAGATGGCAGCTGGGCTCTCAACTCAACTGGGACAGGCCTGCAGCGGACCAAGGGCAGCTTTTCGTTTTGTTTGAGCCTTGCCGTTCACTCACCTTTGCTGAAACTTCGCCTGCTTCCCGAGTTCCTGGGGTTCCCTAGCTCTAGCTCTGCCTCAGACGATGATGGGCAGTAGTGCGCTTTCTAAGCTGTTGTTGGGTATTGGATGCAAAGCTCCAGTTTCCAGCAGACAGCTTGATCGATACAGCGGTCAAAAAGGATGATGATAGTAATAATAGTAGTAGTCCTCAAGTGGGACAAGGGTAACAAAACGGAGTTTGACAGAACGGTCGGCGAGACCACCCGCGCGAAACACAGATGAGCGAGAGAGATTGGATGTGGCGGAAAACGAGGATAGATCCTGCTCCCCGATGGGATCTGGCGGGTTGTCCGTTATGCAAGACCGTGAAACCGTTTCCCCGAGATGGAATGACCAGTTTTGCAGGAGGTTGTAGTTGGGATCGGACCTTTATGCTTCGACTCTCATTCCCTTAATGCCCATCTTCTACCCCGTCCAGGGTGACCACGATCCTCTTTTTATGCTTTCCCGTGGAACTCGGCATACCGAAAAACCTCCGCGGTGCTTGTGAAAAAGCTTGTGAACAAGACGTCTTCTCTCTCTCACCTTGAAGGGAAGAAGGGGCGGCGAGCAATAACCTCGCTACAAAGTACCTAGGTAGGATTGGGCAACAGGAAGCACGAAGGCGCCGAGGCTCCTTGTCAGTCTAACGTCACGCGGCGGATGGATCTGACCGAGCGACGTCCACTCAACTGTCACCTTTTCCCCGTCCCTTACCTAGGTACCTTTTCGTACATGGGCTTGGCATGGGGACGGTGAGGTAGATTACGGAGCAGGGCATGGGGACTTGTTGACGTAGTGCTGCAAGTGACTGATTACAGCTTGTTTTCTGGCTGAGACTCGAGTTGTCAACGAGTGTCACTTCTCTGAGACTCATGACAACCCAACTTCTGTCTGTCACGTTCGTCGTTGTTTCCTTGTCCTGTCTCAAGATTCGCTTCGAGTCGCTTGATTCCTTGTTTCCATCTGATCTATATCTCATCGGATTTATTTATGCGAAGAATCAAGGCCGGTCCATGCCCGTTCACCGAGTTCCCCTTGTCTTGCCTTGTCTTGTTTGGCCCGCGTGTATCATGCCTCCTCGCCGAGTCCTCGCCTCTTGTTGCTTGTTTGCTTGCTTCCGTTCCCTGCTGATCTACATTCGTAAAATACGTACTTGTCAATACCTTTTTCCCGTTAGTTTCTTCCCCAACCCCCCATCCCCATGCCCCGATGACTCCGATGGATCCAGTCCAATCCATTACGGTCCGGTACAGACAGGTATTCTAGGTACCTGAATTGCATTCATCCATGGTCATGCCCCATCCCCCAGAAAAAACCCGGCCTTCCAGACCCCTTCGATTCACTTCCCCTTCCATCGCCCGGGCTCCATCCCGCTACATATGCATCTCCCGGTGCCGAGTGGCTCCCTTTGGGGACAAAAGAGGCCCGTCGCGGGTCCCGTGTCACGGGGAGGAAAAAAAAAGACACTTGTAGCAAAAAAAGACCATCACAAGGGGGCACGCTTCGAGATGCACGGTTGGGTAATAGTCGAGGCCCAGTCGTCAGCAGAAAAAAAGGAGAGGAGCTCTGTTTGGCGCCCTCCGACTTCGCCCGGCTGAAAACGTAACATGACGATTCCTATTTGTCGTATGATGGAACGGTCGTTGCAACTTGCGAGGCTCATCCCTCATCACCACTCATTCCCCCCTCCCGTCCCTTTCAAGCGCACCCGCGCGCCCCTGAGGGCTTCTACTCAAAAGTATGGCTCCATGCGGGGCCGGTCTCCCCGCCAGCGTAATTGGACGACATCCATCCATTGCGGCACGGCATCGCATCGCGTGTCTTTGCATTTCACACGGGCTCAGGCTAGTCCCGCCAGAGGGAAGAGCATGTAGAGTTGAGCTCGAGTTGTCGGCGTCTAAGTAAAGGTTGTGTGCCTAGTTGCGCGGCTGCGCATAGTTGTCATGTAGGTAGTATGGGAGGATGGCATCATGTAGTGTGGCAGACTCGTTACAAGCCATGGATTCTGCAAAGGATAGATCTGAGAGAGGGATCACCTTCGCCTCACCCTCACACCTTGTCGGTAGCCGTAGGTACCCCCAGATGGAAACGGCCATCTTGCTTTTGCTTCCTTGCTCCCCATGCAGATTTCTTGCCTGGCCCCTGTTCCCATGATGTACATTGAATACTTTGCAGTACACTGCCGGCCGGTCCTCCAGAGTAGACCCCCTCGCCCCGTCCCTCGTTGCTGTGCTGTGCTGTGCTGGGCGTGGGTGGTCGGTCCCATCGCTTGGTCGCTGCCCTATCGATCGTCTTCTCGGTACCTGTGCACATACGATACGCCCACTTCTATCTATGGCAATTCTCTCTCCCTCGAGATTGCACCCTATCGGTTGCGCGATCCCGACCCTGAATGTGATTCCGCATAATCTCCACAGCCATGAAAGGTGAGTGAATGAGCAGCCCCACGCTATGGCCACCGACAATTGCGCAGTTTCCAACAGTTAGTTTTACATGTCTGTCTTTGTAGTGAGAAACTTAGGCTGGGTGCAACATGGAACCAATGCGCAGTGTGATATGCCGTACACGATCCATCCCTGGTTGTTTCTGCCTCCCGTTCTATTCCTCAACTGCGGCTCCCACGCCCCCTCTGACAGGCAGTTGGAACGCCTTGATCTGCTATGCGCTCCAGCTGCGTGGTGGCTCATTCAAGCATGTCAATCAATCAATCATCGGCTGGCACGACCACGTCGCCCTACCTACCCACACCCCCTTCTCGTTCGTTAATCAAAACTCAGATCACGAGGTCCCAGAGAATCAGAAACGCGCACACTCCGCTGGCCGCATAGCAAGTGTACTTGGCAAAGCTTGCGCGCTCCGTTGCCTTCTTCAACTCCTTGTTACCGCCTCCCACGTTGTCTGCAGTGGAAAACGAGTCCGCCACCAACTGCTCAATGTGTGCCGACTGCGTCGCAAGATTGCTCACGAGGAGCGACTGCAGCTCAGAGATTTCCAGCAAAGACTTCTCAGCGGTTCTGCGGGACCCTCAATCAGTTCACCTGAGCAAACACCGGCTCATTTTCCTGTAGACGAGGTGGGGCTTCTGCTATCAAATGGACCCTGGCGCATATACAGAGCATAGCGTAGCTCAGGCACAGAATAGAGCCGCCCCAGCAATCGGTCTACATTGTGGGAAGGACACATGGCATGGAACGTACCTGACTTTGTCCAAACTGCTCTCGTAATGCTTCATCATGTCTTGGTTCCCTTCCTCAAACATCTGTATCTGCTCCTCTGTCAACCCCTGGCTCTCGCTCGGAGCCTGACCGTCGTCGGACGTAGGGATCGTCCCAGAGGCAGGGGTCGCCTGGGACTGTCGCCGGACAGATGGAGGGGGGAACTCTGCAAAGTCTCCGGCGATAGATGCCCCGGATTTCGAGAGCATACTGCGGCTCTTTTCCATCTCCCGTGTCAGACGTGCCTCCATCATGTCCTGCTGCGTTCGGCAGCACAACTCCAGTCTCTGTCGCAGAAACCATAGAACGCCGTCCCGGTGAATTCCAACGTCTCGTGCCTTTGCTTCTGCTGCTGCATGCTCGTTTGACTTGTTGCTGGCCATACCACCGGACGCCCATGATCCCAACGCTCCGAGACCTCCCACGTACTTTTTTCGGATGATGGCCGACTCGGTCTCGCGCCTCAGCTGCTCGGCGTCATCGAGGGCGCGGATGCTGGCGTTGAGCTCCCGGATCATCTGTTTCGCATTGGCGTCGATGTCTTCTCGATCTCTGTCCGAGAGTACGCGTGATTGCCCCTTTGCAGCTCGGCTATGCGTCTTTCTTGGTTGTGCAGTCGAGAGGTAGGCCTGTCTAACGTCTTGGAGTTCTCGATGCAGACTGGTGATGTGCGAGTTCTGTGACATCCGGTCAGCTCGAGTGTGGTGGCTAGGGAGAAGGGGGGAGGGCGTGACGGACGATCCGGTATGCCTCCTTCAGAAAGCCATCGATGGCATCCATGGTGACTCGTTTCTTCGTCGCTGGCGCATCTCGTTGCCGGAGGAGCTCGTTGAAGCCGATTGTGATGTCCATGGCGTCCAATGCGCACCCTTCCCGGGCCGGAAAGGAGGGTTGCACTGAGAGAGTGAAGTGCCGAAGAGGAGGGAAACGTCGATATTAAGCTGGTAGTGGATGCGAGGTTTTGCGCCTTGTCTGCTTTGCTTCGGCTCAAGCTCATGCATCAACAGGAAGATCCGAGGTTCTAGACACCATGGCTGCAATTCGATGAAGCTCTGACGCAGAGCTGTTACGTAGCACCAAGTTAGGTGGCTTAGTCATCCACCTGCACAACCCCAGCCCAGAGCCGAGTCTTGCCAGTTCTCTCCTCTCCATCTTGACTCCAGCATCATCCGAATTACGAGCCATTGAGGTCTGAAAATTTGTTCTATTCTCAATATAACATATTCCGCAGCTTCTAGACATTGCTCACCGTTGAGAGCCTCGTTGTCCTCATCTTATGAGTGCAACTCTCGCTAACTCCACTTGCTAGCTTCGACCAATCGACCAACAGTCAAGATGCTCCCACGTGCTTCACTCCTTCATCTACCCCTGGGTTGGTACTCAACGAACTCCCCACCAGCTTGCAGCGGTTCTTGATCTGGCCACTGGCGGTGGTGGAGATTTTGATGATGCGGCAAAAGTCCCCATCATCGGCACCTCGCCGAGTTGCCAACGGACGCAAGCCGGAGACATGAACGGGGGGACCTTCCGGACGTGGGTCTCGTCCGAGTCGACCTCCCGGCCGAAGTGTACGGAAATAAGCATCATAGCTTCCGGAAATAGAACATCTAGTGAGGATGGAGAATCATTGCCGATATCGCCAGCACATTATCAAATAGAAAAAGACTTGGATTCTCCTCTCTCGCTTCTCCTCACGTCATGAACAACAAACTCATCCTTTCCCCTATTCCAAGGATCGACCATGGAAGGGAGCAGCAACAATCAGCCAACAACCAACGCTAGCAGCCCTGTTGGCCATGATGAGAATCCCAACGCAGAAATGGGCGAATCGAACATATCAGTAGCGCCCGAGCGCGGGGCTGAGAAGCCTAACGAATCGACCATTCGGGAGCCTGCAGAGCCTGCGGACCAGACCATCTTGAACGATCCGGAAAGCATGTCAAGAATCTCGAGCGGACCGCCCTACAGCAGCTTCTCCAAGAACACCAAGCGGTGGATCACGGCCATGGTGACAACCGCAAGCTTTGTTTCACCCCTGACCGCCAACATCTATTTTCCAGCCCTGAACCCAATCGCCGAAGACCTGGACGTTTCCGTTTCGCTTATCAATATCACGTTGACGTCTTACATGATCTTTCAGGGGCTGTCCCCCACCATCTTTGGGGACCTTGGTGACATGGCAGGACGTCGACCAGCCTACATCCTGGCCTTCCTGATATACATCTGCGCGAATATTGGGCTCGCCTTACAGCGGAATTATGTCGCGTTACTGGTATTACGATGTCTTCAGAGTGCTGGGAGTAGCGGGACCCTGGTGCTCGGTTTCGCCGTGATTGCAGACATCTCGTCCACGGCCGAGAGGGGCAAATACATGGGAATTGTGGGTGCTGGTATCAACGTCGGACCAGCACTAGGCCCAGTGTTGGGGGGTGTATTGAGCCAGTTTCTCGGATGGCCCGCCATCTTTTGGTTCTGCACCATCTTCGCTGTCTCATGGCTCGTTCCTTGGGTACTCTCAGCCCCAGAAACGTGCCGGAATGTGGTTGGTAATGGATCGATAGCACCGCAGCGATGGAACAGGTCACTTCTGGACCTCTACAGGCATCGCGATGACGCTACATCTCAGAACATTCCCAAGCGGGAGCTCAAGTTTCCTAACCCCCTGAAAACCTTGGGCATTGTGTTCGAAAAAGAGATGGCTCTCATCCTGTTCATCAACGCGATGATATATCTTGGTTTCATCCTAGTGGCAGCAACCATGTCCACTCTGTTCAAAGAGATATACGGATATAACGACCTCGAGGTCGGACTCTGCTACCTCCCTTACGGCGCTGGATGTGCTGGTGCGGTCGTTGCTCAAGGGTATGTTCTGGACTGGAATTATCGCCGCATTGCAAAAAGCATTGGCTTCACCATCGATCGTCGTCGAGGAGATGATCTCGCAAGATTCCCCATAGAGACTGCCCGGATCCAGCCTTTGTACCCTACACTGTTTCTCGGCATTGGAGCTCTTATTGCATATGGTTGGGCATTGGAGGTTGAGACATCAGTTGCCGTCCCGCTGGTCCTAGTGTTTCTCATTGGCATGCTGATTCCAACGTCGTTCAGCGTCCTCAACACGCTAATCGTCGATCTCAACCCTCAAGCGCCCGCAACTGCTACTGCGGCTAACAACCTTGTACGGTGCTTGTTTGGAGCTGCAGCAACGGCAGCCATTGACTCTATGATCAAGGGCATGGGCAGGGGGTGGTGCTTCACATTCCTTGCGCTAATCAACCTGGCGTTGATGCCTGCTCTAAGGCTGCTCGACAAGAGAGGTTTGCAATGGAGAGCGGCAAGGGCGAAAAGAGAAGCGTCAAACGCAGCTGCTTGATTCTATAAATGTGAGTCTGCTAGTATGCACGTTGACGTAGATACATAAAATGATGGTTTCTATTCAATGTAATTGTGGCGTTGGGGTTTCATTATGAGTCTTTATATAGACCGGATGTTAATCATAGCACTTTTGATGGTTTATAAAGCTGCCACGGCGTGCTCCAAAGGTTCCCTCTGCACCTCCCACATCAACCAATCTGATCGTGTTGTTCTGGGCTTGTTAGCAACCATCAAGCAAAAGACGTTTATAACACTTACGGCAATAGGCCCATGCCATTGATCTTCCAAACTCCAACAGCCAATGCAAGAAGCTGGCATGCCACGTACACAGCCTTGACCTGCAGCATCTGGGCCGAGTTGTTCGCCGTCTGGAATCGCTCGAGTGCTTGGTTCGTGTTGACCAGACCCATGAGGGGGTTCTTGAAAGCCATAAAGACCATCATGATGCTAAAGATCTGGAGAGAATTGCCCGACATGTACATCATGAAGCCCGTCATTGGGAGTCCCTTGACGGGAGCCAGCGCGACCTCCCATGCCTTCTTGAGCTTCAGGGTATCCATCTCTTCGGCGGTCGGGGGCTTGCGCGGCTGAACCTTGACATCCTTGTTCTGCTTCTGTGACGGATGTTAGTCGCCTTGTGATCGAAATCCACGCGATGAGGGAGCGCGCATGCCTTGGAGTGGGATACGGCGCCTCCGGAGCTGAAGCCTGGAGGGTCCTGGACACCTGCCAGCTTGGCCTTTGCGGCAGGGGGATGTTCGAGCTGCGAAACCCAGGCAGGGGCGTTGGAGGACTGAGAAGACATTGTTGCTACGACTAGAGGTGCGAATTCCCGGTGGCAGAGTATATCGTCGTCGGTCGGTCGTCGTGTCGCGAAAGGCTGAGGTGTGAGCTTGGAGGCGACGTCGACGTTGGTTCATTGGAGGTGGCCCACTCAAGCCATGTGGCGTCGCTGGCGCTGGCCAATTTACGCTTAATTGCAACCCCCCTATGAACCGTTATCGATAACGTCCGATACCCCTAGAAAGTCTTGGCTGCTGTTATTTGGCTTACCTGAGAGTCTCTTGAGCTCCCCTTTCCCACTCCGACGACGCCGGCGCCCGACGCAAAACGACACAGCAACGATCGCAACAAACGTCGCGATAGTTTTTCGAGACCCTTATCGCATCGCCTCCTCCGAACGCGACGAGACAACCCCGTAGCGACAGAAAGCGCACCAGAGATCAAAGACACCCCTGTGGCTTGGAATCGTGGGCAGCACCTCAGGCGCACATGTGACCGTCCCCTCCTCCCAACTGCCATCCACCCTCCACGACTCCTGGTGCTGGACCACGCGTTTCGCCCAATTAGCTGCAGGATCTTCGAACAGCCGCTGCGAGTTTTCCAAGAAACAAGAAGTGAGGGGCTTGCGAACTCTGGGGCGCCTATTCCGCATTCATCATCCCATCCCATATCGGTTGCATCAAAGCCAAGTCACAGTGATAGCCCCGTTCGGGATACAAGCACAACACCATGTCGAGCTCCGCCGGTGGAGGGGACTCCAAGTTGTTTGCTCGAGTAAGCCTTCCTGCTCCTCTACCATGTCTCAGCCTCGTAGGACGTGAGATCTCTCAACACGTCCCTAATCCGCTGCGCTGAGACTTTCCATCTTTGTCTCCTTTCCCTCCCTTTGCCCCTCGTACCCTCGCCGCCCAACAAGAACCCCTCCATATCCCAATCACGCATTTCGACCTCATGTCGTTGCCAACCCGCCCTTCCCTGCCGACACGAACCACTGGATGGCCGCCATGTTTCTCGCATACATGCCACCGACGACGACGTATAGTTCGAGGCTAAAATCTCCGCAGGGCAAAGTAGCCGAGCTACGCCTCGAGCTGAACAGTGGAGGAAAGAAGGATAAGAACTATTCGTCCAAGAAGATTGCGCTCAAGAAGATTGTCGCCAACATGACAATGAGCAATAATGATATGGTGGCTCTGTTCCCTGACATCATCGGGTGCATGGGTATCCAGAGCTTGGAAATCAAGAAGATGTAAGTCTTTTTGAGTTTGGAAACGCTCCATGGCTGACGGATTGAAGGTGCTTCCTATTTTTGGTCAACTACGCACGGATGAGACCCGAAATTGCCGTCAAGGCTATTCCTGTGTTGGAACATGTTAGTCTGTCGAGTTCCGGTCAGCGAGTAGCAACTAACATGACCTAGGATATGGAAGACCACAACCCCCTAGTGCGAGCACTGGCTCTTCGTACAATGTCCTATATCCATGTGCGAGAGTTTGTCGAGGCGACCGTACCCCTGGTCAAGCATATGCTCAAGGACGGTGACCCCTATGTTCGAAAGACGGCGGCGTTTTGCGTGGCGAAGCTTTATGATCATGATCGACATATGGTGGAGAATTCAGATCTTATTGATCGCCTAAACTCTCTGCTGAGAGACGATAACCCTACGGTTGTCGCAAGTGCATTGGCTGGTTTAATGGATATCTGGGAACGCAGTGATGCCATTAAGCTTACCATTGACTACAACAATGCCTCCAAGATGGTGGCCATTCTCCCTGACTGTTCTGAGTAAGTGAGCTAATTGTTGAAGAGAATGTTGCTAACTCATGAAAACAGATGGGGTCAGACGTATATCCTCGAGGCCCTCATGTCATACGTACCACAAGAATCTGGAGAGGCGGTATTGTTGGCCGAGCGGATATCTCCACGACTCTCGCATTCTAATTCGTCCGTCGTGTTGACCTGCATTCGGGTGATTCTGTATCTGATGAATTATATCGCCGACCAAAAGCAGATCTCGGCTCTCTGCAGGAAACTGTCGCCCCCTCTGGTTACACTTCTTGCCAAGGGGCCCGAGGTCCAGTATCTCGCTCTTCGAAATGCCCTTCTCATTCTTCAGCGACGACCAGAAGTCTTGCGAAATGACATTCGAGTCTTTTTCTGCAAGTACAACGACCCCATCTATGTCAAGGTCACCAAGCTTGAACTTATCTTTATGCTCGCCAACGAGGACAATATCGATGAAGTTTTGACAGAACTACGTGAGTATGCCACCGAGATTGACGTTCACTTTGTGCGCAAGGCGGTGCGTGCGATTGGAAAGCTTGCCATCAAGATTGAGCCAGCAGCGCGACGGTGTATCAACCTGCTCCTTGAGCTTGTGGCAACCAAGGTCACGTACATCGTGCAGGAGGCCACAGTGGTTATCCGAAACATCTTCCGCAAATACCCCAACCAGTACGAGTCTATTATCAGCACCTTGTGCGAGCACCTCGACTCCCTGGATGAGCCTGAGGCGAAAGCGGCCATGGTGTGGGTGATTGGCCAGTATGCGGATCGCATCGAGAACAGTGATGCCCTACTGGAGGACTTTTTGTACTCGTTTGCCGAGGAGCCAGTCGAGGTCCAGCTGGCCTTGCTTACTGCGACAGTGAAGCTCTTTATCCAGCGACCAACCAAGGGACAAGAGCTGGTGCCCAAGGTCCTGAAGTGGGCGACGGAGGAGACAGACAACCCTGATCTTCGAGATAGGGCTTACATGTACTGGCGGCTGTTGTCTACGGATATGAACGCTGCGAAGCAGATTGTGATGGGCGACAAGCCAGCGATCACGGCCGAGTCAGAACGACTCGACTCGGCGACGTTGGAGGAGATGTGTCTCAACGTGGGCACTCTGGCGACGGTGTACCTTAAGCCGGTCCAGACCGTCTTCAGATCGGCGAGGCCCCGGAAGCTTCAGGACTCGCCGGCCCTGCAGAAGCAGAATCTCCTCGTGGCGGCAGACAGTCAGAAGAGCATCAGCATGTTTGGACACGCCGCGCAGCCGACAGACATGGACCCCAGAAGCCGGACTGCGATGACGAGCAACGGCCAAGGGAACATTGCGCAGGCGGTCAACGATGCGGACGCATACTTCTCGAGCATCGGCACGCAACAGATGGCGTCAATGCGTATCGACCAAGGGGATGATGTGTTTGGAGGAGGTAATGGCCACTCGACCGGGTACGTGGTGAGCGCGCATGCGCCTCAGGCGGTTCTCCAACCAGCCCAGGGTGCAGGCAGTAATGGTGATCTTCTAGTGCTATGAGCGATATCTGAATCAACTATCTAGCGACGGGAGGCATAGTGAGGATTCCAAGCAGTTCAAATAAACCAGTACAAAGCTCGTTCTGTGTCAGAGATCTTGTCAGTGCGCGAGTGTCTTCCTTTGAAGCGAACCTAAGACCATGTCTTATGAACGCCCCTGGTCAAGATGATTCTCGACTCATGGCAGGAATCTACGGAAGATGGCCCGGGAGACGGAGTGGGCTTGATTCGGTTTGGCTCGAGAACCTTAATCCAGATGTCCGTTTGGGGCGAAGCCAGCCATAGGGTCACACTGGCGAGATCTAGACTTGCCTCTTTGGTCGGGACATGGAGGCCAATTGAGGAGCATCAAGACCAAGAGGAGTGAAATGGCGGAGAAACAGTCGTACGTATGGGTGGCCTCATAGCGCAGGCGAGGGGGGAATAAAACCCGAGATATCGGTGAGCGGTGTCAAGACCGTTTTTCGAGCGTGTTGCATGTGCGTTGTCCGCAAACGACTGTGGCGGGAAAACGCTGGGGCGGTTCCCTCCATCTTGGGGGCGAGATACGGTTCAGAAACAAGCCGACTCAGGAGATGTATCCATGCAAGTCAGTGTGAACTCGGGAGAAGAGTCGAGTTGAACTGCCCTTTACATGTCTTGATCAGCTCTTTGTTAGCAAACCATCACGGAATAGCAGCAATGGCCGTTCGGGCATCAATAGCTCATCTCCGGGGGCCATGAACCCGGCCTAGAATCTGGTGATGGACTGAGCAGTGGCCAGTAGTGCGAGGAGAGCGGATCTTATCCGAGGAGCTACACCATTGTTTCTTCTCGAAAGTTCTGCTAGTGTAAACAGACGGAAGAGAAAGATCTCGTTGATTAAAAGGAGCGTTAGATATCATAAGGGGTCATCATGGAAGAGCGGATGAACTCATGATGAATGGGGGCGAATAGGAGACCAACCGGATGGCGGTCCATAAAGGGAAAGACAGTGGAACCAATGATAGACTGTGTAACTACTGTTGGGCAGCATCTCAGGTGTTCACTCCAGCAGGCTATCGACCGCCAAAAGCTTCGTCTCCAGGGGCAGCGAAATACAGTGCGTTTTCCGAAGACGCCAAGGGTCGATGGCTTGCCGAGGCTGGGGCTAGGCGAGCGGCCCATCCGGCTTCCGTGGCCCGTCAAACCACGGCCACAGCGGGCGGGCAACGACTGGTGCCAGTGGTTCCTGCCGCAAGGCAAGAACTGAACCTAGACGTGCTGAACGGGAAGTACCTGCCCGTGTGGGCAAGGTACCTCGATGCCCGCCAACCGAACCAGAAGGTACCTGACCTCACGTCCTTCGCTCCATCTCTTTGGGTCTGGGGAACTTTTTAGCCTCCCGTTCTATCCTCGCATCTGTCGGCTTCTCGTCCCTCTCCCCGTTCAAATCTTGCTTTTGGCTCATCAAGAGACAGAGGCAAATTGGATATCATTGCTTCGTTCTTTCCCGCGACGGCTCGAAGCATTTTTAAGCACCATCAGAGCGCCAAGCGTTCTTCCCCAGTCGTTTCAGCTATTACCCATCATACTACGGAGTACGCTGCGCGTACTGTACCAAACCACCCGCCCAAGCTAAGTTCAGAGAGTACCTCCCTCAGCGGTGTCGTCACTTTTACTCCCCGTCTGTACTTACTTTATCTTGGCTCTCTGTCCGACCTTTCTTGCATCCATTCAACGTCTCATCCCCCCGTGGGCGCCAACGGTTTCCCCTCGTATCTCATCCGCCGACATCGACACCTCCAAGCAGCATAGCCCCCCTTTGCTACTGCAGCCTTCCCATCGTGGGTTGCTTTGCCTTGGTCTTGGCTCTCTTCTTTGCCCTCGTCATCACTGGTCGTGCCTCTCTCGGCGACTCAAGAGCCAAGGCTCCCAAGGCCCCAGGCTCCCCCCTCCCTGGGCCGTTCCTTGTCGGGCAAAGCGTCCATCGAGCGACTCCACCAAGAAATCCACTGCGTCGCACCGTACGCTCCACTTGGGTCTCCACGCTCCAGCCGCCTACCGCCCAGGGTTGCTTGCTTGACCTGCGCTGCGCTGCTTCGCTGCTACTGTCGCCTGCCTCTTCCTCTGCTCTGCGTCCTCGTGCGTTGCTTTGCTCTATGCTGCGTTGCATCCATCCTGTCACAACTTGATCAAGCGTCTTGTCTGGTTGACAAGACTCCGGCCATTTCTGCCCCACCCCCGGTCTCCCGGCCCCCGGCCTGGTCGATCCATCCTCCCAAGGAACTTGACGTCTTTCACTTTTAATTCCGAGACCAGACCTACCTGGCCACGCTACGCTACCGAGACGCTTCCACTCTCATCCGCATCCTTGATCTGCCATCCCATCCATCCTCGAACTCTTGATCGCGAACCCACCTTTACACCAGTGTCAACGCCCGCGAATGGTCTGGTCGCGTTGGTCTCACTTTCCATCACACGTTTTCCAGTCTCGCGTGGTGTGATCATAAGCCTTCGCCGCCTTGTCATAATATCCGCCCTTCTCCCAGAATGTCGGCTCCAGCGGAATCCACCATGAGCGGTGGTAAAGCCGTACCAGAAGAGACCTCACGGCTCGAACAGCCCAATGACGCTGTCGCCCTTGACAACATGAACGAGCCATCTCAACAGGCGCCCCTCGATCCCGCACGCGACACCGATAAGGCGAGCGACAACGCTGCTTCAAACGAGCCATCGTCGACAGCCGCACCAACAACATCCGAGAACCCCGAGCAGTCAAACACGGCAGCACCTCCCTCGCCAAAGGGCAAGGAAAAGGAAATGGCTCCTCCGCCACCTACGAAGCAGGACTCTAACTTGGGTATTGGACCTGCTGTCGACGACATCAAGGCTGTTGCCGGGGGCTCGTCTGATGGTCCTGTTTGCAACATTACTCTTCTCCTGACATCGGGAAGTCGACATCCTTACAAGATCGACGCCAAGTATTTGAACCGGAGGAATGTGGATATTCCAGATCAGACGGAGAGCGGGCAGCCGGATCCTTTCAGCATCAGCATCTACACCCTCAAGGAGTTGATACTTCGTGAATGGCGAAATGATTGGGAAGCTAAGCCTGCTAGTCCCAGCAGCATTAGACTTATCCATTTTGGAAAACTATTAGATGATAAGGAGCAGTTGAAGAGTAAGATTCACCGCTGGTCAGGCCAATTCACAAGGAAAGCTTTACTAACCGACTTGTAGAGTACCAGCTGAGCACGGAGAGCCCCAATGTGATACATATGAGCATTCGGCCACAGGATCTCGATGAGGAAGAGCCCAAGGCTGGAAACAAGAATCTCTCGTCAGGGGGTGGCGACGGGCAGCGATCTCGAGGGTCAGGCTGCTGTGTGGTATTATAGGCGACATCCACGATGGGTTGAAGCGATTCCTGAGCAAAACAAACTCGGCCCCTATATCCGTCAAGGGGCTCACTACAAAATGGGCTAGAATCTATCGACAGCTGCGAGTTGAGCTGTCGGCAACAATCGACGAGCCCAGCCCCTGACTGTCCAAACAGTAGGGTGTCGCCCGTACATTCATTAGTATTTTCTTGGTCTATTGTCTCTGGTAAGGAGAAGCGAATGATGGGTATGATGCGTGGAAGACGGGGACATCGGAGTCTACATTGGCGTATCATTGTGTATATTCAATGTTTGCGTGTTTCTTCTGTTTATTTCGTTTATTTTTCACCAGCGCTTTGCTGACAGGATTGACAATGCCTTGCGCATATCTAGCAGGATAGATGGCACTCATATTGCTGAATTCATATTATTTCATCCCTGCATACCTCAGGCGAGCTGGCCTGTTTAGCTCTTGAGGGTCGACCGCCTTGGTCTTCTATAAAGCATATTGAGTCGTGATGTAGAATGTCACGACATGATTGCTCGGCTGGTGAACTGCGGTGTATGTTTACTGAATCTTGAGCTTCTTCTCCATCTCGTCGTGGAAACCAGCAACGCCCCTCGTCTCATCACCAGTATAAATATCCTCCCAGGTAATCATGTCGTCGCGACCCTTGAGAATATCCTCGTGGACGCTAGGCAGACCTCCACCGAGAGCCATGGGCCGCCACTCGCCGTTGCGGACAATCTTGAGCTCCATGCCACGACGGATGGGCTCAGCCATGCCAAAGGAGCGGCGGAGGGTCTCCATGCGGAGAGACTCCTGGGTAGCCTCCCAGTTCTTGAGGCGGGCCTCGAGGGGGTGCGCAGACACGGGGACAGACGACTTGGCCTCGTAGGGAGAGACGCCGACGCCGTGGCGGAGGGTGTCGTGGATGCCGGGGGCAGAGGGCGCAGACGAGGTGTGCGTCGTGTGGGTGAAGGTCTGGGGGTTGTTGTTTCCGGGGACGATGCGCATTGACTGAGACTGGGAAGGGAGGGTTTGTTAGCTTGATGTTATCGCGGAGGATGGGATGGGATAGGTGGTGTTTGATGCTTACCATCTTGGCGGTTTGTGACTGAGGCGGAGAGGGAGAAGAATGTTGCTAAGTACGAGATGCGTGTTTTGGTTTGGTGGTTTCCTCGATATGGGTGTTATGAGGTTATTCGTGGGGGAAGACGTAGGCGACGTTGATGGGAGGTTTGGCTGGCTGTGTGTGGTTGATGATGAAAGCTCCAGCTGCCTTGAGCAGCCTTGCGCTGGCGTTGCCGCATTAGAGGTACGTACCTTCCGACAGGCGTTGTTGTGGGTACGTACCGCCGAACCCCGGCTTTCCCATTCATGATGGAGACCCACGCGGACATCGTCACTCAGTGACTTACCTAAGGTGAAAGAGTTCCGACTTCGCTCAATTGGCCTGAATACAAGAATGGAACTTGTACTTCTTGGAAGAACTCAATTCACATCATGAGACCTCTTCCGACACGTCCCCCAATCATAAGGATCGCCAATGGCACCTTTTACCGACACCATCCCAATGTGGCATCCTCACGTCCCAACCCGCCGCTCTTTAGCGACTTGACCTTTGAGCTCGCCTCAGCGTCATCCAAGCCTCGAAACTGGTGCATCGTGGGACCTTCGTTGTCGGGAAAGACAACTTTTCTGCAGGCGCTGAGGGGGAGGTTTCTCTGCGATCCTCCTGCTGCCCGGTCTTATCCCTACCTGTCTACAGACGCTGTTTCGAATCGGTTGCGCACACCACAGAAGGCTATTCAGTATGTGGGCTTTGATGCTGAGCAGGGTGGAGGGAGTTTGGGTGGGAATGTTGCTACGAGTGCGTATCTGTCGGCGAGATATGAGTCGAGACGTGAGATTACCGATTTCTCACTCAGAGACTTTTTGTTGGGGAACACGGAGTTGAATCCCATGAAGGAAAACCTGGATGACGATGCCAGCATCTCACAGGATCTCCTTGCTAGAGTCGTCAAAGATCTCAAGCTTGATCATCTCCTCGACCTGCCCGTTTCGTTCCTCAGTAACGGACAAGGTCGAAGGGCTCGTATCGCTCGTGCCCTCCTCACAAAGCCCGAGGTGCTGCTCCTCGATGAGCCCTTCATGGGACTCGATCCGCCTACAGTCACAGGCCTAAGCCCCTTGCTTCAATCGCTGGCTGAGAAGGCGAGCCCCCGGTTAGTGCTCAGCGCGCGACCGCAGGATCCGGTGCCCGAATGGGTAACGGACCTGCTGTACCTGAGGACAGACTGCCAGGTGGGCTCAATGGGACCCAAGGAAGAGGTCCTGGACGGTCTGAAGAAGTACATTCAAGGAGTGCGAAAGGGTGGGCTTGTCGAGGACGAGAAGTTGCCTCTCCACTCTCTTGTTGATATTGGACGTGTTCTACCTTCGAGCGCATCGACCGAGGGATCAGGTCATCTGGAGCACGCATCTTACATGGAACTTGAACCTGTGAACCCCAATGCTGAGCCATTGGTGGAGATGGACGGGTGTAGAGTTCAATACCAAGGAAAGATTGCGTTGGGCAACTGGACTCAGAAGACTACCGGCGGCTCCAAGGATGGATTGATATGGACAGTTCGACGGGGTGAGCGCTGGGGAGTCTTTGGACCCAATGGATCAGGAAAGACGACTATTGTATCCCTGCTCTGTTCAGACCATCCTCAGTCTTACTCCCTTCCCATCAAACTATTTGGAGGATCTCGTCTTCCAGAGCCGGGCTCTGGTAAACGACCACTTACTTTTTGGGATATCCAGTCTCGGATCGGACACTCCAGTCCTGAGGTTCACCAGCACATGCCTCGTAACCTAACAGTTCGTCAGGTTATCGAGAACGCGTGGTCAGAGACCTTCCGTGCAAAGCCAAAGCTGGACGATGCAGCCAGAGAAAAGGTCGAGGCTGCCCTTGAATGGTTTGCGCCAGAGCTGAACCCAAGTTACTCATCACCTTCAGGGGAGAAGCTCGCATGGGCGGACGAGTACATGTTTGGCGGTCTTTCTTTCAGCGCACAGCGTGTGGCCCTATTTATTCGCTCCATGATCAAGAGCCCGGACGTTGTGGTTCTCGACGAGGCTTTCAGCGGCATGGACGATGCGGTACGAGACAAGTGCACGCTGTTCCTGGAAGAGGGCGAGGCCAAGACATACCGAGGCGAGGAAGTGATTGAGAGCGACGCCTCCAAGTCAGGTCAAGTCAAGATTCCTGGTCTTTCTGACAACCAGGCTCTCATTTGCATTGCTCACGTCAAGGAAGAGGTGCCAGACTGTGTGAGGGAGTGGCTGTGTCTCCCCGAGGCCAACACAGGGCGAGCGGCGAGGTTTGGACGACTGGATGGTCCGTTAAGGACTGATGAGGGTAGATGGCGTGAGGTTTGGGGATTCTGAAAGAGCCATTGTTTGTGTAATCGATGCTATGGCAGAGATGAGAAGCCAGAGAGGCACGTGAGCACCAGTTAAGAAGTCAAGTGTAGGAATGAGATACCAAGTGAAAATAAAAAATGAAGGTGCTCCATTGATGATGATGCCATCTCGCAAACTAATAAAACACCCAGTTTCGCCATCTCTTTCCAAGATTTATCTCATGATTGAACTCGCAACCGTTATTTCTCGGCAGATGGTGTAGCTAACGTTAGCAAGCCACATTCTGCGGCAATCGGTGCTAAGCATGGCACCATCCGACCGACGGCGCCCGACAGCCAGACTAGAATGGTCCCCGTTCCCGTCCTTGTCTCAGAAGCTGTTTAACTCGGGCCAACCAGATTGACATCACCACCACCACCCTCCTTCTCTATTCAACCTCACATGGTCATTCCATTCTTGCAACTGTAGTCGCCGACTTCCTCAAAATCCAATCTCTCTTCCTCTTCTTCTGACTCAATTCTTTTCCTTTCACCACAATGACGTCTCATCAGAACGACGGCATCGATGATGAGGACCTCACGGTTCACGCGTGCTGCGCGCCTCTCGAGAGCTTCACCCGACCTGTCAACGTGAATGAAATAAGGTGCGGCTATCGGGAAACCCATCGCCAAGAGCAATTGACACTCATACTTTCACAGCGAAGAAGAGCGAAGACCATTCTTCCACTGGCCGTACTTTGGCCCTCTGCTTATTGAGATGAGAGCAGCGATGCAAGAGATCACTGCGCAAACGAGAGAAGTGCGCATTCAGTTATTTTCTTTTTACGCGACCAACCCTGACCCATCGCAGCTTTCCTCTCGTATCTCCGCCTCTCAATCTACATGGCCATCGTGTCAGTCGCCATCACCCTCTCCTTTCACCTCAAGACCGAGGCGACGCCGCTGGAGCTGCGCATGGCCAAACCCCTCGGCACCATCTTCTGGGCCCTTTCCGTCATGACCCTGTTTGCCGGCATGGGCAACTACATCAGTGAGTGTGGCGACGATGGATCCGCACGCAGCAGTCTGCTGACAGGTCACACGCAGCAACTGTCAACAAGTATAGCCGTAGAGCGGCAATCGTTCAGATTGGTTGGAAGACGCATACCGTGAGTTCCCTTCCCCTCATCAGATCGCAAGCACAGACCGACAGCTGAGCCCTGGTTAACTGACATCCTTGTCTAGATCTTCAGCATCACAGCTGTGGCCATTATAGGAACTTGTCTCATCCTGCTTGTCATTGCAAAGATTCGCAACTCCAGTTCATAATGACATGAGATATCCAAAGTTGAAATTCCATTATATTCTAGCGCCAGAGTTCATCATGCAAAAAGCCTTTCCGTAGTTGATGGTGAAGAAGGAAATGTCCATCCATATCCATGCCCTCCCAACCGGTAGATCCTATTACGCCTCATCCTTAACCGCCTCTGCTTGTGCTCCCTTTGCTGGTGCCGCCGCTGCTGCTTGTGGTGCTTCAGCCGACCCTGCCGCTGCCTCACTGGTTGATCCAGCCGTATTACAAAATAGATCACCTGCGTCCTTGTCACGCCGTGGCATTCCATAGTCATCCTCCTCATCTGACTCGCTCTCTGAGCATCCGCCAACTTCTTGGCGGAAAAGACGCGCGAGTGTCCTTGAACTTGATTCCATCTCGGCAAACGTCAATGTCTTGCCGTCCCATGAAACGAGCGGCACATCCTCCAACGCTGGTAGTTCTCCCTTGCCAGGCAGTGTGGCAAGCATGTTGATCTGAGATGTGGAATCAAAGGTTGAAGTGGCCTTGTCTGCTCTTCCCTTGTCCCCGTCTTCCTCTTCATCGCCCAAGTACTCCTCTGGGACGTTGCTCAAGTCGCTATGGGCTCCGAGGATGACGTTGGCCGTCTCCGGGCTGGGGTAGAGTGTCAAGTAGCCTCGGAGGCGTGATAGCTGAAGTACATACTCCAACCAGGCTGGGTGCTTCTTAGTAGCGTGTTTCTTGGCCAAAAAGGCCGGCGTGTCTGTCCTCGTATGCTGCCTCTCCAGAATCCGCGACACGTAGCCATGGAGCTCAACCCACTTAGCTCCCAAGATGAGGATGGCATCGCTAGTTGGTGCTTGCCAGAAGAAAGGGTTGTCGCTATCTGAGTCGTCGGTAGTCTTGGGGGCTGTTAAAGGGGTGGTGTCGTCGAGAAGGGTGCTGCGAGACTGAAGACTAATGCCCATGATATTATCAGTCCAGTCATGGAGAATAGAGGCGCGAGAGTGGAAGCTGTGCAGCATGGTGTATTTGACATCTGATCGGCTTAGCATGGTGTAGAGACGAATGCAAGGTCTCACTTACAGTGAAAGAATTGGGACGACACCTCAGTGTGAGGCGCCAACACAAGTACATGGTTGTGCGAAGGGTTTCCCGGCCAGAATGATTCTAGGAATCTCACCGAGCTCTCCTCTTCATCAATCTGGTGAGAGGGGATTCGGTGGCGGAGTGAGATCATCTGCGACTGGGATAGTTGACCTGATGATCTCAAGGGCCACTGGAAGCCAGACAAGAACTTCTCAAGAGGCTGCTCAACAACCGAGGGCAACTCAATGGTAAGATGAGGAATAGATATGGGGCTCTTGTCCGCATTTCGAAGAGACGTGAGGAGCCTTTGTAGGTTGGCAGTGCCAAGAGGGGGTGCTTGGATGAGGATATCAAAATGCACCTTGTTCCATGCTGAGACTAGTTAGTGAATTGGCAACTCTACCAGATGAGGCTCTGCTCACCAGACAGGGACGAAGCGTCAAGCTTTGAAATCCAAGAGAAACGAGTCTCGGGCTTATCGGGGAGTTCTATGAGGGCCGACTTTGTAGCCATCACTTGATCCCGGATAGCGCGCAGGAAATAGTCATCCTCAAGGTGGGAGCCATCAACGATGATGGCCTGAGGATGCATAAAGTTGTTGATGTAAACTAGGGATCAGGCGAGTTAGACAAGATGAGAGGCTCAGAAGGGCAACGGGGCCGGTCTTACAAAACGAGCGGATAGTAGCGAGTTTCAACCTTGTCTCAGTAGACGTGGCAGCATGGTCGGTGCGGGCATCTACAGATATGATTAGGAGGCGAATTCGATAGTTTGTAGGGAGTCCATACCGTGAAGAAACAGCTTGCAGCTATCGTCGATGCCGTTGATCTGGAGCAGCTCCTTAAGCGGCACCTCACTACTACCAGCGATAGCAAAGTGAACATGGTTCATGTCTTGCGCCGACATCTGACATGCCATGGGGAGTAGCGTAGACACGCTCTTGAGGTTAGAAGCAGCAAACAAGACATTCCTATTTCTCTCATAGCTGCCTCCTGTTCCTTGGATATTGCGCAATGTCTTGGCCAGCTCTGGAAACCTGAGGGGTCCATTGTAAGCCTTATCCTGTCCTCCTTTGGCGCCTTGGCCCGGCACCAACTCGCGGTTTGTCGCAGGCTGGTTGCGGTCCGTCACACTGTTGGACGGTGATAATATTAAGTTGTAAACGGCGTAGAATATGAGAGAGGCGAAGACGAAGTAGGCGACAAGACGACCGAGGGCGCGACGACGGGGCGCACGTGTAGCTTGCCATTGAGGCAGTCTGGGGTTGTGTCCGTGGATATGATGATCGTCGTCCTTTTTGGCCATTTCCTCGTCGCCGACCCAAAAGCGCGCCTTTGTTCTGCCGCGCGTAGGAGTCATGATGGCGGATTTCGTCGTTCGGTTCTATCGGGGTGGGTCGTTCAGTCGATGGGTACTGCTGATAGTGGAGGTGGGATCGAGCTCATGAGGAGAGCAGCTTTCAGGCGGGGAGGAACTAGGGAGGGATGTCGATGGGAGACATTTACGCGGCGTGTCTCTTCATGGGCGGCGGATTTTTGCGACGAGGGAGAGAGTAAAAAAGGACAAAGTTGCTTTTAATGAAAGATTAAAGAAGGATGACGAAGCTGACCCTTGCTTAGGACCTAGCGGAGGTCAACGTTAGCTGTTGGAGGTTGTATGGAACAGCGTGGCTCGTGCTTGGCATCCCGCAGTGTGGCTTGGTTTTAGCTTAGCTTTCAGTGGCTTTAGGCTTGGGGGACTTGGAGATATGCTGTAAGATGGTAGTGTCTCAAGATGAAAGGCAGTGATTGAGAGATATTTGTACATAATAGAGACTTTTTATCGTCAATTATAAATGGCCATGTTCCATAACTTGTTATATGCACTTTCCAAACTGAGGCGAGCCGAAATCGTTGTCCAAAGCCATAATGTAACCTTGTAAATACACTCAACACAAGAGGTTCAAGGCCATTTGCCAAGACGAGGGTGGTTCTGAGACCAGAGCAGGGAGAAGTAGATAAGGCAGGGTCAGACAATGGCATACCTGAACACGGATACACGGCAATGACACAAAGGATTGTTTAAGGCGTTAATTCTTTCAAGAGGTTATTCCCAGCCAAAGTAATTAATCAGAGTGATAATGAAAAGTTAGTAGTAGCAGCATGTACTCTGTCGTAGTGTTGGCAACGGCGAAACAAATATTTTGGTGGGGCACGAATCGTCGTCGCAAAATATCCTTGTAAATTTTCATCCACCATCAAATTATTCACGATTCAACAAGAAACAACAACTCACTCTTATTCCCTTCCCTTCCCTTAAAACAAACCACCACACCCAAGGTTAACCATTACTAAAAGGCCATTCTACCCATGGCAAAGTCCCGCCGAAATCGCGGCCACGCCGCTCGCAAAAACCCCATACAAAAAACCATCAAGCCTCCCTCAGACCCAGAGCTCGCGGCCCTCAGAGAGTCCAAGATCCTACCCGTCATCAACGACCTCAAGAGCTCGGACCCCAAGTCGCGGTCCGCCGCTGCCACCGCTGTCTCGAGCATCATCCAGGATGAGAGGTGTCGCAAGCTGCTCCTGCGCGAGCAGATCGTCAAGACCATCCTCGATCAGACCCTCACTGACGCTGCTCTCGAGAGTCGGGCTGCTGGGTGGGGGATCTTGCAGGTTCTTGCTCAGGAGGAGGAGCCTGATTTCTGTGTTCATCTTTATCGGGTTGATATTCTCACTGCTATTGAGTTTGCGGCCAAGTCGGTAAGTCAAATGTTTCAGCCTGACCCAAGTACACGTTAAACTCACATGAACCAGGTTACCGAGCTGCTGCTGTCCAAGGAGCTGGAGTTCCAGAAGCGTTCCAAGGCTGAGCAAGCAACCATTCTCAGCATTGCTTCATCGCTCATCTCCCTTCTGACCGCTCTCGCCGAAGCTCAAGATGACATCCTGGAAGCCATCTCCCGCAACACCATCATTACTCGCCTCCTCTTCCTCCTCACATCTGATGAGCTCGCCAGCAACCTTGAGATCGTTTCACTAAGGAGTGATGCTCTGGCTTGTCTCATGATTCTCTGCGAGGACAACCAGCAGCTTTCTGACAAAGTTGTCGCTTCCAAGGAGCACCGCACATACGGCACCCTTCTGTCTCTAAGGAAAAAGGCCAACAGCGACGGAATTCTTGCCTGTGGTGTCCTGCATAACCTCTTTGCCGCTCTCCAAGGCCAGGACCTAGCCCTCGGTGCCGACGATTCTCTTCTCGTCCCCACTCTCTCACAGGCCCTCAAGACCTACGAGCCAGGTCAGTCCTCGGACGCCCTCGGCTGGGCGAACCCCATCGAGTGTCAACAACTGGCCCTCGAGATTCTCGCCTCTATCGGAACAACTCTCAACACATCAGGGGATGTCGATGGACCTCCCAAGCCTGAAAAGAAGGAAGCCAAGGACGACGAGGAGATGGGTGACGCCGACGGGGCCTCTGATGGGGAGGAAATGGCAGACGACGACGATGAGATGGACGAGGACGAACTAGAAGCCGATATGGAGATGGTAACCGGTGCCGACAGAGACGAGGAAGACGACAACATCGACGATCTCCCTGTTCTCAAGGTCCTCATCGATACGGCCCTCCCGAGCTCATCCGTATAGCCTCTCTCTCCCCCTCTGATGACACTGCCCTACGCCTTCAGTCCCACGCCCTCGCTGCCCTGAGCAATATCACCTGGTCCGTCTCACTCATTGACTTCGGACCCGCACAACGCTCCATCCAAGCCGCTTGGGACCCTGCCGGCCGCGCCCTCTGGACCGGCGTCGTCGCCCCTATTCTCGCTACCGATACTGCCGACGTCGGCCTTGCTACACACGTTACCGGCCTCGCATGGGCAGTCGCCCGCTCTCTTCGCGGCCGACCTTCGACCCCTTTGCTGATGAGCACCGTCGCTTCATCGCCCTCTACCAGGCCACCAAGGGCTCCCCCGCTGCCCAGGACCCCGAGGATCCATTCCAGGCCCTAAGTGTAAAGTGCATCGGCGTCCTGGGTCAGCTAGCCCTCGAGCCCGCTCCCCTCGGCCGAAACCGCGATGTCGGCACCTTTCTCATCACCCTCCTCGCCGGTCTACCCGCCACGCCGGCCGCCGACGCCGTCGAGGCCCTCAACCAGGTCTTTGACATCTACGCCGACGAGGGTTACTCATACGACAAGGACGTCTTCTGGAAGGACAACTTTGTCAAGCACCTCGATGAGGTGCTCCCCAAGGCGCGCAACATGGTCAAGACCATCGACAAGCGCGCTAATGGCGAGTTGCGCCTACGTGCGGACGAGGCTGTGCTCAACTTGAATCGTTTCTTGGCGTACAAGCGAAAGAACAAGCCCGAGGCCTAGGTTTAAATAAAAGTTGTTGAGTTTTTAATCTGATGAGAACATGAATCTTGGTATATGCCGCAAGCAAAGCTTTTTAAACTCATCATGTAATCCCGAAGTGACGTAGAAGACGCCCATGTGCCTTTGTAGCTTTGTCCTCAAAGTTGATCCCAATAACCAGCACCTCTCCCATATTCGACAGTTCCAACATATTGAACCTCTTAACCGCAAGTGATGGGTTCGGTCCCGCCTCTAGATTCACCCATGTTTCTTAGCACCGTTCAAACACCCGATATAAACCCTTCAAACTTGCAACCTCCAGCACTCCATCTTGCATGAGTGATTTGGTCGCCACCAGTCTCGCCTTGAACGCCGGAAAGAAAACGTGTTGTACGGCGTGCCTCACATGCTGCCGTCGAGCACGCAAATCTTCGTCAATTTCCTCCTCGCGAAGGCTTTCTGGATCGCCCGGTAGTGCTGGCAACGATTCCGGGACGTAGAAAGTGGCCAACTCACGCAAAAAGGTTTCAAAGCACGCCTTCTCCTCGGTCCAATCGACAGCAGGGCCAAGACGGAGGAGGAAACGAGGGAGTTTGACCAAGGGTGGAGTATATCCCTTAATGAGAAGCGGCAGAGAGATAAGTTCGCCAGCGGGGGAGATCTCGAGAGAAAAGTACTCGAGCAGCATTTCTCGACGCTCGATGAGCTGATCTACCACTCGGCCGACCAAGGTTTCAACATCAAAGTCCTCATCAGGCGAAGCAATGGCATTCTTCTCCGCCTCAGCTGCTATTCGAAGCAGCTCACGGAGATCCAGTGCAGGGCCGAATCTGATGGTGCCGAAATTGCCAAAGTCTGTCAAACCAAGTTGATAGAAGTATTCGAAACATGTCCGGCCGTAGTCGATCAGATATAACTTGACGTCTCCTTGGATCGCCGCAAGCCGACGTTGGTCGTCAACGATACCAACAAAGGTATGAGAGGAAAAGATCTCTGTCAACTCATTATGCATGTCTTCTCTAACATCGTGCCTCAACTGCTTTATGCTGTTGAGTCGGCATTGAACCGTCTCTCGATCCACCGTCTCATATTCCAGAGCTTCGGGTGCCGCAGATGCATCTCCTGCAGGATCGTTCGACGCTGTGGACTCGCTCGGGCCAGCTCTAATAAACATGGATGTAATCTTCCGCTCGGCAGTATCGGTCCTAACCAGGTCATTCGAGTTTCTTCTAGCTCTTTTCGTTGCCGGCGTTCTTCGGCTAGGAGTTCCGTCGGTCTCGGTCTGTGGTGTTGATTCAACAGGCTTTGCACCGGGAAGGAGAGTCTGTGTCATAAAGGTTCGGCTAGTATCGACAGCAGCCAGTTTTGACTCGATGTGCTCGCAGATGGCCTGGATGATCTCATCCTCATTGAGGAAGTGGACTTCCTTCTTGGTAGGATGCACGTTCACGTCTACCCGAGCCGGGTCGATCTCGAGGCTCAGGTAGATGAACGGGTGACCATTCTTGGGCAAGAAGTTGCCATACGTCTGCTCCAGCGCCTTCTTGATATGCGTTGATTCGACACATCGATGGTTGATAAAGAGGAGCAGCGTTGTCTTCTTGACCGAATAGTTTGCATTGGTCGTGTAGCCCTCGGCCTTGAAGCCCCAGCGGTCTTCTGAAGTTGCAAACTCCAGGAGCTCATTCGCAACACTACTACCGTGAATCTGGCGAATGCGATCAATGACGGTGGCGTGGGCCTGTACTGACAAACTAGTCGATGCCTCGCCTGCCTTTTTACAGGTGAAGCCGACGCCTTTGCAGTGCACTGCGTATCGACCAACCATATCAATAATCTTGTTGAACTCGTCAGCAGTAGAGCGAAAGGCCCTTCTGCGGGTGGGCACATTGTAAAACAGATCTTCAACTGTGATTTGAGTGCCCGGACGTCCCGCCACACCTCTTGGCTCGGCTGACTGGCCAGGTTTTGGGGCTGTCAGTCTGCCGTCGAGGTAATGAGCCCGCCAGGCGAGGTCAGAGTCCTTGGTCTTGGTGGTGACAGACAGGTGGGCAATGTGGCTGATGCTGGCCAAGGCTTCGCCTCTGAATCCATATGTTTCAATCGCAGACAAGTCCTCGAAAGTGCTGATCTTGGAGGTGGTGTGGCGCTCGCAGAGAATTGCCAAATCATCTTTCTGCCCTGGGAATCAGCCTTGTGAGTCATGTCGGCGTGGAGGCAAAGTCATTCACCTGGATTCCGCAGCCATTGTCGGTGATCTGGAGCAGCTTCAGACCTCCATCCTTGGCCATCACGTCCAAGGAGGTAGCGCCCGCATCGACGGCGTTTTCAATGAGCTCCTTGAGAGCATGAACAGGAGCCACAATGATCTCACCGGCAGCGATTTTATTGACGACATTTGGGTCAAGTGCCTAGGCTTCACGTCAGCATGGGAGGTAAGCCACAGATGTGATCCAGGGTGGCAAAGGCAGCCGCAGATAGTTCGCTTACCTTTATTCTTCGAGGGGCACTGCTTTCATCGGGGTCACCCTCGGCTTTCCTTTTTGTGCCGGCATGGGAAATGCCATTCTCGATTGTTGGGATACCTCCCATGTCAACATCGGCCATGATGTACGTGAATCGGGCAAGCAAGGCTGGGTACTCGCCCGGGGGGGCTGTGTTTTCGCTTTCCCGACGCACTGGCCTAGCAAATGATGCGGCCTCAGGGAGGCAGATGCGCGTGAAGATGAAAGTGGAAATATTATCGTAACGCAAGAAGCACGGTCATGTGCGGGTTTGGTTGATGTCTCTTATCCCATGCCCGTTTCCTCGTTGGTTGTTATCTCATCTCTCGTTTCCCCTGGGGGCCCGGGTAGTTCGGCCGTGGCGGCCTGACCTGGTTGACGTTATCCAGAGAAAGGGAGTCGAAAAATCAAACAGGCGTGTTCATGCAGGAGGACGAACTGCGTTAATCGCAAACTGTGAGGTGACAAGAACCTGGTTCGGATGAAATTCCGGCTACCTCAGTGAACAGGCAGCTGGGTATGCGTGGCACGTGATACAGCCTTTACATCCATGCCTGGTACCTGCCTTTGGAGTAATACGAATCACGATTGCAGGCCTGTACAGCAGAAAACCACCAAACACCATCAAAGATAATTTCCCCTGAATTAATTGCCTAGGATGCGTCAGCCCATGCCTAAACTCTAAATCCTATAGTCCAATGTCATGACTTTCTTTACTTTTTCCATTGAACAACTCATCACCAACCCTGCAAGGCAACTTCGCCCTGAAGAAACCTGGTCCCAACAAGAAGATCTTACAGATTAACTCAAGAAAGGCCCGTGTGAGTCAGCCCTCCAGGGCTGTGAATACGAGATTCACGCGGGGATGGGATGGCGCAACCAAACCAGAGCCCGACCTCAATTCTCCATCCCCGTGCCGCGGCCGCTCCATTGTTGGCCAAGCACAGGTTCCTGTGATCCAATGCAAGCTAAGGTAGGTACTGCTGGAGTAGAAGCAGGCGCCTGCTTTGTGAGCCAGTGACATTGCGTACTTAGTGCAATCGCCCATTCACAATGTCTTAAGAAAGCGTGATGTTTCTTGCATATTTCACAAAAGTGCATGTGAAATTTCGTACCTCAAAAAAGGGACACAATCAACAAACATCTCTTCCATGAAGATGCCTTGTCAGTCTTTTCCTCTTGGTTGCCTCATTGTCCAAGTGAGCCTAAAGCGAGCACAGCCTCTTCGAGTTCCGCCTACCATTCTGCCCAGCGTCAAATATCACAATTCAACTCTGTATATTGGTACATTGAGTCATTGTCCCATTCACTGCGCCCTTTCACAGCCTCTATTCTTTGTTCTTTTCAACTCATATTGAGCCCCGCAGTCCCACGTTGCCTTTTTTTTTCTTTCCTTGACATTTCCATTTCATCTTCTCCTGGGCGTCTAGCTCGTGGCGCATGTGCGCGTGCCTCTACTAATCCACTTTGCTCTTTTTCACGGTACCCCAAACGTTGAGACAACATGCGCGTCCTCTCCTTTCGTGCTTCGCCCACTGACGATGGGAATTGCGTGAAAATCCTCTCCCGATGCGTAATTTCCAAAGTTTTCACCGCTGTCTGGGTGGCAAAATGGTGTTGTTGCCTGGATGGATGACTGGCAAGGTCATCAGGTATCACCACAATTGTGAGACATAGACAAGAAACTCTCCGGCGTAACGGTTGGGGCAGTTGGGCGGGCGCTTGTTGTGCTTCTCTCTTCCCTCATGTGAATTCCCAATGCAATTCTGTAGCTGCTTGTTAACCCTTTTGCAACATTGTCTTGTGCGTGTTCCGGGAAGTTGGGTTGCATTGCGTCTGTCAGACTTTTGTCACTGACACAAAATGCAAGTTGATCATGGAATGCCCATCATGTGTTCAGGAACCCCAATTCAGGGACACCAGCCAGGCACATGAGGCTTCTAAGAGGTCCACCAAAGGGACCAACATGAATAAAATGCCAATAGGCATCTTCGAAGCCATTACTTCCGTAGGAAACACAGCCGTGGGCGGAATTGACGTACTCCAAAATGCCCATGGCAGCCTAGACTAGTCGCTCACGACTGTGAGCTGTGAGGCGCAAACCTCCACCACACACCTTGTCGTCACCATGGCTGTGAACTTATTCCACTTCAACCGTCCCACGGACACACTTGAGAAAAGAACCCTGGTTGAAACACAATCGTCTAAACACACTTGTATTTTAGATTCATTGCTGACCATTTGCCTCGTGGTTCGCAAAACAAGCCGTAGCTCTTATTTAAGTACTTCTTCTCCTTCACCTTGTCTGAATCAAGCCCATCCGTCTTTCGAAAAACTATTAAAACCCAGTTCCGACCCTTCTGGCAAGCACCCATCACGAAACAACATCCATCATTTCATAGCAACCACAAGTTACCCCAGCTACAGTCCTCCTGGCAAGCATCCATCACGAAACAACAACATCGCGCTCTTACAATACCGACCTTCAACAAAGAACTACAACATGGCTCCATCCACTGCTTATGATTCTACCAAGGCGCAGCCTCCGTATGTCTCCTCCCCTTGTCTCCCAACTCTCTCCAGAGCGAGAGCAACGCTTCCAGTAGACGCTCTTTGCTGACATGAACTCTCTCACTTATCAGATCTGTTCCCGCCAACAATCGCCCATTGACGCCCGCTCCTGACACCGGCAAGCCTCCAGCTACCTCCGACGCCATCAACCACACGCAACCCTACCCCACCACCCCAGTCGCTGGGGACATTGTTGCCGAGTTGGACAGCCTTACCAGCAACCCGAATACCAATCCCATCAGACCCAGAGTTCAGCTGCCAGATATTAGTCGGCTGTGAAGGCGCCCAAGAGGTCCTCGGCAGTTGAGGAAGCGCCTTCTTGGCGATACTCCGTGGCACTCTCGGCGCGGTCTGTTGGCAGATCAAACACGATCGGCAGTAGTTCTCGATGTCGCTCGCCTAAGTTGGCCTATTCTCGCCCCGGCCCAACTCGACAAAGTCAAACAGACAACATGAGGCCGGGGGGCGGGCGGCTTCAGAGCAACTCAACACAGCTGTCACATCACTGAAGCTTGCACCGAAGCTTCAATGACAACGCCAACGACCGGGTCGACAACAAAGTTTCCTCACCTTCCTGCGCCAGAGACGGTTCCGCCACGAGCCCTTGTACTTTAACACTACGAATATTTCTGGGTCACCTATTCTCCTCTTTTAGATTGGTGTCGGCCACGGCATTCTGTTTTTCTAGATTGTCTGTTATTATTTAGATTGGATATTCTCATTGCCGCCATTTTGATGGTCATATCGGGCAATGCAGATCGGCTCACAGCCCAGCGTTATGCATAGAATGAGTATTTGGAGATATAGGTGCCCGGTTCAATAGTAAAACTACTTCATTATACCCCAAAACTTGCCGCTTCTCTGACCCACAACCCGTGATGCCTCCACCAGCCTCCGCCGCACCCGGGCCACAGTACGGGGCACCGGACTTCAACTCCGACCGGCGCCCGGGTCCCTCTTGTCTCCCCCATCCCAAATCCCGACACGGCGGCCACCACTCAAAGCCAGGTTCCGGGAGTGGAGGGAGCGGGCCGTTCTATGGCTCTCGGAGAATTAAAAAATAAAAATAAAGGAGCGGCGGCCATCGATCGAGACACAGACGCGCGCGCATCCCTCCATACATCACACGCCCCCTCTCCAAGGAACCCTTGTTCACCCGCTGACTTACTGACTCCTCCTGGTTTCCATGATAAATCCGGACGTTGGCTGCATTGGCCACGGGTTTGGTATCACAAACCACACACACACACAACGTTTCTGCATCCATCCATTCATGCTCTTCCCGCTTCCTTTGCCGTGCCTTTGCCGCCGCCTCATTGGGTGGCTTCGGCTCTAATCCCCTGGCTGCCTCATCTCTGCGCCAATCTGTCATCCTTCCCCTCCCCCCCTCTTGTTCCCTTCCAACTACTTTGCCGGTAGATCAGATCCTTCACCAGGGATCAATGCCTGTTGCGTTGTGTAACCAGCACCAAACACGTGGGACGTCGCATGGATTGCTTTCAACATCGTCCTTGAGTAGGTATTCACAACGAGATCCTCTACCTTCCACTCTCCGTCTCCCCGAGCCTGCACCGTCCCCCTCATCATAGACCCCAAATGTGTCCTTGACGCATAAACAAATATGCTGCCCCTCTCAGTCCCCTTTGCTGCCCAACCCTCATCTGCGGGTCTGCCTTGATACCGGCCAGCCGGCATCGTCCTTCTCCTTGGCTCGAGTTCTTCCTCTCTGCCCGCCCAATCTCTGTTTCCCTTGCGACCAAACCTCCCTCCTGGGTATACTTGAAAACGCCTTCAAAATGCAACAACTTCCAGCAGACTTCACCAACCCTTGGAACCAATCACGCTGCTCATCTAGAGCTTCTCTTTCACCATCAAGGAACACAACCTCATGCAGAGCTGCCCAACACAGAGGGGTCAGCTAAAATCAAATTCAACCCGTCATTCGGCCGCTTGTTCAGCCCTTCAAGCCTGTGGCCGTTTCAACGTCCTCAACGCAACCCAACGCCGCCGGCTGGAAATGCCCGAAACAGCCTCCTTAACAGGATCCCATCCATACCCTGCTGGCTTCCTCGCTCCTACATCAAAACAAAAACGGTATATGTGGTGCATCACACCGATGGGACTATTGTACATGCTCTGGTGCCCTAATAGACACAAAATCCCATCACACTCAAAATCAAAAATCAAACATCCCATCCGGGCTCCCCTTTCATCATGTAAAAATGTTTAGTTCCCCTTCATTACCAGTATGGCGCTGTTCCCTTGCTCCATCGCTGGGACTTTTCACAGTCCTACCGCGGTCGTCCTGGAGCATCAGGCTTGTCGATCAGGCCTCCAATATCAACTCGATTCGGGCGCTCCCCCCGAGGCCATGATTGCTCCCCCGATGGGCGTGCCCCAGGCTGATCTGGCTGGGCTCGGATCGGCGGAAGCTGAAACGACGCTTGAGGACGTGGTCCGCTCGGAGGAGGCAGTTCGCTTCGGGGAACATGATATGACGGTGGGCCTGCATATTCGGTACGGCTAGGTGATGCCGCATACGACGTCGCTCCAGCACCGACAGCAATGCGAGGAGACAAATTTGCCGGCAGTTGCGTTGAAGGCCCAGGAGCCGGTCGAGATACCAAGGGCATGTCGTTGAATCGACTTCGAGTTGGGTCAAAGGGTGGCGGCACTGGCACTGACGCTGGCGGCGGTATTCGCTGACTATAGGCAGCCTGAGGAGTCGGCGGTTGAGAACCATAGGCATGCGCCACCTCTCGAGAGACAGGCGAAGGCGGCAAGGGATATCTCAAGCTGAGCATCATGACCACGAAATAGATGGATCCCTCCTTCGCCAGGCCAAGACGAACAGGAAATTGCCTCGGCTGACCATCAACACCTCTGAATATCAGGTATTCTTGGCGGTCAAGCTGGAACCGCCCGATTTCCTCCGCCCCAAATCCAAGTCCTTGGATGATGTGGTCGAGCCGAGCGAGTATGGGAGGGAGGTAATTCGGTTCCTTTCTCGTCTGCTCTTCTATGAGTTGACTTCGAATCGACAATACCTTATCCCTATCCGACGGAGCAACAACATCACTCAAGTTCTGTCCCTGAAGAACAGGGTGTCCAACAGCCTCAGCAAAAGTCGGCGATGTCTTCGCAAAGTCCATCTTCATGTTTAAGAATGCCACGGGCTCTCCACCTCTGGCTGCAGTCGGCAAAGGTGCTGGGTAATGGGTAGGGTCGGTGTTCGGTGTTCGTTCGAGGTACCTAGGAGCCATGTGTTCTCTATTCAAGTGGTTAGCGAAATGGCAGAACCAGTTCGTAAAAGGGGGACCAGCATACCCAGGGCCTACTGGCACACCCGAAGGGTATATGCTTAGTGGTCGCCTTGCTGCAGCATCCTGAGGGTGTGGAAACCTGGACGGGTCATAACGAGTATCTCGATCATCCCTTAACCGTGGTCGACCCCTTTTCTTATGTTGAACATCCACGCATGACTCTTCCTTTCCATTCGTCACACATCTCGAGCACGGCCGTTGCGCTATTCTCGATATTAGCCCCTGGATCAACATCTTGCATCGTTTAAAGCTCCAAGTGGTCGTCTAAGAAAAGCGAGTACCAGGTCTCCCATCTTTGAGCCCCAGTCCCTTCTTCACCAACACAGAGACGACTTCTCTTATGTGGGGGTTATCTATCGGAAGCTGACATGCCAATCCGACTAGTCCACTGGGACATAGTGCAATTGTATGTCCATGTTATCCAAAAGCATGGTAGGCGCATTCGCTATCGACAAACTCCGCAAAGACTTCAACACACAAAACAGCAAGGGAGGACTACATCGCGCAAGTGCTCTCGGGACCTAACAAGGAAGAAAGAATACTTGGACACATACCATCGCAACTATCTGCAAGTCAGCAGGTGAGGCTCAGGGGCAAGGGGTTATCTTCGCACGAGTTGTCACTTACCGAAGATGGGCTCGTTTGCAGGGAACACACGCAGAAGCCACATGGCCCTTGGTTTTCCTCTGCGATTTGGGAGAAGTCATTGCCTGGTTCTCGCCGACCGTTGGCCGGGCAGATGGAGGATAAGGCGCAGGCCCTCCCGGCCCACCAGGAGGGATGTAGCTTGGCGGTTGGGACATGGACGGAGCGCCTGGTTGAGCATAGGATACAGGCCGTGGTGCCGTTTCCTCCGGCCTGTGATATGAGTATGCGGAAGCGTCGGGGGCTTCTTGCTGGAACAACCTTGGAAGCGTGGGCTGCATATTGATTGGTCCTGGACGATCAATTGGAGGTTGTTGAGGCAGGTTACCTCGATAGGCATCCTGACGATTGGGATTTGAATAGCCAACAGGTATTTGGCCACGATCACCAGCTTCTTGGGGCGGCTTCGGGGGAGGGCGGAGATCCTGACATGGGCGGAGAGGGATATGCCCGAGACCGAGCAATGGCGTCCTGCTCTGCTCTCTCGGGTGCCCAGGTCAGATCCAAAGCTATTTGCGCCAGGTCTGTGATGCCTCGGCGTTGGCCGAGAGGAATATAAGTTGTATCGAAGAGGGGGCTATTGGTGACCATGAGGGGAGAGGTGCTGCAGGATGATCAGTCGGCTGGACAGAAAGGTCCCAATCCAAACCAGCAACAACAGACAGGGCCTTTTGTCAAGGCTGGTCTTCCCTTCAGGCTGTGGACTCCAGATGTATGGTAGAGGTTGGTATCCAGCTGCTGACATGCACCCGCCAAGCGCCCGCGGCAGCCCTGGGTCCGCAGGCTTCCACGGCGATGGGCTCGTCTGTCGAAAGAACGAGGGTTTGAAATAACAGGCAGCTCTAGCCAGTCGGAAGAGCTAACCAGGCCGTCGAGTCCACGGCTACAAGGTTGTCGAGACTGATCAGGGAAGAAGGCTGCCCCGCTTCGAAGATCTGCAGAGCTGAGGTGGCAGGAAAGAAGGACAGGTCCAGGAGAGGCAGAGTATTATGCTGATGTTGGGAGTGTATCGCTGCGGCAGCGAGGCAACAGGCCAAGGGTCAGAGGAGGCGACAAGCGAGGGTGAGGACGAGGAGCCGTGAGACGAGATGCTGCACCCGTGATACTAACAAGATGGATCTTGGGAAGGTTGGTGATACGACATGAGGCCGTGCAGTTGGATGTCGAGACGGAGTCGGGCAGCTGCAGATGTTCCCAAGACCGGAACCTGAGAGGCGGAACCGGACGAAGGAGGACGGGGAGAGTTAAGTCTTTCGGGCCCCTTCCTGGCCGGCAGGCCGTGAGCACAACAAGTCGAGTCGGACTGCGGACGGAGGCTGGACGGTGGCCCGCAGTCGGTTTTGTGTGACTGCTGGGGCTACCGGGGTGGGCGGCGCGATTGAGATGCAGCTGGGATGGGTTCAGGTTGATGACAGGGCCTCGGAGAAGACCCTGGCTCAGATTTTAGAGTGGCTGCTAGTCAAGGGTTCCCGTAGAGGTCCATGACGAGAATTCTCCGCCTGTCTTGGCCCCAGAGATGCGTCAGAGGTTGCTCGTCTGCGTTGTGTTGGGCTGGCCTTTTTTTCTGTCTGGGCGCGCAAGGAGCAATAAGACACGATCCGCGGTTGTGATTGGGGCGTGCCTGGAGGCGAAGAAGTGTCACCAGAGGATGAGGGCGATGATGAGAAGGGAGTCTTCAGCCTTTCTCGTCCGTTGCCTGTCTAAGCTTGACCAGAACGGACCTGTCTTATCGGCCGAGGGCGTACGCTCCGCGAGTCTACCTTGCTTGCTTGCCTACCTGCCTACCAACCAGCAGCTGTAGGGGGGGCGTGAGAGCTAATAAAGGAAGATGAACAAGGGCTGTCAAGCTGGAGAGCTGTATGGAGTGATGGGAGCCGTCGACAGAGACGGGCGAGCGCCGACTGGCTGGGTAGAAATCGGCTGGCCCGAATGGATGGGATTGACAGAAAACGATGAGGAGAAGGACAACCCAACGGCTGGGAATTCGAGCAGCAAAATGGAGAAGCCGCCAACCAGCGGTTTTAACTAGACCAAGGCGAGAAAGAGTCAAGGGAAAAGATGTGGACGAGGATGCAGATGCAAGCGCGGGCGCAGATGCAGCCAGATGCAGCACAGCAAGACCAAGATGCAGCTCGAGTCCGACCGGTAGGTAAGGTAGCCAAGGTATCGTCTTGTAAGTATCAACTAACTTGACGACCAAGGTGAGCTAAGCCTAGGTACCAGGGCACTAAGACCAGCAGCAGCGGTATGGCGGTGCCTGTGGAGATGGTTGAGGTGGAGGAGGTTGTGGAGGTTGTCCGCGGGCTCTCTGCCCGGCCGAGGGAAGAAGGGGGGGGTGGAGGGGTGAAGCCAGAAATGGGCGAGGGGCCCAGCAAACCCAAGAACGCAGCTAGTGTCAAATTGCTCGGTAACCCTGCAGAATCGAAGAATAGCAGGCCGATGATGAAGGGCACATGATGTATGTTCATGGGTAGGGATTAGGGCAGTGAAGGAGGAGCCGAGAGGGTTGAAGCGGGGGATCAATGTTGGTTATCAGAGGCGCGGCGGGGGTCAACAGCATGACGGGACGACGACGGCATTGGCAGAGAAGAAGCCATCAGTATCAGTCAGAATTCATCAAGCTCAGCCAAGTTCCAAGAAGCGAGGGCAAGACTGGAGCCTCATATCAAGACAGAAGCAACAACGCCTAGCCAAAAGCCATGGCACAGCTCTATGAGGCCACTTGTGGATGCGGCAGAGACAACAGGATAAATAAGAGGGTGAGAGCCCAGATGAAGTCGAGAAGGAAGAAGCATTGGCCAATTGCTGAGCCTAGGTGAAGCGAAAGTGGGCTGAGTTGCAGTTGCAATTCATCAAGACCAGCGCGGCGCGTGGTGGCATGGAGCTTTGGGCCCCAGGAGAATCAAAGCGTCAGCGGAACGTTAGTGTTTCTCTGTTCCAGATCTGAGGAGCCCGTGATTGCCAATCCGAAGCTGATGCTGCACATCATGTATCTAGCGGCGCAGATACAGTGTTAGTTGTTAAGTAAGAGCACCACTGGGGAGCCCTCTCGTATGTCGGTTCAATGGCACGCGAACAAGGGCCACGAAATCAAGGTTGGACATGACGCTCTGGTCTTCCTTGTCCTTCTAGTCCAGTCCGTCCAGAGCTTCATGGCTAATTGCGGAACCAGGTACCGAAGGCCTGTAAAGCTTGAGCTTCGCAAGTTGGCAGGAAGGGTGTGCGGGCTGCGTCTCCTTCGGGCGTGGGTGTTGAGGTTGGCGTTGGCCACAGCGTTGGTGCTGGTGTTGGTCCTTGGCTGGCGTTGGCGTCAGTGAGCGGGCTCTCGGGGTCAGGGTGGAGCCTGGGTCCCCAGCTAAGCTACCTGCCTGAGCTGAGAAAAACCAATGGGTATGGGTAGAGAGATATTCATCGTTCGGCCGCCGCTCCGACTCGACGAAGTCCCTCTTGATGCCTTGGCAGGAAGGGGTCCAGTCACCATATGAGACCGCAATGCTGCGTACGCCGTGAACCTGTCGTTACGAAGGGGGCCAGGAAGGATGCCCTGATGGCCGGAAGCCCGGGGTATGAGAGACAGGGGCCGGGGCTAAGACCTGGGAATGGGACTGGGACTGGGATTGTTTTGGAAATGGGGGGGGGGATGATGCAAGAGATGATGTTGGAGATGATGGGATGAAAAGAAGAAAAAAGCCGGGGGTTGCCTTTCCCTGGGCTCTCTCTTGCCTTGCTCTCCCTCACCCTGCCCTTGTCTGGCACCCACAGCCAATAGCTGGTAACCCAAGCTCTGGTTAGGCTCGTTGTGGGCATGTGTAGATGCTTTAGTGCAGGCGGTTGCGCCGCAATTGGAGGGCTCTTGTGCTCGTCGCGGGTTGGGATGGTTGGTGATCCTTGTGGTGGTCTGCTGCTCCGGCCGGCAACATCCAACATCGCCCGCGCATCTCAACTACAGCACGCGCTTCCTGCTTTAAGCCCCGGGAGCCTGGGATGACATGGACAGCCAGCCTTGGTTGGGTGTGGTAAATTTAGCCAGAGGTTACCAGTGGCGGCGAAGCGCAACAGGGTTGAAGGCAGCCATCAGCATGGAATTGGGACTTGAGGAGATGGGAAAGTGCGAATAGTAGCTTGAATTCATGGTTGTCTTGGGTGGTGGTGTTGGTGGGGATGAGGGATGCTGGCGCATGCCTCTGCCTGAGTTAAACGGACGCCTGGTCGAGGTCGTGGTTGAGGCCGTGTCGTGTTGTGTCGTGTAGGAGGTTGCGATGACATTTGATTAATCCATGGATGTTGCTCCAGGCCAGGTCGGTACGCAGATAGGCTCGAGGGGCGGCCTCTTCATCTCCATCGACAGTTGCTTCCCGTCCGCAGTTCCATATTTAGATAGAAGGTAGCAGGGAAGTAGTTATCCATAGCACCTGCCTCCACTTCCAATCCCACTGCCAGCTGCCATGGCAAGGTCCGGGAAGGTTCCTCTAACGAGAGCAGAGGTTGGGGTTATTAGTCACCTGCCAATAGCCGCTCTTTGTTCAGTGCACGGTTCCGCAAGTCCATCCATTCACTCACAAGCGGAAGCTCACTCTTTCACTTTCTCTCTTCCACTCTCCAACTCCAATTGCTGGGAACCAACCTACCTCGATGCAGAGGTGGTAGCACGCTCAGGAAGCTAAATGTACGATGCCGCAAGATCTGGTGCCAGGGTGCAAGGTTCAGCCCCAGCACCGGCACCAGTCAGTCCCTCGGTTGCACCACATGCTGCTCTCATCCCCCCTCGTCCATTGATGATACTCGGTCCTCGATCAGATGGCTCCCTCCCGTCCTGCTCTTGAGTCACAACGACGACACGACCACGGCATGTTGAGCAACACAAGACACCGCATCAGCTCCCGCCTTGGGGAGCTCCTTTCCCTTGCAGACTGGGAGACTGCTTCAGGAGCACAGCCTAACCAACCCCGGAGGTGCTTGGCTGACACTGCGCCAGCGCCTAACAAGTCCCAGGACCCAGGAAATCCACCTCGATCAACGGCCATCCCAAGTTAGCGAGTTAGCAAGTCGTCATCTCTGCCGGCCCGGCGCGCATCGGCAGCCTTGGTATCTGGGGGGAGGGGCTGAAGCACCGTGCCGTTGAGACAAGGAGCAGAGCTAGTGTCTACAGGGCCAGCCCCCTACGTTCCAGTGCCCTATCAGCCTCACCTGAGATGGATGCTACACTCCTTAAGAGCCTGTCTACCAATACACATCTGGGAGGCACCACTCCAGCGTACATCTTCAGAGAACAACAAGTGTGAATTCCAAGACTAAGGAACCTCTCCAGCGAGTCTGGGTTTGCGAGCAAGAGCGAGCTGTGGGGACCTGGAGGCTGGGCTGTCCAGCAGCCTCTCTGCCACCCACCTCTCAGACACGCAGAATCCAGTGGGTAGTGGGCCATTCCCCGCTGTGCGGCTGTCACTACCAGGTGTTGAGTTGCCTGGCGTTCGCTTAGACTGGACCGGACGCTCTCCTTGGCGGGCCTATCGCCTGCTTTGACACGAGACGGAGAAAAAGGCACAGTCCAGACGAAAATGTTCCCTGATGCACTCTTTCTGGGCCTCATGGTGCGCTGCTTGTGGATGGTCTGGAAGGATCCCGAGTCCTACGCTTCCTAATTAGGGACCGTCCCCATGACGTTGCCGCACCCTCTACCAACGGTCGGTTACCAACTAGTGCAATCCCAAAATCATACCGGCCGCTACGACATACTTTGCATGTACGTACCACTCATTGGAGACGGAGGAATAGATCTGGGCCCTGCCGTAGAGGTGCGGGCCAAGAGGAGACCACCTCGCCTGCTGGATGCAACAGTAGCATCGCGGGACGAGTCAACGCATGAGGGCAGAAAATTTCCGTTGCTCGCGAGTGTCGGATCTCACACATCAACCTCGGGCTTGGGACGATGTCAGGCCAGCCCGATGCCCTTGTCGACCGAATAGATGATGACAGGAGTTGTACCTCCCTCTTGCGGGCGCCACACTAATAGCATATCACATCTGTATCGATGTCTGCAGCCCCTGGAGAAAATCTCCGTGGCCCGGGGTGCGCTGCCGTCAACGTGCGGCATCTTCACAGTCCACTGACTGACTGAGGCTCCTGGTCCTCCTGCTCCGAGCGGCCGCTCCCAACTGCATCCCAGGGCGACCCCGTCCATAGCCTTGCAAGTCCGGCCATGATGAAACGACCAGTCGCGCATCATCAAACCTGCAGATAAATTCTCGCCCAGTTCAGCAGGCCCCCATACCCAGCACCATCATTGATGATCGCCATTCTCCTGGGGTGGTGACATGCCAACCTCCCTTTCTAATCTCAGGGCTCGGGATAAGCTCCGGGCGTTGCAGTTGAGATTCCTTTTGCCCATGGTGGGCGGTTTGATATCCCAACGGCATCGCTCCAAGAGGAAAGAGATTGGCTCGTCTCTCTGTTTGGATTCGATTCCTGCCCTGGCCTGCCCTGCTGCCCTCCCAATCGAGTCGAGTCGCTGAGTCGGGAACTTGATCCCTGCCCTGCTCGACGGAGCCCCGTTGCCACATCGTCACAATGATTACCTCAAGAGATTCCAGCTTCAGGTAGAGAGGTGCCGACCGACAGGTCACTTCATGTTGGAATTACGTCTGTCGAGGCGTAGCCGCGACCGTTGGGCCGGCCCAGCTCTAGGCAATGGCTAAATGTCCCGACCCAGGGCGCGGCTCGCCCGCCGTCCCGTGCTTGCACGTCCTAGCTCCCAGACCATGGGAACCTTGGCTCCCAGTGCGAGAGATGCCACGGCCCAACCAAGGAAGGCTTCATTGTGCATGACAGGACACTGACAAGGCAAAATAGACGGACTGGCAATGGATGTTGATCTCGTCTTTCTGCCCCTGCCTGCTGCTCCATCGCATTCACAGACTATTCTGCACGCGACCTGTCTGTGGCGTAGGCTATAGTCTGCTCAGCTCGGAGATGATGTATTCAAAGCTGTCTAGTTCGGACTCGTGCGTCAATGACGGGGCAGCGCAGCGCACGATGCCTCTGGTTTGGTCTGGTCGTCGACGTTGCTGCAGGCAATACACGATGCCGCCTCGGAGAAAAGAGGCTGAGAAGGGATGCAGCCTTTAGCGACGACGGTGTGGCAAAGGATGAGACATGCCGCAGAGAAGAAAGCTGGAATGGACTCTCTGGCGACTCCGGCCAGGTCCAGACAGACGAACTGGCGTGATCTTGAATTGACAATCGCTTGGCTGGCCACACGGTGACTTGTCCAGACCCTTCCCCTTCCCACGCCCCATCACACCTGTCTCGAATTGGATTAATTACCGGCAAACTATCGTGTCTGCACATGGCATTACGGGTCTTGGCTTTTCTGGCTGAAGTAACCTTGACCAGCACGGACGACGGACGGCTCAGAGCGATAGGTACTTGACTCAACTGGCAACCATTCGCCGGCTCGAATCCTGCTTCATCCTGGATTTTGCTTGACTGAGCTGGTCCGAGCAGAGGCAGAGGGGGAGAAAAAAAAAATGGCGGCAAGCCAAGGCGACTCACTCAGCCTGGCAGCAAGCCACGGACCCAAGGCTCAGGGCCTGAGCTTCAGAATGTGGGTGCGCCTCAACGCCGTTTTCTTGCTTCTTTGAACCAATGAACCAGCGAACCACCGACCGCAGTTCCAAAGCCGTTGAGAGATGGAACTAGCACACAGGGACGGCCTTCAAGCCACGGCCATGCGCGCAGATCAAGCTGCTGAGTTTCCCAAAGCAAGACCACGACCCAGAGGCCCATCCCACCTGTCAGACTTCACCTGAGACATTCAGCATGTGGCCGGAGATGATGCCCTCGACAGCAGCCAAGAGACCTGCCGTTTTGGAGTCTTGTCGTCCCGGGCGTTCCTTTTTCAGTCGTGCCGGCATCGTGGCTGTCGCCAGCTCACCGAGCAAACCCCTGTCCAGCTGTCCTTGAATCAGATCCCCACGCGCTGGCGAGTTGCATCCATTCCGTGCTGACGGTGACTATGCAACTGCTGTCAACATCCCACACCTCGACATTGCCTCGTGGTCTGATGCGGCTTAGTGCCGTGCCTTGGCACCCTCGACTCCGGCGTGTCGGTGCTGGGAGAGGGCACTGTGATAGACAGGAGGCTGCCAGGAGGCTGTGCAGGGCGAGTCAGGTACCTGCCGCAGTGCGCAAATGGGCGCAGACCGTGAAGTCGTGGCTGCTGGTTTTAGACTCAGATATACGTCCATCTATGAGCTAGGAAGAGTTGAGTTGTATGAGGTCAACAAACGGATCTGACTTCCAATTGGTTCACATTCATCATTGGAACTACAGAATTATGATATCGCACCCACGACACAGCATTGACCTGCCAACCAGATCGAGTACTCGGATTTGTTCCTGGGACGAATCTTGAGAAGGATATTCGTATAAGAAAAAGCGGTCCAGCCGCACAAATGACCACACCGGCAGGATGGTTGACTGTGGATATCGGCGCCAGCCTTTGCTGGGCTAGTCCAGTGGCTGTCAGTGGATGTTCTGTGCACCTACTGTCCTGTGTCTAGGGAGTATGTGACGCCGTCATGTCTTCAGAGCGGTGCCGCTCTCCTCCCTTTACTTTTGCGCTGCGTTAATTTCAATCCGAGAGACTACAGTACGTGCGATGCGACTCGATGACTCGTCCTGCGGCGTCGCCGTTGGATCGGGGCCCAAATGGCCAGTTTTTGCCTCCAGACCGGCGCCCTCGGTGTGTCTGGGTTTCCTTGCAGCTGGGGCCGTCTACTGCACAGTACAGTACCGAGGCGAGGGTTCAGCAGAGCTGACTAGCGATGCTTTCCGTGGGATGTCTTAGACAAGGGAACTTATTTGGCGACTGGTTCACGGAGTTGAGAACTCTGGGGTTTCATGACGCGGGTGTTGTCGGACCTGTGGGCGGATATGGCGCCCTCTGTGTGCTGTGAGACATTGATGCGAGAGATGTTCCTATCGTGGCAAAGTAGAAGAGTCTGGAGCCTTGGAGACGCGGCTGACAACCTCCATTTTGACGATGTTGAGCCGCGTCTGGGAGCAGCAAGATGTCGTCACATCGAACGAGTGAGGCGATCGAGCAAGTAGGGGTTTTACTGACCGATTGACGGCGGCATGCATTCGATCAAATGCCATGCCAAGAAGCAGAAAAACCGCCGTGGAGCCGTGGGATGGGTCCGTTGTTGAAGCTGTCCCCGTCACAATGACTTTGATAAGGGGGGTTGTAGATAGCGATGCTACCCTGCACTGCATCAGCGGAAGACAAATTCTCCTCGGCGTACAACGACTCGGGCATCAAAAGAGGCGTCGGATGCGAGATGCGCAATCGCCTGTTGCACAGCATCCCATGGATATGGTACATGGAGTATAGAGACGCTATACAATGGACTTGCTGCAATAGAGCTTGAGGTTCCAAGACAAAGACAACCATGGACTCGTTACGAAACCTGTCCGGCAGCGAAGGCCAAGCTAAGCCCGTCCCTTGTCTACCAGCCCTGGTCACCTAGGTCAAGTGGGACTGGCCAGCAGCTTGTTGGCCCTGCATGAACAGGCCGCGCGAGCGGTAAGCAACATTTTGCTGCATTTCATTTTTATTTTTATCTCCATACCTACAGGATCTCATGTATGTACTAATGTCCGTCTGTTGCGGCTGACACGCAGATGGCTAGGGCACATGAGCAGCGGCACTGGGCCAGAGGCAAGGCTTGGTGGGTATGATATGATGATGAGCAGGCTGAACTTCTATTCTCTTCATAGTGTGTAGACGGGTAACTAGATCCGAACCGATAGTAGATGGACTAGATACATAGTTGGTCGTGAGGTGGCCAGCAACACTAGACCTATATCGCAACGTACGTGCCCGGGCAAGCATATGCCCGTCTCTATCTAGATAGTTTTCCCATCAATTGGGCGGATGACCCGGGAAAGCCGTCTTGCCGGTCTCGCCTACAACTGCCTAGGTAAGTTGTGGGTTTGCTTTTAAGTTTTTGCCAGTGTTGGGTCGCTCCTCCCTTCAGCGACAAGGCTTATTAGGTCAGGTCAGTTGCCGAAACAAAGGTGCCAATGCCAAATATACGAGGAAGGAGCGGGTCCCTACTCCCATGTAGGCAGTCCGCCAACACGACGCTGCCGTTTCCTTCTCGCCTCCCATCATCTCCTTTCTTCTTCCTTCAACATCTGGCACCAACAACAGCAGCAGCATCATCTCGCGATACCCAGGCCTCCACCCACCACTGCCACCACGTCTTGGCACGACTAGGTAGGCTGGTTCCCAGATGTGGTCTTCGGCAACGACCAATAGCGTCTCAAGTCGGATCGGCAGTACAGCAACAGGGTCGCCGACCTTGCAGACAGTCCACTTCAACAAGCGGGGAAAAGAAACGGTGACGCAAAGGCACCAACAGGGAGCCCAGTCTCCTCCGATTCCACAGCGATACGCGTTCTGCATATCTCTCGAGCAGCCAGTTTCGTCATGCTCAATACAGCTCCTTCATAGTAGCTAGTTGTTGACCAGCCTGCCTAGCGTTTTCTCACAATGCTAGGACCGCAGATCACTCTCTGATGCGGTATCTTCCGTTCTATCCTGCAGCCGTTATTCCAAGCTGTCCTCCACCGGAGATATTTCGCAGTAAGCCAGGCGTCATACCTTACTTGCAGACAGTCAGTGCCGCCACGAAATAGCTCGACGCCGTTGCTAGGATTTGTCCGGGGGAGGGTGGACAGGTGCCCGGCCGGAAACTAGACCCCCGAACTACTTCGGCCTGGTGCTGAGTCTAAAGAGCTGGGATCCGGACAGCCATGGCACAGTCCTCTTGCTGGCACCTCCGTCCTGGGAGCACTATCCAAGACATGACAGGGTCACCCCCTGCTCCGATGCGCCGCTTGGGAAGCTCAAGGACACTTTCGGTAGGGGGAAGGACACATGGCAGTGGAACCTCGCCTGTCTCTCCACATGCAGCCCAGCATCGTCGTCAGCGGGCCTTGATTGCCAACCAGGTCTTTCACGAGCAGCTCCAACGAAGAGTGCACCTGGGCTCCCACTGCTAGCTTCCCTCTTGGGCTGGCCGCAGCGTGCCAAACCACCGACTTGCTACTTACGGGTCCGAAGCCAGGGTCTGATAGCCCGCAAAGGCTATCTCCAGCGGAATTGAGTTTTCAATTGCGGCGCAAGAAGAAACTTTTCATGCAAACAAGCGTTGCGTTGCGTTGCTTTGCTCCGTCTCCCTTTCAAAGTTGCGGCGACAGTCTGACATCGGGCTTGCCTATCGTACGAGCCTGGGGGTCCCGACCACAGTCTGTTTCGGTCGAGAATCCAGTACGGCTCAGCTCAGCTCAGGTGAAGTGCAGCTTTTCAACATCACTCACCTCACCGGTTTCCCATGGCTTGACAAGCTAGCCGCGGCCTGCTAACAGCAACCGCGATTTCAGAATGCCATGGATCATGGATCAGCCCAGTAGCTGGACCATGTCTCCCTTGCCCGGTACGTATCGCTCGCACTCCAGATTCGATCATACGCCCGGCAGCTCCCAGCAGCTTGGAGGCGGGCGGGACCCTCCCCCTGGTGCGGCCTTTTGACCTTTTGGGTAGAGCCGAGTAAACGGCGAGCGTTGATTCCCTGCAGGCCAGCTACTACTGTACGATCATCTAGGGTGCCATTTCATCTCATCAAACCCCACCAGCCAGGATCCTGGGCTTGGACATTTGGAATTGACGCAACAAGTCGAGCGCTACAGGCCCGGCTCTGGAGGCCCGACGTACATGTGCCCTGGCTTGCCCCCATACACGCCTTCCTGCTCAGACGGAGGCCCGGGGACTCTCTTTACAGCACCCAGCCGGTTGTCAGCCTTGACCACGGCGGCTGGTGCCGTGGTCGCGGTTCCGATAGGGGCAGCGCTATTGGCAGGCTAGGTAAATTTCCGTGACAAGGGTGGTCCTTGGAGAACATGATATGATATGACGATGTTGTCCCCCATCACAGCGATGGGCTCTGGGGATCAACTCTTGACCAAGCTGGGTTGGTTCCACCTCTGCAGACTCCGTTGGCAGCCAACCCAATACGTCACCTTGCACAGGCTTGGCTCTGTCGCTCCAACCAGACCCAGGCTGATGCTATTGCTGGAGGTATTCATGCTGCGGCCTCGATATCTTGGCGTTGAAGGAATGGCGGATAATGGGGACATCTCATGGCGTGGATTAGCTCTGCCCAATGGAGCGGCTGCAGCACTCCAACAATAAGACATCGCAGGATTCAGAACGCTCCGCTCCCCTTGGGATCGACAGAATCTCCGGCTTGTCTCGGGCCTCTTTGTGGCCTTGTCTTGCTGCACGAGACCACATTCAACTCTGCCGTCAGCATGGAGGCTTCAAGCCCCTTCCCCCGGTCCAACAGAGCGTTGACCAGACGGAGATTTTCTGGCTGTTGTACGTCGGATCGAGGGGAATTTACTGTCGATTGCAAGGACTCTGTAATTTCTCGGGGACCATGGCTCGCAGAATGCATGCCTGGTTGGGTTTCGAGCGATGCACCCGGCCGCTGTGCCTCCGGCCCCGATCAAACCAAGAGTTGCAACTGCCCACACATGAGCTTCCAACGGGGCAAGTTGTCTGGCAGTGCTATCAGGCAACGCATGTTCAACGGCAGATGGAGGATTCCCGAGACATGTACAACACGGGGCCATTGAGAGTCACCATGGGCCCAGAGGCCTGGGACGCGGCCGTGTTCTTGCAGGTTGTGCCAGGCTGGTCCCCGCGGGTTACTGCATACTCGGCCTCTCATCTGGTCATATCGGCACGTCGATCATCCGTGCACATGACCCAGCCGTGGATGGAGATGTGACAGATGATAGTTGAGAGCGATAATAAGGGGTAATAATGGGGAGGTAAGGTTGATCGACGTGCCCTAGGTATCCGGTCTTGGAGGCAGACCGAGGCTGATACACGATACGTACTGACCAGGCCTCCGGAGTAACTAGTTGCAGGTGGTCATTTGTCAAGGCCACCAAGGTGGAGCAGACCTTGTACCAAGCGGGTTGTATCAGACTCTGATAGGACCCTGCAAGTCTCATTGCGCGCAGGATTAGTCTGTGTTTCAAAAGCGCAAATTCACAGGTGTGTGCGGATTTGATTCAGCGGCGCTCGTGAAGATGACCACGAGGTTATGTACAGTTTCCGCTGACCTGCCCGGGTCCCAGTCGTGCACCGATGGGGCAGAGTGGGTTTATGTCTCAGGGAGAAGGCCACTGGGCGAATGCCTGGTTGTGCTATGCACGGCGGACGAATCCTGGTCTTCAGGAGCAGTTGACCCTGAAGTTGATTCACACCTTGGCTTTGGCCGCGGCGCAGATTGGAGGCTCTTGGCCTGTCACTGACAGCGTACTACTACCTAGTCTGCTCGACAACTGGAAAGTAGAGCCTGTGTTCAACAGGCTCGCACAACTCACCCGTTTCACGGTTTCACGCCAAGCCTCAGGTTTCCTCTATGAGATATCTCAAACATGCCTGCACATGCACACCGGAGCGCGCCTCATCATGAACTAGCCAGCAACTGGCACCATCAAGAGCTGCGTGCCGCCGGACGAGGAAGGGACAAGGGCTAAAAAGCACATATGTTTTTCTGCACACCGACTTGTCATCGAATTCATTCCAGTCGCCAATCCAACAAACATGATCTGATCTTGCAGAAGCAACTTCAAGACTTGGAACAGAGACGGTCTTCACTAGTGAATCATCGACGGCGCAATGCGGCCGGTGACCTAGTTTCGCTTGCTGGTTCGAATCCCCTCCAAGGATTTGCTTCTGCTACCAGGGAAGAGAGGAAAAAACAAATAAAACTCTCCGCGAGGCTTTTGCGGTCCCCTCCACCTCTGCCGTTCCCTTGATGTCAAGGCCCGGCATTGCGGATCGTAGGCTGAGATTGGGAGGCGAATATTCGGGGGGAGCTCCGACTGGCCTGATAGGTCTGGGAACGAAGGGATACGCACCGCCTTGCGACTGAACCCTTCCTTCTGCCCCTTTTCTCACCAACACCGACGACTTGCATCCATGACCCGCTTCTCGGCCGATGGGGGTAGTTGTAGGGCTTACGATGCGCTAAATTCGGCTGTCATTACGGAGTACGCATTTTGGAGATGAGATTAGATGCGTGCGTACGTATGTACGCGGTTGGTTGGGGAATGGGTCTCCCTTGGATGGTTTTGTGTCGTGCGAGAATGCGGCACAAATCTAGGTTTCTCTCGAGGTCTCTCCCTAGGGGCACCGAGGGCATGGATACCAAGCCTCCAACGCCACGGCAGTGATGGTGAGCGGTCTAGTGACCAGACGCCTTAACCCTTGATCTTCGAGCGAATGAGATCGGTTATAACCTCCAAGTACAAATGAACCAGATCAGGACAGGCTGACGATCGAGTGTGGTATTCGAGACAACTAGATCTAGACATGGCTAACATTCAGGCTGGGATCATGCCATACAAGGAAAAAAAGAGCCAAGACAACGCCAAAAAATGCCAAACTCCCTTGGCTAACCTTTCAACAAAGATTGACCCTTCGACACCGTGTCTCGCTGGCTCGCATCGACATTTCTCCCCCGCAGCATGAGCTCCGGAGCGTTATACACGTCCTTGTCTGGCACGTCGAGGCCTCTCGACCCTGCCGACTGAGGCTGTCGTGACGAGTCGCATGTGCAACTGGACACCGTTTGATGGACGATTCCCTCCCGGAAAATGACAGATGAAACGACACGGCCACACCCATCAGACCAAGCCTCATACCATTTCCTCGCGGCCATGAACCAACCAGGCTCTACAGGGTAACACAGGGACTCGTCCATGTTCGCTTGATCCGCTGCGGCGTCACCCTGGCGGTACCTGTCTGGCACAGAATTCACCGCACAAAATAGGCGAGGACGGTGGCGCCCTCACGGTGCTAGAAATGGCACGCATTTCTTGCCTGGGAACGCCACAACCACCGCCTTTACTGTCTTTGATGTTGCATGTCTCAAAAGGGGACCAGGCATGTGCGCACGCAGGGGGTGAGCCATGGTTGGCGCTGGCGGGAAGGACAACGTGGGATCACGGGAAAGGGGGGGCTGTGAGACGGGCGGCCGTTTGGTGGATCGGCTAGATGCGTCGCAAAGAGGGCTGAATTGGGCCATGCTGGGGGATCTCGGTGAAGCCCAGGTCGACGAATATGGGAGGGGAGGGTGATGGGCGGCCGGGGAAGGCCACCACGAGACGTTTCAGAGTTGAGGAACAGGATAGGGGACGCATCGACGAGACATGAACCATGAGCTATGTGACGCTGGTGAGCTGAGATGCGGCATCCATCACAGTCGGCTCTCGATGCCTCGGTAGTTGCTGTCGTCGGCCCATTGCGAATCTGGCCAGACAAGGCGGATGGCCTCCCAGATATGGCTGTTCAAGACATGCGTCAGTGATACGAACTTTTCGTCCTCGGGGCATAGCAAGTGGCGGAGCGTGCCACGAGGGGTACGTTGATGAAGCACGGGGTTGAGGGCATGACTTACTTGACATGGAGGATCTCGAGTCCATCCTTGACTTCCTGCGGTAGATCTTTGACGTCCTTTCGGTTCTGGGCCGGTAGTAGCACCGTCTTGACTCCCGCTCGGAGGGCGCCGATGAGTTTCTCCTTGATACCTCCGACGGCTGTGACTCGGCCCCGGAGAGAAATCTCGCCCTGTTACACACAAGACTGTCAGTGTACCGAGTCATCGCGGTTGACTTGTTGCTTGGGAACCTACCGTCATGGCCATGGTCGGTGGCACCGGCTTGCCCGAGAAGAGGGAGATGAGTGCAATGGCCTGGCCAATTCCACTGCTGGGACCGTCCTTGGGGATGGCCCCCGAGGGACAGTGTACGTGGATGCTGCGCTCCTTCATGATGTCAGTCGTCGGCTCTGGTGTAAGGCCTAGCTCGAAAGCATGTGCCTTGACCCATGTTAGTGCCACTTCGACGCTCTCCTTGAGAACGTCACCCAGCTTTCCTGTTAGCTGGACTCGTCCGTTGCCAGGCATGTCAGCAACCTCAATGAAGAGGATGCTGCCATTGCCACCAGTGCTGTAGGCGACGAGACCCGTTACAATACCCGGGCGGCTCGTCTTCTCGGCAATCTCCTCCTCGAACTTCTCAATGCCCAAAATGTTCTCAATATCCTCCACTGTAAGGTCTGAGCGGTACTCCTCGATGTGACCCCCGTCCTTGGCCTCGGCGAATTCCACAGCTTTGGCACGGCAAACGGAACCAATCTCACGCTCAAGGTTACGGACTCCGGATTCACGAGTGTAAGACTCGATGATCTTGGACACAACGTCCTGGTTGAAAGCAACCTGGGTCTCGGCAAGTCCGTTAACCCTGATCTGCTTGGGCACCAGATGCTGCATGGCAATGTGACGCTTCTCCAGAGTGGTGTAGCCGGGGATGTAGATGGTCTCCATTCGGTCCAGGAGAGGGGCGGGAATGGTCTCCAGGCTGTTGGCGGTAGCGATGAAGAGGATCTTGGAAAGATCAATTGGCATGCCGACGTAGTGATCCTGGAACGAGTGGTTCTGCTCGGGGTCAAGAACCTCGAGCATGGCAGCCGAGGGATCACCATGGATGCTGGCTTGTCCAATCTTGTCGATCTCGTCGAGTAAGAAGACGGGGTTGGCAACACCGACCTTTCTTAGCCCCTGAACGATCAAACCAGGCATGGCCGCAACATAGGTTCTTCGATGACCACGGATCTCGGCCTCATCTCTGACGCCTCCAAGGGAAATGCGGTGGAATTTGCGGCCTAGAGCCGTAGCCACTGACCGCGCAAGACTTGTCTTGCCCACACCTGGAGGTCCTGCCAGAAGCATAATGGGAGACTTGTCCACCATACGCTGGGACTTGAGGATTTGAAGCTTGGCCACATCGGGCTTCACGGCCTCAACCTCTGAGCTTATCTCGGCCGTCTCTTCTTTCTCTCCCTCTTCCTTCTTCTCCTTCTCCTTCTCCTTCTCTTGCTGGTGACGGGCCTCAGCCTCAGCCTCCTCCTCTGCCTTCTTTATCTTCTCGTCGACGTCATCATTGATGGATTGCTTGAGTCTCAGAACGGCCAGATACTCGATAAGCCTCTTCTTGACGTTGTCCAGTCCGTAGTGGTCCTCATCTAGCTGCTTCCTTGCTTTGTGCAGCGTGTCCGGGCCGAGACGGTCATCAGTCGTGGCTGTCCAGGGTATTTCGGCCAGAGTTTCCAACCAGTTTCGGGTGACCTGGTATTCCTGGTTCATGGGCTGCATCTTCTGGAGTCGACGCATCTCCCTCTCTACCGTCTTGGCGGACTCTGCAGGGAGCTTTGCGTTTTGCAGCTTGCGTTTGAGTTCATCGAGCTCGTTTGCCTCTTCATCGTTATTTTGGTCATGGCCGCCGGGCATCTGAGCACCGGGAGGAACAAAGGTGATGCCGGGAATGTTGGGAATGGGGCCTGTTTTTCGCTGCTGGTCCTCGTTTAACCGATCGAGGATTTGAACGGGCATTGTGGTGAAAGTAGTGATCTTGAAGTTATTCTTGATGCCGCCGACCTGACGCTCCAGCAGTTCGATGACCTTGGTCAGGCGCACCTTGACATCCAGAGCGGCGATAACCTCGAGCTTCTCCTCGTGCGTGCTCTCGACCAGATTGGCCATGAAATCGGCGAGAAGACCGGCCTCCTTGAGTTCCCTCCTCATGATGAGCATCTCGAGTCGTCGTGTAAGCACTGGCGAGAGCACCGGTCCAGCTTTGGTTCGAGGGAGAAGAGAAGAAATCCTTAGAATAGTGACGAGTTCACGGGATCGCGTTTTCAAAAGGTTGAAGAGGTCTTGTAGCTGCTTATCGGGAGGAGCGGTAGCTGCAACGGAGATAAGTGGGTGATCATAGACCAAATCACGAGGGTTGACCTACTGTCCTCTTTAAAGAATGTAACTTTTGCCTCGAAATAAGGACGCTCTCTAGTGAAGCTATCGATTCGGATTCGCGTGACGCCTTCGACACGCAAGGCGAACTCCCCGGTACCTCTTCCATCGATGCCAATGATCTTGGCCTCGACACCAAAGTTGTAGAGGTCCTCCTTGCGCGCGGATCCGGGAAGAACATTTTCAATCTCTGCAGGATCTATGTCCTCAGCATCGCCGATAAGACGCTGGCCATTGGGACCGACGAGAGGTGACGAGATGGGGACACAGCCGATGGGGATGCTGTCAATTCGCGTGTCGGGGCCCTTGGTGGCGGCTTGCTCGTAAACGTGGGCGAGGAGGGCGGGGACGTCGGGTCGGTTGGACGAGACTGGAATGCGCTGGACGAGACCGGGGAGGAGGATGGTACCTCGTGCGAGCGGTATCAGGGGCAGAGTTCCGGTCTGCGGCTTGGACATGACGACACGAGACGCGGCGGCTGCTGGAGATTAAGAGGATTAGAAGACGGGAAGAATCAACGCTTGGCAGAGAAACAAAGAGACGATCGATGGGCAATCAGATGTACGGAGATGTAGATGGATACGCGAACGGATGGAAGTGATGGATGGATTGGATGGATAGATAGATGGATGGCCGATAGATGACCGTCGTTGGTCGCGGAAAAGAAACCTGGAGAAACACGGGGGTCAAGGCCGAGGCCGGGGTCCGTTGCCGCTGTCGCTTCATCCGTGTCCACTTTTGATGTGATGCCGAGGCTAATGCGAACTGGAAGCTGCCAATTATTTGACGATTTCCATATGTGATGCTCTCCTCTTTGAGAAGAGGAGGGAGCGTTCGGGAAGCTCCCACGGCTTCTCACCGATGCCATCGTCTTCCATGATGCTAGCCGGACATCCCGTTGTTGGTGACCTGATGTTCGCATCCACTACGGGGAAGCGTTCCGCTAGATGGATGCATGATGAGGTCGAAGTCGTACCTTTGAATTGTGCCAAAACCCATTTAGCGAATTGTGTTTTCTTTGGTCCAGCTTCAAGACGTAAAAGATTGTGGCGTTCTCCTTGGTTCATTCTGTTGACCACATGTCACCCTCCTACTTCTCCTCTCAGCTTCAAGCTTGGTGATGGCTTGGCAATCGCTTCTCAAATGGCACGTGCTCGAGCTACCTTGAGTGAATGACTAAGGCAGAAGATGCCCCACACCGTGAATCGCGGGGCAAGCCCATTAAACCTAGGCGCGTTTTAACGCGTCTTCTATTCTCTACCAAGCTTGCATCCTAGTCTTCACGCTCAACCTACATCACACAATTATCACAATGTGTATGTGCAACTTCTCACCTCACCCTTTGTGGACCGCGACTGACAATTTCGTACAGCTGCCTACACTGGATTCCAAAAAACAGGCTATGGCCAAGGGGGCGATGACTCGGGCGGTTTCTTTGCTGGAGGCTCACAGCAGGGCAGCCAGGGCGGCGGTGGCGGCAAGGTACGATAGCATCCCTCACGCTTCACCCACAGCTTCTGACAAACTGCCTATACAGTCATACCAAGATGAATCCTTGCGTCCCGTCACCATAAAGCAGATCCTCGACGCCGAGGAGGCCTTTCAGGGCGCCGACTTCAAGATCGACGGCTCCCTCATCACCCAGATCACATTCGTCGGCCAGATCCGCAGCGTGACGCCCCAGCCCACAAACATCACCTTCAAGATTGACGACGGCACCGGCCAGATCGAGGTCAAGAAGTGGGTTGACGCCGACAACAACAACGATCCGGAGTTTGAGCTCGACTCGCATGTTCGTGTTTGGGGACGCCTCAAGTCATTCAACAGCAAGCGACACGTCGGCGCCCACGTCATCAGACCTGTCGAGGACTTCAACGAGGTCAGCTACCACATGCTCGAGGCCACATATGTTCACCTGTATTTTACCAAGGGTCCCCTTGGCGGTCAGGGACCAGCCAACGGCGAAGGAGACAGCATGTTTGTCGACGGTGGCGGCTATAACGACCAAGCTGGTGGAAACGCAGCGCCTTCGAAACTGTCTGGATGCTCTGGCCTAGCCAAGAAGATGTTTAGCTTTATGAACGACGCTCCTGGCGGCAACGAAGGTGTCCATATCAACGGTATCACTAGCTCTACTGGCCTGTCAGTGAGAGACGTTCTCACTGCTGCGGACGAGCTGCTCGGCCAGGGTCTCATTTACACAACGGTTGATGACGAGACATGGGCAATCCTCGAGTACTAGGTTGAGAAAATGTCACGAAGGAGGAGGAGGCTGTCGACGTCCACGCGTACAAATCTACAAAAAGCTAGGTGCAAACGGTGTTGACTGTTATAGGCGGGATCAGCTTATGAAGGAATGACGATTTTATTTGTTTTCTTTCTTCCTAATGAACGACTCGAGCTAGTCCAACAATTGCAAAGCAAATGCAAAAAAAGCAGAAAAACAATAGAGCAAACATTGCGGTAAAGACTGGCGGTCATCAAATGCCGGCCAAATCGAAGCAATCCAAGATCCTCTCCCTTATCCATGTGCTCGTTCTTATTATTCCCAGAGAATCAAGGTCGATCGGTCAATGCAAATTCATGAAGACAAACAAACACATTTCCTTACTCAAAGTTCAAGAACTCACATCACAACACACTCAGGTCCATGTGCTAATCTTGCACCACCCCTCAGCTCCTCGACATACTCGAGTTCCTCGACGACAGCCTCTGATCCCTCGTCGGCCTTTGGCTGGACCAGAGGCTCGTTTCCCTAGAACTTTACCGTGGCCATGACGGCCGGGCCGCAGGACTGTCGAGGGGTCTGGGGCTCACGGACCATGATGTACATGGTGATGGGCTCCGGGCCGTTCTCAAAGACGACGGGCCGCTTGACCCTGAAGCCGAACTTGGCGTAGTATTCGCTGTTGCGCTTGGTGCTGGCTTCAAGGTACATGGGGCGGTTCTCTGCGTCGGCCTGAAGTGAGTGTCAGCGTGCACTCTGAATTCTTTTCAGTTATTTTCTTACCTTGGCAACCATGTCGCGGATCAGCTTGCCTGCGTATCCCTTGCCTTGGGCAGCGGGCTTGGTACCGATGTAGACGAGATAGTAGCAGTCCTTGTCCCTCTCACCCATGACATCCTCCTTGGTCTGTTCCAGCACAGGCAGCATCTCATCATAGTAGCGTCTCCTGCCCTCGGCCGAGAGCTGGTAGTACAGCCTCCACATGCCACTACGCAGAGACGTCCACCAGTCATCCATCTGCTGACCGGGAGGCAGCCTGACGACGCATGTTAGCTAAAGCTTGTTTCTCAAAGACACGAGGGGGAAACCATACCACAGAGCAACAGCGTCGTAGTCGGACCCGATGGCCGTTACGACGCCCTTGTAGCAATGAGCCGCCACCATGTACGTCATGTGGTCGACATGAAGCTTCCACTTCTGCTCGTCCGAGTAATCCGCCATGTCGTCGCCGTCGAGCACATACTGACTCATGGCGTCGGTCGCAAACGCGTGCGCCAGAGACCTGCCCGCCTCGGCCGACTCGTTGACGCTCACAAAGCGGATCGAGTCCTCCCACGAGGGCGGCACGAGGGACCGGCGTCGCCACTTGGCGAGGGCTGAGGCGCCACTGAGATTATGACTGATACTCTTGGTGGTTGTAGTTCCCTCCATGATGAAGCAGTTATTTACTCGGTACTAGAACTGATGGCGATATCTAGAAAACACAGGGGCTCCCCTTTTTTACAAAGAGGGGAGCGCCGCGGGTGGCATTAAGCATGATGGGTTCAGAACTCATCAAGTCCTAGACTCACATTGTATATTTTGGATACTATCACCCGTGTGAACCCGCGAGAGCTGAGTTCTGGAGACGGGCGTAAACCTCGAAGGATGACGCAGACAGTTAAGGCTTGTGCGAACTTCAACCGACATCAAGTTGATGCTTGAGCGGGCCAGGCTCGCGATTATGGCTTAAAGGGAGGAGGGGGGGATTGTAGGTATCGAACGGACGTCGATCGGCGAGTTTCTCAATGTGGGCGTACGATAGGTTCACGAGGCGAGTTGAGAGGAAGAGTTGGAGAGAGACAAGTTGACAAAGAAGAGAGGCACGAGAGGTTTCAGATGATAATGTTGACTGAACAGTCGTTCACCTGCAGAGGTTGGTGCTCAGGGTAGCAATCAACAAGCGGCAACAGCAGTAGCAAGACACCAAGGTGGCTATTCTTTCCAGCAATCCCTTCTAAGAGAGGCTTTAGCAAGATTTCCTGACAAAGGGTCCTGTTAGTGAGGCCAGGTTGTGGTGTGGGTAGAATGACTTGAGGTAAAGTGAAGTATGAGAGTAAGAGGTAGTAGGTAGTTGGGTAGAAGAGAGGGAGAGAGAAGCAAGCAGAGATAGGCAATCGGCCGAGGGGGTTTATGTAGGGCGGGCGGGTGATAGATAGAAGTGCCGTGTGGACCCCAATGGACGACAGCGTAGATACGGCACAACTCCAAGACTCGGTGATGCCATTGGTCGGTTTACAGATGACAGCCACTTCGTGGGGTAACGGCTAACGTTAGCTCTCCTGAGTCATACACGAAAGGGAGCGGCAAGAGGGTAGACGAAGCGGTAGGGAATCAAGGAAGCGGGAGACGGAGCACAGTGCTTGGCCCATGAGGCGCCCTGGGGGACCACATGACCATGGATGACCGGTGGGGGGCAACCCTGCAGAATCCGTGGAATACTGGCAAGCCATGCTGTGAAGCTGTCTCAGAGGCCTTGGATCAGCCAGTCAGTGTAAAGTTGCTGACTGTTTTTGTGGCTCCTTGACGTGGGAGAATGGGACTGAGCCATGGAGATTCCTCAGGCAGTGGGGATGAACGATAGCTCTGGCGTCAGCCGTGGTCCAGTATAGCCAAGGACGAGCGTGAACCTACGCCACCTGGTGCAAGAGATGCGAGGGCCTCATGCGCAGGGCATCCTGTCATTAGTCAAAGATAGCCGGCTCCGGGTCGAGGTGCTTTGTTGATTGAGGAGCACATGTGCCTCCTTGGCGAGGGCTGAATCGGTTGGCGCGGTTGAACCAAAGTTGACCGGCAGCGTCCAGAGACAATGATTGTCCCGTCTGTCTTGGATGGCAGCGGCTTGCAACGGCATCTGAGGTCATCAGACTAAGAATGTACTGTGCAACTTGTGAGTTGTGATGAGCTCGGATGAGGCGGAAAAGAAGCAAGTTGGGGTCTCAAGTATTGATGCACAGAGGCCAATCGCTCGTAGGTGATGAGTAGTAAATCATGATAATTCGATCGAGGCTGTACCTATCTCTGCGAACTGCCAGGGATTTGCTGCGTTCCAGAAACAATAATTTGCTGCGTTGAAGAAAGTGATGAATGTAAACGACGTCAAATTAAAAAGCGGCTCTGCACCCCTCGTGAGATCCGATCTGATCTAGACACGGCGGAGGCGCGAGAGCGGATATCTATGCTGATCGACCGCGAACAGCCTATGCAACCGCTACCTGATTCTTTCCCTCGTAACTCTTTTTGGCAATCATCTCGTCTCTCCTATCGTCCTGTTTCGTTTCGAAGGTTTATTTGTCTCGTTATCCGTGGCTCGTTACATGCGGCGAATCTCCTGCTCGTTCAGGTACTTGTCCAGGCCAGAGTCGAGGTTCTCCCACCACTCAAACAGCATCGAGTTGCAGATGAGCTTGAACCAGGGAGTGAAGACCAGGCTGGGATCGTCGAATTGCTTCTTGAGCTTCTCTGGGCTGACGTACTGGGTGTCCCTGACCTCGTTCTTGTTGACGTCAAGGTCGACATTGGCCTTGATGAACAGGATATAGTCGACTAGGTTATAGTTAGATATGATACCCTCGCATCAAGAGACTAGTTGTAAAACATACTTTCATGCTCACCCCACTTTCCGTCGCTGGGAGCCTTGTAGTGAATTCGGGTAAGAAAGTGGAACTTCTCGAAAGGAACCTGCTCCTTCTTGATACCCAGCTCGTGGTCAAGCTTGCGCTGAGCGGCCCTCTTGACGCCATCAATGGCATCCTCGAGGCTCGATCCCGTCTCGGTGGGGATGTTGAGGGGGTGGGAGCAGCAGGTGTTGGTCCACATGTCGGGGAAGGTGATCTTCTCGGTGGCGCGCTGCTGGAGGAGCAGCTCGTTCTTGTCGTTGAAGAGGAAGACGGAAAAGGCACGGTGGAGGAGGCCCTTGTCGATGTTGGTCATGAGATGGCCTGGAAGTGATCTGGTCAGCAAGGCAAAAAGAGTCAAGGTATAGCTGAGGCGCAACGTACAAATCTTCTTGCTGGCAGTGCCAATTGGCTTGTCGTTCTCGTCGAGGACGATGCAGACTTCGTCCATGAGGCGGATCTGCTCCTCATCGTGACCGGACAAGGGCTCGGAGCTGGTGTCAATGTCGGGGAAGAGACGGAGCATAGCCTCAGCCGTGATGGGCTGGGCAGTGACGGTTGTTGTTGTTGACATTGTGACAGAGTTGAGACGGTACAATTGCGCAATGCTTCGAAAGGAGAGAGAGTCTTTGCGGTGAAGGCGACAGAAAGAGAGCGGTCTGTAACAAGCAAGACGCGGTTTAGCTTCAATTTAAGGTCATTTCCTTTGCCTTGTGCCCCTCCAAAGGCTGGTCGGGTGTGGCAGCCGTGCCCCTCCATCTTGCCTGCCATCCATTGGGTAGTCCACTGAAGCCAGCCACTGGGAGACGATTCCTGGGGGATGCTCTGGGGGCTCATGCCAGGGACAGTGGGGCTCAACCACAGCCAGCTCGGTGAGACTCGTCTGGGGATAGTGTCGTTGTTGTATGATCATGTAGTTGGAGCAGGAGTTGTAAAGCCCAAAGTGGAAGCCCAGAGGCAGATTTGAATTGCTTTTCGTTTAGTATTATCAACTGTCAGGCATTTGTGAAAGATGCAGCTGAATTCAGGGGTTAAACTAACACAGCCTTCAGTAGCTGTATGCATAGTTTCTCTCCATCATCATTTAAATTCAGCATGTACACCATACCTACACGCATACGTATATGAATCTCGTGTCAGTTAATCACGGCCAGGCAAGTTAATGGACTGTCATCTCTCTTCACCCAGGTCATGACACCCATGGGATGGGGGAATGATGGCCGAGATGAGATTACTTATTGAGCTAACTTGGATATCGCTCTAAGCGGGGACTGGCGGAGCTGCGGCTTCTCCATCCCATCCATCAGGGGAAAGCAGCCCAAGGCGTGGCTGGAGACGGAGCTTCGTCATTCGCAACCTCACGCCCCGACCCGACACCGACATCATCTCTTCGCCGTATTCTACATTCTGCGGTCGCCGCCAAACCGATTGCTACTTAATTCTATTTTACAGATTATCTGATCTCCCTCGTTGTCCTTGATACTCTCGCCGTCAACGACCACAGTCGCCCAGCGCCATCCGACGCAGCCATGGCTCCCAAGATCGAGGCGCAAGAAATCGAAACTTATTGGAACATCTTTTCTGCCCGGACAGGCGGCGGCAAGTTCCTTACAGGAGAGCAAGCCGCCCCCGTGCTCAAGAACAGTGGCCTCCGAGATGATCAACTGGAGCGAGTATGGGACCTGGCAGATGTGGACAACGATGGAAACCTCGACTTTGAGGAGTTCTGCGTCGCCATGCGCGTCATCTTTGACATCCTGAACGGGGTATGGTTCTGTCGCTCAAGGACCTTTGTGACACGGCAGCTTACCTAGCACAGGAATACGCAGATGTTCCCACCACCCTGCCCGATTGGCTCGTCCCAGAGTCCAAGGCCCATCTGGTACAAGCGACCCGGGCCATCACTGGCAAGCAAGTGCAGTTCGAGCAAGTTGAGGATGAAACGGAGGACCTCGGCCTCAAGGACGGCTTCGAGTGGTACATGAAGCCCGAGGACAAGTCCAAGTACGAGCAGATTTACCAGGAGAGCCGGGACATGCGCGGCGAGATTTCTTGTACGTCCCCTGACTGAATCTCAAGAACCATGAGCTAATCGACACAGTCAACTCTCTCGGCGATCTCTACGAGTCTCTTGACGTTCCCGATACCGACATTAGATCCGCATGGAACCTAGTCAACCCATCTGCGCAATCGACCATTAACAAAGACGCCGCCCTCGCCTTCCTACATATTCTCAACTACCGACACGAAGGTTTCCGGATCCCGCGCACCGTTCCTGCCTCTCTCCGCTCCAGCTTTGAGCGCAACCAGATCGACTACCAAGTCGACAACCAGCGAACCGGCGCCAACTCACGATGGGCTACCAAGGCCGACGACTCGACCGCCACCGGGCGCAAGGCCAAGTTTGGCGACCAATACCTTACGCGCCTAGGCCGTAGCGGTTTCAAGACTGCGGGCACGGATTTCTCGACGGAGAAGACGGAAGATTGGGAAGAGGTGCGACTGAAGCGCAAGCTGCAGGACCTGGAGGAGAAGATGAAGAAGGTGGAGGAGATTGCCGAGCGCCGGAAAGGCGGCAAGCGTGATTCAAAGCCTGCACTTGTCAAGAAGGAACTTGACCAGCTACTTGAATACAAGCGCAGGGAATTGAGGGAGCTAGAGGAGGGAACGGGCAAGAGTGCGGTAGGCGGGGGTCTTAAGAGCATACAGGAGGATCTCCAGACAGTCCGCGAGCAGGTCGAGGGTCTAGAATCACACCTGCGGTCGCGCGAGCAGGTGCTCGAGGAGATCCGGAGGGAGATTGAGGACGAGAAGAGGTAAAGGGGGGGTCGTATATAATTGTGGGTTGGCGGGCTCGCTGTTTATTGTGTAGGAATATCATGGCGTTTTCTTTAATGGGACGTTAGGCGTTGCTGCTCTAGTCATTCAACTCCTATCAATCGTCACCACATACTCCCATCCGCGTACTTTTGCGTGCGCTCCATGCCTAGAGTACGGCCCTTGACTGCCCACACTGCGAGAGACGGTACGGGCACGACTCCTAGTCGCCCAGCTCCGCGACTTCGACCTGTGGAGCATAGGAAGGCATCCACGAGGGGGCCACTCACGGACTGTGCCGGCTTGTCTTTGAGCGCAAGGTCAATGTTCTTTGCGACGCCTGCGGCCTGGGCGTCGGTGATCATAAAGGCCGCCCGCGGCTTCGACACGACGTCTCCCACGGCCCAGACACCACGACCAGCGGCCTTCACACGCATCTCCTCGTCCACATCCACATAGCCATGCTCATTGAGCCACTCCTTTGGCAAGAACCCCGTGTTGGGCCGGAGTCCCATAGTCGGGAGATACAAGTCCGTCTCAAGAACCCCACCGTCCGATAGCGTCACCCGCGTCTTGCCGTCCGGCAGCTCCGTTGCGGCATCGGCGCGGACGCCCGCTCGGATCTCAACGCCCAGTCGGCGGAGCTCGGCCTCGACGCACCCTGCTATCTGATCACCCGCGACGACGTGGTCGTCTGATGAGATGAGCACCACCGTCGTGGAAGGGAAGGCGTAGCGGATTTCCCCAGCGAGCTCGACTCCAGTGGCGCCGGCGCCGGCAATGACAATATGCTTTGCCTTTTCGATCTTGGTAGCTGTACCATGAAGACTGGCAAGGAGTTCTTCATGTGAACCGCCGGCCTTCCAAGGGAGTGCCGGATCAGCGGCGTCCGCACCCGTAGCGACCACAAGGTGGTCATATGTAAGTACCGGGCCCGGGCCGCCGTCCTGATCAACACGAACGGTGCGGGCCGCTGGGTCAACGGCGGAGGCGGCGCCGACGATGAACTCAACGCTGCCGGCCGGATACTGAGCCAAACCAGGCTCTATGGGAGCGAGGATCTGTTCGTCTCTGATTACGCCAGGAATGACGGCACGGACGGAAGCCAGGTTCCAATAGAAGTGACTGTTCTGCTAGAGTAAGCCTCGAGGAATGGCTTGTGAAAATGGTTGGGTTTTTACCTTGGACACGAGAATCACCTTGAGGTCTTCCTCATGGGGCCGCGTGTACTTAAGTAGACGGTGAGTAACAGCCATACCGCCGAGGCTGCCACCCAAAACGACGACGGTCTTTGTCATGATTGTGAGCTTGGCTGGTGTTAATTACTCTTTTTTGTGTTTGGGGTTATGATCCCGTGTGAGTGAGTTTGACTGATGAGAGCCGGATGTAAAAGGGAGAACGTCGTCGATCTCGGAATAATTCCATGTTTGTCTATGACGAGCCGACGTATAGCACGCAGCCTACCGTAAAGTGTTTCATGGCTGAATCATGGTCCCTCCATAGGTAGGTATTCTGCTCAAACATGATGCCGACAGTGTTGCAGCTTCTGCCACACCAATAAACTCGCACATCATTCTTAAGCTGTTGAAGCCGAGGCATCTTTGACTCTGCTTGTCCATGATCGTCCGCTGATGCTCGTGCCTTGTTCGGGTAACGCCGCGCATTACCCGACTCACGTAGAGCGCTGCTTGCGCCTGACCCCTCCATGGGCAATCCCATGACCCCGCTATAACCCGCACCGCCGGGGGGAAGTTGGCCAAGTTCCTCAACAATAATCCCAACACCCGCAACTTCTCTTCTCCCTCTTACACAGATACCAGAAACAACTCACCTTCTTACCTCTAATCAACAAACCTCCTTTTCTATCATCATGGCTGCCCCCCAGAGCGACGCCTTCAAGAAGGCCATTGAGGACTCCAAGAAGCTCACCTCCAAGCCCGGCCCTGACGAGCTCCTCCAGCTCTACGGTAACCGCCACCATTCCCTCCTCTTCACATCCCAGCTAACATGTCTTTTCTCGTACAGCTCTCTACAAGGTCGGAACTGGTGAGGATTTCTCCAAGGCCACTGCCCCTGGCACCTTTGACTTCAAGGCAAGCTCCCTCTCTACCCCGCCGGACCTCAACTCAAAGTTAACACACTCCTTCAGGGCAAGGCCAAGTACAACGCGTGGAAGAAGGTCGTCGAGGAGGGCGTCACCCCCGACGCCGCCCAGGAGCAGTACGTCAAGCTCGTCGAGGAGCTCAAGGAGAAGTACGGCTACGACGAGAACAAGGTGCCCGAGGCCGTCGGCCAAAACTAGAACGAATAGAAGAAGACGAAATGTTTCACACGATTGCGATGAGGCCAAAGAGTAGGAACCCGGTACACACATACATGAAAGAAACAGAATAAAGGAAATGGGAGGGCCGTTTGCTATCGGTTGCGCTGTGACTGCACGCGCCGTGTTTAGTTGCTGAGAGAAATCATACCCAGTCGCTTTCTCATCTTTATTCGTGTCATTGAGAGCTTGGAACTGACGCCATCTTGTGACTTGCTGCACTATCGCCTCCATATTTACACTTTGGTTCCTGAGGTGGCTGATGGCTGCTTTCGGGAGCGGCCGCATCATCCCGGAACCCTGGAGCCAGTCTGTCGGTATAAGATAAGATGATCTAATCTCAACCCAGTAGATACCCTGAGCTCTTATTCATCCTTGGCTTCTCGTTGTTAATGTTGCCAAGCTACAAATCTAATATATCTGCAAACTTCACATGCAAACCTCGCAAGACACGTAGGAACCATCACTCAAGCGTGTGCAATGTCGAGTAAAATTGTCTACCAGGGCAATTATTAGGTAAAGTAGGGTCACGGAGCGGAGACTGTAGCTCTCGCTCCGGAGGAATAGTAACTAAGATTCAAGTGTAAAGTAGGTACTAGGTACCTTAGGTATACGAAGGTCGTGTACCAGACGTCAAAGCATTCCAAGCACTTGTGAGCGTTTCTCATTTCGTCCATCTCATCCTCCTCTTCGCTCCTTTCCTTTCCTTTCCTTCCTTTCTTTTCCTTACCAAACACACAAAAAACACCAAGCCCAACAACTCCGGTTGAAATTCGAAAAAAGGGGGTATGATCATCAGAAGGGTATTAGAAGCTCGACATTGCAACACGGTGTTTTTCGAATAGTCGTCATCTCAAATTCACCAAGCCTCCCATCGCTCTCTTCATCATAAACTCGTAAATATCGTGGCGACGCCGAACACGTCGTATCCGAAAGGCGACTCAAGAGTAGCCAACGCTTCCACGGGACAGAGCTTGATTTAGAGGAGGGCGAAGACACCAGCAGCGACAAGGAGCAGAGCGCTCACTCCAGTGGTGGCGGCACCACCGGTGGCCTGAGTAGGCTCGCTGGTTGCCGTAGTCTCGATAGGAGCAGGTCCAGTCTCAGAGGGCTGAGTAGGGACAGCACTGGCGATGGTGCTGTTGGAACCACGCCAGGCAGTGCTGTAACCAGAGCTGGGGCAGGGGGTGGTAGTCTTCACAACCTCGGTCTTGGTCTTAGCAGTGACGGCCTTTGTCGTGGGAACAGCCACGGTAGTAGGGGTAGTAGAGGTGGTCTCAGGGGTGGGAACAGAGGTGCTCGTGATGAGAACGGTGGTGGAGATGGTCTTAAGCTCAGAAGTGGTGGTGGCAGGCTCGGAAGTGGTGGCAGGCTTAGAAGTGGTCAGAGGCGAGTCGGTCTCGAGGCCGTCCTTGACACCGTAAGCAGCAGCACACTGAACCAGGTCCATCGAGTCAGGGCAGCACCAGGTCTGAGACTTGGTGTCATGAGTGCAGTAGTAGCCATCATCGCAAGAGTCTAGAGCGAGGTTAGTTTATCCATCTTGTTGTGTAAGCCGAGTCTGGCGCAACATACTTCCAGTGCCATCAGAGCAGCACTTCTGCTTAGCCAGGGGGTTGTAGCAGTGAGTGGAATCGTCGTTGGAAGGGCACGTCTCGTAGCCCTGACCACAAGCTTCGGCGCAAGTGCTGCCGTCGCCGCAGGTAGACTGCTCAGGCTGATACCCGGGAGTAGAGCGACGCGCGAGACTGAGGCCCTCGACGGGGGCCTTGACCAGCTTGTAAGGCTGGGGGTCGGCGGCGACGTTTGTGGCGCAAGCCAGGAGGACAAGCGAGGCGAGAGTCTTGAAGTTCATCTTGACAGACGAGAAAGGACTGAAGTCGAAAAGAATATAGTCGAGTTTGAAGCGCTTACACGATGCGATGCGATGCGATGCGATGCGATCTGACAGGCAGGGAACGAGAGCCACAAACAGGGTTTCGCGGTGGAGAAAGCAGTGAAGCGAGTAAGTGAGTGAGTGAGTGTGCAAGATGCTAGGTCTGTAAGACTAGGATCGAGTAATGATGCCGTTTCAAATGAGTTGAAAGAATGGATCGAGTATCGACAGATGCGAATCTCTAGGCAGGACAACGACAACAGCAACAAACAACAAGGACGGAGAGGGTGGAGGAGGGTGATGGTTGACGAGATGGGGGCCATCTCGGTGTAAGTACTCATTTGAGGGTGCCACTGGCAGTGGCAGCGAGGGAAAGCACGCCAAGGAAAGAAAGGCTCAAACGCGAGCTAGAACCCGCAACGGGCAGCAGCCCAGAAGGAAGCCCAGGCCAGGGCATCGCGAGAGAGTCCGGCTGGTTGGAAGGGGAATGGGGTCCTCGTCTCAAGCCTCCCATAGGCTGAGTCGAAGGGTAGGGGGGCGCGTGCTTGGCCATGGATCCCATCTCCTTTTTTAATTTAAATTGTGTCCCCCCCCCCTCGCTCGAGGTTTTGCCTCCATCGCGACCTTGGGCTGCCCGGCGCCTAGCCTATTGTGGGAGCGTTGAGGGGTAGGGCAGTTGAGGCCCTTGTAGAGAGGGTTCTTTTGCGACGAGACATGTTTTGCGAAAGAGTTTCTTGGTCTTGTCATCCTCGTCCCAAGACAAACATGGCGTTTCATGCAAGAGGAACAAATGTCCATGCGCCGGGCAATTAAGCAATTTGTCCGAGTCGAGTCGAATGTCTCTAGTCTGCGAGATTTTCGACGCCAGATCCCCATGATCGTCAGTTGCATCAAATGAGGGCTGAACTGGTTGTGTTAATTAGCCACTCACCGACCTGCCAGACCAGACCCTGTTGGACCCGTGTGCATGGCATGGCATAGCGCATTAGACCGCTTCAAGAGTGCAATCTTGGGGAAGAAAGAGAGAAAGCCTCTTGACGTCAACGAGTGATATTGCAGCTTTCAAAGCTCTTCGACATGGGCCTCTCAAGGCCCTACTTGCCTCTTCTGGTAGGTCCCTCCAGTCGCAATGTCACCCGCTACCACCTCTAATTGGCCAACTTGCTGCCGCCCGGCTTCAGGGGTCCTGCCAACCAGCTGCAGGTGCTAGCCGAGGCCCGTTACGCTAGGAAGCCGCCTGACGCAGGAACCAGGAACAGGCCACCAAACAGAAGCAAGCAAAGGATAGATACCTACAGAGTGGACAAACAGGGTGCACAAGCTCTTGACAAGATGAAGAGAAATGAACAAAGAGGATGAGAAACATTCATGGTAGACGTGGCTCTTTTACGGCTAAACTGTCCTCCCTGCTACTTGTAGAACTCTTCCCATTGGCTCTCCCACTCACACGACACCACCCGGGTTTCAGGTTATTCCATGAACCAGGTCATGGGCCATTAGCTTCTCGACAAGACGACAGGGATGTCAAGGGCTGGACCGAACGAGAACGTCAGTGGCAATCTCAATTTCAGAGTCTGTCTCTTTGTCGAGTCCAGCTATTGTTGCCAGAAACCACTCTCCCCAACTCAACCGGGCTGTTAGCCATCACATCTCTGTGACACTCTGTCCATACAAGTCAACAAACAGACCATTCATTGTTCGTTCTATTTCCTCTTCACCGACAGTATATAGTATTCCATGTTTAGACTTTGTATGCATCCATCCTCTGCCAACACATTGCTTTTCTATTTATTCCCCATCATGCATCACCATCAGGCCAGCTGCATCGCATCAATGCCTTGCATCCAAACAAACCACCTAAAAATAAAAAAGCAAACCAGAGACATACAGTCTTCTTCTCGTGACTCACAAATCCTTTATGCGCTTTGCCCTCATGCATCTTGCCGTTCGTGTCAGTACAGTCCCGACGGCTGGCGACAAGTTTGCCGTCAAATTAGACGCCCTTGAGCAGGCCCAAATAATACCGCAAATTACTCCTCATCTCCAGCAACTCGGAACATCTGTACCTAGCCGTCCGGCGGGATAATTCACCGTAGTCAATAGCACTTAACCCTTCAGTCTAGTTCCACTTGACTCACCATCTCCTCCACTCATCTGCATCACAGCATATAAACGGTCAAAGATCATCCATCTCACTTCACCTGAGCAGCGACAACAAGGGTATCCCGAGAGATTATTATCTATCTTGGTACAACACACAAAGACACCGCCTATTCCCGTCTTGCCCTTGCCAAGTTTCCCAGAGACGCCTTGCAATGGAGCCTATTACACCAGGTACAATCTCATCCCTGGCCCATGAAAATCTCTCATCTGCTCCCTTTACACCGTGGAAACCGAGGCGAGTGAATACCCTAGTTACAGTAAAGCCGAGAAATGAACCATCCTTCATGCTATTCCTTTTGCACCAGGCTCCTTGAAAGCGGCACTCCATCGTGCCTAGCCAATGTGTTCGAGGAGCCATCATCTCTCTGCCAAAATGCTCGAGGGGGCCAAATTAGTCCTCATCGCCAGTCATCTTGGCAACCCATTTGTTCATCTGCAGAAACTTTTCCTCAAAGGTCTTCTGTAGTCTCTCTCCAGCGGCCCACATAGGGTCTCCCTCCTTCCAGTACGTGAAGCAGTTCTCAAAGATTTGACGAATGTCCCTCAGGAACTCATCCTCGTTTGCGTACTCCTTTCTGTCCATCTTGGCCTTGATGGTGCTCAGATCCATAGGTCGCTTGACCTTGTCAAAGTAATCCGGCACACCATCCTCGATCGGCTCAACGGGATCACGAAAGGGGCCGACGAGTCGAGTCCAGAAACCTGTGCAAGTTAGTTCCAGTGTCGTACAGGAAATGTGAGGGTTCACGTACCAGGGCCAGATAGCATTCTGCTCAGGAGGTCGGCACAGAATTCCATCTTCCGTGCCGTGCTAAACTCACGACCGTCTGCGTAGCCCGCGCTGATTCTACGCTTGACAGCGGGCTTGGGCAGCGTGACGCGAGCCTTGATGGATCTATCCGCCGACGACGGATTGCTGATGGGGATCCCACTGACTCGTCGACTTTTCTTGGCCTCACTGTCGGGCTCGTCCTCGAGGTAGTGAACATTCTTTCGGGGTGTCGTAGCCGGCATAGCAGAGGGCACAACGATGGATTCGGTAGCCCGCTCTACCACGGGAGCAGTGTCGAAGGAGCTCATGGCAACGACAAGCTCGCTGAGGACCTCCTGGGGCAGCGACTTTGCAAACTCTGCTCGAGCATCCGAGGATCGCATATACTCGGCCGTCCACGACAAGAGCAGCTTTCGGATCGAAGAGCCCTCGGGAGTGTCCTTCCAGACCTGGATGAGAAGAGGCGTCGCTGGGATTCGCTCAGTGAGACGTCGACAATCAACCATGGCGTCGAGGGCCTTGTCACATAGCCCCTTGATGCCCAGGTGATGGCCAAGCTTCCAGAGTCCAACCAGGGCCTCGTAGGAGGGCACATTAGACTCATCAGATATGACCTTGTCGGTGTACAGAAAGTGTTGGGCCAGCCCAAAAATCTCCTTGGTCGTTTCGGGGAGCTTGACGAGGTGCTCTACCTTGTCAAGGGAGCTCATGGCAGCGAAGTGTTTCTCATAGAATTCGGATCGCGCGCAGAGAAAGTCTTTCTGTATGCCAAAGGGACATTCTTCGGGGCCGACGAGGATAATGACAAAGATGGGATGAGGGTTACTACATGGGATATTAGCACGATGTTCGTCCAGAGAAGGGATGGTGTTGCATACAGCCAGGAGAATGGCTTCTCGTTCTTCTTGACGACATCGACATTGACAGTGTCAGGTTCCTTGCCAGCCGGGGGACTGGTACCGTTCTGCGGTTCAGCCATTGCGATTGCGTGATGCCGGAATTGTTGTGTTATGTAAAAGGCGAGGTTTGATATTGGAAGGATGTTGTTTTTAAAAGTCGTCGATATCTGATGCAGGCCTGAATCTGGTGGTGAGCAACTCATTCACGGTCGTTAGAATAATAGAATATTCGTGCCACTGTCCTGGAGTGATCCGAAGCCAGCTGACGATATGCAGACCTGGTGGGGGCGATTTTGGGCCTTGTTGTATGCAGATGATTGATGATCTGCGGTTCACAGAGGTGTCTCAATCTTACCTCAACTTCCCCCAACTCCCACGTTCAAAACTCAGATCCAATCTCACCCACTGGCAGACACACTTTGAATCGGGGTTCAAGGCCAATGGTGCCGCATCCGTCGGTCGCCAGCTGTGAGTGAATTCAATAATTGTCAGCCTTTGGATAAAGGGGGTTGAGCAGCGATGAGGCAAAGGCTGGCCGTCTGTGATCTCCTGTTCGGAATTGATGGAGTGAGCAGCAGTCGCGATGAGCTTGTTGGCCAATGAGGTTGCTGAATTGCACTGAGGTGAGCCGGCATGGAGATTGTCCGTTTCCGGCTGACCTCGGTCAAGTGGGCTTGACCGAGTACTTGCTACCCTGTACCAACTCTCGACGCTGACGAGGACTTGGACTTGGATGAACGGGACAACTCGATATCATTTTTCTACTTGATACTGGTATCATTGGCAGGTTATTATCAATTGTGAATAATACTTTTACTTGTTTTGCTGAATATTCACGTTGTTTGCCCTCCCCCTGTGTTCAAACAACGATTGTTGGGATATTATCTTCTGGCGTAGATAACCCATCGAGGGTCGGGCTTCAACTATAGCAAAGAACACATTACCAACACATCATAGCATCATGACCCAATGTTAACACACTGGCCTTTTTCTTATTCTTCTTCCTTCTCAACCCTTTACTGCAGGCAGTAGAAGAGATTGTTGGGATACATATGTGTAGAAACATCAACACACCACTATCTCATCCCAGTGCCGATTGAGATGAGCAATCCAAAGCGAATAACAAAAGGACATTACGAAACACACAGGACTATAGCACATTTCATAAAACTCGAAACTGACAATCCCGGGAAAACATGAAACAAAGTCTCCAGAGATATCAAACCCAGCGCATAATAGTCCCCGACTAAGATCACTAATAAGTACCCATATGCACAGATAGAAAACACACCGGCATTGACGGTCTTGACAGCGGTACCCATACCTCAGGCACCGACCGCCGAATTTCCCCCATACAGCACTGCCACTGCTCATCACAGCCAGGATCCGACCGAGTATAGAAGGTGACGTTGTATCAGCTTTAGAGTTGCCCGATAACACATATCAATGGGAGTTGATTCCCCGAGGACGACGGACGGGCCTACATGGCACATGTGTGTAAATTCATGCGGACTCTCATCCGCGGCAATGTCCAAAAGAGCCTGAAAGAACCCTTTAATGTCACGTCAGCATGGGACTCGAGAGCCATGCCGGTTCAACAAGCCAATCGCTTGTTATCTAAGCGAACAAATAAACAAAATTGAAAACCAAGGCAGTCAAATGCCTCTCTCTCGTTCCGCCGCGGCTAGGGACATCCTGACAAGCGAAACAGCCGGGGACGAACCCGCCAAGAGATGAATGACCATGAGCTCTCGCCTCGCTCCGGCGTCGGCAACAGATTGCGAAAGGAGAGAGCGCGTGCTCAAGGTATCGCATTCAGGCAAATTAGCACTATCAGCCAGTCCCCCCAAGGTTCGCGGGGACCCCGTGATCCAGGACCAGCGCCATCCTCGGTTCCCCAGGTTTCCCTCCTCCGTTCAACCACACCCCTTAATGAGCCCGTGACCGGGAGAATGCGACGGCAATGGTAAATCATCGAGTTTGACAGGGCCGTAGGCCGTCCACCGCAACATTACTGCCTGTATCAATCACGCGTTTCTGTCTGCCCGCCCCCTCCGCCCGGCACCCAGACATACTGCTACTCGGGAGAGGTGGAGGCTCCGTCCATCGCTGAGTGCCGAGGACCGTCTCCCGAATGATACGATCGGCGAGGGAAGCCGTGTGCATCGGACGATATCACGTTTTATCTGCCTTGCTGCGGCGGGCGGTTGAATTCCCCAGACCGAAGGCATGGTACATTCACACACACACACACACAGAGAATCACATCTTATGGGGGAAAGAAACGATGCATCATGGGGTCGATGTAGCAAGATCGTCGTCCATCTGCCGCGCATATGCCGATGAGGCATCCGAGACGGAGGTGTAGGAGCAAGGAACGGGAGGGAATGATTGGGGGGACGAGGGCGCCAAATCTTGGGGCAAGACTGTCGTCAACCACGACGATCAGGCCAGAAGACGATCAGGGCGCGTGCTTCAACATTCCATTCCCCGACGGACATCCACGGATGCCGTACCGCACCGCACCGCTCCGTACCGTACAGTGAGTCTCCTCACTCACCGACCAAGTCCGAGTTGCCGTCGCACGCGCAGGAGAACCCGAAACGGTCGCACGACGAGTGCAGTCCCGTCGTGTGCTTCCCGTCTGCCGAGGCCGCCAAGCATCCATACAATGTATCAGTGAGGCCAAAAGAAGCAAGCAAAATCCAGGGGTATCGTCCACTGAGGTCGTAGATACAACCTTGACCCTTCTTATCCCCCGTGTGTAGATAGGTAGCTGTAGCTGTAGCTTCCTCACACTGCAACGAGGGGGGAGCTCTCGGAGACTGGTCTCCGCTTCGATCGGCCCATGTCGACGGAGAATCGCCTGAGCTCCCTGCAGATGCACCCTCATCCTCAGTACCAATCCCTGAGCTCTCTCGATACGGAGCCCACGTACGATCTGACGAGCAAGCCCGTCTCACAACGGCAATAGTCACGGGAAAGAAGGAGAAGCGGGAAGAAGAAAAAAAAAAAGTTGCCAAGGAGGGAGATGGGAATCAATGGTTCTCCGGGTAAGCAATTGACAGAGCACAACAACACCACGTAGCAGCGCTTCTTCACCGCTAGCATCTCGTTGTCAAGGACAAACCATTGGGCGCATTTGCCAATGCCAATGGGTCTCGCAAGATGCAGGACTGGCCGTGTACAAAGACGGCCACCGTATAGCTTCATTTTATCAATCCCACCCATCTCTTCCCCAACCCCAACCCCAACCCCAGTCGCGATAAAAAACGCCATTTCTTCCAGGTGCGGACATGTCTCGGCACCGCCTGCAGTTCCCTACAGGGGCTAGTGTCATTTCTCTTCCTTCTTTAGCACCATCCCATCTCGGCCCAACTGGCGCATCGCATCCCAGATCTCACGATCTGGGCGGCTGGAGTCGTACTAGCGCACAACCCGCTCGTTCGTTGCCGAGAAGAAGCGATATCATTGGCGAGACTGGGAACAAGAGTTGAGAGAAAAAAAGGCATTGAGAAAAAAAAAAAGCCACGACGGCGGTGTGCATCCAAAAGCCGCAAACCCGTGAAAACTCCATCATGGCCTGGTGCCCAACAACCGAGAACAAAATTTTTCTTTGCCCTTGTTGCCTTCACCTCTAGACTAGATAGCCGCTCTTGACGTTGAGTGGTGGTTCTCGAAACAGGTTGAGGCGGAAACGGGTCATGTCGGGAGACTGACTCTGACTCACAAGCAAACAACAAGATGCGACTTGGCCAATTCAAGACTTTTCTGCGTATCCAGTCAGGTACCAGTCCCTGTCTGTAACCGCTCTACTCATAATCATGATGCATCTCGCTGTTGCGTTGTCTCGGGGCGGAGTTACCTTGTCAAACACGATCCCCACTCCATGATGAAGCACGGCCGTGATACAAACCACAAGAGCATCGTCTTCTTTTACAGTAGCATCAACCTCTCTCCATGCCATAGCCATGTCGGACCCTCGCCGAGTTCTACTCCACAGCATGAGATGACGTTGGGGACTCAAACCCAGTCGACGACCAGGACGCTTGCAGGTTGCATCCCATCGTGCATAGATTGTGCCGGGCTGGGGTGTTTTGCAGGCTAAAACTGCACCGCACGATGAGTAGCGGGCGATTTGTGGGAGTCTCTCAGATGACCGTCTTGGGAATAGGAATAGGAATAGGAATGCTAAAGACTGGGGGATGAGCAGGTAACGTTGGTTGGGGTAGATTCCGGCTCAAGCCGTAGTGTAGTGTCACACAGAGTACAGTACAGAGTCGAATGCCGATGGCACTGGCCCTATTCTTGGTACAGTACCGTACCATCTCATGCGTCATCCATACCCATCTTCTTCCCTGCTTCCATGATGCTTCCTCGGAGTTTTTTTTTTTTTTTCTTTGCTTCCATCCCTCAGACCGAGATGGTTGCGTGCCTACCACGTTTTTCATGCCGAGTTGCCACCGTCCATGACGGCAAGCAACACTGGGGGAAACCTTGGGAAGACCGAGGATGGATGATGGATGGTTGGATTAGCAGGGAAGATTTGGATAGACAGGAGCCCCAAGACGCCATCGCATCGGCCATGGTCCAAAACCGCATGAGGGTGGTGTGTCGTTACGAAACCCTGGGGCAGAAGCTGGACCAGAAGTATCTTTTCCCCACAGGTACCTCGACCATGCCTTGAGCATCCCTCCAGAAGAGCGACCGGCCCGGTGGAGCACGAGCCCTTCAATGCCTGCTAGGCTTTCTAGGCTTGCTCGACGCTCCACGCCCGCTCACTAAAACCTCCGCCAGCCGCCCAACCGTTGTCCCTGCTTCACCTGGATGGAGAAACGCCCAGGGCCTCTAGTCCTCTTCTGGAAACTTGGGTCCTGGGGCAGTCTCTTAGCTAAGACGCCAATGATGCCATTAGAGAAAACTCTTGTCCTTCCAGAAGCATGCCATAGTCTGGGGCACCCGGGTAAAATAGGTCCTGTATGACGAAACCCTCCCACCCCATGAGAATGAGCCACGCTCGCTGGCTCCTCGCTCGGCCACGATGCTTAACCTCATGGGACTACGGCCGGACTTGGCCGAACGTGCTTGACAAACCGACTGTGGCCCAGCGAGCACGATGCGCGGCTTTATTGCGGTCCCCCACAAGTCCCAGGGTTGCGCTGATTTTTCGCTCTCGAGCGGAGAATTGGTAGGCCAAGGTAATAAAGGGGCTCACATCAATGCGCCTTTTTGCCATTCTCTCATCTCGCTCCGCGGCCATGTCGTGCCCTGCTCCGTTCCGTTCTGAGGCTCTGCCAATGCCTGGAGATGCCGGTCGCCGTCTCGACTCGGTGTCCATTCTCGGCGCTTTGCCGGCGCCGAGAAGGGTTCTCGCCTCCTTCTAAACAATCCCCAGACTCCATTCGACCCATCTAGAGCCTCCTTTACTATGCTGATTAGTTGTCGTCCCCGTGCTCCTCATCATCTCCATTACTGTTCTCGTCCTCGCTTCTTCCGACCTCCTGGCCGAGGAGGATATCCTCGCTGCCTTGCCACTGAGGTGGCGGGGCCGGCATAGCCGCTTCGTCTTCAACTGCCCATCCGTAGTCCTCGTCGTCTTCGCTGTCAGGAACTTCGAGCTCCGTCTCGCCAAGCTTTCGCTTGTACCTGGCCAGCTCAATTGATTGAATCGCTTCGTAGGGAATCTGGGCCACGCCGTCCTGCCATCTTCATGTGAGCGATCGCCAGCTTGGACACACGATGCCTGACATACCAACTCCACTTTGAATGCGACTACGTTCTCCACGGTCTCCTGAGAAGCCTTTCCATCTACCTTTTGCAAACCTGCGAGGAAGACGCTCGCAAGCCTGCCCTCTTGCCAGACCCAGTCTCGGAACACGACAAGCCGTGTAGAGACCCCTTGCTCCCAAACCGTGGCATTAACTGCCGCGGTCAACGTTGCACCCCTTTCCGAGTGCATCTTGGTCGCGCATTGAGACAAGATTACAACTGCGCAATTCCTAGTGGCCGCAAGTTTGTGAAGACCATTCATGATGGACTGTAGTGCCTGTAGCCGTTTCGTAGAGGGACTTGGACCTGAAAACATGTCAGCTACGGGACATCAAGCACTCGCTTATCCACATACCCTTGGCAGACTTGGAAATAGCCTTGCCATCATGCGATTTTGGCAGAGCCGAGTTGACTAATGCTGATAGGGAGCTGATAACCACCAGCGAAGTATTGGCTGGTATAGCCTTGGCAGTAGGTCGTGAGATGAGGGCAACAAAGTGAGGAAGAGTCAGACATGAATAATGAAGGAATCGACCAGCGTCACCCTCAACATCGTGTGCTTCCGCGTCTGAATCGCCTTGATCGTCCTTGATAGTCTTGATGACCGCCTTTAGCCTGTTGTGAGGAATAGCCTGAAAGCAGTCTATACAGTAAAGTTGGGTTAGATATTGGTATCGAGAGAGGGTTATGCTTGACTCAACGAACCTACCCAGACCACAGCATTGCCATCCCGCAATGCGTTTGAGGCGAGCTGCAGTCTTTCTCGCACGTTAGTCTCGTAATATGCAAGGGAACGTCCACTTCTTACCCCAAGGCAGTTTTCCCTGTTCCAGGGGGGCCCCAAATTTCTGTCACCTGGCCACGATGAACACCACCTTTTGGGGTAGAATCCTGAGAGTCAACAGATACTGTGCCCGCAAGAGCATGATCTAGATCCTCGAGGCCTGTAGAGACATGGTTTGACGCGTCGCCTCCAAGCTCGTCCAGGGCCTGGGAAGCCGAGACGGTTGGTAATCGGTCTGTATGGCGGGTCAGTTTAGGCATCAGATCGTGGGATGCATCGTGAGACTGACGGGCACCAGATGTGTCAAAGCTGGCTCTGTCATGACCGTGAATCGCATGATAATCCATCCTCCACTCTCATGACGATGCGCGGAGTTTTTCCAGGCCAGTCAATGAAGCAATCGTGAGTGGACCTCTCATCATCGGTGGTCGCGGCAGTCACGCACGTGCTTCGGAGAACAATGAACGCGAGATCACGTGATCTAGATATACGCTTTCTAACTCGTCGGGCAAGTCTCTTCGGCGAAGCTCCCACGTCAAAGGATCGCCCATCTGTGGAGGATGAAACCCTGTCTTCCTTTACGGCATAGTCGACTTCTTTGGAACATTCGATGAGACTGAGTATCAGCCCACCGAAGCTCACCTGAGCTAGCTCTCCGCTTGCTCAAGGTTGCCTTGAACTGTTTCCCCTTCTCTCCTTTCGTTGAGCCACTCAATCCCCGGCTTTGGGCCACGAATCTCGATAAGCGGTCCACAGATATCCCAGCATGGAGCAAGGGCAGTTTAACCGCTGTGGCAAACGGCCGTGGCAAACCGCTCGCATTGGGAAGGGATCAGGGCATAAACGCCAGATAGTCGTGGTATTTGCTGTAAAAGGTGAGCAGTCACAGAGTTGTTGTCCACTAAGAAAGCCAAAGTCATTGGACTTTATTGCATTCCACAACGCTTCGGTCACCACATCGGCACTTGCGGGCCAATATCCCAGCAAATATTGGCTACACAGCCAGCTCCTAGGAATGGATGTGGCTCGGGTAACACTGAGCTGAGCTGATTCTCACCAGGTCGACTTCAATACGGGGTCGTCTTAAACCCCAGACGAGTTTTGGAGCCATCGTGGGGACATGGAGACTCCGGCTTCAAATTAGAGAGTGGCGGAGAAAAGGGTGCGAGGTGATCGTCGGCCGCAGATTGAGAGCTTGACTCGAGCAGCGCATTATACTAGAGATAACGACCTCGGTGCCATTAGCCCTTCCTCCCGTCCTTGAGATGATTGCGGGAGGAGGTTGTGGGGAAGAGGCTACCCCATTCCCCATCTCCCCGGTCCCCGGCAGAGCACGGAAAAGATTTCGAGTCACAGGATTGACAGTCTGGGGTCATGATAGGAGCCTGTCCGTAACGGGAAACTGCAGAGATAAGAGATTCCAGCTGACGGCGTGATTAGGACGGACTGGCCAAGGGACGGTACAGCACAGCGCAGCCAAAGACGGGGTCAGACGGTGGGCGGGCTCCGTTCTGCGACTTGACCAAGATTCTCGACGGTCTTGGCTCCCCGTTGATGCTTGTGTTACATCCAGACCATGCTTGTCTTGTGCCTTGCATGAGTTACCCCGTGCCAGTTTCAAGTGACACGGCAAAGTTTGCCTGCTCGACTCGCAACAGACGTGGAAGCCTCGGCTCTCAAGAGACAAACAACAAACGGACAATTGCTTGTCTTGTCTGAGGGAAAAGGCGTCCAGTGGAGTCTTGATGGCTGAGACTCACTGTCAAGCTTCTAGACTTGCTGCAGCGATGACTTCGCCTCTTCCCCCAGGTCTGCCCCACCCGATTGCAATGCAGACCAAGGAGTTAGCATTACGGCATCAGATTTAGCGCCGCCATTTCCGAGCTTGACCCTCTCCTGTGGTTTATCGCTGTTTGATGCTGTCCCGACTTTCCGCGTGTCATAGCTTGCTACAGTTTGTCAACAGTGAGGCTTAGTTGGACGTGCACTGGAGACGATGAGACGGCGTGTCCTCTCAAAAACCCTCACCCGGCTAGATGCGGCGGCTCTAAACTGCAAGGTACCGAATACGATTCCAGTCCATGATGGGGCAGCGTGGTGAAAGCCCTGACTTTTATCATGGGTTTGTCGCCCAGACCCTGGGGCCTGGTCGAGGAGCTCCTCTAGGAGGCCTTGAGTCTGGAGAACCAGGTGCCCTTGAAGTAGTAGGGTAGGTGAGTTGCGGGCAAGCGCTAGGCCATGACACCGGCCCGGTCAGATAGCTTCGTCTGGCTGAATGAAGCCATGACCATGGAGGTTCTTGTCCCTTTTTTTGCGGGGAGACAGGTGATTTCGGTGCGACAAGTCATCTCACCTGAGGCTCTCAGCACCCACACCGACAGCCATAGAGATGGGCGATTGGACCGACAGCTCGACTGTGCGGCTACTGTGCATCACGGCGGGCGCCAGCAGTACGTGCACGGCTCGGCCAATGTCGGGATCGTGAGCTGGAAAACTGGGGATGGCCAGAGACCACAGGCTCGGCAGCTTGCGTGCTGCTCGCTGCCATGGTGCAGAGGCAGTAAGTATTGGACGATGCCAGTGCAGATGGGCCAGCTTTACCAAGCGTGGCAACTCTCAGTGTCAGAGACCCCCACGGAGAGAGGCCTTTCATGCGACGCACGGCCAGGGCCATGTGAAGCTCTCCCTGGCCTTGACTGTGACAGTTGCTTTCAGCGCCATGCTTGCGCAAGATCTTGGCCGTCTTGCTCAATTGTCCCCCTAAGCGCCGTCTGGGAATGGTCATGGCCATGACGAGCTTCATGGTCCTTTCCTGGGACTAGTTCAGCCTTCAATGAGCCGCAGGCCCCTCTGCAAGGGACATCATGGCACGCCGCTGCATTGTGCATGCAAAAAGCTGGAGCCCCGCGAAGGCTTGTTGGAGATCTAGACCCTGGGATCTGCGACGAGGGACCTCCCACAAGCCACCACCGAGGCTCTGGCTCGGTATGCCAGAAGCCGATCAGCGGCTTGCCAGGGCTGTACCAACATGTTTCCTCACCGGATAGCTTCAACTCTCGGTCAACGACCGCTGCAAGGTCACGGCTAGCTCACCTATCACATGTGGTAGAGAACCCCCAGGTCTTTTTCTTCCGCCATCAACGATCCCAATCTCGCGCTGACATTGAAGCTCCCGAGCGGAGCCGCCTCCGATGGTGGTCGGATAGGCACCTGGATAGCATCACGTAGCGGCTAATAACGTAGTGTGGTCGACCCTGATGAAGACGCACAATACCACCACGTGGGTGGGAACAAGCACTGGGAAGTTTGTCGCCTCAATACGCCCAAGATCCAGCAACCGAGATGACCTGCCCCTAGGAGTTCTCGGGCCTTTAGACGCCTAGTCGGCTACACTGGCTAAACGGCAAATCACACAGCCGGGACTGACACATGAAAAACGCAATTCCTCTCAAGTGTCGTGAAATCTCCAAGCCGCCCCAGGGAACGGGGCTGCTATCGTGGACGGGGGTGTAGTCAAGCGGTCCAGTCAGGGCCGACGTGGCCGTATCCGCACGTGTTGGGTCCCTGAAAGCCACTACTGTGGAAAAGTCGTTCGACGGGCTGGGGTACTGAGCCGGAGACTGAATTCTCTCGAGAGCAGGACGGAGTTTACTGATGCGTCATTGAGATGAGAGTTGTACCCCCTTGGTGTGGAATAGATGACAACCACGAGATCTATCTGGGGAAAGAGAATGCCTCCGTGTGCAAGTCTGAGTCTTAACCGGCTCGTTGGATTCAGGGCGGGCGCATTGGCCGTATCGGCTGGACATGGTTTGCCGCATCTTGCATGTCAGCGCATTATTAACATCGCGGACTAGCAGGCCCTGCTGGATTCCAATGGAGCCCCCTCATGGAGGAGTTGCGCATGGACAGGCAACTGATGAAAATGGAGGCTCTTCTCAAGCTGGACCCTCTCTGGGGCAGCGAATCCGCGACAGTCCAGGCGCAGGGCCAGGCCAGTTGGCCGGCGGCGCTACGGAAAGCTGGGCAATCCCGTCGAAACATTTGTTTGCTGACGACAATGCTCGTTCGCCTTGTCGAAGCAGAGTTTCAATGCGTCAGGGGTACGGGGTAGAAATACGTGTATCCGTGTTGTCAACAGCTTGCGCCTCGAAGCCACGGCAACCCGAGTGGCCTCGGAATGGTTCATGCCTCTCATGCGGGAGTTGGAGGCGTCAAATGCCAGCTGCCAAGATAAGGACCAAAAACCTGGAAGGTCTCTGAACTCCGGACCAAATCCGAGGTGTTGACATGCAATGGCGGACATCGCCGTTCCGAATCACCGAGGGTCAGGATAAGATCTGAGATCATTTGCCCCGGAATTGCCGCAATCGGCTAGCTCGTAGGGATGCGACAGGCATCAGGGGCTCGGGTCTGGGGCGCCATCGCACAAGGGGAAGCTGGAGAAAGATGGAGCACGACAGAGCCTCCTGGCCTGGGGTTTTCTTGGCCGGGCTCAATTGCCTTATCTGCTCGGGGAAGCTCGCTCCCTCAGCAAGACACACGATGCGGTGGCGCGCTAGGATTCTTGGATAAGGGCGGCCTTGGTCGACAGGCTAAACGGGCTAACACGACAAGGAAGCAAACCAAGCCAAGCAAAGCAAGCACACATCAACAAGGGGCATGGGTCGACCCAGACGCCCGCCCGGTGGCTTGCGAATCCCTACCATCTGCCGGAGGAGGGTGTCTCTCTGCGACTGTGTTTGGGAATTTGGGCGTGATATCAGCCAGATTAGCTTATCACCCCCACGTTGGAATTGGGAAAGTGTTAGCACCCCTGACGGGCTATCAGCAACATTGGCAACATTGGCTGGATGCGGAGGGGGGTGAAATATTCATTCATTGTCCGACACCAGACCAGACCATACTCCTGAAGCCTGGAATCTGGGGAAGACGTTGCCGTCCATCCGCTCTACCGTAGCCGCAGCCGCAATCTGGAGATATGGAGATATGAAGAGGGGGTAAGAGGGGAAGAGGAGCAGTCTCGAATCTCTGGATGGATCTCGACTTATCTCGAGATGAAGTTGATTGCGGAGATGGGCAAGATAGGCCTGGGCTGGACGGCCCGCAGACACGGCAGGTGAGAGGAGACGGCGGCAGACAGACAGACAGAGCAGCGCAGCTCATTTGATTTAGCTTAGACCGAGGGTATTGCCCGGAGATGGGGCGGACATGAGGAAGCTGGCAGAACTGTGAGGAGGCGAATCAACCTTTAGAACCATGTCTTGGAACTGGGCCTCATGGGGACGCCTCATGTGGCTATCTACCCCCTGGAGGGGACCGGCCCCGGAATACCAAGCAGCACGCGACTGACGATAGGGACCTCGAGGATGATGCACTCGAGACCTTGCAACTCCCTTCCCCCCAGACGACGGCTTAAGGCGGAACTCTGGGGAGCGCGCTTATCGCGTTGAATGGCACGATTACACTGGGGCCAACAACATGATGGTGATGGGATGGACTTGCGCCGGTCGGTCTCGTGGCTCCCCAGAAAAACAGAGTACGGCCCGGGAGGGGTTCAGGAGGAATCTGGAGTTTAGACGACTGACAAGTCCGGAGTAAGGGTCTTGTCTGGTGATTTGATGCCGGAGCTCAGGCTAAGCGGGCTTATCATGGTTCGGCCTGAAGTGGTGAAAGGCCGGCCATGGCGCCCTTTGGTGTTGTGGGAGCAGATACCCCACAATCGGACTCGGTCCCGAGGCTGCGATATCGCTCGATTATTTGCTCGGGTAATCATTTTCGAGCCTGGCTCTCCTGTGCTTGGATCTCACAACCAAGACTAGGACTTGAACCGGCCACAACGACCTGGATCTGCGGCTGATCATGTCACGAGAGAGTTTGCCCCAAATCCGGGGGTAAAAGTGTGTGTGGAATTGTGGTAACCTGGGGTAGGGAGGATACTATCATGCGGAATAGGCTATAGCCCCCTTTGAAGGGCAGCTAGCCGGCAGCAACAACAGGGACACAAAAGTATTGCCGAAGGGGGTAATAAGAAAAAGTAAAGATAGGCCGGATCGATTGATAATGAGAAGCCAATGCCAATGGACCCTGGGACGGGGTAGTGGCGATTCTGAAGCATCGTGAGGTCCCAACCAGGAAGTAATCAACGCCAGCCCTAGTGCAGTGTCCACCTGAGAAGAGGAGAAGAAAGAGGAGGGTCCCACTGGAGCTGTGAGACTAGCTAGCACGATAGCATCAGAAGACGGAGAAACGGAGAGACTGACTTTGACTGGGGGAGTGGCATTGGCATTAGCATTGGCATGGCATGATGGATGGGATCGAGGACAGGTCCGACGTTGCAGACGGGCGATTACGTACGTTGAGGAGCCCGTCTTCACCATGGTTACTCATACCAAGGCGAAATGCATGGCAGAGCATGACAACAGCGCCGCACAGAATGGGCAATATGCCTGATACAGGAGATCGACACGCAATTGCGTCTTCTCTGCCTACCAAGGCGCATAGCCATGGCAACACGAATTATTCACGAATGGCATGTTTGGAAGCAACCACTGCCATGCCATGCCAGCTCAGCCCAGCTTACAACACAGCACAGTAGCCCAGCCTCAACAAGACGACAACCACGAGCGAGTCAACGTGGCGGTCGCATATCGTTTCGGTACAGGTCCCGTAAAAACCGAAAAGGGCTTGAGAGCTCTGAGCAAAAAAATCACCGAGAAAAAAAAGGATCAAAGGGGGCAGTCGGAGCCGCTTCATGGAATGGAGACCAATCAGTCGAGCACGACATGAACAAGAGGCCTGATGTGCCCCACGCCCGGCCGGCCAGCAGAGAGAAAAAAAAAACTACAGAGGGCTCAGCGAGAGGAAGCCCACGGTGAAGTGGAGCGAGAGAAGGTGGGCGAAAGGTCTCACCGTCGAACCTCTTCGGGCATTGGCGGCGGCCAGATGGGCTTGGGGGGAGCCAAGGACCAAGCGGGCGAACGAGAGGACGAGGAACAAACTCCACACGCCTCTCCAGGTCGCATCCCAGGACGAAGGTGAGAGGTCGGCGTTCGGGCGTGGAGGCCGAGTCTTGGCTCTCGAGCGAGGATGGAGGGAGGGACTCCACGGGCGCAAACAGAGGCCAAAAGATTGAGGATCCTGGAGATGGGGAGACTCGGAGGATGGTCGGCGCGGAGGGGTGGCTCCGCGGTCGAAAGGCCATCTCGGTAGGGGTGGCCGTACCAGATCCCCAGCTCATCCAGTCCATCCGTTGTTGTCGTCCCGACACTGGTCGTGACTCGTTCCGTTCGCTCTTGTCTCCGGGGAGGGAATCATGAAAGTTTTCTCAATGTTGTACCCGGGGGAGATGAGGAGGCAACTTGCAAAATGGATGGACGAGGCTTGGAGTCGCACATTGGGTCTCTCTGTGACTCTGACTCTGATTTTTTTCTTTCTTCCTTCCTCATCTGTTGCTGCTCGCCCCGTCAATGCCCCCCAGGATAAGGCCCGAAGAAACGGGGCATCCAGGTTTCCAGTTGTTCCAGAGCCCCAGCGCAGGTTTCCAGTGGAAGACCCCATCGCACCTTCCATTGGAGCCTCCTGCTTCTCCCGCCGGGGTAAGGAAGGGACGAGCAAGAAAAGGTGGAGGGGCAGGAAGGGTACGTACAGTCCACGCCCCACGCCCCACACGTACTTCCTTACTTGACCTCCCACGCTCATAAGATCACCCCTCATTTTTTCGTCTGGGTGGACCCTCCTTCTTGTATGGCTCTTGCGTGCTTGAGGTGAGAGAGGGAAAAAAAAATTCTGTGAGAGCCCACTAAGGGGCCACCCGGGGCACTCCACTCACTGAACAAACCCACTGGACATTGACATTCCCCTGTAGCTGTAGCGGTGCACCGGACCAACCCCCTAGTCCTCTAGTGACCTGCCCTGCTGGCCCTGAGGCGCTCCTGTTTTACCGCTGCCTGGCACAAGGCGGCTCAGGTACCCTCGGGCGGTGCCTACAAGCCAGCGTGGGGTGCAGAGGCGTGCATCTAGACAAGGCGTGTGTGCGTGGGTTGCTTGTTCCCGTCCCTCGTTCCTTCTTCCCCCCCTCCACGCACCCTCCACCCTCCACCCTCCTCCACTCGCTCCGTTCACTCGCTCGTCCTTCTCCGTCTCGATGTCGCAGTGCGTGGTCTAGTACCGACCCGGCCGAGCCCGGCATTCTTTATAACCATTGGATCCCCCCCGTCCCCTCCTTCACTCCAGATTCCCGTTCTCTTCAAATCGTTACGCCAGATCCTCCAGCTTCCCCGGAACTTGACTCCTCCACCAACCTGCTCCAGCATCAGCTTCAGAGACTTCGGTCCAAAGACAATCACCCAATACACCAACAACCCAAACCGCACACCAACGACCACTATATCGGCTCTCGACTCTGGACTCGATCCACCGACATCGCCAATCTTGATAACCACTATCACGTTGAGCGTTGGGTCCTCCACAAGTCGAATCACATGCAACGAGCACTGGATTTCTCAAGCCTACTGAATCCCACAGCATCGGCTGATACGGAACCCGAGAAACCCCAACAGGGCGACGTCGAGATGGCAACCGCAGCAGTCACTGTCATCAAACCCAACGGGCCCCTCCCGGGTGCCCAGGCCTCAGAGAGCTCCAACGAGCTGCCTCGACCTTACAAGTGCCCTCTCTGCGATAAGGCGTTCCACCGTCTCGAGCATCAGACTCGACACATCCGCACTCACACTGGTGAGAAGCCTCATGCCTGCCAGTTCCCTGGCTGCAGCAAGAAGTTCTCTCGCTCTGATGAGCTCACCCGCCACTCCCGCATTCACAACAACCCCAACTCGAGGAGAGGCAACAAGGCTGCTCAGCAGCACCAGCAACAGCAGCAGCATCAGATGCACCAGCAGCAGGGCCTCCCGCCTCACATGCTTCCCGATGGAATGATGGCGCCGCCTCCCGCTCCCAAGACAATCCGCTCTGCTCCCACATCCACTCTGGCCTCACCCAATGTCTCTCCTCCCCACTCTTACTCGACATTTGCTCTCCCCGTCTCGGCTGTTCACTACAATCGAAGTGGTGACATTTCCATGCTGGCCAAGGCCGCTACTCAGGTTGAGCGTGAGACCCTCACTGCTCCTCCTCACCACAACTCGCGTCACCACCCCTACTACAGCCACGGAATGCACAGCTCCCGAGGCCACCTCCCTACGCTCTCCTCTTACCACATGTCCCGCTCTCACTCCAACGATGAGCCCAACGACGACCACTACTCTGGCGCTATGCGACACTCCAAGAGGTCGCGGCCCAACTCCCCCAACTCAACGGCTCCCTCTTCGCCAACCTTCTCCCACGACTCTCTGTCTCCTACTCCCGACCACACTCCCATCGCTACTCCCGCTCACTCTCCTCGCCTGCGACCTTTCTCCGGCTATGAGCTTCCCAGCCTCCGGAACCTGTCTCTCCAGCACAACACGACCCCTGCCCTGGCCCCTATGGAGCCTCATCTCGAGAACCACCACATGCAGGGACCTCCTCCCGCTTCTGCTCCCCGGGCCACTGGCATGTCTCTGACGGACATTATCAGCCGGCCAGATGGATCTCAGCGAAAGCTCCCTGTTCCCCAGGTCCCCAAGGTAGCAGTCCAGGACCTGCTCTCGGATAACGGCTTCAGCCACAGCGGCAGGAGCTCCGGCGCCAACAGTCTTGCCGGAGGCGATCTCATGGATCGGATGTAGGACAGACGATTGCTTCGCAGCTCGCACGACATGATGACGAACAATATGGGTTATAGAGGTATAGAAAGAGACGGCGTTTACGGGTTACTACATGGCAATCGATCGAATTTCATCATCTCAAACACAGAATTGAGCACTCGAGGACTTGGGCGGCACTTGTGAAACGAAAGAAGGCAGGCATTTTTCTCCAGGGGCGGCGGACATTGGTTCCAACATGAGTCCCGCCCTCTACGGGGGGCGGCAGAAACTAGATTTCGAATTGCGGAGCACTTGGATTTTTCCCTCGGGCTTGCCTCGGGGCTGTCGGGGCCACCATACCTCGACCGGAAAAGCAGAGTCTATTTTGATATCCATGGCTGGTTTTTTTTCCCTTTCTTTTTTATTTCTTGAGACAAAAAACTCGACTCCTGTCTATTCAAACAAAAATTTTATGTCAAATGTCTAATGTTCATGTCTTCCTTCTCTTGTTCAATGTGCGGGATCACTTCTATTGCTTCGGCATGGCAGAGGAAGAGGGTCTTGAAAGATAACTAATGGCGACCAGGGGTTGCAGTATCGGGGGGTCGGCATAATGGGAATGGGCGGAGACGTGCCCCCGGGGGGGATTTTGCTCTCCTGAGAATTACGAACCAAGTGTATGATTTTATGGTAATAGATAGACGCAGCGCAGCGCATGCAAAGTAAACTAGCTCGAGCTTTACCCACTCAACCCTGACCTGGCTTGTGACTTGCTTAACTTGATCTGATCTGACCTCTATGATTTGGAATGAAGCACTTGATCCAACATGTGTAAACAACCTGCCCCGGTGACCGACGTCAGGATCGCCTCGTGTGACATAATGAAGACGGAGGGGAAGACACTGTGGGAGGGAGCACCCAGATCAGATCGGATGGACAACCCTGCGGAACCGCAGCTGGGAGGGTTGGAATCTGGATCGCGTCCTTACTCAAAGGGGGGAGCAGGTCCGGGGGAGAACCAAGCCCAAGGGAAAGCAGAAAAAAGTCAAGTTGAGGTGCTGTAGCTAGTGAAGCACACCTTGGGCCAGGCAACTTGCGCTTTGGCATGTCGTTTGGCCTGTTTGGGTAGCAAGGCCAGCGAGGCGTTCAGCCAGCCCAGATGGACGGCTTTAGTGCGCGCGTCCCTTGGGGGCTTGCTTGGGGGGGAAGATCTCAGGATGCCGTCATTAGTCGGGGAGTTTGACAGCATCCGTTCCATGGTTGCTAGGGGCTTTGTCGATTGTTACGCAGATGTTTTCCCCCTTTGACCCGGGGAACACTCCTTGGTCAAAGACGAAACTCTTTGCTTGTGTTGCGTGTCCCTCGAATCGATGTCCTTTTCTCTTTGGCCATGTCTCTCTTCTCTCCCCCACCCACACACGAGCACACACACACACACACATGCTTCCAAAGGGCTGACGGGACGGCACAAATCAATCTGATCTGCCGCCTTCCCCCACCACTAGACAGCCAAGGCATGGGAAATCCCACCACCCACACCCATGCCCCTCTTGGATCTCTCGTCCAACCCCTGCGCCGGTCAGCTCCAAGTGGGTGAAGATGGGTTGAAAGTCAGATGGTCGCAGTTATCACATGGAGACGAGAGAAAACCGCAGGTGATAAGAGCACAACACCACAAGGGCCTGAGCCTAAACACCATCCACTACCACACACATGAGAAAGGAGGGGAGAATAATCACAAATGTCTTTCTCATACATCGGCTCTGCGGCTAAGGCGTGTATGGGATGGGTTGCGTTGCGTGCAGCACGCGGTGCGAGGTCGGCGCATGAGCGGACCGTAACCGGGCGAGAGAAGAGGAAGCCAGAAAGTTGAACCGGGTTTCTTCTTTCTCGTCTGATGGTAAAAATATTCGCCAGCAGAGGTCAAAACCCCCTCCAGTTTTCGAGGCGCAGCGGCCGCACGCTTCCCCAGTTTGTGGACGCATATACTTTCAGGGCGCTCCAGCAGGAGAGTGGGCTCTGAGTTTCAGGGTACAGCGCCTTGGCCTCGAGTTTATCGGGCAATGGAAAAGCCACCAGAACCTGGGAACTTTGCTGTGTGCTTGCTTGCTTGGGATGACAAGTCCCTGACAAGGCTTCGCCTCGTTTCTGTCTCCCCCAGACTCTCTTCTGTGTGTTGTCAGGGGTGGTGGTAACACAAAAAAGCAAAGAACCGACGTGGAATCCCCCCCCCCATACAGACCAAAAAGCTCGTAAAAGCAACTGCAACAATTGGGGGGGCAGAATCCTTCTGAGTGGCACGCCTCAAAAGCTCTGCATCACGTCAGCCTGTGAGGCTTTGGGCGGTGGTGGTGGATGAAAGCTGAGCCCCCTCCCCTGATAAGTGTTTGCCTGTTTTGCCCTTCCCCCCCTTGGTGGCGGCTTTGTTTGATAACAGGGCCAAAGCGGCCGTCCGTCTTACAGTACAATCAGAAGGAAGGCTCTTGATGCGTCCAAAGACGATGAACCACGTAGGACGGAGAGAAGGGCTGGTTGCGCGTCCCCTCCGAGACCCAAGCCTCTTACTCTTCCTTCTTTGGAACCGTGTACAAGTTCAGGGGTGCAGCTATTTAGGATTTGGCAAAGGCAAGGGGAAGCAGCGTCATTGGGTGGATGAGCATTGGGGGCGTACAGTCGTCATGTTTGTGCGTTGTGCCTCTTTATTTACCCCATGGGCCAGTTTGAATGAGGCATCCAATGTTAGGTCTACGCAGTACACGCACGGCAATCCCGCCTATGAATTGTTGGGGATGGATCAAGGGAAGTCCGCTCTGTGTAAGAGCAGGTCGGCCGGCTCGTAGGGCCGCTCCACGGTCTCGGTCTCGGCCGGGATGGTCGGTGAAGGTGAAGAAGAGGGAGGGGAGGCGTTACGCGCGGAGAGGTCGCACAATGGGCGTATCTCTTGCTCAATCCGCCGCCCTTCGTGGCTGAGTGTCGAGTCCCCCTGGCACTCACCCCGATAAGCAGTCCGGTTTAATTAGAAGACGGACCAAGATGCAGCACAAAGCACCACACGTGCGTCCTACATACCACCTGCTGTACATGCACAGTACACACCGCCAGAACCGGGGCTGGCGAATGAGAGCTGAGCCGGAAATCGGGAGGGAAATAGAAATAAAGGGAAGTGGTGTGAAGAAATCTTAAGAACCCAAAGGAAGGAAAAAAAGGGAAGCCCATGCTTGGTCGATATCTAGGCGAGTGTCAGAAATCCGGGGGTGGTGTGTGCGCGCGAAATGCGGGTGTGTAGCCGCCGCTGGCCTCTTTGCTTGTTGCTTGCTTTTTGGAGGGTGGTATTCGCGGGGCAGAAAAGACTTTAGAAAAAAAGCTGGGGTTGGAATGGGAGCATTTGGCTGGTGGATGGGCGATGACAACGGCATGTCGACGTCAAGTCTTTGTCGATCTTTTCCCCTGACAAGAAGGGGGAAAACAAAAATATTTGTTATCACGCCCGTTTCTCGAGTCATCGTGGCCCCTCCGTTAATGACGACGACGACGATGGATGTCTATCTTGTGGGTTTCCGGGGCCCCGGAGGAACGGAGTCTCTAATGTTTGACTCAGGGCAGAGCATTTCTTTTGTGCGTCAGTTTGCCTCTCCCAGACCAGGGCTTAGATTGAATTCATGAATAGTCTACCCTCATCACCATGCAGGTAGGCTTGGGTTTGTCCCACGTCCAGCTGCGGATAGCGGCGGCCGCGGTCTGGGGGAGTGTGTGACTGTGTCACCTCACCTGGGGATGGGTGCAAGCAGTGCTGGGTGGGCAGTTGAACAACCTGATCCTGAATCCCGGTATCCTGATCTAGCATTGGAAGTTGACCACCGCCGGCCCGCTCGACGATGACCGAGTCAGTCATGGGAACGGCAGATCTCATACGGGCCGGAGTCTGGCGTGGGGTTGTCTCCCGGACTTTGAATGCCATCAGAGTTGACTAGTCAAATGCTTGGATAGAATAGCCGGCAGAGTATCGCATGCCAATCTTGGTCTCGAACACGGGTCAAGTCTCGGGATCAGCGTGTCTCACGACACAAATAGACATGAGCTCCTTTACGCTGTCTAGAAGATGTCGTCAAATGGCTGGCTGATCCGAGACCAATTCACTTCAACTCCCTTTCTTGCGGGGGTGGAGTTTGTGTTGTTGGTTGAATGCAGTCGAGATCGGCCATCGCTTCTCATGCATCATCCCGCCTTGCGTCGCGCGGTTGAGACGAAGCGGCAGACGGGACGAGAAAAAGGGAGCTTTTGTTCTTCAAGGGGCGTGTGAGACGACCCTTTCACCCATTCTTTCAATGTCCAAATTTCTGGGGAAACTAAACGCCCTTATTTCCTTCTCTCCAGACCTATCACCTGCCTAGGTAAGACTTGCCTAGGAAGGCAAGTTCTCGATGGATGCAATTTATGCGCCTACTTAAGCGCTGCCTAGGCTTTTAGTCGAATAGCAGTGAGAAGAAGGGTCTCACCTGGTCGATCTCTTATCTTTCTCATCCTCACATTCATGTCCTCGGTCGATAGACACCGAGCCTGACTCGTATCATATCCTCACCTCGCCATCATTTAGCCGATCATTTGAAGGGCAATCGGCGTACAGAAAAGCCACTCTGCCTTTGTGGAGCTATCCGCGCAAAAACCCCAGACGATCGGCAAACGCCCGCAGACAGCTAATGACACATCTCCCTGCCCTACCCTGCCCTGCTCGGCCCAGGCAAGACTGTTTCCACAAAAGAAAAAATAACCTGTAAGTTGCGGTACCTGAAATCGGGCAATCTAGCCCGGGACGGAGCGCTGATCAGGGCACCCTGATAGCGAAGAATGGGCAGCTCCAGCGTGGTTTTTCTGTTGGCGCTAGTTCGATTGTCAAGCGACATTTGATGCTCCTCGTGGCCTGCTTGCGATGTCCATGGGATGGGGCTGCGGATACACACGGCATGAGCATGAGCATGAGCGTGAGTGAGCGAGCGGCCGTTCATCCACACGGACGGGGCAGGCCAGGGAGTTCCAGCGGCTGGGAAATGAGGCCTTCTGAGGCTCCTCTGGCGAAACCGAGAACTGAACTGTCTCGGCCGGCAGGGGCAGGGCGAGGCAGAGAGATGTCACAAAGCGGACCCAGGAATGACGACAGGATCCTCCAGCGGCATCGACGAGAAAGAATCTGATGAGCGCTGTGCTGTGTACCTCTACGGAGTATCCGCCGCAGCTCCATCACCTCCAGACGATGGATGTGTCCCCCACGCCGCGCCCCGCGAGATGTCAGAACAGCAGGGGTCAGCATGGGGAAGATGTCGTTGTAAACAACGATGCCCTTGCCAGACAGCTCCATTCAGGGCCCCCAAGGGGTGTGGGTAATCCCACGGGGGTCCTCTGCTCTGGTTTCATGCCCACAGGACAGGCTCCAAGCACCAGGTTCTATTCACCAACAAACACCTGCTGCTGTCTCGGCCTCTGAGAGGTTTATGCCGTTGAGCAACCCCCATCCAGCATCGTCTCATCTTGCGCCGGGACTGCTCATGCTGACATTGAGACAGAAAGGAATCCATCCGCACATACTGTACTGTATAGTATACTCGCTGCGGCTTGTATGCCGGACGGGTTGCACCCCGATGCCTGACCGGTCTGTCTGAGTCTGCATAGACTGCCGCGAGCAAGTTTGCGCAAGACAAGTGCCAGGCAATGCACAACATTTCCAAGGTGCCCAAGGCAGTTGCTTGCATAAAGCGCAACCCTTTTGTATCTTTATTTGATAAGAGAGCAGAAACCGGCTTCCGGCTAGCGCACGTCGTTGGCTGCTGCTGACAAGCGCAGCGCGCCCGACGTGTTGGACAGCCCAGATTGCCTGTTCCCTGCCAGAGCATGGCATGGCTGCGATCCTGTCGTGTACGTCCCGTCCCGGCAGACGAAACCAACACTGAACGTGGCCTTTGCTTGGCGTGGGAGACGACGGGCTTTGGTCCTACGGGCGTGGGACGGGATCCCAACATGACGGGACAATCTCCCAAGAATGGTTATGGAGCAGGCATTACACATTTCACACTCTGCCTACGACCTCGTCTGATACTTGGACCAGGACCAAACGATGCAGCATCTCCCACCCAGGCCCTCTTTGTTGATGCCCAAGGCGGCCGCAGCGCAGGCATAACGACAAAGAAGCTCCGTGATTGCCCGACTCGCTTCACGGGCGTATTGTCAAGCAACCACACAACCTTGCCGTGTAACGAAGAGCCTCAGACCGCACGTCCTTGACTGGCCATTGCGCAACCACCAACGATATGGCTTCCAATTGCGCCCGGCATCTGAAGGAACGTGATAAGACGCTGAACTCGCAGCATGTGCCTTGCGGATACTGAGGGAGCCATCTGCATGTGCTCTATCGCGGAACCGAAGACTCTGGGGCCACGATGGATCTTGCGGCCGCGCAATATGGAGCTTATCATGAAGATTGAGACCTTGGTTGGGGATCCATCAACCTGACAGGCCATATTTCGCCGGAGCGTTGTGGGGATCGCGGAAGCAAGGGACCAAACATGGACGTCTGTGGTGAGATTGTAACCCGTGTCTTGGACCCCGAGGCATCCAAAAGCGAGGGTTGATGGAATCTTGTTGAGCCGCCATCTATCGCTGAAAAGCTTCCGCAGCGCTGAGATTCCCATCACGAGTCGGTTCCGCCGGCAGCGTTCTGTCGCATCACGGAGCTACATGTTACCTGTTGTTGGAACGTGCCTTAGCTTTTTGTCACAATCACATGTGAGGAACCATGGCTGGCAGGTACTGTACGTGTACTGAGCAGATGTTGACTAACAAACTCGACGTCTTTCAGAGGTTGGAGATGCACGTTGAGGGTGCAGCAGCCCCGATTGGACTCTCTTGGCATGTGATAATGCTTGCGCAAGCTCTGGGTTTTTACTTTATTGAATAAGTGATGAGTCGGATCTTGATAATCCATGACGGAAAGGCTCTGAGGGGCTGCTGTAGAGTCGTTGACGGCATCGGCATAAACGAAGATGCCTTGACTTGCACACCATTAGCTTCTGTCAACAACAGGCACCTTTACGGCTGTGGACGCATCCAAGATCGGAACGTTCGGGCACACAGGACCACATCCCGATCTAATCAGGTACGCCCGGCATGAGCTTGTTGGACGATTCTTTCAGCCTCAATTCCAGGATCACCTCCCCGGGAGTGTTGGTGCTATTTGCTAATATTTTAGCTCCCAACAAACCGGGAAACGACAAAGCTCTTCGGACCTGCGGAAAGCCTTCACCTCTGAAGCTTGCACATGGCGAATTTAGCCCTGCAAGCTTAGCTGACGGGCTCGTATCATTCTCGGCCATAACCCAGACGCTCGAAACAGCCAAGGTGGGCTTGCGTCAAGTCAAAGCCACCACGCTGTCCTCTTTTTACAGGGTCCAAGGCTAATCCAAGGTGAGCTTCGCCAGTGAGGAGCAAGCACGTTCTCGGCAGGGATCTTGAGAGGAGCAATCCAGGGTCTCTCTGCTCGGAGGAAGACGGAAGATCCGAGCAAGACTTCGGGAAGAGACGTGTTTGCTCGCGGCACTAATCAACCCCTTTACGGGCTCCCGATCCAAAAAGCCAAGAGATAACGTCAGTTTTACGGGGCCCGTGGGGATGAATGAAATGCTGGGGCCGCTCGTCCGAGGCTCTCGCAATTGCCGGACGGCAGCATTTGCTTTGGCAGACGACGCAAGACGCCGGGCGTAGACCGAGATTTGTCTTGAATGGCGGCATCCCGAGGTCATTGAATGGAGACCGAACCCCCGAATACAGAGACAATGATCGCGGATCCGACTTCGGATCATGGCTCTAGTGGCAAGCCTTTTGTCAATCTCTGTTCATTTCCCCAGATTTCACTCCGCACGCCCTTGCCCCAGATAGTGTCGATCGCTGAGCCGCAGTACAGTGCTGTAGGCGTGGGCGTATGAGGAGTGTGGAGGATGGCCATGATGGCTTCGTCGAGGAACTCTCCTCGCAAGGTTTCGCCGACTGTCGACACTTGGGGATAGTACGATTACTCCGCCCCCGATTATGTAAATGAATAGGTGCTTGAGACGGTAGTGTAAGTGTAGTTCTCAACTTGTGTGTCAGTCAATAGACGACCACCAGCCCAACTACTCAACAAAGCAAGTCAAATCAAACCTCCAGCCTCGAACTTCTCTGATGTCGAGAGGCTCCAATGCGGCTCAAGAAAAACACAAGGCTGTTGGTTTGTCCCCCGCATAATCACATGCCTTGGGCCCCTTCTTGGGGAAAAAGATGGCTGCCCGGTGGAAACGCGGCCCGTATATCCCACAACCTCGCCGCTACAGTAGCGGGATGCCGAGGTGATGCCGTCCACCGCGTTGACCGAGGTGTTTGTATGAGTATGTGATTCGGCTTTGTAGTACCGTAGGAGTTTATGAGGGGGGTGAATGTGAGGGTCCATCTCGAGGTGAACAGCTTCACGGCCAGGGTGTGTTGTGAGATGAGGTGTGGACAAACGACCCGAGGTTATTGCCGGCCTCGGTATAGAGCGGTCGATTCGGCATGATGGTTCATGTCACATTGTGGAATTCTACCATGAAGGTGTCTACCGAGGCTGGGATGATCCCAGATGTTGACGAACTACTAGCATGCCTTGACGATGAGAACCAATTCCTTGGCAGACCAATATCGAGCGGTTGGTCATACCACATCCCAGATGAGAAGATCGAGTATTCCCGGGTTACAAGCCGTTGTAACTCGTTTAGGCCTGAGGTTGACAAAGGTCAACTGGCAAGCTCATCAACAAAGTGTCATTCGTTCTCCTATATGTAATGTTGACATCGCTTTGGGGATAGGAAGGCTTATAAAGCTTTGAGATCACCGGCGACCATCATACCATGACACTAAGAAAGTGTCATAGCCCGTGAGGCTCGATTGCAGCTGAGACTTGAGATGCTGTGACATGTCAGCTTCATCTGGTCCATACAGCAATGGTTCAAAGGTAGTGAGGTTGGTTGTTCAACAAGGCCTGAAAGCTACCACGATTTTTCTGCATGGAAACGATTACATATAAGTCTTGTAATAGTCTATAGTTGACACAATGACTAGAAGTATCCAGTTCCAGATATTAGATCCTGGGAAAGTGGGCAGTTATGCTTCTAACCACCCTTTTATATCAGTTTCCTTAAGCGGTCGAAACTGCCTTAGATAGTCTGGGCATGGAGCCTCAAAGTACTGAAGTCGCCAGTAGTCATTAGTAGTAGTCTCTTCATTCTCATAAACTTACATACTGTTGCCAGCGCCTCCTTCTATGGATGTCAGGTCACCTTGGTGAGCCATCGAGAACTGTGGGGGCGGTCGTTCTGGATAAGGTCGAAACTCGTCCGTTAACTGTGCTCCTAGGGCTGGATACAGAAGATCAAACGTACAAGTCGACACACATTATAGGGCAAGGTTAGCCTTGAGTGGTTCGTGGGCTATTGTCAACTGGCTAGAATCTAGTCGTGAGCCTATTCTATAGTAACTGACTTCACCGCGGCGCCACCAATCACGCAAACGGAATATGAACTCTCTCTCAATGGGATTAGGATCAGTGTTGCTTCGCAGCCTGGCAGAACGGCTCGCTTCCTACTCATGGCTCGATTTCTTTGAACCAAGCCAATGCTGCCCACAGTAGTTTGAAACCAAGGCCAAAGGTATCGCCTTCCTAGTTGCTTATGTAGTAGACATATTAACTCGGACGAAAGCCGATGTATATCGATAGCCCGGAGAGCTAACTCTTGTAAACAACAGCCTCGGCACGTTTTGTGCCTTGTGTGCTCAATTTGTGAGTGTTGAGTAGAACTGTCTTGGTGTTTTGCTTAGCCGACGACCCATGAAACAACAGCCCTTTCTCACTCAAGCATTAGAGAGGCTCGTTGAGACAAGTTGTGCACATGGGACATATCTGAAAAGCTGATTGGATGTTAGCCACTACGCTGAAGGACATATGGTGGTTAAGATCTACATATTTGTTCCCAAGCTACCTTGGTATACAGTTTATGGTAACTCACCCATTGAGTTGGTAAAGACTACGTTGTAAGAAAGGGGCCTGGGAGATACGCCGAAAGAATGAGCAAGCTCGGTTGATATCTCGAGGTCGGGTTATTCTTGATCGTTTGACCAAGTCCTCTCAGTTATGGGAACAGCCCAGTAGTCTGGGCATGACATTGCCTTATTTAGAAAGTGCATGATGAATACAGTCCTAACTAAATGTCAAAGGCTGAGCTTTCTATGCTCTTTGGTGATATGTAATTTGCAACTATAAGTAACTCCAATACTTCTAGATTTTATGCAAGGTCCAAGATATGGATCAAGCATGAAGTTGTAGTCTCACAGGAACTCATCAAGTCCAGACGACGACACCCGAGTGTGGTGGCCTTTCCAGGATGACTTGAAAGCGCATTGATGCTGCTACACGGGTACTCTAGCACCATTGAGTAGCGATAGCCTCATAAACTGCCCCTCTCGAGCCAGAAAAGGCTATAACATTCATCAATAGAGTGTATGGCCGAGCAAAGCGATACAAGGGTGACGTGTTAGGCCATAGTCAATCAAATTGTAACAAGAAATGACCGTATGTTCATAATACGTTGGCTGACGATCTGCATTGATTGGAGAGCAAAGGCTCAGTAATGAATGCGGATTTAGCTCAGGGCGGTCTCCCTTGAGGATTGGTGGATTAAGATAAGAAGAATGGCTTAGCTGGGAATGACCGAGTGATTGATCAGAGAGGTTTTTAAAGGGGCGATGAGAAGTGACCGTGGATTAGCAATAGATGCTGTCTTTCTGCTGTCCTATGAAAGACTCACTTGACATCGACGGGCCCAGTGAAAAAGGGCATATCTTTACATATATATGGCCTATCGAGAACCCCGCACCTGGGCATGGGAAACATTCAACATCATCAGCCAAGTTAATAGATACAGGTGGAAGCTGACCTGGGGCCAAACAACCAGGATATGATACAAGGAAACCATGCCTACTCATCACATCATCGACGCCATAGCAGAGGCTTTCCAGACCAAGGCCGAATATCATCCTTGGTGGGAAACGGTATTGATACACTTGGCGTCGTGGTTCAACCCCACTTGACACCAAAGAAGCTGAGCTTCTTTCCTAGTTTCGACGCAGCTGTCTCTTCGTGCTCGAGGTAGACCCTCTCGTGGCCCCTTACATCCACGAAGAAGTACTTGTACTCGTAATCGCCTTGTCCGCGATGCCTGATCATGTGTAGTCGTGCAACGCCGTTGTTTAATGGGCCCTCAACCTATTGTAGTTAGCGTATGTCCGACGTTATGTATGCTTGTAAACTTGCATAAAAATGCATCAGCAAGTGCTGATTTCCTTGGGCATCAACAGACTCCGTGGACCTAACATTATCAGCGCTTGCCCAATGTAAGTATGTGGTGTACATACGCAACAGGGCGTGCCCGTCTCCACTTGTTGAACGTTTCGTCTCCATGCGCCGAGATCTTCTTGGCGTCGCCGAGCAGCTCTAAACATCGAGGGTCGTCCTTGATTCTGTCGACGGCGCGATTGAAGTTTGAGATTTTACTATCGGGGGAAAAGACTTCGGTCCACATAAAGTATGTCACGCCACCCTATTGAGTGTTAGCAACTTGTCGCATGCCTTGGCGGGAAAGCAACTTACAGTGAGCACGAGGCCGATCAGAATCATGCCAAAGTTGACAGTCTGCTGCGTGGCTCGACCAGCCTTCTCTGCTACCGAGAGCTGGCTCCATGGCACATATCCCGTATCGTTGAATGGTGTCACTGCCCTCCGCTTAGGTCCCTGAGGTGTTGCGCCCACGCCTTTATTTGTCGCATAGCATCGCGAAAGTAGGAAAGGTTGTAGTTTGGAGGGGCACCCCACGAAGACGGTCGATCGGATCGGAATTAAGGAGGTGGTCGGCTTCATCCTGGCGGTCTCACAGCGGCCATGGTATCAGGACTTTTGTCCTGACAATAAATCCAACGATTGAACCAACGAAAGGCTGACGTAGGAGTTGACTGCATCTCGAGGCTCCCTCAATTGGAGCTCCACGATGGGTTCCATGTTGTAGTTGCTTCACCGCCCGGCAGAACGACGTGGGGAAGAGATGCGGCCAAATCGAGACTAGCGTGACTGATATGCCACTTTACCTTAGAGACACCTGCCCTTGATGACCGACTCCTTATTATTCCTTGAACGATTCCAGCGCCCAACTTGACGTTAAGACCTCCCTAGCTCGACGGACTCTGTCTCTTCTTTGACACGTCGCCTATAACCGTCGCACCTTAAAGTGGCCTCTCGAGCTCCCGAATTACTCGCCAACCCTTCCAGAACATTGTATCCTGCCTGATCGAGGCCCAAAAGTCAACATGAGCGCTCTTGCGACGAAGCAGCAGTCGCTGAAGATCTTTGAGAAGTTGAAGACCAAGCCTACGAACAAGGTATGTAGCTGCCGGACGCTCTTTGCGCAGCTGTGGCAGCAGCGCTGACCATTACCCAACCTAGATCTGCTTCGACTGCGGCCAAAAGAACCCTACCTGGACATCAGTCCCCTTTGGCATCTACCTCTGCCTGGACTGTTCCGCCAACCACCGAAACCTGGGTGTCCATATCTCATTCGTGCGATCAACCAACCTCGACCGTATGTAGCCTGCGACACCTCCTTCATCGCCTACAAGACTGACGACCGAGTACAGAGTGGCAATGGGACCAGCTGCGCATGATGAAGGTCGGTGGCAACGAGTCTGCCACCAAGTTCTTCCAGCAGAATGGCGGCACCGCTGCCCTGAACAGCAAGGACCCCAAGACCAAGTATCAATCTAACGCTGCTACCAAGTACAAGGACGAGCTTAAGCGACGCGCTGCGCGGGATGCCCAAGAGTACGTTTTGATTCTTCCCCTGAGGCGCCCCTTGATATGCATACCTGACATGTGTCTAGGTTCCCCGACGAGGTTGTCATCACCGATGCTGTTGATGACGGCTCTGCTACCCCCGCCGGCGAGCCTGACGACGACTTTTTCTCTTCCTGGGACAAGCCTGCCATCAAGAAGCCTACACCCCCCGTTTCTCGCACTGCGACTCCACCTGTGATGGGCCGAACGCCCTCTCCCTTCCTCAACGCCGGCAACGGCAAGGATATTGCCCGCGCTTCTTCGCCTCTTGCCCGAACCGCCTCGAGCGAGTCCAAGCCCGCAAGCAGAATCACGACATCGGCTGCCCTCCGCAAGACTGGTGGCGGCATTGGTGGTCCCCGCAAGGCCAATGTCCTCGGTGCCAAGAAGACTACCAAGCTGGGCGCAAAGAAGGTTACCAGCGACGCCATCGACTTTGACGAGGCCGAGAGGAAGGCCAAGGAGGAGGCCGACAGGATCGCGAAGCTTGGCTACGACCCCGACGCCGAAGAGGACCCTGCGACCAAGGCTGCTACTGGATCTGCTGCTGCCATCATTTCTCCCACCCCCGTCAGCCCCAGCAATAACAGTTACTCATCGCATACACGCCAGAAGTCGGATGCCGAGGTTGAGCGATTGGGCATGGGCATGGGAAGACTGGGCTTTGGCCAAATTGGTGGTCCCAAGGCTGCCGCCCCCAAGAAGAATGCTGGTGGATTTGGCTCCGTTGGACCTGTCAAGGCTGCCGCTGTTGGTATGTTTTACATATGCATTTTCTGAACAAGTATGTGCTAACCCAAGACAGATGACTCGGAGCGATATGCCCGCGACAAGTTTGGTGCCCAGAAGGGCATCTCATCAGACGAATTCTTCGGCAAGGGTGCCTTTGACCCCAACGCCCAGGCTGAGGCCAAGACCCGACTCCAAGGCTTCGAGGGCGCGAGTGCCATCTCTTCCAACGCTTACTTTGGACGACCTGAGGATGAGCCTGAGGAGGAGTACGGCGATCTCGAGTCGGCGGCCAAGGACTTTGTGCGCAAGTTTGGCATCACGGCCGGTGACGATCTCGAGAACCTGACACAAATGGCGGGCGAGGTGTCCACCCGACTCCAGGGAGCCATCCGATCTTACCTTGGCAACTAAACAAATGTGCAATTGACAAGTTAGAATGTGAAGCATGAGGTTCCCGTGTCTCGAGGGGACGTCGAAGAAGAAGAAAGCAGAGAGGCATGGACTGGTTCGAGAATATGGCATCGAGCAAATCATGGCGCATATACCTACGTGCGCTCGGCATGGCATGGCATGAATCTGTCTGGGGCGGGGTGCTTTTTGGAGCTGGCGTACATGCGATGTCCCAAGTTGGCTGCTTTGGTTACCTAGTATGAAATAGAGATTTGATGTTTGCTACCTAGTTTACGATAAAAAAGAGTTTTACACTGTTTAGATCTTGGGCATGATTAGACTGGGAGGTGAAGTAAAGCAATGAATTCATGGCGCAATGCTGCGTACTACATGGTGATGCTATAGTCTACAATAAGGTATCCAGAAAACAGGAACGTCAAAGCAAAAGTTTGTTTACAGCTTGGCAATCATCTTGTTGCCCTTCTGCAACCAAGCGACGGCATCATCCACAAACTCGTCCACGACGGCCTTGGCCGACTTTTGCTCGTTAACCACGGCAGCACACTTGCCCATGAGGTAAGGGCGGTACTTGTCAAAGATGTCCTCCTCCTCGTCATCGTTGTCGTTGGCGTTCTCGGACAGCTTGTCCAGGTCGGCCTCGTAGGGGATGACACCCTTGGCGGCGAGCTCCTTCATCTCGGCCACGCGGTTGGTCTCCCAGTCGTTGATGTACTCATTGTTGCGTACACGCATGGGCCGACCGGTAAAGATGATGGTGCGGATGTTGTCGTCGTGGCCAGAGGTGCGGACAGCCTCCTTGTGAGCCTTGGGAGCGCCAGCCTCATCAGTGAGGATGAAACGGGTGCCGACCCAGACGGCGCCAGCGCCCATCATGAGAGAGGCGGCGAGCAGCTGGCCGTTGTGAATGCCACCAGCGGCAATGACCTGAACGGGCTGGCCAGTCAGGGGCGACTTGTGCTTCTTGCAGATGTCGACGACGGCAGGGATAAGGACGGTGGTGGGGATGTCACCAGTGTGGCCACCACCCTCACCACCCTGAGCGCAGATGATGTCGACGCCGAGGTCGATACACTTCTGAACGTGCTTGACATGGCCGATCATGTTCATATAGACGATGCCATGGGCGTGGAGCTTGTCGACGACGGCCTTGGGGGGGACACCGACGGCCGAGACGAAGAGCTTAGCGCCCTCCTCGATGATGATGTCGACAAGGTCATTGAGCTTGCCCTTGGTGTAGTCGTAGCTGTTGGAGTGTCACGAGTCAGAAAATGTTCAAATTTTGCATGTGATTGAGGACATGTCGGGAGTGGAGGGGCCGGAATGTGGAGGAAGGATGGGAGAAAAACAAACGTACTTGGTCTTGCGAGCGCTTCCGCCGACCTGGGGGAGAAGCAGGTCAACACCAAAGGGAGCATTCTTGTCGACGAGGAAGCTCTTGAGCTCGGCGATCTGCTCGCGCAGCATCTCTGGGGTGTAGCCGACGCCTCCGATGACACCGAGGCCGCCAGCGTTGGAGACTGCGGCGGCGAGCTTGGGACCGGCGGCCACGTTCATGCCCGCGAGCAGAACGGGGTGCTTGATCTTGAACAGATCGGTGATGGGGGGCCGGAGCTTCTCTGCAGAGTCTCTGTTAGCGATTGCTTGCGCATCATGGGGGAAAGAATGCGATTCTGGGGTAATGACGTACGTGGGGAGGCCATGATGTCTAGATTGGCGACTGAAGTTTTGTAGATGGAGGACAAGAGCTGCTCGCTTGGTAGATGAAGAAGAAGTGGAGGAGGAGTAGAAAGAAAGAGTATGGACAAGTTGGAAAGCGTGGCTCAAGAGATTATAAACAAGCCCCTAAAGTTGTTTGATCAGCTGAGAGGGGGATGCAAGAAAGAGGCCAGAAGCTGCTTTCGTGATGGACGACGGATGGACCACATGCCGAGGCTTGGAGCCGGAGATGGGAGGATGATGCGGGGGGTTAGGCCGGTTTCGGTTTAGCGTGTAAGTGAAATTGAAATCTGGGGAAGATGCCGAGGGACGAGAGTTGCGTGGCTGCCCTTTTTGGCTCGGTTTGTCGGTTCATCGTTGAGGAGAAATGACATGAAACGGGCAAAATGAGTTCTTTTTTTTTAATTCCCTGTTTTAATTATCAGCTGAGACTTGGATCCATCCATTGTTGGACTGGAGATGTTGTTATCTCTGACATGTGCTCTCGGTGCTAAAATCTTGACTAAGACGGAGACCCCGTGACATGGACAATGACAACCACTACAAAGTTCAACGTCAGCCCCAAAAGCCACCAAAAGAACAACGACTGAGTTAGATTGTAACAGTATCAACTCAACTTATTCAGAGCCCCAAATGCAAGGGTCCAAAAACTCTAAAGAGACGAAGTCATGGTCAGTCTAGACGCTTCTCCATGGCGTTTCCGTTCCAAGGCCCCACCAGCTCGTCAAATTTAGCGCCAAATTTTTGCCAACCTCTCTCCATGTGAGGCTCATCCAAACACCATAACCTAGTCCCCGCGAAACCAGCATGTAGGTAGGTAGTAGCGGCAAGACGAAAAATTCGCCATGAGAAAACCTTTTCCTTCCCGTCCGCTGATACGCAGCCTCGTCACAACACGCAATGCTGCATACCCGTCTAGGCGGGCCTTTGCCTCAGCCTCGCCATGCCGGATGTCCTCGGCCTTTGCGGTGCGACCTCGCCTCTGCGCGACAATGCCCGGACTGAAACGTTCGGCCTGCGGGTGTGCCTGCTCGTGTGGTAGCGGCAATAGCGGGCCGCGCAAGACGACGGCGTATATCGCTCTAGGGAGCAATATGGGAGACCGCGTTGCAGAGATTGAGCGTGCGTGCAATGAGATGGACCGAAGAGGCATCAAGGTCAAGAGGACTAGTAGTCTTTGGGAGACGGAGCCCATGTATGTGACGGATCAAGATCGTTTCGTCAATGGAGCTTGCGAGGTGTGTATATCAAAGGGTAAAGATGTATGGCTCTAGAGGCTGACCAATCATCCAGGTCGAGACCGAGTTGGAGCCCCTGGCTCTGCTAGATCAACTACAAGCCATTGAGAATGAAATGGGTCGAAAAAAGGTCATAGACAAGGGTCCACGCAACATTGACCTGGACATTCTCCTATACGGCGACGAAAAGGTCGAGCATGAGCGGCTCAATGTTCCTCACATCGGCATCCTGGAGAGGGAGTTTGTCCTCAGACCCCTGGCCGAGTAAGTTGAATTTTCCTCGTCAACCGTGTGACAAGGAAATCTGACAACAGCCGCAGACTCATCCCCGCAAAGTCATTGGACCCCTCCAAGCCGTGGAAGCTCATCCAGGATCATTTGAACGAGTTGCCTCTTGGCGAGCCCCTGTCGTCCATGACACCGCTCTCGCCGTCTTCGAGTCCTTTGACGCCACTCGCGCGCAAGAGGAAGACGCATATCATGGGGATTCTCAACCTAACGCCCGACTCGTTTTCTGACGGCGGGGTGCATGCCCAGGATAGCATTGCTCAGACGGTTATCAACATGGTTAGGGACGGGACGTCTATTATCGATGTGGGCGGCCAGTCTACTGCGCCTGGCCGACCCGAGGTTTCAGCTGACGAGGAGATATCCCGCGTGGTGCCAGCTGTGCAGCTCATCCGTTCCATCCCAGAAGCCCGCGATGTAGTCATCAGCATCGACACGTATCGGGCGTCTGTAGCTGAGCAGGCTGTAGCCAGCGGTGCAGACATGATCAACGATGTATCAGCCGGTGTGCTCGACGCCGATATGCTCCCGACTGTGGCCCGGCTCGACAAGACCATCTGTCTGATGCACATGCGCGGGACACCGCAGACCATGACGGAGCTCACGTCGTACCCGGACGGACTTATCCCAACGGTGGCGTCGGAGCTCCTTTCACGGGTGGCGGCGGCCGAAGCGGCGGGGATCCGGCGGTGGCGGATAGTCCTCGACCCGGGCATCGGCTTCGCCAAGACAGCATCACAAAACCTCGAGTTACTCCGACGTCTCGAGGAGCTGCGATACTGGCCTGGCCTCGAGGGTCTACCGTGGCTTGTGGGATCAAGCCGCAAGGCCTTTGTCGGGAGGATCACGGGAGTGACGGAGCCGGCTCGACGGACGTGGGGCACGGCGGCGACGGTGGCAGCGGCGGTGCAGGGCGGGGCCGACGTGGTGAGGGTGCACGACACAGCCGAGATGGCGGCAGTAGCCAAGATGTCGGATGCAATCTGGAGGTTTTGAGGCAGTACATCTCGATTGGAATAAATCAAACAAGATGCCGTGATATAGAGTACGACTTTGAGTGACTTGCATTCCAGCCTCCTCACTTGCCAAGCTTTCCTCTCTTTTCCCCCCGTCAAAAGCTGTCACATATCAGATTCAATTCAACGAATCATGTCTCTACTTCTCCACATATACAAGACCACGCCCCTCCCTCCCTTTTTCCCTTTGGGGAGATTTTCTAAACCGGCGTCCGAGGAAGGCCTCATCGGTGGAGCCTCTTTTGCAGGGTTGCTAGGGTGCGACCGGTGTAGAGGCCTGCATGAGGCTCAACCCTGTCTTTGTTTTTAGGTGGACAGTCGCTTGGTGTCCCTTTTCAATCATGTTTTCTCATTCACTTTCGCTTGGGGGAGTTGTTTCCTCAGCCTGATTTGTACTCTCCGAGTGACATTTGCCTCAATACACTCATTCTCATGTGATGCTTCTATACCCTCCAATCCGCTTCACCACCTACAAGAGCCTGATCTTGAGAGCGTCAATGCAATACTACCCATCCACCCACGTCAGCGGGCTTCCTCTCCGCGTCCGCCGACCGGGCTGCTGGCATCGACGGAGGATGTGACGCTTGACGCAGTAACACGTCGGGAGATGGGATGCAAAGCGGTGGCAGCAAAAAAGTTGGGCAACACAGCAGGAAAAAAGGAGGCTTGCATGATTTACCCGCCTCGGTGGAGGGGGGAAGGAGACCGGGTAACAGGGAAGATGGAGGGGAGGGGCCTTTCTTTTCCCCCCTCCGAATCTCGCCATTATTTTTTAATGAGGGCATACTCTGTCAGCAAGCAGGCAAGGTAGGCTTGATGCATACAGGGTCTTTTAGTGACACGGCACGGATGGTCATAGACCCTGATGCATCTTGTTGATGTGATGTCTCCGGTCGGCCGCCAAATGTAGACATGGCCTGACGTCTGTATGTATGTATGTATGTATGTATGTACATCTGCGAGCAGCACTTGCAGTTGAGCTTTTAGTGTAAATACCTAGATGGGTAGATAACCGTGCTGAGCTGATCTGAGGTGGTGTTTTTGATTTTCACGCCGCAGTCTCGACTCGGGTATTGTCCAGGAAACTGCAGCATCCATCTTTCAAATGCTACAGTCTCATCTCACCGTGTTACTCGACGATTAGCTGTTGAACATCATCATCAACATAATCTTCTATACCTCGTCAATAACCCCCGTCTTGGCTTATTCCCGATCTTGATCCCCACTCTCCCGCTCTAGACTTTCACGATAGCGTCGATCCTCTTTCTTCTCTCAAAGTGCGTGCCCCCCGACCCTAGACTCAACGAACCCGCGCCGCGTGCCGATCCCTTCCCCCCTACCAGTTTCCAACCCTTGCAAGTTTTCTTAGCCACTAAGAAAAGAGAGATGAGCGCTTTTTCTTTATACAGTGCGTACGTGCCGATTTTTATCCCTGCCTTTACCACATTTTTTTAAAGACTTCAACCTACCGTCGAGCTAAACTAGGTAATCAACCACCGAAAATAAAAAACCCATTTGCCATCGTTTGGACTGTCAGATGATAATTAATTCCCCGTCCAACTTTGATTGATTGAAATTATTCGTTTGCCCTTTCTAACGAATTAATCTAATGGAGCGGTCCGCGCCGGGAAAATCATCTCTAGCGTGCCAACCTTAATCCAACTCCCGCTTCAAGCACGGGTCAATCCAGCCTCTTTAGTAAAAACTCGACTGATAAACACCATGTACCAGAGTACATACTGTAACAGCTGAGAGTGGAACAGGGTTCGGGGCCAGGGGTTCGCTTGCTGGTCTTTCCCCAAGGCTGAGCTGGGGGTGTTACAGCATCATGTTGGTGTGGCCGCCGTTTTTTTCCTTTTCAATGCCTGACAAGCCGATAATCACTATAATAACTACCGACCTCGCCTCCTCAACGTATGCACTTGACAATCTTGACCTCTGAGACCTCGATATGCCGTCATCTTATGCCATGTTCGAGACAAGACAAGACGAGATAACCCGTAAATCAACATTCACGCCCCTCCTCCAAACCCTCGACAAGCCTCCTTTGACTAAATCAACGCCATCCTCACATCCATCCATACGACGTAGTCGAATCGAATCGAATCGAGACGAGACGATACGATACGATACGACACGAGCTGAACAAGCAGGCATCATTCACTCACCCCCTTGCTTCTCGCTCCCTAGACCATGCAAGACTCCTCCTCACCGAAATCAGACGGAGCCGCCGTGCTGTCTTTGGTGGAAATCAAGTCATGGGACCGGCCAAGTGACAAGAAGACATGCATCGATAGTCAGAATAGAGAAATGACCAGACATCCGAGAAAAACCCCCAATCATCACTGGTCCAACGGGTTCCCGCATACCACTGAGCCCCCCCCCCAGTATGCCTGTCTGTATGCCTGCCTGCCTGCCTACCGACCTACCTGGCCATGTATGTATGCATCCTTGGACACGACGCCCAGTTACTTCTCTTTCAGCTTGCCAACGCCCACGTCTGCCACTCATGTCTCATCCCCCTCACACACAGAGTCCGCCTCTTCCTTATACCCCTCCCTCATTGAGCCACAGGAGCCAATCGAAACATCCAAGTAACCAAGCAGAGTATCAAAAGAAACGAAGACTATGAACATGGGGAGGAGCAAGAACACGGGGGAGCTAGAACACGGGGGAGCTAGAACACGGAGAGGAGCAACAAGAAAAAGACACTAGTTGACTAGGGGCTGTGGGGTGCCAAGATGAAAAGTGACCAAAATTACATTCAGTTGAGAGAAAATGAAACTTGTAAATCCATGTGTCAGAAGAAGTGAAGAAATGCACACACTGGGTATCCTCCCATTCCCCCCCTCTCTCTGCCTTTGACCTTCTTGTCTGTCGAGCCATCTGCCTCTCTTACAGTCTTAGCCCTAGTCAGTGTAGTAGACAGACATCCAAGTCATGCCACACAACCAACTCCTGACCAAGTGTCGTACACATCGTCGTAATTTTGATTCTTGCCCCTGGCCTGGCCTTCCGTCCCTCCATGCTTGCGTACCGTCAAAGGTAGTTCGCTTGCTGCTGTCCCAAAGCGCCCCTGTCTTTTCAAACGAAAGAACTTTAACCTTGCATCGATCGATCTGGTTCCTGATCCCAAAACCCATGCCATTGTCATGCCCATGTCCATGCCCGTAGTCGTACCTGTTCCTGTAACCGTGTCCATGCCCGTGTCCATGCCCATGCCCATGATTCTTTTGTTTGTTTTGTTTTGTTTTGTCTTCTTTTACTCTTTTTTTTTTTTTGGCGTCTTTTTTCTCCTTTTCGCTTGTAAAAGATTTGTGTGTCCAACGAAAGTATGCAATTTTGAACCTGTACTTGATTTCTTCATCTTCTTTTCTTCGCTCGTTTGCGGGTTCGTCTCGTCTCGTCTCGTCTCGTTTCGCCCCCTAGAGCATATCTTGACCCATCCATGTGACTCATGTCATGGTCATGTTGATTCCAGACGAGGGAACCAGGGAAGTCGGGTAGTAGCCGGTCGATGTCGACTTGCCCTCGAATGGCGCAGGTGTACGATCTCCGAGATGTGCCGGAGGTTGAAAGATGCTTGGGAGTGTGGTACTATCGTAGTCGGTCTTGATCTTGGAGCCCACGTCTAGTCCCGTGGCCATGTGAGGAGGCACCACATCGTTCCGTTCTGTTCGAGGGTTGAACAGTTCGACCCGTTCGCTCTGCGCCTCGTAGATGGGTCCTGGGTAATACTGATACTCTCTGACCGAGTTGATGGCCTTGGCTTCCTCGGTCGTGATCATCGACTCGGGTGGAATGTCATGATGACGCACGCCATACACGTTTCCTCGGTTATCGAACGCGCCACCGCCGCCGCCGTATCCCGGTGGGTTCATCATGGGGTTGGTGTTGAAATCCATTCCCCCCATGGGTCCAAATGGCCCAAGATTACCGGCCGAGCCACCTGGTCCGCTGCTCTGGCTTCCGCGTCTGTCATTTTGATAATGCCCAGGGGATCGGCCCCGAACAATCATTTTGGCGGATTTGCGTGTGGCCACCTTGACGAACGAATCACCGTTGCTGCCGTTGCTGCCAACGTCAGCCCACAGCTCCACGACCAGCTGGTAATATTGCTGAGCAGCTCTGCGCTTGCCATTGTTCTGCGTGGCCTGCTTGAACTGGATACGCTCAAAGGTGTGTTCGGTGGGGAGCTGCTGGCCGCCGGGCTGGCTGCTGAAGCTGTCCGAGTAGACTGGGCGGCTGGCCACATCCGGGTACATGCCCATGTGGTGATGATGGCTCGCCTGGGGTGGTTTGACGCCCAGGCGAACCTTTTCGGGCTTCATGATGGGACCCTTGTCCCGCTTAGGCGTGTGCTGCACGAGTTCAATGTTGTGCTGCTCATTGTCGGATACAACGGCCGAGATGCACATGGCAAAGCCGTAGACTTGGACTGGCTGGTTGGAGCCGGTCGCGGTGTACTGGATAGACACACCGGGAAGATGGGGGTTCAGTGAGAAGGAGCAGATGCAAGAAAAGTAGTTTCTGCGGTAGCAGGTCCATTCGTTTTCCGAGAGGAAGAAGCCCTTGTCGATTACACCCTGGATTTCAGCCTTGACAGGCGTTCCCGCGCCGTCGGCGTACTGAAGGTTGCCCATCATGTGGACTGCTTGCAGGGGAGGAATGTTGTTCGGGGCAGGTCGGCTTGTGTAACCACTAGAGCCCATGCTTGGGGCAGCAGTGGAAAAGACGGTGTTGGGGCTCGTCGTCGGAGACAGGGGATGACGGCCTCTATGCTGAGTTGCAAAGGATGGTGAGCGGGTAGCGTGTTCAGACGGCCTTCTGAACGAGGGCGTCGCAGGCGTGTACTGGTCTCGAGTACTGATCTGAGGTCCTGGGTGAGGAAGTGCTGTAGTGCGATGTGAAGGTGGATAGGGATGTGCCATTCCCGTCGAGGAAGTGCTACTGCTGACGGCAGTCAGTTTCTACCTGTTGCTGCTCGAGAGAGCTTCTCGCTGGTGCTTGACATATCCCGCCCGGCACATGTCTCGGACGAAGATGGGGGGAACGGGAGGGAGGGGGCGCCTGGGAGACCGGCCAAACAGAACAAGCTGATCGGTCGGTTCTAGGCGGCTCCCGACGACTAAAGGGTCAAGACAATCGGGATGAATGATTGATGGGCTGATTCTCTATCGGAATGACAAGTGGGCAAGATAGGTTAAAGGGTATGGGACTCTGGCCCTGACTCTGGAGGGTGAAGTTGAGGAGTGAGGAGTGAGAGTGAGAAGGACAAGTGAAAGTGAGTGAGAGGGAGAGGTTTAAAAGAAATAGACGACAAGACGTACTTGGAGCCAAGGCGTGAGCGGACGTCGATCCCCGGATACAGCTGAGGACCGGCAGGTTGAGACTGGAAAAAGGCACCGTCCTGGGGGTACTGCGCAGCCGAGTTAAGGACCGGCGGATGGAACAGGTTCAAGAGCGACGAGGACTGGGTGGGCTCTATCGTCAAAGAGGAGGTGCTGGCTTCTTGGGGGTATCTGACGCCTCATCAGCGAATCGGTCTTAGGCCAGGGAGTGGCAGACTGCGGTCGCGGTAGCGGTAGCGAGGAAGACGCGGGCAATAGGTAGCAACAGCAACAGCAACGGCAACAGAAGCAGCAAATGGATGGCAATAGCAGCAGCAACGACGGCAACGGCAGAGGACGCGGCCACAGAGACGCTGTATTGCCATGCCCTGGAAATACAGTGTTCCCCGTATCACAGCTTGCAGCGCACCTCAGGTATCACCGTCCACCGTTGGTGTGCCACAGGCAGCCAGTACGGTTTCGAGAGGCTGCGGGAAATGCAGCAGCTCACGGCACTGGGCAGCGGGCAGCAGCGGGCAACGAGGCAACGGCAGCAGGCTTGCAGAGGAGGGGGGGAGAAGAGGGAGAAGAAGAGAGACAAAGTAAGCGCGGGAGTGGCTCCGGGGTGAGGCAGAGAGCCATGGCAAGGCAAGGCAAGGCAAGGGAATCAGAAAAGGTAGCAGAGCCCTCCACCATGCATCCCGTCAGTGGACGGATAGGATATGCACAGTGGATGAGGTTTGATAGGCAAGGTAGGTAGGTAGGTCGTAGGTAGGTCGAAGGCAGGTACGTAGTCAGAGGTAGACACCAAAGGATAGACTAGATCCTCAGGCGAGGCGGCAACGGCAGTGACAGCGGCACCCCGGGCGTTAGAACAGCGTGCCCATTGCTCAACCTCAAGCCACCGACGAGGGGGGTATGGAGGGGAGGGAAGACGACGTTCGTGGGCTGCACTTGATGGTCGGCGTGTGTGTGTGTGTGTGTGTGCGTGTGTGTGAGTGTGTGCGTGCGTGGGTGCGAGCGAGAGTGAGCAAGCGGGCTGGCTGGCTGGCCTGGTTGGGAAATTTCAACAAGGGAGCGAGAGTGGTGGAGGGACGGGCAGCAGGGATTGCTCTGCGGGCGACAGCGGGGAGGGGGATAAGAGAGAAAAAAGCACAAGCAACGGAGAGGGGGAGGCTGGATGGCTGGCTTGCTCGAGCGACTGGATGGATGGATGGACGGATGGGCTGGGGTTGGGGAAGCCGAGTTAAGAATGGGGATTGGAATGCTCGAATGACAAGGACGGGACGACAATGCTGGGGAACTAATCCGACTTGTCGCAGCTGAGCAAGCTGACCCGACGGGGACTGTTGGTTCCAGGGCCTGGCCTGTCTGTGTCTGTGATCTGTTCTGGCCTGGTCTGGTTTATAACTCGTATCTTGGCGAGTCCAAGACAAGTTGAGTTGCTTTGATGCGAGGGAAGCCGACAATTGAAGTAATCGCCATCCATGACCATGACCAACTTAGTCTCGGCAGAGATTTCCCCTCTCGCTCGCTCGTTGCCTCTAACTAACGCGTTGAGCGGGGAGGGAGAATAAAGCAACAGAGAGGGTCCGTCCTCGAATCGAATCCAGTATAAGCGGCAGAGACCAAGGCCGACAACCTTGTAGGAAAAAGAAACGAAAATTGACAGGGGTAGTTCTGTAGTGCTAGATCCCGCAGAGAAAACTGCAACAACAGCAAAACTGACAAGTTACTGAACGAGGCAACTAGCCCGCCCGTCTTGTGTTTATGCCGTCTGTCCATCCATTCATTGTCTGAGAATCCGACAACGCCACCACCGACGTGCTGAGGCCTGCAATGAATGACAGCCATCGGCTCAAGTCGCCAAGTGATAGCTGACGCCTGTAGGTACAGTAGAATGTGACGGGACAATAAAAGTGAAATGACGAGACAGGGCAAGCCCAACCTGCAGCAAGGGTGATGATGATGGATAACGTCAAGTACAACGCAACGGAGCTGAACGCCCAAGCCAAGGGACAGACGGCAGCACGCACTCGAGTCAACCATTGCCGCCACCGACGTGGGTTATCACATCCAAGTGGTCCCTGGCGGAGCTCACCCCAGATCCCAGATCCCAGTTCCCCGTTCGCAACTTGCGAACGTTGGTGAGCCACTTGTTCTCGAGCCATCAATCAAGTTCAAGGGAAATTAAAATGTGCAATGCGCCTACTAAGCCCACCGCACCGGCATCCATGTTTTGCGGAGTACCGGCCAAGGCGTCAAGAGGTAGGCTGGGGAAACAAGGGTAGAGATACTCAACCAACAGAGTGCGCAGTAAGGAGCTCGAGACAAACAGAACATGCCGCTGACAAGGAGGGTAAAGGGATGAAACAAGATGCAAAGGAAGAAGTGCATGTCATCAAAACTCACCTCATTTCTCCCGCGTGCGTCGCCATATCCATGTAGCCCATCGTGGGCGGCGAAGATTCGAATTCCTGTTTAAGTGACGACGCATTAGCCCCTGGTCCCAACGGTGATGACAAGTCTGGCGAGTCTTTATTTCCTCCCTCAGGAGGTGAGGAAACCCTCTCTGTTGTTGAAACAGCCATGGATGTGTGTCTGTCGTCTGAGCGGCTACATGGCAACGTGTCTTGCTTTTCAGCCCGGGATGCCTACTGTCTTGTTTAGTTAGCCGAATGTCAATCCCATCATCAACGTAGATAACAGCGCAACGGCGCCTCCAGGTTGACCCAGAGTCATGCAGATTGTTTATCATCCAATCGTAGTTTGTCATGACAGCTTTGAGCACCGGATCCCTCTCGCCATGCGCCATACAAGCATGCCCGGTGCAACAGAGCACTCCAGACCCCCAGACGCAAGTCCCAAATGGGGCTAGGATCTTAGGCTTGCCGTTGTTGGCGCACGAAACACAAAGTACAAAGGTGCACAGCACTACAGCACACAGAACTGCAGCCGAAAACAGGACGCCACAGATTGCTTGCAGAGGGCACAACCCTTGCGTGGATTGGTCTACCCCCAGCAACACTTGGCACTGCTCGAACGACGCAGCTGTCTATGGTTGACCTTGATTGACTGACAGCCGAGCCGGAGCGGGCATTCAAAGCCACTGCAAGGAACAAGGCGTAGCCGAATACCATTGACTGCAAGTCTGCCTTTCCGAGCTGCAGCTGAGGAAAGCGGCAACAAACCCACCGCGTAGTGGTATGCCAGGAAGAAGCTGATTGTGTTTCTGAAGAGGCAAAAGAAAAGTATCATACGTACCAGTATTGAGTGAGAGTCTTGAGAGCGCTGGCCCTGGTGTACCAGAACCTACTAGATGCCGTTCCCACTCCAGATGGAGATACACAGCCAAGCATCGTCCCCCCCAAATTGGGAACCTCAACGATCCATGAAAGAGAAAGACCTCATATTACCTTGGGAATTTGAGAATTCATGCGCGGCTCTCAAGCGACGCTTCGTTGTCGCAATCGAGAGTGTACACCACCTAGCAATTCGCAATAGTAGTCGGCCAGATTCGAACCACGTGTGGTCAAGGCTGGGTTCCGGATAATGCACTTATCGGCAATATTTCTTCTTAGCTAACCGCCATTCTCCGTCGGTATGGTTGTAAGTTTGGATAGCGCTCGTACCTGGAGAATCGATAGTTGAGAACGATGAGGGTTCCTTGTCGTTGCCCTCGAATGTAAGGAGCCCTTTGACCCCTATTGTTTCTTAGATGTTTTTGGGCCTGCATGGGCGAATAAGTTAGCTTTCAACCTCCGAAAAACTCATTTGTACCAGAAAGTGTGTGTCAAGGGGGTGGATGAAAGTCGAAGACGCCAGTGCCATGTTTATGAGTCCAGTTACGAAGCTGCCAGATTGGAGATGGCGGTTTGACCTTGCTTCCAAGGCGTTTCTCTCCAAAGAGCCAGCTTTCAGCATTCTGTTGCTACTGACGCTCGAAGAAAACAGCCTAGGACCGAGCTGAGGGACAGAGACGTGCATGTCAGATTCGACAATGCTGCAGAAAGCTTCCCGGCTCAGCTCAGCAACCACGTATGGGTCGACTGATCTTGGCAAGAAACTGGCAACGCCCGGTCCCCCAAGCCCAAGAAACCCAAAAGAGTTTCCGTTGGTTGCGGATAGCTAAGCGGTTGGAACTCTAAACAAGCCCGTCAAAGCATTCAGGCACCGCCAGGCTTCGATAGTGAATCGAGGAATTCCAGAATAATAGTCGTGTCTCACCCTTGTCTACCTCGTAAATCCTAAACGAGTCTGTTCGTGCTGATAAGGTTTCTCCTTTGTAGGTTACGTTGTTCGAGAGAAGTGGCTGTCTTCGATCCACGGCCGAGTGACGACGTCGTTCGATGAGTTGGTGTAACGGACGACAGGCGGAGAGCTGGGCTGCTGCGAGGGAATTGTGAACAATGACGATACAAGAGAAGGCACAACCGCGCGAGTGCAGGATCTCGCTGTCTATATACCCTCGCTGCGGCTTCGGGCGGCGGTGGCTGACTTAGGATCGTACAGGAACAGACTGAGAAGAAGGGATCAGAGAGGCTCAAGGGGGCGACGGCGAGAACATGTGGTACAGGTTTGAGCAAAGAGTAGAAAAGGAAAGGAGCTAAGTCCCAAGCAGGCAGTCTGCCGATGGTCTCGAAGAAATAATAGCAGACTCGGGGTCACCGGCCGGGGGCAGGGACCTTTGGATGGGGATGACTTTGGGTTGTGCGAGCCTGAGACAACGGGAAGGAGACATAAAAATTATGGGGAGCTCGATGATCCTGGTTCTAATAAAAAGCCAAAATTCTGGACATCTCTTGGATGATCGAGATAGGCAGATCCAGGAGCGGTGTAAGGCATGGCCTAACCGCCAACAATGACTGGCAGCAGTGGAGAGCCACCGAGGATGCCCGCGATGTTGACGGAGCTCACGGTAACAATCAAAGGCAGGAAGCCGTGTCCAAGTGCAGGGTCATGCTGCAAATCCCCACGACTCTCGCCATCTAGGCCACACAAAGGCCTCGAGAGCTCTTCCTTGATGCACTCCGGGATGAGATCACGGGCCGCTGAGACGCGGCGAACCATGGCCGCTCGAGAAGAAATCCGTCTGCTCGAGCTAGTCTCGATCAACAGTCTCCCCATAGTAGACATAGCAATTGGGCAGTTGTGCTTCGGTAGGTGAACGCAGAGACCAGCCTCAGGACCGAACAGAGCGGCACTTGCAGTCGCCGTGCTTCGTATATGGTACAGCCATGGTGAGAACCATGGACGCTGCCCTGAGCCTGAGAAGCGTAGCCATCCATTCCGGGCGCCAGCCCGAGTGCATGAGCATGCAAGCACCCGGCCGTCAAGGCTTCTACGATACGCCACAAACACGGGCTTTGATTGGGAAAGGTCCGGCTTTGACGAGAGAAAGACGCCAGAGACGGGACACAGCAGGCCAGACCAGGTGTGAGGCGGTGGAAGGACAGCAGCCAGCCACTTGGATCGAAGTGCCTGATTTCTGGGCATTCTGTCTCTGATACGAAGTCGAAGTGGGTGGTCAAGACCTACGGTCACGGCGCAGGAGAAAATCCGCGGCGAGAACCATTCTGCGTCCGATGACGATCGATATTGACCCAGCGACTGACGGTCTAGCCCATGCTTAATTCGGGGCTTTTCTTTTGCCAGGTGCAGCGTTAGGTCGGAAAGTCCTCAGGGAGCATCATCGCCGAGAGATCAAGGCACCGACCAACCAGAGGCAGAATAAGCATCCGAGGCCACCTTGAACGGTTCAAGCTTTTCGGCCCTGTGAGCACCTCCACGCGCTTCGACAACCGGGTGGCTTTAAACCCTGACGCCATACGCAGGCATTGCCTGACGTTCAAGTCTTAGTAGGGCGGAGGATGATCGACGGCCCCCTGTCAGATGCCCAGGCCATGTTTCAGGCCCTGACGAGGCTAGTCATCCTTACACAACGACACGTGAGGCCGAAGAAGGTTTCATCTCCACGTACGGCGGATGCGGCATAACGGTTAGGGAACAGCAACACACCTGGCTCTCTGGAGCCGAGAGTCAACGGCTCTTTGGCATAGGGGTTGGAAGCTCTGACCAGGCCAGGGCTATGCCGGATACTCGTGTGGAGCTGGCCAAAGGGAACGGGTGATCGATCTCAAGATCAGAAGTTCCGAGGGGGCGTTGATGATTGCGTAGTTTGGGGGCGGGCCAATGATATTCTCATCTACCCGAAGTGAGAGGGAGGGGGCGGCGCAGGCGCTTTTCATGCTCCATCGTAGCGAGGACGGACTGATGAGCATGCCCAGAATTGGAAGCGGCAGGAGCTCGCAGACTCGCAGACTCGCAGCCTGCAAGCTCTCGTGTTTCTCCAGTATAAGCCCATCAAGGCCATCTGATGCTGGTGTCGGTTCCGCTCGACTACCAAGCCTTGGGCGGGTGGGCGTGTAAGATCCATACGTGAACCCCGAGGGCGCCGTTGTCACGCTCCCCATCCGCACAGGGCGCGTACCTTGAAAGGCATATCGTGACATGCATTGCTTTGTCGCCTGAATCACACTCGACCACATGGTAGGCCGGCGGCGCAAACAAACGAAAACATGGCGAATAAAATCCAAGTTCGTCCTTGAGTCGGATCGGGCCGTCACTGGGAAGCATCTATCAGACCGACGGCTGTAGCCCACAGTGTAGATGTTGTGGCTAGAAGGGAGTGGTGAAACTGGAGCCGTTGAGACCGCTGCAGCAAGCATCAAGCGCGTGAGTTCGCAACAGTAAAGCTGGGGATTTTGGACCGTTCGGCGTGATTCCAGTCAGATCTTTGTACTATGTGACATGTGACTGGGTTTCCAGGTCTCAAGTCGAGCAACCATCCTCCTGTTATGCCTTGCTGATTGAGGCTGGACTGGGCGCGATCCTGCTGCAGCGAGGAAGAGGTAATACAAGAAGCAAGGCCGTGCTGTGGGTGTTTCGAAGCAGAAGCAGAGCAGAAGCAGCGCCGCGGCGGTGAAAGCAGCAGCAGCTCTGCCTAGCAAGCAGGGAGGCAAGCAAACAAGCATGCCAATGGTGTACTGGGCTACAGGAGGGTGCTGCACCAGTCGTCCAGGATCCATCTCTGACCAGGCTGCCGGCAGCAGGACCGTGAGTGCTCTCGTAGATGGACAAGGGTGGTTGAATTCCTGAGAGATGCAGGCTGGGCAAATCAGCAAGGATGGCCGATCCTTGCTGCACATCTCACCCAAGAGGTTGTGTTGATGTTGAGCATGGTCCCAGCTTTCTGGGCGACCCTATCTTTCACGCAGGTGCCGTCCGAATAGAACATTTGTCGATGTCAGAATCTCCATCCATTGACTGATCAATTCTCGTTGGAGCAAAGTCAAACCCCGCCAGGATGCGAATGACAGACGGGAAAAGGCCGCGGATGGGCCGCGGACGGACCCGTGATAGAAGGTAGGCAGCCTGTTGGTAATGGGCGTTGTGAGCGCGTCATATCCTACTCTGGGGTCTAGATGCGAGTGGATGATGGTGTTGTTGGAAGCGAAGAGAGTCGTCACGCACGGGCAGTCCCTCACCGGTCAACACATGGCTCCTGCCTCTTGATCTTCGGAGGCGGCTCTTGGCGAAGGCTTTCGACTCTTGATTGGTCAGATCACCCACACAAAGGACCCACCGTTCAGCGCTGCCAAGAGCCTGTCAGAGGGGAACGGTGTGGGTTTGTTCGGCCCCAGCTTGCACTAGCTCAGCGTCAGTGCGCTCTTGGTGGGGACCCCGGGCAGGAGCCATGATGGATCCAATCCAGGTTGAGGCAGTTGCTCCTAAGACCGACTTCCATTCATCGAGCCAACATTGGAACTAGGGAGCTTCCATCTCATGTGCCATCGTCAGCGCTAAACCAGGCACCAAAAGCTTCACTCTTGAAATAACATGACTTTGAGTTTTCCTTTGCTCCACACCGGATGATTTCAGTCTTGGCATCTTGGGGTAGAGCCTTCACTTTACCCAACGGAATCCCTTCTGGATATTCATGCCTCCTCCGCCTTGACCAGAATCGCACGCGCCTGATCGAAGATCAAATACGCTGCCTTGACCTCTCATCTCTGTGGCGCTGATGAAGTCGTAAGGCATGTAAGCACAGCTTAGCCAAGTCAGGCAACTGCATCTCCGGAAGCTTAGCCTGCCGACATGCTTGAGACTGGCTTCGAAGATCCCCCTCGCAGGCATCTCATGGACTGTATATTCACTCCCATGATCTCCAATTCAATTGACTCCTTGAGCTGTTTGGATGGCCCGGCATAAAGGTCTTCAACAGGGCACTTGACAACAGCTGGTCAACACAAGCACAGTATTGTTGTCACGGCGTCGAAGTTCAGCACAGACATGAGGCCTTGTTGTCTGCCTGCAGTGCGAAAATGACCAGTCTTCTCTGTTGACCAAGGTGAGGGGCATGCAGACACAAACAGACCGTGCGTTATGGCTGACATGAAAACTACCTCTATAGGGATGGAGCTTATGCCTTAGGCCTGTTGACCCTTTCCCCTGAAGCTCACGGTTCGGACATTGCAAGTACTTCTGCAAAGCATCACATCGCATCTTGACCGTCCTTGGACCAGTGTGCCATCCAACGGCAAGCCGGGGAGTCAGCCGTGGACACTCGATCATTACTCAGTTTCCTATTGCCCGAGAATGCCATTGCAATGGGTCCTACCTTTACTCCAAGACAGGTGGACCTCCAATCATCAAGACCTGTGGTCTGAGTGGCACATTCTTCCCAGCCTGGAAGTCAAATGCATGAGATCGTTCCCAAGGTCACACTACGCTTGACGGATTTCCTCCTCCGACGGCGTTAAACCAAATGCAACATGAAGATCAATCAGAAATCCAGGCTCGATACAAGTGTCTCACTTCAAATCAATCATTGCAGCATACCCGGTTTACCCCGGATGCGAAATGACTGGCGCAGACTGCTTCATGCTCAGAAACACTCGGGAGCGGAGACAACGCCATTCAACTGCATCTGATCTTGGCGGACAGTCGGTTGAGATATGACTTGGCCTTCAAGATAGGCTATGAGGCCAGCAGAAGTGCATTTGGGCTCTGACAGTTATCTGGGGCATCTTCATTTCAAGACATGTCGCCTGGAGGGAGGCCGAACCTACACCAGCCCAGTATGGCCCCATCTCGAGTCCAATTAGACTTGTAGATGAGAGCGTCCATGAAAAGACGCAGACAACATAAATCCGGCTATCTTCACTGTCGCGACAGGAGATACAGCGATTCCCAACTCCCACCCCTCATGTAGAGGACGCCTGTGGACGAAAGTGCCTATCATGAGTCCTCTGAACTCATGAGGCCTTCGGTTGAAACTACACGGACATCCAACATCCGTCGAGTATTGAGCTTGAAGGTCTAGACCCCGGGCATGTACCCAGGTAGACAGCCATCCCGACACTCCCTGTGTGACCCAGAAGGAGGAGGATGATGGCTCCCTCTGGACCACCCTGCTGGGAGTGACTACAACAACCTATGCAGGTCTTTTGACACCAATCTACCGAGCGATATTTGTTGGCCTCAACCATGCCCGGAGAAATCGCTAGAGAGCTCCATGGTTGCTCAGCTATCCCCTTGATCTCAAATCGGGCCTGCATTAGAGCCATTTGCCGGATTTGTTCGCTTCTTCTTTCCTGATAAAGCTCTTGTCAAACCAAACTACCCAAGCTAGCTTTGATGCCGGAAACAAGCTGCGGCAAGGAGGCTTTGGCCAAGGGGCCATGACTGCTGTGCCCGCCCTTCTTTCACGGGTGCTTGCCTCTGCGCGCGACAGGGTCTCTAAACAAGCCTGGCGTGACTGAGGCATCATTCCCTATTCAATTGATATCGCAATAGGATGGGGAAGTGATACGTGGCGAACGCCTGGGAGCACAAGTTAAAGCTGAATTGGTAACCAATGAGCCAGGCCCAAGCAAGCAGGGCGGCGTATTGGCGCCGCAGATACCCCCTCGAGCATGTGTTGTCGATTGCTGCTCTGATTGCCATGCTTCCTTTGAAACAACACGGACCAGGGTGGTATGCCATGGACCGGCTCATGACCCTCTGCTGCATCCTGAGATGAGTCGTGACGGATCTTGTTGCCTTAATTTAGGAGACAAGCTTGTCCTTGGACCTGAACTGACTATGAATGCGAGTATTCTCGAGCCTTGAGAGGCACATGGCCGCAAAGGCTGCAGGCACCAAGCCACCACCTCGAATAGAACTCATCATGCCGACTTGGCCAACAACAATGCGGACATTGACCACCAAGCTTCGGCGCCACCCAGCGGTTGTCCGCCATAGATGGCCGGAAGGATAATTTGTACGACCCCCCAGCTTCGATGGATGAAACCAGGTACGCAGGCGCCCGTGGTTCATGAACCCTTGCCGACGGGCAAGGCCTTTCCTGCCTGGGACGATCGAGAAAGCAACGTTCGTTGCCACTTGGTCCCAGCCATGGGTCACTTACACGCAAAGATCCCTAGAATCGAGACTCCAAAGTCGATGGAACGTAGCAGAAGACCAGCAGCTATTTCCAGATATCCATGACTGGCCTGAGATGTCGGTCCCCGAAAGACGTCAAAGCAATCGGGAGGATTTACCAATAGCAACTAGCCATCCCATGCATACCTATCCAACTCTCCTATGGCAAGGGACCTAGATTGCAGGGTTGTAGGTGCATGCTGATTTCAGAACTGGATGCTCTAATTCTGGGCGCATGCAGGTTTCCGAGCAGTCCATGTCATATATCCTTGCAAGTCCTCAGACACAACCGTCACTCATCAACGCATTCTATGAGTCCGTCAAGACATGGCTGGTCGAAAAGAGCATGGATGCTCTAAAAGCGGGATTTGGTGAGTGTGCACGACATGATGCTCTTCACAGCATGGAATCGCGATCCGACATGTAGGGGGTTTCTCTCCAAGGCTCCAGAGACCGTTACCCACGCAACAGATGATGACCATCACCCGGTGTTTTCTCGATCCTCGGTGTACACCGGCTTGGTATGTGGACGTATATGCATGCGCGTCATTGCTGGGGGCCAGTTGACGCATGAAGGCTGCATTTGGGCTGCGAGACGGCAGTGAGGCGAGGTGAAGCGAGGCGAAGCGAGGAGGCCATGGCGGTTGCGGTTGGCCTTGAGGGCGTATCGGCAAGAGATTGAGTCGGCTGTGCTATTTGCTTAGACATGATCTGACCATGCTCTACGCTGGATCCGTCCAGATGTCAACAATTGCCGCGTGTGATGAGCAACAACGGATGGATCTGGATATCTGCAGTCACATCTCACAGCCTTCCCTCCACGCCTATCCCCGACCAGAGACTCCACGCCCAGGCGGACTGTCTGCCAGGGGTTTGGGGGCTCTGTCGGTAGTGGCGTTAGCGCCTACTGGGGGTGTGAGACCACTAAGCCCAGCCTGGAGTCACCCTGCCGTCATGGCTTCTCTCCAGTGAGACGAAGCTGATTAGGGCGGCGGCAGGAGAGCTGGAAATGGAAGGCTTGGATCAGGATGACTCTTTACGCTGATGACTCTTGCCTAGGATCCATCTCATCATCGTCATCTCTCAGTTCAACTCCACTATCTCCCACGCAACAAACAGACGCTGGGCGTCAGCTTGACTCATCGAGGTTGATACACGATCCTAGACAAATACCTCTACGTTGCACCTCGATTTCCAGAGGTTCTTTCTACCCTCACTCCTCTCGGCTCGCCTGCCACTACCCACTGGAGAGAGGCAGCTTCTTCCTCGGGCATGCCGAAGAAAAGAAATCACATCAGGTCCTTCAAGCCAACTCCAGCGGCTTTTCCGACAGCCTCTTCATCTGGCAGCTCTGGTAAGCTCATCCATCCATCCATCCAGTCCCCTTTCCCCCTTGGCTTCTCGCCACACGCACCGCACGGCACCGCACACGCCCCTCCTGTGCTCGCCCGAACCCCCGGCCACCTCTCGGCTTGCTTCCTTTCGAACCCCTCCCCAGATACCTTAGGACCGCGTGGCAGCCAGAGTCTCACAAGCTGTGCTCAGCAGACAAGCCCTCCCGAAGCGTCAACGAGCTCCTAGCAAACCTACGTCGTACCTCGACTGGCCCCTCCGCCGCCGGTGCCGCCGCCTCCCCATCAGCCCTGCCTGCAACAGCTCCGAGCGTGCCCCCCGCCATCAGAGAGATCCTCCAGATCCCCGAGACGCCAGCCCCTGCTCCCCGACACATCACTCGACAGAGATTCGACGGCCATGGCAGAAGGCTCCCTGCTGGTCCTCCTCCGCCGGGGAGCTGGGTCTCCCGCGGCCCCGCGGATCCCTCTGCTGAGGCCTTCTCGAGCTCCTCGCGGTTGAGCCAGAGGGGCCTGCACGATACCTGCCTGCCGGGGACCTACCTCCCTTTCCGTGGGAGTATGATAGATATCGTTTTGCGGAAGCTCGCATGCGACTGGAGCTTCCACCGAGTCTACAATCAGTACCATCTGTACTTTGTGCCCAACCATCTCAAGTCAGCCCTGATCCGTTACGTCGGAATTGCGAGCGAGGACGGCTTGTCCATCAGTGATCTCAAGATCATTCTACTGCCGCCGCCGGATACCTTTGAAGAGGATGAGTTGGATGAGTTGGCTACTTCAAATCTAGAGGTCAACTATCTTGATCTATCGGGGTCCATTGGCCGTTCGATGAGATTAAAGGATATCAGTGACTTGCTGTTTCCCGTGAAGGAGCAGGATCCCGCGTCAGAGCTTCAGGAATCCTGGGACGCAGCCGAGGCGATCCCCAGCCCTCCTCGGACTTTGCTGCCCAACCTCACCCACCTGTCGCTCGCCTTGCATCCTCAACATGCCTCGTCTGCATCTTGGAGGCAGCTCATTTCGCTGTCCTCCAAGCTCACGACGCTCACCCACCTTAGCCTCGCGTACTGGCCCGAACCATGCTTTACGCCACGGGCTCGCATGTCGACGGTGGCCACTCCCCAAGGGGGCCAGATTCCCTACGGCGGCACGAGTCTGTACTCCCATTCGCTCGATCACGACTGGAGCGAGGCGTTGCTCGTATTGCGCATGTTTAGTAGGAATCTATACGCGCTCGAGTTTCTGGACCTCACCGGTTGCTCACCCTGGTTCAAGGCCCTGTGTGCTGAATCTGGCCATGACTTTGTCAATTGGGCCGACAGCTGGGGCAAGATCACTGAGCTTCGGCTCTACACAGGATGGACCCCTGGCCCGGATGCCTTGCCTTCTGAGCAAGCGAGTTTCAGGGAATCTATCGAGATGGCCAAGAGCGTGGCGAAACACGTTCGAACGATGAGGGCTGGTAAGGGACGGTTTATTACTGTAGAGCATGACCATCTAGACACATAGAACACAAATCCGAAATGCAACAACGTAATTATGTACATCCTCTGATATGCTCTTCGTGGGTCAACCCTGAGATTTGATCTTGGCTTAGCACAGGGTCTTGAATGTGCTGCTTAATGGCAAAAGATCCCTTGCTTGTCTACCTCGATAGCGTAGTGTTCCTCTGCGTTTCTACCCATGACCTGACGCTTATTGGTCAAGAGGTAGTTGCAGTATGCCAGTGTTGATGCGGGAAACCACCATACGATGCTGTCAAATCACTTGTTGAAACATGCCTCCTGCCCGTTCCCTAGGGTTGTTCTGCCCTTCTCGCCCGGCAGGTTTCTCATGTCTTTCTTCAAGTGATTGATTCAGGCTACCAATCCAATCGAAGTTTCGATGGACGCTTGAAGCTAATTGAGTTTCGCTAAATGAGCCATGCTATGTGGTAGATTCGCCCGTTACACTTGGCTCCTCGTCCCCTCGCAGTCGGATAGTAGAGCCACCGAGACCGGAACTGGTTTATGCCGCAAGAGGGCTTCATGTCAAGACATAAAAGGTTAAGCCTTGAGAAAGTTTCGAGAAACTCTGCGTGTGTACACTATCACTTCGAGTTGAAAGGGGCAAGTCTAGGAGTAGGTTTAGGAACGGACACGAGGGCTAGATTGAGAGGATCTAGCACTGAAGACAGCCAACAAAACCTGTCTATACTTACTATAGCACCAAAGAAATACATTGAAAATGTGAGAGTACATACACAACTATTTAAATTGGATTGGGAACTAGAAACAGTTGTGATAACATCAACTCTTTCAGCATTTTGTGCGAATCTAGGGTATGTGTCAAACTAGGCAAGGCAACGACTACAGTTTACACTAGCCGCACCTTGCTTGATATGATCTATCGTTGTAAGATGTCTGAGAATATTCGCATCTCTTGCCAACTAATCCCGTTGTATAACCTTAATGAACTAATGGCTGATCCCAGATGCAGTTATAACAACCTTTCTAGAGTCATGTTACGCTCGCTTACTGAATGTCACTTCACACTTCACGAAAGAGGCGATTTAATCACCATCCCCTTCTTCTTGAACACCTGACTAGCCAGATAACTCTCCAACAGCCCGTCAGAACGGCGTGACTATGCAAAGACGTCTCGGAGGAGCTCCGGTCGTAATACCGGGCGAGTGGAGCCCGGGGCCGGCGATCAGGGCACCTTGGATGCGGAGCTTTACTCCACCTTCCAAGAACGACAAGTACGGAGTTCGAAAACGAGCTCAGAATGAAGGTAGAATAGTGAGTATCTGAAGAGTCAAGATTGAGAGTTATGGTAAATGGGGAGATGCTACAGTGAGGTATTGAGACGGGGATGGGCGTTCCGCAGAAGAATGAGGATGAAAGGATATGGAAGGTTTAGCTACTGTGGCAACCATGACAAAATAGGGAGACAACTGGTTGCTCTATTTGACTTTAAAGCATCAATACCTTTGAGAATCTATTATTAAAGGGAACTCTCTTAACTTACCAAGGTAGGTAGGTAGTTAACTAGTTCGTCTGTTGGTGACTTGCCGAGGAATGGACCGAGGCAAACGCACCTGTCGTTGTGACAAGAATTATGAGTCAATCAAGCCATTGTGCATATAAAAACAACAAAACGACCCTTTTCACCCAATTTCGTATGCTGATCTTGTTCTAACCCCTAGAATATGGCCCGTGTGGAGGTTGACTTGCGAGTCACTCGGTGTGAGTCACTGCATTTATTGTGCGACAAGATGGCGGCATTTTCAGTTGAGCCGGCGTTGGCAGTGGCGCCAGAGGAAGAGACGGGTTTTGAAAGGGTGTGGCTGATGAGGAGAGAATATCGAACAATTGTTTACCCGCCACATTCGACTCGAGACTTTCAATGATTGAAGAATCTACTTAAACAGCAGCGATAGAATGTCATTTCGATGAGAGCCTGGTCTTTTAGGACTTCAATCATCAAAGCAGGAGCATCTCTCATCGCACCTTCTCCAATTGTTTTATTCCCGACTTTATTCCCCCTTCCATCTTGCGCCTCGTCTACTTCTAGTTCAACATCTTCAACATGACGTCGATGGCCTCGGAATCCGTAGCTACCATTCTCTGCAACTCCAAGCAGACGCGGTTCCAAATCACCAACTACCGTGAGGTACGGCCCCTCTACCATCCAATCCTTCATTCGCATACTAAAATATCTAGCTCGACATTGAAGGTGTCACCATCACTGTCACCTCTGGTGAGAAGCCCGTTGGCAAGGGTAAAGGCAAGGCTAGAGGTGAAGGAATCGAGATCCTTGCGGGGGCCAAGCTGCGACTGAAGGAGGGTCAGCGATATGCCCTTGTAGGCCGGAATGGAACGGGAAAGTCCAGTAAGATGAGCCAACCTGAATGAATATTGTACTATTGAGAACTAACACTTCTGTGCGAAGCCTTGCTCAAGGCTATTGCTGAAAAGCTCATCCCAGGCATACCTGAGGAGACCCGAATTGCTATCCTTCAGCAGACGAAACTTGTGGATGAGAAGCCCAAGGACACGCCAGAAGATGGCAGTGAAGGCTCGTCCGTTCTCGAGCAGGTTATCGAGAAGGCCACAGCCAAGCAGGCCGTCGAACAGGACATCAAAGGTAATCTTCACTTAAAACCCCCAAGATACACAAAGCTCATACCATGTGCTTTTAGATCTCTCCGAGGGTGTAAACTCCCTTGACTCGTTTGCCCCTGTTCGTGCCCTCAGACGGCTCAAACACGAGAAACACCAGCAGCGCCTTTTTCGCCTCGATAAAGATGCTCGACTTCGCAGTGGTGCCCGTGGCATGCAGGCTCGCAAAGCTTTGACAGCTTACGAAAAAGTCGTCGCCGAGTCAAATACTCTGTACGTGTCCCTCGCGAGTTGGGGGGTTGACCTTGTCTCTAACACACCCATAGGCTAGAGCAGTCGAACGAGGACATTTCGCCAGAGGTTCTCCAAGCTGAAACGCAGGAGGCTGTCGACATGCTCGCTGATCTCCAAATCCAAGTTGACCCAGCTCGAGTTTCAGAGACTGAGTCACAGGCCAAGAAAATCCTCACTGGTCTAGGATTTAGTGATGCCCTCATGGAGAAGCCAATCTCAAGTCTCTCGGGCGGCTGGCACATGAGAGCTGCTCTAGCAACCGCCCTAGTCCAGGAAACTGACATTCTTATCCTGGACGAGCCCACCAACTTCCTCGACTTGCTTGGAATCATGTGGCTTCAACGCTATCTTCAAAGCCTTGAAGAGTCTGACCAAGCACCGACTCTAATCCTCGTCTCCCACGATCGCGACTTCATCTCACTTTGCACAGATTTGCTCATCCTCAAGGACAAGCAGCTCACCTACTTTCATGGAGACTTGCCCACCTATGAAGCATCACAGTCTGAGCGTAAACAATGGCTCACTAAGATGAAGGACGCCCAGGACAAGCAAAAGGCTCACATCGAAAAGTCCATCGCCGCCAACATCAAAGCCGGCAAGGCCAACGATGACACCAACAAGCTTCGCCAGGCAAAGTCGCGACAGAAGAAGCTCGATGATCGCTGGGGACTGCAGGTCAGTGCTAAAGGCGGTCGCTTCAAACTCAACAGAGACCTCGTTGGTTATCACTTGACTGCTCGCGAGGATATTGATATCCCGCCCGAGGACCGGCCTGTGGTGGTTTATCTTCCAGAACCCCCTGATCTGCGTTTCCCTGGTGCTCTAATATCTCTTGAGAAAGTCGCTTTCCGATACTCGGCCAAGACACCTCTTGTGGTTCAAGACGTTGCCCTTTCTGTTGGTATGGGTGATCGTATCGGTGTTCTCGGCTTGAACGGTGCAGGAAAATCGACACTCATCAAGCTCCTGGTCGGGGAGACGCAGCCGACATCTGGAACTGTGACGACACACCCTCGCTTGAAGCTTGGATACTACTCACAGCATGCCGTTGATGCACTACAGGCCCTCGGCCGTTCAGAGCCTACCCTAACCGCCCTCGCTCTTCTCACTCGAGAAGTTGACGGTGAACTCACCGAGGGAGATCTTCGCGGCCTTTTGGGCCAGCTCGGTCTTCCTGGTCGTATTGCTTCTGATGTACCCATCAGCAAGCTCTCTGGAGGACAAGTGGTCCGCTGCGAACTTGCGCGCCTTTTCTGGCGTCGACCACACTGTCTCGTGCTTGATGAGGTAACTACTCATCTTGACTACGAGACAGTGACAGCTCTCCGGGAGGCGTTGAGGGATTGGGAAGGCGCTGTGATTCTGGTGAGCCATGACCGATGGTTCATGCGCGGTGCAGTTGAGGGTGCGATGGAGGATGAAGAAGAAGATGAGGGCGAAGACGAAGAAGAGGAGAACCTGAGAAGGCGGGTGGTGTATCGGTTGAAGGGAGGCAAGATGAATAAGCTGGAGAACGGAGTGGAAGAGTTTGAGAATCTCATGGAGAAGAGGGTCAAGAAGCTGCTCTAACGGTGCAATTACTGTGTCAATACGGACTTAACGAGGAATCTTGGTAACCTGTCTTAGTAGTTACTAGTAGCTAGAGCCAGACGCTATCATAGCTCCGAGGACCTCTGTCCCTCCCAGAGATGAGTATCGGCCAAGACTCTGACAATGATGTGATCCAACATCTTGACACTCATCTGCCCGCCCTTGGGAATTTCCACAATAGTCCCGTCGATACAAACCTTGCGCCACCTCTCATCATCCTCAAGAACAGTAATCTTGACCTCGTCTATTTCATCATAGCCAACACGCTCACCATCATCCCACTTCATGTCAACATGGCTTCCCTCCTCATACACCTTCAACATGACATTCATGGTACGCTCACCACCGATGGGACCAAAGTGGACAAGCCTAAGTCGCGAATCCAGGGGCCGAGTCGCAGGGGAGATTGTGAACTTGCGCTCGAGATTCGACACAAGGGCCGTCAAAACGTAGGCGTGCTTGTCGCGAGGGATGACCTCAAAGGCAGTGGAACCACGACGGCGGATAGACACCTCTGCGGCGTACGCGTGAGACTCGCGCAGGAGCTCCTGAGCGACCATGCCGAAGCGCTTGTCACCGTGGACGCGGTGTTCAGGGGTATCGCTCTCATAGACGATACTCGCGTGAAAGCCATAGCTAGCGACGATGGCCCCCTGGAGGTGCGACACTGATGTTTCTTGCTTCTCCAGCTGGGACGGGTCGACGGCGGCAGAGGGTGACTTGGCGGATTTGTCGGCGAATGTGACGATGCGGGATCCAGGCGAGAAGGATGCCCGGAAGACGGGGAGGTCATGGGCTACTCCTCGGAAGAGAGTTCGTAGACCATGAATGAGCGGTATTGGGCCTGGGTCAGAGTATAGAGGCTTGTGAGTCGAATGGAAGAGAGCATTCCCCGTTCCTAGAGGCAGCAAGGCGATCACAGGAGGAACTTCAGGCGTTTCATCTCCATCAGAACCATTCAGGAGGTCCACGACACCGCCGTCACCGCTGAGAAGCACGACAGTCCTCCCACTAGACCGTCCACCCTCAGGAACCCACAGTTGCCGTGAGAATTCCCGAACAGTCTCTGGGTTCTCTGTGACGGTGACCCTGTAGTGCGACTTGGATGAATCGACCGTCAAACCGTCGGTGCGTTCCTTGTGCCTAGCAACCAAGTCCCACAGGGGCTGCAGTACGTCCTGCCAGGCCGTCAGAGCCAGCCCCGTGCCAGACTTTGTCGAGACGATGATGTCGACATGGTTTGTGATTCCAGACTTGCTGGTGACGCCGTGTTGGAGATGGGGAGGCAGTCCAGTGACCATGAGGTCGAGGAGTTCCGAGGGGATCTGCGTGGTCCTCAGGACCTCAAGTCGAAAAGGGTGTTCCTTGTTTTCGACATCTTGTTTGAGAAAACAGAGCAGAAAGTCGAGACCGGTGCCGAGTTTGCCTGCCATAAAGACAAACAAGAGCTCATGGCGAGGAGCCTGCTCGGAAACTTCGGCCCGAGTCCATGTCAGATTGTCACCGACGATCGAGACATTGTCGACGATTACAATCTCATTGGAGAGATCAGTGGATGGTTGTTTGGAGCCCATTGTGCCGAGGTAGGGTTCAAGGGATGCAAAGAAGACGATGTGAGAAAAAAAGAAAGAGGGTCTCGTTAAAGGTGCGAATGAAACAAGAAAGGCTGCGGTGTCTTTAATACTAGGTAGCTATCAGTGCGATTTGTCGACAGAGGTGATATTGGTGTCTCTTTCTGCGGATAATGCGAGCTATCTAACCAATCGCGAGAGTTAAGGAATGCGACAGGACGCCATCAAGTCGCACGACGCGGCGATGGGCGATATCTGGCAAGACTGAGCGAGGGGCAGAGGCTTAGCAGTCGAGGGAAGGTTTCGAGAAGCGTGCGATGGATGAGTTTGAGGGTTATACCAAGAAATGCATCTTGGCCTCCTCTCGGCGGTTTTGGTGGGGCTAGCGGCTTTGCTGACGAACATTGAATATCCAATGTCCATAATCGCCGACGCTTGCGCAATCCGTTTGCCTTATTACAGGCCTCGCTCGTCTCGTCTCATCTGCCCGCCCGCCCGTTGTCGCTTAAGATAGCCATCATGGAGAGCAATCAGATCCAAGGTATCCCGTCTAGTTGCACAATATCACCGGCTGCTTGCCTTGCTCAGAGGTCCCCAGTTTTCTCGTGGGTTCATCTGATATCGGACATACTTCTGCTCTCTTGGCCTGCGCGCAAGACGAGCCAGGTTCTCATCAAAGACGAGAGTCTTGCGCAACTCCATCTCGCTTGAGACACCTTCATCTTTCCCGTTTGTCGCCGTCGCTGTCGCATCCGCAGGCTTTGTGTTGGCGACTGCTGAAGATGGAGCCGACTGTTCCACACCCTCCATTTCCGATCCGTTCTCTGCAGTCTCAGTCTCGGCCTTGTCCTGCCCAACAATCCCAGCATCACTCAGTATCTTCCAAGCAGCCGAGTTCTTCTTGATATTGGCTTCCTTGATGGGCGACTTTTGCCGGATCCACTCCGTCATGATCCACCAGATGGTTGACCATGGAGCATCTGTCTTGATGCTACCTGGTCGGCAATGACTCCGTGCAGTACGGTATCCTAGGTGAATCAGTGCGCCTCGGACCATGTCCTCACTCGGAGTTGAGCAGCTGACCACATTAGCCAAGCGGCTTGGGATGACAAAGAAAGGATACAGATCGCGTGTGGCGAGCTGAGCGTCCTTGGGGTCCACGGGCTCCTTGACTTCGGGACCGGGCAGATATTCTTCAAGTGCCGTTCGGAGCATGCCCTCGAGTCTCGGCATCGTGCCATACACGGATCGGTCGGCGCCAGGGATCTGGTCAAGTAGCCTTTGGATAAACTCCTGGGAGTGAATGTGTCCACCGTACATGGGACCATTGATATGCATCCTGGTACCACAGTGTTGGCAGTGCTGATCTGCGGTTGGTCCCTGTACCATGCTATGCTTGTAAAATGCGCCAGTGCCCTTCTTGTTGGGAGCAGGCTTGCTCTTCATCATGGGCTGAGTCTCCCAAGCACCACAGCCTTGGTCACAGCTGTAGACCAACATGGTCTTTGCTGCCAGGAACTTGACGGCTTGCGGAGACTTTGTCACCTTGATAAAAAACTTGGTATAGAAGTCGATGGAGAGAGAAAGGAGAGGCTCGATCGAAAGACCGTACCGAGCTGCCGAGGTAGCAACCGCGTTCAGAACAAGTCGCAGACCGGCTTCATGTGAGTGCAATCCCTTGATCGGGATGCCTCCATACAAAGCAAATGTCTTCTCGCAGTAACTGTGTCCTGCCCACACTGCGCTATCCGTGCAAGTAATGCAGAGAAGACCCCCGTCATCCCTCACTGACTGCACAGCAGCATCAAAGAAAGGCGCAGCGGTGCCATAAGGGTCGAGATCGATAACGTCAAACTTGTTGGCTCTGCCAGGGTTGCCAGTCCTGTCTCTATTGGACAAGTCATCAGCAATCCCCCGATACATGAGACCAAGAGCATCGCCTTGTGTGACAGAAATCTTGTCCTCGAGTCCATTGTGCTTGACATTCATCTTGATCGTCTCTGCGGCCGAGTCAGACAAGTCGTTGGCCTTGACAGAGGTCACAAATGGTAGCTCGTGAGCATATCGAAGCGCGCGTAGTCCTGACGCCGACAGGGCGTCGAGAATTCGGAACTGGGCCTTGTATGGCTTTGGCCTTTGAGAGTTCTGAGCTTCCTCAGCCTTGGGACCCTCCTCGGTCGCTTGCGCATCCTTGGGTTGGGGGTTCGAAGTGGACTCGGTAGGCTTTTGCTCGTCATCGTCGCGCTTTCGCTTCTTGCCCTGCTTGTTCATCCTCAACTCGAACTGCTCCTTTCTCTTCTCAAGAGACATCTCTCCATAGGTCTTGATCGCGAGAACCGACAGATCACGGTTGTACTGTTGGATCGGGTTGTAAAAGACCTGCTGCACCTCGCCGCGATCTTCACCAATCTTGGCGCCCTGAGGAACGAGGATGGTCGCCTTTCCCTCTGTTACAGTTCTGTACTCCTTTCCGTCGAGGCTCACGACCTCTGTGTCGACTTTGTTGTCCGCCATGTTGCTCGTAGTTGTAGAGAACAAGCGCTGCGTAGGTGTTTTGTCGCAAAGGATTGGATGGCCGCGATTCGGGTTGGGAAGAGCAGTGCGCAGATGGAGGAGGAGGAATCGGTTCCTTGGTCCAAGTCCCGCACTGGCGCGAAGAACTGGCCGTAGTATCCGAGCACTTCGAAGCATGCAAAAGTGTTGCACAAGAGAATTTGCATGGCTCTAGAGTAGAGCTTCTCGTGGTGGGAGCTGGAAAAAAAATGGAGATTCTGCCACCCGCAGGACGACAATGGCAGGCGGTGAGTGCAAACACCCACATAGAATCTGGGTGGCTGAAGGAGCCTCGTTCTTGAGTGCATCATTGGCTTCCTATTGGATGTTGTGATCTTATAAGTTGGATTGGCATTGATTAACAAGAATCCATCAATTATGAACTCAATCTGGCCTTCTCGTTTTTGCTGCACAGAAATATCCTCTGAGTGAGGAGTTATGTAGTAGTCGTCATTTAGAGAGCGATGGCCCAGATCAGCATCCTGGAGTATAGCGTCAGGCTAAACCCCCAATCCTTCCTTATAATCGCTTACAGAGTCTATAACATCAAGATGAAGTCAAGTGCCCTGGACTGCCCTGAACAACTCAACCGAGTGCTCTTGCTGTATCCCAATAGCTGCTCGTGAGGCAGGCACTAATCTTGGTGTTCAAGGGAAGAGCGTACCAGTCACCAAGATGGAGGCCCTCGTCAACTCCCGAGGTGCCATCACACAACTTCTTCATCTTGTGCTAGGTAGTCATCAAAACCTCAAGCATCCAATCGCCTACTCTAATCTCATCAACATCGACACTCTTTCCTCTCCATTCCTTTCGCCCTGTGAGTTCCAAGAAGAGCCCATCTCCCCGCGAGACCGTATCTCTAACACCGTCAACAGCCTCGTTCAATGAGCAATAACACCTCTAATTTCCATTCACTTGGCCAAGATTGCAATATCAACAACATCCCAATGTCGGATCATTCTCGTTCTAGCAAAAACGGCGATCCGCCAGAACCCCCCCCCCTCCCTCTTGACTCTCCCCGACAGCCTCCTGCATCTAACGAACAAGGCAATGGGCGTGCCTACTTGAAGACCTCCCGCGAGCAAGACCAGATCCAGGTTCCTCGTCACAGATTTCTAACAGCGAACGAGTGGATCACTCTCGCCCGCGGTGTTGGTGCAATTCGAGATGCAGAAGAGAATGCACTCGTGGTCCCAACCAGTTGGTGGTGGCCAGCCAAGGGTCTCCCTCCAGGACTATACGCAGATGTCATTCGTCGGAGGTCTGTTTCCTTCTACTTCTTCCACCTTGCCAGCACCGTCCGCTGGGGCCTCTTAGTTGTGCAGCTTTTTCTCGGCGCCAGTCTCACTGCGCTTGGTGCCTTTAGTTTCGCCAATAGTACATCTATCACTGTCCTTGGCGCAGCAAACACCATAATTGCAGGACTTCTGGCTCTCTTGCACAACAGCGGACTTCCGGATCGATACCGTTACGACATGGCCGAGTTTGAAGAGGTGGAGGACCACATCAAAGAGATTCTCACGACAAGATTAGTGCGCGCTGATCTTACACTTGATCAAGTACTTGCACAGTGCTACGACCTCTTCCACGACGCAAAGACAACCGTCGAGACCAATATGCCGGCAACGTACACACCAAGCCAGGCCACCCCAGCCAGAAGAGGTAGCGTCTCATCGGTGACACCTGGGACGGTCACACCACCAAAGCCGACTAAAGCTAGCTCTGAAGACGACCAGAGTCCGGCGACGCGACCTACCACTGGCAAATGATGCAGGGATTGAGAGAGTATGCGCTTTTTCCAGGGTCGACGTGAGATGGGTTCCCAAAATCGACTTAATTCGCAATGGCACTTGTACCTGCGTTAGCTTACTTTTGACAAACGCCATGTTATCCAGACTGTCTACCTGGCCAAAAAGATGTATCCAGCATCAAAAGATAGGAGTCAAAAAGATCTGCAACTTTGATACATGCAGGCTCCACGCGTTCTTCAAGATTTGACGTCAACTGGTAATGGCATGTTGAATGCGGCCAACGGCCTTGATATGGAAAAGTGATCGGCTGGCGTCCACGCCATGAACCCTGTCACAGTTTAATTGCCTGCCCTGGATTTCCCCTCTCGAGACGACATGACACGACCAGGGTGCGCAGGGTCATGTCACGCCTAGAAACCGGGGCGCTTAGTTTCATGATGGCCTCGAAGGATGGCCAACCCCCACTGCACCCTATCTACACTAAACAAGGGGACGATGGACCTTTACAATGACTGTGCCGCATGGGGAAATTCGTCGCAACCGTTGATTATCTAGTGTTAATTTGCTTTAAATGGCTCGATTCGCTCTCGCGTGCAACCCTTCCCTCTGTTTACATCGCCTCAGAAGTCGTTCATTACTTTGCTTTGCACCACCATGCCTTTGTTGTAGTCGTTGGACGACAACCATCCAGATTCTACCCACCCAAGTCACTCATTTTTTTACTGGATAGGTAATCAGATCGTCTTTTGGCGGTTTGATTTCTCTTCATTTTCAAGCCATGATTATGCTTTCTGGCTTCCCGTCTTTACCCCCAAGAGTTGTTCAACTGGTGTTATTGGTCGTCTTTGGCCTTCTTTTCATTCATACACGATGGCTATCACAGTCTCGAGAGGACAGAATCGGTCTCAACCATCGTGAAATCGCCATCAACGGCCCCGTACCGGAAGAGCAATACTTGGACCGGCTGACACGACAGATCGGTCTCTCGAATTACACGTCATGGACCGCATGGAAAATACGAGCCTCAGAGCAGGACTCTGAGTGGACGTCACTTACGAGCATTGACGCAGACTTTCATTCAAACCAACCTAGAGTTGTCGACGTGCGCGAGCCTGTCCGCCGAGACTTGGTTGCGAACCAAGAGCTCACCATCCCCGTCCCTGGAGGTCCTCGCCCTGGACAGGTCGACGCTTCGGATTTCTTGTTTGCTGTCTCGACTAGCTTTGAGCGCGTCGCTAGAGATGACTACGCCGTGGTCAAGGACTGGGCGCGTTGGATGACAGGAGGAAATCAACACGGAAACGGAGCGAGCTTTGTGCTTATGCTTGATCAGGCTGATAGCCTGCAAGTCAAGGAGCTCAACAACGTCCTACATACTTTTGGCATCGACGCCCATGTCACCTCGTCTACAAACCCAATGTCGGCGGCGAGGAGATACTTTAGCATGATCGATGCTCTCAAAGGATTCGGTGCTAAGCTTACGCAAAACGGCCAGAGGAAAGTGTGGTACGGCATTCTCGACGAGGAGATCTTCCTGCCCAACTTGTCGTATCTCCAAGAACGACTGTTCGCCTTCAACTCTGATAAAGAGCTTTACATTGGACTTCCGAGCGAGAGGGGAGACTGGGCTATCGGAGAGGGATTCATGACCACATATGGGGGTGGTGCCGTCTTTCTTACACGACCTGCTATATCGCGCATCCCACAGTTGCCTTGCTTCGGCGACGCTGTCGATAACCCGGCAGACAAGAAGCGATGGGACGGTGTTCTCCAAGAATGCTTGACACAACATACAAGAATGAGGATGCATATTCTCCCGAGCTTCTACTCGCCCAGTCACAACGACGAGTATACAGCCCATATCGACAGCTACGAGACAGGCGTTCAGCCCCTGGCGTTGCACGACTACGAGGAGAGGCACCACCTCACTCCCAGCCTGGCACACCTCGTTACCGATGTCTGCGGTGAGGCATGTTTCCTTCAGCGCTACCGCTTTCGTGACAACTGGGTACTCGTCAACGGCTACACCATCACCGAGTACCCAGATGGCATGAACCTAGCAGACATGCCATTGTCCATGGTAGGAAGGTCAGCCGAAGCGAGACGAAAGTCTGTCATAGGCCCAGTCAAACTAGACGAAGACCCGACAGATCGAAAGATGCTATTCTGGACTGGAAGACGCAACGTCTGGAGGCTGATGGACTCGGCAATGACCAAGGAAGGAGACGTATGGCAAGCGTACGTCAAGAGGGGCGCAGTGGAGGATGCGACGTCGCGCAAGAGGTCCGTGGAGGATGTGACAGACTCTGTGATTGTGCTGATCTGGGAATCGGCTGCTTCTGCAGCGTCATGAGTCAAAGGAAAGGAATTTCTTACGTTGAATGTGTATCATGTGTATGGCGGGTTAGTTAGTGTCTTTCAAAGCAAGAGAATGATATCCTACGATTTTCAAAGTGATGCCGTAACTTGTTTTAACTTGTTAGCGGGGTGTGATGTTTGTATGAAGTTAGCCCCCGTATCAGAAATGAACATGGACCTAAGAATATTGATCAAAGTATAGAGTCCAGGTAAGAATAAATGTTATTATTGACAATCTATTTTTCTCTTGGGTATAGCCCCGAACAACCCAGCTACCTCCTGGTCTTTCTTCACCTGGCTCTCTTCATGCTCCCTCATTTGTATAGAAGTGAAGCTCCAGCTTTAACCCTGCTAGTCTACCCGTACTCCATTCATGAAGATGCTTCTGCCTCAACTGCCTCTCCGACTCGCTGAGCAGCTCCAGGAGCGTCTCAGACATTTGAATCTGCCACTTAGTTTCAGATCCTGGGGGTATTTCACTCTCAAAGGGCTTGACCCAAAATTTGCCATCTGGCAAGTGTGCAATGGCGCAGATGAAATGATCAGCAGGCGCTGGAGTAGTCAAGATGATCTCGTGGATCAGACATTCGACAACCTCGGCTAGCTCGCACATACAGCAGAGCTCTGCAATCTTGCCGCCTTCTAAGAGGGTAGGCAGAATAGTAGATAGCTGGCTCGGGCAATTGGGCACAGGGATGCCCAAGCAGGCATGAGAACATTCCGCGTGCTGGAGCTTGGCTCGGCACGTAGGACAATTGGGAACGCGCCCCTCCTTCTTCTCACACTTCTTGAGATACTTGACAATGCACTTGTCCCCAAAGATGTGTCCGCAGGCCAAGATAGATGCCCTGTGGTCCCGTTGGGGGTCGACATTACTATAGGGCGGCCCGCCAACTGTTGTCGGTTCGAAGCAGATCTGGCACGATATATCGAGCCTGCCAAAGTTGGTACTGTCTTGTTCCAACTTCTTCTTTAGTGATGGCCAAAAGCTATCACTTACCTTATTGGATTCCTGGGACATGATGGATACCACGGACGGCTTTCCCGGGAAAGATGGGTCGTATTTAATCGACGTTATCGGTCAAGACGAGGAAATATCCAAAGATTGGTAAAAAGGTGAGTCTAGAGGCTTTCAGGTATCAAGAAGACTTTCGGTAGAAAGTGTATGAGTCGGCAGATGTTGGAGTATCTACGTGGGTAGGTGTGAGGGGGAAGGGGGAAAAGTCAGGGGCAAACCGAAGAGTCAAGGTCTTTTTAAAAAAGGATGGGAAGCCTTTACTTTATCTGTGAATTTCCAGGTTCATCTACTTACTTGGCTTGATGGGTCCTATTCTCGAGTTGTTCATCCGTGTTCAGCTTCTTTTAAAAACGTTCAGTGACCCAGCATATGATGGGAACTTGAGGACATGCGTATCACATCTCAGTTTGTATAGTAAATAAGTTGATATTAGCACATATATGGAAACTGTACTGTCTTTTCCATGTGTTCTTTTCTTCATCAACTCACATGCTCTGCCTTGTCGCATCAGTTGTCTGATCACTCGTCGTCTGTCCCGGGGGAATGAGGCTCTGGAATATCTGACGTACAGATCGTCTATCCATAGCCAGGGGGCCGCTGTACCTAAACAAACGAATCTTGACGTCTCCATCTTTTACAACTTGGCCTGTAATGTTGCAAAGAGTGACTAGCATGGCCTCTATGTTTCGGCAGAGCTCGTGCATGGAATCCGGTACGTCCTCCTCGACAAACGCACGCCCGTCACCTACCAAACTTCCCCAGATGTAATCTTGAACTTGGATCCGATAGACGAGTTCGAATGATTTCAGTTGCCCAAACAATTTAGGCTCAAAGGCACTAGTGAGGGTTTTCAAGCTCCGTCCAACATCCTTCAAGGTGCATTGACCGCATTTGGGAGTCACCTGCATGCCTTCGGTCCTGCAGAACGGTTTGGAGTCAAAGTCTTCCACCTTGTCGGGCATGTGCCAGCAAAAGATGAAGCATCCGCACTCGGGGTGATAGGGCGGCTCGCAAAAGAGAGGGCAGGCGAAAGGAAGGAGATTCTGTAGACGCTCCTTGTTGAACTCGTGCATGCAGCTGGTGCCGACTAGGTGGCCACAGGGAAGAATCAAGGCTCTATGGCCACATCCATTTTTGCAGTCATCATGTTCATCGGCATTGACTAACAGGGGCAAACCGCAGATCAAGCATTCTAGGTTCAACCGACCCATTCCTGAAGGGTCCTTTTCAAGAATTTTCCGAAGAACCGGCCAGTACGACTCATTGATCTGGTCCGCCTCCGTGGGAGACGCAGGGGTGCTCTCTCGAGTCTCGTCTGAAGACATGGCAGAATAGGCGAGTGGGCTTTACGATGAGTAGAATCTAGATGAGCTTGTTGAGGCTCTGTGGTGTGGTCAAACTCTTGTCTTTTTGTACATGACCAGGAACTCGAACATTTGTGAACACTGCGCTCAGCCATAAGACCCGGGTCAAAGAGAAGACTTGGCATATTCTAATAATCAGCATTTTATCTATAGTTAGGTAGAACAACACTAATCAAGTTTCAAAAGCGCAATTTAGGCATTGAGAATAATTCTAGAAAGGAACACTATGGGACACTGGTGAACACTCGATTTAAACAAAGGTCACCACCATCAATACCATGGGAGCTTTTTTTCTGAGCCAACAATCGTTCATTGATGCAAGGACCACGAGACACTTCGTTTTTACTCTGTGATTCAAGCACCATATTAGAGGTGGTAGCTTCACTGTCACTTTTACAACAGGTCGTTCACCCAATGAGTTACCCGTTGAGTTCGGTTGGTCGAATCCTAAAAGCCCAGGATAGCAATTCCTCGGACATCCTTGTACCCAATGATCAGTCGTAATGGATGAGCCACTAGCTTATACTTACTGTACTATAGTAATAGCCGCTTAGTGAAACAATAAGCTGCCTGATTATGACCATTTCGGCCCATTCACCCTCCTTAACCTATAGTCTGAGTGGTGAGAGGATATATAAGAGATCATAGCGTTCAAGCTCTATATTTTATTTGATTGAATCGATGAGACTCTTTCTAAGCTTGTACCTTAATGCTAGTTAATGTAATAACAGCGCTCTCCTGTGAGTGAGTAGAGGTAACTTTGCCATTGAAGCGTTTCAATCTCGACGTAACAGCCCGGCATTCTCATCGTCCCACCTCAACCCCATCCAGGCTTGGCATGAATTAAGATATAGAAAATAAAATCTTGTACATTATAGTGCTCTCTTTCCAAAGGTCAGTCTTTATTTGTCTGTCGGCATATGCACGATCGATGTTGGAGACAGGACCTGAGCCTCATCCTCCTCAATGGCATCCTGATTTGGCCTTGAATGTGACTGCGCCATGAGGCCTTGGCCTTTTATTCTAGCAGGCAACTTATAATTGGGTGTCTGCCGTCTACATGGTAATCCGCGTATAAGCCCCTGGAACCTCGCTTGTTATGCATCCTGCTCCTATCTTTAGTGGGCTGCATTGCTACCCCAGTCTGTTGAAGGATTCAGCGACTTGGCGACTCCAATCCATCCAGCCAGGCTGACAGCCCCAACCTGCTAAGCTTTACCGTCTGTTATTGTTCTAACACTCTTAGCAAGGAAACTTGAACAGGACCTCAGCCCGGCCAGGCGTGAATGCTTCAGGGGGGCAGCATGAAGGGTATCTTATTGAGTAACAATGTGTCTGATTGATACTCACCAAGATTTAATGCTCTTGTAACTATAGAAATACTCTGGAGCTTCACAGCATAGGCGCCGTTTCTGGCAGTGACATACCAACATGCCACAGTATGTTGCTAGGCACGAATGTGATCATCTATAAAACCTCGATAAATTGTGTGTCAGAGAAGGGATAATAGGACTCATCAGACAGACATTCATACGTTACAGTCCTTTCAAAAACTCCCCCTTTCATCCTGCACGCCATCAGCTTAACTCTACTCAAATATGGCATGGCTCACTCATTACCTCTGCCGTTCTCGGCTTCTCTCCTCCCAGCAATGGCAATGAGGGGTCCCATAAGAGTCGGAACCCAAGGCATTATCCACAACGATGGAAACGTCACCAAGCGCGGCGACACCCCCAAATACTGCTGTGTCAACTATCGGAAAACCTACCGGTACGTCCATATTTTCGCCGGAGACGAAAACATCGCCTGCATCATGGGCATGCAGCACTATACGGGTCTGTGTGAGAAGTGGTGGTGGCCAAGTGAATACATCGACGATATCATCGCCGCGGGCCAAGAGCAGATCACCAAGGACGGCGGGCGGAAGAGATCCTACAAGGGCGTCTTCAAGGTGAAATAGGAGGGATGGACAAATGCCATCCCCAGTCGCGCACCGATGCAGGTCATTTTGGATGCCTACTTTCGATTCACGCTACCCAACTGCGATGCTACGCCTTTAGCTTGTAGTCACCAGAACCGTCATTACTACTACAACTTTAAGGGAGAGGTGAGTAGTTCTTTGTGTCATCAATGAATAGAGTACGCTGACAATAACAACGCAGTCTATTGGAATCGTTCACAAGGATGGCGATTGTGGTGGTTTCCTAGGTATTGGAGGCGATACCCTCTCATATTGCCCAGGAAAAGACCATTGCAAGAAATAGGTGGTCAAAGGATGCACCAGAGTAGACACAATTGTACCATGTAACGATAGACGATGAATTTGACAGCGATGATCATAATTGAAACGATTAAACGTGCCACATTTCCCTGCTTGGAGCGTGTCCTTGATTGTCATATCGACCCATGTTGCTTGGAGATTGTTGAGTGGTAGATGGCCCATGTGCCCGGCCCCAGCCGAGAGTGCTGATCAATTCGAAACGAGGGAGCGAGATACAAAGACGAGGATACTAATCAAAGTTATACAAAGGATGAACAAAAAAAAAGAACAAAGAAGTAAGCCGCGTAACGCTCGTGGCGGCAAGCCTTTGATATGAATGTTTCTATTCTAATCCATTTCTTAGGCGCCCAAAGACTTCAACGGCGCTTCACCAGCAAGCGCTCAAAATACGCGGCAACCAACCAAGATACGACGCACACGAAAATTCCAGGCACAGGGGCCTGTTTCATCGTTGGAGGGTGGCCAATGAAGCCTCTGATGTCATACGGCCTCCCTTACAGCGTTGCATCGCACGGCGTGCCCAGTTTTTGCTGCCTCCCACTCTCAGGGCCTTCCTCGGTGGGGGAGTTGCCCCGTCGGCCAGCGCAGCCAGTTCGGTGGGGACAGCATCACAGCCATCACAATCCGCCAATCATATACTGCGCTTTCCCCAACTTGGTATGGACGGTCCCGCAATGAGCTCCAGGTGGGCAGGGGTCTCCAATCATGACGCGACCGAAGGCGGCAGGCCAAACACCAATATCTTGGAAACCAAACCTTCTAATCGCCTACTCCTGTCTCTTTTTCTTGACTCTTTTCTCTTCTCATGACCTCTTTTGAGACCCTTTATCGTTTAATTTGTTTCTGTTAGTTATTCGCGTTGCTGGCTGCAAGAGCCTTTCACTTGCAACAAAACCTCTGATTATCTGCAGAATCCATTACAACACACATTGGGGAACATACTTTCGGCTCCCTCCCCCTGCTGGGGCACAATAACCTCTCCTCCTCCACGTTTCACCTTCATCAAACCTCTCCTCCTCATCCAACATGTCTTCCACAGCGGCAGACACCGCGGACTCGGTGACCGACACGGCGTCGGCCACCGGGACCGATTCGATTGTCAGCTCCCTCGCAAGCTCCATTGCTAGCACGATAGCTTCCTCCGCTCTGTCTGCCTCAGAGACCCTCAGTGGCTCAGAAACTCTCTCAACAGGAGCTACCAAGACATCTTCAGGAGGCATAGATAGCACTCCATCGCAAACCAGTGCCGCGGACAAAGACAAGGGCATCGGCATCGTCAGCTTCCTTACTGCGGTGGCTGTTGCCATGGTAGTCTTTGCAGTTCAGATCTTGCTATTCTTATTCCTGCGTAACAAGCTGGCCAGAATCTTGTAAGCCTTGGACTCCATATACCCAATGCGACTTTCTAACCTTCTTGTAGCAAGCCAAAGACATATCTAGTGCCCGAACGCGAACGAACCGAACCTCCTCCCCGAACTGTAGTCGGCATGCTCAAAACCCTATGGCACTACAGCGACCGCGAAGTCATTGAAAAGTGTGGTCTCGACGCCTACTTCTTCCTTCGCTACCTCAAGACACTCCTCATAATCTTCATCCCTATCTGTGGCATTGTCATGCCCATCCTGATTCCCATCAACTACGTCGGTGGAAGGGGCAAGAACATTGACATCAAAGACGACGACGCCGGCAGAAACGAAACCGTACCGACGGGCCTGGACACACTTGCGTGGGGAAATGTTAGTAGCAAGAATACGAGCAGATACGGCGCCCACTTGCTTATGGCCATTCTCGTCGTCATCTGGGTTTGCTGGGTCTTCTTCTTCGAGCTTCGAGTCTACATCAAAGTGCGCCAAGATTATCTCACCAGCGCCGAGCACCGACTCAGGGCTTCCGCCACCACGGTTCTTGTCAACTCTATCCCTGGAAAGTGGCTCAGCGAAGAGGCTCTGATGGGCCTTTTCGATGTCTTCCCCGGAGGCATTCGAAATGTCTGGATTAATCGAGATTTGTCGACGCTGCTGGACAAGGTTAAGGACCGGAATAAGATTCACCTCATGCTCGAGCAGGCCGAAACGGATCTCATCAAGGCCGCGAAGAAAGCACAGTTGAAGCAGAAACAGTCACAGGAAAAGAAGGAACGCAGGGAGATGAAACTTGGGGCAATGAGCAAGAAAGAAAAGGCCGAGCGTAATGCGCGAGAGGATGCTGAAGCTCAGAGAGTTGCCATGAGTGCTGGAGGCATGAATGCTGGAGACAAGCACGACGTTCCTCACACTATCGACGCCGGAGTGCGTGAATCTCGATACGAGATTCTCAACCAAGCATCAGCGAACAGCACCGAAGAGGAAGACAAGGCCTCGTCGAAGGGCTTTAAGGTTCCGCTCCTGGGCGATCCCCTGTCAAAGGTTGGTCACGGCATCATGGGCGTTGTTTCTAAGGCCGGCAACAACGTGGAAGATACTTTGGAGACAACTAATGGCTTCATGGGTCTGAACCAAACCAATGATAACCGTGCCCCCTCTCGAAGCTCTGATCGATATCGAGTTCGCCCTTCGGTTGATGAAGATGACAACCGTATCTCAGCCTCAGAGACGCTCCGCCAGAACAACAACAACTCCCGAAACACTTACAGAGCGTCGGTCGAAAGCACGGCTGAGATCAACCCAAAGCGTTCGCGCGAGCCTATTGGCCTTGGAGGAAATACTGTACGGAAGCTCGAGAACCCGGAGGACATCTATACCACCAAGGATTCCAAGTGGTGGCAGTTCTGGAAGCCTCCTCCTGGTGCCTACACGTCCCCTGTCCCCCAGGGAGCTGCAGCTGCGGCATACAAGCAACTAAGGGAGGACAACAAGAAAACTCTCTGGCAGAACATCAAGTACTCGCTCCCATTCGTCAAGCCCGAAGTCGAAGAGGAACCCATCGAGTATCCCTTGGCATACAACCCTGATTACACCGAAGAGCAAGACCAGCCTGCAGAATGGGAGAAGTATCTTAAGAAGAAAAATCGCCCATCGCATCGTCTTCCCTTATTTGGCGTCAATTGGCTCTTTGGAGTGCCTTTCGTCACCAAAAAGGTTGACACGATCTACTGGTGCCGAGAGGAGCTTGCTCGTCTCAACTTGGAGATTGAGGAAGATCAGAAGCACCCCGAACGGTTCCCCCTGATGAACTCGGCCTTTATCCAGTTCAACCACCAGGTTGCCGCCCATATGGCTTGCCAGAGCGTCATCCACCATGTTCCCAAGCAGATGGCCCCGAGGATGAACGAGATTTCTCCCAAGGACGTTGTCTGGGACAACATGGCTTTCACTTGGTGGCAGGAGTGGATCCGATCGGCCTTCGTTTTCGTTCTCGTTGCGGCTATGGTCTTCCTGTGGGCAATCCCTGTTGCTTGGACGGCGGCATTGAGTCAACTGGACCAGCTCATTCAGGACAATGAGTGGCTTCACTTTCTCAAGGACAACCCGACTGTACACAACATCGCCAAGGCTGTTGCTGGTGTCTTGCCCGCTGTGGTGCTCGGTCTGCTGCTCTTCCTCATCCCGATCATCCTCGACTTTCTGGCCAGTTTCAAGGGGGCCAAGACTGGATCGCAGAAGGTCGAGTTTGTCCAGGTCTTTTACTTTATCTTCTTGTTCATCCAGGTGTTCCTCATCGTTTCCATCGCATCTTTCTTTGCGGCATCTTTCGACGAGCTGGTGAACAACGTGAAGCAGTTACAAACTGCCAAGGCTGTCCTCGATCTTCTCGCGACGAATCTACCCAGCGCTTCCAACTACTTCTTCTCGTACATGATCTTGCAGGCCATGTCGACAAGTTCTGGAACCCTCCTCCAGATTGGAACGCTGGTGATGTGGTACGTCATTGCGAAGATTCTCGACAGCACTGCACGTAACAAGTGGTCACGAAACACCAAGCTCAACCAGGTCAAATGGGGCGCCTTCTTCCCCATCTACACCAACTTTGCCTGCATCGCGCTGATCTACTGCGTGATCGCGCCTCTCATTTCCATCTTTGCTATCATCACCTTTGGGCTCTTGTGGTTTGCCCAGCGATACGCGATGCTCTACGTCACCCGGTTTGAGCATGATACCGGCGGTGTCCTGTATCCTCGTGCTATCAACCAGACTTTCACCGGCATCTACTTCATGGAGCTCTGCATCGCGGGTCTGTTCTTTATCGCCAAGGATGAAAAGGGCAAATCTGCATGCACCGCCCACGGAATCGTTATGATTGTTGTCCTCATCCTTACTATCCTCTATCAGGTGCTCCTCAACTACTCTTTCTCGCCACTTTTCCGTTACTTGCCAATCACATTCGAGGATGAGGCAGTGTTGCGTGATGAAGCGTTTCAGAGAGCTCAGGATCGCCGACTCGGTCTTCTTGAGGAGGATGAGCTACCAGAGGAGACTGAAGATGAGCAGGAAAAGACACACAAGCCAGAAACATCTCAAGACATTGAGATGCGCAAGTTTGGTAGCATTCGTCGCCCAGTGAAGCAGGTCGGCACTTGGGCCAGGGACGGAGGACACCAGATTCGCAAGCTGGCAACGGGGGGCAAGTCGAAGGACAAGAACAAGAGGGCCTCGGAATACCGACGACAGCATCGGCAGAAGGATATCGAGGCCCAGCGAGCTATTGGAGAAGCGCTTTTCGGAGGAATTCACGACGAAATCGAGGATCTCACTCCAGATGAGAGAGATGCCCTCGTTCGACACGCGTTCCAGCACGAGGCACTTCGAGCACGCCGTCCTACCGTGTGGCTCCCTCGTGATGATTTGGGCGTCAGTGATGATGAGATTCGACGAACACAAGAATACAGCGAGAATATCTGGATCAGCAACGAGGGCACGGCTCTCGACAGCAAGGTCCGCGTCGTTTACGGCAGGGCACCACCCGACTTTTCAGAGGTGGACCTGATCAATCTGTAAAACACAAGACAAAGAAAAGAAAAGAAAAGACACAATGAGGAGGGAATGTACAATGATTTTTACGGCCAGTCCTTTTTTATTCTTTTGCGCGGCGTCTCTGGAAGAAGAAGGTTTTCTGTGGCTCGGAGCAGCATCGCAAAGCACCTTGCAGGCAAGATGCAGTTTCACTGACAGAATGAACGGCAACAAATACCCTGGCTCTGGAAGGGGGCATTTTGGTCTCGATAGAAAAACAAGCAATGGAGCTGGGGAGATTTTGATATCTTGCTTATTAGACTTTATGAATACACGCACAACCACGATGTTGAATCGTATCATTACCATGTCGCTTCCTGTCGTCCTAGTGAGATTCGAGATACCTCGCCATTCGAGATATGAAACCGATCTATGAACCTCGTACAGGACGGCCTTGGACGCTCTGTCTGAGAATAAAATCATCACAGTTTTTGAAAATTACAGGCTAAGACTTGATGCAGCCCAGTCAATGAGCTCTAGCATCCTGTGATGAGGAACTGAATAGAGACCCCCAAGGCAGCAAAGGTTTTATGAATTTGGCTTCTCAGGCCGTCCCGATGCCTCGGTCACATAGACTCGCGCAGCAGTTTATCGACGAGGCTCGGCTTGCAACTCACGCAGCAGTTTGTTGATTATGCGTTCATTGTCGATGGCAGGATTGCCCTGAGTCTCTGGCATTGGCACAACTTTGGCGATGCGTGGGTATCGACGGATGATTGCAGTTGTAAGATCACCCTCGGTGCGCGTCGGTCCTTTCTTGACAAACTGTAGCATCCCAGAGGCCTCAAGGTCAACGTTTGGGTTGGTGCACATAATAAGTGAGTGCTTGATGATATCCGTTGTTCTACTTTCGCGAACCTAGTTGTTGACCTACTTATTTTCTAATACTTTCTGTAAATATCACGTGATAAGAAAGGCGTAATTGGTTTAGTGGTAAAATTCTCCGTTGCCATTCGAGCAGCGTCGGGGAGCCCTGGGTTCGATTCCCAGATTACGCATTGCTTTTTGCATTTTTTGCACATTCTCTAAGCCTGGAGAGTGATCTGCATCTTTTTGGAAGATTATAGAGGCATCGCTTGACATGATGCGTGTTGTGGTGGGCTCATGTTGTCATGACTATATGGTGACTGTTTGTCGATATCACGTGCAGCTCTTGAACCATCACTCAACGCCCTACGGCTCACCCCATGCCAAGAGACCCGGCATTGTGTCATTGAGTCTTGTGTATAGGATCAGTTGTGTTTTGGCTGTGTTATTTCCATTGGGTTGCTCAGAAGTCTACCCCCACCCCCCTTCTTCGAGCCCTTGACCACGCCAAGAGACCCGAATCAATGCAGGTTAGAGTAGAATTTTAATGTTATTACAGAGAATGAATATTTATACCGCTATCTACAACTTTTATAATAGCCATATTAGGCTGTGTATGTCTGTATCCAAGTCTAATGATGCAGCACAAGTCAGAAAACGCCCCCTCCAAAGCGGCTCAGCAAACCGGCATGTCATAACGGTTTGGGTCTCTCTCGACACGCACGTCAAGGCGACGCGTGCAAGTCTCCCTGGCGCTGGCCTTGGTCAAGCAAGTCCCATTTCAACGCCGATCCAATGAAGCCTTCCCTTATCCTTCTCCTTTTGATGCTCATGGCAGATGGAGTGTCATGTCGTCTAGAGTCCACGCTTTCGTAGCTCGTCTGCTCTCGTCTCTTCAAGTTCCTTGCGTATTATGTCGTTAAACTCATCTGGGTTATCCAGGTACAGATGGTGGCCAGCCTTGGGAATCAGGTGCACCTTTGTTGTACCGTTCTCATTACGCTTCTCCTCTTCTGTTCCATGGAGCAGCGCCTTCAGTCTTCTGTCGTTGAGCTTCTCTTGTGCTGCTAGACCACCAGCCACATCCATCCAGTCATTTTCACCGTACATGAAAACGATGGGGAGACCCGTTTCCCTCTTTGGCGGGGCGCCGTCGGGTTGGGGAATCAGTTGTCGTCCAACCTCCTGAATACGGTTGATGACCGGACGACGAGCGTATGCGCCAGGGGCGAGGATGTACGCCAGCGCATACTCGCCACTACCCTTTTGCTTAAAGATGGAGAAGGAATAGTCGTGGAGAGCCTGAGACTCGAGCTGTGGGAGATGGTTGAATCTCCGATAACTCCAGCCCGAGACAAATCGGGGGCCAAGAGGACCACTCATGCGAACAATGCTGAAGGGCGAAATGTTCTGGTCCCAAAGCCAGACGAACCAGCCTGGCAGAGGACGTCTCAAAACATTGGAGGCAGGCTTGTGCTTGGAGAGCGTACCGGCATGCTTAGTAGTACTCTGCTGGTCCTCGGTAAACTCGTTCGCAATCGACGAAGAGTTGGGGTCAGGCATGTCGGCGTTGACAGCATAAGGGTCCTCCGGTACACCGACCGGCGAGGCCAGAATAAGCTTCTTGAGGCGCCCAGGATACTTGATGGCGTAGGAAACAGCAAGATAACCACCCAGAGAATGGCCTAGCAGGGTGAACTGCTCCAGCTTCCTGGCCTTTCGCCATTCCTCCAGTGCGTCGACGAACCAGCTCTCAGCTTCAAGAACCTGGTCCTCCTTCTTCTTGGCGTGAATCTTGAATGGCGGTCGAGTCGAGTTACCCATGCCGAGCATGTCCAGCGCATACAGCTTCAGTCCCCTCATGCGAGAAAGCGGCTCAAAGTTCTTGTAAAAGAAGCCGAGGCCAGCGCCATATCCGTGGATCATGACAAGAGCATCTTCTGTCTCCTCCCCGACCCGTTCGACCGTGACTTCGTTGAGGGCGCGATTTTTGCCGGACAGGTGGACCATTGTCCGTCTCCATACTCGAGTGCCATATGGATCGGGGCGATCGGGGGTATCGATATTTGTAATGCTGTCGTTGGCTTCCTTCAGGTGAGGCATGAGCTTCAAAAGGTTGCGCTCAACAGCCTGAGGGGCAAGACTCGTCCACTAGACATTTTGTTAGTGCTATTCCCGCTGCGCTCCGATATTGCGCCGATTTAGACTTACCCATTGGTAGGCAGCGTCTTTGTAACCAAGAGGGAACAGAAAAGCAGAAGAAGGCTTGAGTTCAGGCTGATGTTTAAATTCCTCAGGGGCATCAGCGGCCCGAGGGGGTCGCACAGCACCGTCTGCGGTAGACATCTTGTAAGAAGAAGCGGGAAGCGAAGCGGCGAGAGTAAGACGCGATAGTTGCAACGCCGCGAAAGTCGGTTGAATCTTGAGCATGGGCGACAAAGCCGGGGCCCTGGCCTCTTTATGAAGCCCCAGGCAGGAAAAGCGACAAAAAGGGAGCCCCAATCAATTGATGACGCCTCGACCGTGACGCAAGTCGAGAACCGGAGTTAACGCAGAAATCGGCTTTTGGATGGTCCCGATGCCGACGCCCGGCGGCTGTGTTAATGGTTAATGGGATGAAGTCCGCTGCGGAATGGATGAGACGGGGATACCCATTGCCAAGTCCGCAGCAATGGATTGTAAGCGGATTGTAAGATGAGGCAGAGAAAAGAGTGTAAAAGGGCTCGCCCCCGAGGTTATGGAGTTGTTGAGGCAAGTAAAAAATAGTAGTGAACGTCAAGGAGCCTTGTTAGTGGGAACCTGGAAGACGGGAGGCGGGATATATCGGTTTCTGCCGCTCTTGCCTTGGCCTTGCCTTGTACTGGGTACCGGCTGCACCAACGATGTTTCCCAACGTGTTTGGGAGAATCCACTGCAATTGGCGCTCGGATCACCCTAGCCCAAGAGGTACCCCATACAAGTACCGACAGGCCGAGCTTGGGGCTTTCAAGTTCTTCAAGGCCTTCCATCTGCCCTGTGGGCAGTCACTGCAGAGCCAGAGACGCTAACCTAGAGGGGAGCTCCCTGTTCTTTTTGGCTTGTGATGACGATGGACCATCCACCGAGAAACGTTCCACCGCCCGCCACGTTCCCCAGAAAAAGTCACCAGTAAAACTAACATCAACCACCACCACAACCACCTCTCCCATCGCCCACGTTTTGCGCTACCCTGAGCCGTCAGCGGCTCCAAGTCCGATTAATCACCCTCGAAGCGACGAATCCCCTTGTCCCGTTCTTCCTTCCCGTCGCTTATCGGACCCGAACTTGACCGCCCATCGATCCCCCTCCCTTCGACTCGCAACTTGGCTCCTCTGCAGTGCATGGCCTCGTGCTTTCCCTAATCGGCTGCTCCTCAGCCTCTTGGGACCGACTCGGCCGACTAGACCTCTGGGTATCCCAATTGCGACATGGCCGACGACGTCGATTCCATCGTCAAGGGCGCCTCGGCTCCTAGCCAGGGCGTCAAGGAGGTTGCTGGCTCAAATTCTTTAGGCAAGCAGGGCGACCCTCTTATCCATACTCCGAGTTCGCCGTCCATGATTTACCTGAATCTGTTGATTCTCGAGGCTTCGCTACGTGCCCAATTTCTTGAGCTGCGCGCCAGAAAGCGCCATCATACCTTCTTCCTTGCGCTGCTGACAATCTGGATCGCCATGTTTGGATATGCTCTCTTCTTTGCCCCCCGAGAAGACGGTAGGGGCGTCGGTGGCTCCATCTACTGGGCCGTAGAGGGTGCCGAGAAGGTGTGTTTTATGGGTGGCATCATCACCGCGATTCTTGTATGGGCAACCGGATCTGGGAGCGCGCATCAGGTGGCCGCGACGCTGGTTTGCCGTCTCCAACAGAGGACTGCGCGGCTTTAACTGCAAGCTTGTCATAATACGGCGACCGTGGTGGGCTGAGGCGCTCTCGACCCTTGGTTTTTCTTGACTTATGGCCTCTTCTCGCATACCGCCAGCTCATCCTACCGATACGTCGAGCCCAGCCTCTTGCGCGAGGTCGAAAGGGAGCTTCAGATCACGAACGATAGCCATCCTACGTTGATACTCCCCACGAAGATGAGGAGCGGGGTGGCCATGAAGAGGACCTCGCGCCAGGTGGCGACTATGTCAAACTACTACTCCTTGCCAAGCCCTTCTCAGCTACCTTTAGAGAGAACTGGGAGCTTTACCGAACCGAGTATTGGGAGAAGGAGAATGAGCGGCGTGCACTGCTGCGCGAAAAGGTCAAGGAACGAGATCACCAGCTAGCAAGGCAGCAGTATGGGTGGTTATGGTGGCTCCCATGGCGACAGCCCCAGCTTCGACGACAGGACCCTGAGAAGGCAGCTCACCACCCGCGCCATCCCGTAACCGAAAAGGAACGTAGGCGCCGGGGAAGCAGTGTTCGTCGTGCCTCGACCAGTTCCACCAGGAGCCAGACGCCGACTCTGGATGGTGAAGATCTCCAGGTCAGTCGTCGATCTAGTAGTGGCTCGATTTCTGGACGCCGGAAGAGGCTCTCGACAAGCTCCAAGCCAAAGCGGCCCGGAAGCGACTCACGATCCGTCACGCCGGATTTCCCATCGCCCCTGGCTCGGGAGAGCAGCGCAACGCATACTCCAGATTTAGTACCAGAGGGCGGAAGGGAACTGCGAAGCTCAGGGTCGAGATCGACTGTTGGTTCGAGAGAGAGCGCCATAGTTGAGGGACGCGAATAAGTAGGACAAGGGGTTCTAATAACTAGCAAATGATATGTTTACGACTACTCTACGCATGTATGGCATTCGAATATCTGGCGGGGAGTTTCTATGGTGAAGTCTCAGAAGTGCGTCACGGCCACCCTATCAATCTCCCTTGACTCCTGGTCACTGAGAGGTGTCGCTCCTAGGGCGATGAGTGCTTCAGCTGTGTGTGGTTTCCATCGCTTGGTCAGGATCGTCACCAACGAGTGATGGGATCCCGGGTAGAAATCGCTGGGGGCGATATAATTGATGTCAGCGCCGAGGTCAAGTAGCGGTTGCATAGAAGCAGCTGAAGCATCGTTGTTTATGCCCAAGTATCGGGCTGCCCAGAGCAACGGTGGGTATCCATCAGCGTCTGGATCGTTTGGCCCTGCGTGTCCTCCCTCTATGATCATCCTGATGGCCTGCACGTTTCCGTTTATGATGGCGACATGCAGCGCCGTGGTGCCGCAGGGTCGTTTACTGGCCGTCTCGCGGATCTCTATCGAGGCGCCGCGACGGAGGAGCAGCTCGGTCACTTCGTTCTGCCGGCAATGAATGGCTGCAATGAGAGGCGAGAACGAGACGGGAGGCGGTAGCTCGAATATTCCACGGTCTTGAAAATCAATGCTGTAGGAATCTATACCGATTCCAAGGCCCAGGTCTCGCTGCGTCAAAGATTGAGCATCGATATCGGCACCGTGGTCCAGCAAGAACTCGACAGCATCGACTTGTCCATGCTCTGCAGCAACATGTAACGGCGTCCAGTACCACCCAGTCACGGCATCCGTCTGGGGATCAAAGTCGCGCGATGTGTCGTATACCCTGCTCGTCCACTCCTCAGCGGCAACGACGCGGACCGTCATATACTCGGCGATGTGCTTCAGAGTTCCGAGACGGCCATTCTCAGCAGCCCAGAATGTTATGTCGTGGTTCCCCTGCTTCGCTTGTCGCTTGTAAAGAAGCGGTATAGCGATATCATAGAGGTGGTGCGATGTCGCTGCGGTGCTAGCGACTGCTTGGTTTGAGCAGCATTCTAGGATACGACAGATTATCTCGGTGGGTAGACGCTGAAATGAGGTCATGGTAGTAGCTGTTTGTGAGTAATTATCTCAAAGCTCAACATTGCCATGTTCTTGAGTTTTGGATCTGATCTGCCAATTGAGGCGATTTGATGCAGGAGGTTGAAAAGGATCGTGACCCCCGCTTAGGCAGATGCGTTGTTGTCGTCCATCTCAAACCGTAGACTAGAAGATGAACACTCAACACGAAGGGAATCTGTTTCACGTAAACAATATTCCATCTGAGTAATTTCACCTTGACTGACGATGATTGACAGACAAAATCTTTGTCGGAGCGACATCTGATCCAGGCAACACACTATTTCCTGAGTTCGTATAGGATCGAACCAACATACCCTGGAACATGTCGCAAATTCTCTTCACCATCTTGATAACGAACGGCATGACCGAACACAATAGAGTACGTGACGGGCTTATAACTTTTCTTATCTTGCCCCAAACCTTATTTCTGTTACAGTGAGATCCGTGCCGTTCGTTATCATGGCGGACTCACCGAGACCAGACCAACTGCCGGAGTCTAGATATACGACCGAACCGCCAATAGCGTCTCAGATCTCGAACCTCGAGGACCAATAAGATGACGCCCTGCCTAGTAAACTACCTAAATTGTCGGGGTGGGCAATTTTCGCCGGCAGTGGTTAATTGTTCTTCCATGAGCCACGACAATACACTGAAGCAAAACTCGAGCTTCAAGCAAGCATCTTCTATCCGAATAAATAACCGCGTACTCGGATCAAGGGAGAGATACTCTCTTATTATTACATGCTACAACTTATTCATCTGGCTGCGGGATTTGATACGACCCAACGATCGTCAAACCTGACTCGCTGCAACCCTGACCAAGATCCTGGACCCATATGACACCAGAAAACAGAACCGCATACGTAAAAAACCTAGAATAGAGGGGGCATGGGACTCGTAGACTAATGAGAAAGACTCCCGCATCTCACCCCAGCTTTGTCCTGGTCCATATGGTACGAGCTTTCTCCGGGAACGCATACTACCTAGTAGATACCCGCCGGGCACACCTCGCCGTCGGCCACCAACGACGACGAGGCATTCATATCAAAGGTGGACATGTTTTGCGTACCCAGAGTCTATCAATTCCTTTTACTAGGCTAGCTTATTCGCTGAAATCCGGGGTAAAAAAACCTGCATGAGCGGTGCCGCCATCCGCCCGCCGCCCGTTGTTATCTCCCCGGCCTGATCTTGAATTCCTTTAACTGCACAGTCACTATCTTGTAGGTCGATCCATTTGGGGTAAGATCAGAGATAAACTATGGCACGAGGTTTTTCTATCTGCAGATGGGAGGATGAACGGTCTTGTTGTAGTTAAATAAGCTTGCTTCTGCACGACTAACAACGATTTCTGAATCCCTCATCCCTCGTCTTCCCTTCTTCCCCAGTGCCGCCTTCTAGAAGACTTTATAGAAGTTGCTTGCAATGTTTAGCTGGGAAAAGTTTCTCTCTGCGAAGCCGTCTCTGGACGTTCCAAGTCTGGAGACGGTGGATCTCAATGACAAGGAGATGGAGAAGAGGATCGTCAGGAAGCAAGATATCCGTATCCTGCCCTGGATCTGCATCACCTACCTGCTGAGTATGTGCCTATACGCACTCAGCTAAGCATCTACTGACATTTCCAAGACTACCTCGATCGAGTCAACCTGGGTAACGCACGCACACTCAACAATGACACCCCCGAGGACAACATCGTGGCCCAGCTCGACCTCACCGGCCAAAAGTACAACATCGCCGTGGCCCTCTTCTTCGTCCCCTACGTCTTGATGGAGTTCCCCAGCAACATCCTCCTCAAGTACTTTTCGCCCAGCAAGTGGATCTCGAGAATCATGGTCTCGTGGGGAATCGTCACCATCTGCACAGCCGCCGTTTCGACATATGCCGGTCTGCTGATTGTGAGAATCTTTCTCGGTCTCGCCGAGGCTGGTTTCTTTCCCGGTGTCATGATGTACCTTTGCTTTTGGTACAAGCCAGAGGAGCGAGCGACTAGAATGGCCATCTTTGCTTCCAGTGTCGCAGTAGCCGGCGCCTTTGGAGGTTTGCTGGCTACTGGCATCTCTTTCCTCAACGGAAAAGCTGGTTTGGCCGGTTGGCAGTGGCTGTTTGTCCTGGAGGGCATTCCCGCTGTTATTGTTGGTGTCTTGGTGTGGTTCTGGCTCCCCGATTACCCCCAGACCGTCTCGTGGCTCTCCCCCGAGGAGCGAGCATTCGCCGTCAAGCGCCTTGGCCCCTACGCACCCTCCATGGGCGACAAGCACTGGGACAGCAAGGTCGCCAAGGAGACCGTCATGGAGCCCTTCTTCTGGCTGTTTGCCATTCAGTACTTCCTCATGACCAACTCTCTCAACGCTTTCGGATACTTTGCCCCCTCGATCGTCGCCTCGCTCGGTTTCGAAGGATACACCGCCCAGCTCCTGACGGTTCCTCCCAACGTTTTTGCCCTTTTCATCATCATTGGCAACTGCCTTCACAGTGACAGGACCAAGGAGCGCTCGAAGCACGTTATTGGTGGCTTGGCCTTTGTGGCTACTGGATACCTTTTGCTCGCTGTTGTCACTAACTGGCGTGTTCGCTACTTTGCCGTTCATCATTGCCTGCACCAACGCAGCTGTTTTGCCTTTCGTTGCTGTAAGGAACTCTCTAGCATCTTTAAATGAAGAAATTGTTTATTGACTTTCTATCTAGCACCGAACGGCCACCGTCCGAGGCTCAACCGCTACAGCTCTGGCCACTGGAGGCATGATCGCCATTGCAAATACTGGCGGTATCTCTGCTCCCTTCCTGTTCCCTAGCAGCACCTCTCCCATGTACTCCATGGGCAACTGGACAGTCTTTGCCTTCCTCGTCGTGGCAGTAATCATGACTGGATACGTCTGGTACGTCTTTGGCAGCCACAGCGGTTACCGAACTGGAACGGCAGATGAGGGTGGCAACCTCGAGGTCCTGGACGCGGGCGATCAGGACCCCAACCAGGTCATGAGCGAGGCTATTGCCGTGGAGAAGAAGAAGGAGCAGATCAAGAGTGATGACATGGCTTGATGATTTGGGTTTTAAAAAAGAAAAGTTGGAATTTGGCTCTCATAACTTGCATTGTTATGATTCATGAGAATAGAGTATGAAGTTGCAGATGACAAATCAAAGATGCTGCTACTACCGACTTTTCATCCCGAAGATATCTGATTGAGCTGTATAAACAGTGTTAGTGACGTCGGTATTGTTTACATCTCCGACTTCGCTTGGCAATATATGCAACTTCTTGTGATGGTTGTCTACTTACAACCAGTCAGCGTAGAGTCATTTCCACCCTTGACAATGACAAAGAAAATACAGTAGAAAATCTGAAGCTAAAATCCAACTTGTTCAATTCGTTACGAATTGCTCTTGTAAAAAAGGCGACCGAAAATCGGGAGTAAAATGCTCCATTCAGGTGCGTCGGAACCCCCCCGCATCCCGGCATTTACTTCGGATAGTAACACGACGACGCATGTATAATCGGATAAAGAAACAACCATTCCAGCCTTTGTTATAAATGCTTGTTATTGTTTCTACTCTGATTGATCAAACCCTCAAGGATCCAAGAAAACGAATTCATCGCCGATATGTCTGACGTTAGAGACTTGGAGATCGCCATCATCGGCTCGGGTATGGGTGGCCTAGGAGCTGCCCTCGCCCTGGCTAAACGAGGCTTCAAACACATCAATGTCTACGAAGCCGCCAGTAACCTCGGGTTTGTTGGAGCCGGTATTCAGATGGCTCCCAATATGGGGAGGATTCTTGACAGGTTGGGCTGCTGGGAGGGCATTGAGAAGGAGTCAACTTGCGTGGCAGGGAGCAGCATCAGACGTATATCTTGTACCATTCGCCTCTTCAGAACTTAACTAACACTGATTAGAGGGAGCTACAAATGTCGAACTTGCCCATGTCGACATGCCTGACATCAAGGCCAAGTATGGCTACTCTCACCTTTGTGGCCATCGATCCTCGTTGGCTGGCCACATGTATGAGGCGTGCAAAAAGGAGAGCAGCATCAAGTTCCACTTCTCAAGCAGCCTACTGGAAATTACCAGCTTCTCCCCGAGGGTGTCATTCAAGATCCAGCCCAGAGACTCGGAGCCTTACACGTGCCACACTGACATTCTACTCGGTGCCGATGGCATCAAGAGTGTGACGCGAGCCCAGCTGCTGCAACGGGTGGGTGCTGAACCTGAAGAGGCCGAGACTGGGCAAGCTGCCTACCGAATCATGCTCAAGAGGGAAGATATGGCCCACGACCCCGAGCTTCTGGCTTTGCTTGATAGTGACGAGGTGGTCAGATGGGTTGGAGAGAAGCGGCATATCATTGCCTACTCCATCGCCAACAAGTCCATCTATAACTTGTCGACAGTCCAGCCAGATGAGAACTTTGCCACAGCTCCATCCATCACCTACACAACCAAGGGGTCGAAGAAGGTCATGCTCAAGGTCTTTGAGACTTTCTGCCCTCTCGTGCAAAAGATGCTCAACTTGGTCCCCGAAGGAGAGGTCTGCGAGTGGCGCCTGAGGATGTACAAGCCTCTACCAACCTGGACACAAGGGTCCGTCGCTCTCGTCGGAGACGCCTGTCATCCGACATTGCCGCATCTGAGCCAGGGAGCAGCCATGGCCATCGAGGACGGCTCGACAATCGCCGAGGTGCTGCTACAAGCCCCTGATGCTCGGCCCGAAACTCTCGCCAGATGCCTCAAGGTGTATGAGCTATCTCGGAAGGAGTGGACCTCGAACCTCGTCCAGATGGCATACATGTCCGGACGAACGTTGCACCTGGGCGAGGGCAAGGCCAAGGAGGAGAGGGACAGGATGTTCAAGGAGCACAAGAGCAACGGCGCCGTGCCAGACAAGTGGGCGTCTCCAGACGTGCAAAAGATGATTTACACAAACGACTGCGTCGAAAAGGTCAGGGCTGGATTCGAGACACTCTTTGCCGGGGTATAGTATCAGATCGGTTTGAGATCTGCGGCCCAACACATGCACAACACACACAGCACATACTAGTCTGCATTCGTTCAGGTGAATTATATGATTAGAAGTTCGTGCTTTGATATCAAGGAAACAAGCAAAAAACAGCTGAATGAGTCCTTTCCGGGTACCTAATCAAAACGAAAACCCCAACGCCTTTAACATTCCAGTGAATTCTGCCCATCTTCAGATGCGCCAACGCTGCGCTCGACCCCTTAATCCCCTGCCTTTTGCGAAATCGGGCGCCCAATTGCCATCAAAATCTTGAGAGAATGTTGCGCAGTGTAGTGACGGTGGTATCGCGGTGGTAGGTGTTTGCGTAGTCGGGTTTTTGTTTTTGTTTAGAAGAGGCAGTCCAAGCAGCAGCAGCAGGCCAGACCGGCGAGCAATCCAGTCATGGGCCACCTCCGGAACCACCACCTCTTCTATCGTCTTCGGATAGTAACCTTGAGGAGGAGGACCACCGGGCTGGCCATAAGGACCTGGCTGAGGAGGATAGGGGCCCTGTCCAGCTGGGAAGGGACCTTGCTGCTGGTTGTAGTATCCCATCTGAGGCCCTTGCTGATAGTAGCCTTGCTGGCCCGGCGGAGGGCCCTGCTGTTGCTGGTATGGATCTTGCTGATAGCCACCGTAGGTAGGCTGAGGGGCACCTGGGGGAGGGCCGTAGGCGGGCGGCTCGTCTTGCTTGTAGGCCATGGTGAAGCGGTGATGCGCTGTGTGACTCTGAAAAGGAGAGGGAGTGGTGGATCGCGAATAGGGAGCGCGTACGAATGAGGGTCCGATCTGTGGTTCGCGAGAAAGGATAGGATATCAGTCGATATGAACAGAAGGAGAGATGTAGATAGTGAGGAGACGAGACGAGGAGAAAGGAAAGACGACGGTGAGGAGAGGAAGCTCGTAACTAGTAGTAAAGTAAGTGTCTGGTGTCCGTCGGTCGGTGCTAAACTCTCCCTCTCACATGGCCCCTTGCACGCCACAGGCCGCGTTTGCGGGACTACGCGGCACCGGATTGGTGTGCGCAACGAGCTGCGCCACGCTTGGCCCTTCTGGGCCCGAACGCCCCCGTTCACCCAAAAGCTTGGCATCTCAACTCGGAGGGCGCTTGGAAGGCCTCCCACTGTGATTGCCAGCGCCAACGTGCATCTACGACGCTGACTTTTTGGAGATTTCAATGTGCATTTGGCTGTCCTCGATGTGTTTCAAATTTCCACCGCTTCTTACACGAGCTATTTTCAAACCAACAGATGCATGAAACAGTCTCGGTTGGGCGAGTATACGAGTTGAACACTGCGCCACTCCCTCGAGGCGCTTGTCGCTTCGTGCCGATATTCCCGTGGGAATCAGTGACGTTCTGGCTTGACAGAATGGCACGATTCCAAATCCGAAAGCGGCATACGCCTCCAACTGAAGGTTTAAAAAAAAAAAAAGACTCGGACTTGATGTATCACACTACAATGGCTGGGCATCTTCTCAGGGGCGGAATAACGTAGGCCCTGTGGCTGGTGCACATCATGTGACTTTGCTCCTTCGGAGCTGCTGTGTGGCTTGACACTTGCCCCACCACCGTTCAATCGCCGCACCACGAAAAAGTGATTAAATTCATCCATCACCGAGAAACCCCACGATCACGAACCGACGCCCCGACGAAGTTCTACGACGCATCCCTACGGCACCGCGAGAAAACGACGATATAGAAACAGTCGCCCGGATACGCTCGATTCATCATGGCTGCCGCCGTTGCGAACAAGCCCAAGTGAGTGCAGCGCAGTCCGGACTGGGGTATCGATATGCCCTCTGACTAACCCCACCATCAAACAGGCACGACTGGGCCGACGACGACGATATCGAGGAGACCTCCACCGAGCTCCCTCCCCCCCAGACCATCTCCAACAAGGACGGCACCAAGACCGTCATCACATACCGCTACAATGACGACGGCGAGAAGGTCAAGACGACTCGCCGCATCCGATTCATCACCCACACCGAGACCGTAAACCCCCGCGTCGCCGACCGAAAAACCTGGTCCAAGTTTGGCCTCAGCGCAAAGGATCCCCCAGGCCCTGCCCCCGATACCACATCCGTCGGTGAGAACATCATCTTCCGACCAAGCATCAACTGGCGCAAGGATGCCAAGGACGAGACGGCCGACCCAACGCCCAGGCCATGAAGGACAAGCTTAAGGACAAGAAGGTCAAGTGTCGTATTTGCAACGGCGAGCATTTCACCGCCAGGTGTCCGTACAAAGACACCATGGCTCCCATCGGAGAGCGGCGCCGCCGACGTTGCCGCTGGCATGGGCGACGAGCTTTCTGCTGCCGCTGCTGGTGGTGCTGGTGCCAAGAAGGGTTCATATGTACCTCCTGCGCTGCGTGGCACCGGAGGAGCTGGCGAGCGGATGGGATCCAAGTTCGGCGAGAGGGACGACTTTGCTACGCTGCGCGTCACCAACGTGAGTGCTGCCACCCCGAGACGCTTGCGTTATATGCTGACTTTATACCACAGGTCTCCGAGATGGCCGAAGAGGGAGAGCTGCGCGATATGTTCGAGCGGTTCGGTCGTGTCACCCGAGTGTTCCTTGCCAAGGACCGGGAAACCGGCATGGCCAAGGGATTCGCCTTTATCAGCTTCGCAGACCGCGGCGACGCTGTCAAGGCCTGCGCAAAGATGGACGGATTTGGTTTCAAGCATCTCATTCTCCGGGTGGAGTTTGCCAAGAAGGCTCAGTAGGGATTTTAAATTCTTGTTGTCACGGGTTAGTTAGGGGGCACGGTAATGCATTGGTTGAGGGCTTCAACCTCATGATTCGACGTCTGGGTACGGTTCTGAGATGAGACGGGGACACACAAAAGTGATATTGCCTGCTTCGATTTGTGATTTTGGACGAGGCGAGAATGTTTGGACCAGATCGTTGAATGATTACTGTTGCATGACAAGTGCTGCGATATGCCTGTGATCAATCTGGGTCGTATCTGTCTGCTCGTAGGTCGGTGATGTCCATGTCGTTCGATTAGGCTCGGACAACCCTGGGCAGGTACGCAGCCATGTTCAGGCCAAGAAAGCTTAGACTTGACAAGGGCCTGGATATGATGGGAAAGGCCTTCTAAATCATGGCCTGGAAATGTATGCTCTCTAAAGCTGCTAGACAATCGGTTCTGTACTGTTGGAGCCAGTTCACCAAAGTCGTCTGTCAAACGCGAACCGGGCTTTAATTCATCAAAGAAAAAAGTACTCAAGGCAAAAAATAACACTTGTTTGGTGAAGTTGAAAGGTCTCTTCAAGTCATTGCCGTGGCCTCGAGTCTGATGGTCCCTTTACCTGGTTTCCCCTCTTTGAGGAAAAGGGAGTGGGAGGAATTGCCACGGCCGAGCCCCTTTCTTACCAAACAACTTTGTCTGGTCAGGTACTTCAAGTATGTTTTGATCAGGAACTTTAGTAGCGTCCCGGCTTGCCACTTATTACTTCGTACATACCGAGATAGTTCAAAGACCGAATAAAGACTCGATGGCGAAATCAGAGAAGCCCAACAGAGTCACTAATCGTCTTTGATTCCCGATCGAAATTGCGGTGTCCTCTTAGTAGGAATAATGCACACTGAACTTGAGTGCCGCGAGCGATGATTGACGTGTGGTATGCAAAAGGTCCAATGCATTGCCGAGGCCTTTCATCATAGCACTCTATTCTTCCAACTGGACGATTCGTAAAGCAAGGCACTGCAGACTTTAACCGTGCCAATAGGGCTCCCTGAGAGTCGGCCCGTGACTCGACCCAAATATAGGAATTATTTAGCGATTTCCCAGACTTGAGAATTATGTGAGTCGTTAAGAGCTCGTAATTCCAGGGGACTACCGCGAGCTGGTATCCTTGCCCACCAGCAGATGTCTCGACTCCGAGACGGGTGGAATATCAACGAAGGAGAAAGAGATAGCAATTAAAAGATTAAAACAGGCCAGGGGCCAATGAACTTCAGCTTCCCAACAACTTGTGAACCGCTTATTCTAAGATGAAAACTGGCTCAATAGCGGGGACGAGACACTGCGGGATAAATGTCTCTCTCGCCTCTAGTAGTCGGGTCAACGGGATTCATCGAGGCGGATTGGAAAAGGCCACTGTAAGATTAGCCATTGGCGTGTTTCGCTCTCAACAGAATCAACTAGCTCGTGAAAGCAAGGATCGCAGGTCGAGACCCTTGAAGGCTTGATGACTAGGGCTTGGGGTGATGGACGATCGCGAGAGAGTCGCTTCCGGATCCAGCTCAGGGTCTCGTGCTCACGGCCTTGGGATGGCTTCAGAGGTGAACAAGTGAGTCGGCTGGAATCGAGACTTTGACGGCAGCAACTTTGCAAACGTATCAAGTCACAATGACCTCAATGTTGACTTTGAATCTCAGCCGTAGCAGGGCGAAGCATTGATCTGAGATGCTGCCTCTTTCCTCTGTTGCTCAGATTCACATGTGATTGTACCCCACGGATCTCGTTTAAATGAGGGTCCATTTTGTGTGCTGGCCTTCAAGGATCAGTGAGACGTGAAAGAAGCCACTGGACGGACCTCTTCCATGGTCGAAGCTCACAGGAGTCGCATCCGAGCCCCACCGCCGACTGGTGGGGTAGCTCCCGCGGTACCTATCGGGAGGCGTCCTCCATCACGGCGCCGGGCGCCGGCTGCAGTCCGTCTCTGCAGCGGCATGGCAGGTTCCGGGTAGAATCGGCGTCGAGGAGCTGTCGTCGGTCGGGTCATGTGAGGCTGTAGACGTCAGGAGATGTTCGGTAGAGCAATGGTTCGAGCAGGGAACTCATCCGATGGAGGCTCTGTTCCCAAGTAACGGACCGAGCAGGGAGGGCACGCGACTGAGGCGCCGAGAGGTGGAGAAGTTGATGGAAGTCCAAAGTCTTTCTTTGAGCGGTGTTTGGAGCCATTCCTAGCCCCACGCATTGAGTAAGGCTGGCTGGCTCCACGGTGTCACAGTGGGCTTAGCGGCTCCTGCTCCCTTGCAGCGCTCGCTCAGTGGCTCCAGGCCCCGTTGAACGGTTGCAGCAGGAGCTGCAGCCGGGAGGGAAACCACTCCCCGCCTGTATTGAAGGTGGCATGTGTTACACGGCGGGCAAGTGTGTCTCTCCGGGCTCTTTGCCTCCGTCAAGTTCTACCACACCCTCTTTCATCCTTATTCGCATCCATTCCCACAGACCAAACAGATCAGCGACTAACTGCAAGCCCAGAGGAACCTTCAAAGTCGCGCCATTGGTGGCTTCTTGCACGTTCTCCTGCAACAGGTCCGGGGAATAAATCGAGGCACAGCGCGGCTCCCCTGCTAAATCCCTCCTCTCCCCTCACTCACGACGCATCAGCTAGCCCCAGCTTCCAGCAGCTCAAGCTCCAGACCCTGTCCTGCCCTGTCGTGTCCAGTTCCAGTTCGGAGCAGACAGAACAGAGCTCAACCAACTGGCCCCGTGCTCTTTCAGCGGAGCCCTGACGTCGTTTCGAGCGCACGAGGGGCCTCCCCAACAGTTGTCCGTTTCTAGGTTCCGTCCCGTCTTCACTCGCCATTTCTACTTTCTAAACCCTTTCTTTCTCTTTTTCCTCGTCCTCAAGGGCGTCCAATTCATCAACACACATCTTGTCAATTCAACATTGCTCTTCTGCTGAGCTTCAAGCAACCTCAGTCATGAGCACTGCCGCCGATCTGCCCTCCACCGGCCCTGGGCTTCGGCTTCGGCAGCCTGGGGTCGAGCCGTTGGCCGATCAAGACAAGCTCCCCTCACAACCAGGGCACAGTCGCGAGTCGTCAGATGCCAATGCCGATGCCCATGTGTCATCCGACAAGGCAAGCAAGACGTATGGACGAACCCCGGACGGCACAGGTACGCTTTGATCGTGGCAGAAGATGGTTTGTCGCGTTGGCTGACTTTCACATGTCAAAACAGTCTTCATTGTCCCCACCACTCATGACATGGTTTCTCAACTTCTTGATCCTCGACAACCAAAGAACTTTTCTGATGCAATTGTCTTGACTATCCTTGGACTTCACATCTTGGCTGCCTATTTCCTTCCCTTTGCCTACAAGCGCATTGTCTTTGCCTTTGTCTTTCTCTTCTGGCGAGCCTGCTACAACATCGGAATTGGCGTTCTCCTTCAGATTCAGTCAAACCATCGCCGTCTCGTCACTTGGGCTCGTCGTTGGAAGCTCTTTGAGAACCCAGCCACCGGCAAGAATCCCCGACCATGGCTCTACAATCTGCTCAAGAACGAGCTCGAGACAAAGATTGAGGAAGATTACGAGTTCGAAAAGGCCCCTATTGAGTACAACACATGGCTGGGTCTTCCGAGGGTAGTTGACTTGATCCTCATGTGTGATTTCGTGTCCTACTGCCTCTTTGCAATCGTCTGTGGTCACAGCCCCGAGGGTGAGAATCCCCTGATTGGCTTCTCTCGATGGGCCATTGGCATCTCTCTCATCGGCTTCAACCTCTGGGTCAAGCTGGACGCTCATCGCGTCGTTAAGGATTTTGCCTGGTACTGGGGAGATTTCTTCTACCTCATCGACCAGGACTTGACCTTTGACGGCGTCTTTGAGATGGCTCCCCACCCCATGTACTCGATCGGCTATGCTGGTTACTATGGCATCTCCATGATGGCCGCCAGCTATGAGGTGCTCTTCATCTCCATCCTCGCTCATTTGGCCCAGTTCGCCTTCCTCGTGATTGTTGAGAACCCTCACATTGAGAAGACATACAACCCTCCGCCCCCTCGCAAGCGAACTGCCTCTGAGAGTCAAGGTGATGTTGTGCCCGCCGATATCAAGTCGCTTGAGGGCGCATTCGATCAGCAGACTCTTACCCCTACACACAAGGAATCGCCCGCTCCGGTTCACAACCTCGTTGGCTTGAACAACATCGACCTGTTCCGGGTCCCTGACTTTACCGTCATTGTTCTGCCATCCTATGTAGCTGTCCTCACCTTTGTGACGCCCGAAACCCCCGTCTGGCAAGCCATCTTTGTCCTCCACGCACTGGCGTGGCGCGTTTGGTATCATCTCGGCCTCGGCCTCATCCTGGATAAGCAGTCAAAGACCAAGATGTGGACGCGTCACTTCCTCAAGTTCGGCGAGAGTGCTGGCGAGGCATGGCGTCAGTGGAAGGGCCTTCACCACATCAGTATGATCATGTGCAACACTGCCTTCATCGCCGCGTGCTGGAAGATGTACTCTCCTCCTGAGGACTGGGCCTACGGTCTAGTGATGCTCAAGCACGTTCTCGGTGCCGGACTGGTGGCCCTCCAGCTGTGGACTGCCTTTAGCGTCTATGACTCTCTTGGCGAGTTCGGATGGTTCTGCGGTGATTTCTTCTTTGACCAGCAGGCCAAGCTGACTTACAAGTCCATCTACCGATTCCTCAACAACCCTGACCGATTCTTTGGAACTGCTGGTGTCTGGGGCGCCGCGCTCATCACCTGGAGTCGATCGATCTTCCTCATGGCCCTGGTGACCCAGATCCTGACTGTCTTCTACATCTCATATATCGAGCGACCGCACATGCAAAAGATCTACGGCCGCAGCCTTCGCAGAGAGGCGGGACTTACCAAGTTCATCAAGCGTTCGCTTCCCCCACCCGTCAAGGGATGGCAGGAGAGCGTCGACAAGGTGCTGGACGATACTACTCAATTTGTCGAAGACTTCCTCGATACTGCTCGACCCAAGTTTGCGGCTGGTGTCAAGACTATTGTCAGGGACACTTCGGCACTGTTCAACATGGCTCCCGCCCGACTCACCATCACACGAATCGCCCCCGACTTGCAAGGACACGATCCCAAGCTGTACTCCCTCTCAGTGCAAGGCACGCCCTCGATGGGTGCCTCTATTGACGACAAGTTCACTGGAAAGGAGAGTTTGACTGGCAGGTTCCCCAAGCAAATCAAGACTATGGTCTACGAGTACGGCGCGCCTCTTCGAGTCAAGTGGAGGGCACCCGCGGGCCACAGCAAGAAGGACTGGATCGGCCTTTATATGGTTACGGACAACCGTTCTAGGGAAACGACCGAGGTGCCATCTTTGGGACGCTGGGCACCTACCAATGCTGGCGTTTATGACTCGTTGACGGCCGACGTTAGCATCGCTGTAGAAGAGCATCCTGTTTCGACAACCGAGGCAACCGAGATCGACATGGTGGAAGGCGAAGTTGAATTCCGTGGGGACAAGCTGTGGTGGACACAGGGTGTTTTCGAATTCCGATACCACCATGATGGACACCACACTGCTCTCAGCATTTCCGAGCCCTTTGAGATCCGTATCAGCAAATTTGACGAGGAGGACGTTGATGTCGGGGCTAAGGGACTGTACGAGCAAGCAGTCGAGTCAGCTCTTCTGCCCGTGGTTCAGAACTGCCTGGACCGTGACCCTGATATTGCACCTAACCAGCCTGAGGAACCATTTGGTGGCCACGTTGAGCGAGACACAAAGTACGCCAAGAGAATTGTGTATGCGATCCGAGAAATGTTTGGCATCGAGTTTGCACCACCTGTCGTGGCTGCGGATGGAAGTGTGAGGAAACTCGCATGGAGAGTCTCCAACGCAAAGGAGGTTTTGGTACGTGCAAGAAATATTGATTCTATTGATTGTAACTGGACACTAACTGACTCTGTCTAGGCACCTTACAGCATGTCCCGCTCAAGAGGAACCACTACACCTGCAATCCAAGATTTCCCTGCCGAAAAGGCCTGAGTTGGAAGTGAGAGGAAGTGATGATTGGAGCGTTAAGAGTCTAAGAATGCGTTGTGTTGAAAAGGGGTGATGGCGGCGGGGTGAGTTCAAGATCCATATGATGATACCAGGAAAATGTGATAAAAGATGAGGAAAAAGGGGAGTAAATACGGGCTTGGACATTTTTCCAGCTATAGGAGTTGATACAAAAAAGACAATGACATCTGGTGTTTATGACCATTTCTTTTGAGGAAGCTGTTGGGTGTAGAAGATGGTGGGCTGATGAAACGCGCTTCATGATTCGTGGAATGATGTGAGAATGAAAGCGGCCGTGTCATGATGCTGCTGCTACTGCGGCTGCTGATGGATGTCCATGAATGCAGGGCCCTCGGCCGTTGAACCCACCCACCGGGATATGGTTAATTAAGAATGGAAATGGATGCATGTGAAACGGGCACATGATACTGCACGTACGAACGGTGACCCGTTAAAACGTGGAATGGATGGATCTCAGATGTTGGGTGTCACTGCATCCATGGAATGGTACGGCATGGCATGGCATGGCATCGGCCTGAGGGAGGCTTTTGCTGTGGCTGTTGAAGCTGTCACCAGCCCCTGTCTGTCCTGTCTGTCCCTGTCTGTCTCAGGACTACCACTGAAAAGAAAGGGCAAACAATCCTCCCCAGCTTCAACCAACTTGACTCGTCCATGGACACTCATTCTTGCTCTCATTTCCTTTTATTCCCTTAACCCGCAATCGCTTCCTTCATCACCCGCTCCCCCTCTCCACCTGCTCCGCATCAAACTCCATCCCATCCCATCCCATCCCCCTGCAGCAACTCTCGGCTAAAAGACCCCCTCCCCCTGTCCAGCCCATTTAGGCAATGCTAGAATCTTAGCGCCGGATAGCTAGCGTCAAGGTCTGGTTGCTTTGCTTTGTCGTTGTTGACCATCGTCGTCAACTTTCAAAAGAGTTCCCGATCTCTATTATCGACTTGCCGCTTTTAATACGCTGCCGAGAGCCGGAAATCACATCACACACATAATGGGGTTGCTTCACAGGCGGGCTTTCTCGTTAGGGAACCCCTTTCGGGACAACAGCACCGTGATGCTGGTCTCGACCCTGTTCTTCGCGGTGCCGGTATTTCTGCTAATGCTTCACTGCGCGTACCACACCCTTTACCGCGGGTATGCGCCTTGGGGCATGACCCACGGCTATTTGGAAGACCATGTGCTCTCGGAATCTTTCCTCTATGTGGCCTCCTACAGCGGGGTTGTCACTACGCTTAACATCACGGGCGTCAGACAGCAAGGGGCCGCTGTCGTGGTTCTTCCACCTGTGTCGACAACCGAGGGATGTGCTGGGAGCCCGTCGTGGCTTGCACTAGCTGACCGGGACTCGCTTCTTTACTGCCTCGACGAGGGGTTGAAGGATGGCAAGAATGGCTCGCTCGTGTCCTTTAGGACAAACCGGGATGGGTCCTTGACGCCGTTAGACAAGGTTTCCACTGTCTTTGGACCTGTCAGCGCTTCGTTGTATGGTGACCGAGACCAAAGCCTTGTGGTGGCTCATTAGTATGTTACCCCTTTGTGACGAGGTCCAGAAGCTAACAGAGCATCCAGTGGTGGTTCAGCCCTTTCCACTTGGGACATTCAGGACCCGGCCAAGATATCTCCCATTCAAGTTCAAAAGTTTGCACTTGCTAAACCTGGCCCGAATCCTTCCCGGCAAGAGGCACCGCATCCTCATGCCGCGGTTATTGACCCCAGTGGTCGATTTGTCCTGGTGCCAGATCTAGGCGCTGACCTCATCCGCGTATATCTTGTCGATCACGCGGGCCCTGGCTTGATAGAGCTTGGGCCTCTGGCCGTTGCTGCTGGCAGCGGGCCTCGACACATCGCCTTTGCTGTCAAGGACAAGACGTTCATGTATGTTGTTACCGAGTTGGGCAACACAATCGTCGGTTATGAGGTGGCGTACGGCCAAGACTCCATCGCTTTTGAGGAAATCTGGAAGAGTGGCGTCCACGGAAAGGACGAGGATGTGCCAGAGGGTGCGGCGGCTTCTGAAGTTGTCGTCTCTGTAAGTGCCGACTTCTTGGATTCTGAAGGATGGTTCAACGTCAGCTAACATTCTTCAAACAGCCTGACATGAGATTCCTTATCCTCTCTTCCCGTAACGAGAACACTCTCAAAGTACCCAACTTTGATCCCGGCAACACCACGAGTATCGTCTCGGACCCACTCGTCAACTTCGAAATAGATGACGAGACAGGACACCTCAACCTACGTCAGGAGGTGCCTTGCGGAGGAGGATTCCCTCGTCAGTTCACCATCAACAAGGCCGGGACCTTGGTTGCGGTGGCACTTCAGAGTGATGGCCGAGTTGTCGTCATGGAGAGAGATGTCAAAACAGGCTTGCTGGGCAAGTTTGTTGCGTATGCCGAAGTGGAAGGCGGAGTCACAGCCGTCGTGTTTAATGAGTGATCAGGCCATATTTCAAACAAAGTCAGCATTGATCGTCCCCCTTACGAGCGGTTCCGGTCCTCTTCCGTGATGCACCTTGTCTCTGTTGGGCGTGAGGGCATACATGAGAGTCATGTAGCTGTCAGACGGGTGCCGCCCACATTCCCGAGATGTGCGTCCTGTTAGAGTCGTTCAAGCATCAGCCGCATCCGCATTCGATCAGACGTCAATGCGTAGAACATCGCGTCCGGGTCGACGGCTTCCGAGGCCGATGAAGGATGAAGCCGAGCAAGTTGGGTTGCAGTGCCAGGGGCATGTCGCCTTGCTCCGCTGCCATGTCCCCAGGTGATCGACCATCTCGGAGCTGTGGCGATCGTGCTATCTGCAGTTTTGATGCAGGGGGAACGCCCTGAAGCATGTTATAGCATCAGTGCATTAATGTTTCTTCCTTGCAGATACATACGAGCGGGATGAACTTGTTTCAAGGCAGCACACGGGGCTCTCGGAGCCGAGTAGAGAAGCTTTCTACGGATCCATGCAAGACCCTTATTTTACTTCTATTACAGAACCGACTCGGAAGTTGGCAGGTTCCGATAACCCGACAAGGTTCTATTCGCAGTTTTCAATAGTCCAGGTCGTGGCAGGCAAGCCTTGTGAAGCAACGGTTGGGGTGCATAGACCCGCCGAAGCAAGTGTAGTCATGATGCATGGTTGAGGTTTTCCGTGTGATGAGACTACAGCAGCTGCATGAGAGCAGGCTCGCAAAGATTCCTAAAGTTGTTGCGGTGAGCGCCGTGGCTGAGACTGTTGTTATCTTCAACATCTAGCGACTGCTCAAAGGCTGTCAACCCAGGTCAAGCTCCTTGAAGTCGCATTAGGCGTGAGCGTCAGCCCGCGTGTCGGTACTTGGACTGAGCGAAATGATCTGGGAGGCGTCAGTCAGACAACCTTGGCCAACCTTTTCCTCTGTTGGAGACAACGTGCCACACCCCAAGCTTCCCCGCAGGTTTGACAGGCATTCCGAACTGGACCAGCATCATGTTCAGCGCCCCCAGACCGGGAGGGGGTGCACTGGGCCCCCAGGTCGGCTACAGGCAGAGGATCGGATTGGGTAGGATTACAAGGCTCTACCGAAGTTGCCCTCCTATTCGGGCCGTTCGTATGCTGCCATCGTGAGGGCGACTCGCAGGACAGTGCGTTCAGATGCTGACCGGTGCCCATTGACGACCTATATTGCCCCGGCGTATTGCCTTGAGAAGAGGCTGTTGGCTCCATCGTAGCTTCATCAGCCTTCCCGTCTTTCCGGCGATTCTTGAAGATCTCTGAGAGTCAAAGGAAGAGACATGATCCGAGGTATCGTGATGGGTGGAGAGTTTTTTGGTCCCATGGCTCCCGAGTGACAGGGCACGGCTATTATCCGAGGCGATCATCAAGTACCCGAAGCAGCAAGGCTTGATTGACCACGAGGTCTAGACCGAAGCATCTTCATCTCGTCTGGTCAAGCTCTGCCGGACAAGGTACAGATGTTGCGAGACCGAGATACTAAGGGAGCTTACATCACAGTAGCTTTGCGGTTTAGCAGCCAGTTGCCTCTAGCAACTGAGTTGTATAATGAAAACTTTTAGATGAAAAGAAATTGGACAAAACCAAACAGTTCAAGGATGTGAAATGACGCAAGTTGGATGGATGGGATGGAAGAGAGCAGGTAAAGGAAGGCATAGCACCGTGTACACGTTGGAGCGCACTGGGCTACAGCACGCTAGCAACAGCAACATGTCGCGCATACAGCTGCACCCCAGGTGGATCCGGTCCCTGTAAATACAGTGCGGATGTCTCACAACGCACGTGCTTGGCTTCAGATTACAACTTTTGCCTTTCTTCATGCACACTCTTTGACCTCAAACAACCTGGAACTCGAACGTCCAAGATTGTGACAAGTCTCAAGAATATCCCGAGAAAAAAATGGAACGATGAGACTTTCAACGACCGTTCTCGCATGGCCAACTTCTCCACACACAACAACCAGCTGTGATATGACCGGCCCACCAATCCGTCCTTGAGGCGACCCTCCCTCATCAAAAGATTGTCCCCTACTGGGCTGCTTCAACGGGAACAACTGGCTCGGGCTGCCTCGTGCGGGTGATGACAAGCTTGGGCAAGGGGCGAGCGTCAAGCGGCCGATTCCAACTTAGCTTCTGGGGGACGGATCGGGCCAGTGCTCCAGAATGGCCAACGGAGTCTCGCGAACCCGGCGAAACGAGAGGGCTTCCCCAGATTGGATCACCCGAGCTGTCACGATCAAGTCAAGACGAGACGGAACGAGACGAGACGAGTCGACGGCATACACCACCACCATCATCATTTCCCAGAGCTGCGCCCGACACAATCGAGTCCAGCCAGTTCAGTCTTGCCCTCGGTTGTCATGCCATGCCCTGCCTTTCCCTGCCTCGCCGGCTCTCCATGCTCCGTGGTCTTGGGACTCTGGGGGCCTGGCAGCCGTTGACTCGTCTAATTGGATCCCTCAAACACCCGCTATGGTAGGCCAGCAAACGGTCCATTTCTCCAGAAGTTCCCAAATCGTTAAATCTCCTCCGCCGATTCTCCACCACCCTCTTCCACCGCCGGCCGCACCAGGGTCCGGGGTTGTCGAGTACAGTGGTAACAGAGTCCTCTCAGACCCTTGTCCTTGCCGCTCCCCCATACATAACCATAGCTCCTCCATTTCGGTCGTCGGACGGAACGCCTCTTGCGACGTCAAATATTTGAACATCGCAATGCCCTCATTGTAACGGTGACGCCTGACATACAAACATTTCACTCTCAGGCTTGTCGCCCTTCTTGGAAGACACCACTAGTCGCCCGCTGTCAGCTTTGGCCTTGACTCTGCTCTGGAGCTTTCATCCCATCGCCTGATCCTCGTCTTACCGACCACCTCTCCTTTGCCTTGGCCCGAAATGTCGCCTCGCTGACAAACTCTCTGGGATTGTGCGCGCCTTCAGCTCTCTCCCCCTTTGAGACCGACCCAGCATCGACCTCATCCATTGCCGCACTCGGAACCAGAGGCAGCTACCCCATCTCGCCCTATTTGCATTACCACGTCATGTCTCCATCTTCGACGGGCGAATCTCCTCACTCAGCCTCCATGACTGCTGCGGCCAGGCCGTTTGCCGTCCCTTCACGCGACAGCTTCTCGCTAGAGATCCCGGCGGCTTCACTCACGGCCATGTCCAACGAGTTAGGAATAAAATCCCCTGTTAATTTCAAGAACCAGCGCACAGCAAGTTTCAGCAGAGACACCATGTTGAGCTCGGCGCAAAAACCCCGTCATCTCTCTCAGTCATCTGAGAACAGAGCCGACACCATGACCAACGGCACACAGAAACTCCCGAGTGATGAAGGCTCGAACCCGCTCAAGAGGAGGAATACCGAAACAGGTGTCGACTATCCTCGGCGCAGAGCCACCATCGCTGTGCGTTGCGATATGAACCCGCTGTTGCTCATTCCGCATGCTTACCATTCTCTAGTGCGAGGTTTGCCGTTCGAGAAAATCCCGCTGTGATGGGACTAAACCCAAGTGCAAACTATGTACCGAGCTTGGTGCTGAATGCATCTATCGAGAGCCGGGTATTAAACTGGATGCCGGCGACAAGCTGATCCTCGAGCGGTTAAATCGTATCGAAAGCCTGCTGCAGATGAGTATGGTGAGCACATCACCAAACGGTCTCAACCTGACCCAAGACTCGCCTGGTATGAGCAATGGCACGGGGCTTAGTGGTGACAACCTTGTCATGGCCGTCAACCCCACCAACTTTGTCTCTATTCCCAATGGTGGATTTGGCACATGGTCCGCCCAGCCGATTGGAACGAACATTTCTACGATGCCCAAAGTTCACACCAATGCTGCCATGCATTTGTTGCAATGGCCTCTCATCAGAGATTTGGTCTCTCGGCCATATGATCCGCAAATCCTCCTCCAGTTGGAAATGGCCCGAGAGCCGCTTCATTCTCTGACGAAAACTCCTTGCGTGGATCTCTCGAACACCCAGGCATATATCGAGGCTTACTTCGAGCGGGTCAACGTTTGGTACGCCTGTGTCAACCCTTACACCTGGAGAAGCCAGTACCGCACCGCCCTTTCCAACGGTTTCAGAGAAGGACCAGAGAGTTGCGTGGTACTTCTTGTTTTGGCACTTGGCCAAGCAAGTTTACATGGAAGTATATCTAGGATCGTCCCCCAAGAGGATCCACCTGGTTTGCAATACTTCACGGCGGCCTGGTCACTTCTTCCGGGTATGATGACCGCGAACAGTGTTGTTGCAGCCCAATGCCACCTGCTTGCTGCTGCATATCACTTTTATCTGGTCCGGCCCATGGAAGCATGGAACCTTCTCTGTACTACCAGCACGAAACTCCAGCTCCTCCTGATGGCACCGAGCCGCATCCCGAGCCATCAAAAAGAACTTGTGGAGCGCATTTACTGGAACGCTCTCTTGTTCGAGAGTGACCTACTCGCAGAGCTCGACCTACCTCACTCAGGCGTGGTGCAATTTGAAGAAAACGTTGGCCTCCCGTGTGGATTCGAAGGTGAAGAGTCGGAGCAGGCCGTTGGGCGTGATGAGCTTTGGTACTTCCTTGCCGAGATTGCCCTGCGTCGACTCTTGAACAGAGTGAGCCAACTCATCTATTCGAAAGATTCGATCGCATCAACAACAAGTTTGGAGCCAGTTGTCGGGGAACTCGATTACCAGCTAACGCAGTGGTACGAAAGCCTACCATTGCCACTGCAGTTTCCCTTTACGCGAACCGTCCTTCAAGACCCTATCCAAACGGTGCTTCGACTTCGGTTCTTCGCATGCCGCACAATAATCTACCGACCATACATCCTGGCAGTATTGGACAATGAGCAGGCAGTTTTGGACCCTGCTGTGCGGGAGAACTGTCACAAATGTCTCGAGGCTTCCATCCGCCAGCTGGAACACATCCACGAACAGTACGTATCTCGAGCCCCTGTTTTGACTTTGTGATTAACATTCGATATAGTCATGCTGGACACATGCCATATATCTGGCAGGGGGCACTATCCATGGTCTCTCAAACTCTACTCATCATGGGCGCCAGCATGTCACCGTCCTTGCTTGGCATCTTGCTGACATTGGTGCCCCATCGAGAAGCTCTGGATCAAATCATCAACGAGGTGGTCCTGGAGGTTGAACGATATGCAACCCTGGCTCCAAGTCTAAGTCTAGCCGCCGAGATCATCAAGGAAGCTGAGGTGAGAAGGCGAGCGTTTCTGGGAACCCCCTAGTCAGGTGGGCAGTTCCTAGTCTCGCAGGCAGTGCAAGCGCGTAACCAAGTGCTTTGCTTGGTCGCCCAGGACCAACTCACGGCCGGTTCGTGAGACCCCGCAGACCTGGTGTGCTTGCTCAACTTAGCCCTCGCCCACGGGGTTAACACGCGTGCTTCATTGCACGAGGGCGGCCTCTTTCGATACGATTTCGTTCAAACGACAAAGGCACTGCCTTCTTTCGCTTCGAGTTGGAGGATTACGTGGCTGCGACATGACATTGCAACAAGCTTCTAGGCGGTGTCCCACAGGCTTATCGGCCCTGATCTCGAAGCCCCGAAAGTTGTCCGGGCGCAGCCCTCGAACTGGGTGGCATTCTTGGGGATCATCCGGGGTGCATGCGTCTGGGTTAACTCAGTACCTGCGGAAGCGGCGGGGGAATGGAAATCGTTGGTTGGCTAAAAGGGTTCCCTAATACGGCTTTCCGGACCGCACACCCGAGACTGTCAACACCACGACGATATTTGTCTTCAAATGGAAGTTCTTAGTTGCATTATTTCCAGGGGTCTCGGTTATGGGTGGGCAAATTAGCAGGAAATCAGGGCAGGTGCCAAACCTCGGTGTGTGTGGGAGGTTGGATGATGGAGTAAAGGTATCTCGAGTGGATTTCATGTCTATTTGCAAGTTGATGATGACGTCTTGGATGATTGCATCAATACCCATTTGATTGTTCCTACGATTAGCATCAGCATATACAATCAAAGGCCGTGGAAAGGCCTATATTTGTCGCAACCAGTGTCCACTCTGGTAGATATACATCTATCCCGTCTTTCGATGAGTTGGTTAGAGATGAAACAACGTTTCGGATGGGAGTGAAATCTCGGCTACCATTAAGGGGAGCATGGTCATTTCCAGCGGTACAATCGACAAATGAGAGCTGATAGAATTCAGTCTGGGGCCCCAGATGCCGGAGACTTGAGTAAGCCCAGGGGTGACTGGTTAGTCTTCCTCTGTAGATAGGCTCAGGAAACGTGATCTCGGGTACAGGCGGGCGAGTGCGGGGAGGGTCGGGATGAGACCGAGTCCCTGCAGACAACGAAGCGGCGCCGCCCGGGATCGGCAGTGACGGTGACATAGTTTTTACCCGTCAACAATCCGGGGTGCCGGGCGCTGGCCGGACCGGGCCGAGGTGGTGGCCCCACCCAGGATTCCCGGCCTCATGGGGACGGCCGATGCCTGATCCCCACGTCCGGCGGGCTCCCGTACCCTACTACGTAGTATGAAGATCCCAGAGGATTGTTTCATAATAAGGCAGAAACGGACCCCATAAGGCATCCATTAATTAGGATGTGTTTTAACGGGGCAAATAGTTGCTTATTGCTGCCAGATATTAAAGGTGGTGTCGGCACTTGTCTGTCATCCATGCCTGAGCTATGTTCTGCATAATGTGCACGACAGAGATGGATGACGATACATGCCAGACATGAGGCCTTGAATTCGACCTCATTCTGTGGGCAGGGCAGGATTTTGATCCATCTCGATGATTTGGAGGCGGCACAAGAATGGATACGTACCGTGCGTGCTGTGCAGTCTGCCAGCCACGTGACATCACACCGACAAAACAAATGCACCCACTGCAGCGCCAGCTTTCTAGACGCCAGCCACCCAACCACGCGGGCTCGTTGGACAGGATTCTCGTCATAAAGGGCTTGACGCTCCCACGACTCGTATGATCCGGCTCGTACGGTGCTGCAGAGCATACGCAGGGTCCATGGATTCCTGGTCCTCAAGTCACTGACGCCGCCCACGACGTCGACATTCCTCACTAACCCACGCGGGGGAGGGGCTCATTGATTCGCCTTTGGCTGCCCGATGGCTGATGGGGTGACCCTGTGCTGGGTATAAACCGCGCCCAAACTTGGTCTGCCGCGTTTCCCAGCGGCCAGCAGACGCAGCAGAACCTAGGCAGGGGGGGAAATCGCTTGTCCACTTGATCTATTCGTCTTCTCCTCTCCCTTTCCACCGACAATTCCTGTTCGTCTTTCCTCTTGTCTCATCGTCTTCAAGATTGGCATTTCTGCCCTTGGACGACCCCTCGAAAGCCGCTTCCCGTCCCGTCTCGCGGCCCAACTTCCAAGGCTCGCATTCGGCCCTCACCCGACGTGACGCTGCGGTTGCCATGCATGATCAGCCCCCAGACTCCAATCAGCTTTTGGGGGGTGCAATTGCTCGCGCAGCGTGGTCTCCGTTGAGTGGTCCGACTCCGTCATCGCGACTACACTCGCCTGCCAGTGTGCTCCGACAGAGGAGCTAGTCTAGCCTCGGCCGCTTCGAGGCCCAACGCATACGTCTTTTCTGGGCCTTCCAAGTCCTCAGAGGCGCCTCAAAATGAGGCTAGGATACGATCGAGACGTTGGCGATGGCCATGCCCGCCTCGTGCGTCGCAGGCCCCTCCGCCCCGAGTCTCGCGATTGGTATGGGCCTGCTGACGTCGTGGACTACCCGATGCCCCATCGGACACGTATCGAGGAGATACAAAGGCCCAGCAGACGGACGCCCAGGGGCTATGCGAAGAGCTCCAGGAGCTTGGATGCGTACCCGCCAACCATGATGCCACCACCGCACTTGACACGGGCTTCAACGGATGCTTATAAGCGACGCCCTCAGCTTTCCGTCTATGAAGCAGAAGACGATGACGATGAATCCGACGAACGATGGCCGCCCATGAAGCCCCGGGGTCGCTATGCCGAACGGGCCCGACCCCGCCAGCCGCTCCGAAAACCGAGAGAGCCGACCCCGGAGTCGACACCTCCATCGGAGAGTGAAGAGAGTGATAGCGAGGAGGAAGATGACGACGACGATGATGATGATGATAGCGATGATAGCAATCAAATAGAAGTGGTGGTTGAAGAGGCGGATGACGACGACGACGATGATGACGATGACGAAGAGGAGGAAGATCATAGACCACGCCCGAAACACCGACACCATCGACACCACCGACAAGTGAGCCATGAAGAATATGTTACATCCTCGGATGAGAAAAGAAGACCAAGGCGGCGGAGAGTGCCCTCATCATCCACCTCTGACGAGATAGAAGTAACCTATGCTCGTCGTCAAGCCTCCTCCGAAAGAGGCTCCCCCGACCGGAGACCTTCTCTGAGACGTGAAGTCAGCGATATGCCCAGGCACAGCTTCCCAGCGAGGTACACAAGTGTAATTGGGACTACTCGACCGCCTGTGTCGTCCAGGAGGTGAGTCGTGGACGCAGCCAAAACTGCAGGGCTCGTATTAATCAAGACCAGGACAACAAAGGTTTACGAATCACGAGAGCTAGTTCGCGAAAGCCGCCCTCGCCGGGCTGGTCCTATTCAGGTCATCAGGGAATCTAGGTCGTCTTCACGACGCCCTCCGAGCCTCGTGGGCAGCATGTTTGGAGACTCATCCCGAAACACATCTCCAGACCGGCCTGCTAAACTGTAAGTGTCCTCTACATGCAGCTCCTCCGTAAGATCTAACAAATTGTGCCTCCAGTCGTGATTGTAAAGGATGCCTAGACGAAGTTCCTGTATCGAGGTGTCCCAAGCTTGACTGCGGCCATCGCATGTGCCACAACTGCCTCAGGCGACGGTTCAAGCAGTCGATGACAGACCCTTCGCAGATGCCTCCGAGCTGTTGCCACCCTGAGCCCATTGGCCTGGAATATGTCGACACGCTTTTCAATCCCGAGTTCAAGAAGATGTGGAACAAGAAGTATGTGGAATACTCGATCGGAAACCGGCTTTATTGCCCCTCCAGACGATGCGGGGAATGGATTCGCCCAGCAAATATCTATACCGACCGTGACACGGGACGCAAGGCTGCCCGTTGCGACCATTGCAACACCAAGGTCTGTGTTGCTTGCAATGGCCGGTGGCATTTCTCTAGCAAGTGCCCTAGGGACGACGAAACGGCGAGGTTCCTCGATTACGCTAGAGACGAAGGACAGAGGAGATGCCACAAGTGTGGTGCTCGTGCTGAAGTCAGAGACGGCGAGAATCACGCATCATGGTAAGACAATCCTAGATGACGCAGATGTGTCTGCTAACACAAGGATAGCCGATGCGGTGCCAACTTCTGTATTGTATGCGGACAAAAGCCCAAGAGATGCGAATGTCCTTGGTTCCGTCCCGACAACCCAGATTCTGATCAGGTTGATGATACGGATGGCCCTGCGCTCGTACGCCGAGGTGACATCCAAGTCTTCCGCGAGGAGGCCCCGGCACCGCCAGAGGAGAGGCGAGTCTCTCGACGAGCACGAGGATCTACCAAGTCTCGATCGCGAATATATGATGAAGAAGCTCTCATGCGAAAGCAGCAAGAACAAAAAGAGGAGGAGCTAGCCCGTCGATCGCAATACTACAGCAAAGAAGATGAGTACGATGCCATGGGAGACATCCCAGAGGAGGTTGGTGTTGAAAACCCACCGCCGGGGCATTTGATGGACAAGTACCGTGGCACCGGCCGTAGAGTAGTTGGTGCTCCGCCTTCCCCGAACCGGCCAGGGTTTGACAGGAACCCTCCTCCTGGGGAGTACTACTCCGGTAGTGACCATATGAGAGGGCCACCGATGGACAGAAGACTGGCAGATCGATTCGCGGAACCCCGATATGGTCCAATGCCTCCGATGGAGCCCCCGGTTGGAATGATGCCGCCGGGCTTGATGCCACCACCGATCGGAATGCCGCCTCCGATCCGTGAGAGCATGTACGGCGGAGGCATGGGACCTGACCGGGTTATCGTGGAGCGAGATCCAAACTACGACGATAACGACTCGTACTACAGCCACAGCTCCCGCAGTCGCAAAAGCGGGCGGCGCAGCGAAACACCCAAATCTTCCGAGCTGGCCGGACTAAGCGGGCGCGGCACAGGCATGGGTCGGGTAGATGTGTGGAGGAAGTTTGTCGAACCCGGAGATCCCGAAGGGGATCTGACTATTGCAGCCGCGTCAGCGTGAGCATTAGATGAGAAGTGCATGACGATTTATGAGGGATGGTGTTTTATTTACAGGTGTGAACAAGAAAGGAAGAGGTGGTTGAACGATAAAAAGATTGATTGCATTATAGAGACTGGGTCGTTCCATCTGTCTTGGCTGGGTTTGAGTGGGATTTTGCATCTGGACTCGGATATGGGATGGGGCATTGGACAGAGGCCAACAGAACTAGCATTCTACCTTGAGAACTACTGTTACTGTGTACAGTAGCTACTGATGGCATGGCATGGCATTGGCATGGATGGTATGGTATGGACGACATGACGATGGCAGGGGGGCTTTGGAATGGGTGGTCGTTTGATTCTAGTCTTTTTCAGCTTTGTCATGATTAATGCGGCGTCATTTCGTATTTGCTTTTTGAAAAAGAATAGAGGTGCTTCTAGATTGTGCTTGTATTGAATTATATTGCTTTTTATGCTGTCATGTTTCGAGAGTGTTGCAGTATCAGACGTTGAAAGGGTCCAGTCGCGTGACAGGGATGACCTCAGTTTTGAAGCTTGTTGAGAATAAGCCCAACAGATGCAGCATCGGAGCAGCCCGCGACTCCCGCCTGGGCTCTCCATGCCCGCGGTACCGCGGATTCTCTTGTATCGCGTGCTGTGGCTTCAGTGGGCTCCAGCGGCCCGCGTGATCAGCCTATAGACTTCTCATGGCCTGGAAGCCCCTAAATCGAAAAAAGATGTCACTGGGGCCCCCGCCATGATCGGAGGTTCATGTGTGTCATTGGCTGTCGGGTGGCTTGCTCCCCCTCGACGTGGCCCCCGGGCGAAATTGAGGGCGACTGCTTTTGGCGGTTTTCTGGGAAGCTTGCCGTCATTGTACATTGCTCACAACGCTCTTTTACCCGTCCCGTCCACTCGGTGTCGGTCTCGCAAAAAGACTCGTCGTCTCTCATTCTCGTTTGCTCTAGTCTAGGTCCCCCACCGACGTCGGGTCCTTCGGCCGGCCTGTTGCAAGACCCCGTCTGCCGTCATGATCGACGCCCCTCTTGTTACCATCTCTCAAGCTCGTCTCCTTTACAGCCGACAATAATTTACACTACCAAGCAGATGTTATCTACGCCAGGCATGCTGACGTCAAAAGGCACCTTGTAGCCTCTCTCTTCCTCTCCCCTTCTCCTTCGATCGACATCACCTACATAAAATACCTAACTACGCGTCACTCTCATTCGAACCACCAAGGAACCGCCCCTGCCGTCCTACCCTCGCACCTGGTACATTCGCCTGCTGCCTGTGCAGCGCAGCGCAACGCACCGCCGTCACGATGCTCCTCCTCCACCAGGTCGGCAGCCTCAAGACGGGCGAGGTCGTCCGCTACACGGTGACATACACGCCATCCCAGGATCGAATCCTACCGTCCCCCGAGAAGCTTTATCTTCGCGTGCGCAACACTTCGGCCATTGCCCTCCGCGCCGCCTTCGTCCACGGTCCATATACCCTCTCCGTCGCCGCCTACCCCGCCGGCTTCAACCCCAACGAGAAGTTCGAACACCCCGAGGTCTATGGAGTTCCCGAGTTTGAGCCTATGGTCAAGGCTGGCGGCTCGTGGGAGTGCGAGTTGATGGTCCCTGAAAATATTCGACAGAGCGCTGGTCTTGGAAGTCATGGAGGCTTTGGCAAGGGCCCCGCTCACGACGATGAGTGCGCCAGTTGGGTTATTGAGGTGACGTCGCAGGTCCTCTTCTCGACTTCAGCTGCTGTGGGCTTCGAGGTGGTGCTTGCGCGGGACTATAAGTCCTTGAACCTCAGCAGTTCAAGCCCCGTTGTTAGCGGGCAGACACAAGCGGCGCAGCCAGGGAAGATTAGCGACCACCAGCAGAGCCCAGGCTCTAAGGACGGACATCACCCTGCGCAACAGCGCGGCATCTTCTCTCGCGCGATACGGGTCAAGGCGGAGGATACGGCGACTCTGTGGAACACTCCTAAACTCCCAGAGTGGGAAGATCATAAGCATGAACACTTGCATGAACACTTGCAGAAACTCCACAGTCAAGAGAAGCCCGCTGAGGGCGAGGCCAAGACGGGCGAACCGCCTCCAACGGAAAACCCAAAGCAAAAGAAGATTCACATGGTGATTCTGACACACGGCCTGCACAGCAACCTTGGCGCCGACATGCTCTTTATGAAGGAGAGCATTGACGCAGCTGTCAGGCAAGCCAAGATCGATGCCAAGGCAAGGCGGGCCCGGGAGCGAGCCGCCAGAGGCCGAAATGGGGAAACAGGTACCGAATCAGAATGCGCCGATACAAAAGACATGGACAAGACGGAGGGCGATGAGGATTCCGACGACGACGAAGAGGTGATTGTGCGTGGATACTCGGGCAACGCCACCAAGACTGAACGGGGGATCAAGTATCTCGGGAAGAGGCTCGCTAGATATGTTCTCTCGATGACATTCCCAGATCAGCCCTTCCTGCCGTCAGGAAAGGGGGCGACCGACACCATAGTCCATACCCTCAAGGGGGACAAGGAGGAGACCGATTTGAAACCAGCACATAAACACAGCACAATTCAGCTCGACAAGGACGGGGCGCACCTTCACAAGGCAGAGAGGCCTTATAAAATCACCAGCATCAGCTTTATTTCGCACTCTCTGGGTGGACTTGTACAAACCTACGCCATTGCGTACATACAGAAGCACTCACCTCAATTCTTCGATCTCATCAAACCCATCAACTTCATTGCCCTGGCTACACCATTTTTGGGACTCAGCAACGAAAACCCCCTATACGTCAAGTTTGCTCTTGACTTTGGCCTCGTGGGCAGGACAGGAAAGGACCTTGGCCTGACATGGCGGGCACCGACGCTCGCGCGGAGTGGATGGGGTGCCATCGTGGGCAACTTGGGAGAGACGGCCCATAAGAAGGTCTATGGAGAGTCGCAGCCCGAGTCGAAGCCTCTGTTGAGGATTCTACCGACTGGTCCTGCTCACACGGCGCTGAAGAAGTTTCGCAATCGAACTGTCTACTCGAACGTAGTCAACGATGGCATCGTGCCTCTTCGAACGAGTTGCCTCTTGTTCTTGGACTGGCAAGGACTCGGACGAGTTGAAAAGGCTCGACGAGATGCTGGCTTGGTCGAGACGGTTGTTGGATTTGGATGGGCTGAGTTGACGGGCTCCAACCTTGCAGTCTCTCGCCAGAGGCAATTGGCGTTGGGGGATCGTCAAGCTGACTCGGGCTCAACGACACCTCGTGAAACTCATGAGAACATGCACGAGGTTCCACAACCGCCCAGCACGGCCATGATGGAGGATGACAGAGCGAGTCTTCGGTCCGTACCTACACCTTTTGACGATGCCCCATCCGACTCGGCCGATTCCAACGGTAGCGGACCTCTGGCAGGATTCTTCAACTTCTTCAAGAGCAATGAACCGCCCAAACCTCCCACCGTATCTCAGAAGCAGAAGAAGATCTTTCGACGAAGTCAAACGATCAGCTTTGACGAACTCGGGGACACATCTGCTAGCGATTCAACCTCGAAGCCATCAAGGGTAACATCTGGACACGAGGGCGAGGAGGGCATGACAGCTCCGCCGAGGACGACCATCTTTGAGTCTGCCGGTGACCTCCTCAACCCCAAGATGCCAGATACCGAGTATCTCATTGACCCTTCCAAGCGGCCGCGCACCATCTTCCATGACCGTGTCTATCATCCCTCTGACATCCCTGGGCCACCACTGAAGAAACGCCCAGCGACGTTGGTTAGGAGAAAGACTGGTCAGCGCTCAAACTCATCGAGGGCTGGTTCAATAAGCAGCACCGGCTCGTCCCCTTATACCTCGATGAACCATGAGGATACGATGCAGTCAGCTAAGGACTATGACGACACGGCAAACACAAACCCCGACAAGGAACCGCAGGAAATCATCGATACCTCAGCCATGCGCGTGGAGGAAAAGATTGCCAGGGCTTACCACCGAGACTTGTCTTGGAGAAAGGTCCTTGTCAAGGTGGAACCCGACGCGCACAACAATGTCTTTGTGCGACGCATGTTTGCCAATGCATACGGCTGGCCTGTCGTCAAGCACATGGTTGACGCGCACTTTAGCGACTCTGCTGCGTCACGCCTCCGCGATGAAGATGAGAGCAGTCGAGAAAGGGCACGAGACATGAATCAGCCCCCGGATGAGCACGGAGGTGAGATCAAGAACAGCCGAGATAACCTTGCGGGCATCACCCGGACGGCCAGTGAGAACCGGGAGGCCCTCGATGAGGTGCCAGACTTGCCCAAGGCACCACACTCGCGAGGCAGCGACGCTTCAGCGGCCCAACGACCATCACGACCGGATCGAGACGACTCGACCACGACCACGTGGAGTGAGCGGGACTGGGTCGACAGCGAGTGTGATAGCGATCTGGACTTGGGAGGAGACCCGCGTGACCTGCCGCCTCCGTCGCCGGTTCAGCAGGACAAGGGCAAAGAGGCGCAGAGGCGGAGCTCAAGCCCACTATCAGCCGGGTGGAACTGGGCGGAGAAGATTGTGGGCAAGGGGGCGACATCACGGGCAAAGAGTCCCGTGCATGAGAGCGGGCGGAGCTGAAGGGCGCCAATATTGGGGATTTTTTAAGATGAGGATTTTGGCAGAAGGGAGCAACAGTGTATAAAGGATAGAAGGCATCCATTGGCGGCGTAATGAGCGGTTCTTTGGCGCATCATGGGTTGAATAAAAAGACGATAACTCCAGAAATGTGCGGACGGCGAGAGGTTCCAGGTCTGCATGCACGAACAGGACAGGCCAATGTAGGTCTTAGATGGAGGAAGACGCCGACGATGAGATGTCTCAGGTACAGAGCCGTATTCTCGGATTCGAAAGACGGGATCCATTTTGAAGACAGTCCGGAGAAAAGGTGTCAGGCTAAGAAGCAAGTGAGTTTAGTCTGTGGGACTTTTGGGGGGGAGTCTCCCTGCATATCAAGTCTGTGACGGCTTCAAGAGACTTCGAGGCTCGATCGAGATGGGTCAATTGAGTCTAGACATTGTAGATCCATATTGAGTGTTGCTCAGAGTTGGCAGAGTGGTGTTTTATCAACTCGAAAGACCTGGTCAACTCGGGAGGTATACCATGCTGAAGCCGGGATAGGTGATGAGCGAGGGCAATTGACAGGCCGGGTAAGTGATAAACCGAGCAAATTAGCTAACTAGCTTCACAGTTGTAATTGATCCAGGCAAAAAAGAATCAATGCGTATCATCAAGTTGGAAGCAAAAAAATGAGAAAATGTCAAAAAGAAGGTATAACAGCGGCATTAAACCGCCTGAGTTGGACGAACAGGGAATCGAACCCTGGACCACTCCCAGATGATTCGGACAGAATATGCTAAGGGAGTATTATACCACTAAACCATTCGCCCGAGGGGATTGTTGTACGCCTGAGGGATTTTGGCCATTATGTTTGGTGGGTTTGAGCCAAGGTGTGGGAAGTGGTTTCTTGTGTGTGGTGGGGCCAAAGTGAATCGAGTGCCGAGATCGAGGTGCACCAGGTTGCAGAGCAAATCTCTTGGCCAGTAAAGACCAAGCTTTTTAGAAGAGATGAAAGAGATGAGATTGGATGAATGTTTGTATAGAGTCATTGACGTCGATGGATGAAATGGAAACAATACAACCTCCTCCACTGTGCCTTGATGATGAGGGGAGGTACTTTGACCGCATCTCTCTCTTCTTGCACGTGTTGTAAAGAGCATCGAATCTTCCCCAACCATGACGACCATGTGCGTCACTCCGAAGGCCTCCAAGGTCAGAGCTTCAAAGCGAGCTAAACTCAATCCAAAACAGCAAAAAAATCCATCCACCGACCGGTTTCTAGTTCTAGTTCTGGCATCGTCGTCAGCTTCGCCACGACTCTAGATTTTTTCGATCAAGGGTTCATTTTGTTGGGTCTTTTGCCTCATTATTTAAATACTTGTTGTGTGTCGCGCCCATTGTCACTTTATTCTTCCGTCGTTGTCTTGCGCCGACTACTACTCCTCCGCCCGCCACCCCGCCAGCTTAGAATATCTCAGTCTATGATCGTCATGCTGCGATAAATCTCTGACGACTTTGCTGCGCCTCCCAGCTGGAACCTCTTCCTCTCCCTCTGAAGCCCACCGTGAGAAATACCACCCGACGCATCCGCCGAACGCTTAGCCACATTCCCAATATCCCAACCTCGTCGTCGTCGTCGTCGTCGCATACGGTGTGCGCCCAGGCAGCACCCACCCGAACCGAACCATGAGGCTGTTCCTCCTCCCGCTCTCAACGCGGAGGACGCTCCTGTACGCCAAGCGCGGCCACATCAGCAAGAACGACCATGGCTATGTCGACAGGGCCGCCGACTTTGCCGCAAAGAAGTGGGCTGAGTGGGAGAAGATGGAGTCTGGCTGGAAGCGCAAGGTGGTCGACTACGGTAACCACGCCTTTCGGCGCATCCCCTACGAGGAATGGGGTCTCAAATCAGTCCCGCCTCTAACTTCCCGCCGCCGCGCCGAAGAGCTCGAGAACCGCAAGAAGGTCGAGGTCGTCTTCCCATGGTCGGTGATACCGCCCAACAATGCATTGGGTATCCTCAAGACTCTTGCTACGGAGCGGCAGGCGTTGCATCGCAAGCGCTTCATATGGTGCTGTATCGGCATGCCAATCACGATTCCATTCGCATTGGTGCCTGTGTAAGTGCCAACGCCCCATGTCTTGGAATAACATGAGCTGACAATTTCTAGAATCCCCAACCTCCCCTTCTTCTACCTCGTTTACAGGGCCTGGTCACATTACAGAGCCATTGCGGGTGGAAAGCACGTACAATGGCTTATTGAGAATGAATTGCTGTACTCGGTGCCATCAAAGACACTTGATGACCTTTATGCGCTTCACGCACCACCCGCTGAGGAGCCTGATAACAAGGAGCGCACTCTTCTAACGCAGAAGGAGGTTCAGACCTTTTCAAAAACCCTCGACATGCCCGCGTTGGAGGTTGAGCTTGAAAGGGCCATATGGCAGGTTGAGCAGTCACTCAAAGACCCGTCCGACAAGGGCCCCAACAAGGAGGAGGCAGCCGGCACAGCCTCTGAGAAACCAGGCTCCACTACCCCAGTGGAGGAGAAGAACAAGAAAGACGGATGAGTCAAAGACATTTACGCCTTGGACGATGTATGATAAAGAGTAATTGGCACGGCTTTTTGGGGGCGGGGTTCATGGTTTTTGAAGTAAATGGATTGTATAGATGGCGGCTTGAAAACAAAAACAGGCGTAGTACGCGGGTATTCCTATAGAAAACTCTCCAACACCAACAACACCAAAGCAGAAGAAAGCGGAGCAACAATCGCAAATCCCTAATCCATAAATATCACGCTCACGGTCCTTGTCGTCTCCCAATCTCAGTCATAAAGGCCCGCCTGTCGAAGCATGTCGCGGACCTTGAGGGCGGGCAGCATGCCCATGAGACCCATGCCAGTAACATTCTCCTTGTCTTGAGGCATGAGAGATCTGGTAGTCGAAGACCACTGGCGATGCGGTGGGCGTCTGAGAGGGAGAAGCTCATGCGGAGAGGGGGATAACAGTTCTAAAGGACGTCTTAGCATGTGTACCGCAACATCGTTTAATATATCGAAACTCACCTTTCCTTTGGATCCTTTGCCAAGGCAGCTGCAGCTGCACTCTCATACTGAGCAACTTGGGCACTCAGAACATGTCCTCTCCACGCCTCGGCGGCCTTGACCCGGAGCAGTCGTTGAGTAAGAGTGTGTGATGCCGGATGGTTCCTTCTCGTAGCCCGACCACGTCTCCGGCGCACGATGCGTCCAGGACCATAGTTGTTCTCGGGTCCATGGTTCGTGGGGTTGAGGGGGGAGGGAATGGCGGGAGCGTACGACGACGCATCACGGTAGGCAAAGGCGGCCATGACTTCTGCTGGAACGAAGAAAGGAGATTGAAGCTCACGAGGGAGAATGTTGAGTGGAATCGATGAAATGGAATTATCTTTCTCGAGGAGTTGAGGGAGAATGAGAGTAAGAGGGATGAAGCCAATTCTTTCAAAACTAGGAGAGGGCAGTCCTCTTTATTCAATTCCTCTGGACACCAAGAAATCGGATCACAAGCCATGTAATAAAAGATACAAGTGAGTAAAAAGCTCTCTAGGGGCTGGAGACAACCCATCCATCAGGTAAAACATTGTGGTCTGGATCCAAAGGAATGTTGACAATCGCGTATAAGTCGCGAACCCCTCAGCCCGCGACAATACACATCATCGATCCATCCCAACCCCCCACCCACACACACACATGATCCATCCATCAGCTCTTTCGGGGCTTCTAGTCAGGTACGCCAGGGGTTACCCGAAGGACTCAGATCATCTGTGTGTTTTGAATGTATGCACGTCAATAAACCCAAAAAGCAAAAAAGGAGTGAAGAAACAGAAGAAGAAGAGGGAGCAGTGGGGATCAAGGCCCAAGATTGTGACGAGACAGCGTAAAGTTTAGAGACGAGAGACGCCGCGGCGAGACATTTGACTGTCATGGTCTAGTGGGTAAATGAATAGAGGCCCCAATGGTTCGCATTTGATGGATCGGCTTCTTTCTCTCTCTGTCTCCCTCCCTTGAATACGGCGGGACTTGACCTAATAATCGCCTATACTATTGGCTTCCTCCCTCTCCACATTGTGCTCCTCTATGGGCTAATATTCTCATGTTCTTGCCCTGCCCTTCCCTTCCTTGGTCACAAGAGACATTGTCAATGGAGCTGGACAATGGAGCTGATTGCGGGACGCGATCCGAGCGAGGCGAACAAAGGTTCAATTCAATTACACGACGCGGCGAGACTCCCCACGCGGTTTAAATGGAAAGTCTGAGTTTCGCGATCGAGCTATCTTTATTAGAGAAAAACCTCAAGGGCAATTCATCCATCCATCAGTGACTGTATCTAAGCGAGTGACCAAAGCCGTCTCCAACGCCGACCCTTTGATTATTGTATTATTACCCAACGTGATTGATGGATGCAAAAGTTGTATCTGTAGAAGAACAGGGGATCCAAGACGGATTCAAGAAAGAGGTGAAGTAAGAACCGTCTTGTCTATTACGAGATAAAGGTTGCTTCGGTAAAGATTGTGCCCTCCTCGACGATCTCCTGGTCGCCGATCTTGAGCTTCAAGGGAAGCTTCGGGTGGTACTATACGGCCGAGTCAGCAAGGGATATGGGAAAATTATCGGATCATGCGGAAATTAATTCAACAAACCTGATAGATGTAGGGCTTGGTTCCAGCTGCCGCTGCAACAATCGTCTTGACAAAACCAGGCACCTCGGCCATGACATCGACGCGGTCAACGCGCTCTTCCAAAGGTCCCTCGGAAGTTGCCTCGATGGTCTTGCCGTCCTTGTCCGTGCCCGACCAGGTGTACTTGGCATGGCTCGGCTCCGGCCAGTCATTCTCCGAGTCGTTCTTAACCTGCGTGTGAGTGGCCGTGTTCTTGGAGCCTCCAATGAGGATCTCGCCGTCCTTGGCGATGCCGCCGACGTTGACGAGCGTGGAGCCGTAAGAGGGAGTGCTGGTGAACTCCATCATGACAGCCGAGTAGGTGGGGCCCTGGAAGTTGACAAAGTTCCACCGGCTGGCGGCGTGGTGAGGCTTCATGCCCTGGAGGGCGTAGACATAAAAGCCACGGCCCTTGAAATCAATGGGGCCCTCGTCGGTGGTGATGGTGCCCTCGGCCACGCATCGCGGCCAAAAGACATGTCGCATGGAGCCCCATGGGTTCTCGAGGTCAGTGCCATACAGAGTCTTTCCGGTGGCGCCGGCCTGGAAGCCGGGAGAGGTGCGGGTGAGCTTGAGGTTGACGATGGCCCGCTCGTCGTTCATGCTCTTGATGGTATAAAAGGTGCCATCCTCGGACAGCTCGACGGCGAGATCGTCGGCGTAGAAGCTCGCCATGTCCTCGCTAAAGTCATGGTTGCTGAGGGGCGTCGAGCACCAGAGGATGGGCTTGGAGCGGTCGGGGTAAAAGACTTTGCAGTTGAACTGGCAGGTTGTGCGGATGCCGCTTTTGTTTCCATGTTAGCCGGTATGTACGGTATAAGCGGGCACGGCGCACATACGCAACGTTGCTGTAGATGACCTGGAGGAGAGCGACGTGGTTGTTCTCGCCAAAGATGTAGATGGTCTGAGTCTCGACCGACGTCGAGTCCATGGCCTGCCATTTCAGGTCTTCACGCTTAGACTCGGTGAAGGGCGTCTTCTCGGTCTCGACGGCGACCGACTTGATGGCCTCGGGGCCATAGATGGGCTCCTGGGTACCGGCGACATTGGCCAGCCTAGAGCAAGAGTCCAATCGTCAGTTTTTTCTGCTGTTTTTTTAGGTCAAGATGAAGGCAGCTGAACTGAACCAGGGTCCAAGCCAAGGTGGGGTTGGATGGGTGAGGCGTTTCTTACTGCTGCTTGGCCCAGTTGAACATGATGAAGGTATTCTCGCACGGCACTGGATGTTTTGGAGCAATAGGGGATCTGAGGAACAAGATACTCGACGGGTTCGGCGGAGAAAGGATGTGATGATGGGTCGAGAAATGCTGGGGGAGGTCCCAATTAAGAGTCTTGAATCGATGGGGATGGGGATGTCACTTACTCTCACACCGCTGGGGGCATGGTACCTACAGCCTTAGGTTTCTTTTGTGGCTTGACTTGATGCAACCTTGGAGGGGTCAATCATGGAGTAAAGACCGAGCGGAGTGTGGCTGAAGACGTGGGGCCCTCAGCCATAATGACGTGTGTGAGGTGAGAAAACGCGTATTCGAGACGCGTTTTTTCTTACTCGGATCTGAAGGTGCTGGGGGAGGTTGACGACAAGACATACGTTTCCGGGCATTGTTTTCTCTACATCCAGCCCAGGCAGACGCAGGGACATTATGCGCCACACTTTGCTCTCGGCCTGGTGGACTTGGTAGTCACTCCGTGCCTTCCGGAATTTGCGGGAGGCCTCGTGCACTCAGCAACGGCCGGTCCCTCAAAAGTAATCTCAGCCATGCCCAATTACATGGTTCTCGTCACCTTACCCTAGAGACGCCGAGTCGCCCCAGCAGATCCGATCAAGAAAAGACGAATAGGGGCGCTGGGAAAGTGGTACAGGCAGGCATTATTCGGGGCTCGGCTGTTTGATGCTTGTTTCTTATTTGAACTTCGAAGTTACGTCACAATAGACGCGAGCTTGTATGGCTGTGGAAAGGTGAAATTAGTCTCAGCAATGACCAGATCATGCACACTGGATGCATACATCTTCCACTATCCCGAGGCCGCTTACACAACAGAAACCAGTTTGACGGCTTCTACTAATTACCGAGCGTCATCACAAGAAGTGCATAGCATCAGGTCATTCTGAAAAAATCACCAAAAAGGGGCCGACCAACAGAGCGAGGCCAAATCAACGAAATCACTTGCTGCGGATCCCCATCACGGGGGCAGAAAGAGATTTAGGCTCGGCCAGCTGGCGGCCCCCCTGGGAAATTGTCCGCCTGTCTGGAAGGCTCCGACGACGAACCAGGGACTAATAAGTAATAAACCCCACAGGCTGACGGGAGATGGCGATCAAGAATCCTCGTCGATCGATGAGTTTTTGTTTCTCGGCGCGTCCCTGAAGACGGGACGACGAGATCTCGGAGTGCGTGATCTATGATGTAGTTTTTACACAAAAACCAAGACAAAACGGTTTGCCAGATCTGGCATTACCTAGGAATACGAATACTCCCGACTCGCTGGACGGAGTTGCAGCAGAGTACCCAAGTTGTAGGTAGCCGGTCAGTCAGTCAGTCAACCTAACAGGCCACATTGCGGAGGGGACAGTAATAATTGCTTGTGTAACGGCCAGCTGTCCAATCAGCAAGTCCCTAAACCTTCCAAGGCTCTTGCTGCAGCCAAAAAAACAAAAGTCTGCAACTCTATTGCTCGCTCGGCGTGTCGGCCCTTTAATACTCACTTTCGTTCACTAAGACTCGGTCGCTGATCAGTGCGCGCGCGCCGCCGTCTCTCAGCTTAGGGGCCCCGGGGAATGTTGATTTTCCAGATTACGCTTGCTTTCTTCTTCAGCTTTCTCATCTCATCGCATCACATCAAATCATCCACTCAACGCGACATCGCTTCACCTCGCTTCGTCGAACACTGCACACCCCCTGTTGGCGCCGACCATCACTTTGACTCTGTTTTGCAGACGTAGCCTATTCCCCGGCTTATTCGCGTCCACTCGTTGTCTCTCAAGCCCGTCCCTGACGCCCGCGCGGCCGCAGTTGATCAATCTTATCAGCGCGCGGCTACATCTTGATCGATAACGCACTTATCCAGACTACGTATCTCGCAGCAAGCTGCTCTGCAGTGGGGGCGCCAAGTACATATCCGAACCATGGAACCCACGGGCATGACGACCTCGTCGTCTATGGAGGATGAGCTGCAACAGACGACAACAACTCAACAAGATCACGACCCCAACGGTGCACCACCAGGTCTCGCAGACATTGCAGCAATCTGCGCAGCTTCGGAGAAGCTAAGGTACGGGATTATGTCTCTCTGGATGTTATCATGTCGCGATTGTCACACAAAGCCCAAGCTCAACTCCAAGCAACTCGAACCCTTGGTCGTTTACTATCCATCTGACCTAGCACTTACTAACACTTATCCACAGAACATTGTGTGAGCCATATCCATCACTTGGGATGTCTCCTAGCGCACCGCACAGTGCTGCATCGCCAGCTGCAGCACCACCAGCCGCATCGCAAGCTGTTGCATCGCCAGCAGTCGCGCCGCCCACCGCCACATCGCATGCCGCGACGAGTGGGGGTTCCGGTAGTAACCTGGTGAGTCCAGATTGATTTCTTATGTCATCATCTTATCAGTCCCTTCCCGAGATCATACTCCTGGGCCTCCTTCACGACCATCGACCCACGGTTTCCATGTCACCTGGACCGCAAACTTATTACACAAGGGAGCGAGCTCCGAGTGCCCATGCTCCGTGGTGTCCTGGGGTGTGGCCCACTGCTGTTCACCGTCTTATCGCGACCGATTGATATGGTCACGTGAATCGGCATATCCTTGATGATACTAAGCCTATCATGGAACCGAGTGGGCCCCTCCTGTGGGCTTATCAAGCCAGTTACGTTGCAGCCAAAGAATTTTACTCCATCCTCTTATCGTGGTCGAGATATAATCATCGCCCTCCCTCCCGCTTCGCCTTGGACTTCATCTTCAACAACCGGCGTCATGATGGCAACTAACGGATCAACGCAGCCAACCTGCCAAAACTGCAGCACTTCGACCACGCCGTTATGGCGCCGCGACGAATCTCCGTCTTGTGCAATGCCTGCGGTCTGTTCCTCACTCCCCCCTAGGCCAATCTCTCTAAAGACGGATGTTATCAAGAGCCGCAATCGCGTCAAGACGATGCGCCCGGACTTGGCGAACAAAAAAAAGGTGTGTTTGTTTGCATCCGACACAACACCCCTTACTGACCCCTTCTGGCAACAGCAACAACAACAGTTACAACAGCAGCAGCAACAGCAAGCCCAGAACTTCGTCTCTACTGATCCCAACGGTGTTGACATTACCGGACAAACTGCTGCCGCCGCGGCGCATGCTGCTCAGGCCGCCCGACGAACATCACAAAAGTCAGCCAATGGGCATGATGGATCCGACTCTCCGATCTCGCGCACCGGAACACCCTCGATGTATTCGCATAGCCTCTCTTCCTTCATGGTCGAAGACCCATACCAGACTGGCTACGTCGCTACAGGGGAAGGTCGAGCTACATCCCCCCTAAATGGAGACCGCAAGATGGAGGCCCCACAGACCCATGAACAGCTTATCGCTCACAACTCGAGCTTGAAGACTCGAGTCAGTGAGCTTGAAGTTATCATTGAGCTTTTCCGAGGTCGTCTGAGCCAGCTAGAGCAGCAAGAGGCCGTCGCGCGAAGTGGTCAACAAGTCGCAGGTGCAGAACAGACCCAGCTGCGTTCTCAACTGGAAGCCACTAGAGAAAGCGAAGCGCAATTGCGCGCGCAACTCGAGGACAGCCACAGAAGAGAAAATAGCTTGAAGCGACGACTGGATGACCTCGAACTTGAGCTTAAGGCTGCCCAAGACGCTAGAGAGGCTCTGGAAGAGCGCCCAGCCAAGAAACCCCGCATTGCCGAAGTGCAGATTAAGGATGAGGTTGCTGCGGGCATTGAGGCTGCTGCTGAGGCCCTACTGGCCGCCGAGGCGGATAAGCCAACCGAGCCCACTGCTACGGAGCCTGCTCCTGCTCCTGTTGTCGAAGCTCCTGCTGTCGAAGCTCCTGAAGCACCTGTGGTGTCCCAAGCACCCGAAGCAGCTCAGCCTTCAGAAACGGCCGAGGCCCCTGCCGTGACTGAAACAGCAGATGTTCCTGTCGCGCCTGAAGCCACCGAAGCCACCGCTACTGAAGCCACTGAAACTTCGGAGAGCAAAGAAGTGACCAAGGTGTCGGAAGACATTGAGATTCCTGACGCGCCCGCCGCATCAGAGGTATCCGCGCCAGAGGCATCTGCCCCTGAGACCACCGAAAAAGTGGGAGCAACTGAGCCTGCAATCGCAGCATCAGCATGATAAGAGTGACGTTGCAAATCATCTTGACCATCAGCATGTCGCACGCAGCTGACGCTGGAACCTCGAATTCGGTTCCACTGTCATTGTATCAATCAATACCTGTGTCGGCGGCGCATCAATGCTACTAGCCTCACAAGATGCGACGGCGACGACGGATGATATAATATTTCCGCATCGTTTACTCTTATTTGCTTTATACCCTTGTTCGAGAGGCGTCGGGCGCGCTCACTTTTGTTTTCATGTTATACCTCGGAAGGGGCAGTGGTAGCGAGGAAATCTGGCGTTGAGGCCAACTTTGTTTTGATTGTGCGAGACAATTGGGGAGCACACACATGGCTTTTAATGGGACGATGATGATCTCAAGTTTGCTGGACCCTTTTTCTTTTTTTCAATCGATTGACTGATGGGTTACCAACTACGTAGTACGGGCGACTTGGGAACATGTCGCGCGCCTGGTCGAAGGCATCATGGAGTTGAGGCTTGCTGGCTTCCTCTGGAGGCCGTGTACGGTTGGGGATTTGAGAAGTGCGCATATTGACCTAGGCTACGAAAAGTTACGCTGCTTGCGAAATGATGCAAAATATTCGATCTTGTTGACGTGGGTTTTGAGCGTATTTATTGTGTTGATGTATCGAATCTATGTCTAGGTACTCTCGCTCTGCGACTAGGTGTTTGAACAAAGTTATACGATTATTACATAATCCGTCGATGCTCTCACTTGCTGCTTCTATGATATGTACCTACTTATCCATGTGTTCTTCTTCCCTGTATGTAGCGTCTAGAATTCGCTAGACGTGCAAATGGTTTTGCATCCAAATTTGATTCCCGTTTACTTGTCATGGTGTTCGTGGTTGCTTGCATAGTGAGGTCACGTGCAGTTCTTTCGCAGATGCCTCCCGTCTGCCTGAACCTTAGGTAGACTTTAGGGTGTGATATGATAGCACTCTCCCCTCCAACAGCGTCTCGAAGCTCGCACCTTCTCTTTTCTTTGTTATTCTGGAAAGCAAGACACTCCAGAATAAAATACCTACATACTTGTCGCATCTGGTATTTATTACTCGGAGCCTTTTTATAATCGCTTTTTTTTTTTCCCCTTCACCGAGCTTTTTTCTTCTCTTTTCTGAGACGCATTTGCTCACACAGACCGTTTCGCGCCAGCCGAGTGCAGATCAAAAGCTTCTTTAGCGACAACATCCTTTGACCATGCCTCCCACCGCGGCGACTCGCGGGGGTCCTGGTTTGAGGACGATGAACCCTTTAAACCCCCTCGTGCGCAGAGGTGTGGTTCATAAGCCTGGGATGGGCCGGGGGCCGGGCGGGAAGACTCTACCCGGGACGAAGAGACACCGGTGAGACTTTACAAGATGTTGACGTTCGCTCAAGGTAGATGTTAATGATCTCACCATAGAAAGGTTTTATCGGACTCTATCTTCGGAGTTAGTAAGCATCATCTCACTTGTTTAAGCATGGGCGCATTGCTAACATTGTATAGCTAAACCTGCCATTCGGTGAGACTGACCACCACCAACCTCTTGTCTTCTCTCCAAGAACTGCAGATTACTGACTGAGACCTTAGACGACTTGCACGCCGAGGCGGCGTGAAGCGTATTTCCGCTGATATCTACGATGAATCGAGAAAAGTACTCAAAACTTTTCTCACAAGCGTCAGTAGCCATCTTTCTTAACTGCTACCGAGTCCCAACACTGACATTTAAACAGGTGATTCGCGATTGCATCATCTACGTCGAGTACAGGAACGCAAAGACTGTCACTATCAGTGACGTATGTTAACTCAAGCAACGTCCATGTTGGAACTCTGCTGATCTGGCGACTAGGTCATTCACAGCCTGAGACGTATCGGCCGTCCAATCTATGGGTTTGACCCAGACACGGCAGAGAACAAGGCAAAGAGGCACAACGTTCACCAACCTCTTCGATACCACTGAGGGTACATTGTGCCTGGGCTTGTAGCAGGCCATCATGTACACGACATGAGACGACGCAACGGGGGGAGTTTACCGGCGTACGGGGGGAACAAAACTGTTTCTGTCATTTGGAATTCTGTCTGTCAAATCTTGCGGGCGTGTTTGGCAGCGAGATGGACAAAAGAGAGGTTGGGCATTTCAGCTTCTGGGGGATAATTTGGACGCTGAAGGACAAGGGAAAGGGAACTGGCATTCTGTTTGAGTCGAGAGATCAGAGATTGTTATTAGCACCAGGTCCATCATGAATGACATGACCTAATGAATTATGAGCTTCTTCTTTAACGAAAGAAATAGGTATGGGGTATCTCAAGTGACAGTACAAGTAGGTATCCAAAAAAAATAAAAAAAATTTCGCAAGCAAGCAAGCTCCCGCAATTACGTGCTTCTTCTCCGGGCGTATAAGCCTCCATCTGGTATCACCTCCGTATGGTATAACCTCCGTCTGGTATCGCCTCCACCTGGTTGGTGGTATAGTTTCCTCGAGTCTCTGTCATGGCCCTTCTTCTAGTGGTATCTGTGTATAGTTTGTTTGTTGATTATAACCGCGTCTTTCCGTCGATAGTGTCGTCTCCTGGACTTTATATCACTCCATCGTCACCGGTTTCATTCTCCATCTCTTCCTCATCATCGTCTCGCATTGATCGCCCTTTCTCGATGATGAATTCGTTGGTTGTAGGACCTTTCATGTCCTCGTAATGTTGTTGTTTCATGCCATGGCTGCATTTACCTCCTTCTCTTGAACATGTCCCAGTCGGCCAGAACTCCGTCCAGAGCCCTGGTGGCCCGCACTTCGTCCCTGCGGAAGGGCGCATTGAAGATACCGGGGAGAAGCATGGCGCTGTTGGCGTGCTCCTGGGCGAAACCGATCTCGGCGTCCTTGCCGCAACGCTCCTTGGTCATGCGAACGGCCTCATGGAGGAGATCCTTGCCCACACCCTTTCCACGGTAGTGGAGGTTGGTGGTCCACGCGCGGATGACACCCTTTCCACCACGGAGCGAGAGAGATCGTCTCCGTCTGTGGCCAGAGGTCGGGTTTGGTTCGAGACGCAGGACGAGCGTTCCGACGATGTCGTCGTTGATGCGAGCAGCAAGCAGGGTATCCTCCTCACCATCGTCGCCCCGCAGCCAGTTCCAGCGCAGTCGTTCAGCCAGGGAGATGTATCCACTTGCTAGGTATCGAATCCCCATGAGGTAACTCATGATGACACCGCAGGAGATAGTCATACTAAGGCCGGGGTCGAGACGAGAGACCCCCCCGAGGTGGTAAATGGCAGCGAGGGTAGTAGACAGACCGGCGAGGCATAGTGGGTGAAAGACGAGGTTCAACGAGGCTCGCTGACGCATCTGGGCGATGGAGTCGGCCACCAGGCGAAGACCCTCGATCTTGTCCTGAGGCTTGTCGAGAACCTCGAGGGACAGCGGCTCAATATCATCGTCGTCATCGAAGCCGCAGAATGGACCGTGGGCGGCAAGCGGAGAGGGCGATGGCGGGACATAGGAGGAGAACGGGACTGAAGGACCGAGCTGTGGAGAGTTGGCCGCCGAGTTCATGCCCGAGTGAAGGACGAGATTGGCGCGGAGGAATGTGAAGAAGGCTGCGGGCCGAAGTGTTAGTAATTTTGGCTTTGGCTACAAATGTGTCCCGTCGAGGCCATTTCCAAAACGGTGAAGCGGAAGACCAAGCTCCAAGACAAAAGTTGTTTCAAGCTATCCACCAATGCCATTTCTGAGACCGTCTGCCTTACAAGGACACCATTACAAGCTTCAAGGCAAGGTCTGACTGTGACTCAAGCTGATCGCTTAAGCTTGTCGTCTAGGTTGACCTTGACTTGAAACTCATGACAGGGGGGCCTTGGTGGTGGTGGCCGAGGTAACGAAGTGAGGGGATCGAGACAAGCGAAAAAACTCGGGTCCAGAAGACAAGGGTCAATCCAACCACAGCCAAGACGAGTAAAAAAGAAAAAGAAATGAAATACGACAACAACAATAGGCAGAAGGTTTGTTGGGGGAGAAACTCACCAGCACTCGTCTTGAGAACCGGGACAGCACCGACTCGGTCTGCCATGGTGCTTGGGTGGCAGGTTCTCAGGTCGAGCTCTCTGATAGCGATATGGTGAGGACCCTCCATGGTTGTGTAGGTGGCCATGATGGCTGTGGGTTGGAAGTAAGGTATTAAAGAAGCAGAAAGAGAACAAGTATAAGGGAGAGATAATAGAGAAGGAAACCAGCCTCCAAGAACAAGTATGTAGACTGGACAAGAAGCAATAGATGGTGCAAGAAGAACAAGATGGGTATCCTTAATAGTAATAGTAGGTGTGTATGATAAATGTCAAGAGATGAAGTGAGAGAGAAGAGGGAGAGCAAGAAAGAAGTAGGGATGGAATCTGGGGGATCAAGAAGAAATTTCAAAGTTTTGGATCTCGAGGCATTGGTCGTCAGCTCTTTGTTCTGGGCGACCCGACGCTCTGGTGGCCGTAGCGCCCTTTGCCCTTTGGCCTCTCAAATGCAACACACTCTGCATTAGAATCCTTGCATCTTTTGCGGCGCTGACACGGCCTTGCGAGCCCGGATCCCTGGGCTGGGAGGGTCTTCCTTGTCCCTTGTCTCTCTTCCCAACCTCTGACGGCGACTGAGATTGTCGTCCAGGTAGTGCCAAGCCTAGCACGTATGCGGTTTGCTCCCATGTGGTGGTTGCGTGACAGTCGACGCTATTCTGTGACCGATATCGTCCTGTGCTGCCCGCGCGGCATGGCCGTCCTCCTGTGCAGCAGTAGCTTGACTTTGGCACGTCACGTCAACTTGCCCTCCTCCTCATCCTCCCCTCAACCTCCCTTCTGTGTCTCTTATCTCGATCGCCTCTCCAATCATGCTTCATAAGTCTACATCTGCGAGCGTCCAAAAAGACCGCAAGCAGGCAGCCCCCCAGCCCGTTCCCCGCCGCCAGCAGAAGTATCATCAGCCAACTTCATCATGGTCTCGCAGGGGCTTGCTTGAGAGGGTCAAGCCCCTCCAAACTCCACCCCTTCTACCCAGCAACAAAGAAAGAGAAGCGGGGAGGCGAGCCGACAAGCAAGCCAGAAAGGCGTTAGCTCACCGTTGGCGTAGCCCATTAAAACCCGTGGCGTTGGTCGCGCCGTTCCTCCGCCCTTGTCCGCCCGCTCAGCTCATCAATTGTCGTCCAGAGCACGCGAGCCCCGTACCTCAGCGTCGGGTTCACCTCGACTCGAGATAAAAGCCCTCACCTTGCCCGGGGCAACTTGATATCGCAGCCGGGCCAAGAGATGTGCATCCCTCAGGTGTGAGTGGGCTCCTGGCCTGCGCTGGAGGGACTAATCGTCGCTGGCAACCCTCACATCGGTAGCTTGGGCAATCGTGTGATAACGCGCATGAGCCGTCGCGCGAACGCCTAATTGTCCAGACGCCACAAGATGCCCGCCATCCCGCTGCATCGATACCGCTCGTTGCACTAACGTCAACTTCCCTAGCACGTAGCTGTCGCTGTCGTCGCTGGATCGTCAGGGGGCCTTGGTGATCGGACAACCCAGGAAGATGTGAAGCCCGTCTGTTGGGACGACGAGAGTCTGGACCCGCGACGACGGGTGTGTCTCCTCATGCCACTAACCGTAGCGGCACAATCGTCTTTGACGCCATCTCTCTTTCATGCAGCAGTCAGTCCAATAGTTTGGTCCTCGACGCGTACGTAGTAACCTGACTCTGGTTACAGCGCCCCCATGAACATCAAAGGTTGAGTCGAACCAGGGCAACCCAACACTGGGCGCCATCAGGAATGGATGGACGAGTGAATGCAGCAAGAGGTCGACCAAGAACGGATATGGCTTCCCTCATGGATCCAGCTCCACTGCTGACGTATCAAGCATATCCCCGACTGGCCCAGCTCGTTAAACGCGCCGCCCGCTTGACATTGACACTGACTGGGGACCCCTTGGATCAAGGCCGTGGCTCATGGCCCAACCGACTGTGTGGGGGACCGGCCGAGAATTGAATTTCTTGCGCCCAACCACAAATGCTTGGTTACCAACGGTAACAAGATCGTGCGGGATAGTTCCAACGCCTCGTTGCATTTAGCCACCAGCCATTGCCTGTAAATGACCGTCGTCTCGCAACTTGCCGCCATCTTCATCTCCGTCACCTCCGTTTTCGTTGGGAGCACCTCTGATCCTGAGAATTCCGTAGCAACCTCGATCCCCTCCCCGGCCGCTGCAGCTAGAGGATGCAGCCTGTGCTTAACCATCGTTTCCCCGTCAATGCGGGCCCGCGCTTCAGGAATGCCAAGAGACGCTCATGAAACGCTCGACGACGAAACTCGAATGGAGCACGGGGCACGGAACGCGAAACACTTCATGTCCGTCGTTACGTTTGACCACCGGCGATCTGTCCCCAAGTTGGATATGCCCGCCAGTAACGTCGTTGCTAGAGCTGCCGCCATCACTGCACGGATGGACCCTGGGTTTTCGGCATGTGGGAGATCGGCTGCGTGGAGCAAGGCGTACGTATGAGAGTAGGCGGCCCGAGGTGATTCTTGTTTGCTCGACGAAGCTTCTGTCTGTGCCTTGTCGATTATCTCTGCTGTGGTCAAGGGTTTAACGGGTATTGTTGAATCTTCAAACATTGAACGAATCGGATCCTAGAGGTAGGAAAGCACCTTCAAGGTTCAGTTGCCCAGCACACAAAAAGTCACATGTCATGGCCATCATGTACATTTGATCGTGATCTGGAAGGAGCCCTACACGATGGATGTAGGTACCCAGCTCCTGCCTTTATTGGAAGCAAAGTATTACAACAACCGCTATCCTTGTCCAATATTTCATCGCAAGACGTCCGTCACCTTCCATTATCTCCAACCGAACGGGATATTACAGCTACCTTCAAATCCACCCACCTCGAGTATCCATACATGGATATTCGTAACCAAAAGAACTCCAACCCTACTCTCTACCTCCTCAGTCGATGTCCAAGCACCATTCCGACAAAGGCGAGAACTCGGTATGCTGTTCCGATTGCAACCAACACGCCAATGTTCATCCATTTTCGATCCAACTCGAACCCAGTCTCCCGCGCAGCAATGTCAACCTTGTAGAGGTAGGCGAACGGGGCCACGAGCTGCCCAAAGTAAATCTCCGCAAGCCAAGTGGCCGGGGATGCTCGCCAAAGCCACTCCATGTGCCAGTCCTTGACTGATGACAGGGGTGGTGCTGATCCAGACAGGATACCAGTGATGAGTGCAATCATGGTTGCAAACAGCGGTGCATCCTCTCTGCGGACCACCATGCTCACGATGCTGGCAAGGCCATAGATGCAGTAAAAGTACAGCAGGTTGGTGAGGAACGCGAGACCCCAGTCGATGATGGGCACTGACAGTAGGAATAGGGGCGTCGTGAAATGGAGGCATCCAAGAGCCATCCGAGGAAGGACGGAAATCACCTTGGCAATGAAATACGCAAATCGAGAGTGTCCTGCTTCAGCCTCCCGTCTGTACAGAAGCGTCTCCTCAGAGAAGAGCTTGACTCCAGGGGCAGCCGCAACGAGGCCCACAGCAATGGCGATGAGGAGAGCAAACTGCGGCGCAGAGATGAAATCGATGGCTGTCGACAAGACCTCGTAGGGTTCGTGGAAGATGCCAACAAACATGATGCCGTTTTTGGGGTTGTTGGCGAGTCCTAGCAAGGCCCCAGCGAGCACCGCAAGTCCCATCTCGGCGAAGAAGGCCCCCTTGGTGCGGTATTGTTGAACCATGGCTCGGCAAAGGCAGAGCCATGCTTGCTTGATAAATGGAGCACCGCGTTTCTTGAGGGCCTGACGCATGCCTGTATCACCTAGCATAGTCGAGCGGACACTCCTGCGTTCGAAATCCTCGGTCGTTTTGACCTTCCGGGATGCTGACCAGTTGGAGATGAGGGCCTCCTTGGAGACGTCACCTTTGGCATTGTACTCTCGACCGTTTCCGGTGATGATATCGGTAATCACGTCGGCGTGATTGCTATGCTCAGGGAAATGGAAGCCCATGCCCTCAAAGTATGCCTGGGCCTCAGGTTGGGGCCCTTCATAGATAGTCTGTCCGTTCCCGAGTAGAATGAGGTTGTCGAATAACTCAAAGATCTCGGTTCGGGGCTGGTGGATGATGACGATGATGGAGATACCGAGCTTCGCAATTGCCTTGAGCGTACGCATAATGGAAGATGCGGCAGTGGCATCGAGACCACTGGTTGGCTCATCAAGGAAGATGGCCATGGGCGCAGCCGCCAGCTCCATGCCTATGCTCACTCGCTTTCTCTGTCCACCGCTAATCACGGGCTTACCTACACTGCCGACTCGAGAATCCCGCACATGCGACAACTCCAAGCAGTCGATGACAGATTCAACATGAGCTTCGATCTCGGCCTTTTTCCATGTTCGAGGAAGCCGGATGCGTGCCGAGTGGACAATGTTTTCGTAAACGCTCAACTCGGGTAGTACGATATCGTCTTGGGGCACATAACCCGTCAACTTCTTGTAACGCTTCATCTTGCCTGGAATATTGTTGACGGCGACGATACCGCCAGTGTTACTGGTTTTACCCATCAACACGTTGACAAAAGTCGACTTGCCAGCTCCTGATCCACCCATGACAGCCACAAGCTGTCCTTGCTCGATGGATCCAGTGACATTCTGAAGAACTGGTTTGACGGCCTTCTTGGGGTGGAAGCTAAGGTCGGAGTACCTAAAGGAGAGACCAAAGTTTGTCGCCTCGGCTGCTCTGCGCATCGAATCAACAAAGGCCTTGAGCTGCGGCGAGGCCTCGGCTTCCTTGTGCTGTTGATCAGAGCTATCGGTGCTGTCCCGTGCCAGAGCAGCCTCGAAGCCATGGCCAGGACGACCTTCTCGGTGTGGCATGTCGTAAGGCGAGTACGGCGCATAGGGGCTGTACGAAAGGTTCATGGGTGCCATCTCATTGTCTTGCCCCTCAGGCAGCTCCTTGTATCCGGTGATGGTGGCTCTCACAGCTCTCATGGTCTTGTGCCTCTTCAGGGTGCCGGCATGCGCCTTGGAGGTTGAGTGCCACCGCTGCCGGAAAATCAGGATGAGCATGCCAATGACAAGAAGGATATCGACAATGACCAGGACCACCAAAGGAACCATGAAGCGCTCGAATGACGATCCCTCGGGACAGAGGCTTCCAGAAGCGCAAGGCGTCGGCTTGGAAGCACCAGGTTGGCAGTATGAGCCCTTTGGACATGGAATCTTCTTCTTGCCTTCGTCTTCGAGAGGACAGTAGTAGCCCTGCTGGCAAACGATTGGCTCAAAAGGACCCATGCCTATGTTTTCACCGTTGTAACTGCAGGTCATTTGTGAAAGTCGCCCGACTGTGCACATCTCATTGGGAGGGCATGATTGGGGGAGTGAGTTGATGGTGTTGTTCATGCCTGGGCTATTCAGAACTCGTTTCTCACATGATTAAGGCTTAGCAACTGGGACTTACAAGAAAAACCTTCTTTACAGCCGTCCTTGGTCCAAGACTCGACGGACTGTAGTTGCAATGGCAAGGCACCAGGTCTCCAGCATGGTGCCGCATCTATGGGGAGCTGGTCATTTAGCAGCTGCTGGTAAGAGCGATAGAAGCTGGTCGAGAAGCTGGACTGATTCTTGCCGGTGCAGTCTCGGTCGTAGACACTAAGCCTCTTGTTGTCTTCCAATGGCTTCAGTGTCCGTGTTCGAGTGTCCCATGTCAGCTGTTCGCTAGTCTTGGGAGGATTCGATGCGTCGTAGATGGGCAAGTCGTCGATGCTTCCCTTGCCGTTCTTGGACTTGAACCATTTCCCCGTTGTCGCGTTGTACACGACCTGGGTTTGGTTTCCGATGCATTGCCAGGCGGCCTCGTCACGCTCGAATCTCCATCCATCTCCGGTCAGTTGATCGGCGCCGGGCAGAGGCCTCAATGCGCAGAGACAGGCCGTCGTGTCGAGGAAGGATGGTCCTTCTGGCCTTACGATTGGGAGAAATGGCTGCTGCGGTACCTTGGCCGGGTCAATGCCCCAACGCTCGAGAGCCATTGTGTTGAGCCTGGAGGGTGATGCTGGTTTCCCTCTGGAGAAGAAGGGTGTCGTTGATGCAAGGATGCGCTCACGAGATGAGTGATGGTCAACGGCAATTCAACTCCCTCACACATCGGCAGATTTGGTAGCGCGTGGGATACATCTTTATACATGTTGGCAATTCCGCAAGGACTGCCTCAACCGGAAACAAAACAACAATGGGGACACAAGAAATGAGCCCGAAAGTATGAAGGATCATCCAGCCAAGATGCAATGCTGAGGCTGTGGGATGGGGCCATTGGGGCTCCGTCGCTGGCACAGCGCAGTAGCTGTGAGATTTTAGTGCCCGCGAACTCCCAGGGTCCCAGAGGGCGAAGCTATTTCCAGCCAGCGGTCAACCATTGTAATTCCTCTAAACGTGGTAGATGCTCCGCCGATCTCGACCGGCCATGGCCAACGGGACGTGGTGGTGACGGCACCAGCTGGATCGTAGCATTAGGGCTGAGCCGGGTTCAACGTATCACGGCCGGTGTCAGCAGTAGATGCACATCTCCCCCCTCTGCGACTAGGATGCGCTTTCAGCCCTTCAAGTTCATCTTTTACAAGCAAGGTCCAGGTCGTTGAGGTTGTGGTCCCTACGTTCAGTTCCCGCAGCCTTACATCAGCGGCTGCGGCTCTCATTGGTCGGCGCTCCATCCCGCCCGATAGGGCTTAGGGTGTGGCGCACTTTGACACGACGTCAATCCAAGGGTTAGGGTTACCTTAGACTGCTACTGCTGGGGCGCGAGGTCAAGAGCGAACGACGAACGACGACGCGAATGCCGGTGCAAATCAAATCTCACCTCACTTTATGGCCATGCCCGCACGGGTTTCAGAGAAATGACGTGATGTGGTGGTTTTGAAACTTGATGATAATCCTCGCCAAGGCTAACTGCTGCATCTATGTCTTTTTTGCCTATTTCGGTGGTCATTACGCCTGCCAAGGAATCTGCCTTGCCCATTAGCTGAATTTCTCTATCACAATGAATCTCGAGTTATTTTTTCTGTTCTCAGGGTATCGTATCTCATGTGTTGCACCTTTTTTTCTTCTCTTCTAGCCAAGACATGCAAGACTCAGCCCGGCCATTATGATTCCTTTCCCGTTACAGAGCCAGAGGCCACTGGTCTCTTCTCCGTCTTTTCATCTCCCGTCTCACCCGTCGCATTAGGATTGACCAAGCCCATCGACGCCGTCATCTCCTCGGCCGCCACCGTGTCAGCAGGTGTGTTGCCCTGAGTCCCGATGCGCATGAATGGCAAGAAGAGGCAGCTCAGTCCCGCGAGTCCAACCGATACGAAAAAGGCCATTCGGTAGGGCACAACCGGGTCGCCGCCATCGGCCTGCGCCTCTCCAACTGAGCTGTACACTGCTGTCGAAATACCAATGGCGACCGTGGAACCCAAACGAATAAGCATGTTGAAGATACCGCCAGCCAATGATTGCTGGTGAATCGGAAGCGACTGCATGACATACATCTACAAGGTCTCGTTAGCATCTGTCCCTTGTCTCTTGAACCATCAAGATACCTACGTTGGTAACGTTGAACTGAAAGTCGGCGCCAATGACATTCATGATGAGAGAAGGAAAGATGAACGCCCAGTATATCGTATTCGCCTTTTGAAAGGTGAGAAGGAGGTTAGCGCCCAGGTAGGCAAATGAGCCCACTGCCATGATGAGGGTGTTGTTGATGCTGTGGAGGATGCTGGCGGCGACCACGTTCCAGATGATGCCTGCGATGACCTGAGGTAGCAGGTGCACCGCAACGTTGAGGGCATCATAAGCCTTGACTTCCTGCATAAAGAGAGCGAGCCAGAAGTTGGAGGAAGCGAATGACATCATGCCGAGAATCGCCGTCAAGACAAGCTATTATGTTTGTTAAGAAAATTGATGAGAAGCAGCGGCAACAACAAATACATACCAATGAGAAGTTACGGTCTCTCCAGACATGGAGCGGCATGAGGGGGTGCTCCCAGTAGCTCTCCCAGACCACAAAGCCAACAAGGAGAAAGAATCCAACTATAAGCATGGCGATGATGTGCGCGGACTTCCAGCCGTCATCAGGGCCAAGACTGTGCACGAGTTAGTCCAACCCGAAGCGTGGGAAGAGGGACGTGAACATACGTCAACGCAGCTGTAAACATGCCAATACCTGTGACAGTCAGAACAGTTCCAACACTATCGAACTGCTTCAGAGCTGTGCGCATGCGTGTCTTGAATGGTGTTGGTTCAAAGGCTTCGACGCTCGGAACAATCCAGATGGATGCAACTCCAAGCACAGCCCAGATGATGGATAGGAGGATGAAGCCGGCCCGCCAGTTAAAGATGCGAGCTGCAATACCACAGACTATACTACCCAGGGCAAATCCAAGAGGGTTTCCGGCTGAGAAACTCGCAAAGGCCCAGTTCTTGCGCTGCGGGGCACCCTGTAGGCGGCTCCCAGAATGCCAATGGCTGGGGCACCACCATGGCCGAAGCCAGGCCGAGTACACCACAGAGTATGTCCATCCAGAAGGGGTTCTGGGCAAACGCAAACGATCAGACAGCCTCCGCTGAAGCAGCCCATGCAAAGAGGAAGACGGCCTTGCGACCCAAGAAGTCGGCGAGCTGGCCCAGAGCAAGCTGGAATGCTCCAGCAGTAAGCCTACAAGCGAGTCAGAGGATTGAAGGCGAAAGAGGAGATAGACATGTTTTAAATTACGTTGCAGCTGCAGCAATCCATGAGATTTGACTCTGTGTCATGCCAAGATCCTTGCCAATGGCCGCCGTAACAATAACCGTCGAGCCAGTCAAAAAGGTATTTGTCGCCATGGCAATAGTAGCCATGAAGACGAATGCGACCTCCTGAAAAGTATTCTTGAAACATTCGGGACGCGCCCCCAGCCCCGACACGGCCTTGACCTCTTCTCCTCCGCTTCCCTCAACATCTTGAGCGTCGTCGACGTTGGCTGGTGTCTTTTCAGCCTCTCGGGAAGTGGGGACTTGATGGCCGCCCCTGGACGCCGGATCGGAGGCCATTGTGCCGGCGATTTGCTGCGCCGCCGGAGCTCGGTGATGACAAGAACCCGGAGGAGGAGGACAAGAGCAGGGTCACCGAATCGTCCGACTGTAATGGCCTTCAGTCGGGCTGTTGCTCCGTCCGTTGGGTTTGATGAATTGAGCGTGCAGAGCAAAAGTGGGATGAAATAAGGTACTGGAGCAACCGCTGATATAAGGGCCCAGATGCCGTCCCCACTGCGGAAAACTATTTCAAGAGGTCGAGATCCCACGGGAGGAACTCCGAGACTCTCCCGAAGTCGGAGGCGACGAGAATCGGGGATATCGAGGGAAGACGACTATGCTCAAATGCGTCTGCTTGTTGGATGCAAGGACACGAGGGGGCAAAGCAAGAAAACACGAGGAAAACAAAATAGAAGACAAGGGAGGCTCGTCAGTGTTGAGCACCGCCAAGTCAACTACTCCATTCCTAATGAGACTCTTGAGAAAAGATTTGCGCGCCAGCAACGGCAACTCTAACCCTTCTGTTCCCTCAATCGACATTGAGCCTCCCCTCCCACATTGCCGAGAGTGGGAGCCGAAAAAGCATCAATTGCGTGCGCCTCCAGCTCCAAAGGTAGGCAGTCAGACTTTCACCTCTCAAAGCCGCCTAGTTTCTCTGTTATTTTGTCATGGCTTAGTCAATCGCTCGTGGCGCCGATTACGGTGGGGTTGCTCATGTCGATTATCAATCACTCAACCTCTGCCATCCCCATCAGCAACAAACAAGCGCCCTGAGAGGTCAATTGAAGCCGTCGCAGAAGCAATGAAGGTCACACAGGTATGATGAGAAGCTCAATACGCCACACACGATAAGATAACCACCCTGGAGCTCGTCGCTAACAATTAATGCCAGATTTGGTTCTACCCCATCAAGGGTATCCGGGGAATCCAGTTGGAATCCGCCAAACTGGGGCCCCAGGGTCTTGAACACGATCGCCGCTTTATGCTATGCAAGGTCGAGGAGTCGGGCGATTTGACAAAAATGCAACTGTCCAAGTTCCCCGAGTGCAGTCTCTTTGCCCAGGAGATTGTCGGCGACAAGATCCGTGTAAGGTACCTTACTCCTCAAGAACCGTTGGTTCCCTGGCGGCCGGAACAAAACACCGTTTTGGACGTTCCGATCGACCCAAAGCTAGACGGGATGGACAGAGCCGACGTCAATCTTCATCAAAGCCTAGTCGTCGCATATCGCATGGGTCCAAAGTACGATGCATGGTTCTCTGCGTGCTTCGGCTTCAATACCGCCCTGGTCTTCATCGGTGACGGTCGACGTCCTGTCTTGGGAACTTTCTCACCTAGTGCCCAGAGATACCCCCGGTCATGGCCTTCGTGGCTAGCGAGCTATGTCGGGGGTTACGGGTTTTCTCGCACCGAGGAGGACTGGCTTGCCTTTTCCGATTGTGCCCCTTATCTCTTCGCTACGGAGCAGTCACTCAACAACGTTAGTGCCCGCCTGGCCGAATGTGACGTGGACATGCGAGCTATGCGGCCCAACATTGTCCTGGACGGTGAGATCGAGTGGGATGAGGACTTCTGGGCGCAGTTGTCTATCAACGGCGTGCACAGAATCGCCCTGACCAAGAACTGCAACCGCTGTACTTCCCTCAATGTTGACTATGACACTGGCCGTACAGCGAAGGGAGAGCGTGGTACAGTGCTCAAGAAGCTCATGTCTGACCGGAGGGTTGATGTTGGCGCAAAGTACTCGCCCGTCTTCGGCAGATATGGTTTCCTCGCCAGCAAGCCTGGAAGCAACGCCATCGTGTCCATCGGCGATCATGTCGAGGTTACGGAGCGGAGGACTGAGCGTACCGTCTGGGACTGGTCGCTGACGGATCCCGCAATCGCACGGTACTATCGCCACGCTCCCGATGCCAAGATGAGCTTGCCCGTCGTGCTCTCGCTTTGGTTGACCAGCGCGGCTTTGCTCGGTCTGCTTCCGTGCTGGTTTCTGCTCTCCTGAATAGAGTCATAGTATCAATCAACGTGCCACATACGCGTGATAGGTGCAGCGAATTCATTTCTCTTACAGGCGAGCGGCAGTCGCTTCCAGCATCATCATCCAACGCTTAAGTGACCATCCCGTCTTGGTAGGGAAATTCATCGACCTGCCCGGTCGCAAACGCGCAGTGTCCGTAACATCTCGGCCCGTGACGCCGGCGCGGTGGAGACTGGGGGTAGATCGCAAACCCGGACCCGACACGGAGCGGCGTCTTTTCGGCCTTGCCAGTGTCCGCAAATGGCCGGAGAACAAGCGGAGGTGAGCAGAGTACTGCCTTGTCCCAACATCTGGAAACGTTCCATTACCCTGTGCCTGTAATTGCCGAGGCGTGACAAAGCGGTCCCGCGGGTCGGTTACACGGGAGCCCTTGAAGGAAGCAATCTGAGGAGTACGAAACTTGACGTGTCTGAAGTGACATGGAGGGTTCCAAGACGAGTAGATGTTCAAGTCATGCTCGGGAAGCGCGAAACGGGGCGAGTCGAAGCGAGGCAAGCTAGCCACGGCCTGGGACGCGATGGACGGTCGGTGAACGAGGCAAAGGTTAATTTGTCGTCAACGGCCTTGGATTCGCAAACCTTCCTCACCTCAACACCCCCGGACTCGTTCCCCGATGGGTCCGTGTCGGCCGGGCGGGCGGGATGTCGGATCCGGTAGACAAGGGGGGCGTGTGCCATGTGGTGATATGAGAGCTGTCGGTATGTTGCCGCCTCCGACGTCGCCGTCGTGACTCAAACAATGATTCATATGAATAAAAATTAATTAAAAAGCTCTCAATCACGGCAGCGTGCGCCTAGACACATGAGTGCTCGTGTGGCCGCTGAGCGCAACGTGAGTTGGTACATGGCAATTTGAGGACCTTGTCTGTGCTGACGTCGATTCTCCACCCTAGGGCGAGAGAAGGGGCCCCAAAACGCTCTGTGGGTGAGGTGGAAACAAGCCGAGGCGGTTTCTGATTTTGTTCTGGAAGCCTTCTGGTTCATCTTCTCTTTCCACGGGTCCTCAGGCTTGTGGGTCGCTGGGTCGGGCTGGACTGGGCTGGACTGGGCTGGGCTGGGCTGGCTGGGGGTCATTGGTGTCGCCGCCTCCTCGTGAAGCATTGGAGGTGAGAACTTGGTCGTTTCCCTTTCACAGCCTCGGTGTCCCATTGTAGCGAGGGCGCCATGCCACGACACAAACACAGACGTTGACGTAGCCGTAATCGCAGCCGCAGCCTCAAGCCATCACCGTAGAGGGCTGGGATGTAGCCTGGGCACTATCAGCTCTATTCTTGAAAGTCTTGGGCATCTCCCACGTCAGGCTGACACCAAGGATACCTCATCGACCCATGCCGCCGCGGACGTCTCCGCCTTGGATTGTATCATTCATGGTGCGAGTAATTCGGTCAAGAGAAACCCGAAGCGAGGGGAGAAGAGGGGAGAAGAAAGGCGGAAAGGATCAATGATGAGACGAGAGATCTACACCTCAATAGGTGCGGCGTATGGCCCAAAGCCAAAGCCGGAAGCAACGTGAGGCGGACAACGGTCAACGGAAGGAGCGGGGGGGAGGAAGTTGGAGACCTACTTACCTACCTGCCTGGGCAAAGAGCGAGCTGGCTAGGGAAGACCATCCGGCCAACAGGAGATTACAGGACCTTGGCTGTTTTCCCCAAAGCCAGTCGAGCTTTGATAGGTCTAAGTCCTGGCCAGCTCAGACAAGGAGGACAGTAACTAAGTATGATTCTATCCAATCGCGACTGACTTGGGGTAATTGTTGGCTGTTGACGGCTTCGTTTCCGGCACCGAGGTGAAGTGGAAGATCCCACTTGGGTCTTGTGCCTTGGGCCTTGGGGGAGGCTTATGACGACCAAAGACTGGGGTCCATCTGGCCGAGACCCCCCCCCCCCCCAATCATGACCTCACCATTTCAACTCACAGCTCCACGCTTCACTCTTTTTTTGTTTTTCTCCCTTCTCTCTCCTCCTCGGTTCAGAGGGAGAATTTAGTTACTATTCAGGATTCACTCCCATGTCCATGTCCATGTTCACGTCCACGTAGCAGTACAGAAACACAATTGGAAACAGAAATCATGCCTAAATTATGACAACACAGACCAGAAAGCTAACAACATTTTCTTCTACCTTCTAGGTAGGTAGTCTCTCGCCCTGAGCTGAGCCCCCTTTTGTTTTCCCCATTTGTCTGGCCCGAGCCATAGTCTATTTCGAGCGCCTGCCCAAACACCAACCCGTCAATTTCATTTGTCTTGCCTTGCGCCGTAAACCAAACAGAAACAGAGGCTTAAACAACATGAGGCCATAACTGCGTGTCCCTTCCTTCTCCGTACTCCGGTTGCCTACCAGGTCGCCCAAGCAGGTCTAGAGGGTATGCCAAGCAAGTGAAGAAGTAAAGAAACCCAAAAATAGAAGCAGAATCAACGCCATCCTTCTATGCGATGCAGCAACAACAAACAGCGCAGTCGACCCCAGGGACGAAGCGAACAAGAGTAAGAAAGAGGAAAGATCAAAGAGAAGATAAAACAGAAAAGAGACAAGAAACAAGAGCGCCAAAACATCCTGTAACACGCCAAATTTCCAGAAAAGGAAGCCTCGGAGCCGCGCCATAGATTGGAGGAGGTGACAGGCGAAAACCGAGATGCTCTGGAGACGTCAAAAGTGCCCTGAAGCCCCGTAGAAGCCCTGTATCGGTCGGCCCTAGGGCCAAGCGAGTACAGGCGTTAGTAACCACAAGGGGGCCACTAATGCTGCACAGTTCCGAAAACGGGCTTGAGGTCCCTGGGACTGGAGCCTCCCACGTGGAGCGTGCAGGGCACTACTCCGCCATGACAGTCCAAGAAAAAGTGTAAGTCATCCAATGCCACCTTTTGACCGAATCCCCCACCTGCGCTCTGGGATGAATCGAGATAGGCGTCCTTGGGCGCTTCTCCTTTCGGGCCCTTGGCGTCCAGACACCAGATTCGACCTGTTGAAGAATGTGGCTGCTTGAGATGCGATGCGTTGCGGTCCGGCGCGTTTCAATGCGTTGTCGTGAGGCTCAGCTCAGCTGTGCCATCCTCGCTGGCCGTGAATTGACACCCCGGCAAAAGTGACGTTTCGTGGTCGGTGATCCGTCCACGAGAGGGGTGCGACACGGTTTGGTAGCCGTACATCCAGAGCCAGCTCCGGGCTGTCGTTCCGTGCTCTGCCAAGTGCAATCAAAGGCCCTTGTTGAGACGCTCTGCCTTTGATCGCAATGTGCGCCTGCACCGAGACTAAGAAGGCATCCTTTTTCCTTTTGGGTTGAGCCTCGCGTCATGTCAGTCAGGCCACACCCGTCATTTGCTAGCACATGAGCAAAGAGTGAACGGCCCACGCACGGCAGAGAATCGCGCGCGCACTCGCACACCCCTTTCCCCCACGCCAGACACCGAGGATGCATGTCTCAGCGCCGGGGGGTTTTTCCCGCAAGGGCTCAAGCGGCCTGCGTGCAAGGGCGGCACAAGTGAAGCTTGCAGTATGTGCACTCAAAAATCATCCAGTGAGGTCCGGAACGGCAATGTTGGCAAACCCACTGGATCAAGGTGCTATCTGACTTGATCATCCGGAACGAGTGGGCGCACGCGTTGGCCATTTTGTCGGTAATGGTGGCGGTTGTTTGGGGTGGTACAGAGAGGGTGTAGGTGTCGTCGAGAATATCTTGGAGGTGCTGAACCCTCTCACAAGATTTGGCCTGATTGGGTGGGAGGAGGATCCTTGGGACAGAAATGTTAGCCTTGCATGTATATATAACCAACTGGGGCACGACCGGCCATGTAAGTGGTGATGGTCATGACAGCCTCTCAGTCTGCATGCTCGGTACTTACCAAAGGGTTAGTGGTTCTGTGTGTGTAGCAAATGCAATTGAGTGCAGTGAATCGATGTCGAGTGTTGGGGAGGAGATGAGGTGGAATTGTTCGAGGGGGGAGTGAGCAATGTGAATGGGTGATGGTGATGTGTGCTGATGGTGTCGAGGTGTAGAAGCTGTTGAAGTGATCAAGTGGTGTTGAGCAGTGATGGGAGGAGGAGGCCTTGGGCTTTTATGCTTTCAAAGAGGATCAGGTGAAGTGGTAGTTGCAGTTGCCGTTGCAGAGATGGATGTGATGTGATGTCTACCGTTTGTAGGGCCGGGGACCGTCAAACGAGAGCCGCGATGGAGTCGGAGAGCCGGGATAAGGCTTGCAACAACATGGACAAGAGATAAACGACGGGTGATGGAGGCACGAGCGACGAGGCGGGAATGCCGAGGAGGTGTGCCAATGACAAAATGGAGTAGATTAAATGGCCCAGGACGCGAGGCAAACGAGCGAGGTCGAGCGTTGGAGTGCCAGTTCTTGGGTTGTTACAGCACCGCACCGCACCGCTCGGGGACGTTGTCGATAATATGTACCTGCCCTGCCAGGTGGACGGACAGGATGATGCCCGTGCCCTTCTGGCCTTGGGGAGCCGTCAGTCATGCCAGTTGCAAAATATCCCGTCCGTCGGCCCAAAAATCCAGAAGCACTCCCAACCCCCGGTCTGGAAAGGATATGGATGCCTGTCCTGTGACGCTTCTGGAAGAAGAGAAGAAGGAAGAGGGGAAGGGGAGGGGAGGGGCGTAGGTAAACGGTTCCCAAGAACGGACCAGCAACCCAGCACAGGGCATGGTATCGTACCTAATGTGTACCCACAGACGCAGGTACCTGCTGCCTTCTGCCTCGCCTTGTTTGATCGCGCTACGGCCAATTACTTCGGACGGGGGAACGAGCCGAGCAATTCCCAATGGCAACGGACGAGGACGCCAGAGCCTACAAGGAAGGGCACGGGCAACCACCATCCATGGGCGGGGGATGACGAACTGGTGAGGTGAGGTGTGGTTGACATGAGGTGAGTGTAGGGTTGAAGTCCCCGTGATAGGGATAGAGCCCAGGCAAGCCCCGAATGTGTCAAGAGAGCAGCATGGTAAAATCAGAAGCCGCCCAAGAGCCCATGGGCGAAATGGCATGGCCGGCCAGCCAAGGCTCCGCCGGTTGCGCCCCCGTGTCCTGGTTCTCGGGGCCAGTTGCGCCAGGATCGGAGGTGGAGACGGCCAGCGTGGGAGTTGAACAAGGACGGGCCAGTCTAAAGCTGCCGACAAGGGCAGGCCGCAATCCGCATGAGGGGGTCAGTCGTGTGCATCGCATCGCATCGCAGGTGAGGTGTGCGTGCTGTGCTGGGAGAGCGGTGCGAATAGAAACCGCGGGCCGTGCTGTTTTGGAAACAGACCGTACGGAATCGATACCGAGGAGGCGGCAGATAAACCTAAAACTGCGACCTAGGCCTACGAGGCTAGTGCACTCTGAGCGAGCTCCGAAACTGCCACGGCTGGACCTTTGGAGGCAGATGGGAGGTGAGACGGTGAGGTCACAGGTAGGGGTGAAAGCATGAGAAAACGGATGCCAAACCAGTGTGAGCCGGCAAATGGCCATGCTACATGCTGTGTCCCTTCTGTCGCATGTAAGAGAGCGGAGCCGACCGTTGGACCAGGAGTGTGGGAATGGATGGTACCTGGGCATTCTACAGAGATGAATATGGAGAGGAGAGGAGACAAGACCAGACGGGTGGGGTGGCGGTGTAAGAGCAAGAGTGTGAATATCTAATGAGTCGGGTTTCGGGAAATAAATCAGAAGCCCAGACGACGACCTTAATACGGAAGGCGCATGGATGAGTTGTCGCCTCCTTCCCCGGATGACTACAGTACCTAGTAGCCTAGGTGTCTGATCAATCCTAGGCAGGTACTGTACCTACCTAGGCAGTCCCAGCTTCTCGGAACCTCCTCAAGATGCCCCAGCCAGAGGACAAAGCGAGCAGTCGGAAGGCGTTCACCACCACCAAAACAGGAAACAATGCATAAAGTTAGGATGATTAGAGTTTCAACCCACGACCGCGGCCCTTGCCGGGACTTCCACTGGCTCTTCGGGTCTTTATCCCTCATCTTCCGCCTCGTCGATGCCCAAGTCATTAATCACATCTCCATGGTTGTCGCCAACAAGTTGGGTAGGTACCTCCCCAGTACTGCCTCTTCTTCGTTCGACCTTTGAACCTCTCCTGTCTTGATCCGTGCTCCAAGTAAGGGTCCAGCCAGGCAGAGAGGCAGCGGGCTCACATAATGGGGCTCTTGATCGGGCATGGGAGACCCCTCCCATCAGCAGTGGTGCTTTGTTCGTCTGCATCTTAAAAAACCATCCCCGGCAATACCCATCTCTGCTATGGACCAGCTTTCAAACTGACAGCTGATGTTGTTCGCATCCCGGTACCTAGCTAAGGTAATTCCTCTACCTGCAACAATCCGCTGTCTGCCGTGTTGTCATTCAATCGACAACACGGTGCTGCGGTTAACCATATCGCCTCCTTCACGCCATGGCCGATTAGGACCGTCTTTTGATATCGCCATGAACAAAGCCGGCGTAGGTCTAGACTTGGCGAACTGCTGGGCGATTGCCTACTACGTACCTCGGACGGGGTCAACCTTGAAACCACCTAAGGCCGCCTCCATGTAGCGCGGCGTTGGTGCCAAAACACAAGATCGACCTCTTTGCTTCTTCCCGTTGGTAATCAGCTGGCTGGTGCAACTCAATGTCGAGCAACCCTGTACCCCGTCCGTCATGCCACCCCAGCATTTTTCGTTTCCTCGGGCGTTTTCGAAGCGGTTTGCAATCCACCACCGACCGACCTGCTTGTCTCCGGCTCCGCGCCACGCACCTTGCCCTCTTCAGCACACCGTCCTGGTGCAGGGTATGTAGACACAAGCACTTGCATTTGATCAGAGGCCAATGGCAAACTGGGACTATGTTCTGTTTGGCACAAACCTCACTGTTGGTTGAGTAACTCTGCCATTGGTTTGCTCTCAGAGTGCAATGCTATAGTCGGCACATCACATCACAGACGTCGATTGTAACCGCAAAAACTCAGGTTGTGTCACCCATCTCACAGGCTGTCAAGATCTATCAGATGGTTGCTCAATCTGGCAAGGCAGCCAGCCCGTGAAATGGGCGTCTTGCCATTCGCTTAGCGCTTGTGCGCGATTACTGGCGGACCTCGGCCACTCCTCAAAGGAGGAACGTCATCTACTGATGCTGAACTGGTCACTGCAGAGTTGTCACCTCGCATCTTGACATGGTTCACCTGGCTTCTGCTTCTGCTTCCGCGACTGGGATCGCGTGCGATGCTTCCGTTTTCTGTGGCTAAAGGCTTGATGCTGGAGGCGGCAGATGAGTAAACGCGGAATGGGCTATTATTGCCCAGGGACCACAGTTTTGCAGCCCACAGACCATGGTAACCGTCTGACTGGGTTGACCATCAAGACGAGGCGGCCCATCCCTCACCGTTATGGGGCCCGCTGTGATGAATACATGATGATGCTGAGGGAGACACTGCTGATGGATGCTGGAGGCACTGACCGCCTCAGCCCACGGCGCCAGGCACAGCCGTCTCATCTCCGTCGTCAAGTTCTCCATCGCTTTGCTTCCTTCCCAGGTTGTCCCTTCTCTCATGGGCCCCGTTTCCGTCTGATAGACTACGGGCCGTCTCATGCATACAACAACTTGGTGGCTCTCCGATACTGGGGCCAATGATGGCTTTCAAATTAGAATGGAACGTGTAAGCGAATCGGCCATTTGCTAGATGCTGTTTGGAGACGCAAGTTCCGTGTTTGTTTGGCGGTTGGTTGTTGGTTTGTCTCTGATCTGTTGTAGCCGCCAATATGAGCACCGATGATGCTCGTTTACTTCCAACAACCTGGGCTCAACCTGGGTACACGCATGCTCTGGCGGGTAGAGCCGCCCATGTCGGCCGGCCGGCGGTACTCTCTCGGCGCATGCCTGCCTGCCTGCCTGCCTGCCTGCATCCAATCCAATTTGTGCTCTCGTTTGATTTGGGCGTCTTGAGAATTTCTCTCTTTTCTCAAAATTTGCGTGGTCTGATGTTCTCTCTTGTCCCGTTTCAGCGAGATGCACCGAGCCATGAGGTGTCGTCTGTGGACCTACTTCCTCTTTTGTCCAGTGACTGCTGGATGGCCCCTTCCAAGGTTCGTTCCCCTCCACCCACTCACTGCAGGTGCGCCGCGATGCATCCTCCACTCCGCTTACACCTTCCATCCCGTTCGCAATCTAGCCTCCAACCGTCAACCTCTAACCTCCAACAGTCCACCGACCGACCTACGACCTTCACCGTGGATACTACCCAACGGGATTAAACTTTGCCGCCCCTGTCATTCGTGTCTTGTACCCTTCTCTCTCCTCTCGTCTCCTCTCGTCTCCTCCTCGTTTATCAACTCAATCCTTCCTCGTTCATGCCTGATGATCCTTCGCCAAAAGCCGCAAACATCCTCTCATCCCCAAAGCCAAAGCCTCTCAATGCCAGCAAACCTTCAATTGTTGGCAAACAAATAGGCTTGCTTCCGGACGTCAGGGTACAAGGAAAGACCTGGGACGAACTCCCCTGTCTCCATCGATGACAACAACGTGGCAGGCCTTGCCTTCTCACGGCCCCGGTTCACCCCCATATTGTTGATCGCCATCTTTTTTTCGTGCTCGCCTTGTCACCATCTCCAAATATCCGGCCTGTTGGTTTCCTGCATCATGCCAAGCTTGGCCTTCCGTGCCAAGCCTGGCCCTGTCTCTTGCACCGCTTCTCAACACAGGCCAGCCCTGAGCCTCTCTGCATTCCGTCGTCAAATCTGCTGACTTGCAGCCCATGCGACCCTCCCGATGTCCCTCCTTACCCCCGGCTCGCAGAGAAAGCGCATGGCGCGACCTGCCCTCCCCGGACAGCAACCCAGTGTCCATGTGAGTGCGGCCTGTCGCCGGCTCGTTCTGGCAGCCCCGGCAATTCGATTCTTCCCCCGCTGTGTCCGGGCCACAACCGCGCCGCCCCCAGGCCGCCGGTCAACCGTTCCTTGCTGCAAGGTGCTCTGCTCCGTCCTCCCGGCCAGCCACCCGTCTGGGACCCCCCGTTCTGAGAGACGGATCCGTCGACCGTTGGGTGTCATGATTGTGTCGGCGTCAATGGGCGCCTAAGCTTGGGCCAAGCTCGTCAGTCAACTTGACGCCTTGTTGCTGAAACCGAAACGAAAGCCGTGGATGGAGCCGCATTTGTCTTCAGTAAGATCATGTCTCCACGACCCCTCTTACACAGTCGTCTTCGGCCGAGGGGGATGATGGCATCGCCCCGTTTCGCCCCCTGGCTAGAGTCCTGACTAGCCTCGTGGACTTTCGACGATACCTACTCTTTGGGAATACGAATACCCGAGCCTAGGGCGGCTCTACCATGGAGGCTTTTCATATTTTCCGGCTAGCTTGCAAACCCGCCAACCGTGGTCGTTCGTCTCGCCTGCATGCTCAACAGTCCCATGCACATCTGCCGGGCGCCGGCATCGCATTTCCCCATCTGCAGGCGCCTCCGCTGTCTCGGATCTCTGAGGGAAATACACGGATGGCCTCCTCTGTTTGGACAGCGGCCCGTTGTCTTGAACCGCTTCTGGCATGGAGTGACGTCGCCAACCAGTGGAAGGACCTAGTCGGTGTGCTGTGCTCGCACATTTCATCTTACGATCGAGCTTGGGCCCATCATTTAACGGTTGGCTGCCTTAGTGGTAGGTTCATCCCTTCTCAAACGGGTGAAGAGAGCGTCAAGTTGCCCACTGTACTTGCTTCCACCAGGTCCTTCGCATGTGGCCTTGCTAGCGCTCCATCGTTCCTCGGCATCTTTCTGCCAGCTTCAGGACGACGACTGTTGCTCAATACCTATCATTAACCGGCCCTGAGAAGAGTAATTTCCCTTCTCCTGGCTGAGCATATGCTCATGAGGCGACTGCACTTCACGAACAGGCCACCAAGAGAGCTCACCAGCGGATCCACACATTCCAGAACACAAGTCGAACATTCTTTTGGAGGAACCGAGAGACCGTGGACCCTGTCATTCTGTCGAAGTTCCCCCCACAGCAAGGCCCCTTGCTGGGCTTGATTCTGGCGAACGCCCCCACAATCTGGTCATTGTCACGTAGTAGGAGGTTTCCCATGAAAAGCATTAGGTGAATACCACCGCATGTTACTCGTCGTGGCACTGCCTCAGCCCTGGCCAAGGCCAAAGGATCCGGCACCCACGGCCTCGGTGGCGAGTTTCAGGAGAAAGAAATTGTATCGGCGATCGCCTAGTTGAAGGTTGACCCAGATTTCCCTTTCCTGGGGTTGGGAACTTTGGGCCTTTTGCTTTGGCATGGCTGCACCAATCCCATGTTGTCGGTTTTAAACCAGGGGAGGTCTTACACGCCGCACGCTGCTCGGAGAAAAAAGCCCCTGAAGGTGGATGCCAAGACGCCCCATATCGGCTACTAACAAGCCTTTGCAGGGTGAGCTTCATTGTATGCACTTGCAAACTCTATGCACGGAGCCCAACGGTTGCTGCATGGGAGGTAAGGAAGAAGAGATTGAGCCCCTGGGTATCCAGTTACCTGGAAACAGCCCTCGTGTTTGATGTGAGGTTGACAAAACCAACACCTCAAGCACCTTATCACTCAGAAGGATACGACCACAAGGATTGATTGATTGCTTGGTTTATTCATGTGTCAATGTGCTATTTCAACATGGTGTGTCCCGGGAGCCTCATGTGGTGGCTAGCCCTGGACGGCACTGATAGCGACGCGACGGCTGCTGACCCCCTCTCCCGACGTGGGGAGGATGGCTCTGTCTGGCCTCATCAACGATGCCAATATTCGGTACCGTGTATGGCTCTAATGTGCGGTGAGCTGTAATGGGAGGCTTTTAGGTTTTCCGCAAGACCTTGCCCTAACCATTAACCATCATATCATCCGCGCATTTTCCTCCTCTAAGAAACAATCACCTCGCCAGCCCCGGTTGCGAGATCCTTCCTACCATCCTCATCGTCTGGATTTTGCCTATCAGTCAGGAGATCCTTGGGCGGCGCAGCCTTCATCTCCAGCACATCGTTGTCGCTCCCTTGCCGTTCTAGCTCTTCAAATGTAAAGGCATCCGATAGATTCACCGCCAGGAACGTCTTTGGTAGCTTGACCCTGCGGTGCGAGTGTAAGTATGAGGTCACGGGCAGGAGAAAGATGCAGGCAGGGCGGGTTTAGTGGGGGCACTTACTGATTGAACTTGGCTCGCAAGGTCTTGATGACCTGCAACCAGTCGGCGTGAGGTGTCAAGCTTCGCCTGGGGGCAAAGCCAATGCAATGTCGGCTGTCAAGCTGCACGTGCAGGGGGTCAAAGACGTGGCAGCCCGGGCTAATGGTAATTCGGATGCTGTACGTGAAGGTGGGCTCGTCATGAGGTGATGCTCCCTCTCCCGTAGTCTTCATTTCTGCCTCGTAGAGCTCGAAGCAGATCTGCGAGAGGTAGTCAAGCTCAGGGATGGTGCTGCGCTTGATTTTAGTCTCGACGCCTCCCTCAATGATACAGTTGAGCAGCGTGTAGATATGGGATTCCTTGGTAAAGTAGAAGAAGGACTTGGCGTCGTCCGACGCCTGCATCTCCTCGAGGTCCTGAACGATCTCCTTGAGCAGGGGCAGCGACGTCAGCAGGCCAATCTCGAGCTTTTCGCTGTCCGAGATGCCATACTCCTGAGGGCAGATGAAGTCGAACAGGACCTTGGCTAGTCGGTAAAGCTCCTGAAGCGGCTCGTTGCGTGCGTCGGGCTTGGAGGCGGCCTGGTTCGTTCCCTTGTAAAGCCGGAAGTACTGCTCCGGCGGCGCCTCCTCATTGAAGTGTCGCAAGTTGTTAAGGAATGATCGTCTTCTGAAGAGCTTCTTAACCGAGGCAGACCGGCTTCCGGCCTCCACCTTGTCCGAGCCATCGGGCGATGAGTTCTTGTCAACCTTGGCGTCTTCCGAGGACTTGCCATCCTCCGCCGACTTTGCTTTTACTTCCTTGGTGCCATTAGCACCGTTGGGAGTGTTGCTCGTACCGGAGGCTGAGTACTCGTCAAGCATGTGGTTGGGTGGTGTGTACACCCATTCGAGAAACTGACGGTTGTGCAGGGCATCGAACTTCATGGTGTCGTAGAGTTCCGAGATCTTGCTCGGATCAACCTTGTCGCCATCGCAGAACTCTGAAAAGAGCTTTTCCCAGCGTTCTCGGAACAGCTCCGCGTCTTCGCCACAGCACCACCGCGCCTGAATCTGACCGACCGTATTTGCATGTGAGAGCGACGACGCGATCGACGAGTTCGAGTTTTCACCCGAGAGCCTCTCGGTACTCGGGTTTGAGATGGCATTGAGCGATGTGACAGCGCCGCTGTACAATTTGCCGTAGTTGTACTGCATCACACGCCGGTGAAAGTTCATCAGCTGCACGACTCTTGTCTGCACCTCGGAAGGCTCGGGCATGTTGTCTGGCCAGGCAAACTGGGCAGGCCGTTCGTTGCCCTTTCGCAGTAGACCCTTGAGCTTCTTCTTGACCTTGTCCATTTCGTCCTTTGCCGCATTCGAGTCGTCCAGCAGGTCCTTGCGAATCGTGATGAAGTCTTCAGGGACATCCTTCTTGCCTAGGAACGAGGCAGACCAGATCTGCGCACTCGTGGTCACGCGCCGTTCGGAGCTGCTGAACACGTGAACCTCGTCCAGTATGTCCCTGTTCATGAGCATGAGATCGTTACGCATGTTCTCGCCAAGTTCTTGAGATTGGTATCGGGCCGAGTGCGTCGGCTCTCCTCCCCATTTGACAATGAGTTGTAGCTTGTCCAGAACCAGGCTTTCTTCAGCGGCTGTAAACTTGGACATTGTGACACCGGAGAGAGAATCATGACGTCTGGGGCTCCGGTAGGGTTTGTCCTCCAGCGATGCTTCGCCTTCTTGTTCTGTAGGACTGGGCTCCTTCTTTTCTTCAGGCACAGGCACTTCCTCAACGGCCGGCACCGCCTCCGTCTTCTTTTTCCGGAACATGGGCTTAATCTGGACCTTGGTGCCTGGCCAACTTCCCTTCTTGACGAGCACATTTCGAAGAGCCCGGAGTTTGCCACGATCTTCAATGTTTTGTTCGTACGCCAAATCCACTGCTTGTACAACGCTTCCCAATGCAGCTTCGCCAATGAGCAAAACCTCTTCCTGGTGCCCCTTTAGGAGAGCAATGAAGGGCTCTGAATGGAATGTGAACTTGTACTTTTGCTTGGGTGTCCGATCCGCGTGCCGTATCACGGAGACTATACCCTTCAGCTTCCAGGAGTGTGTTGGGAGAGGGGGCTCAGGCACGGTGCTCGGCTGCTCTGATGGCGCATCCGATATGGCACTTTGCTGTGTCTGTGGTGGTGCCGAAGAACTGCCAGATATACTCAGATCGGCAGGGACCGGTGGAATGAGTGGTGTCGCTGCGGAGCTGTGCGGTTTAGAAGGCACAGTGCTGTCTGGTATCGAAGGAGTAGCAGTTCCGCTGGGAACACGACGGAAAGAGTCGTCAGGTTGTGAGTCCGTAGCGTTCGACATGGAGTTTATGCTTGTCCTAACCCCGCTAGTACCAGGCAAGTTCGTTTGCTCACGATCCTTGAATGCGTTGGCTGCTCGAGTAAAGGGGTCGGTGTTATCTGACGGAGCAGGTGATGGCATTGGCGGAGTGACACCTCCACGTCTGAGCTTTTCCTTAACAAAGAGGTCCTTGAGAATACCGGAGCAATGGTCATAGTAGTCGTCGTTGTCCTTGACAAAGCTCCAGCCGTTGACGTCGATGACATAGCTCTTCCCTGACGCGCGCAGCAAGTCGAAACCACAAACTCTCTGTCCAAACGCTGTAGAGATCCTGCTGGCCATTTCCTTCTCTTTCGTATCCAGAGCCGTGACGTAGCGCAGCTCTTTACCGTGCGTGTTTCTCCGTACGACACCATCCACGACAGGGCTCTTTCGTGTCTCAGCATGGCAATATGCGGGGCCGACAGTATAGGCCTTGACATCTTCGGCATTGTCAACCTGCATGAAACTTTCGTAGATGTAGCTGCCGTCGGGTTCGGTGATTGCTCTGGGGACGTTTAGATCTTGTATATAGTCGGAACTCTTGTTTCCAATCTTTCGGAAAAGCTTCCTGGCACCTCCACCAGCGCTCTTTGGGAAGTAGATGATATATTTGTGATCCTCGCCGCTTGTTGGTTTCTCGACGAATGGCTTTCTCAGGATTGCGCCATCCACGCTCAGAGCATCCCCATCTTCGATCAGCTCGACTTTCTGAGGTGGAGGAACCCTGGCAGAGTCAATTGGCTCAAAGGAAACGCCTGAAACATCCTTGATGTGCTTGACCATTTCTGAAGTGAGAATCTGGGGACCGCCATCACGACTGACTTCGATTCGCTTTGGTGTTCGGACGTTGATCTTGTCGAGCAGGTGCAGGCAGAGACGGCGATCCCACAGGATCTGCTGCATAGGGACATCATTAACACAGAAGGGCTTTCTCGCCTTGACATAAGCAATTGCCTTGTCGAGTGGGAAACCATCCGAATAGAACGAAATGAGGTAGTCGCTGCATGTCTTGTTAGTGTTCGTTTTGGGAAACCCGGCACGTGCCTCTTGCAGGAGCTTGGTCGATGCACCCCACCATGCTACTTCGGCTCACCGAGGGAATGAACTCACCATATGGGCCAATTCTCAACCTCTGAGGACAAAACAGATTAGTCTCTCCTAGAAAATACATCTCTCTTGTGAATCAAACGTACCTTCGTCGAGAATCACCTTGTCGCCAAAAACAATCACGTCAAACTCGCGATTGGCAATCAGCCGGTTCAAGATGTTCCTGCTGGGCTTGCTCCGGGCCTTGACGTCAAGGGCGCACACACCAATGACTCCCCATCGAGCTGGTTTCACTGCAGCAAGTAAGAGACATCGCTCACTTCCAAGGCCAGTGGCCTCAAGATGAGAGAAGGGGAAAGAAGAAAAAAAAAAGAGGACTTACCCTCCTCCCTTTCCCGATGGTGGGGACCCCGATCGCTGCTTGGGCTGTGACTACTTGTCGCAGTGCTTCCGCTAAAGCGCCTCTTGGCACGACTGCGGGAGCGGTCGGGCATGGGCCGCACATTTGAAGTGTTGTTCTGCATGTTGTCGCGGATGGCTCGCTTGGTAAAGTCAAGTGGCTGTGAATGGAGCTCTCTTGGGACCAGGTGATGCTGATGGTGATGTCCCACGCCCGAGTGGCCTTGCTGAGCAGTCGACGAGGTGGTGACTGTCACGTTGGAGATGCCAGGCTCAGACTGAGACGGTGGTATTCCTTTGCCTGTCGAAAGAAGGCCAGGTACAGATCGTGGTGGTGTTCCCAGCTCTGACCCATGAGCAGACGAAGAGTCGTTGAGGATGCCTCGGGCAGATGCAAGAGAATAGAGCGAGTTTCCTGAGAGTCTCCTGGACTGGGGATCCGAGGAGGAAGAAAAGCGGTTGTTGATGGCACCCGAAGGTTCAGACGAGACGGTGTAGTTCGAGTTGGAGCTGTCGCTGGCGGTGGGCTGGCGGTTCAGGTTCCGCTGCTGGTTTTGGTTCTGGCTCTGATTCTGGTGGGGGTCTTCGGCAAGGGCGAGCTGGGAGTCGGCCAGCGCCAGATCCTCAACGCCGACGTCAGAGGTCATGGACTCGCGGCGGGTGCGGAGCGGGAGAGAGTGAAGGTTTTGACGGCCGCAGTTGAGGTCGAGACGTGTGAGGAGACAGAGAAGCTTGCACGACGGGCGTGGGTCTCTGCCGTGTCCGGCTCGGCACAGTGACCCTTGGTGGTTCCTGCAGCAGAGATGGAGGAGGAATTGGCGAGGGCGACGACGTCGAGAGGATGCGAGAGGACCTGGGAGGATGGGATTGGCTATAGTGATGGGGCAGGGATTGGCCAAAACCAAGATAAGGAGGATGAAAGTGAGAACGACGAGGAGAAGAGGAAAAGTCGGCAGCAGAAGCGTCGTCGGAGGGGCTAGTTGAGTATGTGGTGCTGGTGGTGGTGTTGGGCTATCCACGGCGCGACGGTGGTGCTAACAAGCTTCGGGCCCGGTCGGTTGCTCATGGTGTCTACGGCGGCATCCATGACATCCATGACAATCCATCCGATTTATGGTGTGCGCTGCGCAGCCGTTTCTTGTGTAGTGGCTTGTGTGAGTGTGCTTGTGTGCGTGTGTTTGTCCCGTTTGGTACAGCACAGTAGGTAGGTTGGTGGCCAAAAAAAGACAACACACAGCCCAGCCGAGAGCTAATCGAAATTTTTACCTTTCAGACTGACAGACAGCTATGCCCGCTCCGGTATGAACGAAATGACAGATCCCGGCGGATAGAAGCGAGAACCTGGCACCAAGTAACCAGGCGGTGATGGGCGAGCGAGTACAGTAGGCGAGCTCGGAGCTTGTCGCCTACAAAACTCTGCCCGGTGCTGTAGGCCCGTTTATCAAGGGTTGGTACAGGGCCTCGAGTTGCTTAGCTTAAACCTGCGAGCAGACGGTAACGGTGGCTTGAATGTTTTCTGATGTCTCAGATCTCCATCCGTCGAGCCGTTTCTGCTCTTTTGTCTAAATGTCTCTAATGAGGACGGTTATTAGAGCTCGAGACAAGACGGGCTAATTTGCAACCGGGAAAAGATGCAAGTGCAGGGAAGACGAGTAAAAAAAAAGATGAGTAAAAAAAAGATGATGCCAGGCGGTGATTGTTATTATCCTCTTCTCTTTTTTGCCCCCTGGAGCACGTCTCGCGTCCGTTCCAATTGGCAACTGAGATGGTGGTGGCCAACGGGTGCGGCGCGGCTTGTCTCTGTTGTCTGCTGCTTGCTGCTGCAAGTCACTCACTTACTTGTTGAAGTGGGCATGGATGAATGGGAATATTTTTTTTCTTGTTTGTCTGGGGGATAAAAGCCCTGAAGCATCGAATCAGCAGGCTCAATGACGCAGGCGCTAGGGATCGCCACCATGCATCGAGATGCCGATATCTTGGTTGATAGGTTGTTGCCAGGGTTCGTTCAACAAGATGCTCTGTAGGGCCGGCCGAGATGCAAGGGCTGGCTTGCTCTGCTTGGCCGGATGGGTCGAGGCCCCCGTCGTCGCCGTCGCCGTATCTATAAGAGGTCCGTGGTCCCGTTCAACTTGCTGGCAAATGACTGTTTTCCTGTCATCTGGTCACGCTACGGAGGATTTGTCGTCCCTACTGCCAAGGTGCCCTGCCCTTGCAAAGCGAAGCTGCTATCTTCGGTCCGGAGTTGCTGCCCTCGATCGCCTCTCCATGACGGGATTTGCTGGAAGGGCCTGGATGGCGGGGTCGCGATGGGGTCACCGGGGGAGGGGTTCTCTCGAGAGTGGAGAGACTAAAGGGCAGGTTCAAGGCCTTGTGAGTCTCGTGCTCTTGAGGAGGCGAGAGGCAAGAGGCGGAGCAAAGAGAAAACAGTTTTCTCGGGCCGTTCCCGTATGAGACTTTTCTTTCAACTGTCTCTGCGATACCTTGGTGTTTATAAGTTCCCGCTCTTGTCGGTTGATTGACTGACTTGCATGCGGCCATGACAAGCAGCACATGATGGCCGTAGACAAGACGCTACGGGGCTAGAGCTGAGACACTAGCAATCGTCATGGTGCCAGGAACTCGGCAATTGAGATGAGATCTGGAAGGGGCATGCTCGAATTGAGCCACGCCATTGGGCGAGATGAAGCGGAAATGGATGGCCACGAGGTTGATGCTAAACATCGTTTCTGGTTCCTTTGTGGCTTGGAGGCTTGGGGCATGCGACCACCCAAAACCCGACGAGCTGGACCTTTGCTGCTGGCTACAGGGGGGCTGGACCAACGCTGGGGAACCGCTGTCGACGACGATGATGTCGTTGATGGCCATGGCTTGTCGATCCGGTTCATGCTCTCTGGTCGTCGGTTCGGCAGTGCAGATGTAGTGCTCTCGTCAGCTGTCGCTTCCACTTCTGTGGCCCTGTCAGTTGACTTCCATGGGTTGACTGACTTTGCTGAGTCAGTTCCAACCTGGTGGATTTTCAGGTGAAACCCTTCCGTGGGTGAGAAATCCTTCAGAAAGCTTGTCGTTTGCAGATCCTCCTCTTCCAATCCACTATTTTCCTCTCTACGGCCCCAAACATTCTCATGGTTCCTCTCTTTGTGGGATCAGGCGCAAGAATCAGGGGTTGGTGATGTGTTCCGCACGCGCCGTGTAGATACACTCAGCGTTTGGCCGGAAGATTGGAAAATCTGAAACCTCGCTCCTGGGTCGCAAACGTTGCTCTATTGCTTGATTTGCCCAACCATGTACAACAACGGGAGGCTTGTTAATCTGTGCATGTGGCACTCAGCCTACATATACACACGTGTCAAGCTCGTATAACCGCCTGCGTTACGCGTCACCCGTCCGACCTGTGTGAGGTAGCCCGAAGATCATCAACCATGACCCAAGATACATCAAGCATGAGAAGAGATGAAGCTGAAGTGTCCAATGCATTTTATGAACCAAATATGCTCGAGAGAGCCCATCCTGTGTTACATACAGGTGTATATGCCATGTTCCAGGGCCATCATGTCCCAAAGCCCCAATCCCAAACTAAAAAACAAAACAAGCAAAAGTACCCAATGCATCATATCATACATTAAACGACGCTTAGTCGTCAGATCGATTGTATCCCCAAAGCCGGTTTCTTTCTATAGTCCACCAGCGAGTCACTGCATCGGCTTCACGAACCCAGTCGGCTGCTTCTTTGCCGTACTTGGCCTTAACCGCCTTGATCATGGGCTTGATAGCCCATCCGTCCAGAGGATCCAACTCTAGCGGATCCTGCCCCAGATCGGTAAATGTGTATTCGAGATCCTTTTTCAACGGGATCGCCAGTCTCCAGGGTGCGTCTGCCGAGGTGACCGTGAGCATACCACCGCCAGGGTTGATAAGCCCAAAGTTCCAGGCGCGACGGCCGTGTTGAGACTTGATATATGGTCGGATCAGTGATTGACCCTCGTAATCGTTAACCAAATCAGACGCAATCGCCGTGTCGTCCTCATTAAGGGATCCTGTGTGGATAAGAAGATCAAGGAGGGTCGGTAGAATCGAGATCGAGGTTACGTTCGCTTCGTACTGAATGCGAGGGATATTGGGGTGTCGGAATGAGATGGGGACTCGGAAGTTGCTGATGTGGCGGTTCTCGTAGGTACCTGTCTTGGAGAAATCTTCTTTGAAGGCTTGTCCGTGGTCGCCGACAAAGACAACAAGAGTCTCGTCGGCAATTCCGAGATCGTCAAACATCTGCATGAGCTCGCCTAACCACATGTCGTCGAACCTAACAGTGTTGAGGTACTTGTCAAAGTCCTTGTGGCGCTTGCCCTCCTTGCCCATATACTTCTCGGTCTCGAACCACTTGGGGACACCCCAGGGATGGTGAGTTGTGCTGGTAAAGTGTGACATGAAGAGGCGCTTGTTGTTGGCGAGCCCCTCGGTGATGTACTCCTTGATGTGCGCCTTCAGATCCGTCTCTGGATAACCGAAATAGTTAATCTCTTCCATATCAGGATTGCTCTTGGCCTCCTTGTCGAGCTTGGGCTTCGTGAAGATGTGCTTGAATCCCATCTTGTTGTCAAACATGTCCTGCCTATCGTATGTGTCCGTAACGGCCTGGAAGAAGGCAGAGTGCCATGGGTAATCGTGAAACTGTTCGCTCTTCTTGGACCCCAGGGACAGCCAGCCTCTGGCTGCCTTGGTCTTGTTTTGCTTGAATGTGTTAAACATATTGAGGACCTGAGGAATGCAAGGCTGATAGCTCTCGAGCTCGGCCTCCTCGAACATGTTTACCGCCATGGGCCAAGCACCACAGTGAGCCGCCATGAGACTCTTTGTTGAGACACTGCTGCTCGTAAGGCCTCCGACAACGTTGATACCACCATACTCAGGTCTTGTCTTGTCGTTCCACACCGGCTTCGCAGGAGGGTCGTAGGTAGTGCCGTTGCTGGCACTAAAGTTGCCAAATATGCCTGTAATCTTCTCAAAGTTTGGCGTCAAGCGGGAAACTCGGTCGTTGACTTCATCTCGAAGTGACTCCTCGTGGGATTCCATAATGAACCTGTGAATGTCGCTCCCTTGCTGGATCGGGAAGAGCTCCTCGCGCATGCTCTCCATCAAAATGAGGGCAACATGTCGGATCTTGACAGAGTTTTGTGTCAGGGCCTCTTGCACCGAACCCAGGATACTTTCCTTGAGGTTGGTGATTCGCATGGGGTCGGCAACGGGGTTATAGAAGCCTTGGTCTGCGAGCGAGCCGGGGCACGAATCGTCGGGGGCAGCGGCCTTGTCCTGCGATTTTGTCTTATTCCACTTGTCAAACCCGTGGGGGATTGGATCGGGTAACCACTTGGGAATGTTATCTCGGTACTGCTTGACCAACTTGCTATCCCTGCCAGGAGCCCAACCCTTGAAACTGCCCTGAGGTTCTTCCCACTTGGACTCCTGGATGAGTTCCCTCAAGGGCCAGTCATTCTTGGATGCGCAGAATCCAAGACTCGGCTTGAAAGAACCGAGAATTCGGAAGGGCAGACTTGTCGACATATGGTTGTATGGCCTCTCGGGGCGGACAATGGCCGTGATACCAACAAAAACCAAGACAGACGATGTGACGATCCAAGAAGGGATAGCACACCATCTCCGTCGCATTGAAGAGCGCTCTTCCGGACCCTTCTCTTGGCCACTGCGACCGGAGCTGGATGACCTTCGACCATAGTCAGAGGGGGAGGCGGGACCTCCGGAAAGATCGCGCTCCATCAACGGTTCGACATTCTCGGGATCGCGCTGAACATGTTTTTGCGGGCGAAGCTTTTCTCTGAGAAACCTGGAGACTTTTGGAAGGTTAAAGACCTGGTGGGACAGCCTGGAGAGTCAGGCGACATACCTGAAGCAATGCGCTTCCCCAATCCAGCTACAAGGTTACCGACGAGCTTGTAGAGAATGCCCTGCGTGAACCATGCAAGAATAATAATGATTAATGCAGAAACAAGAACGCTGTGGCTCTCGCTGAGCAAGACTTTGAGGCCTTCGTCGTTGGCGTAGTCCCCTGCATCGCTCCACTCAACTTCGCCGCCCGTCCTGTAGTAAAACCCAAGTTCTGATGATGCAGCGCCGATGGAAATCAAGCTTCAACGGCGAGTCAGCATAAGCGGGCGCAAAAAAAAAAAAAAAAATACACACGAGGGGAATACATACGTCAAGAAACATCCAAAGCAGTAGCCGACAAAAGAGACGATTGTCCGTTCCCTCCGCAGCAGGAGACGGCCAAGGAAGATTACAAAGACATCTTGTAGGAAAAAGGTTGGTAGGTAGACAATGAAGTCGATGGCAGCAATGGAGTGCAGGTGAATGTACAGATGCAGCAGCTTAGCAAAGACGACTGATACAAAAAAGATTGCAAAAAGAAAGGATACTGAAGAAGGCATATTGGGCCTGCTTCACATCATCGAATCGACACGACACTGCACCGACTGACTGGAAGGAACAGAAGTATGATGGAGGAAGGAACAAGGCGAGGTGAACAGCCGGCTGGGCAAAAGCCAAGATGGATCCAGATGTTTAAGGAACTGGTTGTCAGACCCAAGAAGGCTATGCACTAGACCACAGTAAGACATTGACACACAAACACTGCACAAAGCCCCCAAAAGCCCCCAGGGATGGCGCGGATGGCCCAGGGATGGCATCTGGTCGCGTGTTGCTTAAACTGGGTAGACAGGGTACTAAGCTGATGGCCCGGTGGGAGCTGACTGATCGCTGCACTGTAATCGATGGCGATTCCTCCATCCATTGCCGAACCGTGGCCTCCATTCTGATGGAACGCCAGTCTGACCAGTCCCTGAAGCCCCTTTCCGCCGTGGCTGAAACAAAAAGGGCTCTTCAGAGAGTCGATCTCCTGCCTCTCTAGGGGAGGGGGGATTTGAAAGGACATCTCCGCTTTTACGAAGAGAAGGGGGTGCTGCTGCTGGTGGTTTGCTCGTCGCTCGTCAAGCTCGACACGATTTACTTCTTTGTCGACCGTCCGTCGTCGCAGCATGGGCCACCCCCATGAGTCGCATTGCTCTCGTCTGGTCGTCCTTGATATCGAGTGGGCCAGGATGCACCGATGAATGGCTGCGGATGCGCTGGGCTGGGGCGCTGCCGAACCTGAGGCGCGATACGAGAGGGCCACACAGGAGCGTTAATGTCCTGGCTAGTGCCGACAACCTTGTTTCGCTGACGGTCCCTGATGGCACATGTTTGGGCTATGCATAGCCGGCCTGGGATGCCCCCGCTGCAGCACCTACGAGCTGGTGAATGAGTGCTCTGTTCTGCTGCTCTGCCTTGTTTAAGGTTCCCACTGCCAGGCCATCATGGTGACGTCCTTCCTCTTTCATGTGCCGAGCTTACGAAACCGCAGATCCTCCCAGGCACAGTCAACCTAAACTCCGTACCTAAACTCCTAACGTTAGATCGCAGAACCAGGCTATTTTGGGACGGCGGGGAGCCTGCTTGCGCTCGATCCAAGCATGTTTCCGTTGGATATTGATACGACACAAAAAGGGCGAACCGACCGAGATTAACCAAGAAACTTAACCCCTCTTCGCCCAGGACCTGGACACGGCTCCATGATTGCTTTGTCCTTGGCGCATTTCAGCACCAAGAGCTGTCGTTGGATAGCTCGTAAGTATTATCCATCACCATCACCGGATACGTGTTCATGGCGTCGGCTGCTCCGTGCCTACGCCAGTGCTACTGAAACCTATACAGCCCTACCAGTGCTACGACAAAGAATGGTGGAAGCCTGATGATGGCAAACATCTGTCTTTGTCATGCCTAAATGGGCGGCACCTCATGCCAGTTGCTCGGCCCTTGCTTCAAAATGGCACGCACGTCAAGCACGGTCAGACTCAAGTCTCGAATTCCATTCAACGCCATCCCACTCGGCCCCACTATTTGGCGCTTTTGACATCGTTGGCGCCGTAGCCTACCTGAACATCCTTCCATAGGGGATTCCCGACCGGACATGCCAAGCTTCCATCAAGATCTCCCAGAGCTGGGAGCTGGGCTAGGCTGGGCTGATGGGAGGACGACAGAATCAACCAGACACGTGATGACGAGACACCTGATCTTTTCCCCTGAGAATGGGGACTGAGAGAAGATGAAGAAAGGCAGAAACACGCGCCCACCGAATTCATCACCGAGCATATATGCAAGGATGCAATAGTTTCGAATAAACCTGTTGCGACGGCCAACTGACAGTGCCTTATACTGTGCAATGATTTCTTCAGCTGCTCCAGATGATGCCCTGGGTGGACAAAAAAAAAACGCCCATATTTTCTGCTCCTCGGTACTGCCCCGCGTCACCGCCAAAAATAATTTTTGGAGATGGCTCCAGCCTCACAGATTGAGCGGCCTTGCATGAGAGAGCACAAGCTGGTTCAACTACATCTCCGGCTCCATATATAGCCTCTCCGTGTCTGTCGCATTGGCTAGGCTCACGATGCCCATTCAAGATATTGACCGTCCGCTGGTCAAGCGCCAGAAGACGACGGCGCCTGCCAATGCCTCGAAATCTCAATCCAACTCTTCCAAGATCTTTGCGCCTTTCCGAGTACGTCTACCCCTCTACCCTCACTCTTCGCAGTCTAACTCTCGCGATTGTATAGACCGTCGGCTTAGTATCGCCTACGAGTGTTCCTTTCACTTCGATCCCCCTCGGAAAGACCACCTTCCAGATCTCTACCTCGGTTGGTCGATCCATCCAGACCTACGATCTTCGCCGCGGCCTCAACCTCGTCTTTGTTACCCGGCCTCAAACTCCTGCTGATATTACTGCGACACTTGCCTGGGGGAGAAACATTTTCGCAGCATGGGGTGGATCAAAGAAAGGCGAGCCCCAGGGTATTTGGGTGTTCCAGAGGGGCAAGAAGGTTGATGAACTTGCGCTGCCCTCCGACTTGGACGAACCGATCAAGCAGATTTTGATTATGGGGACATGGACTGTTGCTGTTGCTTCAACAAGAATCGAGGTGTTCAAGACGGCATCTCTCGAGCACTACACCACTATCTTCACGACACCCGCAAACCAGCGCGGCAATGAAATTACCGGCGGCATCGTCGCTATGCCCACCTTCTTGAACAAGATTTTCGTGGGTCGCAAGGATGGATGGGTTGAAATTTGGAATATCAGCACGGCCAAGCTCATCTACACCATTCTGCCTCCGTCTCCCGATTGCGGTTCTGTTACATGTCTGGAGCCCAGCCCGGCTCTGTCAATGCTCGCCATCGCCTATTCCGAGGGAACTCTGATCATCACCAATGTTCTCACCGACAAGCGTGCCATCCGCATTGAAGCTGGTAACTCAGAAGCGCCGGTAAACTCGATTTCATTCCGAACCGATGGTATGGGTGCTGGTAACGATGGGCGCAAGGACGGTGTTATGGCGACGGCAACTGCTGCGACTGGAGATGTGACATTTTGGGACCTCAATGGAGGTGGTCGCGTGATGGGCGTGTTGCGCAGTGCCCATAACCCGCCCTCTTACGAAGGTCCGACTGTCCGTGGTGGTATCAGCAAGATTGAGTTCCTCCCTGGCCAGCCAGTGGTGCTGACAAGTGGCCGAGACAACTCCCTCAAGTCTTGGATCTTTGACGAAACACCCTTCTCCCCTGTGCCCCGAATTCTTCACTCTCGTAGTGGACATGCTGGCCCAGTCAACTGTCTCCAGTTCCTGCCGTCTGACTTTGACGGTGCTGATGCAGGCAACAAGTGGCTGATCAGTGGTGGTCAGGATCGAAGTCTTTGGGGATGGAGTTTGCGCAAGGATGGTCAGAGTTCAGAGCTGAGCCAGGGTAACATCCGCAAGAAGGCCAAGAAGGTGGGCATCTTGTCAACCAATGCCCTCGCCCATGGACCCACGACGACACTGGAGGATCTCAAGGCGCCAGAGATTACTTGCATTGCGTCCTCGTTGAACCGAGACGGCGGCATTGGTGCCATGCCTGGAAAGCAGGCCATCTGGCAAAAATCTCAGAACAAGAAGAAGGCCCAGGATGCAGAGCTTAGTGGTATGACAGGCTGGGAGAGCGTGGTGACAGCTCACAAGAACGACCCCTATGCTCGAACATGGTTCTGGGGACGAAAGAGGGCAGGTAGATGGGCTTTCGCTACAGGTGATGGCTCCAACGTCTCAACCGTTGCTATCAGCCCTTGCGGCACCTTTGCTCTCGTTGGTTCCGAGTCTGGTGGCATCGACATGTTCAACCTTCAGTCAGGAACGCACCGCCAGAGATTCCCCTCGAGACTTACCCCAGCCCAGGCAAGACAGCTCAAGATGCAGCAACTACGACAAGCCGACGATGTCGTTCAACTGCACACTGAAACTGGCCGTCAGTTCGCAGCGGGCACTGGAAAGCACACCAAGGCCATCACAGGCTTGATTGTTGATAACATGAACAAGACGGTGATTTCTTGCTCTCTAGATGGAAAGATCAAGTTCTGGGACTTCCTGACAGGCAACTTGCTGCACCAGATCGACTGGGCGCCGATGACTTTCCCTACGGGATGCAGATATCACCCCTCAAGCAACCTGCTTGCTTTCTCCTGCGACGACCTGTCAATCCGAGTAGTGGACATGGACACCAAGAGGACCATTCGAGAGTTCTGGGGACCTCAAGACGCCATCGCCGACTTCTGTTTCTCAAGCGATGGACGATGGATCATCGCATCCTCGAAGGATTGTATCATCCGGGTATGGGATCTTCCTACAAGCCACCTGATCGACGCGATCCGGCTCGAGAAGCCCTGCAGGGCACTTGCGATGTCAATTACTGGCGAGTATCTGGCTGCCACCATCCAGGATGAGCTCGGTGTTACGCTCTGGACCAACAAGGCGCTGTTCAAGCACGTTCCCACACGGCAGATCTCTGAAAAGGAGATTGGCCAAGTTTCTCTGCCTACGGTCTCTGGCGAGAACAACGAGGGCATGCTGGAGGGCGCATTTGAGGAAGACCAGGACGACGAAGATGACACCGTTGTGGCGCCTACAATCGAGCAGCTCAGCTCTGAGCTGACAACTCTGAGCTTGGTACCCAAGAGCCGCTGGCAGACGCTGCTGCACTTGGATCTCATCAAGGAGCGCAACAAGCCCAAGGAAGCCCCCAAGGCTCCTGAGAAGGCTCCCTTCTTTTTGCCCTCGACGACAGGCAAGGAAAACATCCTGACGCCTAAGCAGCAGACAGAGGCGGAGGACGATAGCAAGTCGCGAATCACAAAGGCTGAGAAGGCTCGGTTCGAAGAGGTGCTGAGCTCCAAGCTTCAGGCTGGGGCAGCAACTGGCACTTGTAAGTTTTTGATCATTTCCACTGCACTTTGATTTGACATCAAACTAACATGCTATAGACGATGAATTTATTGAGCATCTCAAGTCTCTCTCTCCTTCAAGCGCGGATCTTGAGCTGCGCTCACTCTCCATTGGTGATGGCAGTGAGGGCTCGAACGAGCTGTTGCATTTCATCCGCGCTCTAACAGCTCGTCTCAAGGCCCGCCGCGACTATGAGCTGACTCAAGCGTGGATGACAGTGTTCCTACGACTGCACTTTGACGTTGTCATGGAGAGCGAGGATCTGCTGGCGGCACTCAGTGAGTGGAAGGAGTATCAAGAGAAGGAGTGCAGCCGATTGGACGGTCTAGTTGGCTACTGCAGTGGTGTGGTTACTTTCTTGAGAAATCCCCGGACATAAGTAGGAGATGACGGTGATGCCACTGGGTTGAGTTGTTGGCGGTTTGCAAATGGCGTGTCTGTTGCTAATTCCCAAGAGTTCCTCGCGATCTTGAAGTTGTCGAGAAGACGAGTATATAGAACTAGACGAATGCAAAAAAGCATCTATTCTTTAACGTCGTACACTACCAGTCCCGTAATCCCAATCGCCGAACCCGGTTCGATCGAGGACAACTCTTGAACTCCGCCTGTGAGTCGTAAAAATACACAATCCACTACTGCCGTCTCTTCCCGATCCCAACCTCACGGAAGAGCCCTATTCTGATGTCTCCCAAAGTCACCTTGTTTGTTACATCCTGGCATCGTTATTCGGCCGCTGCAGATGGTCGCTGCGAGGCAGTTCATGCGCTCAGGTCTGAGGCGCGCCCTGAGTGGGCAAGCTTTGTTGATTGGCGCTCTAGACCTGCTCGGCACCCCAGCCAGCGTCCTCGGCTTCGCGCATGTTGCTGGGGGGCTCAATGGAGGGAAGGAACTCGAGGGCGACATATGCGATACCGGTGATTCCGACGATGCCACCAGCGATCTTGCTGATAACCAGCGAGCCGAGGAGGAGGGAGCCGAGGAAGATGTAGACTGAGTTGCATGAGTAACCATCAATATGGCAGGCTTTCAGTAGAGCGCGACTTACAGACACCACGGCCGATGAAGGAGAAGAGGAAAGAGGCGTGTCGCGACACCTGGGGAGGAATCTGGAACTCTATAACCTGTTAGACATGATGGAGAACTCGGAAGCAGCTCAGACGTACCGAGAAGACCGATGACGAGACCAAAAACAATCATATAGCAGCCAACAATGATAGGTTGCCTAGGCATAAGGTGTTAGTACTTTACAATTGAAGCTTGTTGTGTCGCATGAACGCGCTCGGATGCAGGGGCGGGTAGGGGTATTATCGGGGGTTCAGTTGGAACATACATGCTGAACTGGAAGATGTGTGCGATACCACCCAGAAGGGTGATGACGCCAACAGCCAAGTTGACAATGCGGCTACGCGATGGTCAGTAAGGATGATATTGTGGCATGGGGGTTGGCCGGCGCAGCCACTGACAAGATGTCGGAGAGCTCCATGATTTCTGTAGTTGATGTCCTTGCGCTTTCGGGGATCGAGTTCGACGAGAAGCGGGCTTAAGAGCTGCTGAGAGTCCCAGGCAGCAGTTTAAGGAGCGTGGGTCAGATGAGGGCGATGGCGATGAAGGTATGCGTGGCCACGAGACAAGAGTTGAGTTGGAGAGTCGAGGATTACGTAGGAGCTTTGGCTTTGTCGCCGGAGGCACGGCACGTACAGGCGGCGCTCATTTGTTGCGGTTTATGCCAGAGCTGACCGCCTTCTGTGGTAGGACAAGCGTTGCGGCTAGCAGCCAGGGAGCAGCCGGTGGGTCTTTTGAGCTTGCTTCACGAGCCGACGAATGACATCAAGGCTGAAAACAGCCGAGAAGCTTCAGAATCAACCTCGAGGACAAAACTCGAGGAATTGAGATGCCCAAACGAGCATTGCTGCATCTCCTGGCTGGGGATGATTGTTCTTTCCCTCTTACGTCGCGGCCCGGCCGTCAGAGGCTCGGGCCGCTGTATTGCGCACCAATGGCGAAGCAGGGAGCTCGTGGGCTTGTCTCGCCGGGCTATGCACCAGGCACACCATGACGCTCAGCTCCAGAATACCCGGAATATCGGCATTATTGCTCACGTTGACGCTGTAGGTGGTGACCTAATACTTGTAATGTGTGATATACCGCTTACAAACTGAAAGGGCAAAACTACAACTACCGAGCGGATGCTTTATTATAGTGGCGTTACCCAACGTGTTGGAGGTATGCATGGCTCATGATATACTTACATGGTATGATTGGGGGGATATACTTACCAACCACACTAGATGTCGACGCTGGAAATACTGTAACCGACTTTCTCGAATTAGAACGAGAACGAGGCATCACCATTCAGTCAGCCGCCATCACCTTCAACTGGCCCCTCCAACAGACACTTCCCCCAGGCATCCACTCCAAGACCATTAACCTTATTGACACACCTGGCCATCAAGACTTTCGCTTCGAAGTCGATCGTTGTCTTCCCATCCTCGATGGCGCTGTCTGCATCATAGATTCGGTCAAGGGCGTCGAGGCTCACACTGAAAGAGTGTGGGCTTCTGCTCACGAGTTTAAGGTGCCCCGTCTAGTCTATTGCAACAAACTCGATCGTGAAGGCGCATCTTTCAAGAAGGCTGTTCTTGAGATCGGGGCCCGACTCAAGGGATGGCCTCTTGTCTGCCAGATCCCGTGGTGGGAAAAGGAAGATTTTGTCGGTGTCATTGACATTATCGACCGAGTGGGATATCGCTGGAAGTCGGAACGTGAAAAGACGCGATACGACTTTCCGGCGCTCCAAGAGAAGCTCTCCAGCTCAAACAAGGATCTTCTTCCCGAGATTGAGTCAGCGAGGCAGGCGTTGATTGAGGGCCTCGCGGATTTCGATGAGGCCATCATGGATGAGTTTCTCGCTGAGAACCAAAACATCGATGGTGCTTTGATCAAGAAAGCCATCCGACGGGCTATTCGAAGTGGTGATGGCACCGTAATTCCCGTGTTTGCCGGGTCCAGCTTCCGTCATATCGGCGTTGAGCCCCTGATGGATGCCATCACCGACTATCTACCAAGCCCAGATGAACGCCCATCGGCAGAAGTGCGAGTTGGCTCAGTGAAGCAGCGCTTGGCTGATGTTATCGAAAAGAGTTCCAAGGCTGCCAAGTCGACTGTCGCATCCATTGCGTCCGTCTTCAAAGTCTTCAATCACCCCAAGGAGGGTGTCATTAGTTTCGTTCGAGTTTACCATGGCACAATGACCAAGAACGCGTCAAGTTTCAACACCAACATGCTGATCAACGAAAGACCCATGGGGATTCTTCAGATTTCAGCATCCAAGACGCAGGATATTCAGGAGCTTTCGGTGGGACAGATTGGAGCCCTCAGGGGACTCAAGAAGGCCCGTACAGGCGACACACTCATCACAACGACCGGTGGCAAGCCCGTTGCTGAAGCATTCCGCCACGTTCAGATCCGACCACCCGAGATTCCGCCCCCAGTCGCCTTTTTGCAAGTCGAGCCCTACGGCAATGTTGCTGCCCAGCAGCTTCAGATCGCCCTGGAGAACACGACACGAGAGGATCCCAGTCTTCGATGGAGCCGCGACCCTAAGACGGAGCAGTTTACCATTCAGGGCATGGGCAAGCTTCACCTAGATGTTTCACTCTACAACATGAAGCAAAAGTACAAGATCGATGCTGACTTTGGCCCCATCGAGGTCGACTACAAGGAGTGTGTCACAATGGCTACACGGCCCCAGCACACAGTCTTTGACCGCCCCGTTGCGAGCAAGCCTGGAAAAGCGTCCTGCACAGCCGTTCTTGAACCACTTGAGGACCACCATCGCGAGACCTTGCTGGAATCAAGCGTTGAGCGAGACGGTAACATATACCATATCTCAATCCCTCTGACAGGCGACACCAACTCGCTCAACTTTGATCCCGAAGAGGCCCGACAACAACTTCTCAATGGAGCCATTGCCGGTCTAGCAAGAGGGCCGCGCCGTGCAGCACCCATCCATGGATGCCACGTCACCATCACTCTTGACACGGAGCGCAACGCCTGTGAGACTCCCACGGGAGGACACTTTAGCACTGTCGCGCGTACTGCAGTACAAGCAGCGCTCCGTGACGCCTTCGAAAAGGAGCAAATCGGCATCCTCGAGCCCATCATGCTCGTCCACATCACCTGTCCCGAGGTAGTCGCCGGCACGGTGCAGCACGATGTGACGGCTGGTGCAGGCGGACACGTCCTCGAGGTCAATGACCGGTCAGCCGAGACGACGGGCGAGGACCACATCGATGTGTCCAAGATCTACACACCTCCCGATCCCTATGACTCTGTCACGTCCCTGCGCGGTAAGAAGTCGACTACGCGCATGGTGGAGATTGTGGCCAAGGTGCCGTACAAGGAGATGCTCGATTACGACAATCACCTGCGGAGCAAGACGGCGGGACGACATTCCATGACCATGTCGTTTGATTCGTTTGCAAAGGTTGTCGGCCACCGAGAGAAGGGTCTGTGAAGGATTCGTGTCTGATACACTGCGTGTTGGATAAGATGACGAAGCTCATATGTATCATCATGTAAAACAAGGTAAAAAATCAATGCTCATAGCTAATTGCATAGTTGACTGCAATATCAAGGTGCGCCAATTTGTGGACCTAAATGTTTCATCTCATCACGCAGGTGTGAACAAAGGTGAATGAACAAGTGTATGTATATGTATAGTAGGGCTATGTACAAGGTGAATGCCATCTACAGAGAAGAGTGTTGAAACCCGAAACGAAACGAAACGAAACCGAAACGACCAGGCCAAACTGGCCAAACAATCCCAAGAAACAATGATAAACAAAATCTAGAATCCCTCGTTTACGCCACCATGAGCTCCAGCTCAAAAAGCAATGTCGCCGTCTACTCCCATGTTGTTACCCGTCAAGTGCAAAAGCAGTCTTAGATGCTGCGCTTCTTGATGCCGCACTTCTTGAGGCAGTCCTCAACACCAAGGGCGATGCTAGCGGGGATGGCATCACGGACACGGTCAATGTCCTCGCCAGCGATGGTCTGGCCAAAGGTGGCAGCAATGACATCGTCGCTGAGGGCGAAAGTCTCGTCGGCGATCTGGCCGGTGCCAAAGTCCTCGGCGGCAAAGGCGGCGACAAAGGTAGCAGGCTCGCAGTCGGGGTTGAACTGGGTGTGGACGGAGCCCTGGTAGAAGGGAGTCATCATGTTGGCGGAGAGCTCGGTGCGGATCACGCGTCGCTTGCCGTCCTTGTCGAGGACACCGTTCTCGGGAACCATCTCGGTGATGAGGCGGCCAGCGGTGACGATCTGAAGCTCAGCGGAGCGGGGGTGGACGTGGAGGGTGTTCATGCCGCAGGCTGTAAAAGGGGAAAAAGTTGTTAGTTTGATTGTTCCTCATGGTGTTGAAGCTATCATGTCTCAGGGAGAGAGGGTTGTCTTACCATCAACACGGCCGAGAGCCATGCCGGCGCCGGTGCCAACAAGAGCAGGGAAGGTCTTGCGGTTGGCAGCGATGAGCTGGCCGCCCTTTCCAGGGTTCTGTTGCTCCTGGTTGAAGTCAAAGACAAAGTCCTTATCATCAGGGATGAGGGCGAAGCGATCAGCGGCACTAAGGGGTAATTGTTTAGTTTGCGGCCTTTGTGTTGCAGTTAGTTCTAGATGGTACTCACGTATCGGCGAGGGTGAGCTGGGCAGTCAGGCTGAGACCATCGGAGCCCCGTCGAGAGTTGTGAGGAGCAGCCGAGGCGAGGGAAGTGAAAGCCAGGACGGCGGAAGCGATGGCGGCGGAGAACTGCATCTTGACTGGTGGTAGTTGAAAGATGGAAAAGGCTGTTGTTGTTGTTGTTGTAAGTTATTAAAGTGTTTGAAGTGAGTATGAGAAAGCTGTGAGGCCAAGAGTGTTTGTGATGCTGGTGAAGATGTTGATGAAGATATTCCCAACTCCAAGCAGAACAAGCCCGACTTCTTATACACAACATCTCTCGCCCCCAAACAACACATCAAGGTTATCATTACGGTTGAAATTAAACCAAGTATAGCTCAGGAACTGTCAGAAACGAGGCCTTGAGCTAGAATCTCACTCGAACAAGGTCAACATCCCAGGCCTGGCCGCATCGGAAAGTCGGGCTTCCGCTGGCCACCATCACCAAGCATTTGTCAAAGCCCCAGATATTAAATCACCAGCCACTCTAAGGCCCTAGGGCCCCCAGAGGCCCAACTTGCAGAGGTTGTCTAGTGCTGAGCTGCGCGCTTTGTCATTGGGCGGGAGGGTTACTCTGATGGATGTTTGGAGGGCTGTGCAGAGAGAGGCGGTCGGCCGGGTCTCTTGTGAACCGGCGCAGCCCCCGAATTCTCCGATTAACCAAAAATAGTGTGAGAAACGGTTCGTCCAAGCGCTAAGCGCCTGTGGGAGTCAGCATTAAATGTGCGTTGTCTGTACCCGATGGAGGTGGGCGGTGGTGGCGCCTCCACGGAGTCTAGGAGATCCGGCGCGGTAGACGCCAGCCGGAGATCCGTTTTACAACGTGCTGCCACTAGAATTAGTACTTTAGTACCAGGTTTCCCCAGGAAACAAGGACTCCGCGGTCTTGGCTGTCAGCGTTGGTCGGCCGCGATAGGATCTCGAATAAGCATCGGATGCAATGCAACGTGATCCGTAAGCAAGAGACAATTTTAAGATTGTGATCTTTTGTTGCTCATTTGGAATCAAATCCCCTCATCAAGTTTGACATGTCGCTTGTAAATAGGCTGAAGTCATGGTTAGAAACTTCTGTCAGTCACAGGCAGGCCAACAACACCACACGATTCATCAAGACATTTGCTTTGTTCCGGAGGATTCCGCGCACGTACCAGCAGGTGATGGATGATTATGCACAAGCGAAACAAACAAAGGAAAACAAAACAAAACATTCATGGCCTGTTAAAATAACCCCAAGACCCTCTTCAATTTCGTGGTTCCAACGCCATCAAGCCATCCTCCACTTGGTTACCCGCGCCACTCCCGCTCGTGACAGCCTCATTTGTTTCCATCTGAAACAAGGCTCCATCACTCATTTTTACTTTTCAACCTCTTCCTGTTGCCTTGCAGGTACAAACAGCTCATCCTCCGAAAAATCATCGCTAGATGTGAATGTCCTTATACGATCCATTGTCCAGCCTGTTCCGTTCAGGTAGGGCTTCGCCTCGCTCAAAGAGCAGCTGCTGGACGTAAACTGCACATTGACTCCCTCAAACATGCTGCTCAGCCAACCAGCCTCGCTCCCTAGATCACATTGGATCCATCGAAGGTTGGGAAACTGATCCGGTTGACGCCCCTTCAACGCGGCAAGGCTCACGAGTCCCTTCTCCAGCATTTCCCGCGCTGCTTCTCTCATCTCCTTGGTCTGGAACGACAAAGACACAAGTGATTGGGGAAGCAGCTCGATCAAGGGCTCGGAATCAAGAGACCCTTCTTCCTGTCTTCCATCAAAGCCATAGATCATCGCAAAGCCAATAGATAGGTGCTCGAGAACAGTAAAGTCTCTGAGATGGAGTCCATGTTCAATCTTGCAAACAGCCCGACCTTCAGAGCTCAAATCAAGATGCAGCGACTTGAGCGTGCTCTGGTGAGAAGAAAGTAGACTCACTGCGTCCGACAGCTGAAATTGCCCATCCGTGAAACTACTGCTCTGTGTCGGCGACCGCGACTCGTAGGCAAAGGTCTGAAGTCTACCAGTACATGCCTTCAGGAGGTTTTGACAATGCTTCTTCCCAAGCCAGCACTCTGTAATCCGAAGGACCTTGAGCTTTGGTAGAGGTGGGTATGCTCCATAGAAATCAGGCACGTGGAGGTTGAGGGTTTCTAGGCCTGGAGATAGCCTGAGCAAATCGTCAGCACGAGGCCCAATATCCAATCTTCGAATGGAGGGGAGTGACGAGATGTTGAGCGCTTCGAGGGCCTCGAGAGTCACCACGCCCTCTCCGCCTGTCCATCGTGAACAGTGTTGAAGACCGAGGTATTCAAGACTCGGGAGTTGAGCAATCAGCATGACAACAAGCTCAGCTGCCACCCAATCCCTTTCCCTCCTTCGAGTTCGAACGTCGCGAGAGTACCATGCGACATGGTCTGGTTTATACAGCAAAGGCGCCAGGAATAGTTCCCGAGTTGTTGGTTTCACAGTCCCGTTAACTAAGATAGAACGTGGTATGTCTGGTTTCCAAATCTCAACGAGGTCGATTCCTAGTGCTTCTGCAGCTTCGGCGAGCACGTCAAGAGGTCGATCACTGTTGATTGCCCATAACAGCCTCGGGTGAACGTAGGCGACTTTTACCAGACAGGCCAGGTCCCGACGCTGTCTAAGAGTCCGCATAAAGGAGATGAGCCGGCCATCCCAGGTATACAAGTTCGTACGCCACGAGTCATCATAACCCAAGGCGAACTCGTGATACAAGAAGCTCTGGGCAATGTCGCGAAGCCTTCTTGAGGTTAACGATAGCGAAACGAGGGCTTGACGATCCACAGAATACCACGACTTTTCGTCAGGCTTCTGTCTTGGTGAGCGATGTCGCAGTGGCGGAGCATCCCAAGGTTTATTGTACTCGTCCTGGCAGTGGAGGCAGAACAGGCCAAGTATCAGGACCAAGATATCCGTCGGAAGGTTTCCAAGGCAAGCGTAGTCCATGATTTCAGCTGTATCAATGAAAAAGCGATGTTCATGATCCAAGATCAGGCTTTTCAACCGCGTGTCGGTGTAACGAATGTCAGCCTGCCTTGTGCGAACGCCATTCACGTGGAACTTGTCTTACTGCCTGCCTGTCCATGCTGGCTGCAGTCTCTGTTGAAACAACTTCTTCTCGACACTTCTCGACCAAGGATGCAGCCTGCAAAAGAAACAATCTCGCCCTAGAACATTTGAACAAAGCTTTCAACATGGTGTTTAATTGCTTCCTTTCTTCCTTCAACCATGGGCCCACTCGGCCGAGAGCTGAGATTCAGCTCCCAGGACATTGCGAAAGGGAATTGCACCAATGGATACGCCAAGATCAAGAAGCTCTGTTTGGAAGGTCAGTCGTGATGGCAATATCGTAATCGAATGACAGGCACTAACAGGCTAGCTTACTCGCTTCCTCTAGCTAGGTTAGCAGCTCTCCAGTGTGATAAGCTCTCTTTACCGCGGACCCTCGGCCAACTACAGACAGCACCCGGCAGCACGCGTCGCGCTCGCCTCCGCAATCAGTTGTGGCTCTTGGCGCATAACCAGAATCAGGGACCGGCCATCCTTTTCGAGCTAAAAAGCAACATTGGCCCAGGAACCATGCTACACGACAAAACGCTGGGCCAGGGGTCTTAAATGACCAACAACCAATGCCATGCTTCGTCACAAGCCACACAAACAAACGGCCAGGGGCGTTAAGGGAAAAAGAGACAAAAGACGAGATGGAAGCCCTGCGACAAAGCCAACAACCTGGGACAAGACAACGAGCCGAGACCAGCCCGAACCAGGCTCAGAGACAATGCGCCAGCATCTCTGATACAAAACTGGAAGCGAGAAACTGGTCGTTTCCCTTATTCGGGCGTTCTCCCGGCTTAATGCCTGTCATATTCACAACGATCGCATCCCCCCAACGGGACCGAGTCGACCTTGTCTTTCATCATGAGGTTTAATCTGCGACGAGGGCAGCACCCTGGTTTCCAATGCACCTGAGCCAGGCACCGTCTCGACAGGATTGGCTGGGCCGGGCAAGGGGGAGATGAAATGACAGTCTGATTGGAGACGGTCTGATCACCCTGGCCCTCCTAGCCTCCGTCGGCGAAGCGAATCCACCTTGGACAGGGACTCGAGGGTCAGAGCCTTCCATGCAGGCACAGGCTCAGGCACAGGAGGGCGATGGGTCCTGTCATGGGTCCCGTCGTGGGCCCTGCCAGGAGCCATTGCCTCATCTCTCAATCTCCTGGTGGTGCCGTTGATGCTGCTGGTTCGCGCCGGTCCCCGCGCTGCTGCCCATTGCTCATTTCCTGGGGATCCATAATCCATCTCTCTCCCACTTTGCTTCCTTGCTTGGACCTGTCGATCTCTTAATATTCCTGTCCTGTCCACCGCTGCGCTTGCCGCTTCCACTCCTTCTCTCGTTTCCCTTGATTTGTTGTTTAAACGTTGGTGCTGCTGGTTCACGAAATCCTTCGACCTTTTCCCTCGTCAGCTTCATCACTCGTTCTGTTGCTCGACGACAAAAACAAAAAAAACATTCCTTGCCCGGAACCACCAGAATCTATTCTACCTATGTCCAGGTTGTGACGCGTTGTATGAAAGGATCGGAGGCATTCATTCATTAACTAGGAACATCCGTGCTTGGATCTCTCGATACACAACCATCTTCATCTATCGACGACAGACCCCATGAGACTCGCTACTCTTCCAATCGCCCTCGCGGGCATCCTGTCGGCTTCGTCCTCGTTCGTCGCCGCCAAGGCTCATCAGCACCATGAGCGTGGCGCCGGCCATCTGCATGGCTCTCCTGCGCCCATCGTGAAGCGAGGAGGCCAGTGCCAGTTTCCCACCGATGACCCCAACATGGTCGCCGTCACTCCCGATGAGAAGAACGCCGGCTGGGCTATGAGCCCCGATCAGGAGTGCAAGCCTGGCAGCTACTGCCCCTTCGCCTGCAAGCCCGGTATGGTTATGAACCAGTGGGATCCCGATTCTACCTACGACTATCCCGCTTCAATGGTGCGACGCCGACATGAACCACTCATTAGCTGGTAACTCGAGCTAACAAACTTCAGAACGGTGGTCTTTTCTGCAATAAGAATGGCGAAATTGAGCAGCCATTCGAGGGTAAGCCCAACTGTGTTCAGGGAACTGGAGCTGTCGAGGCCGTCAACAAGTGCGGCTCCAAGATGTCTTGGTGCCAAACCGTTCTGCCTGGTAATGAGGCTATGATCATCCCTACCCTCGTGACCTCGAGCGCTACTCTGGCTGTTCCCGCATCTTCATACTGGTGCTCCACCGCCGCTCAGTAAGTAACGCCCAAGAAATAGTTATGGAGTGTTTCTAACTGTGTTAGCTTCTACATCAACCCCCCTGGTGTTGGTGAGGAGGGCTGCATCTGGGGTACTGAGGACGAGCCCATTGGAAACTGGAGCCCCTACGTCGCTGGTGCCAACACTGAGGCCAGTGGTACTACTTTTGTCAAGCTTGGATGGAACCCCATCTGGGAGGACTCGGCCTTGAAGAGCAAGCTCCCCGACTTTGGTGTCGAGATCAAGTGCCCTGACGGTGGCTGCAACGGCCTGCCCTGCAAGATCGACCCCAGCGAAGGCGAGGGCAGTGTTGAGAGCAACGAGAGTGCTGTCGGTGCCGGTAACTCGGCTTTTTGTGTTGTCACTGTCCCCAAGGGCAGCACTGCTCAGATTGTTGCCTTCTCCGTTGGCTCCGGCTCAGGATCTGATGACTCGGATGAGGATGAGGATGACGGCTCAATGGGCATCAAGAAGGTGGAGGAGTCGTCCACGACCGAAAAGGCCAAGCCTTCTACTACTACGACTGTCGCCGAGACCACAACATCGGAGAAGACCACCTCGACCACTGAGGAGGCTACATCGACCACCGAGGAGTCGACCACCACTTCTGAGGCCCCAACCACCTCCTCCGAGGAGACTACTTCCACCACTTCGATCGAGTCCACCACTACTACTTCTGAGGAGTCCACGACCGAAGAGTCTACCACTTCGACACCCACCACGTCGTCTACGACCAAGGTCCACAAGTCTACCAAGGCTGTCACTACCACCAAGGTCGTCACCACCAAGAAGGCTGCTCCTACTGTCAAGCCAGGTATCTTCCACGAGAACGGAACCACCACCTTCACTGGTGCCCAAGTCACCGAGAAGCCTGCAGCCACGGAAGCTGGCTCTGAGGCTGCCCCCACCCAATCCAAGGAGGGTGAGGCCGGCCGCCATCAGGGCAATGCTGCCGTTGCTGGCCTTGTCGTCGCTTTCATCGCTGCCGCCTGTTTCTTTTAATTGAAGAAGCCCCCTCAAGAAAGACCTAATTTTGCATGTTCGCTTCTCCCTCGGCCAGCCTGCGGGCTCTCAACTTCTCCGCTGCAGCCTTTGCTTGGATGGGTGATGTCGGTTCTGATATCATCCACGCCATCACTTCTCTCCCTCCCTACCAGTCACTCACTACCCACCGTCTCATCTCCCTTCACACCTGGCAGCTGGCATTCTCCTCTTCGGCAAAAAACTATTTTCCACGTCATACTTTGACCTTTACTCTTTGCATATACGATCAAGCCAACTACTCTATCGGCGATAGTGTTTATTGTCTTAAACAGCCGGACTTGATTTGACAGCCGTGAACTTGACGGCAGCTGGGTCAACATGGTCATTGATACCCGCCCCCGGGTGTTAATTTGCTTCAGCAAGGATCTTATCAGATACTTGTGGCCCGCGGGCATTATATATACGTTCTACGCATTCCTTTCACGGTCGATATACCCTTTTTTGAGAACGTTGGAGGCTTTGGATATTTTGGAGGATTTTGGAACTGACAAGCGATGTTTAATTGTGTGCTAATTTAATCTCGGAATTGACGACGTGTATGTACAAATGAGAAGAGAGTGTTTGGAGTGTTGGAGAAAAAAGAAGAGATGGTGAGGCTTTGTTGGATGGGGTGACCTCCTTTTTCTTGGTGGTCATCTCGGCGCCCTCACGGGATCTTGTGTGGTTTTTTTTTCCCCTTTGGAAAGGAAAAAACGAAATGATCAGACATATTTGATAGACAGTATGATTGGCGCAGTCGTACCTACATAGCTACGGGCAAGAGAAATGTGGAAGATCATGAGCCAAAAGTTCCGGTCCAGGTTGCGATCCAAAGTGGCATGTTTATCAGCCATGACCACCATGACCATGTCGAGTTTTAAATGATGTTTCTCGGGTATCTTGCCTGTAATATACAACGCTATTTCGACAGCCGGCGGGTGACCTATATCCAATCTAGCCTAGATGGTTCATTCAATTTCCCTTTACTCTTTAACCCATCCGGGTACCTCCTCAGGGTCAAAGTCCTCTTCGTACCTCCTATCCTGGATCGCCTGCCACACGTTGGGCCATCCGGCAAGCACGGGGCTCCCCTTTGCCTTTGCTCCGATGATAGCGAAGCGGCCCTGCCCGTGGGCGATGAATCCGTGCATGAGGCCCTGCTGGACAAGGGTGGCCACCATCATCTCCACGTCCTCGGCTGTGACGTCTGCGTTGCCCCAGACCATGCCCTCGTTTGGCCGCAGCGACTTGGGACCGCCTGGTGGTGGGGCTAGTGTTGAGGCATCGGTGCTTTGGGCATTGTTTGATAGAGCCTTCATGAGGAGGGGGTTTACGTGTTGAGGACGGCCGAGAGTGTTGGGACCCGATGGGAGCCAGCCTTCAAGGCGACGCTGGAGATACACGGCGACGGTGTGTAGGTCCGCAAGGTCGAGAGTAGCTGCTTTGCGGGAAGATGCGTCGGTTGGAGGTACATAAGTCAGGATAAAGGTCTTTCGGCTCAGAGACCGCCAGAGGAGAGGTCGGAGACGGTTGCTGAGGGTCAAGAGCAGGCCCTTTTCAAAGAGCCATGTCTCATGCACAGCTAGGTGGTGCTGGAAGTGGACAAAGTTTCCAGACCGGATCGCCTGGCAGAGAGGGAGGAAGACGGGGGCCAGAGTCTGGCACTCTTGGCGTTGGAGTAGTGTCTGCGAGGGGAACCGCCCGAGGAGGATGTTGCAAGGAATTAGATATGTTAGGATGTTTGTCCGGTGAGAGACAAGTTGGGGAGGCGTCTGGAGATACGCCTCCTGCAAGCAGAGGGAGGCGCGGAGGTAGTGGTTGTTGGAAAAGTTGAAGCGACCAAGGTAGTAGAGAAATGTGACGCGCTGTGCGGCTGGGTAGAGAGATAGTGGTGGTGAGATTGTCGAGATGTTGACAAAGATCATCTTGGCAAGATGAGTTCTCCGGCACTGCGTCCATGTCAGAATGAGAAGAGAAGTGGTGATATGTGAGGGTCATACTGCAAAGAGGAGCTTGAGGACAAGGTTGGCAAACATATAGACGCCAACCTTTTTGCCCTCGGGTTTGGCATAGCGCCCGCTTGAACGATCCGTGAGACACGTGGTGAAAATCTTTTGGATAATTTCTGCTGAAGACTCTGCAATGGTCTTGTCCTCGTCTAGAGCTCGAAGACGGCGCGTCAACTCGGGACGCCTGTTGAGGCTCATGGTGAGACGCGCGAGGGTCTCGGAGAGAGACATGCTGGTCTTGAGAAGCATGGCGCCATACGTAGGATGAGCAAATGCCGTAGCACATGAGCTATCATCACCAGTTAGCAAGGTTCTTCTTTGTCTATCAGTGAGATGCGCACTTGACGAGGCCACTCAGCAACTGATGAGCACCGAGTAAATCATCGTAATTGACGTCGCGCCAGAACGCCATGTAATCCTTCATGAAGGCGATGAAGCCCGGCCACACGGTCGCCTGACCATCCGGAACATCGTCATCCTGCGGGAGAGACCTCTCGATGACGTTGTCGAGGCCCTGCTGGCGAAACTGGGAGCGCAGCTCACCGGCGAGGTTGTGATACTGTTGAGGACTTCCGGGCTCGACCTGGAGCCAGGCGCGGAGCTTGTCGCCGTCCTGGGCGCGGACAAAGTTGCGAACTTGGGTGAGGAACTCGAGAACAAGTGGCATCTTTTGTTTGTGGTGGTTGTGATGCTAATGAGTGTGAGTTTGTTCTGAGCGCGTCGAGGTTGCAAGGCTGAGGGAGGTTTGGCGAGTTGAGATGGTCGGTGCTCCACTATAAGACAACGTAGATGTTTTCATCCCAAAATGGATACATCACTTGAAAACACGTATCATGCATATGAGTTTAATGGAAGATTTCTAGTGTCAATATTTGATTTCCCAATTGGGTTATTTAACCCCCAATGCATGCGTTGCGTGAAGCCTGATTCATCCCATCTCCTTGCAGGTACTTCATGTTGTCTAGCTACCCTACATCAAGAGCCTTTCACGTCAAGTCAAATCATGCAACGGAAGGACTACAACCAGTTGTAAATCAAGTATATGAATTTTTCGATTTTTTTTTAAGCTACTTGTATCTATCATCCAGTTTTAACTGACGTAATTCATGCCTATTTTCATCGCTTTTCCTCTCTTACACAGACTCAATCCGCTGCACCACAAGGGCGGTTGCAGCACCGCCACCGTTGCAGATAGCCGCAACACCATACTCACCAGGCTTGAGCTGATGAAGGAGAGTGGTAAGAATTCGCGAACCAGAGCTTCCGAGGGCATGGCCCAGAGAAATAGCACCACCCAGAGGGTTCACCTTGGCACCCTTAAGATCCAGGATCTTTGAGTTTGCTAGGATCACGCTGGCGAACGCCTCGTTGAACTCCCAGATGGCGACCTGGTCCTTGGTGATTCCTGCACGCTCGAGAGCGATGGGGACTGCCTTGGCAGGGGCAACGGGGAAGTCGATGGGCGATGTGGCGGCATCAGCGTAACCGCAGATCTTGGCCAGGACTCGAGAGCCTGAGCCATACTGTTGAGCAATAGCCTTGTTGCCGAGAACAAGAGCGCTGGCACCATCGTTGAGAGTTGACGAGTTCGCTGCAGTCACAGTACCGGTTCCATCGCGGACGAAAGCGGGCTTCAGCGTGGGGATCTTGTCGAACTTGACATCGTTGAAACCCTCATCGGTGTCGACAACAATCTCGCCCTTTCGAGTCTTGACGGTGACGGGGGCAATCTCATCAGCAAATGCCTTGTCCGCCCAAGCCTTTTGCGCATTGCGGTACGACTGGATGGCGTACTCGTCCTGCTGCTCGCGGGTGATGTTGTGGTTCTTGACAGTGTTCTCGGCGCAGTTGCCCATGTGGAATTGGTCGTATACATCAGTCAGGCCGTCCTTGATAAGACCGTCCTCCATCTTCACATGGCCGAAAGCGGGGAGCCCACTTGCGCGGGGCACATAGTAGGGCACCTGGGACATGTTCTCCATACCACCAGCAATCTGAGCCTCGGCAAGTCCCAGCTGGATGTTCTGGGCGGCTAGGCTGACGGCCTTGAGACCAGATGCGCACACCTTGTTGATCGTGGTCGCCTCGACTTCCTTCGGGAGACCGGCGAAGAGAACGGCCTGTCGTGCGGGTGCTTGGCCAACGGAACCCTGAAGGACGTTGCCCATGTAGACGTCGGTGATCTTCTCGACGGGGACCTTGGACTTTTCGAGGGCCGACTTGATGGCGACGGCACCGAGCTTGGGCGCTGACACTGTCAAGAAAGCGCCATTGAACTGGATTGTGTTAGCTGAGCAATGGTCAATTAGAGAATCTGGCGTGCCTTGGCTGTAGGAGTTCGCGCAGCACTCAAGATGTAAGCATCCTGCAGTTCCTTGCGCAGAGCTGGTCGAGTAGAAAACTGTCGAGCCCCGTTCACATGTCCAGCAAGCTGGGCAAGCCGGCCGGCGGATCTAAGCTGAGTAGAGGACATTGCTAGAGAGGAATGGGGTATCAGAAGAAGGGGTTGACAGAAAGAAAAGGCAAGAGAAAGAGGAAAATAATTAGAGAAGGGGAGATCAATTAGTATTGTAGCAGTCGCAGCATTATAATACCAAAACGGCCTCGGGTATCACGGGTGACAGATGGCCGGAAACATTAGAGATGTCCTCCGCTCGGTCCCCTTCGGCTTCCAGCGGGGGGGGCCGAAAGTGGCGGGGGATGAAGCTCTCTGAACCGAGCTGCAATCCGGGGAAGTGACGTCTTGCCTAGGTACAAGCCCGGCAGTGGGAACGCGGCGGCAGATGCAAGTACCTTTGCTGCATATCTTGCAAGAGCATTTCCGCGATTCCTCCGTTTCCATGAGCTAGACCCTGGAATAAGGGGAACCAGTTCCTGTATCGGACAACGTCCGCTGCTCTTTGCGGTTTCGCTTCCGAACTTTTCGGTTCCGAAGAACCATGATGGATTAAGAAGAGCGGCCTTTGTCCCCCGCGACCATCTCAAAGATCCCGGTGGACGGACCGTTGTGGTGGGATTAGTGATCACGTGCAAACAAGAAATAGAGTGGATCTGAGCTGGACGAACGATTGGCCAGTGTCAAACGAATCTCTGATTGGACAGCGACTACTGACACTGGAGTCTTCCAGTGGAATCACTCTCGTGAGGCTGTCGATGACCAATCTCCGTTCCCGCCCCATCCCTCCACCTTGCACCGCCAAATCCGTTGTCGCTGTTAACAGCGAACCGTGCAGGTCATCTTTGTTTTCACACTCTGGGGATCACAGTTGGAATCATCGTCGTGGTCGGGTCTTTTTTCTTCTTATCGCCATCGAAACCGTCTCGATACACCTCCGAGCTCTTGAACGACCACCTTCTCACTCCCAAGTCCGCTTCCGTATCCATCCGCCATTATGTCTACAGCTGCGCGCCGCCGCTTGATGCGAGACTTCAAGGTATGGCATCTGGAGGAGTAGCCAACATATAATGTTAACATCAGCTGCAGCGCATGCAGACTGACCCTCCCGCTGGTGTCTCTGCGTCTCCTGTCCCTGACAATGTCATGACTTGGTATGTCGCCCCGCCTCGACACGATCGGTGACCTGGCTCAGATACTAATCAACTGCTGTAGGAACGCCGTCATCATCGGTCCCGCCGACACCCCCTTCGAAGACGGCACCTTTCGACTGGTGATGCAGTTCGAGGAGCAGTATCCGAACAAGCCCCCGCAGGTCAAGTTCATCAGCGAGATGTTCCACCCAAACGTTTACGCCACCGGAGAGCTTTGCTTGGATATCCTGCAAAACCGATGGAGTCCTACATACGATGTTGCCGCTGTTCTGACCAGCATTCAGAGGTAGGAGAGGAAGATAACCCAGGGGTATACGGATGTGATGCTGATCATGATAGTCTTCTCAATGACCCCAATACCGGCTCGCCCGCAAACGTCGAGGCCTCCAATCTGTACAAGGACAACAGGAAGGAGTATACTAAGCGTGTCAGGGAGACGGTCGAGAAGAGCTGGGAGGACTAAGACAGAACCGACTCGACTCGAATCGAACCGACTACAGTAGGACAGAGAACGGTATGCCAACGTCGACTTGTCCAGCAGAGAAATGGATCACGGCCGCTCAACCATCATTCCCGTTCCTTGCACGGCCCGAATCTTGATAGCCGAAGGACGGGAGCAAATCTGTATATGGCGTTTTTTGGTGCGTGGAGTTGGACTGAATTGCATTCGAGGCGTTGCGACGTCCGAGGACGGAGGCCCTCCTTGGGACATGTTATGATATATCACGAGGCTCACTAACTTAGGAAGAGGAGTTGTCTGTTTCTTGAATCGTCCGCATCTTTTTCGAATAAATGCTTGTGTGTGTGTGATATTGACACTTGTCTGAGTCGTTGACTCAAGGTTGACCAGTGATGGTGGGCGGATGCTATGGGCGGGTTGATTTGTCTGCTCCGATAGGAATGATGGCACCCACTCTCAATCATGCCGAAAGGAGTCCGCGTGCCATGATGATAACGGCCAGGTCCCACTTCCCAATGCCTGAATTGCTGTTGACAATGCGCACGCAATGATCCCTGCTGCCTCCCACATTATGGTGTCTTGTTATAAGCTTGTGAGATGTTGAGCATAGGTGAGAGATGAACTATTTATTCATGATTAGAGATCCTGCCCCCTAGTTAGGCAGCGTCTTGACTAAAACCACCAATCTATCCCGATCAAGCCCCTCCACGCCGCATCACGCAGTGCAGTATCAGGGACGGGACCCTGACCCCCTCTCCAAATTGCGTGGTTGCTGCCGGCTGAAACCCACACGGGGCCGTCCAGTCCAGTCGGCGGTAGGGGGACCTAGGGACAAAGGCGCCTAAAAGACCCAACATCAAGGGGGCCTGAAAACTCCAAAACCCGCTAAACCCCCCCTAAACTTACAGGAGGGGGCCTCCTGAGTGTACGCGAGTCTCCCCCCTCCCCGTTTCCGCCCCCCCTCCAGTAGAGTTCTCCAATCAACTCAGCCAGAACCCACCGCCTCTCCATCGTTGACAACGACTCGAGCTTGCGAAAGTGTGTTGTGTTGTCCAGTGTGTTGACTGTTGTTGTTGCGCCGCACCCTACTGTCAGCGTCTCTCTTTCTCGGTGTGCGTGTTTGCTGCTGATCGCACCACAAACCACCCCCCGCCAGCCAGACCCTGTCTTGGCCGTGTTTTTGACCTCTCCAATATCTTATCCTTTTTCACTCTCCCTCACGCTCCCTGCTCCCGTGTTCGAGGTGCTCGAATCTCGACGCCGGCTTGCGGCTCTTTGCACCCTCCCGCGGCCCGCATCTTCTGCGACCTCCCCGCCTCCAGCTCCCACCCCCCCTGACGGCACTTGCAAGTTACATACATACATACAGACAGACAGACAACCAACCCACGATCGAGCCCAGCGACTCTTGGACGGCAGCACCGTGGCCGATGATAGCTTCCCCCGTGTGACACATATCCTCCGTCCATCATGTCGTCCGCAAACAGCATCAAGGTCGTCGCCCGGTTCCGGCCTCAGAACAAGGTCGAACTTGCGTCGGGCGGAATGCCCATCGTCTCCTTCGATGGCGAGGACACTTGCAGCCTCGACGTATGTCAATAATCTGCTTCTGCACCGCCTTGAGTGCCTCGACGCCCTTTGGCTAACTCGTTTCTCAGTCCAAGGAGGCGCAGGGCAGCTTCACCTTTGACCGAGTCTTTGATATGGCATGTAAGCAACAGGACATTTTCGACTTCTCGATCCGCTCCACCGTCGACGATATCCTCAATGGATACAACGGAACCGTCTTCGCATACGGCCAGACCGGTGCCGGTAAGTCGTATACCATGATGGGTACAAACATCGACGACGACGACGGCCGAGGTGTTATTCCCCGCATCGTCGAGCAGATCTTTGCCAGCATCATGTCGAGCCCCGGCACCATCGAGTACACCGTGCGAGTCAGTTACATGGAGATTTACATGGAGAGGATCCGCGATCTGCTCGCCCCCCAGAACGACAACCTGCCCGTCCACGAGGAGAAGAACCGTGGTGTCTACGTCAAGGGTCTCTTGGAAATTTACGTGTCTAGCGTCCAGGAGGTCTACGAAGTCATGAGGAGAGGAGGAAATGCCCGAGCCGTCGCCGCCACAAACATGAACCAGGAGTCATCGCGATCCCACTCGATATTCGTCATCACCATCACCCAGAAGAACGTCGAGACCGGCTCGGCAAAGAGCGGACAGCTGTTCCTTGTGGATCTGGCTGGTAGCGAAAAGGTCGGCAAGACTGGAGCGAGCGGACAGACCCTCGAGGAAGCCAAGAAGATCAACAAGAGTTTGAGTGCCCTGGGAATGGTCATCAACGCCCTCACCGACGGCAAATCCTCGCACATCCCCTACCGAGACTCCAAGTTGACCCGTATCCTCCAAGAATCCCTCGGTGGTAACAGTCGGACGACACTGATCATCAACTGCTCCCCCAGTAGTTACAACGATGCCGAAACACTCAGTACCCTGCGATTTGGTATGAGAGCAAAGTCCATCAAGAACAAGGCCAAGGTCAACGCCGAGCTCAGCCCTGCCGAGCTCAAGTCCCTTCTCAAGAAGGCCCAGGGGCAGGTCACCAATTTCGAGAGCTACATCTCAAATCTCGAGGGCGAAATCCAGCTGTGGCGTGCTGGTGAATCTGTTCCTAAGGAGAAATGGGCGTCACCCAAGACTACCGATGTCGTCGCTAGAACCAAGGCCGATGCACGAAGCTCGACACGACCCTCCACACCCTCATTAATAGCCGAGAGCCGCTCAGAGACGCCCGCGATATCTGAGCGCGCTGGCACACCCAGCTTGCCGCTCGACAAGGACGAGAGGGAAGAGTTTTTGCGACGAGAGAATGAGCTGCAGGATCAGATCTCAGAAAAGGAGTCCCAGGCCACGGCTGCTGAGAAGCAGCTTCGGGAGACAAAGGAAGAGCTCGTGTACCTCAAGGAACACGACAGCAAGGTGGGCAAGGAGAACGAGAAGCTCACGACAGAGGTGAACGAGTTCAAGATGCAGCTGGAGAGGCTCACGTTTGAGAGCAAGGAGGCACAAATTACCATGGACGCTCTGAAGGAGGCAAACACGGAGCTTACCACGGAGCTTGATGATGTGAAGCAGCAACTCCTTGACGTCAAGATGAGCGCCAAGGAGACGGGTGCTGCGCTTGACGAGAAGGAGAAGAGAAAGGCCGAGAAGATGGCCAAGATGATGGCCGGCTTCGACCTGGGCGGCGACGTGTTTAGCGAGAATGAGCGTCACATCGCAGAGACTATCGAGAAGGTCGATGCGCTACACGAGCTGAGCGCCACTGGCGACAACATCGCGCCCGATGAGTTCCAGGCCCTCCGAGCCCGTTTGGTGGAGACACAAGGCATCGTCCGACAAGCCGAGCTCTCCATGTACAGCACCACCTCTAGCGAGGCCGACTCAAGGCGGAGACAAGAGTTGGAGGCTCGTCTTGAGGCTGTCCAGCAAGAATACGAGGAGGTTCTCACTCGCAACCTTGGCCCTGAGGATGTTGAGGAGGTCAAGGCTCGACTGGAGAACGCCTTTGCCAATCGCCAGACTGCTCAGTCTCAGTTTGTGGATGAGCTGAAGGCCGATATTACGCAGAAGGCTGCCGAGAACACAAGAATGAAGACGCTGATCGATGACCTTCAGCAGCGCGTCAAGGCTGGCGCCGCGGCACCGATGGCCAATGGCAAGACGATCCAGCAGCAGATCGCCGAGTTTGACGTCATGAAGAAGAGCCTCATGCGTGACCTTCAGAACCGATGCGAGCGTGTTGTTGAGCTCGAGATCTCGCTGGATGAGACCCGAGAGCAGTACAACAACGTTCTTCGATCGTCCAACAACCGGGCGCAGCAGAAGAAGATGGCCTTCCTGGAGAGGAACTTGGAGCAGCTGACCCAGGTCCAGCGCCAGCTTGTCGAGCAGAACTCGGCTCTCAAGAAGGAGGTTGCCATTGCTGAGCGCAAGCTCATTGCACGAAACGAGCGTATCCAGAGCCTGGAGAGCCTGCTACAGGATAGTCAGGAGAAGATGGCTGCTGCCAACCACAAGTATGTACCCCCTTTACCCCTTTTCGTCCGAGCAGCACTGACAGTATATCACTAGGTTCGAGGTCCAGCTGGCTGCGGTCAAGGAGCGTCTCGAGCTCGCCAAGGCCGGCAGCACCCGTGGCCTCAACTCACCAGGCGGCTTCAGCTTTGCCAGCGCCGGCAGCCGGATTGCGAAGCCCCTCCGCGGAGGTGGTGGCAGTGACGTTGCCCCCGCCATCCCAACCATCCAGAACCTCCACCAGACTGAAGGGAACAGTGGCAGCAGCAACAAGCGAGCTAGCTGGTTCTTTAACAAGTCATAGACGTGAAAGAGAAGAAAAGGAAAAAGACACCACGAGAGAGAGAGGTCCCTGCTTTTGCGTTGGGCACGGCGTTGCGAGCAGATCTGGTAGAAGACCCCATCATACCCCACCAAACAATGCCCCGTTCGATAAAACTTACTTTCTACTTGTTTCTTTCTTGTCTTGATTATTTTCCCTTGTCCCCTCGACTTCCCTTCTTGCTAGACGAGGGCCATAGAGGATGGGGAGGCTACGATGATTTGGATTTTATGACATGCTTCGCAATGGGACTAGGGAAGGTCGGATGATTGCTATAGGGACGGCGCTCTAGGCGCGAAAGAGGGAGGCCAAGTGAGTTTGGTGCGAGGAGGTAGAGAAGAGCAAAGCAAAGCAAGATATTGCACGTGTAGGAGTCTTGTTCCACGACGACGCAGGTAGCTCAGGCATGAAGTTTAAGAGAGTTAATGAATTGAGTTTCCAACCAGGTTTGATTTGGTTACCAGAGCGGGACTAGATAGACAAGAAATGTGATATGTGGTATTGTTTTATCCAATGGTGCACTCCTTATTGTGCACTACATACATGGTACGCTATACGTAGATGATGCTACAGTAGATGGTTGAGTCGAGAAGCCGTGAGAGTCAGTTCTGAGTGTTGAGAGAACACTTTAGTTGCCCGTCTTGCCAGAGTTGCCACTCTTGGAAGCAGCGACGACGCCGAAGATGAAGATCTGGAGGCCAACAAAGGCACCGAGAAGCCCACCAACACCGATGGTGACGCCGAGGATCTTAACATCAAGCAGGATGATACGGCGCCAAGCAGACTTGGAGAAGCTGGACCAGGCGTCAGCGACGCTGGCATAGCCAGGTCCTCCGACGACAGCAGGCTCAACCCTGCCGTTGAAGGAGCGGTCGAAGGGGACAATGGTGTCCTCGTCGGCAGGGAGGAGGGAGGCCTGGATACGGACGAGAACAACCCAGGCGGGGATGAGAAGGATTACCTCGCCAATGACGAGGATGAGGCTGGCAAGGAGGATCCTGATGGAAAGGTTGAAGGGGTCGCTGACCCTCTGGATGTTGAGGGTTGATAAGGAGGCCACAGAGGGCAAAGGTAGCCTGGCCAGCGGCCCAGAAGATGAGTGTAGGCCTCCAGGTGGCCTTGAGGGTGGTCTTGAAAGGGGGAAGACGGGACCAGAAGCTTCGGGCAGATTGCGGGGTGATGACCTGGTGAATCCAAGCGGCTCTAAACTGGACGAGGCGATGGAGCTGACGAGGCCACCGACGAAGACGCCGATGCCATAGGGGAGGCAGAGCGAGAAGGCGCCAATGATGAGGCCGCTGAAGATGCTCTGGACGATGAGGCAGGGAAGGCCACGGAAGCAGGCGCGGAGCCGCCGTGAGATCGGACCAGGCGGAAGGTGGCGCGGAAAGAAGAGGTGACGGGCCGGCCGTCAGTACCGGGGCCAGCGACGTTGACAGCCGGAGCGGTGGTGGAGGGATCTTAGGGCCGTTGGCGTTGGCGAGGGCTCAACGGGGAGGGGCTCGTAGGCGGAGGCTTGTCATCCTCGATCATGGCAAGGAGGGGGAAGACCTTGCTAAAGGTGTAGTCGATCTGAGCTATGTTAGAGAGGTTATATGAGGGGTTGAGGGGGACTCACGAGGAGGATGGCGGGGATAAAAGACAATGTAGTTGAGGATGATGATGATGTACTCCCACGACAACTGAGGCGACTCTGGGCCGTTGTCCTGGGGACATGGCCGCGCTCCCAGAGCACTCTTCCTACGTTGTGAATCATGATGGCGGATAGAAAGCGAGAGATGGTGCTATGAATAAGAAAGAACAAATGAGAAAATGATGATGTTGTTGATAGAAGAAGAGTAAAATAGGTGGACAGTCCTCGAGTTGGAGGAGGATGGTTAGAGATGATGTATCCGAGAGTGGGCGGACCTTTATGGGGTTTTACAGTTAGAGACGCCCAGTGTTAGTGGCGCTGCAGGGGGGGTGGTGTTGCCTGCAGGCAGTGTTCCTACGTAGGATGTGCACAGCCCCAGTGGCCATCTGATTGATCTACACACCCTGGCACCCATGATTTGGAGATGAGGGACTACTACAAAGTATAGAGTAGATGTGAATAAGTAGAGGTTTATTTTTGGATGTTGATCAAATGAAAAGTGATTCTACTATTAATCTATACCTGTACTTCTATTGTGTCTCTTGATATGCCCTAACTGAAGCTGCCTTGGCAGCGGGTGAATCATTGCTTCGGCCATTGCTGTATTGGGAAATCAGCGAAGGATCTTGACCCTCGTCTCAGGACCAAGAACATGCATTAAGGCCAGCAATATCAGGCAGACCAGTTGTATCTACAGCCTAGGCATATTCGAGTAGACACATATACAAATATTCAAATTATTCCACTTTTATTTGTCCGTCTTGTCGTCTACTGTCACCTCTTTAAGCTCATGTCCGGTACATCCGCACTCGCCTACTTGGCGAGTGCGGCGGGTACTAATATAAAGACGCGTCGACATTCCAGCGGAGCCTTGAAGCAGCCAATAGCGGGGGAATTCAGCCCGTGGTTAGTGGCGCTTGGATTGAGACGCCTGGACTACAACGTACGCGAGACATTTATCCTGACACATATGAAACAGCAACATCGACCAACAGCTTGTCCTCACTGAGTGATGTATTAAATCGAAACATGTCAAGTAATGGATATGTTGAAGAGGCGCTGCTATACATTGCGTCATTTATATTCATGGGCTGATATAATCTGTAGATGAGTCCTACCTAAGGCAGATAGAGGCTCTTGGAAATGCCCCGCAGCGTCTGCAGGGCTGACACCCATGGCAATCACTTGCCTAACTCGGAGCTGTGCTGTCAACCTTGAACCACCACACACAACCTCAAGCTATCAACTCTCACCACCAAAGCCTCACCAACCTCCACCTCTTGGCCATGTCGGCTTCAGAAATACCAAACTTACTAAGCTCACTCCGATCTGCTCGCGGCGGACGCGGTAGAGGTAGAGGTCGAGGTGGTCATCACGGCCCCTCATCCGTCACCCACGATGCAACTATCCAGGGCACCGACACAGACGCTTCGGTATCAAGGCTGAGCGCTGTTGACCTTGGATACCTCGACGACCCGTATGCTCAGTTCTTTGTGCAGAGCGCCGACGGTCCTCCTGCGAGACGTCTCCCAATCATAAACCGAGGTGCGCTGGGCTGGGTTAACGCCATGATGTGCTGAGCTCGACTAAACGAGCCACTCGCAGGAACATATACTCGAACAATTTCTCTCGACACATTGGTCGATTCTTTTCTCAGCGGTGATGTAGGCATCGGATCAGGTTCTTTGCCAAAGCAGATTGTGTCGTTGGGTGCTGGCACTGATACTCGTCCTTTCCGACTATTTGCATCAAAGTCGCGGCCTGGTTTGGTATATCATGAGATTGACTTTGAAGTTGTTGCGTCGAGAAAGCTACGGACTGTACAGGCTACACCGCCGCTGAGAAACATCCTCACCAACATCTCGAACGATACCAAGAGCACTTGGTCAAGTAGGCCGGCGTCAGGAGGAGAGTATTATTGTCATGGCCAAGACTTGCGGAACCTTGCCCCGCGAAAAGTCCCCAACCCAGATGAGGAGTCCTCTTCACAACCAAAGGAGCAGCCTGAAGTCACTCTACCAGGCTTGCGCAACGATATCCCGACACTTCTCATTTCAGAATGCTGCCTCTGCTACCTCAACGTCGCAGAAGCAAGCAACGTCATATCATTCTTCTCCTCCCGAATTCCCAGCCTTGCGACAATTATCTACGAGCCTACGTATCCAGATGACGCCTTTGGGAGGATGATGGTGTCTAACCTCGCTGCTCGACGTATTCAAATGCCGACTTTGGACAAGTACCCCACGCCTGAGGCTCAACGGACGAGGATGACAGAGGCTGGTTTTGAGACGGTGCGCCACATGACGATTGAGAAGATCTGGGAGACGTGGGTTTCACCAGAGGAGAAGCAGAGGGTTGACTTTTTGGAAGGGTTAGATGAAGTGGAGGAGTGGAAGCTGCTGGCTGCGCATTATATCGTTGTGTGGGCTTCCAAGGGGAACGGCTTTGGGTCGTGGGAGAGTGTTGGTGGAGGGGCTTAGTTTTGGAAATGAGCAAGAGGGGATACCCGAATGATTTCGAGGTGATGAATGGCCCAGCATGGAGACCATCGTGATGGATAGCCTTGACGTGCTCTTGCTTGAAATGCGCATGAAGCAACATGGAGCCTTGGTGATGGAGAATTTATGAGACCACGAAATCTTTAAACATGTCATCAATAAAGATGAATATGGATGATGGAGCACGACGTTGTCCGTTCTACAGCCAGATCTCTCTATAAACGTTGATAACTACCAGTGCGTATGTGACTAAAATCTAATAATTTTTCAATGTTGAATTACTCAGTTAGAATGCGCCTCGTGAACTACCTTGACCATGCCTAAGCCCTGTCACCTAGACGTAAAAAAACTCAAGATACTAGAATATCTATACTCAGCAAAGAGTACTTACATAATAACAAAATTATATACTAAAGAAGAGATAAGAATAAGAAATAATATTATAAATCTTTGAGTATTTTTAGATAATAGAGATCATTGACTTGGTATCTCATGTTTTTCTGCAAACGCGTGCCTGGGGAGACAAGGTGGATACTCGGCCATTTTAGGTTTAGCTCGTTGCCCAGCACCCAGGTCAACATCTATCGTAGTGAGTTCGAAGTGTAAGTTCTCACTTGTTGCTCTTGTCACAATTCATCCCGACTTTTCATAAACAACACATCTTTCTAACCCTCACTTCATATCAAGAAAACACTCATATCACATCTCATAACTAGACTTCAAAATGGCCGACTCAAAAGATAGCAAGGCGTACAAGTATCGCCAGGAGATTAGCCAGATGATGTATGTCTCTGGTGAGACGGCTGAACCACCAGTTGAGACGACGAGCATCATTGAGGATATTGTTCGCCAACAAGTCATTGAACTCGTGAGTATTTCCCCCCATTTTCACTCTGTAAATACAAATGACTGACAAATATAGCTCCGCAACTGCACAGAGCACGCCTCCCGACGCGGCTCCAAGTCAATCGGCATCAACGACCTCATCTTCCAGATCCGCCACGACCAGGCCAAGGTGTCGCGTCTGCGCACCTTCCTCTCGTGGAAGGACGTGCGCAAAAACGTCAAGGACTCTGACGACAAGGGCGCCGACGCTGACATTGCCGCGGGAGACGATCCCGTGGGAGGTGTCGTGGCGGGAGGTGGCCCAGTGGATGAGGCTGCCAAGAAGAACAAAAAGGCCAAGGTCGGACTCCCCTGGGAACCCTCTTCCTACTACAACGTTGAAGTCCCTGAGCGTGAGGAAGAAGAAGATGAAGAAGAGGAAGAAATGAACTACATCACCCTGCAGCGCCTGCGCAAAGCCGACGAGCGCACAAAGGCCATGACAAAGGAGGAGTACGTCACGTGGTCCGAGTACCGCCAGGCATCCTTCACCTACCGCAAGGGAAAGCGATTCCGCGAGTGGGCGGGCTTCGGAATCGTGACGGACAGCAAGCCATCGGACGACATTGTCGATATCCTCGGCTTCCTCACCTTTGAGATGGTCCAGACCCTCACCGAGATGGCCCTCAAGGTGAAGGAGCAGGAGGATCTGGCTAGGGCTCAGACCGGTGCTGGAGCAGGGGCTGGTGGTGAGAATGCTGCCAAGAAGCGGAAGCATGAGGGTGCTCTGTTTGACTTTCCAAGTGAGGGAAAGACGCCCATTGAACCTCGTCACGTTCAAGAGGCGTCGCGACGTCTTCAGCAGAGGCCCAAGAAGTCGAGGGCCATGCTTAACGGCACCCGCATTGCCCAGCACACTCCCCTCAACATTTTCTAAGGAGTGCCTGCACTCAAATCAACTCTGGAATGGGTGGCGTTACGAGTATCGCATGCTGATTTTTGGTTACGAATGCGACAACATAGGAAACGAGGGTACGGAGCGAAAGGCGCAGGTGTCATTGGGTTTCTCCTTTCTTCTTCTTGCCTGGCTCTTCTCGATACTTTCGAATTTTATACAACATGATTACATTAAAACCTTGACTTCATCACCTATTATCGTGACTCAGTGTAAACGCCCGACGCCGAACAACCGCATCGTTCTCACACAACCGTGTTCCAACTCTCTGCAAGCTCATGGGTATATCCTCCTCGCTATCACTGTCCACAGCCTCCTCCACGCCCTTCTTCTTCCGTAATCTCTCCCTAATATGCTCTGCGTGTCCCCGAATCGTTTGTGTCCGTTGTAGTCCCGTCGTCCTGCTGCTATCGCCCAAGAAGGCTGGTGCCGTGGACACTTCCTCCGCTGGAATCCCGGCTGTGCTGCTCTCGACAGTAGGCACAGAAGCCAGGGGTACGTGGTTCAAATGGGCGCGCTGACGGTAGTTGCTATACTCAGGCTTCTCAAGCAGTCCGCTACGGAAGGCGTTGACCCCCACCAGAAGCTTGACAAGCTCAACCAGCTCCTCGAGATACTCGATGATCTCCATTTGACCTGCAGTACTCGCATTCCAAGACAAGAATCGCTTCTGCGTGATGAGGTGAGCAACTTGTTGAGCCAATTCGCCATTCTCATCAAACACAGTCGGTACACCACCGGCAGGCGTGTGCGTACCACTTCGCGATGCCAGCACTTCGCGGACGTGATTGACAAGGCGGAGTTGGGCGAGGCGGCTTGATGGAATAAACTGAGGTAAGGGCTGCCATGTTATGAGAGCCTCGTTCACTGAAAAGAGAACAAGCATAATACTGGCAGCCACATTGCGTCGATATGCGTGGACCTTGGGGTTCAGGTCCTCCAAGATCGAAGAGCCATATTCTTTCCGTAACTGAACCACATTGTCCATTCTGTCAATGATCTGGTGCAATACATAGAGAATCTCTTTGTAGATTGGCTCAAGTGGCTTGAAGCTTCCCTTGAGACGCGGCTCAGTCGTACAGAAGGGAAGAAACGTCTCCGCCGCGGCCAGCGCACCACGCGCTTTGCTTCGGGCATGATTGAATCGTTTGTGAAGTCCTGGGTTTCGAAAGTCGGGCTTTATCGGGCTGTCCAGACCAACTGCCATTGAAGCCTGCATGTTTTGTACCTGTTTGACCGAGGCTGAGAGGGATTCAAGCAGTCGATCCCGTGCTCTGACTGGGAAAAGCAGCATCTCAACGAGAAGAGCGACTGCTCCTCCTATGACAAACGCAGTTAATCGCTTGTAAAAGTTTTCGTAGGCGGTGCCAGAACCGTTCATGGCAGCTATAGCTGGTCAGTACTCGCCTCATATCACGTAAAGGGTGGTGGACATACCAAGGGCGACGACAACCATCGTCACTGTGGCCACCATGCCAGCCTTGACGTATTTTGTCCCAAGCTGGATATAGAACGACGGAACTATGCCAACCACCAGAATAAAAACCATGGCCACCCGACTCCCTCTCCCTATCTCGTATGAGAGATATCCAAGGACGCAGCCAAATATCACGCCAATCAGACGGATAAAGAAGATGAAGAACGAAGTGCCTATAGCCACTTCAAAGACAAGAATCAACTGCATGGGCGCCCAAATGCCGCGGACCTCCGAATACCAACCGTTCCAAGAAGCCACGAATGCAGGCCAACTCACAGAGAAGACAGCAAGAGCGAGCTTGAGAGCATATGAGATGTCGTCTGAATCCTGAATCCACTCAAGGGCGTCTGCTGCCTTCCCCCTGAACTTGAGAATCTTGCTCTCGCTGCTCTCATCTTTCGAGTCGTCCTCCGACTTGGTCTCTTCCTTTTGAGGCGTAGTTTCTTGGTCCGTCAACCTCTCGGGTTCAGCAAATCTGATTCCCTTTTCTTCGTCCTTTGGGTCTGATTGCTCAATATGTTCGTTGTTTTTCTTATGGTGCGTCTGGTTCTTGGCCTTGGAGCCAGGTGGCGCTTTTCCTCGGCGGACCTCCTTTCGACCTGTTTCTGGGAGGACGAGACCATCAATTTCACCACCAGTTGTCAACCATTGCCGGATATTGATGTGCTTGGGGAACCAAACAGACGATCTATCGTTTCGGGCCTTTCTCTCCTCAACAACTTTTCGAACGTGTCGCAACATCTCGAGGATATGCATCGCGGACTGACGGAATGCAAGAACAAAGGAAGAAATGAGAAACGTTTCCATCCGGGGCATAAAGTCGATGCTGTGACCAGTTTCGTCCAAGGCCGAGCGTCGAAGCTCCATCGCACAGCTGGCATCAAAGTTGGTGATAGCCTCGTTGAAGACATCGATTCTAAAGTCCAGTTCCTCCAAATGAATCCCTTTCGGAGCGGGCGCACCTGATGGCAACCTAGGCACATCATAGCAATAGGCCAAACATACAATGACCAAGCGTACCGCCTCTTTGAGTGAAGCCTCGAACTCTTGAACAGGCTCACGAATTCTCTCCAGGATCGACTCCAACAGACTGGCGCTGCTAGCCTCAATCTCTCTGAGGGGCTTTGCATTCTGAACCCTCCGTAGGTAGTCATCAAAAGTGGACATGCGTTTGATACCGCTGGCATCGCTAACGAAACTGTCGGTTGCTGTAAGATTGTCGTCCTCAGAACGATCGTCATTTTCCAGGACAATGAACTTATTCTCGCAAGCTCCAATGACGGTTATAGTGCTCTGAACAAGACTGCTCATGTATGAAGTACTCAAGGGCTTCATACTACTCGGAGGAAGAGCCGAGATGGAGAGTTCATAGTTGACCTCCCTTTGAGCGGCCTTGCAACGAGCAAGTCGAGTTCGAAGTTTTGCCTTTTTACCCGTCAGGCTGGCGACTGTTGTAAGACCAACTGGGACCGTTGAGGCACGATAGCGCCCCTGAGCTGGTTTAAATGGATTTGGAAAGCCGCCCAAGAACTTTCGGAAACGGCCCTTTTTGCGTTTCGGTTTCTCGGGAGAGCTTATGGCCGTAGTTGTCAGGGTTAGACCAACTGGGTGCAGGTCTTGTTGCGAATCGCCGCCAGGAGTAACAAACCAATGGGTGGCGCGAGTAAGAGTATCCATGGTTTCGCAAAGAGAATCGATAGCAGAGAGACCAAGAAAGCTACTCGATAACTCAGGGAACATGGATATGTTGACCACCACGGTAACACCGCCACCAGCAAGGATCGGGTAGAGCACATTGGTGAAAACAGTCAGGGTTACCTCATGAGCGCCCCCAAGGAGTACGATAATACTGGCAATGAGGAGGAAGGCGACGAATAGGAAGACACGTGGGCTCGAGGATCTCACGTAGCCATGAACGAGAACGGACACGAGCAGGAACATTGCTCGGATGGCATAAGCGGCCGGCTCGTTATGTTCGAACACGAGGCTTGATAGGAAGAGGCCAAATAGGGACCACCCAAGTCCTAACAGAGAGCCTAACAGAAGCATAAAAAGAGACTCAATCATAGTGCCCATTCGCTGACCAGGATGAGCAAAGACGGTAGCCATCGGGGCTAGAAAGGTCGAAGGGCCGAAAACGGAGACTGCCTTGGGAGTAATGACAATGATGACAGCAACGGTACATGCAATTGAGCATTTCACGATGCGTTGCCACAAGTCATTGGCCTGGTAGTCGCCCCAGATGACTGTAATCAGCCTCCGGAGGCGTTTGGTGAAGGGTTTCATGTTGGTTCTCTTCGCAATGGCGATATCGTCGTTGAGGATGTTGATGTTGGTGAATTTGCGTGAGAGGCGAGTGTCATCCCCTCGACTTGAGTATCGACGCTTCGAGACTCGCGTCGTCGTCAGAGATGGGAGGAATTACCTGAACATAGAAAGCCATGCAGAAGAGAGGAAGAGTCCTGGGGAGCGGCGAGGTGGTATCGATTGAGGAAGCGGAGCACGATGGGCAGTAATAAAAAAAAAACAAGATGGTCGATGCGTTGGGCGGGAATTCAGCAGGATCAAATCATGAGAGTAATGCCAGACAGCGGGGGCAGCGTCTCTTGGTATCTTGGGTTTTCGTGTCTTGGGCTCGGGTTCATGTGGAGGGAGGACGAGGGACCCCTGCGAGACTCGTCATAATGCGCCCAAGGTTATGGGCTAGGGCATTGACTGGCTCCTGGATATGGGTTGTAAAGGTTCTTGGATTGTGAGTTGTCAATGTCGCGTCGCGTATGGTGATGTTGGAATGAGAAGATGAATTGGGGAGGGGATCTCCGAAAGAGGAGAGATAGCACACGATCACGCTACGGCAGACGGAGGAAGGCGCGTGTGACTTGGTTGTTGAAGGCAGGAACCCAGATGAGAATAAACTTATGGGACGGGAGCAAGCAACCAACAGTGAAAAAGCGTTTGTGTAATCAACTCCATTCTAGCAATCGAATTAACAAATAAACCTCTTCGGCCACAAGGAAAGCCAATTCCAACACTTTGCGGGGAAATGGGAGTCGCTTTTCTACACGAGCGAGATGCAGATCCATTGCGATGCAGATGCAGATGGTGGAGAGAATTGCGACTTCCGGCCACTGGAGTTTGGGGTTCTCCAGGGTCTCCAACGGGTGGCATTGCAGCCCCTCAGTGGCTGACCCCCCTCCAAATCACGGCCCAATCAGCTGCCGTCGCCTCTGCAGCCTCCTATCCTTCGCGCTCCAACGTCCAACTCCATCGGTTCCGGCGCACCCATCCCGCTATCACGAGCCTCACCTCCCGAACCTCATCCCTTCTTGATTGAGCTTCAGCCTCGCCCATCTCCACGATGCTCTCCTTTATCCTCATCCAGAACCGACAGTGAGTTTACTACCAACCCCAATCCCCGTACCCAGCACACGTTGCTGACCTTTTCCAGGGGCAAGACCCGTCTAGCCAAGTGGTACGCCCCTTTCAGCGACGAGCAAAAGATCAAGCTCAAGGGCGAGGTGCACCGCCTCGTGGCGCCGCGCGATCAAAAGTACCAGTCCAACTTTGTCGAGTTCCGCAACAACAAGATCGTCTACCGCCGCTACGCCGGCCTCTTCTTCTGCGCCTGCGTCGACACAAACGACAACGAGCTCGCCTACCTCGAGGCCATCCACTTCTTCGTCGAGGTCCTCGACGCCTTCTTCGGCAACGTCTGCGAGCTCGACCTCGTCTTCAACTTTTACAAGGTCTATGCTATTTTGGATGAGGTGTTTTTGGCTGGCGAGATTGAGGAGACGAGCAAACAGGTTGTGCTCACGCGGCTGGAGCATCTAGACAAGCTGGAATAAGAGGGAGGGGGATAGTGTTGGGCGGAAGGAGACGATAGTGACCGGAAACTCGGTCGTGATACCCCTTCAACTGAAGCAGGGAGTTTTTGTACATCACCGGGTGGCAGACAGGAGTCTTGGCGTTGGAGGAATAATTCATCATCTCGTTAATATACCACCGCAGGTAACTTTTGACTAACTTGGTTTCTTCTTCCTTTTACTTTCATAACTCATAGTGGCATTACTCTTGTCGACCTAGCATGGTCACATCCCATCCATATCCGCCCTCTTATGAGTATCACTCCCCTGAATCAACACCTTGGATCTGGCTCGGATCTGGCTCAGTCCCCTCACCGCAACGAACGATCTCTCCATCATCGGCCGGCACGGTGGTCTCAGTCAGCGAAATCGAATCAAGCGATGTATCGGTGCCGACGTTATGAGGTGAATCGTCGAGGTCTGAGACTGGGCTCAATGACGGGAACAAGGTCGGAGAGCGCATATCTGGGGTGTTATTCTCGAGATAGTGCCATAAGGCTTCGAACTTGTCCACCGGCATGGGCTTTTGTCGTTTCGGTGCCGACTCATCTGACTCTGACTCTGACTCTTCTGGCACCTCTGACTCTCTTGGCTCTGGCATCTCCAGCTCCTCGTTTGGCGTTTCGATGCTGGGAATTGGGATGTCCCTCGTTGGCCAGTTCTTCAAAGCCCACGCCAACCGGGCCCCCTCTTCTTCACCATCTTCGTATTCCTCCCTCTTTCTGACTCTCCCACTGCCATTGATTTGTTCCAGGTTCTTGATATGGTTAGTACTAAAACGCAAAAGTGAAGTTAGCCAGCTTACCTTGGGTTTGAGCCATGTACTCATAGACTCATCCCATCGTTCACACCGAGTTGCTTCTTGACAAGAATCTCGACCTTTCGCTGTCGCCTTCTCGTGGCTAATGTCGGCAATGTAGCCTTGCTTCGAGTCCATGGTGATTGGCGATGCGAGGCTGATGAGATCAGGGCGCCGTGGAGAACCTGTAGAGAGGCTGGGCTGGGTGTATATAATATGCAAGGGCGGACTTAAGGGCATGTAAAGTATGATATGCCGGCTTGAACGTATATATAGGCAAGATGAAGGGAATGCTGGGAAGAGTTGCCTGGTATGTCGTGTGTTGAAACTGCACTCTCTGTGATGGCTTCAGCTTGTTGAAGGAGGGAGAGGAGAGAGCTGGCTTCAAACTGGACCATTTGATGGGCCCTTTATATATACCATGTGAGTTCCAAAAGGGTATTTCACTTTCATCTTGTCCTCACTTTCTTCTCAGAGGTGAGGGGCAGAGCTCACTGATATACTGCCAAGTAAGGCGACGACGGTTCGCCATCAAATTACTCTTGACCGGCTGGCCATCACCGAGCATCAAGAAGACATATCACTGTCTGGATAGGGAAACATAGTAATCAAACAGGACTCATCATGCTTCTTGCGGTGGCATTCAGTACAGGGTGCTTCTAAGGGTGCCTTCTTTTTTTCGTTTGTACCTTCGTTTTCACGGTTTATACACTGTAGTGTAAACCGTATGGCTACCAAGTCATGAATGTGCCGAGTCTGCAATGAAAAAGTTGTCATCAGCTTCTTTGGCATTCTTTAGCATATACATCGGCAGAAGCTCTCTCTAGCAAGCTCCTTTTCCGTGAATGCTTTGCGTACCTCTGCGGATTCAACATCATGATTCTGGGTCCGTCTCACGCTCACTGCCAAACAGTCGTAAGGACAGCTCTGAAAGGTATGGATGTGATGCTGAATGACGGGATGGCGTTGGTTACACAAAGTCTTCAGCTCACAAGCAACCTATCACTTCATCACAAATCTTTTTCCAAGTGTCATTTCCCATCCACTTTGTAGTCGATGAGGGGACATTGGCCCGCCATATCTGACATATATCAGAAGAGTCACATCCAAAGCGCGTACATGATGCGAACCTTGTGACTCTGAACCAAACTAGACCTGTTCAAGTTGAAAGGAAAATATCTCAACGCCTTGGGTGTCACCACGGCCATGCTATCCCCAACTCTCTGATTTAAAGATTGCTCACTCAAATGAAGCCAAGACGCACTCAAGGTTGACATTGCACATCCAAAGTTGTGCTTAAATCAATAATCTCTTCAAAACAAAACTCCATGGTGCCATACATAATTTAAGAAACAACATGTCCCACGTCACCGCTTCTTCAACGCCGCAAACCTCCTCTCCAAGTCTCCGAGATCCGGGATCGATCCCTCAGGTTCCTTCCGCGATGCCGCCTCGGCCTTCTTGCTCGGTTTCAGCTCCACAGATCCTAGAGTCACCTTGGGATGCACGTTATCCGTCGTCATCCGGGGCGGCGTCACGGTTAGAGGACTGGTCGGACCTCCACCGCTGAGCTTCTTGACCGGTGTGTTTAGGACTGGATCCTTGGGTTCTGCCGCTAGAGGCGCTTCGAGAATCTTTTGCTTCTGTCCACCCGAGGGCTTGTCTTCGTCGTCTGCTGCTTCGTCGTCGTCGTCGAGGAGCTCTGGGGGTGGCGAGACTGTCTCCCGCTTGGGCCAGTCGACGCCGTAAGCCTTGGCAATCTCCTCCAGATACCCAACCACAAGCTCCTCACGAGGAGGCGTGACGCTGAGCTTCTTGACCACCTTCTCGTTGACCTTGCCTTCTGTGTTCTCCGTGGCCGACATGACATACTCCTTGCCGTACTTCTCAGCCAGCAGCGTCCTCACCGTTCCGAGCTCTTTAATCTCCGTCTTAGGCGCCGCGTAGATCAGACTCTGGATAGCCTCCTCCAGTCCTGGGTCGACCGTGTGTCCTTCCATCAACCCCGCGCGCGCAAGCAGTAGTTCGCAATAAAGCTCGAGCATCTCGTGTAGCTCGCTGGTGATGTCGGATCGGATGATGTTCTCGACGCGGATACGGGCCGAGTCGATCTTGCCGGCCTCGAGGAGTTGGGCCATGGCCCTCCGCTGAGTCTTGCCGAGCTGCTCATCTCGCTGCTGGACCATTCGGAGTCGCGCGATGGTGAGCTTGAGCTGGACCTTGAGCTTGGTCTGCGAACATGGGCGTCAACATCGGTACCTCATCGCTGGGCGGCTGTCGCATCATGACAATGGATCCATGGCGGGGAAACGTCCATGTGGGGTGGCCTAGGAGGGGGGACTCACCAGCAAAGAGGCACCAGGCGCCATGATGAACGAATAGGAGGGAAAGAAGAGAGGAGCTGAGGAGAGATTGGGTTACAAGAGAGGGATGATGTAGCGTATGGCCGGGTATAAAGTAGAGAGAGTTGGAGAGTGTGGAGGGGAAGAACTGGAGCCTGGAACTTACACAGCAACAGCCCAACTGTGTCTAGCGCAGGCTCCAGCTATGAGCTCATTCCCGTCTCGGCCCCACTAAAGCTTCATCCAACTCCTCGGCCATGGACTGAGCTATCCTAGGCAGCCTCATAACTTCTATAACAATCACCAAATACGACGCGTCACCTTGTTCGTAGACCTCATGTTTTACAAATCACGGCTTCTCCTGTCATTATTAAGACCCCAAAACATGGGGATCCTGCCCAGTCAGTCTATCTTTGTTGGAGCAGCTTGTCAACTGGCTTCCACCCCTATGCACCTAGGTAGCCAAGCCCATCCCATCCCATCCCAAATTGTACACGTCTCTCCGTGCCTACACAAAGCCATGATATGTATAACCTGCCCGTTCCAGGGGCTGTCGAACAGCTCCAGATAACCTCGAAACCGAGGTCCTTCATCGCCATAAAACGCCATGTCCCGATCCCACAGCTGCGGATTGCCTGCTTGCCAGCACACCCGCTGCTCCTGTAGCAAATATTTCAAAAAATGGCGTCGTAGTTGGTACACTCCCTCTCTACCGGGGACTTGCAGTTATTGCTGGAATCTGCATCCTTCTACTCCATGTCGGCGTCCTCTGCAACTGGCGCCACGCCGTCGATTGCCTCTCCCGAGAAGACCTGCTTGCCTTCGTATGTCACGCGGCGCCATCCGCATGCCTCCTTGTCGTCCTTGATCCACTCCATTGTCGGGAAGTAGTGGTCGTTCTTCTTCATCGTAATAACCCATGGCACGCAGTCAAATGTGACTGCCTTGAGTCGGAAGTCTGCATCCTTGTTAGCTTATACAACCTTCTTACTTCATTAGGGGCTTACTCACAGGTGTTGTCGGGAATCTCCCGGGTTGCGGCGATGAACGAGTCCAGATCGGGCGTCGGGGTGCCATTGACATGTGTGATAAAGTTGGTCGGGGCAAGGCCGTACTGGTAGGCCGGTGAGCCGCGAATCCTACTTGATACGTAGACCTCGCTGTGCAGCTTGCTGATTTGCTGTCGAACAGCCTGGTGAGGCCTGTGCAGGATGGCACCGCAGAACGAGACCGCATGGTCCGTCTCCACGTCATCTGCCGCGACGGTAGGCAGCTGGAGATTCATCTCCTCACACTCGCGAACAATGACGGCGTCGAGGACTTCGTGCGAGTACATGACATCAAAGTCAGAGATGGTCGTGCACATCTTGCCATTCAAGGTCAAAACAATGTCTCCCTCGAGCAGCGAAACCGGGTGGTTGACACGCTCGAAAGCCCGCTTGCTGACCATGAACAGCTGATGGTGAGATCGGTTGGCCTGGGTCACCTTCTTGATCCATTCGTTGGACACGCCCATGACAGATGCCTGAGACATCTGGATCGACCTAAACTCGACCGAGAGAACGCGAAGTTGGGGGGTGATGCCCTTCTGGATCGACTCCACCACAGGAAGGAGAGTCTTGGTGCCTAGACCAAGGTAGTACTCCTCATCCCGTTGAGAGCATGGCGACCGCTCGCCGAGATACGACAGCCACAGAGCCTGGACCGTACCATCAGGGGCTACAAGCACACCACTGTTGCAAGATGAGCCCAAGTTGCTGTCAATCGTGATGGCATCAACGTTGACAGCACGATATCGGGGAGCCCCCGAATTGGCAGGGATGGCCACCGCTGTGATCTCAGTGACGTTGGTGGAACCATGCACAACGCGGCCGATTCTGTTATAGCCAAGGAAGTAGGTCTTGGCACCCTGGGTAAGGACTTCGTTGCTCAGTCGTGCGCTCTTGACGGGCGCATCAACCAGCGAAGTATCGTACTGAATAATGGCATAGTTCTGGAGAGGATGGAGGAAAACCACCTTGCCTTCCACGATGATGGAGTCGGCGATGGTCACGGTGATGTCGCATAGGTCGTAGGGAACAATAGCTCTGGAAATCAAGACCAGACCCTTCTCAGCATCAATGACCAGACCCATACCCCAGCGTCGGTTCTTGGGGAAGCCATCGAGCTTCACAGGCATGGTGCAGTTGATATGCACAAAACTGCGAATAAGATCTGCAATACCAGGGTGAGGCATATGATCCAGCTCGATAAAGGAGGCTGATCGACGGACAGGGGGTACAGGAGGCAGGGGGTCTCCCAGGTCGGTAAAATCCCAGACGCCTGACTCATCGTTTCGGACTGCCAGCTTCATCTTGGAGGCCCAGTGACGGTCAATGTAGACGACAGTCGTGTTGAGGGTGTGCAAGTCACGTAGATGCTTGTAGGTGACCACCACCCTGGCGCGGTCAGGAATACCTTTCATCACCTCGATGAATGTCTTCAGATCCGGCACCTTCTTATGATCAACAGTCTGAACGATCCAGCCATTATCAGCATTGTCGAATCGGAAGGATCCGGCAGACTCGCAGACGAAGACGCCCTTGACGGCGACAGCATAGAGTCGAGCTTGCTGGTAAGAGAGGTCATGGAAACTGGCACCCGCTACAGAGACGAATCGGTCAGGGGTGATGCTGTGAAGATCGCCAACCTGAATATCCACCTCCACATCCTGCCCACCGCGCTGAAGATGAAGCTTGATGGTCTCGCCAACGTTGGAATCCAAGATATCATCCAGTCGGATAAACTGGCTGATGAGCTCACCGTTGACCTTGATGAGAACATCACCCTCCTCAATCTTGCCATCCGATGGGCCTTGGGGGAGGACAATCTCGGCCACAAGCATGTTGGTCACGGTTGGGAACTCCTTGCGCATCGCCGCCTCCCACTCGGGGCTCAGACCCAGCCTGCGGCACTCGTCGAACGGCTTGAGAAGGAACTGGCACTGGATGTCACCACGGGTGACGGGCTTGCCAGCTTGGATACACTGAAGCGCCCGCAGAGGTCGGTCCAGGGGGAGAAAGTAATCGGTGGAAGCGCCATCAGATCGACCGCCAGCCTGCAAGGCGACTGCGCTGCCATCCTTGTTGACGACTGGACTGCCTGAACTTCCTCCACTGGCGGCGGCGTTGGCCTGGTAGTAACACGTGTTGAAATCGCTGTAGCCCTCGCCGTACTCGGGGGCGTTTCGATCGAGACGGCTGATGACACCTGACAGGATACTGAGCTTTTCTCCAGCATCGTTACCAACGACTCGAATCTCGGTGCCAACTATATATGGACGTCAGCGTGTCTCGTGACCAAGTTTTCTCGCCACAGCTTACCTTTGGCGAGGTCTGGTCGCAATTCTAAGCCATCGACGTGCATGTACTTGATCGCCTTGGGGTCGTATCGTAGAATGCCAAAGTCGTGAACGGGGTCGCGGTAGACGGGGTAACAGTCAACCTCTTCGTGATTGTCGAAGACCAGGTGGCCCCAGAAAGGACCAGCGCCAACAACATGGCGGTTGGTCAAGATGTATCTAAGGGTCCATGTCAGCTTCGTTCCTGTCGCGTCGTGACAACAATGCGCCGCTCACCCTCGTTCAGAGTCAACAACATATCCTGTAGCCTCGCTGGTCAAGGAAGGGTCGGTATCGAAGGAGCAGGTCTGGCAGAAGCGAATCGAGACGACGTTGCGAACAACCTTCTGGATGGTGTCCTGCCATTCACCAAGACTCCCTGGTGTTCCAATATACATAGCGGCGTGGGGATGAAGGTCGTCGGTGAGATCGGAGTGGTCGTCGAATTCAACAATATCAGGTGTGTTGTCATCAGGCGAGAGCTTTCCGTTGACTGCTCTCTTGGCCGGGGGGACCTGGTCGGGCGAACCCGGGGCCTTCCTCTTGGCCCTTGCCGAGGCCGCGGCGCCGTTCATGACGAAAGGCCTCTTGAGATCGCGACGAGAGACGAGACGACGGCCGCGAGCAAAAGCACGGCACTGAGTACGAGATTCGAGGGCTCGAAAGGGGACGGGGTGTCGAGATGTTCGGCCTGGGCCGCAGACGGGGCGCAGGGCCAAGGGTCTCAGTGACAGGGTCGGGATCCGGCGCGAAGGAGGGCGACAGCGCATCCAGAGCAAGCTGGGAGGCGCAGATGGGGAGGAGAGGGAATGATGGAAATAAGAAAAGAAAAAAAGGATTGAGGATGGGGGTTTAGCAGCGCATGTGATGGACGACCAGGCTGAGATCTGGGGAAAAAATATGATGCATGTCTTTTGTCTTGGCTGCTAGCAGTGGCAGTAGGTGTGGATCAGGAGGATTATTCAGGCTGCATGCTACGCTACGTACCTCGAGGCGCCTACGTAAGAGCAGGTCCCTGTGGGTGGTGGAGGGACTAGAAATGGCGAGTTCACAAGAGTCATATTCTACTTCTGCAACTATTCGCACCCACAGTAAATGAAGTAAAAAAAAAGCATCAGCATCCGAGGATCCGAGTCACTATGCTATTGTCCTCGTACGAGTCCTTCTGACAACCAATATGCACGTAGCTTGCAGCTCACAAAGAACACCGCCTTCCCAACTTTTTATGTCCGCCTCCCACTAGCTCCGCCGCCCTCTGCAGAGCCCACTACACTACAGGGGAAATGACACCCAGAGCCCGCTAGACCAGGCGCTAACCCCAGCACACCTCTGCCGGGCCCTGGCCTAAAAACCAGAGCCCGCCAACAAGGTTGTGCCTTATGTAAGGCAACGCCATCGTGCACTCACCCATTCCCCGTCCGCCCAGAGGGTGTGGACGTCTCAGCCAACCAACTTCAACACCAGTAGAGGCATGACCAGTCACTCGGGGCCTGTGAGGGTGGGCGATTGAGACCTTTGTCCCGCTTTTCAAGTTCGCATTTCTCTTCTATCAAGGTTCAAACAGGTGAGGTTGAGGCGCTTGTGCTCATGTATGTCTCATCCAAGCTCTATCACGCTTCTATAATGCAACGCTTCGACTTTTTAAATGCTGCACCTGACCCTCCAACGACCGTTGAAGGGGACAAGATGTACGAATATCATGGTTAACCAAACCTGCACTTTTCCATCCAGACCGCCGTTCGTGATGCAGTGCCATCCCATGCGGCCGAGCCTGCGGCATCGACAGAGCTCGCTCCTCGATCCACGGGACCATGTCGTGCATGCATCCAAGACAACAGTTGCCGTCCGAGACACGGAAATAAACGTGGATGACTTCCGCGCCACAGGATCCCGAAGCATCGCAGCTTCGTTGCACCGCCTCCCGATTCCAGGTGACCCTCAACACGTCTCGTGCCATGACTACCAGGGGTATATCCTGGATAGCTTGCTGTTGTGTCTGTCACGGAAGACATCGTACCAAGGGTCTCCCTCAAATCCCTTCGCGTCGTCTCCGCGGCATTGGCTCGAACAAGGCATCCATCGAGGCTTGCTGCTTCTCTGGGGACATGCATGCTGGCCAGTGGATGAGATGTCCCCGTCTCTTCCTCACAAACCTGCTGTACAGGACCCAGGCGCAAAAGACTGCTGCGACGCTGAGTGCCGTCGGGTTGTGGAACTGGTCAGGAGACGAGAAGATGATTGTCGACGTGTACGAACACATCTCAAACAGGTTCTGCCAGCTAGCTTCCACAGCAGAAAAGGCTCCCCGGTTCTCTGCTTCAACCTCCTATATCGCCCAAGTCAGCAATCTTTGCGGCATGGTACATTCAAGGACCGAACTGACCTCTTGAATTATGATCTGAGCTGACAGATCAAACCCCCATAGTCCTACTCGACTGAGCATTGAGCCACATACAAGGCCAAGAGTTGATATAAGGACGTTGTCTGTGTACCTCCAGAAGATGGAGATACCAACAGCCAAGCAGCCCAACTGCCAGCTTGAAAACCAGAGACCGGCACGAACAGGGCCAATCTTGGTCATCAACCACGGTCCGATCCAGGTGGCCAAGACCTCGAATGCCACCGAGACTGTCCTTGCAACGGCAATTTGTGTCGGAGTGTAGCCACTCGATAGTAGATAAGTCACCATGACACCGCCAAAGGACAAGACTGTGCAGTATAGAAGTGCCCCTGCGAAGGAAGGGATAAATACTGGGTGCTTGAAGTAGAGGCGCAGGTCTTCATATGACTTCTTGGCAGCCTTCTTCAATAACGTCCACGGTCCTTGGGTAGGCTGTTGGGGATTCTCGTCGTTGTGGGTTGCAATTGTGGGTATCGTCTTTGGATGCTGTAACTCCGGTACTTGATAGTATACCTGATTGGATCAGCAGATGATCTTGTTTGTGTGCTTAAGCTTATTTACTCGAGCAATAGTGATGTACTCGACAATGACAGAAGTGCAGTTCATCCCTAGGTTGACAAAGATGGCCGTTTCCGTAGAGATGCCATCCATGATACCGATAAAGAACGGCCCAAGAAGTTTGCAAATAAGGTCAATGCGTCTCATCTGGGAGTTCATTGCTATCAACAAATTAGCTAGTGTCTGTCAAGACTAGGAGCAACTTACTTCGAAGTGCTGCAGTGTCCGACTGTGCAACGACGACGACCTGGAGGGCAGTTAGGAATTGGGCTCGATTGCTTGTCTTTTTCACGTACCCAGTCTCTCTCAACTGACACCAGGTTCATGATGGCGGCTAGTTTCTCGATGCAAGCCATGAAGACAAGCAACGCCAAGAGACCAGTCCGTAGCCCATCAGAAAGGTTCTGGACTTTGCTCAGAACGAGGAAGATGGCACACGAAGTAGCAACAGCGAGTCGTTGCGAAACTAACGATTCAGTATACTTGGTCCGAGCCAATGGCTGTTTTGTGACATACCAATTGACAGCCTCACCGTCTTGAGACGGTCCTCGCGGTCAATGTACTGGCCAACCCACGATGACAGCGCGATTGCAGCGGTGCCGCGCGCCAAGGCGTAGATCGAAAGCGGCATCAACGTCCCGGGGAAGATGGAGGCGAGATAGAGGACGCTGCCAAACTCAAAGACACGCGAGTTCCACGTCGAGAGGGTGTGGGAGACATAGAGACGGCGAGCGCTATGGCTGATTGTCCAGTTATTGTCTTGGCCATCAGAGGAATCGCTGCTGCTGGTATCGCCATGGTGAGATGATGGGTTCAATGATGAAGCGTTGCTGTGTGGTGATACTGAGGATGAACCAAGTAGAGGTGTGCTTTCTTGGTCGCCGACACCGGCGGGTGTGGCCATGGCTTGGTTGGTTTGATACATGTCGAGCAAAAGAATTGTCGCAAAATTGATATCCAATTAACAAAGCATGACTAGAGAATGAAGCGACAAAACTATCACGAATTGTATCTAGAAAGAAAGAAAATTGTTTGGCAAATGGTTGAGGTTTCATCAAGGTAAAGTTGTTTGTCGCCTGATTCCTTCCCTTCGGCTTCTCTCATTGCCGGCCCCATCACATTTTAGTCCCCTCCACTATCCGGTCCCTGTCACTCAACATCGGAATCACTCCCGACACTTCGGCATTTCCCCATGAGGTAATGTTTACAACAGATGAGACATTGTATACTAGTTTCTGTCCTCAATTGTTGGAAATGAATTAAGGAATTACTGAAGGCCTTTGACCAGCTGAATAGTTCAAGTAGCAGGAGCTGAGACTCTGAGCGAGACATGGATAATAAACGCCAAGAACGAGAAGACTTGAACATGTATGAAGAATCTCGACATTCTGCAAAATGCCAGAGAAAACCACAATAACAACGGTAGCATGAATCAAAATTCAGCATGGCAAGAAAATGTTTGGTTCACCTAAGTACCAAACGTGGGTTATTGCCAACTAAGCCCTTGTTGGCTGTTGGTTTACCCTTGACCAACAAAGACAACAAGACTAAACTCAACAAACCGGGCTTGGTCAAGAAGAGAAACCAAAAGAGATGATGGTCTCTTCTTTTGAAATTCTACAAGCGTACTTGTCTCTTGTGGCCGTCTTGACTACGTATTCTTATTCTTTGTGTGCCCCCTAATCTAGCCAAGCCTCTTTCAAGAGCGTAGAACTCCTCCTTCAACATCCTAGAGGCAAAGTGTTTCTTTCAAGATGGTGACAGTCAGCATTAGAGCACATCACATCACGGCTCACACAGTTTCACTTGCTGATTTAACGGGCTGTTTGCATTTCACCTGGCTGTGTGACTAGATCCGAATACTCCCATCCAGACCAGGACCACTACTTCACTTCTGCACCTCCAGCGCCGTTCAGTTCCAGTACTCGATGACCATACTTGCATGCCGAGAGATGTGACAGTAAAGTCAGAAATAGCAAATAGATAAATCCATCATCGGCTGCACATTCCTTTCTTCCCCCTCCATTCCCATATATGCCAAGTGGCATCACGATCTTTGTGTGTTTGGGTCGAGGTGACTCTAGACCTGGCCATGCTCAGAGTCGACGTTGAAGCCGGCCTCCTCCTTGACCTGGACGTCCTCAAGCTCGGCGGCCTCTGCCTTGATGGCCTTGGCGGCACGCTCAGGAGTCTCGGCTATGGCATGGTTAGCATTGTAATGCATGGTAGAAGAAGAGGAGCTGGTAACATACTGTTGCTTCGCTTGCGAGAGTTGGACTTCTTGGCGACATAGGTGCCGTCATCATCGTCCTCGGACTCGACCTTCTTGTTGGCCTTGCGCTTGCGGGCTGGGAAGAGTTGTTAGATTTAGCCAGGCCACGACGGGGCAAGACACTTACGAGTAGCCTTCTTGACAGGAATCGGGGCAGTGTCACCATCCTGCTGCTGCTGTCTGAGAGCGTCGATTTTCTTGTTGACAGCAGTCCACTGGTTCTGGAGGGACTTGACGGTGCGGCCGGGCATCTGAACCTCGGACCAGTTGACGCTCTTGCCCTCGGGCTTCAGCTGCATGATGATTCGAAGAAGAAACTCGTTCTTTAACACGTTTGAGTTAGACCAGAACAGATTAACAGCAACTTGGGCATTTTACCTTGGCCTCTTCGGTCCAGGCGTTAGCCTTGCCAGTGGGGGTTCCCTCAGACATGATGAACGGTAGTGAGAATCGAAGATGGGTAGTGTTGTTGCGTAGGCAGGCTGCTTCTTTGCTCAAGCAGAGGACAGTTTGCTACTAAGAGATGGCCAAGATAGTGTCAGCTCAAGGATCTAGGCATAGATGGAGAGAGGAAACACGGAGAAGAGAAAGCTGCTCTCTCACCTTGGTAGAGTTGAGGCAGAGTCGAAGGCGAATTCTGCTAAGCGAACTGTGAGACCGATAATCTAGAGCGATTCAGTAGAGAGCGACGAGTGAAGAAAAGGTAGAGAGTAAAGGGTAAAGCACAAACCGAAGAGAAGGTCTTGTTGTGGTGTGGTGAAGAGGAGAGAGGTGAAGAGAAGGGGAGAGCGAGTGCTAGTCGAAGGTGAAGGAGAGCGAAGACTTCCCCGCTCTGCTCACAAAGAGGAGGGGATTTTCGGGGGGAGGGCACTGCACTGAGCCAGCACTGGCGCTAGTCAAGTCCAATTGACCCAGGAGTCAAACGGAGGGCATTGACAGGCGAACGATTCAAGTGGGAACAGTGTGAAAGGAACAAACAAACTTACTACTGGAATAGTAACAATGACTGCAGTGTTTTCCTAGCTTGAAGGTATTGCGAGAGCCGAGGACAAAGCGTGGTGAGCGAGTGTCAAAGAGAGCGTGTGGGGGACGAGAGAGTGTGGTGCAGCTGAGAGAAGCTATTCCCACGCTCAGCCTACCTATCTATATCTCAAGCTTACCCTCAGGGCAGTGAATCATCGTTCTCAAAACAAACACAAGAACAAGTTGTGATGACTTTAACACTTTAATTTTCATACGCTACTCAACCAGCAACTATTCCTACACAGTTGGACCACACAAGTCCTTCGGGTCCAGTGCCATCTTGTCTATTTCTATGCGCTGTTCATACCATCGTATACACGTCCCGGAGCCCCATCTCCGTGAACCACGCCCTACCTACTCTGGCGATCGCCGTAGAGGCTGTCCAGTATTAGTAAAGGCGAAAACGCCTTCAATGCCAAACCACCATCGCCAAGCTGCTACTAAAGATAAGCCATAACCAGGATCAACCGGATCGCTCGCTCCCATGTGCCACACGTTCGCCTCGAGCTTGTGTTGTTGTCTTCCTGCCTAGATCCAGAACCAAGCTCCCATCGCCGGATTTCCCTAGAAATGCCAGGAAATAATCTCACCACCAGGACATTTATGCTCTCTCCGTTCGTCATAGACAGCATCCCATCTTGTCATCCCATATTGAAGCATAACGACACAGTAGACAGTACGCCCCCCGTTCGCTGCCAACTCCACAAATGCAAAACCAAATCGCTTACTTCATCCTCATACGAAACGCCATGAACTCTCGGAATCGATGCTCGTGCTCTTCACACGCTGCGCTCCAGCGTTTCCGAACGTCCATGTCCTGCTCCAGCCAGTTGTAATACTCCTGAACATCTGCATCGCCGCGGGCCTCTAGGAAAGAGTATCCCTTCTCTTCTCTAGTACGCGCAATGTGCGCCTTTCGTGTGGCAAAATGATCTACCACCTGGCTGTTGAAAGTATCCCAAAGTCGCATGTAGTTTTCGAAATCTTTGACATATTTCTCCCAAGACGCCACATTTGGCTGCGCTCCATTGATCGCTGGGAGCTGAGGAGCGATAGGGGCTGATGGAAACCTCAAAGGATGGACCTTGGGGAGCTTCATGGAAACATCAGCTGAAGCCTTGCTCTCGAAAGGCAAGTTGTCCTTCATATCTGTAAAGGACTTCAGTCCCGAGCTCTGAGGGGCGAATGGAGCCACGTTTCGCAGGTCGGCGAAGCTCGCCCGGAACTCCTCACTATCCTCAGATCCCACATTGTTGGGGTGAACTGGTTTTCTCGGGATCTCCAACGGCTTATCCTTGCCGTTCACGTTGTCCACATTGTCGTCTCGCCACTCAGGTCTGGTGGGCTCAACATAGATATGTCGTGGACCGTTGAATCCTGGGGCTGTTCCCACTGCAGGTGCCGGTTCAGTAGATTGCGCTGGCTGGGCTACTGGTGGCTTGGGCTGGGGTGAAGGCGTGGTCGGGGCCGGCTGTGGTGTAGGGATCTTGGGGGGTCGAGGTGGTGGGACCGCGGTCGAAGCAGGAGGGCTGTCGATGTCCATGGCCTGAGGGCTCTCAGCGACAGGGGGCTCCTGACCACCCTTTCGTCCACGCCATTCAAACACCTCTTCATCACTGCTGCTATCGTCTACCAGTGCTGAGTGGCTCGGCTTCTTGGAAGCTTTGGGCTTCTTCGAGCTTGCTCGGTTAGATCGAGTCGGGGATACCGACTTGGACTGAGTTGGCTGCGGAACAAACGTCTGGGGGCCAAATTTGTCACTCCATCCTTCAGGGTTGAACGCCGACTCGGGCTTGCCAGATTCCGGCCTCTCTGACTCGGATGGAACACTCGAAGTATCTGTACGGTTAAGGGTAGGGCGCTTCTTCGGCGACCGACGACCTCCTCTGCCTGCCTGAGATCGAGGCTTCGTTGGGCTACCTTGCTCTGCTCCACCAGCATTAAACTGCCAACCAGTCGCGTCCTCATCTTCGGCGAAGCTCGTGTTGATATCATCGGTGCTGCTTCTCGCGAAGCGGCCAGGTTCAGGGGATGATGTTTGTGCGAAAGTGTCATCGTTGACGGGGAAACTGAAGCTATTGAAGTTGGCCTTGTTAGCACGGTTCGACGTACGGGGATGATCTGAGTTGCTGTATTGATGCTTCGTCTTCTTGGTTGAGCTTCCAATCCCAGCGTTATTGATAAGCTTGTCCAAAAATTCGACCTGGTGACGCTCAAAGGGGGTCAACTGATGAGGAGAATCATGTCTTCCACTGGGAGACGGGTTGAAAGAACTAGTGCCTGAGTCATAAGGGCATGCGTCGTACTGATGAATGCCCGCTAGACCTGGCTCAAAACCATGGTTTCCCCGACACTTGCTGGATCTTGGTGAAAAAGGAAGGTGGTTGTACTTGGTAGAAGATGGTTCGTCATACATTGATGGTCCGCCAGCGTTGCTTTGTGATTGAGATGCTGTCAAGGTGTGAGCATGTCTGGATTCAAGATAGGTTCATCAATAACACTTACGGTTTCCGTCTGTAGGTACATTGGGTGTTTGGTCGGGAGTTGGAGTAGCATTCTTGAAGCCGCTGCGAGTCTTCTTCAAAGGAGCTTTGGGTCGGTCTGCTGGATCTTTAGGGAGTGGCTGTTCGGGGCCCTTTCCACCCTTGGGCGCACTAGCACTACGCTGTCGGTTGAAGGCCTCATTATCTGAGGACTCGTCACGGTGGGTGGTGTCTCGGGTGCTCTTGGCTCGGTTCAGGGGGATGCCATCAAAGGGATTCGTCTTCTCGCCACCATGTGCAGTGTACGGAGTGCTTTGCCGGGGATCTGCCCAGTTATCTCGATCTCTGAACTGGCTTAGAGGATCTGGCATCGTAGTAGGGGGTGGTCTCGCGGGAGGCGGGGGAGCTTCTTGAGGAGACTCTTGCGGAAAGGCTTGCGCATATCGCTCTGATGCTGTTCTTGAGTTGTAGTTACTGCTGGCCACTGGAGGCTCATCCCCCATAGCTGTGCGAGGATGGAATCCCGTCTTCCTAGCACCAAATGAGGCTTCGGCGCGCTGTCTGGCGGACTCAGTCCGTGGAGGAGGGGGTGGAGGAGTAGGCCGGGGCTGATCGCTCGTCTTGGCCGAAGGGCCCTTGCGCATGTTCTCGAATGCCCGGGCAGCATTCTTCTTTGCTTCAGTCTCCGACTGCTTCGCCGTAGGAGGAACGCCTGAAGCAAAACGCGTTTGCCATCTCTGGGCGCCTGATGGAGTTGCTCTCGGGGTCCCGTTGTTACGCCGGGGTGGTGGCGGATACTGGGCACTGACATTCGACCACGGGTTTCCCTTAACACCCGATGCGCCTGGGTATCTGTTGCGAGATCGCGATGCATCGTACTTGGCTTTTTGATCGGGATCGGAGAGAATCTCGTGCGCCGATTGAATTACTTGGAACTGGGTGTTGACCTCCTCTTCTCGCCCAGGGTTGCGATCCGGGTGGTACTTTAGTGCTATACCACGGGTTAGTTGACGAAACGATTCAGATCCCAGCTGGGACGGTACCAAGTTTCCGGTATTGCTTCCTAATATCCGCGGCGTCTGCCGTCGGGGGCAGCTCTAGGTCTGCATAGTAGTCTCGGGGTGTGCCCATCGCGAAGGGCTCTCGTGCGCTGCCAACAGGTTGCTGAAGTCGGTTATGCGATGGCTAAGAGATCACACCAGCGCAGTATGAAAGATCAACTCCTAGTTCGTCTTGGGATCGGCATGAAGGGACGTGTCAGATCGATTTGCTCTGCTTCTCGTGGGGGTGTTGGTGTTTCGTGTCGGTCCGTTCGCTATGCGTGAATCGTGGAATATACTGTAGATCCCGATACGGGTTGCGCTCGGATTAAACAGACCCCGGATGAAAGCAGGGTTGCTTCGTGCAGGTGCAAAGCGTGTGAAGCGCTGTCTTGAAGACTGATGTCAGCTCAGGAATTGCCAAGCCAGCGGAGGGGCTGAAGTGAAGCGGCGAGGACGATGCAGGATCAGGATCTTGAAACCAGAAAACGTCAGGGAAGTGTCCTGGGCTGCGCAACACGGTTGTCCAGTCAAGAGCCGAGTCGGGTTCAGCAGCGTTCAACAGCCTCGGAACGAACGGTGCACTGCAGGCCGTTTGGCTGTGTCCTCTTCCACCCGAGTTCCATTCTCGACATGGGGCTGCACAGATCCAGATTGGGGAGAGAGGTGGTTGGCAGCTGATCCAAGGAAGCGGCATACTTACCAGAATGACGTCAAATCTTGTCCGTGAGGAAGACTTCTGGGGACTGAGCGAAGCTGCAGAGAGGGAACGGCGAAGGATGATGGAAGGGAGTCGAGGCGAATAGTAGAGCACTGAAGAGAGGTGATGCAGCAAAAGTGCAGAGAGGGTCGAGAGAAGAGAGCAACTGGCGCGCCAGAGGTGATCAGAGGTCAGGTACCTTTTAGCGATGGATGGAGGTTGATGGTGGGTGCCAGGTGTGCGGGAGGACAGTACTTCAAGGTACTTTGTTCCCCAAAGATTCTCAATGTACCACCAGGGCCGCGTCGAGGGGCTGTGGCTCAGCTCTGGTGTGGCCTCCCAGGGCTTTCTTTGGCTTTTGCTCGGGCTTTGTAGACCCGCACAAACGGATGCCAAAGGGTCTATCGGGTAGGTGCTTTGGAATTCAGAGGAGTCAGGTTATTCACTGACGTTGGAGCCTTTGAGCGCAGACTTGTTCCAGGCCAAAGTACTTTGGGTACAGGGTCTTGGGCGTGAAAGAAAACAAAACATGTGGCGGGGCAGGTTTTACCGGCCACGGCAACGGGGTGATGAAAGAAATCCCCGGAACCCCACTTCGGGCTGGAATGGCAGACAACAATAATTGTGTGAGTGCCACCGAAAGTCCTCATGGACCAGGAGCAATCAATTAGGATTGGATATTTTGTATGATGGATAATATGTTCTACAATGGTAGTAAATGCCAGTTGAGCTCACTCGGCTATCAGTCATTAACGCTGTGATACGACGATGTATGATGGCTTGATCTGTAAGCGTAATAGACCCGAGCAAAGTGAATATCACGCCTTCGTGTGCATCATTTCGCACTTCTCTAGACGCAAGAGGTACAATCTTACGCTTGGAAGCTGTACGTGGTACACAAGTGACTCCATCATGAGAGCACTGCCACAAGTGCACTCATGACGAAGCCACACCAGCACCGCCACGCTCGACCCGGGTTGACATCAGAGGCTTGAGGGTGCCCATCTCTGTCTGCATGGGACCTCGGTCGAGCAACATCAGAATCTAGGGCCATCGGAACCCGTGTGGCACTGAAGGCCTCTTCTTAAGTTGTGGAACATGTAGCGGCCATAGCATCTTTTGCTGACAGTATCTGTCCAAAGGGGGAGGAGAGCTTGTATACACAACAGCGGAACCAGGTTGCGCATGTGATCAACCTAACCACAGGTGTTGGTGCACTACCTAGCCAGCATCTCCGCAGATCTTGACTCGATTATCAGTCGACCTCGTCTCGGGAGGTCCTATGGCATACAGGATATAGAGATATTGCGCTAGTATCGTGAAGGCCTCACTACGCAAGACGGACCAAAAAGGACTCGTAATCGCACTCCTCCAATGGCACGCGATCACACCAACAATGTTGCAAATTCTCGCTGGATTATCTGCCCTATAAATTTACTCCCTCTCATTATTTTCTCTCGCCCCTGCTTCACTGGCCAGCCTTCTCCGCCGCCATCTTGGCCTCCATCTTCCTCCGCGCTGCGAGGATCATCTCGTCCCGCCGGCGCTGCAGCGCAGCCTGGCGCTCGTCCCGGTTCGAGCTCCAGCCCTTGCCCTGAGAATCCTGCTCGTTGGACGGCGTAGTATCCAACTTGTTCTTCAGATTGTACCGTGTGATCAGGTCGGGCTGCGCCGGCTTCTCCGGTTGTCGAGGGGCCGTTGCTGCGCTGCCGCTGCCGGCGGGTTGACCGGGAGGTGGTGGTGGTTGAAGGTGATCGGGGGCTGTAGAGACGGTTCTTGTTAGAAAATCGGCCTGAGTCAGAGGTGAAGTTCTCAACATACCGTGTCTAATCGGCCAGCTAAGATGCGCTCCGTAGTGTTCTGGATATTTCCTCCGTTTCGTTGAAGATCCCAAAGAATACTTCGTCTCTCCGCCTGTGGAAACATCTGCTGTATCCTCTCCACTGCGACCTCTCTTGACCTCATAAACGCCTCGGGGGAGCGAGTAGGTTGAGGTGGCGACGGGCCTCCGAAGAACAGATATCGTATTATCAGACCCGAGACCACTAGTATCGCCAGGAAGTACGGCAATGAGATCTGATCGTCCGCCATGATTGTATCGTATGCGAGCCGTCCACGAAAGGCACGTGAGCCGTACTGCGGTAATCGATGAAGTGATGCGGTTATCTGTAAGGGCGGCAGTTCGTGGAGGTGAGGGAAGTGAAGGGTAGATTCACATGGAAGCTAATGAGCTGCCACCGTGGGTCGATCTAACGTTGTGGTTACGCCAACAAGGATGACCAGGAATGGGTCGCCCCAAAGCTCTCTTTTGGAGAAGTCAATGGTGGGGAAACCTCGGCTAATTCCCCAACCAAAGCTGTTTCAAGGGAACATTCACGTCACAGAACTCAAGCTGACAACTCAAGGATCATTGGAAGGACAATGTACTTTGCAGAAACCGGGAGGCATCTTTTATTGAGCGCCCACACACCGGTGAAAAGCCATCAACTTCAAGAGACTAGATCGTCTCATTACTGACAGTACAAACAGACCCAAACCATCCCCATGAGAAGGAGTTGCCCCGCCCTGACGGCCAAACGCCCATGGTACACTTCCCACCGTTTCCATCACTTATCCCCAATGCTGTCTTCTGTTGCACCATTACCATGGCCCCCTTGCTGACACCATTGCCCACCCTTTGCCTTTGAACTCGGCTCTCCTAGAGATGATCACTCTAGGACACAGCCGGTCCCTGGCTGAGACTGGTATCCAGGTCGCCGTAATGGAGGGTGAATTCCCGCTACAGTCACCGTTAGTTTTAGTCCTGTAAAAGCCTAGATACGTCAACATACCCGCTCCTTGCGCCAGGTGCTTGAATCCCACACAATGTAGTATCCTCGCTCATGGGTAGGGCCCAGGGTTTGAGGAGTCATGTGATCATCCTTTGTCAACCAAAGCTGCAATTTCTTGTGCCATCTCCAGTTTCGTGAGTGTCTAGCGAGCTCGCGTTAGTGGAACGAAACCTCCCTGAGGGAAAGGGGCCGTGCTTACAGTTCTACTGCGGCCATCTGCTGCTTCAGGTCCGCTGGGGAGCTGTAGAAGATCCAGAATAGGGTCTCCTCGTTGAAGTTGGGGATTTTGCTCTCAATTGGTTGAACATTAGTCACATTGTAGCAATCGGGCAGTCGGAATTTGCCAGCATTTATGGCTGGCCGAGGAGGTGTGTCGTCAAAGAGGGAGTAGTTCTGTGTTGAGAACAGGCTGGACCTGGTCAGTAGTGCTCCCAAACCAGACAAAAGCACTTACTCCGGAGACGACATGTCGAGCCCCAACGACATCGGATCCATGCCCACCACCATCGCGTGGTAGTCGGGATAGTTGTTCATAAGCGTTCTGAGGCCCTTAATACCCCACCTGTCGGTTGCGGACATGCCAGCTAGAGGGTCAATAACCTCTGCAGCTTGGGCGTCCTGGTCGTCGTTCAAATTCCTGCCAGAACCATCGTTGCCGATAGCCCCTAAAGGAGATGCTCCCTCAGCAGCGGCTGCGCCAGGTCCTTCTTCCCGCATGCCTGGAGGTTTCTGCCGTGAATCGTCCTCAATAGTGGCGGCCTTGCCATCCTGTGGCCTTGAAGAGCCTGCGAAGGTTAGCATCCCGTATTAGAAGAGTCGAAGGGAGATAAGGGCCTACCAGGGGCGCCAATGCCAGGCGGTGACCTTGCCTCATTCGCCCGGCTGTTAGCCGAAACCGCGTTGAGAAGACCATTCCCCCTGTTTGGCACATGACCAGAGGCACCAGCTTGAGGTCCAAATCCAAGAGATGACATCAGATTCGCCGCGCGCTCAGACGAAATGTCTCCGTTTGCTGTTCGGTTGAGAGGGGGAAAGTCGTCGATGCTGCCGGTTTGAGCCTGAGACGACTGGCCAATGCTCCCTTGGTTTCCAAACCGAAATCCACCCTGCACTGGAGGTCCGCGGGAGGAGGGGCTAAACAGATCTTCTTGGCCGCCCTGCTGCGAGGCAAGGGTGGCAGACTGGTTGCGTGGTACAGGGCCACCAGGGTTCCTCGACCCAGCCGTCGACCACATTGACTGCGCGTTGGCGTTGGACATCTGAGGGTTGTTGGATAATGATGGAAATTCTCTGTTAAATCTTAGCTTTTGTTTTCGTTCCATTTTGGTGATAAAATGATGCATGGCGCCCAAAAAGCTGAGCAAGTAGGCGAGAATGTTGATGGCGAGGAGAGTGTACATACGACAAGTCCAGAGGTGTGGCAGGTTGCGACCCGGTCAAGCTCTGCGCAAAGCTCACGTTTCCGCCAAGCTGACGTCCTGCGTTCTGAGGGCCTGCCCCTGCCATAGGAACACCTCCTCCAAACGCCCAGCCCGAGTTGTTGTTTCCTGTATTGATGCATCATTAGCCTCCGCTCGAGGTCGGGCCATGGAAGCGCCGCCTACCGCCAGGGCGGCTGTAAGCGCGTACCCAGCTTTCCGTTCGGTAATCGTGCTGAACCTGCTCGTCCAGGTTGTTGAGGTTGTTGTTGACCACCGAAGCCACCAGGCATTCCGCGGAGTGTCTGTGGCACTGCCCCTGCCGTTCGGTCATATCGTCAGCGCTGTCCTAACAACCCAGTGCTTTCATAATTCTCCAGCCGTGATCCCAGCGACACTATAGAGAGCTTCAGGTCATGCTCTACTCCACATTTCAAGCCATTGAAGCGATTGTTGTGTCGTCCGAGCGTGGCAAACGAGGGTTGAGGAAGAGCATCGCGGTGCGAAGAATCGCGGGGACACACGAGCTCAGAAATAGACGCAAGGCCTCGTCTGAAAGCCGTAGCCACTCGCAATGTCTCGACGGGGCGAAGCGTGATCTCGGTATCGCAAGGTTCGGAGGCAAAGGCTGGAGCGCGGGGTCCTGAGGCTGAAAGAACGACGTCGTGGGGTGGTCCTACCTGGCCGATTCATGATTGCAGTAGTTCGCGCGAGCTTTGAGGGCAAGTCGCGGAGGATGTAGAGTCAACGTTGTCGAGCGAATGCTTGGATGAGAGGTCGCGGCTCGAGACTTGCTGCGTAGGTTGTCGAGCGGGCAGACGAAAGGCGGTCGTTGATGCGATCGAATGGATGCTCTGGCAGGGCTCGCCTCAGGCTTTTGCTGGCTGCGCTGGTCGGGGAAGGCTACGTACTGTGCTAGGTTGTGCTGTCCATGCTCTGTGCGACTAGACGGCTGGACTGGGCTGGCGGCACCTTCCCTTCTCTTCCAGTGGAGGGTGGATGCCCGGTTCAAGTGGGTCTGCACCGACAGCGATGTACCCGCAATCAGAGCCGGAACCGGCCAAGGCTGAGTGGCTGCTTGTTCGCACTTCGCGTCACGGGCAGGCATTGGCAGAGTCAACACCAGGTACCAAAACCAAGCGCAAACAAGACCTGACCCTGGATGCATCTTCCACGCAGTGATTGTCGTTCTTCGTCTATTCGTGACTCTATTCTAGTTGACCGCTTGCTTAAAGCTGCTCTCAAATCCAACCTCAGCCACGTTTCGTCCAATCAGAATGATCTTGCCCTCTGGAGGCGGCGCCTCATCATCTCGCGGCCCATTTATCTCAAAAATCTCCCTGACCCCCTGCAGCATCTTGATGTCTCCGTTGGCAAACACAAGACGACCCTTGGAGCGGTGAATCTCAAACCCTCCCTCCTTGTCCGCCTCGGGGAGCTTGTTGTCCCACAGCACTGACCGTAGCCAACGGTCAACAGCATCTAGCTGTTCCGGTTCGAGGCGGCCGACAGGAATCGTGACGGTCGAGATGGTCTGAGCGGACGGTTAGCAACAGATTTTGACCCAAGAAGTACCGAGGTCGACGGGAACTTACAGGGTCGAGATGGCTATGCCCCTTGGCACTCGCCTCGGATTCATTGAATTGATCATATGCGTGCAGATCAAGGAGAAATCCCTCTAGTTGGGGAACCACACTCCTCTCCGTCACATGGATCTTTGCCAACCCATTGATTGACTCAATCCTTGCCCTGACCTGGCTGAGCTCCGCTTCTGTAACCATGTCGGCCTTGTTGATGACAATCACATCCGCGTGAGAGATCTGGACATGGGCTGTTGTCATGACTGGGCCATGATCGTCGTGGTCATGTCCTTCAACCTTGCCTTTTGGGTCGTCTAGGCTGAGTAGGATGTTTTTCGCATCCACCAAAGTGACAATACCGTCAAGGTAAATTGTACTTCCAAGCCCATCGTCCACCAGAACAGCGGGCGCCAGGTTACCAGGTCAGCCAAGCCAGTCGTTTCCAGGAGGATGTAGTCGAAGCCCTTCTTGGACATGAGAGACTCAATCGCGTTTACACCCGTATCCTATTCATGTTAGTTTTGCTCCTAAAACAGAAGGCTTGTCCTACTTGACTGAACAACATATGCAGCCATTGCCAACTTCAAGCCACTCCTCAACCTGTTCACCCCCCTTGTTCACAGTAAGGGACTTCTCAATGTCGAGTGCTGTAGTACCACTTAGACAGGCAACAATCCTATTACCTCAGGAGTACTCACAGTCCCCAAATTCTGTTCTGGAGTTAGCAAATGTGTATCATCATATCACAGTCCCTCCAAACCATTCATAATCACAGCAATCTTTTTGCCATGCTGGGCCGTGAGGATGTAATTCAGCAGTGTCGTTTTACCAGCGCCGAGGTAACCTAACACGTGTCAGAAATGAAAGTAAGTGATCCATGAGTTATTACCTGTAACAATAGTAATGGGGACCTTGACCGTGATCTCGCCATCCACATCGTCTGCGGCCGTGTTAACGAGCTCTGGCGGGGCATCGTCATCAAAATCCATGGTTGCTAGGCTTGGTAATGTCGTCAATCTCGATCTAAACGTTCGGTAGAAAATGCTCAATCTCCACAGTCGAGAATGCAAAATATGCAGGGGAAAATCCGATTTAAAGGCTTAGAAATCGTTCCAGGTGGTGTATTTCCAAGATTTCCACTTTCATCATTTCGAATCAGGCACAGAACTTGGATTCGTTGCGTATAAGTCGCACAGTCCCCGTTTGATGCATTCACCAAGCTGTCTATGCGTCTACCGAGGCCTTTTCTAGGACCCCAGCCAAGCCCTGCCAGCCACTCACCCGCCAACGTCGCAGCCTCGTCGTGTGCTGTTAACCGCCGAGCTCTCCCCCAAATCTACACTCGTTCGTTATCGCGTACATTTTATCGACACTGCGGCTCGACACCTTCAACCACCATGTCACTAGCACCGAGTTCGCCTCGGCTACCAAGCCCGCCGCCTGCGGCTGAGATTCAGATCGGTCCCAAGTCGCCGTCTGGCGGCCCAGCAGCCAGTCCCCAGACGACACCACAGGAGCAGACACAGCTTGACGCGAGTTCTAGACGGCGGATACACCCGGGCACAAAGGCAGCAGATATGGCTGCTGGGCCTCCTTTGATACCCTTACACGAGGTTTGTTGCGCTCGTGTTGACCTATCTTGAGCTCCCAACTAACATCAACCAGCTCGACTCTGCCTTCCAGCTCCAAGAACACCTAGCCGCCCTCCACTGCTACCATACCGCCTCCAACACCCAACCAATCACCCGCGCAACGGCACTACAGCTTGCGCAACCTCCAAACGGCATCGACCGAACCATCTGGCTCTATGAGCTTTGCCGCTTCCTCATCTCGCAGTGCAACTCTCTCATCGTCGGCTTCCTTTTCGACACCCCGCCATGCAGTGCAAACACGTGCCCCGAGATGCGCGCTTCCGAGTGGCAGTTCCTCTGCGCTGTACACGAGCAACCCAAGAGCTGTTGCGCCATTGACTACTGCTGTCATACCCTCGATTGGGCAGCCAACGTCGTCACCGACCAGAAGATCTTTCCTAGCCGTTTCGTCGTCCTTAGTGACAATCATAGCAAGAACGTCGGCATAAAGAACCTGGTCAACGTGTTCCGCAGGCTGCACCGCATATTCGCCCATGCTTGGTTCCAGCACCGCGGCGTATTCTGGTCTGTTGAGGCCCAAACCGGACTCTATGTCTTCTTCAAGACGGTTTGCGACCTGTATGACCTCTTGCCAGCTGAGAACTACAAGCTACCTCCCGAAGCAGAGGGCTTGGAGACTCCTCAACTGGAACACGAGACTGAGAAGCCCACACCCACCATTCTGAAGCCCCCATCCCAGCAGCGCGGGCCTGGTCCCGAAGACGACAATATGCATCCAATGAGGACAAACACCCGGCGCCATATAAGGAGCAGCCCGTCAACAGGCAGCGCCGTGACAACCGTTCTGGAGGCGGAGGAGGAGGAAGCTGACGGAGTTTCACGCAAGCTTCGAGAGATGCACATCACGGCCCCTTCACCAGTGGAAGAGGAGCCTGAAGTAGCTGAAGTCCCTGTTATTGTCGAGCAGTCCGCTATGCCACAGGCCTCGTCTGAGCCACACGAGCAATCCTCCTCCGAAGAGGACGAGGAAGATGATGCCGACCGCGACGATGCTGATCTGACAATTGTGGAACCGGCCGTGGAGCCGCCGGAAGAAGATGCTGAAAAGGACACAGAACCTCAAACGACTGAAGCTGAGTCAAGCCCACCACCAGCAGTGCCCGAAGAACCCCAAGAGAAGGACACGTCTGAGGAGTCTTTGGCAGAGGAAAACGCTTCCGCGCCAGCGGAGACAGCGGTTGAGGAGCAAGGTTCTGCTTCTCAAGTTGCCCCTGAGTCTACCGGTGAGAATCAACAGACAAAGCCAGAAACTTCCACATCTGCTACCACAGTGACGGAAAAGGAGACCAAGGAGGATGAGACATGATAGACCAGCAAAGAAACGCGCTTTACTTAATTCACAACTCCTGTTATCTGGAAGAGTGCTGTAGACCATGAGGTTGAGGCTCGCGTTGTAGCCAAGTTACTATATAATACATTGTGTAATATGAGTTCTCAGAGGTTGGGTATCTGCAGCTCGGGGAAGTAGCCGCCTTTTTCTTTTCCAAAGTCCATATCCAAATCCGTTCCGTCGAACGCCCTCTTATGCCAGGTTCTTCCAAAGTCAACCGTTGCATCCCCCGCCAACGGCCGCCCTCCCGAGGAATGTGTCTATCCAGTTTCACATGATGCCCCCCTTAACGCCATGTGGCCTAACGTGGGCCGAGATGATCAACCTTGTGTCGGTGTTGATTTCCGTGCCTCGCCATTCCCAATCATATACTCGTCGTAGTAGATAACTCCTTAGGAGCCAGCCATCTTGGCCTCAGAATAGGCCTGGGTTCGGACAAGTCTAGCTGTTCCAGCCAACACTACTGCCTCAAAAAGCCATCGCATCGGTTGCCAAACAAGCAGGTTGCTCCCAGGGTCAAGATGTATCCTCCTACAGAACAGTAGAATGAGGTTTTTCAAGTCCATTGGGTAATTTGTGTTGGCTCGTGTCCGCCTCCTATCCCCTGCTCTATGACCCGGGCCCCTTGCCAGCGGGTAATGATTTGTTTGCCTCATCCATTAATGACATCTTGGCGAAAATGTGCCTGACCTCTCGAAGATTCTCCTGCTGAGCTGTTACGGCAGCGGCGTTCCGCTCGTCGGCGAAGTTTCGAATGCTCTGCAATACAGGGCTGAACCCTTCATTGTTCGGTAACCACCACTGCACACACGACGGCTCTCGGAAGAGCAGGGCCATCTTGCTTCGAATTGTGATAGGATGGATGTATCTAGAAGACTGGTCAGCATATTGCTCTATTCGATATCAGCACACATCGGAGGCCGTCTCCTTACCCCATAGTCTCCAGTAAAGCAAACTTTCGACGGAACCACATGTGATGCCGTTCGTCCTGAGGTAAGAACAATGCCGCAATCGCAATGCAAGCTTGTATCAAGACCAACACGCCCTTGGGAGTCGATGGCCAGAACTCCAAAGTCTCGAAATATTGGCAAGTTCTGTACGCATGCCGGTTCAGATCCGCAAACAAGATGTCCGGCCTCGTACCAGATGACTGGCATTTGTGCATAATCATGATACTATTCCACTCCGCGCAAAGAACGGTTGCGTGAAACAACGGAAAGTCGTAGAGGATACCGACGGTATATGGGTCGACAATATCGTCCGCGGGAATCGATTCTGGGGGCGGGAAATCCGTGATGAGATATCTCTGATCCAGGAGGGCAGGGTCGCGGTTTTCCTTCCACTCAACGAGTCGTTTATCGATAGCCTCGTGCTCTTTTATGAAGTCTTCAGGAGAGATCTGGCCTCTACTGCCTCTGGCGAACAAGATGGACATGTCGTATGAGATCAGACGGAGCCGAGAAGACCATTCTTCGATTACCCATCGCAACTCCGCTGGATGGGCAGCTTTTTCGGATTGATAGAAGTCCACCATGACCTGGAACCATTCTCGAGGTAGGTCGGTCGGAAAGCCTCCCATGAGGGCCACAAAGTTATCGAATCGAGCGTACCAGCTAAGGCACATGCGGCCCATGGCGGTCTGCATCACGGTCTGGGGGGTGAATATGCTAGTCAGTATCTCAAGTGCCGCTTTCTGGTGTCCCATGAGGTTCACCCAATCGCCAAAGTACTCCTAGATGTTGTTAGAGGACTATGATCGGAAAGCAATTGCTCGCAAACGTACTTCTATCGTAGCAAGCTGCAGGATTGTCAACAGGGTGGCCACGTTCGGTTTCTCCTTTCTCTTGAGTAAAGCCAGTAAAAGCGTCACGCTCTTGTTATAGTACTGCAAGAAATCTTGTAGTTTTCCTTGGGGATTGTCGAGTGTGAGATGATACGCAGAGAAACCGACAACAGCGTTAAGAAGTGGCTCATGACGAGTAGCCACGCTGGGAAGGATAGTCTTGAAGAAGTCATCCCAGTCGGTGGGGATACAGTAGTTGAAGCTGGTAATGTTCTCGACAAAGAAGGCAAGGCATTGCTGATATTCGGGCGGTAAATGCGACCAGTCGGCTGGCCCTAGGTTCACGGGGAATTCGACAGAGGGGTATGCCGCTGCAAGACTGCTTGGTGTTGCAGTCGCACTCGATGGAGACGAGCTCTTGGAGGGTGCGGAGCGTGCCGAAGACTTTGACGTCTGGTCTTCGGTTTCTTCCTCATCAAGGATCGTCTCAAGCTTGCTCTCTCGATCTGCATCTTCGTCGTCTTCTGCATTTGAGGAGGAAGGGCTTGTTTGCTGAGTGGAGGCGGAAGAATCTCTAGATTTACCAGACCCCCCTGAGCTCTTTGAGGATGGAGGGTCGGGATAGACACATTCTCGACTCCCCTTTTTGCAACCTTTGCATTGTCAGTAATGGCGCCCAATCGAATACATGCCATGGAGCTACACCCACGTTCGCATATTGGTCGTGTTTCGTCGCACTGAGCAAGTTAGATGCGCAAGTCTCGGTGTTAGTTGCGAAGTGTTGCGTACCTTGACTCTCCGGCTCCGGCACATGAAGCATCCGGAACGCGTCCTACGATGCTTCACATGGTCCACTGCAGCAGGAGTTCCAGCCGCAGACTTCCGGCGACCTTTCTGGGACTTGTTCGGGTTAAACATCATTGGGTCCGGGAAGCCGGTGAAATACCCGAGCTGCTGATACGGACCAGGCATCGGAGCGGAGGCCATGGAAATCGGGGGACCATGGAGTCGGGGGTCGAGCATCTCTTCGGGGGAGGTAACCGGATTCATCCCAGCCCCCGACATGGAAGAGAGAAAATGATGATAGTAGTCTCCCATTGTGACAGACAGCTGCAGCACAAACAGCTCGGGTAGGTCGAGTGTTTCAGAGCTGGTGAGGGAAGGTGTCTTGGGTTAGGAAGAGAAACAAATTGCGATTCGCATGCTTGCCGAGAACGGTGCTTGCTGATCGACGGGAGTTATGCCGGGTCTGAAGGGCACAAGACAGAACCGTGAGGGGCAGAACCTTTCTTGAAGCTTAACCGTTCCAGCTGGCCCATGTGCCAAGGGCGGCTCGGAGTATATGAGCGTCAAGAGTCGACCACCAAGGCCTAGTAGAGAGGCAAGTTTCGACAAGATGGACGTGGACGATGGGGGTAACCAAACTTGGGGGCCGGCTGGCAATTTCTGTTTCCTGCCGGTAACAGTGACTAACCAGGGCTACGATCGTCCCCTAGTCTATCACGACAACCCCGGGTTGAAACCGGGAGCTTGGTAAGGTAAGGGCGTGCAAGAGGTGAGTTCGTCAAGGGTTGAGAGACCTAGATGGGGAGCTGGTCCCAAACAGGCTGCAAGTAAAAGCCAGAAGAGGGTTGACTTTTATCAGGTTGCTTGGCACTGCGGATAGATCCAGGAAGCGGCAAGACGTCCGTGGTCTAGTGAAACGTGGTTTGCAAGGACGCTGTTTGGTCACTGGTGGGGGGAGGCCTGGGATGGTTGTATTGCAAGAGGGGCAGTCGACATGAGCAGGGACATGTATCGCGGCTGGGGAGCGGAGAGGCGCTGTCACGGTGACAGGGAGGAAAGATTGATCGATGGAGACACTTCTGATAGTATGGCAGAGGTTACTGGTTCCCAGAATCAGGGAGGGGAGGGGTCTCTGCAAAGACCAGCGGCAAGATGGGTCGGCCTGGGTGGTATCGGACAAGCAGTTGGCCGAGCCCCTGGAGATGGGGATGAATTCGAGGATGTCGTATCCTGCGGGAGAAGACCTGTCGCATGCAGGCCTGACGGGGCGTCAATCGCTGATCAACGGACTGTCCGGGCTCGTGGGTCCCGGGAGCCAGCCAAGAGCTTAAGTTGTGCCTCTTGACTGTTGGTTTTTGAGGAGGATCCCACGCCCACGGACAAGCAGATGAGCAAAGCAGGCCACTAGTTTGCGGATAGATGGTCCGGGCTTGGATGCAACGCTCCCTGCGGTGACTAGCAATGGGGAGATGGGACAGCAGGATGAGGAGAAGATCGAGCAGAGTGATGACCTTCAAGGTCGACGACGTCCGTCCGGTATGCTGGGCAGGCTGCTCCCGGGGCGGAACGGCGGATCCGTCCTGGCGCTTTTCGGGATTGAGACGAGGGTGTGTGATGGAGCCTCCGGGGTGTGTGTGAAGCTTCAGAGGGCTCCGGCAAAGCGGTACCGACTAAGAACGAAGGCGAATGAAGCTGTTGTGATGCTAGATCTGGGAGTACAAGGGAGTACAAGGGAGAGTCCAAGGACATGGAAGACACAACATCAATGACAGACACAGGACGGTGACTTCCTAAAAGAGGATAACAATAACAATGCCAATGGTATGTCAGAGCTAATGAAATGATGCGGATACGCAAAACAATAACAATAACGAGGTGTTTAATACGGTCAATAAGAACGGGCAGTCAATGATCGATGTGCCAGGGGTGAGTAATAAAGATTGGGTGACAGGATGGATGATGTTATTACCAAACAAGAGCGCGGGGCGGGCTGAACTTGGGTTGGAGGGGCTAGAGCGAGGTAGAGGGGGAAGGAGTGAAGGGGGAAGGAACACCCCCCCAGCCACGATGGCTACCTGCCTTACCTTACCAGTAGGTACCTGCCATCCATCCATAGTGGATGCTACTCTGCTGGACCTTCCTTGCCTCCCCGCCGGCCCTTGACAGCTTCTTTCTTGTCTCGTACATGTTTTTTCCAGGTCCTTGGAATTGAGTCTACTGGGATTATTTCCGAACAACTCCGCCCCCGTTGAACAGTAGGGCCCGGTATTCTGGTCCTTGTTTCCCTCTCCAAGAAATGCCGTTTTGTCTTTACCTGACTGGGAGTGCCGTGGCCACGGGTGACTGCAGCTGACACTTTGGGTCGGCGTTAAGATTTCAACTTGACGAGGGGGAACCGCCTCCTCGGGCTTGGGTGTACAGGGCGCGGAACTGGCCCTGCCCCAAAGCAGCTTAAGACCGCGGAAAGGAGACCGGATAGCTTAGAAGTGAGTCCCGGCGTCGTCAGGACCTCCCTTGGCTCTCTCAAAGCCCTCAACAGGCCATCGAGGAGCCAGTACGTATTGCATGTCCTGATTAACATTGCAGTACCGAAGAGGTCCATATAGTCGGTCACTCCAGTCTTGCTGGGCTGGCTGGGGCTGGCATTGGATTGGGCTTGCCGCCACTCAACCCAGGCCGATGAGCGACTGGGTTTAACGCCATGGGGTCAACAGACGTTGTCGACGAGGATCAGAATGGAGCTGAAAGGCTGTGGAGAACCCACCGTCCATGGCGTCCGCCGGGGACGGAGCAACTTCTTGTTCGTTGCATGGTGCCTGTTTGGGCATCTCACATCTGCGCCCGCGCTCTTGGCGTCGTCCACTCTGCCCTCAGTCTGTGGAAATAGGACGGCGAGCCAGGGGTCATCCATGAACGCGGCCGGTCATCAGCGGTGATGCAACCTACAAGAGAGGGGAAGAAGTAGGCCGTCGCTGGAATAACTGGCTTGAACCAAAGATGCAAAGCATCATGGGTGCGTTCCCCAACCTCTTGCCCCCCATACTGAACGAGAGGCTGAATTCACAAAGCCAGATCCAATGTCAAGCGTCCTAATAGCCACTGTAACTGCGGCTACGGTATCAAACAATCATGCCACGGGTTTCGCAGTTTGACTGTCCCCCAGGCACCTGTCATGACAAGCTTGGCAAAAAAATGCGATCATGGTTCCCAGTTCTCAGACGGGAAAGATGACGATCTGATAGGGTCCCGTCGACAGGGGTGACGGAGGATGAGAAAGACCTTACTCAGTAAAGGCCTTGCTCAATGGAAACCCCTTGGGGTGACACCGGCACCCTGAGCCATGCAGAAGCAAGCAGCAAGCATTGCGCACCGCACACCATCCGTCCCAACTTTCGCAACCGTCCACACCAACAAACAAAACGGCTCTGGTCTTGACGACGTCTCTGACGCTTGGATCAGGTCCCGCTCCCTACGCGTGGGTCGTCGCGTGGCAGACCCAGTTGTGAACACCACCATGGGCCGTGGCTGTTCGAAATTGACTTTGAGTCGACTGTTGAGTGTTTCTAAGGCACGGAGCCAGTCATGACCATAACGGACGTCAAGATATGGCTATGAATCGGTGTGCCGTTACTGCAGGGTGGCTCTTTACTTTCCTCTACTTTTCGCACTCTTTGTCTCCTGTTGAGCATTCGCTCAGCCAGCCCGGCCGGAGATTAACAAATGTCCGGAGGAAGCGAGCCACGGACGAATGATTACAACACTACTACGTGGGAGGCCACAGCTTCAACAGTCTCCCACCGGACGGGGTCCAAGTGAGGCGAGGATTTCTCCATCAACCACTCAAGCCACCAAATGGATCTTCCACGATCTTCTTTGACCGTGTTGAGATCGAATCAAGTCTAGCTCAACACTATATGCAGGTCTGGGTCAACCTGAAGCACAGGCCAAACGCGAAGCAGGCAACGCAACAAGACCAAGCAAGCATATTCAACAGGGCATTCCCCCGTCCAGTCTCAGCTGGAGCAAGTCCGACTGCTCCGTGAACCAAGGTTCTGAAGCCAGAAAGCGGTGGCCTATTCATCCAATAGCCAGCCGTGTCTCGTTGGTCGAACACTGCATATTTCGACATTGATGAATAGCGATAGGGGTCAAGAGCAGCGCAGGGGCCCATCTCTGCAGATGCAACCTGTACCCTGCAACACTCCTGTATGATGATATCGGTGTCTCACCTCACGTGGCACCGTATTCCACCGTCGGAGCCGGCACCCGACATCATCGGGGCGCTTCTCGTTCTCGTTCGGAGACTTCAGCAAAAGCCCTGCCGCCGACGCGCGCTGTCTTCACCTGGGCAGCGGCACAGGCATCCCCATGACAGGTGAGCACCAATGCATGGGTCTCCTCCACCTTGCTTTATTACACGGGTCGGGAGCTTTCCGTCGGGCCCGGGTCCTAGGTTTCTAGAAAGACGTCAAAACGATGTCACAGAGCCTCGGTCAAGCGTTGGCCCAGGGATATCTTTTGCTACAGGCACTCATCAACCTTGATGAGGATGTCGTCTAACATCGTTAGGCAGCCCACCCCTATTTGCACTACTCAGTTCAGAATGTCTTCGATGTATTATCGCCCACGGCCGGTATGTTTTTTTGATATGAAGTGGCAGCCTGCTTGCACCAAGATGACAAGTCATGTTGTGGGCAGGGTGGTCCGGCCTAATGACTGAACTCTGCAGCCAACGATTAACCCCACAAGAGACAACCGTTTTGAACGGGGGCATTTGCTCCTCTCACGCCGTACTCGTACTATGCAAGCTGAAGACAGAAATTCTTTCTCGCATTGCGGCGGCGGCTCCGACTCGTTGCTAGCCAAGAACTAGCAAAAGAACAAGATCTATTCTCCAATTCCGGGACTTGGCCGTGGATCTTGACTGGTCCAAGGCCGATGCAGTTCTTCGGTGTCTGACAGCAGGGGCATTAACAAGCTGGAAGAAGTTTTCAAGCGGGTACTCATCATCAGGACCTGCACAGCTGCATGGAGGTGGTGGGTTTCGAATCGTTGCCCACAGGGGCGCGACAGGACGAAGGATCGAGCCAAGGACGTTGCTGCTCTGCATTTGCGCTCTGGGATAATACTCCGTACTCCGTATGTACGGAGTTCAGAGCGACTAGGGCTGAGGAAGGCCAAGGCCGTTGTCGACTGGCACTCAAGAATTTTCTTTATCCTTGCTCCTCCTCCACTTCTTGTCCAAGCTACCTTGGGTCTGTCCCTTCAAGACAACAAACGTGCTGGGGGGAGTTGCAATAATCGGGGGTTTGTCACGATTCAACCGTCAGGGCGGCGTCGACAGGGGGGAAACGTCACCCACGCCTCCAAGAACTGCGCTCACAAGTGCAACCTAATCGTACAAGACATGGCAAGTGGTCTGATGAGGGGAAGTAAAACGCCATCCAGAACCGGCGCCTACAACTGCGGCGAGACGTGGGGACATAAGCGCCAAATGTCTAGCCAGAAAACCAGTCAATAACACCAAAATCCCTCTTTCCCAGGTCTGTGGCTCAAAAAGGAAACCTGATGGGTCTCCTTGGCGGTCTCCATTTCTGTCTCCATTTCTGTCTCCATTTCTAGGGACTGGGGCTGTCAGGGAGCCCTCAGGGATCTTGCTGGGGTCTTCGGATGGGAGCCCTCTCGTTGGTGCTTTTAACAGGGGCCACTTGAGAAAACTGCGACGCTGTACGGGTAACTGGGCAAAATTGGAGGCTTCAGCATAATATCTGCCATGGAGGCTCCACAGGACAATCTTGCTGTGCATTCAATATGCGCATGGGATCGATACTCGGTCAGGAATCCTCCTTTGCAGGGTTTCGCCCCTCGCCCGTCAATTGAATTTGAGATGGACGGTATTCCCGTCCCGGATCATGCCGAATCATCCAGCCGTTGCAGTGCCCGGGTACTTTACCCCTGGAGTCTCGTCGTCTGTCAGCGCGCGCGCGAGAGAGAGAGAGAGAGTTAGGATCCAGTGGTAGTTGCCGGACATGACTGGACTAATTATCGAATAGGCCAATGTGAGTAGCGGGAGATCCGCCAGACAATGAACGCGAACGAACCAAGATCGAGCCTCACTTGCCTGGTTCGTCTCAAACTGCTGGGATCTGCCTTGCAGGATGGAGCGGAATCATCACCAAGAGGCAGGTCTTTCAGCCCGAGATGCACGGGGGTGGAGCGCGGAGGCGGACTTTGGTATTCCGGCTGGCGTCTTGAGAGAGGCCTGGGAGGAGGTGAAGTGAGGAGATGCTGTTGGCCTCACATCTATCATCGAGACTAGTTGTCAATCTCACTCTCTCACCAACCCAGCTTGCGACAGAGGCCCAACATTCCGCACACGGCGAAGATCTGCGTGAGCCCCCTGCTGGACGCAACGCCCATCATCAATCCAGTGTCTGCTAATGGGCAGCACTAATGCTGGAGGATCTGGGTTTTGCCTATTTTTGGGCGGGCAGCCCTTGCCCAACGCTCATCATGTGAGATTGCGCCTAGCAGCATGAACGAAACGAGTGACGAACTCGTGCTCGATCTGGGAGCACGATGACGGCTGGACGAGGCATCTGCCACGGTCTTCCCTGTCACAACCCGCAAATGACTTTACCGGATGCGTACATCAAGACCCTGACTGACAGCTCACTGGACGTCGACATTGGACAGACCCGCGTATTTCGGCCCACCCCGCGCTCCCTTCGTGCCTGGCTTGGTGGCCCTGCCCTGCGAGTCAGTTTGTCGATATGACCAGGAGCCAGGAATGGAGGCTCTGGATGAATACAGAAGTATCTCCGGCTGGCCTCGGGGCGATCGGTGCAGCGAGGAATCCTTAGTGGCCGCAGCACGGGGCTGTGAGAGGCACCAAGGGAAAGTCCCTGCCGGGCTAACACGACCAGGTTGACGGGTTGACGGGAATTATCCCGACTCCGCCAGTAGCTCTGCAACCTTGGTCCTGCATTTGTTTGTTGATGGCCAGCCACATTGCATACCCTGCACCGGCCGCCGGGCAGATCAAGCTCCCCACATGAGGGCGGTAGGGCGACGAATGTGCAAATGAGGGCCAGGCCACTCACGCCCACGCCTGAAGACGAGACGGCGGGAACAAAGACTACTGCAGGCTGAGAGGGACGACGTGTGGACGGTGCCTCATTACGGTGCGGTGCGCTGTTGTGCGGCATGAGGCGAGAGGCTGGTTGGCAAAGTGGGATTTTAACTTTGTCTTTCCTTTCTTTTGTGTCGGGACTTGACATCACCCCAGTCCAGCTGAACTGACACGGCTGTCGTCATGGAGGAGTGTTGTTGATGATGGTGAGGCTTTGGTCAACGGCTAACGTTAGTAGTTAGTCAGTCTAACTTGCCGGGGCAGCGGGGCCATGGAACCAATGTGCCGATGACCCAGCGCGCCCGTTTTCGACAGCTTCATTGTTTCTGAGAAGGGAGCTAACTCCCCTCTTTTCCAGGGCGCCGTCTGTCAAGTTGACTTAGACACGTATGATCTGTGGGTGTGAGACAAGACAGGTCGAACTGGACAACATGGGGTGATGTGGCAGCTACGAAGCCATCTATGCATGGCGCCTGAAGGTCCCAATCAAGTGTGAGGCTTTTGTGTGGGAGGGCACAGAGGCGGATGTTGGCGTGCATTGGTTGCAAAGGGCAAGCTGCAGGGTTGACAGGGTTCTTGACACCTCCAACTTTGTCCCTCTCAGCCCGTCTTTGGTTGGTGCAGCGGATGCCGTGAAGCGCCTGGAGATCCCAAGGCCCCTCTCCCCGTGCATATGATTCAGGTTGGAAACACCACGATGGAGGAGTCCAGTGGCAGCAAGTACCGGGTTTGGCAAATGGCCATGGCATGGACGACTTGCTTGTCCATTAAAGCTGCATACCGCTGCGGCCCTAGCCGAAAGGGCTGATAACTTGCATCCGTCCCATCCCATCAGACAGGTCAAGTAGGGTAGCGCCACCCTGGAGTTACTTGGTACCTGGACGTTTTCTTGTCATGCCACAGCCCGGAGCTCCATCATGATGACTCGAGGAGGAGCACTCACTGTTCACACACAGAGGGGATGACTGCTCAATGGCATCGAGTCATGGTAAAGCTACTGGCTGCAATGACTCCGTAACGCACTGTGTCAGGTCCTGTTGGTCTCCTTTCTCAGACTGACCCTAGCCACATCTAAAACCAGATGCGCCACAGATACCGTTGGCCGGGTCCGAGCCATCGGGGCCCGCGGCCAAGGAGTTAGCGACACGACGAACTCAACATGGACCCATCATGACATTGATGAACGAGAGACAAGACATTCCTGGAGAAGTCGGCATCTCGAGACCTCGGCAACGGAAGCAACAAGAACAGGACAACAACAGCAGCAGCAGCAGCAGCATATCACACCCATCTGCAAGGGCGCTTCTTGATCGTGGATCTTGCATGCAGGTCTGAGATACCACGGAACCCGCCCGCCATCCATCGTGAGAGCGAACCATGTCCGCGGCAGTCGACTCGGGGTCCTTTGCCCCCAACCTACAGGGCCCTCTGGACGCCGTAGCCGGCAGTTCAACCATCGTGCGGCGCCTGGGCGACATGGCAACGGCGCTGCCGGGCTTTGGCACCAGCATGGAGGCGACAAAGGGGTTTCTGTCCAGCGTCGACGCAGTCTCGCTCATCCTCCTTGCCGTAACCCTCGTCGCCTTCCTCATCCCCATCTTCATCCTCTTCCCGCCTGTCCCCGTGGACCGCAGCGATGTCCTCAACCAGACCCACTCCCGGGTCGGCGTGGCTCCGGGTGACAGTAACCTCCGCCGCCAGTTCTCCGAGGAACACCGGGCCCGGGAGGGGCGTCCGCCGCGGGTCCAGGGCTTGTACATCTACCCCGTCAAGTCGTGCCGTGGAATTGAGCTTGAGAGGAGCAAGGTACTACCTACAGGCCTGGAGCATGATAGACTGTACACGTTTGCCTACCTCAAGCCTCCCCGGGCTGGCAAGGAGGACAGTCCTTTCTGGGAGTTTGTGACACTTCGACAGCTGCCCCTGCTCGCCAACGTCAAAGTCGACCTCTGGGTCCCCGACCCGAAGAAAGCGAGCCGCCAGCTGGGAACGGTAGACGGCGCCTTTCTGGTGGTGAGGTTCCCTTGGATGGACGGAGGGCTGCGCGGCTTGATACAGCAGGCCTCAGCTAAGATCAGTCACGGGTTCCAAGCCGTGCCCGAGAAGGAATTCCTGCTGCCCATCTCGTTCCCGGACATCGAGGAGATTAAGGCCCGGGGCTACTCGTTTGCTGATGTCAAGATCTGGAACGAGGTCACTACGGCTCTCAACATGGACAAGGAGCTTCCTGCCGAACTGGCTCGCTACCTGGGAGCAAAGCACCAACTAGGCATCTTCAGGATGGACCCTTCACAGCAGAGGGAGGTGTTTCGCTGCGCCCAGCCTAAGGAAGCTCTTGGCTACCAACCCGTTGTCGACTTTCACGATGCTGTAAGTGCTCTGGTTGTCTGAGACTGTGGCGCAAGGGGGATTCATGATCTGACAAGTCTAGTACCCCCTCCACATGCTTAGCCTGAGTAGCATGCAAGCGCTAGACAAGAACGTTGTCAAGGACGAGACCATGAAGCAGCTCGACGCCCGACGGTTCCGGTCAAACATTATCAGTATGTCTCAACCGCTACAGCACTAGCCCGCAAATTCGCAAAATGGCCACTAACACGTGTCAGTCGCCGGAAACGAAGAGTATGACGAAGACAACTGGAAGGTTATTCACCTCAAGCACGCCACCACCGGCCAAGAGTGCCACTTTGACGTGGCCTGTCGAACTGTCCGGTCAGCACAACACCCCCCCTCCTCCTTTCACTCTCGACAACTTGGGTCTAACAAACAGTCTAGATGCAAATTGCCCAACGTCGATCCCGATACCGGCATCCGGCACAAGGCTGAGCCGGATCGAGCGTTGAGGAAGTTTCGTGACGTCGATGAGGGAGCTCCCAAGATGGGATGCATGGGGATGCAAATGTGCCCCATGTTTCCTAGCGCTGCGCGGCCTGAGCAGTTCCAATCATTCATCGAGGTGGGCATGGATATCGACGTCGTCCAGCGTGGTCACCACGTGTACATCTGTCAATAGGTACCTACAAGACATATCAGGGAGCAAGGAAGAGGCTTTGCCAGTCGTGTAACAGCAGACTAGATGGAATGAATGGGTGCAAAACAATAAGATAGATTTCATAGGTCCTGCCTCATTACATAGAGCGGTATCACAACACAAGGTATCTTTAAACCACCCAAGACTGTTCTCCAGCGCCCAGCCAGCCCGACGCCTCATGTGAAACCTCCCATCTAGTCTTTCTCATACACTCGTTTCAGGGCATCCAGAGAGGTGTCTGTCAGCATCATTACTTCATATCTGCCGGCGTGAGAGCCTGCACCATACTGGTGCCCTCGCTGAAGCGCGTCCGGAAGATGCGGTTCGCGTTCTGGAACATGCCGTCCTTGAGACTGACGACGATGAACTGTGAGCCCTTGAACCGTGTCTTGATCAGACGGCCAATGTTTTGCGTGTGCGAGAGATCCAGCGCTGCGTCAACCTCGTCGAGAATATACATGGGCGCAGGCTTGAACTGGAGCAGAGCCATGATGAGGGAGAGAGCAACGAGAGACCTATAGTGTGTTAGTCAGTAAATGCCCTGTTTACAAGGGGTTCATGAGAATCCTCACCTTTGACCACCACTCAGCTCGGTCAAGCTTTGCTTCCACACCTTTCCGAGGCAGACCTTGACCTCCAAGCCATCGCTGATAGTCTTGCCCTCGGGCGGGTCAAGCTTGGCAAAGCTGCCACCAGGAAGCAGCTCCGAGAAGATGTTGCCAAAGTCTCCGTTGACCTTCTCCCACGTCTCCTGAAGGGCCTTCTTCTTGTAGTCGTCCAGGCTGACAATCGTCTCCTCGATCTTGCGCTTGTCCCTGATGACTGTCTTGATCATGTGCTTGAGTGACACCTCCTTCTTCTCAACGCTGTCAATCATGTTCATGACCTTGGGGTTGATCTTCTTCTTCATGCCCTGGAACCGCTCCGTCAGGTTGCGCAGCGTTGACTTGCACTCCCCGATGTTCTGGTTACGGAAGTCATAAGGAGTTCCACTGCGGCCAAAGTTGTCCTTCTCGTCGTGGATCCATTCGTATTCCTCTTCGAGATGGGCCACGCTCTCAGCCGCTCCCTCCTGCTCCTTGTGGAACTTCTCTACCTGGTGGCCGAGTTTCTGCATCTCGAGGCCCTCTTCGGCGATGCGTGCGTTCTTGGACCGCGTGGCATCCTCCAACGCTCGTAGCTCATCGTCAAAGAGGTGGAGCTTGGCACGCTCATCATCAAGCTCAGCCTGAACCGTGTCATGTGTCTCAGTCACCTGAGCCTTTTGCTTGACGAGATCCTCAATATCCTTTTGCTGCGCACTAATACCGACCTCGACTTCTTGCAGCTGCTCTCGAGCAGCAGACAGATCGAAACCCGCTTGCTCAGCATCAAGTTGAGCGTTTTGAAGCTCCTTTTGGAGTGTCTTGACTGCAGCAGTATTCTTGCCAAGACCAGCTCGTAGCTTGTCAAGCGCCTTCTGGAGCTCGACGAGCTTGGCGTCCTTGTTGTTGTCGAAGTCCTTCATGTCCTGTTCGATGGTCTTGACATCGGCGCTAGCCTTTGCTTGCCGGGCCTTGGCCTCAGTGATACTCTCTTTTAGCTCTGCGATGGTTGACTTCATGTTCTCGACTTCCTGGATGATGGAAGAGGAAGAGTTGCCGCCGATCTGCTCCTCGGCGAGCTTGATCTCGTGAGTCTTCAAGTCCAGATCTTGCTTGATCCTGCGGGCTTGGTCAAGCTTGGCCTTTTCGGATGAAATTCTGCGCTGGACCTCCTTCAACGAGTGTTCAGCCTCGCTCAGCTGGCGGGTCAGGCTGTTGAGCTTCTGAAGAAGAACTAGAACGCCGCTTGAGTTGGGCGAACTTCCACCAGACAAGGTACCCGAGGGATCGTATGCATCACCCTCAAGAGTGATACTCCTCATGCGTACGTTGGGATCAAACGTGACTCTCTTCGCCGTGTCTGCATCGGCACAGATCAAGGTGTTGCCGAATACATATTCCATCGCCGCAGAGACCTCGTTGTCATACCCGACTAGAGTCAGAGCCAGGTTGACCTTGCCTGGAGCAATTTTTTGAGCTGTGGCGATGGTTTGAGCTGATGCCTTGAAGGCGGCAATCTTGTTGAGTGGAATGATGGTCACTCGCTTCCGCAGCTTTCCCCTCTGCAGTAGTTGCGTGCCCGTCACCTCGGTATCGACGACCACGTTGTAGAGGCGACCTCCAGCACATATCTCCAAAGCAGTACCGGCTTGTGTGTGCTGCTTGTCCAGCGTGAAGAGCTGAGCTATCAACCCCTTGACCTTGGACCGGTCAAAGTTAGGCACAGGATCGGCGTAGTTGAACTCGGTGTTGGCAACCCGGCGTTTCAGCGTGTCCGACTCTTGTCTGAGGTTTCTGACCGTTTGTTGCAGCTCAGATTCTTGCTTGTACATTTGCTCTTCCTGGCCTGGCTCAAAGCCCAGACGGCTGAGCTCCTTCTCCAGCTTTTGTGCCTGGATCTTTAGCCCGTCAAGGTCTCGCAAAAGATCAGCGTTCTGCTCCTTCGCCTTCCTTGCTCGGGGCTCTTCTTCCTTGACACGCTTCTCTAGATGCGATATCTTGATCTTGGCTTGCTCTTGTTCTGTCGCTGCTGCTGTAGCACGGTTCTTGGCATCCTGGAGCTGACCTTGATAACCATTCTCCTGGCCGTCCTTGGAAGCGACACCGGTTTGTAGTGTCTGAAGAAGCTCTTCTTTGGACTCTGCATCCTTGTTCTGCTGCTCAAGGTCGTTCTTTGCAGCATCATATGTGGCTTTGGCGTTCTCGAATGCCAACGTCTTTTCTTGCAGGGTGGCCTCCAACTCGGCAACAGTCTTTTCCATCGCCTCCTTCTTCTCCTTTTCCTCTGCTAAACTGGATTTCTTCAGGTCGAGAACAGTGGCCAGTCGCACAAGTTCATTTGAATGCTTCTTGGCAGCCTCTTCCAGTGCTTGGGCCTTGCCACCCTTTCGAAGTTCCTTGTCTCTCTGAGAGCGCACCTTCTTGACGTCTTCTTCGAGGTGGGAGATTTCGCTTCGCAAGCGAGCTGCCGACTCCTCCAAATCACGCTGCCTTTGCTTCTTTCCCTCAAGGTCTGCTGCTGATTGTCTCAGCTTCTCTTGGCATCTGACATAGTCGTATGCAACAACCACTCTGGTCAGCCGCTCGAGGTCGTTTTGTGTCTGTTGAAAGTCGAGGAAGGCTCGCTTCTCTGTTCGTAGTTTCTCGAGCTTGGGTTCGATCTCGTCCTTCAAAAGCTCTCGAAGCTCCCCTAACTTCATCTCCTTCTTCGCCATTGTTTTCAAGGCCTTGTCTCGGCGATCCTCAAACATTCTTGTTCCTGCAGCTTCCTCAATCATGGCTAGGATTTCCACAGCCTTCATGTTGAGGACCTTTGTGATACGTCCCTGCATAATGAGGAAGTTGGGGTTGTTGATATTAAGTTGAACGGATTGGAAAAGATTCTGCACCGTTTGCTGTTGCGCTCGGTGACCGTTGATGAGGTACTTGGAGGTTCCTCCGAGAACGATCTGGCGAGTCACACTGATTGTGGCATATTCTTCGAATCCAATCGGGGATTTTTTAGTTTCTCGGTTGTCGAAAACGATTGTGACGCTGGCTTTGGTAACGCCGGCTTGACCGCGCTTGTAAATCAAGTCCTGCGAGTTGTTAGTTGAGAAGGATGAGGGGTGTTGGGCTGGCTTGCCTGTAGGTTTTGCGCTCGAACAGTAGACATGTTGGTAATTCCGAGAACAAAGCAAATGGCATCGAGGATATTTGATTTCCCACTGCCGTTAAGGCCAGTGATTGAGTTGAAGCTCTCATCCCTGGGAGCGTTAGCTGGGGCTGTCGAGTTGTTTGGGCTGCATTATTTACCATCCCGAAATGACCGTACGCACTGCGTACGACTTGAAGCCCTGAGCAAAAGGTTAATAACTGCAGAAAATTGCAAGGCTCGTCGAGAATGACAGCTTACGTCAATAATCACTTCAATAACCCTCATCTTGGTTGAGGCTGAAGGCTCACGGCTGCTTTGAGTTGCTGTTGCTTGGTTTCGTCGCTCCGCATCTGAGGGGACGCGATAGCAAGCCAAAGTAAACAATAATGGGGGGTAACGATAAGCGCCATGTCACGTGCAGATCTCAGATCGGTACGTGCCCATGGTGCCCACTGGACGGAAACGCGCTTTCCATTTGGAGTCGAGGGCCTGTCCCACTTTAAGTTGTTGTTGTTAGCGCCTGCCCTGCCCGGACCCAAAACAAACAGAGCCACCATCCAACTCCAAGCTCTCTCTGCGATCAACCAAGCTCTTTACATATCCACCATTTTAATTGTTTCCCGACTCGCAAGCCCGATGAACTTGTAATTCGCCATACACGACTCTAGTCGAATTTCATCTTTTCTCCTTACCGCGCGCGCCTTCTTGCAACCGACACAATGGCGGCTATGCGAGGACCGCGCATCCCAACTGGTTCTGCGGCGTGGGTCGCCGACGAGCGCGCTTCTGCCCTCCAGATCGTTGATGTCGAGGTCGACGAGTTCACATACGCTGCTCACAATGAGTTCTCGTGGCTCAACGAGCACATGGCTGGTATCTTCAGCGAGAATGAAACGTACGCGTTTCCCCTCTTTGTTCTGGTCGCGCCTACTAACATGGATACCCTTCAGCAATATCGCAGAGACGTTCAAGACACCTGGTAAACTACGTGGCAAGACGCCCCGAACCGTGCGCAAGTTGAATCCCGCAGAGCCAAGAGTCGTAAGTGTCTACGCCGAGCCTGGCTTGATGATAATTGCTAATGAACGGTAGCCATTGTCGGATGTTTTCGGTGGCACACCTAGCAGTTCAGCCAACCGCTTGGCCCATCATCTCAGAGCTCACACACCTCAGCTCCAGAAGGAGTCATCGATTCCTCCTCCTTCTCCCTCGCCTCGGCGTCACGCCCCCTCACCACCGAAGGCGATATTGCCGTCTCCTGAAAAGACGTTCCGGATCGCCCAGGAGGACCAAACCGTGAATCACGTCGAGCACATTTCCTCAGACAATCATGTCGACGAACCCATGGAGCAAGAGAAAGACCCGCTACCACAGCCAAGTCACAGCCTATGACACAGGATTCTGGCTATTATGGAAGCCAGGACATCAACTCTACAACTGTTGATCCTCTCGCCCAAGAAGATGCCTCCATGATTGACCCACAACAATCGACGAACCTGTCACTGTTCCCGCCGAGTCGAGCCCTCTGCATTCTATTGTTCAAGATGAACCCGCGATTACATCACCCGCCAAGACGCAGCAGACAACAACCGAGCCCCAGGAGCCCGAAGAGGCATCCCCCGACGACGCCCGTTCCCAATCCGACGGTTCTAGCCCGATGCGCCCAGGCTTCCGCAAGAGCAGCCTCAACTTCCCATCTCTTCCGGCTCGAGAGCCTCTGACAGCAGGAAAGAGTGGTGGCCCTAGAGCATCTCGGACCAGCCATCTCGACTTTAAGAGGACCAGTTACCTCGGCAGGCATACGGGAGGAAAGAGTCTAGGTAACTACGCAAGACAAGATGCCTCCGACGAAGAGGATCGCGACGACATGGATGTGGACGATTTTCCTACGGTACCCGCTCAACAGCCAGACAATGCCGAAGACCTTGCCGTTCACCACAACAAGACATATACCCAGATGCTACAGGATCGGATAAACGTGCTTGGAAAATCTCAGCCCAACGGTAGCCGACCATCGAAATCGATTCACAGCCTGACAAACTCTCAGCCCGTCCCTGCGTCCCAGCCTGCCCCAGAGCCGAAATCACCATCGCCTAAGAAACTTGAAACTGCAACAACTCCTGGTGCTTTCCCCGAGGACGACGATGATGACTGGATTGATCCTCCAGCTGCTGAGCCAGCTGAGGACACAGAATCTGCTTCAAGGCCCACGCTTTCAAAGAGCCATTCTGCCGACGTAATGGAGGGAATCCATGGAAAGGACACCGTTGGGTCTCTGGGAGACTTGGACATGGAGGAACGAGCAAAGACGCAATCGCCTACTCGAGCCGCAGCAACCCTTCAGCGACCCAACATTCTTGGACATGGAAAATCTGTGTCAGTGCCTGCTGTTCCACTTGTAAGCTCGCTGGAGAAGCAAGATGCTAGTCCTCATAAGAAGACTGTCTCAGTTTCGAATCCTTCTGTCATGATGGCGACTGTGCCCGAGTCTGGTGTTTCTCAGACTCCCACCAAATCGCCCTCACGGCGGTTCCGCGACAGCCCCTTGAAGCAAGTCAAGAACAAGCTATCGTCTGTTCTTACCATGTCCAAGGGGCTCCTGATCAGCAGTGCAGCGGCCAGCGCCGAGGGCAAGTCGTCGATACTCTCACCATCCACAACCCGCCTGGGACTCTACCCGAACTTGTCTTCGGAAGCAGCCCTCCGCAAACCTAGCGCGGATGCACTCAGGAACGGCAGCCCTGTTGCTGAACGACAAGCCAGCCCAACTCGACCTGTTGCTAAGCGCACCCGGGCTTCCACGGAACGTGAGAAGGAGGACAAGCGCCGAGAGAAGGAATCCAAGTTCCAAGCCGAGCAAATGGACAAGCTTGAGAAGGAGCGAGAAAAGGAGCGCGAGAAGGTCCGCGTCTTCAGCAAGGAACAGGAGAGGATTGCGATCATGGAAAAGCAACTCGCCGCCAAAAAGGAGAACGAGCCTCCTGCCGCTAAGACTACGCCCAAGGCCACCCGGTCTAGCCCTCGCAAGGCCAAGCCGTATGAGACAGAAGCAAAGGCCACTGATCATGATGTGGATATGGTCGATGCCCCTACCATGGTGCCTCCTCCCTCCGCCTCGCGGTCGGTAGGACCCGGCCAACCTCTTCGTAACAAGGAACTCAGGAGACCTATGAAGCCAGGAAAGGAAACCCTTGCCAAGACGAAGCAGGCTCCCACTGTTATCCGGGTGAACACCGGTTCGCAGCATTCGCAGTACCATCCCGCCAGCAGCTCCATGTCTGCTAGTTTCCAAGATCATGGTGCTTCGACAAGCTCTCAACCAAAACAGCAACTGGCGAGCAAGGCGAGCAAGGCTTCGCTTCAAACAAAACCCTCTATCCCAGCTCTTAATGCTTCGGTAGGATCAACTGGTCGTCCTCGGGCAATTGATCTGGCAGCAAAGAAGAAGGAGCAGGATGATCGCGAGGCGCAGCGCCGGCGCGATGCGAAGGCTGAGATGGACAGGAAGAGAGCGGCTGCGAAAGAGGAAAAGAAGAGGCAGGAACAGCTTCAACGACAAGCGGAAGAGCAGCGTAAGCGTGAGCAGACGGATGCAAAGAAGAATGCTCAGCGCCAGGCAGCTATCGAGAAGGCCAAGAAGACGCCGGCACCCCCTCCGGCTGTCCGAACACAGCCGAACGGCCCTCCTGACTACAGTCTTGGACTGGACAAATCCAGCTCAGTCCAGCGAGGGGATGGCCCTCCACGACCCCCATCTCGTATGAACTCGGGCATTCATAGGTCTCAAGAGGACATTGGGCGTCCTGTCAATACGGTCTTGTCGACTGCTTCCAAGTCAAAGAGGCCCCTTGGCCAAGATGGCAACGAGGATGGACCAGCCAGACATGCTCCCTCCCGCGGCCCTCAATATCAGGCCAAGGATGCGAAGCGCCGCCGAACGAGCGATGAGTTTGCTGACGAGCTGGACTTTGATCACCCCCCGAACATCAAAGGACCACCTCTTCGCCCATCGAGTACCCTTAAGAAGGTAAGACATGGCGACAGCTATCTCAATACTAGAATCAAGGCTGACCATAACCAGGACATGCAGACGAAGAACATGATGAGCGGCTATGTCTCTCAGAACACTGTGCAAACCCTGTTCAAGACTGGTGTCGCGCAGCACCCAGGCCAAGCCAAGGGAGGCAACCCCTTGGATATGGCCCAAATTCACAAGGGGGCGATTCCGTTTGCCCCCAACCCCAATCCTGCAGGACCTTCGTACAAGACGCCAGCTCGCCTCGGTGGTGTCAATGGACCCAAGTCAGTGGCCAAGTCTGCACAACGATCATCGCCGCGATTCCAGAACCCCGAGACTGTGGAGCTTCCTGAAATTCAGACTGATGATGAGGACGACGATGATGAGGACGGGCATGCCGTCACAGGCGCAGCCTGGACTGACTCCCCTGACCTCCGTCGAGTTGTAATGCGACAGGAGGTGATGGATCCGTCACAAGTCTTTGGTCCGACGGCCGCTCTGAACATGGAGGAAGTCTTCCACCAGAACAAGGAGAGATTTCACAAGTTCCGTGCTCGCACTTCTAGCGCCAATTGGAGCGGCCTTGACCGTCTTACCGAGGATGATATCCGAAAGGATATGGCAGCCAGAGACAAGTTGAGACGGGAGGGTGGATGGTCGTACGAGCTGAGCAGAGACGTGATGTAACGGTCTATCAAAGTGGATATGAACACACTTACGATGTATTAGAGGGGAACAAGAGGAGTGGCAACAGAAGCCACCGGACAAAAGGGAACCGGACAGGGACTGAATGAGTTGTTTTTGCATTGCGATGGATGTTACAGGCGACAAATTGTGCATTTCCCATGGACGGAACAGGAGAGAGTAACTTGTATTTTTTGTGTTTGGCGAATGGCGAAAAGGGAATCGGGAGGGCAATTGGTGTTGTTGGATTTATCACGTCTCCCTAGGTACTTACTGTATCGTACGTACTTGGGCATCCGAGGACAGATATTCTGTACCGTTGAGCTGGTTGAAGCGACTGGATGACGCTACTGCGACACTGATGATGCAGTATGCAATAGAGATTACACACACTCCAATATCTGCACACCACACATGTGAAGGACGAATGGTTCCGTTCCTGGTGAAGAGAGTTACGAGAGGTCGTTGCATTTTCCCCACTCTAAACAGCCTCATTGGAACGCTAACCTTATCATGGATGGAATCCATGGGCCCGGCTTTCGGCCTCCGTGTTGGCTCAACAGTTTTTTTTTCTGGGCTGGGCGGGCTCTCTCGCTTTCACATGTCAGACCCAGACTCGGGATGGGACGGGGCAGATTTGACATGGGATGGAAGCTAGAAAATGATAAGTTTGGATTGGGTTGGCCACTGCACGCGCTGCGGTTCATGCAATGAATGCCTGTGCCTGCTCATGCTCGCCTCGTGCCTTTTTTTTATCGCTTGTTTCATGAAAGGCTTCTTTTCTCTACCCTTTCATGCCCAAGTTTCTCTCCTTTCGCTCACCTGTTGACCTTGACCCGACCCTGGTCACGAGAGTTTGCTCACCAGGGGCTTCAACATACTCACTTCTCTTCTCACTTCCTACACCATGACGTGGACGTCTAGGCTGTAGATTTGTCTCATTTCATTCTCGGCATCTATCCTTTCACTTACCTCGACTGGACTGAAGCACGCAATCAGCTCTTTTGCTCTCGCACCCGACGACCATGGTGTCCCACATCAGATCATTTGCGCCGGCGTTCGAGGAGGTCAAGATCGCTCAGATCACCGAGAGCAGGATCTCCAACGTGGTCGCCATGCTTCCTGTGTCGCTTCAATCAGGCCCGATCCGCTTTCTTCGTCGCAGCATCAGTCTTCACACCCTCCGCCCAGGCGTCGTAGTCCCCGCTGCGCAGTCAAAGCCTCGACCTCTCTCAGAAGCTGATGCCGCAGCTCTCAATGCTGAGCCGCTTGAGACCGGCATCCTGACGAAGAGGGATGAGCCTCAGTATACGGAAGCCGAAGCTGCGCGCTCGCAGGGGATGAGTCGGGTTCTCTATTCGGAAACCAAAGACGATGAGCAGGTTGTTAGAGCCGCGTCTGGCATTCACTGGAAGTTTGCACGGCAGGGTACACTTGCTCTTTTCGTCTGATCTAACTGATATCGCAAGCTGACCCGTCTGCATAGGGACGAATCTCGTCAACATCTCGATAGATGGGGGCAGGCCCGCTGTGACAGAGGAGGACGTCACCTTTGAGCGCAAGGCCTTTGTTGACGGCGTGACCTATCTCCTTAAAGCTCTACCGCAGGACCTCGATGACTGTGAGCTGAAACGGGTGCAAAGCGCTCTACCGCAAGAGGTCAACCCACCGAATCTAAACCGAGGCCAACTACAAACTAGCTCGAGCCGAGCCGGCCATAGTCGAAAGCGTTCGATCCTTCATCGCGGAGTCCAGATGACTGTCGTCAACCTGATCTTCTTCCTCAGCTTCCTGATGCCATACCTGTTGTATCTCATACGATGTGCTGCGAGACTGGAACGGAAATACAAGATATCTGAGGTAGTTGTTGGTCACGGCATCGACTTTGTCAACTCGATCGGGAAGCAGAGCGCCTCTTTGACCGAGACGATAGGCCAGATGAACGACGGCAAGGTTGGACAAGCTCTTTTGGAGGCGTTCGTGTGGACTGTAGATGGGGTGACACAGGGCATCTCTGATGGTCTTGGCGAGGGTCTCTCAATCGTGGGGTCCAGGTCAGTCCAGGTCGCTTAGAAGGAAGACCTCGTACGGCCAAACAATATGGTAAATTTAGACATAGACGTTGGAAACCGGGAACATAGAAGTTGCCTTTGGTCGTCGACAAGCACTGCGACGCGGCGATATGACATTCATGAATTGATTAACATACATGACGGTTCTACTCTAGCCAGCCAATGACATGTGAGACGTTTCGACTCAAGCTGTCTCTCTGCCTGAGGTACCGAAACAAAGGGTCTTTCCTTACATGAATCTTCCGGTGCCCCACGTGACGGATGGAGCGGACCTACCGTCCAAGCCTAAGAAAAAGAACCCACTTAGCCGATAAGAGATTGTGAGAAAAATTCCCTTCCGCCCTCAGCGACGCGATTATCGCCTCCAAACCTCCCATACATTAATTTTTTCCCCTCTCCTCCCCTCCGTCGTCTTCAATCCGTCCTTCCTTGTTTGCAATCATCTGTGGCATTGTCTTTTCTGTCCCTGTCGCACTCAGTCACAATGTTCCGAACAAGCCTCCGGCGCTGCGCCAACCAGGCCAGGACAGCCGCCGCTGCTGCCCTCATCTCTCAAACTCGAGCCGCATTGCCTGTCGCCCGTCGTCAGGTTCTGTCCGCCCAGTCCTCAATCGCCACCTTGAACAAGATCTCTTTCATCTCCCGAGCGTACTCTGCTGAGGCCACTGCTCAGGCCTCTGAGCCCACCAGCTCAGCGCCTGCTGAGGAGCCCGCAAGGTTCTCCGACCTTGAGGGTGTCGACCAGGCTCTTCTCAGGGCCATCGTTGATGGCATGAAGTATGAGACTATGACTCCTGTCCAAGCCAAGACAATCATGCCTGCTCTCAAGGGCACTGATATGTGAGTATCGTAACCGCCGCCTCGAGATTTCGCAGACTAATTCTTTTAAAGTGTCGCACAAGCCAAGACCGGTACCGGAAAGACGCTTGCCTTCCTGTTGCCCCTCCTGCAGAGAATGATCAACGAGGACCCGACACTCGCCAACAGAGGTGCCAGACGTGAGGCCCGATCTGACGATATCCGTGGCATTATTCTATCTCCTACTCGAGAACTCGCCGAGCAGATTGCCGTCGAGGCCCGCCGATTGACTGCCAACACTGGCCTCGTTGTCCAGTGCGCTGTTGGCGGCACTGATAAGCGTCAGATGCTTATGCAGACCCGCCGACAGGGCTGCCACCTTCTGGTTGCCACTCCTGGTCGTCTCAATGATCTGCTCCAGGACCCCCGAAGCAACATTGAGGCGCCTAACCTGGCGGCTCTGGTCCTTGATGAGGCTGATCGAATGCTTGATACCGGTTTTGAGAGGGAGCTCAATGAGATCCAGAGCCAACTCCCTAGCCCCCGCGACAAGATTCGCCAAACCATGCTTGTTTCCGCCACTATCCCCGACTCTGTCATTCGCCTGGCCCGTACCATGGTCCGCGCCGATGATTTTGAATTCGTCCAGACCATCCCCGAGAACGAGTCCTTGACTCATGACAAGGTTCCCCAGCACATTGTCCCAGTCTCCGGCTGGACCCACGTCTTCCCCTCGCTCTTTGAGCTGATTGACCGTGAGACTGCCAAGTCGTTTGAGGACCCCAATGCCCGCCCTTTCAAGGCCATTGTCTACTTCAACACCACCAGTCTCGTTGAGCTTGCTGGCGAGATGGGTTTCCACCGACAGCGAAACTCTCGTGCCCGGGGCGCTCACCCTCTGCACACCTACGTTATGCAGTCCAAGCTCACCCAGTCGCAGCGACAGAAGGCCGCCGACATGTTCCGTGGTGCCAAGTCTGGTGTTCTGTTCTCGTCAGATGTCACGGCCCGTGGAATGGATTTCCCCGATGTCACTCACGTCATTCAGGTGGATACTCCTCGAGACCGCGAGTCTTACATCCATCGTCTTGGACGAACTGGTCGACAGAACAAGGAGGGTGAGGGTTGGTTGATCATCCCATTCTTCCGTCGGGAGTGCTCGCAAGCTTCTGTCCGGTCTCCCTATCAAGCAGAACAACTCCCTCGAGTGCTGAAACTGATGTCGAGGGTGGTGAGACCACTCCTGCTCACAAGGATACCCGATCAATCTTTGGTCATGCCTCGCCGACTCCTTTCAAGCACATACGCTTCCATGTTTGGTGTTTCCACTGACAAGGTTACCCTGGCTGAGGATGTCAACAGCTGGACCCAACATGGCTGGGGCTGGGACGCCCCCCCCTATGTCTCGCCTGTTTGGGTCAACAAGATGGGCTTGTCCCGTGCTCGGGGCATGAATGTCAGGGCGAAGGATGACTTTGACGCCGGAGAAGATCGACAGTTCCGCGGAGGTGACCGAGGCGGCCGTGATCCCTTCGACGCCATGTCAAGGGATGCCCGCCGGGACGACTCCCGATACCCTCGTTCTGGTGGTTCTGGTCGTTCTTATAATAGCCGTGGCCGCACTGGTGGGCGCGACAGCCGTGGAAGCCGTGGATCTTCCTACGGATCTTCCTTTTAAGGGAAAGGGTAATGGGTGACTGTGACGTGAAAATGTAACAATACCAAAACGACGATGGACTGAACTGTTGGATGATTTGTACTTGTACTGGGGCATGTTCGGGATGGATTCGCATGTATGATATGGAAAAAAGGGGGTTCGGCTTGTTTTTTTTAGACATGATGAAGGCGTCATATATGTGGTTTTCGTCCACGACAACTCTACTTAAGAAATGATTCTAATCCCAACAAGACTGATATTTTGTGTGTATGTGATTGTCTTGCTATTATATCCGCGACTTGTCCTCCCCGCTATGTGTGACATCTAATAGATGTCTACATACCATGAGCATTTATAGCCATTGACATTTCTCGACAACGGCAGCACCGCCAAAGACAGCCAGCCCAACGCCCGATCCAAACTCCCAGTCAACAAACGCCAAGTTTATACATGTCGGTCTGCTTCTTGATCACGGTATTCGCTGGCCCATGAGCATGTTAGCATCCCACAGTAACACCCGCTCATCCCAGCCTACAGAGGCGACCCAACCACCCATTCCGAAGAGACACCAGTCAACTCCAGTGACAAACTCGGTATGACGGTTCATGATGCCCACCTGGTTGCCTATTGAGGGACCCATGGCTGGGTTCTGCGGTTGGTTAGACCCGTCGTTCCAGAGGCGGACCGTCATGTCGTAGCTGGCGCTGATAAGGGTATCGCTTGCATGAGGACTCCACGCCAGCCTCCGAACGGCGTATTCATGCCCTTGCATGACGGACAGCGGACCGGCGGCGGGGTTTCGGATGTCAAACGTTCGCAGGACCCTGTCTACGCCGCCCGTGGCGATGACGGTATCTCTGTACTTGTTCCAGTCATGAGTGAGGATCTCGGAGGGTTGGCTCGGGGCGCTTATGGGCGAAGGTTGCAGGGGAGGTGCATGAACAGGTATGGTTGTTGTAAGGTGATACTTGGCAGAGGATGGCGTTCGGAGGTCGAAGATGCGGAGATGCGAGTCGGAGGATACGGCAGAGATCAGGGCGGGGTTGGAGGGGCAGAAAGATGCGCTGTAAGTGCAGTTTCCGATGGGGAGCGTCTTTATAGATTGGTTTCGCGTTGGCGACCACTATCGAGTATGATTAGAGGCATTGTTCGTTACAGCGAAACAAGTCGGAACTTACAATCTTGATTGTTCCGTCCCAGGAGCTTGAAATGAAGGTGTCCTTGGTCACTGGACTCCAGCAGACTGAGAAGGCTTCCCTCTTGTGCTCGTGAAAGTTCATGACGGGGAAGTCGTTGACGCCTAGGTCAAACAGCTTCAGCGATCCATCTCCGCAGGCGACAATCAGCTGGTTCTCGTTGATCTCGGACCAGGCCAGGTCGTAGAGCGCATCGTTGGTATCGAAACTGCGGCGCGAAAGAGCGTCAGTTACCCATTAACGACCCAATCGACGTCGAATGTTACATACGTCTTTTCAACCTGCACGCCCTGAGCCGTCAGGCCGAGCGTGAATACACGACCATTGCCCACGATGCCAAAGTTGGCCGACGTCGCGACGGCGATGCGTGAGTCGTAGTACGGCGAGTACTTTACGGCGTAGGGGTTGTAACCCTGCGTGCGAAACTCTAGCATGGCAGCCATGATGCCGTAGGGGTGTCTTCTGGGACAGGTCGCATCGATATAAGGAGGGTTTATTCACGGCAGTGCGACCACCGTCGAAACCTCCTCTCGAGACCTCAAGCAGAGGGGAGGTCGTATTGACATGTGCCTCGGTAATGCGCCGAGCCGCGGGGTGCGTGAGCCCATGCGTCTATCGATGCGATGCGTCATCAACGGGTCGGTGCATTAATCGAGGTGAGTATCACGTGCTCTCGCGTTGAACAGATTTCGCGCCACCGCGCCCTTTCAGCCTGGACATTTGACAAGCAGAATCAATCCATCTTTGGACGTGGATTTTGCAGAATGCCACCGCGTGTGCTGTTGTATACTGCTGAGATGAACAGCAGGTGGTTCTGATTACGCTATTGAGACTATGAAAGCATTTCTGACACGTCCTAAACGGAAAGCTTCCCCGCCTCAACCGGACAAGACAGAGCCGGAGGAACCAACAGAGGTCAAGTTGGCACTCTTGTCATCTCTACATCCAACTTTTGAGCAGGAAGACTTGTTGGATATTCTGCTGGCCCATGATGGTTCCGTCTCTGAAGCGTCCGCTTCCCTCAAGGTTCTGCCCCAGGTGAAGAAGGGCAGTCGGGTCATTGGATACCAGCAGTCCCTGAAGCAGTATGCGTCGCCAAGTAGCTCAAGCTCACTGGCTACGTCGCCGGTGAAGAAGAAGCTCAAGTCGAAGAAAGGCAGCACGCTGCACCTCTACGACCCGGAGGACGTCGCAGAGCACACGCCATGCACCATTATCCACAACTTCCTCCCGTCTGAAGAGGCCAACGAACTTCTGAAGGAGCTTTTGGAGGAGGCAAAGACATTCGAACAACCACCCTTTCAGTTATTTGAGAATATTGTCTCAAGCCCGCACACGTCGAGTTTCTTCGTTGAGAGTTACGACGAGATCCGGCGGACAAAGACCGACTATCATTACAACGGGGCTAGACTGACGGTAACTCTCCTTTTCCTCAACCACATCAACCCCGTATCTAACTATCAGGTACCCAGGATGTACGGCGGATCACACCACAGCTCCTCAAGGTGAAACCCAAGGTTCAAGAAGCCGTCAACGCCGAGATTCAGAAGCGGATCAAGACACGTTACCCAGGGGGTAAGAAGCTCAAGTATCAGCCGCCAGAGGACTGGATTCCCAACTCGGCTATTGTCAACAATTACCGCGGTCCGCAGGAGAATGTTGGCTGGCACAGCGATCATCTGACATATCTCGGTCCTAGAGCGGTTATTGGGTCCGTCTCCCTCGGTGTCGCCCGCGAGTTTCGAGTCCGTCGGATAATACCAAAGGACAGCGATAAAAAGCCCGTTGAGGATGCAGATGCCGAGGGCCAGATATCCATCCACCTCCCTCACAACTCACTTCTGGTGATGCATGCCGAAATGCAGGAGGAGTGGAAGCACTGCATCTCGCCGGCCTTGTCGATAGATCCCCATCCAATCTCAGGGGTAAGTCGCATCAACATTACCTATAGGGATCACCGCGACAATATGCATCCTCGACTCACGCCCAGGTGTTCATGCAAGGTCCCCTGCGTACTCAGGGTGGTAACCAAGAAGAAGGAGAACTTTGGCAAGTACTTTTGGATGTGCTATGCCGGCAACGTGCCTGGCAAGGACAGCTGCGGCTTCTTTCAGTGGGCCGAGTTTGACGATGATGGGAAGCCTTTGTTTAAGAAGATGGATCAAAAGACTTCATGAATATTATAATGCATGGACAACTATGTTTTCGTCTCAGGGATATCCATGCATGCCCATGTTCTCCTCGCCCATAGCGCAGTTATGACTATCATGAACATGATCAGCGGCTCCATCACAACAAACCACCATTTTATTATTCAATACCTTCCAAGATCTATCCCTTTAAGTCTCCTTGCCTATACCGTCCTATCTATGCATTTCCTCTCACCAATCCCCATTGATCCACCAAGTTGCCCATTCAGAGCTGCCCCTTTTGATCTGCCCTACTTCTTGGTAGAAACCCGCATATACTTCAACAATGCCAGACAGAAAGCAGCAGAAACATACACGGCCCCAGCAAACATCTGCACCCGAAGATAAGGGTACTTGTCCGCCTCGCTATCCCTTAGTTTCACGGCGATGGCCTCTGCCACAGCGGTAGGAGGCCCCAATACCAACCATAGGATCCCCAGGGCACTCGACATGTTACCAAGGCCAACAACCTCTGCCGCCAACGGAGCCGCCGTTGCCCACAGAGTCCCGGCTACCAGCCCAATTACCATGGCGAAGAAGCAGAGCGCCACCATGGACTTTGCAAAGACCCAGAAAACAAAACAGAAAAAGCCTGATAAAAAGGTGGCAGCCATGGCAACGTTGAACCTCCCAAGCTTGTCGCTAAGAACCCCGACTCCAGGTCGGCCAAAGGCTTGACCGAGGTTCAGGAGTGCGCTGATGATACTGCCTTGATGCTGTGTCAAGCCTATGGCAACGGAATAACTCGAAAGACTGAATAGCAGCACCACGTATGCCATGCTGCTCAGGAAGGCCCATGCCAGAAGGATGTTGTACTGCATATTCCGGAGCACAGAGAATCGCAACGCAGCGCCCTTGGATCTGTGTTTGTCCTTAGGCGGGAGACGAAGCAGGCTTCCGCATGTGAGGTTTACAGCGAAGCATATAATCCCAAGGATTCGCATGGTCCATGGAAAGTCCAGCCGGGGAATCATGGCCCCTGTCGCCAACGAATATGTAAGACCGCCAATCCCAGAACCAGCAGCCGAGATTCCATTCGCAAGGCTTCGACGTTTTTCGAACCAGTGAGAGGTCACCCCCACGGAGCCTATGAAGCAGAGGCCCATGCCGATGCCGAAGCAGATGCCCTGGGAGAGGAATAGTTGCCAATTTCTCCCGACAAAGGACGTTGTTATCAGCGAGACCGCTTCAAAGACTGCCCCGATGACAATGGTCACACTTATACCGCAGTGATGTACCAGAAAGGTCGCTAGGGGAGAAACAAGCATGGCACATGCGATACTGAGGCCGCCGACAAAAGCGTAATCAAGCGCGGTGGTGCCGGGGAAGGTATGGTCGGAGAGATAAAAGGCGAGGATAACACCGTATGCCTGTTCACTGCTTGTTAGACACTATATCAAGGATGAGGAGGGGACCTTAATACACTATTGATACCCCAAGTATGGGCATTAATCAGGAAAGTTGCAGCAACGCATACCCAGCCGTATCCTCCCTCAGGGGAGCCCTCCGGGTCTTCTTGGTCTTGAATATCTGGGTAACAGCGATCCATTGCACACGACATCTCTTCAAGTTCGGTCGAAGATAAGGTCGAGCGACTGTCACCGGGAAGAGTTGGTTCAGACATTGTGTAAGAATTATTCAGATCGGTCGCAGGCGTAGGAGGTTCGGTTGCGTTTCAAAGAGCCGTTCGAAGACGAGGGAAAGAAGTGTAAAGACCAGTCTATGATTTCTTGCCTGTATCAATCAGTCGCTCTGGCTTGGGCAGGGTCCTCTTAATGTATCCTCTCACAGAAACACTTACACCGGTCATCTCGGCCCCGGGTGGCCGAGTTGATACCAAGTCCATCGCCGGGAGGCCCCACTTATCTCCGGCGGCGATTTCATTGGCCAATGGTCCGTGGCCAATGAACGCCGCCGACCCGGACCCTCGGGGCCGAGAGGGCCGAAGCCGACATGCCTTTGAGATCAGATTACGGGGATAATGGAAACTTGGAGATCTCCAAGTGATTGAAAAGAAAACTCGTCAGTATAAATCATGGCTCAGCTAAAGGACAGTGCAGTTGACCGAGGTTCTCCTCACGAGTCTCCCCAGTCCCAGGCTTCGGCGGAGCATCGCCGGCAACACCGGTCCTGTGTCAATTGTTACCAACGCAAAGTGCGATGCAACAGGATACTACCATGTACTCCCTGTAGTCGTGCCGGGCTTCAATGCGTGTATCCGACCACAGCACGGGCTGCTTCGAACAAAGCACCGTCATTGCAGGATATTTCGGACCGCCTGGAACGACTCGAGAGTCTTCTGCTGGAAACACTGGGCAGGAATAGTGCTGAACATGCCCCAGCCCCAAAACAGGAGACTCAGGCCCAAGGATCCCAGATACAAGAGGCTCGTTCCGTACCCGTGCCTCCCACCAAGCCGACCTATTTGAATGATGTCAGCTCCAGACCATGGGAAGCTCTGCTGCAAGCTGGTAATCGGGCTCACTATGTTGACAACACAAACCTGCTTGACCTATTTCAAGATGCAAGCCACCCAGTATCAAGAGCTTAGATATGCAGGGGTACTGACGCTTTCCCAGGAAGACCGAATCAACCCCCCTGAACTCGATGAAGTGCAGGAGAGCGTGCCTGGTTCATCCAGCGGGTTGAGCCTTGCCCTCGGTTTATCACCCATGGATCTCGATTTAGGCACTGACCCAGATCGCCTGCACCCAGACGCACGGCTCGCTCTGCGATTATGGACAGTGTACGCAGAGAGAGTAGATCCAGTCCTCAAGATCCTCCATATTCCAACCGCACAATCGGCCATGATCGCCATGATTTCAGGGCCAAAGCAGACTAACCACTCTCTCGAGGCACTGGCATTTGCAGTCTACTATGCTGCTGCTACCAGCTTGTCCGAAAATGAGATGTCGACGATCTCAGTAGACTCTCGGCAGGGGTTCCTTCAGAAGTGCAAGCTTGGACTGAACCAGGCCATCACAAGGGCTGATTTTCTGAATGAGCCAAATCTGACGACGCTGCAAGCATTGGCTATTTTTGCAGTAAGTTTGTCTTGGGCGAATTTTCTATCCGAAGCTGACATTAGAAGACGTGTCTCAGGGTTCATGACAACAGCCGCGCCGTCTGGGTGCTCATTGGAACTGCGATCCGGCTAGCACAGTCCATTGGGATTCACCGAGACGGTGCCTCGCTCAAGCTGGATCCTTTCGAGAGCGAGCTCCGTCTCAGACTGTGGTGGCACCTATGTGTGCTTGACTCGCGGGCGCCGGAAGACCACGGCTTCACCAACACCATCGAAACTCTCGATCAAGGGCTCCGGCTACCCCTCAACGTTGACGACGCTCAGCTCTACCCTTCTATGAGGTCATTGCCGCCTGATTCTGAAAATTGGACAGAGATGACCTTCTCCCTCGTCCAGCTCGAGGCTGTGAGGCTGGTGCACAGAGTCTTGATTGTAAAACCAAGGAATGACTTTGAGACCCGGAGAATATCGAGGCAAAACATGCTGTCTTAGATCAACACAACAAGTGGATCGAGTCGAGGTTTCTGGCATTGCCCCCGGCTTCAAAATCTTCAAAAAAGCTGCATGTGCCCACTACTACACAGCGTGTGCCAGATCGAGTTCATGCTTCAGGTGCGCCAGGAGTTGCACGTCAGCCGACATAAGGAGGCGCCGTGCGCCGTTTTCAGGGGCCTCGGGAGCGGCCATTCACTGCAGCCTGCCGCACGTTGGAGAGGAGCTGGTCTCTGGGAGCGGGCAGATCTCGATGGAACACACGTGGATCTTCAAGACCTATACCCAGTGGTACGCCCTAGCCTATCTCCTGAGGTACCTGTGCGCGTTCCCCAGCGGCCCTGAGACAGAGGAGGCGTGGGTGCTGGTTAATCGGCCTTCAGCTCTGTACCATACGCCCAGAAGGGCCAACTGACTCGGGAGAGCAACACCGGGAGGAATAGTATTTGGAAGTGCCTGGAGTCACTGCGCTGTCAGGCCTTGAACGCGAGGACAGCAGCTCGAGGCTCCCCTGTCCCTGAGCCTCCGCCCCTAATAATTCCAAGGACAGCCCGGTAGAGGATGGGGCGGGGGCGACTGAAATCAGCGCTCTCCTTCGGTTGACCTGGATCAGTTCTCCAACTCAGAAGCTGCCTCGTTGTTTGCGGGCCAGGCAGAGCCTCCTCGTTTGTCCGATACGACGCAGTTGGCGGATCAATGGTATAGTGGGCTGCCGCCTTTGGCGATTTTGCGATGCCGGAGATGCTTTATTTGCCTGAATGGAATGACATTGTAAACGGGAGCTAGCCTGAGTGTTTGAAATCCATACAATGATAATGTAATTCAATAAGTGGACGCGAAGGAGCTGAATGTATGTGATAGTCATCAAGACATTGCGTGGGTTGGAACTTGTCGGCCCCGTGCAAAGAAAACTGTTGCTGGTTAGTGCCGTAATGCGACTCTTGAGGCGCTTTGAAATTCAAAGTTGTCCCAAGGCGTTCCGAGAGGCAAACCCCATGACTCTCGTCGGGGGTGGGCCAGCAGTGAAGCCCCCCCAAGATTGCATTGACAGTGCAGCACTGATAAGCCAGCGGTAAGATGGGACTGTCATGATCCGAGTGCCCTATATTTCACTTCTGGAGCCTTTTAGTTTCTCACTCAAGACACAGTGCGGTAGGCCTGTGTCTCAAAGATGTAAGCCATTGGTTGCGCCCTATGACACTGAGCCTCCAAAGCCTGTCCTGCTTCAGGCGCCTTGTCCAGTTTGCTTCATCAATATCGCCATGAGGTTTGATGGGAATCGAGCAGTCCTTCAAAAATCCGGTTTTTCTTCTCCATGTCTTGCATTCCCCACAGCGACCGCAGATGCCCCTTTTCATGCGACTTGGTTGATATCCAGACTGAGACCCAGGTCTCGGATGACGGTCTCGATCCCAGTCTATGATGCTGATGGTGTGCTGTCTCGCCTCAAGATTGGGCAATACCGGCACTGGCATTCCCCGCAATGGTAAAAACATTCCTCGGTTGGTATTACACCGAAGCCTGGGTCAACATCTCAGACAAGGCCCACGTCCGAGCCCGTTCATGGAGTCTGGGGATTCAAGACAGCGATTTGGAGCAATTGGTTGCACTATGATCGATATCGAGCGTGAGAGATTCGAGCTTAACACTGTCAGTAAGGCGGAGTGTATCTACGTAGTACAACTGCTGGTTGTGCTGACACGAGTCTCTCGGAGCCTCAATTTACACAGCGTAGTCTGAGGGAAGCCTGCGACATGGAAAAACAGATATCATCTTGCTGCATCCAAGAGCCCTCTTTTGACATTTCATAAGAGCGAGAATAAAGCCGAAGAGCCAGAAGGAGTCCCTAAGACCGAGGCTGAAGTCTTTGATACCAAGCCAGCCGCTTGGGAGGCTTGGCAGTGAATTTGGGTGAAATCATCACCAGAAGTCTCAATCGCATACCAACATTTGACTAAATTCAATTGAAAAATTCAGTTCAAACTGGCTTAGCATGTTGGAATGAAGCACACCGATCGAATGCCCGAGAATCGTTCAAACAGAGAACATGAAACATGACTGACCCGGACAGGAGGTCCGGCGATGGTTGCGTCGCCGATACGACGGGCGCAATGGACGCAGATCGTCTCGATCCAGGCTAGCGGCAAGATGGCATCTCGCCGAAATTGCGACAACGCCTTTGATTTTATCCAATGACTTGGTTCCGAGGCGCAACCGCCAGCCGTCCATTAGGCCCTGCAATTGCAACAAAGTCGACTGTGTCGCAGAAACCCTGGTTCTGTCTCTTCGGAGTTGAGCGGGAGGGAAGGTGAAGCTTGGGCCCAGGCACGCAATCCTAACAGCCCTGACCCCCGAAGCGAGGACAAGGGAGGCCAGCGAAGACCCTGATCGGCGAATCATCGGAAGGGTGTCGACCCTCCAAGAAATAGAGTTCGATAGTTGCTGCGAGGCATTGGGAGCGCCCGTCTCTGTTGGCAGGATGCATGGTTGGTCAGGAGAGTTGGTGTTGATCAACAGTGAAGGATATTCAAAGCTTTCGGGGAGGGAGCTTATTGGGTGTGCCTGGCGTTACACAAGCACCTTCCCAACCTGCCAACGCTCAAGAAGGAAGGAAGCTCTCTGCCAAGAAATTGGAAGGCAGTCCGTGGGTCGTACCCGCCCCTGGTACGCCTCCAGCCACTTGCATTCGTCCCAAGATCTTTCCTGGTGAGAAAGCCAATTTCAACTTCCCCTCTACTGTAACATCCAGACAGCAGAAAATCCTTCAGGACCTTGAGTGCTCCACCATCGCATACCGCCTCGATCCTTTCTGCAGACTGTCTGCCTTCCTTTCGCCAATTCCCAAGTCCCGCTTGGATCCTTCTCCTGCATCGCGGCACGCGGTCCTGTGCAGCCGGGTTGCCGCCGGCATCTCATCCAACGCCTCGCAGCTTGCAACGGCGATCCCTTGTCGATAATCCGGCGCTAGGAGCCGCACGACACCGACATAAGGTTTCGGAGTATTTTCTCCTGCTCCCTCACTTCTCTCCAATTCCTTCTCTTCAACAACACAGACCGTCTTCTCGCACAACGTCAACATCGCGCAACCATGTCGGAGCTGCTCACTTTCCCCGCATCGTCAGCGGCTATGCTCGAATCTCGCTTACCCCCGTCGACCCTCGCCCAAGGAACCCTCTCGCGACCCTTCGTTACCCTGACCTTTGCAACTTCGCTCGACTCGTCACTTTCTCTTGCACCTGGTGTACGGACCCGGCTCTCTGGGCCCGGCTCCAAAGCCATGACCCACTATCTCCGTTCGCGCCATGCGGCCATCCTCATCGGTGTCTCCACCCTCCTAGCCGACTCGCCTGCCCTGAACTGCCGCATCGCCGGTGCTGCAAGACAGCCCCGTCCCATCATTATCGACCCCCATCTCCGCTGGGTTCCTGACCCCACGGATAAGGTCCTCGAGGTCGCACGTCTCGGCACTGGCCTAGCGCCCTTTGTTCTGACCGGGGTGGGTTCCGAGAACTTGCCTGCCGCGAGTGTTGCGCTGCTTGAGCAGCATGGCGGTAAATATATTCATGTTCCAGCCACGTCTTCAGGTCCTGGCGGCCGCATGCGTTTTGATTGGCGCGCTGTCTTTGATGCACTGCTCCACGAGCATTTGACCAGTGTCATGGTTGAGGGGGGTGGCCAGATCATCAACTCGTTACTCAACCCGACGTTCCACGACATGATTGACTCTGTCATCGTCACTATTGCACCCACCTGGCTCGGTCAAGGGGGCGTTGTCGTATCTCCGGATCGGCTCCAGGACTCCGCAGGTGTTCCGGTCCCAGCTGCAAGGTTATCCGAAGTGTCGTGGCATCCCTTTGGTGAAGACGTTGTCTTGTGTGGGAAGCTGCATACCTAGTGCCCCAGAACTGGGCTATATAAATATCTCGTGTCTCTGCCGCTTGACTTGGATCTAGCATTCCCTTTTCGCTACCTGTGGCTCTTTTTTATTCCTTTCTTTTTTGTGTTTAACCCATCCTCCTAACATGTGTAGCCTCTGAACCAGAGCTCAAAATAACCCACCAGCCATCCGCCTCGCCAAGCAAGAATCATCTCATCGTCGATATCGAGTCTCGAAGTTACTAGACATCTACCTCCCCACGACCATATATTCGCCCATCGAATTCCCGATGCTTCAATAATCGAACCTCGACCCTCGCGTGTCAGACGCGACCCATCCACTTGATTTCCAAGCTCCGCAGCGGATAATATGCGAGCCCCGTGACGACGAACGCCGCCTCGAAACCGAGATCCCCGATTCGTTCTCCTATGGGTCCAGTGAACCATGGCGTGTCCATCGATGGTATGACTAGCCCAAGGCTGACCAACGAGGCACCCATGGCCGCCAATCCCGTGGGAAGATATCGCCCCTTGTTCCATATTTCTGGGTCGTACGAGCTGTAGTCTCTCTTCCGGAAAATCACAAGCTCCTCGATCATGACGGCGTCGAAGCATCCTGCCCAGTACCCGATGACGCTGAGGAAATTCTCGAGCGAAGTTGTCCATTCGGCAGCCGCATAGATCGCCATGGGAATCATGATTGCCAGGGTAACAATGATGAAGAGGAAGCGAGGCACCTTGGTGAAAACTGGGAGGAGCATCTGCAAGCACAAGGCCACCGAATACATGGAGTTCAGCGTGTTCCCGACGACACTCAATGCAAGGACGACCAGAACGAACTTTCCAAACCCGCCAGCCGGCGCAAGCATCTCAGCCAGCACACCGCCGACCCCATAGACATCCCACGCCGTCTGCCACGACTCGTTATTGGGGATAGCACCGCCAATGGCTGCTCCGAGTATGAGAAGAGGCGTTGCAGGAGTCGACAGCCCCAGGTACACATAGGTGAATACCTTGCGCCTAAGCATCTCATCAGCTCATCGAAACTGATGGTAAATTGGAGCTAGGACCACTCACTTTGGCTCTTTGGGATCATGATAAATGGTGAAGTCGGACACAGTCCCGCCAAAGGTCATGAAATATCCGGCCATCAAGCTTCCATACCCAATGACGCCCTTGACCGTTGCTGGCTCATGCTCTACCTGTTGCATGAGCTGCTTGCCTCCGCAACCAGCTGCGATGGCAATGGCAATCAAGTTCGGAAGCCACTGCCACCGCTGCCAGGCATGGATGGCTCGATATCCAAGCAGTGCTGCCACGAAGCTTATTGCGCAGACAATACCGATTCCCACATTGACACTGATTGTAGCCTTCTCGTTTAAGGCTGCAATAGCCTGTCCGCTAACGATGGTTCCCATGAGTGTGAATCCAGTTGCCGTTCCCGCGCTCAGGAGGATTGGAACGACAACAAAATAGAGCCTGTGATTAAGGTTCCAATATCAGCAGTTGGCTTCCAGGAGAGGATTCAAGTTGGAGCCCTACCCGAAGGAGTATCGAGCCTGGATCATCTGTCGCATACCAGTCTGGTACCCTCCAATTCCCATGATCGCTGGCGGAATACATGTCACGAAGTTGAAGAAGAGGATGATCAAAGAAACATCTCGAAGCTTAAGACCATACACGGTCGTGCCAAGGGCTCCGGTAGGCAACCTATCCGTTGGTCAGTAATTCCTGGGTCATCGAGTCGGGGCAGCTTGATCAACGGACGGTAGAACGCAAAGGAGGCATGTGAAGAATACTGTGAACAGGTTGCTGTGTTGGGTCTGGGTCCGTTCTTCTGGTGGCACCGGCAGGATCCCGTTCTCTTCAACACCAGCATCAAGCACTTTTCTGTACACCTTGAAGGTATGCCTTTCCTCTGCTCGACAGAAGCCGCAACCTCGACACTGGGGCCGTCGTCATTGCCATTATTCTTTCTCTGACCTGGCCAATGAGGGGTACGGTTGGCCTCCAGGTCATCGCCAACTGGCACCGTCCGGCTGATGGCAGAGGACTTGGAGTTCATGGTTTCGAGCGATGGTTCGAGGTCGTTGGTGTATTGTGAAGATCTGAGGTTGGAGATATCGATCAGGGGCATGGTTTTCAGCTTTTCAACATCAAGGACGGCACAAGGGCGGAGAGAGAAGACGTCTTGCATCTCAAGACTCAGCACCTTGCACCTCCCCTTCCCTGGCCACTATTATTCCTGCTATGGCTCACTAATCAGTCAACTGCAGATTCCAACTTGCGCTTTGAACCTCAGGTCCTTGTCACATAACAAGAGTCGTCGGTCGATGCTGCTTTGCCAAGACTGCTTTTCACAGACGGCAATCGGATTCGAAGCCGTCTCATGTACTCAGTCTTTGACTGATGTGTCACGCTGGTGAGAAATTTTGTTCAGCGTGCATCTTGGCGACTAAGAGATTTTGGAGATGAAGTCAGCCCTCTAGCAGCCACCCAACCCTCCGTGGTTCATTGACACATGGCTCCCATCTGAATTACACTGGGTCACAGGTACTTGCGTTCGAGGATCTCAGTCTGTTGAAAGTCGGTGACACTCGCGATGGTCAATCCCCTGAGCCTTTGGACGAAACTGAGACAGTTCAAGGAGGCTATCCTCTCCCTGCATGCGGTTCGGAGTTAGCGAACAGGCCGACATCTCTTCATGATCGTCACGACTCGCTCGACTTTGGCTCGACTCGCAGGGGCGCTGCATCCCAGGTCCCCGTCGACGCAGGCTGTGTGGGCCTTTGAATGGAACTTGATCAGGACGTCAAACACTGGCGCAGATCCCCTCGAACCGACCTGTCTCTCCCTCCCGCGTTGCTGTTCTTGGGATATCTTGCAGATGGATTCAGTCTACCAAAGCATAGCAATGACACGCGGACCGATGAAGCACCTGGGCATTCCCTCCCCTCACAGGCCGGGCACAGGGACCCTCCTGTTTGATGAGCAAGGCCAAGACCGACGTGTTCTTACATTTGCTCATGCGTCCTGCCTTCTCTCTGCTCACGCTATCCACGGGCCGCTAGCAAACATGGGGTGGAGAAAGGCAAACATCTCAGCCTGTCCCTGCCCGGCTGAGACAGACGAACTGCCGTTGTTGATCGAGTACGATATTGTCTCACAAATGGGATCTCCTCTTGGCCGATAGGACACCCCTGATGAGTTAGACTGAAGCGAGACGAGCCGTGAGCCAAGCTCTCACACCCCTCCGGGAAGCAACAGCAGCTACGTCAAGCCCCAGCCCTAGACCCGCCAGGGCGACGCCAGGTTGACGCCAGGGCTATGTGGTGGTGCTCATGATTGGAGTGATTGGTGTGCCTGGGTGAGGCAACACGCACCCAACGAAGCTGAGCTCGCCTGGAGTACGTAGTACTTCAGCCGGGCTCTCTGCGCCTCGAGCGCCTCTTTTCTCCCAAGGCCCAACGAGGAAGTTTGAGGAGCAAACATGCTTCCCGCCCCCTGTCGGCTGTTAGCTGTTTGCTTTCTATTGTTTGTCGCTCGTCTCGTGGCCGGTCGGTTGTCGATCTGGGACATGCGTGTCTGTCATGCGAATCTTTCCTACAGCAAGCATCTGTGCGCGATTTACCTCCGACAACCCATTTCATTTACATGTCCATGTGGAATTGGAAATAGCATGAGTAGCGCCGATACCTGACGGATCATGGGGTGGGCTTGCCTGGCAGCTAGATGGTTGGCCATGCAGCGGCGGTACAGTACTGGTTGGGATGCAGCAATCCTTCTTGTGCCGATCCACATACTGTGATACGTGTCTAAGCCTCTTCGGATGAGAACGGCGCCAGATCTGCCAACAAGATCGAGAGGCGCCAAGGTTGGTTGTGGTGGTGTTTGCGAGTCGTGAATCGTGAATCGTGAACCCAAAGAACGGCGGAGAGTGACGGATACAAAGGCATGAACGGCCGGATCGGATGAATGCTTCCAGTCCGGCTCTAACGAGTCGAGCGACCAATGCCACGCTACAGCAACTCCCCCGATAGTCTGGACGGTAAAACACGCCTGATGACCAGCCAGACTCTGCCGACATACTGCACGATGCAACGGCGGAAACGCCCGTCCAAGGCCAATTGGAGAGTTCTTAGAACTGGGTCGCTCCTGGGTACTAGCTTGTCGCTCCGTCGGCGCCGCGCTCAGTCTAAAGTGACCGGGGCCGAGTGTTGGGTACGTTCCACACCAGGACCAGTCTCGGGGTAGCCACATGGCAATTGGCGGTGATGCAACTAGCCGCGCCTCGTTTCTCCCAGGTCCCTGTAACTCGTGCCAAAAGACGAGACACCCCCATCTCAAGATGGATCCATCCGACGGAATGAGATGAGACGGTCTCGAGGGGAAGGGTAAAAGGGGGGAGTTGAACCCAAAAAGGTAGAGTACGACACCGTAAGTACGTAGGAGCCGGCATCAAGTCAAGGGAACACCATGATGGTGGCAACACTTTGTGGGCAGATAACAACAGACTAGATCTGCAGACGTACTCGGGACGAATGTCGCAATGAAAGAAGAAATTTGATTTATGACTTTGAAGCTCCTCAATCTGCAAGAAAATGACTGGGGGTTAGGGTCCCGCCTCACCAAGGCGCAGCAATCAGGTCCCCCATGTTGCGTTGCGGGCTCCGGCATCCAGATTTGGTTGCTTGTGTGAGACGGACACTCGCTCAATGCCGTTGCCGGCGATTCGATTGGTAGGGATACAGCGGAAAACTAGTCGTGGTTGGCCCCGATGAGCTCTGCTGCTTTGTGACTTCTGGGCCTGATGTCGCACTCAAAGTGCTCAGGGTGGCTTATACGAGAGACAGACACCGTCAGCAACTTTCTCCGCACGCAGGAGGGGCAGAAGAGGGTGAGTGAGTGAGTGAGTGGATGCAGAGTTGTCGTCGTCAACAAAGCATCCAGGAACGAACCAAAGAAAAAAAATAAAAGAAGGGGTTTGTGGGGAGGGTGGGGGGAGTTGACAGACCAGGTTCCGCCATTGGTAAATTGGATTCGAGGCTCTATGGGACTCCCGTCTGGACCCATCTTCTTGCGGAATTCGAGCGTTGCTAGCATGGTCGCCACCATGATCCAGACGCTGTTGTCGGCCAGGAATCGGCCGACGCAAACTCTGTCCCCCAAGAAGGGTCTTGTGAGAATCCAGAACCTCGACTAGAACATCCAAAGTGGCATCAACGTACCGTCGTCCGAAGCCAAAGTTCCCAACAGGGAATGGCTCGCCCGCACCGCCGTTGACCAGCGGCTCGTATCTATCGGGGTTGAAGTCGTGGGGCGCGCGATAGATCCGCTCGTCGTGCGCCATGGCATGGGCGTTGGCGTAAACCACAGTCCTGGAGCTTATCAGACTCTCCCACGTCCCCATAAACAATGCAGTGCCGGGACTCCTACCCTGCAGACAAGGTCAGCCGAGTTGCTTAAGCTCCCATTGCAACTGCAAATGTTCCGCACCTTTGGGAATGAACATGCCCTGGCAGACGTCATCCTGAAGCGACTTGTGCGGGATCCCTGGTGATGTCACCAGCGTCAGTCCAGGCTACCGTTACAGGGTACTGGGTCCCCTTCCAGCCCCAAGCCTTACTTACCTAGAGGGGCCAAGGGTGACCATCTGTGAAGAGCGGGTTTCTGTCAGACTGATAGAAATTTAACCAAGCGAACTGGGGCCTTACCGATAGATCTCCTGCACAATGTGCTCAATGTATGGCAAGGAGGCCCGGTCCGAAAAGTTGGGCAACCTATCGGGTCCGATGACCGAATCGAGTTGGCTTCGGGCTTTCTCTTGTATTTCGGGATGAAGAACCATGTTGAGGATAAAAATTACACATGTTGCCCAAGTCTAAAAGTTTGCGGCTCAGTAACCAAAATCAATCGTCATTCTGGAGCTTGAACCCACGGTGTCTGCGCCCGCAATAAAGACTGCGCCAGCGGCGCCCTTGATATCGTCAAGCGACCACTCTTGTTCTTGACCGTTTTGCTCGTTGCGTCTATACTGGCGTAAAAGCTCGTGTGCCAAAGATTTGTTGTCGCTGCAGCCATCCTTATCAAGAGTCAGTTTCTCGCTTACAACTTTCAGAGGTTGTCCAAGGTATGCACAGCTAGTCAGTCAGTTGACTTACAAGCTCAGACTGCGCTGCCGCGAATGGGACGTCGTGGAGTTTCTGGATAGCCCAACGCCACTGTCGTGCAAACCGAAGTGACCAGTCACGAACGATCCAGTCCGGCAAATGGCGAGCTGTGGATAGCGCATGAGTGACTCCAACCACGTAAAGAGGAGAATGTGGGTTCTTTCTCGCCTTACCCAGGGGTACCAAATCAACGATGCTGTTGGCGGGAGCTCCGCCGTTGCCAGTGGCGTACATTGCGTCGTTGGCAATCTGGATGTACGGGTCATCGTCCTTGGGTACCTCAGTACCGTAGCTTACCTGGAGCACAATAGCCACAGCGAGTCGACGGAGCGAAGTCTCCCACGAACTGGGCTTGCCCATCATGTTGCGAACCGTCCGCCGAGCCTCGGTTATTTGCAGCTTGTGCCATTGACGAACGTTTGTGTTGCTGAATGAAGTCTGAAGAAGTCTTCTATGCATCTGCCATCGTCGTCCGTACGGGAGAAAGGTCAACGTTTTGCCCCAGCCCATGCTAAGCGAGACCCTTGTGTAAGCGTCCGAGGTACAAGTCCTGTCACCCATGCGACGGAGGATTTTGATTTGACTTACACCTCTAGTAAGGTGAACCTAGGTCGGTCGCAGAAGTTGGCGCCTTTCTTTTCAAGGACATCCCTGGCTGCCTCCACGCTGTTGAGGACAACGATGGAACGACCAAGAGACTTGACGTGGATGATATCCGAGTCTTGTCCATATTAGAGCCAGGGGTTCTCGAACCACCATCTTCTTAGATAACAACCGGGTTATCACTCACCGTATTCTCTTGACCATCTGGCATAGGTTGCCGCGGTGTTCTCCTTTGGTATTAGACGAGTATGACCTAGAAGGAACTCGGCCGGGGACCAGGTGGTAGTGGCAGTGTGGTTGAGTACGCCGGTGTACCAGAGCGAACCACATAACCGCAAGGGCGATGGCTAGCTCAACAAGAGCCTTGGCTGTTGTGAACTCCATGTTGACGAGCGAAACGATGGGTTCAGCAGGAATGAAAAAAAGGGCAAGGTCAAAGTTGAACGACCTAAGTAAACTCGGTAGAAGTGGTATTTGACAATTAGTCAGGGCACTCAATCACTGTTTCTGTCTTGGGAAGGAACTGATGGGAGCTCTGATGGGGATGGGGATGGCTTCACACCAATCTGGGGACGGCCCCTTCCTCCAACTAAGATAGCACCCGCGCGCCGGGCTCCTTCCTTCCCTGCCTACATGACTTGGCAGAGCACTAAATCACGCTGAGATGCAGCTTGCTTAGGTACTAGCAGTAGCAGTGATTCAAGCACCTTTCAACTCACTCCAACCGAGAACGAGCCACCAAGGTTCACCTGATTTCTGAGCTCCAAGTTCAGGGCAGATTCCAATCGCGCCCACCTCCTCTGTCTGTTTGTCAATGAATCGCGGGGCCGACTCCGGACCGATGGGTCCCTCTTGTCGCGGGGCGGCGCCGGCGGCTGGCTCATACAGAGAGCCGTGACCAACTCCCATTATACGCGGCTTCAGCTGTCAAGAACATGGACTGTCTTTCCTCTTTCCTCGATCGACACTACACGCACGTACTCTTCTCTCACCTGGGCGAACGGAGAGACGTTTTGCGACGGGAGCTTGTCAGGAGAGACAGATGATGGGCCCGGCTTGTCACCACCGACATTTGGACGAATACATGACTACGACGAAACTCTTGGCAGCTGCTTTGATGCCATGGAGTTGCAGACGGGATACGACATATGATGGCGCGGCCACAATCGACACCGTGTTCATTAATGTTCCACTCGTCATTTTCTGCATCTAGCTCGGGGCAATGTTGCTGCGATGCTGGTTGACGGGTTCACCACGGGACTACGGGTCTGGGCCTCACGGCTTCCACACACACTCCGTGCGCCCCCCGCGATTGAGTTACGGAATGATTAGCGGATTGTCTTTGCTAAGACCTTCGGCTCCGTTCCTCTGGAGCCGGACCCTTGCTAGTTGAGCCGGAGGGTCCTGCGTGCTTGGACATCCGTCAGGTAACATGGAGCCCGATCCAAGACATCCGTCATGATCCAAGACACCTGAGTCGCGCCATGAACTTCCAAGGTCCCGGAACGAGGGCTCAAGAGAGAGGAGAGCCACTCAGATAAAAGTCACCAAAGCTAACATCTAGTTTCCGCGTTGAAGCGCCTCCTCGGTGACCTTTCTTCCCGAGTCCGACCACGGAGTGGAGCACCTCACCGCAATGCCATGTGCTTTGACATCAAGCTTGACGTGGTGGAAGAGTGGAGGGTGGCCACATACCGACGCTAAGTAAGGGCCGGTACTTGAGCTGAAGGGTTTTCCCAATCGCGAATGCTCCGTAGGCGAGTTATCCGGCCCAGAGCTTTGCCGGGCTGGGAGATTCGGGATTCGGAGGAGGTCCTCCTCGGCCACGGCATCAACAAATGCTGGCTAGTGCTGCCACGCCATAGTGTGTGCTGCATATGGACCCTGCCCGAGTGACCATGAGACGGCTCGCTTGAGAGAAATACTTGACCGACAGAGTGGTACGAGGATTATAACAAACGACATATCAGGGAGGCTTTGTTCGTCTTTGGATGTCTAGGATGCTTGGCCGATCCAAGTGGAGAAGTCGTCTTCATCAACCCTGGTTGGTGACATACTTGAGCCATCCGAGCAAATTTAGCTCTGATGGAACTGACTCTTGTTCACGTAGTTCACACAATCGTGTTTGTTAGTCCACTTAGTCATCTGAGACTAAGAGGCTGAACGGAGACCTAGAACGGGCTGAATACGCGAGGTCGATAGTGGCTTATTACTCGTAATATCTCAACTCGGAGTCGACGAGGAGCGGAAAAAACGAAGACCAAAAAGGGGCGAGGATGCGAGATGATGGGAAAAAGCAAAGAGCCCGTCAAACAAGAGGGACCGGAAATCTTGCAGCTAGGGCGCATGCGACAAGCAGGTGTCAAAGATGGATGCCAATGGAGACGTGCTGCATGGCACTTTCTTTCCCAGCCCTAAGACGGCAAACAAGAGCCAAAAAGTACCGCATCCCCTCATTGACAGTGGGGAGATACCTGTCCACTAACGCAGCAGAGGCTCCCAACTGTAAGCCACCACGGTGGTTGCAGGTGCCCGAGATTACACCCTGAAGTGGGATCCATAGGATGGGACGGGGATGTGGGGGCATGTTGATTGATTCTCGGGAAAGCGGGAGTTTGAGGCCCCCCTCAGCCCTCGTGGTCCTGTACCTAATGTACGGAGTACCTGCCTTACCAACAGCTGCGCGCTTCAGTGGCGGTCCAGGCCAAGCATGCCCCACTACCAACAGATGCACGTTCCGCTCAGCGAGTGCCCTGACCTCACCGCACCGCACCGCACTACGTACAACATTCACCCAGATCAATTATCAACCAAATCAACCAAGACACGCCTCTAGGACCCCCAGCCAGCGCCGCATAGAACCCGCGGATCCGCGAACGAACTCGGCAAAAAGCAATTCATCCATAAGATCAGTCTTCCAGGCCTGACCGAGATCTCTACCTACGCTAGACCCCCCTTCCAGACACACACACCTACCCATACCCATACCCAGGTCCAGTACCACCGCACCACGCCCACGGCTCCCGATCCTTTTGACCTCATACAACATTGCAAATCATCGCTTCTGCATACCGCCCATCATGGCCTCTCCCGCTAGCCTTCCGCGCATTACCATCCTGGGATCCCTCAACATGGACCTTGTCGCCTATGTGCCACATCATCCCTTGCCAGGTGAAACTCTCACCTCGAATTACTTCAACACGTCCCCCGGCGGCAAGGGCGCCAACCAGGCCGTCGCCTGCGGCAAGCTCTCACGCGCCGCTGACCTGACCAACGCCTCGGCCGTCGTCTCCATGGTGGGTGCCGTTGGCGCCGATCCATACGGCACCCTACTGCTCGACAGCCTCCGCTCCTTCGGCGTCGCCGTCGATGCTGTTGCCGTCCGCCAAGACCAGAAGTCTGGCCTGGCCATCATCGTCGTTGACGAGCCCTCTGGCCAGAACCGCATCATCCTCTCGCCTGAGGCCAACCACTCTCTCCGCCCCTCGGATTTCGAGTCCCTCCCTGGGCCCCGTCCCGATCTTCTGATTATGCAGCTTGAGATCCCTTTTGATACAGTCATCCAGGCCCTGAAGGCTGCCAAGGCCGACGGCGTCCCCGTCCTCCTCAACCCGGCTCCTGCTCAGCCCTTGCCTGAGGATGCCTACGAGGGCCTGGCTCATCTCGTAGTGAACGAGACCGAGGCGGCCATTCTTGCAGACTGTGCCGAGTCCGAGCTGGACGACCTCGACGGCTTGAACCGTGTTGGCCGTGTCTTTATTGATAGAGGAGTCCAGAACGTCATCATCACTCTGGGTGGCCGAGGCGTCTACTACGTCAACAAGGGAGGCAAGAGCGCGCTGCTTCCTGCCACTAAGACGACGGTGGTGGACACCACTGCTGCCGGTGACACCTTTGTTGGTTCCTACGCCCTCGCTGTTGTTGCTGCACACAACGGCGACTTTGACATTGAGGCGGCCGTCACCACGGCAAACCGAGCGGCTGCCAAGACAGTCTCACGCAAGGGTGCTCAGATCTCTATTCCCTGGAAGGATGAGCTAGAGTAAGGGTAGACAGACGCAGCTTTTGTTCCGTAGACAGCCAACAACAGAGAACCATGCCAGTTTCCCGCCCCGCCTGCTCCCGGGGCCGTTTTAGAACCAGGCCCCCCATCCCCATCGGCTTGCATCCTTCTTGCCTTTGGCTCGTGTCGTCGGCATTGCTGGCCCTGGTGGAACTCCTCCCTCCCGCGCCGGTCTGCTGCTAGCTTCGTGGTCCCGAGTCGTCGTCGAAAAGTCGGCCATCAGGGGAAACAAGCCCCTGAAGGTCTCAGCGCCGAGGGAACGCCTCTTCCACAACGTGCTGCTCAGAGAGGCCCCTGATGGGACTCTTTGGTCCGAGTCCACCGGAGATTGGGGTCCCACGCAAGGGGTATTCCCTTTCCGTGGTCGTCCTGGCTGTGGTCCGTCCGTCCCCGCGTCACTTGCGGCCCGCGATGGCGGTAGCCCTCCGCTCTGGGTCGATATGCAGGCCGATGCGGCGCTGCCACAGCTTGACGCTGCTCGCCTCACTTCTGTCTGCGAGGACGAGTATCTGACTCGATCATGTTCTCGCTGAAGACTGGCATGTCTCAGAGGGATGAGGGGGGCTGCCGCATGGTCCGAAACTGCCGACATGCGTCTGCTGCGTTCAGCATCCTCCTCCAACCGTGACCACGCCGCTCGGGTAGACTGTGCTGGCCTCCGTGGGGCATGACGCAAGGCCGCAATCTGTCTCATCACGTCCCTCGCGCTCTCAACACCCTAGTGTCTCTCGATTAGCGGCAACAGTGGATTCGGCGTCGGCTCTGGAGGAGGAGGAGACCATGGTGACATTGTGTTGTGGAGTTTTACAGAAGCCATGGCCACTGTCTCAACCTTGCTTTGTATACTGAGCATGCCGTCGGCTTGGATGTCGATGTCCCTAGATGTGGGAAAGGCCGAGTGACGATACGATAGCCGCACTTCGATATACCCCACATGCGAGTTGCCCAGCTCCGCCTCGAGATCTTCTATGAGATCGTCCGATTGCTGTCGGGGGCTCCCTTGCTTCCCGTTTCGAATCCCTAACTTTACATCGACCTGCGTCTGAGTCAGGAGAAGGAAACTAGAGCCGAAGTTGAGGGTCCTACTGATAATCAGTCACCAGTTCACGTCGTCACCTCGGCAGCATCTCGCATCCCGCACCTACATGGGGAAGGATTGGTTCTGCAGAACTCGAACAACAGATGATTTTTCTGTTGGCAGGACTTGGACTTTCAAGTCGTAAAGGCGGCCAAATTCAAATGGATCCCCTGAAGTGTCAGTGCCCCGTTGTCCATGGCAGATAGTGTCCTTCTTTCACACCTACCTTGCTGATCACATTCTGCGAGGCTCTTGGAATAGCCTGACCGCTCTTGACAAGGCCCCGGCTCTATCACTCTCTCGGAGGCAGGCCAGAGTCGGCCAGAAACCTCGATGGCCGCCCACAAGCTGTGACGCCCAGGCTCGAGAGCAGTGGCCTCGGGCGTGATAACGACATGCGGTGCCAGCACATGCGACTGCCTAGGCTGCCGGATGGAAGCGAGGCTCTCCGCAGGAAAAGGGAGTTCGGACAAAGGCAATGCATGCCCTTCTCGGTAAGGTGCATGAAGCGTGGAGGGCAAAGTTTCCGCCAAAGCCGCCTCGTCACATATGTTGGATAATGGGGGACGAGTCTTGACAGAGCGCATCCCGTACCCAGCGGGAAAAGTGCAGGATGAGTCAGTTCTCTTGTCTGGATGAACCCTTGCATGTGCGCTGCGTTTTGCTTGTCTCGTCTTCCTCACGGTCAGCTGGGGTGACGGCGTGAGTCCAAACCTCCGAGGCGGACTTTGGTCTCTTGCCCAACTTTTTGGCCTAAACAAGGACTGACGATCGTTCAAGTTCATATGACCTGTGTCTTTCCTTGCTCCCTGGTTTTCTTTTCCCGAAACGGCTCGATCTTGGTCGAATCTCGGCTGTTTGAGTCGCACGGATGCTTCGTCCCCAGTGACATCGTGCTTCTAGCGACCTGTCATATTGCGCGGGTCCTTGCTAATGTTTCTATCACATTTCACAATCCTAAGAGGACGCGGCTTCCCTAGCGGAAAGTTGCGTCCGCAAGTGTGAAAGTTCCTGTGCGGTGAAGTGTTGCCTATGGGAGTTGGCATGGTGAGCGCGTGTCCAGGAGCTGTAGCCGATTTTTGAATCTTGCGCCGAAGAACATGCGCCATTTTAGCATCTCTACCAAGAACAAAGATCACCGGCTACTAACCCTTTCTTGCAGTGTTTTCGCCGAGGCTAGATGTTGGGGAGTTGCTCTTCTTTCTCGTAATAGTGTCACTTGGTCGTTTGGCAACGCACATAGATATTTTAACTTAAGCGAATTATGCGAACACTCGAGAATATAAGCAGGAGGGAAGAATAAAGACGATTAAAAACTCTGATATGCCAAACTTGATTGATGTTCACAACAATGACGAATGGTGTGTTTGGTGGACAAGTGGTTAAGGTAGTCATATTCAACCGGGCTACCAACTACAAGAATAACGATATTTTAGTTTAGGGGTATCAGAGTGCTCTTTCTATGCAGATAGCAAAGTAACAGAGACAAGGCAAGTACTAGACTTGCATCCAATGCGAAGAAGCAGCGAGAGAAACTCCATCCTCCGTGGCCAAATTCTGCCTTGCCCTAGGGTAGCTGTTGTGGGTTCAACAACGACAACTCGGAGGAAGGCGATATCTGGGGCATGTTATGGAACAAAGCGGAGGGACTTGAAAAAAAAAAGCCCCTCGGATTCATTCATGGAGAGAAATCACGCAGATTGCCCAAGCGTCCGGCGGAGGTTCTCCTTGACCGAGTCTACATCGTTGTCTTCCATGGGAAGGAATTTGATCTGCCGGCGGTTAGACAAGAACCAACAACAACAACAACAACAACAACAACGACGTCCCGAGAATGAAAGATCTATTCTTACCAGATCATCAGCTGTATTCGTCCCGCCATAGAGGACAGGCTCCGACAAACTCGAAGCAATGCCCTTCTTGACTCTGTCCTCCCAAACCCCATCCCAATTCCACTCCCCGGGATGTCGAGTTGTGACGGCAGGTGACGCAGGTGTCGCCTTGTCTTGCGTTTGCTCCGAGGCCTGCTCGCCTTCTTCTTTGGGCTTCTCATCGCCTTGAGATGGCGCGACGGCGGTGTCTTCTGTCAGCTTGCCTGCTGCTCGTCGATGCGTCCTCCAAGCGTGCCAGGCACCCGGGTTTCCAGCTGCGGCCAGCGGCACCGAGTCCAGAACTTGCTCGTCATCAAATGTGCTGCGGATGTAGTGTAGCACCTCGTAAGCCGATACACTCTTCTTCCCGGTTCGCATATAGGATGGTTTCCCTGCTGATGATGCAGGTGTCGTGGTGGCGCTCGATATACTGCCAGTCGGACCTGGACTTGACGTTTTCTGTCCCGAAGTCCGTCGCGCTTCTATCATGCTCCTTCTTCCCCGGCCGAACCAATCTGGGAATCCATGTCGTAGGCTGAACCCGCCGGGGGGCAGCCGTTCCTGGTCTGAGGCGCTCACTGTGCCGCTGTCTTCGATCTCGGTGCTGTATACGTAGGTGGTCAAAGGCGTGATAAGGGGGTGGAACATGTCGGTCGAGAAGGTGACTAGGGGTGGTAGCTGAGGATAGGCGTCGGGAAAGGATATCTGGAACCTGAGGATGGCAGGACAATACGGGCCTGGAGAGGTCAGCGGACACGCGGTCAAGTTGGGAAGCTGTTGGGGTTCTTACCTTTGCGGACAAAGAGGACGCCCGACCAGAGCGTGGCATCTCCCGGAGTAAGACTGACGAATATCCCTTCAGGACAGGCCTGCTTGAGTCCGGTGCTGGAACTCCCCGTTAGCCCAGCCGCCAATGCCGCTATTCAGAAGGGGGGCCTTTGTGTACGGACAACTCTGAGAGGAGCTGCTGTTTGCGCAGCGAAGGCAAACCGCCCATCTTGACAGATGCCATTCTGCCTCTGAAACCAGTCGTTGAACCGGGAATAGCAGAATAAAGTCGTGATATAGCTGCTGAAGCGAGATGCTCGTGATTGAACCCCCCCCTGGAGCTTCAGGTTGCTTGCTGTCGGGCGGTGTAGGATTCTGCCGACGCCGATGGCGGGGTGCGTGTCATATTTGGTGGGGTCATGAGACCGAGGCTTCTTTCGATCGAGGATGACGAACGAGAGAGCTCTCGATTAATCCATGATACTTGATAGTAGACTTTGCTCGTAGGGCGTTTATTCTTGCTTCTCATAAGTGCTGGAAACTGACCAGCAGTTGTCTAATTCCCTAAGTAAACGCTCCATCATGAATAACTTGAAACTTTTTTCACCCGTTGCCTCCTCTTGACGTCGATATATCCAGTCATGTAGAATAACTCCAAAAAAACTCTCAGTGACCGAGTCTCTGCTCAATCTTGGCCCTCTCCTGGTCACGGATCTGAGAAACCTCGTCCCTTGTGGCGTTGTAAGAGGCCGTGACCTGGTTGAAGGGGTTGTCCGGGTGCTTCTCAAACTCCTTCCTGATCCTGTTCTTCCTCTGCTCCATGCGCAGGCCGACGCCGCTGCCGTCCGACTTCATCTCCTGGAGACGTCGCTCCTCGTACTTGGCATACGCGGCGGGGAATCGTCGCTCGGGGTGCCTGTCGATCTTGTCGTTGTCGCCGCCCGTCGTCAGGGACAGGGCGTCGAGGGCGTTGTCGATACCGGAGGCGCTGATGGCTGAGGGCTTGTCGTCGTCGAGCTGAGAGAGGTCGAGGCCGCGCGCCTTCTTGACGGGGGCCTTTGACTTCTTGGGAGCCTTTCCGGGCGTGTTGGCTTCGTCCTCGGCGAGGAGGGCGTCCTTCTCAGCCTTCTTCTTGGCGGCTTCAGCCTTCTTTGCAGCTTCGGCCTCCCTGCGCGCAAAACATTGTCAGCTATCGAAACAAGATCCTAGAGAGGAACAACTGCCTACTTCTTTGCGTTGTTTTTGGCGCCCTTGGACCACTTCTCATCCTCAACCGCCGCCTTCTTGGCGTCCTCGGCAGCAGCCTTCTGAGCGGCGGCTTCGGCCTTGCGAGCGTTGCCCGCGACCTTCTTGCTGTTCTCCTTCTTGCCTGCCATTGTCAAAACGGTCGGGAAGTGGGCGGGCGCGTATGTGTGTGTGGCTGAAATGGAGGGGGAAATGAGAGGCGTCAGCTTTGCGCAAAGGCTGTAAAACACGGGCCTTTGTTTGCTCGAATATGACGAGGTTCCGTCTCGGTCGGGTCTAGTTCCAAGGAGGGATTTTCTTTTGATGTCGTAGTCAGTCTGGTATAGATGGATCTTGTTGGTGTGGGATCCTGGTGGTGCCCAAAGCTGATGCCTGGGTCCGGACCGGACAGTGCGACGACGTGCAGAAGCCACACTTATGAGCACTGTATGCAGTGTGAGGCATCCATGACAAAGGAGCTCTCTGTTAATGCGACAATCTTGGGTCCATGAGATAGACGAGCAAACAATGGGTCGCTATTAGGTAATTCTTCAGCTTAGGCTTTTGCGCACAGTTCTCTATAATTTCTTTAACCAAAGACCCATTTCAGAGTGTCCAGTCAAAGCGCCCAGACTAGACTTCTAACCATATCCGAAACATGCTCCCTCACAAGCTCCTGAGGTGACAACAGACAATACGGACAACGCTTAATTACCTCACATCTGAGCGAGACGACCAACAGTCACAGGATCAATTTCATGTCATGATCACGTCCAGGTAATATGCTACACCATATCCGCACCATATCCGCATCACATCAGCGTGCTTGAACCGTCACACTCGCTTAGAGGCGCTCAAGGGTCTCACAATAGTATTTCTGCAGGTGTGTGCTGACCGCCATGGTGAACCAACTTGTGCCATCCAGTCTACTTACCCTTCTACCTGGCATTGTCCTCCGAGGTACCCTTCATCACTGTACCTCGACGTTGACAGCCAGATGCATCAATAGTTGGTTGGGCCCTTGTTCACATGCTGGTCTTCAGCCTCACTCGAACCCTTCCGAGGGCCAAACATAGACCAATACTCCACATGGATCATGCAAGTGAGTGTTACACAGCATATGATGCTCCATATCTCCGGTCCTGGAAGGAGCTGTAAAGGTAGGAGGGCGCCGATGAATTGACTTTGGGAGCCAGATGTACCCAACCGTCACCGCCGCGTCACCGCCACATCTGGGGGCTTCTGTCAGTTAGCCCGTCCATGTTTCGCCTGTCGCCATCATCGTTGAGCCTGTATTACAGTGATGCGTATCATGGCTAATTTTGATACATGACCTCAGTGATGGAAAAATGAAGCAACGCTAGGTTGCTAAGCTTATGCATGCCGTGGTTGGTCGTAATCGGCCCGCGAGACCACCGCTCTCAAACCGCCTATTCCCCTTGAGGACTCTTCTGCTTCTGTCGTGCAGTTCCCGAACCACGGGACCGGGACACCCAACGGCGAGATGTCCTAAAGCAGCCCTACAGCGTGGTGATAGACGAGGGAGAGAGTGTGTGCCTCCCGGAACGGGGAACCGGCTCAATAGGATCCTAGATCGCTAGGCACATGGCTAACCAGGTTGGTTTGCTTCACGACGTCGCGACAGGAGCTGCTCTCAGAACTTGACCAATTATTGCGCAAGCCTTGCGACCCCCGCATCCCGTGAAGGGTCGATAGGAGGTAAATCCGCGTCAAGTCAGTCTACCGGCCGATAACTTGACTGATAGCGTTGATGGTTGAATATAGCGTCGGCTCACGACAAACATCTCCGATTTAGACGCGGGGAAGACCGTCTCCGATTTCATCCATCCGACAGGCTGTGATGGCGTGAGTCCTGACAACCGATCCGCAGGTGCGGCTGTGGTAAGCATCCATTGCAGCTCAGCCCTTCGGGTTCCCAGCACTGCTGAAGGCAACCAAGTCGCTGTGCCACGGTGAAGCCGGAGCGGTTATGGATACATGCAGACCCAGTGACCACCCGCATCCCTTAAAACCAGCTCGACAAGGAAGATATCCTGGAAGAAATACGACATGTGAGGCTTCTTGACAGGGAGCCGGCTGAGATAAGAGCCCCCGCCCAATTGCACGTCGGGACTACCTATGATTAGAAATGCCTGGGTCAGCAGTGAATAGTTTCTCCGTTTCAACCCTGCGCGGTTGCCTGCGACGGTTTGACGAAGCTGGCCTCAAACGACATTCGTTGTTAAGCAAGACTGTACAGTCTGGGGTAAAATGCCGTTGATCTTCTCAATTTGGCTTCCTACATGCCCAGAGAAATTATGAGCCGATTGCAGATGCTCCTAGTCCTGAAAGGTGGCAAGGCATCCTGGTTATTGAAGCGAGTGGCTGATGAAGTTCAACTCAGCTTCCAGCGCCTCCTTTTTTGGACGATATTCCTCTGCGTCTCGGTTGCAGTGTCCTCAAGGGTCAATGCCAATAATTGATAGCTCATCGAACCATGGTGATCCAAGGGTTTGGTGAATGGTCAAGTAATACGGTGTGTTGAAGTGAAGTTCCTGTGATGAACGACTTTGGCAGGCTATGGCAATTGCGGCTTAGACCACTTCGCTTCCGTCACGATCGATCGGAATCCTATGTGGGTTGTCAGTGACGTAAGTAGACGTAAGGGAGATTTCTGACAGTCAGACTGTCCATGAGGGAGAGTCTGGGAAGAAGCCTGGGGCGGTATAGCAAGAGTGTAATATTCCCCATAGCGCAGACCGCCAGTGTCTCCAAGGACGAGGCTGAGCAGACATTCCACTGTGAGATGACTTGGCTCAATGCCGCCGGATGAGATTTGAACGTTTCGTGTCATCTCGGTCTCGGTTGAAAAGAAAGCTTGGTTCGGAATACAACCAAGGGCCGCGGACCTTGTTGTTGCCAGAAATACACACACGACGTGGCGCAACCGAATTCGATGATGCTCATGAGCTTCCGAGACCGCCTTGAATCACAAAGTCGTAAACGTACTCGGTACACGTATTGAAACATTTGCGGTAGCCATTCAGTAGGCGCGGATGTTCGGCTTCATCGCTGGTCCAGAGTGTATTGTGCTGTGCCCCATGTCCCGGCTGGGGTGCCCCCTTGGAAATTGCAAAACAGAAATTGCAATTGTGTCGCGGCCACATAGGCAATCAAGGCAACCAAGGCGCTCTGCCATCCATAGACATGGCCAAGCGTTGAAGCGAGATGTGACAACTCAGCGAGGCCGAAGTGGCAAATAAGTGACTCTAACTCTGCGACGACGGGCGAACCTCTGGCGACATCCTGGTATTTGTCCGAAGGCCATCCATAATAACCCCAGCCGTGCAACATCGGATGTGCCGCGGTGCAGTCCTGTGCTGTGGGGGACTGAGTGCAAGATCCAAGCGCAATTATGCTGCGTTGTCGGTGCAGCGGTAGTCGTCGGTCAACGGCAAGGGAGAGAGTGTGTGTATTAGCATCGGCTGCTCGGGCTCCTGGGCGTGATGGATCGACAGCATGGGCTCAGGGACGCGACCATGCCATGCAGGCTTCGCTTGAGGGCTGCAATTGCATGGACAAAGTCCCTGTAGGGAGTAATCTGCCGCCGCCGATAGAGGAGACGGTGAGGTTTGCTCACCGAGTCGAGCCCCAGCTGCGGCGCAGGCGGGAAGCAAGGCTGCAGACGGGAGATTGGGCTCGATCAGGTTCCTGGTGGCGCGCGGCCTTGTTTGAGAGAAAGGAGACCCGGTGATCTGGAACAGCCCTGGTCCGTTTTGAGAACGCCAGATCAGCGAGATTTGAAGTGGGCACGAAGCAGAGGCGCCCAAAGGAAGCTTCCCCGAGCGAGGTCCCAGCCCAAGCACGCAAGCCGCCAAGGCGAGACAAGGCCCAAGTGCCACCCTCTTGTAGACCAAGATCTACTGTGCTGCAAACGTCGGCCGTGGTTATTTCGGAGACAAGGACCGTCATTGCTTGAGTGTGGTGGACGTCATAGTTGCACCTCGCTTAAGACAGAGTCGACGCAAAGTATAACCGCCAATTGGCCGTGGTGGCAAGGCAGCTGGAGGCCGAGACGGCACGAGCGTCCTAAGCAAAAAGCAACAACCCGTCCAGCAATTCCTGGTCGTCCGGACGTTCCATTGAGTAGTAGTTGTCCGGGGGAGGTTTTGCTGCGTCTGCTGCATCCGTCCGGCAGCAAGGCATCCATGAAAAAGAGGCGAGCGCAGCGCAGCTCAGCGCAGGAGGAGGGATTGCGGGTTACGGATTGCGGAGCCGGGCCTAGAGGGAGAGGGCAAGTATGGAGCAGGTAGGGAGTAGCGAGGGCTGAGAACTGAGAACTCAGAATGCAGTCAAGTCTAGCAGGTAGAGCTATCTCGCTCGCTCGCTATCCCTCGCCTTGCCCTGCCTGCCTTGCCTTGTCGCCGCAAAGTAACTGGCAAGTTTTGCTCGACGCTTGCGGCCGTGCCAGGGTCTAAATCCAATTCGTCCGGATCGACAAGGCACGGTTCCCCGTCATGGGCAATTGACTGCAAATCACGGGATCCAGCGCCGCCCCTGCCAAAAATTGCTCCTTCCCTTGTTGTGCACACCCCTTCTCGCTCCTACCCTCCCTCCATCTATTCGCAAACTCCACCCAGCCAACCCTGGCCCCTTTTCGAAACCTTCGAGAATCCCAAGAAGAACCGGGGCGAACAGCGGTCAGTCCAACAGCCCCTGTCCTGTCCAGCCTGTCCCTCCATTCCAGCGCCTTCAGCTGCTGACCACGCCAGGACAAGGGCCTCTTGCAGCCCCAGAAGCCCCAGGACGCCCCAGGAAGTGCGCTGGACCTCACGGCCTACGCCGAAGGCTTGCGGGGTCATGGCAATCAACACGAGATGACGGATGGATCCTCTCATTTCTGCCATGAGGAGTTGTTGAGTGTGGTGCTGTGCTCTGGCACAAACGCACCGTTGCACAGAGTTCTCTGACCCCAAGAGGGCCGGCCTCGACGAATAAGCGTCGACCACAAACTCTGACTACCTCTGTCTGCCGACCGACGTGCTGCACCGCAGCCTTCAAGTCCCATCCATCCTTGGATGGACGGATGGATTGATGCCGCTCGGTGATCCAAGTTTTGCTCAGGCCATCACCATGATGCTTTGCGCTCCCTGCACTGCGCTGCATCTGCGTACGTGATCAGTACAAATCGAGCCACCCGGACTGCTGGGTTCGACTTATCCGTACGTTTCTGAAACATGATGCACAAGTATCCCACCTTTGTCTCCCCCCCCTCGCCTTTCCTTTGTTTCTTTTGACAGGAGGTGTTGCTCCATCTGTCACTCCGTAGTCCATGACTTGGGCTCGCTCCTCGCTTCGTGTCCGGTACGTATTGACAGGATGCATCAGATCAACCCAGTCCACCGGGACGCTCGCCCGCCGCCCCCTTTTCCCCTGAGGCCAACTGGCCCGCTTTGCTCTTTGGACCACTCGGCTTCTCCCCTCAAGCGGGGCGCCATGCGACGGGTTCCCAGAGAGGTAGCCTTCTCGTAGCACGAGACCTGCCGCGGGTGAATTCAGAGGTACCGACAAACACTCCTCGGGTTCCACTTGAGAGCCCGGAAGCCAGGAAGAGGGCCCGGAGGCTCGCAAGGATTCAAGGTGAAAAGGGAGGCAGACTATTGGACGGCGACAAGCGCCCGCGCTCAACGATGACGACAATAGAATTTTGAACTCGTCCACGGCTGACGCATTGCCATGGTCTCTGTCAAAGCCGAGGTCTCTGAATGTTGTGCAACAGGTCAGAATCCGTATGGCCAACGGGAAGGGGAAAAAAAAAAAAAAGCAAGACCGGCACTGCTTTAGGCTTCACCGATGATATGACTCTACACTTGCAGATGCAAGGCGGATCTGGCACATACTCGGCAGGTGCCTGAAGGCGTCCACGTCGTCGGTATCCATTGAGTCTATTTTCAAGTGCCTACTGCACAACATGCATACATATGAGAGGGAGCCACGGCGCGAGAAAAGCCAGAGCGGTGCTATGCCACTTCCGTGACAGCCAGTCGCAATTTCGCAGTGGGGAGCAGGGCACAGGGCCTGGATCGAGCCACTGATTACACAGGTCAACGCGCACCTCGAGCTCGGATGCACTGGCACGACGGGAGGGAACACAAAATGGCATGGGCCAAGCTGCTTGCTTCTGCACTGCGCTGCACTTGCCCCGGGCCGGCATTGCCAAACTCGGACCATGTGTACGCAATACCGGCGGGCTTCGCATGGGGAGACACGATCCCCAGCAAAGGGCGACTCCCGAGAGGTGAAATGCCTCTTACAAGGCACTCATAGTTGCATCCAGCATCTCGACTGGTTGAGACCAGGTCTTGTATCTGTGGAGTCGGCAGCGCGCTTCCGGCACTCTTGTCGTTCGGGGATGGGGGCTGACGGCCCAGCGGGTTGGGTGCGAGTGGGCCTTTGGATCACTTCCAGAAACGAGTCAGGGAGGCTATAGGCGCTGGCGTGGGCCTATTCGTGTTGCCCAATTTCCGGGCTCGAAGCCCTGACTTGAAACTACCACAACCACAAACCCAGCACATCACCGCCAGTCTCAGCTCTAAGCTGGGTTCCAGATGGGTGGCTGGAGCGCCGCACCACCGGCTCCACGTGCCTGGAGTAGGCGAAGGGTCCGGTAGGGCATGGCGGTGACAATGTCTCGGGTTCCTGATGAGATACACCTCACTTTTCAACCGCGACCCCTTGCTTCCCCGTACCCGGCTCCCTTTCCTCAACGCTCCTTGTATGGGGCTCGGGGTGTCAAGCAGGCTCACCCGCCTCGCTTACTACGTGCCAGTGCTACTATGGACATGCATTCTATTCTGCCTTCTTTGCCGCCTCTCCAGGATTCTGGTTCTCACCGAGGGCAGTGTAACTGATCGGGGAGTAGATCTACACCGTTTATTTCAGTGTTGACGGGGGAAACTACGGTCAACGAGGACAACACGTCAACCGGGCATACGCCATGATTCCTTATTGTCGTGGCATGGCATGGACAGAAGCTGTCTCTGCCTGCCGGCCGGATCACTTCCAGACCATTGTCGTCAGGAAGCCTGGAAGTCTTCAAGGCTTGTGCCCCGCCCTTGCTGCGGATGATGTCCCCTTCAGTCATGGGCAGGTGCAACATCATCCGCATGAGGATTTTCTCGAGCTTGGCGGCCATCCCCAACCCGGGCATCTCGGCCTAGATAGGTCTTTTTCGGCCGACTGATACATGAGAGGACGCATCTGCTCCGAGATCATTTCGTGCTTCTCAACCTCGTCTTGTGACAAGTCAGAGAACGGGTGGCCCCGCAGCACAGCACAGCGCAGGCAGGCGTCTCATCGCTAATAATACCCAGCCTGGTCTTCCGAGGTTATTCATGGAAGTTCTCGTACTGCATCAAAAAAGCACATTGCAGTTGTTGCTCGTCTTGTCCTGTTGTCCTGCCATTCCCGTGTTCGGATGTGACAAGCAGTGAAACATGTCAGCGGTGCGACAAGGCTGCTGTGCTATAACGGTGCTGGCAATGCAGCCCAATCCCGAATGACTCCTATGTGCATCCGAGTCATCTGCTGACCATGCACTTTGTCGCGCCGCAGATTCAAACGTACCGTACCCACGCGGGATGGGATAGCATGAGACTCAGAGTGGGATGGAGGGTCTCTGTTTGGCGAATACGTTGGGCATTGTTGATGATGCGAATAAAGATGATAGACTCGAGAATGACAACAAGAACAACAACAACAGGTGAACAACACACGATGAATGGAGTCGGAATCCCCATGGGCTGGTGGTTCCTGTGGGTTGTCCGAGGCCGCGGGGGATATACTACAGTCATTTGAGAGAACTACAGGATAGTAGACCTCTCCTATCGGATGTCCTGGACCGATATCTCTACTTCAAAGGGATCTCTGCCCAGGCCGACGTCACCACACGTCGCACCGCCAAGGCCAGGAGGACGGGCCATGCCACGCCATGTGCCCTGACAATTGGTGGTGCTCGCGCTCTGTGTATCGCTGAGAGCCGTGTGGGAGTTTGGCCGTCACCGAGGAGGGTGGCTCTTTGGGCAAGTCTTCCCTATTGTTGCTCCACAGCTGGGCTGAGGCGACTCCGGGGGACGTTTCCGTGTGACCACAGGCTTGCCGCTGGGACCGTTGTTCACTTTTCACCGCCTCCCAAACCCATCATCTTTGTCAGCGGGTGCGAAGGTCAGCCTCGTTCTGGCAGCCAATGCCGTGAACAGGTTGACTGACCGCATCGACCCTGCGTCTTAGTTGTGTCAGCCATGGAAGCGGTGGCCTCGCTGCTCATTAGCAACAACAGCATCTCCCTGGTTGCCTTTCTGACAAGACATGATCCATCCAGAGCCAAACAAAGCCAACAGAAGCCAACAGCAACTGCGAGATTCATAGCCACGCGACGGAAATGCCGGGGTAGCACGCTTAGCGCCGTGTAGGCTCCGAATGTCGCGCCCAATAATTAAGCTCCAACCCGGCCGTCAGTCCATGGCGTTTTGCTCGACACACGTCCCCGTCCGGCTTCCGCCCTGTCGAACCGGCGAGTGCTCGGCCCCCTGCAAGCCTCCAAGGACAACAGGCACCCCTGGTCAGGTACCTGCGAGGTACATTCATGAGGTGGACGCTCGCTCGCGGACGCTCAGAGGGCCCCATCTCCTTGGGACCCAGCCCGCCAGAGCCAGACGACCGATTCACTTCGCAAGGCCAGTCCGCCCTGTCAACCAGGGTGCCTCTTGCAGGATGGCGTCCCGGTGCCCTGACGCCCCACTGTCCATGTCATGCCCAAGAATTTGGAGCCGTTCGCCGCATCGCCTTGGTGTTGGACAGGAGATTTGCCCTCTTGTGCTCATGTCACCGCTCGTTCCAAGCTTGGGTCTAGGTAGGTAATTAATTCACTCCAAGATGGTCCATGGTGACATGTACCCCAGTCTGTCCGGCCGGGTCGAGGGGTGTTGCTACCACCGCTCTCTTATAAGTTATCCACCCCATCTTGGATCCTTCTCTTTTCCTTCTGCGAACCTTCTACGACCATTTGCTTTATTAGTCTCCCTTCTCCCCCCGCCACCTCGAGCTCAGTTGCTCTCTCTTCAAACCTCTTGACTAGCACGAGTCTCCTATTCAGTCTATACAACAAGCACCCCTCGCCAGCTTGCTCGTGTCTCTACTATCCCACCACCACCAACAATAACCACAGTTATCCACCCCACCGACGACGACATCTACAAGGGCACTTGATGCTCTAGTATATACACCACGAAACCGACTCAGACAGACAACTTGCGGCTGAAATTGTGTCACGCAAGGAGACAGATCACATCCACCACGGGATTCGTGTAGGACGACAGAATTTTTGGGTCAATTGCATCAAATTAAGCAGATATGGGGAGGAGTCGTCACATTTCCGCGGCCAACCGCGGCCAGAAGCAGCCCCCTCCGTTTCCGACAAAGCAGATGTTTGTTCTAGGTATGACGCCTCGTTCTAGGTTTGTTTTTGGACTGCAGGTGCGAGCCTTTATGTCCCTTTCCCTACATGATTGAGGATTTCAACATTACCGATGATTCCAGCAAAATTTCAGTCTACGCCGGCATGGTCACCTCTGCCTTTACTCTGGTTCCTTTCTCAGGAGACTCAGCGACAAGATTGGACGGAAACCTGTTCTCCTGTTTGGCCTCCTTGGAACTGCTATTAGTGTGCTTGTTTTTGGATTCGCTCCCAGTCTGCCCGTGGCTCTTTTCGCCCGCGCTCTGGGTGGTCTTCTCAACGGGTGGGTTGTCTTTTGAAGCCATTGAAAGCGCTAGCTGACTTGAAACCAGTAACATTGGTGTTCTCCAAACCACGGTCGCTGAACTTGTCACTGTTAAGGAACAACAACGTAGGTTGATATTTACCAGCTGTGGAATCTGGATACTGACTTTTACGCAGCACGCGCCTATACTATCATGCCAATGGTCTGGTGCATTGGGTAAGCGCAGAAAACCGAAGCCTCTTTGGATCGCGAGACTAACCCAGGCATCTAGATCGATCATTGGACCCATGATCGGAGGAGCTCTCGCCAGACCTTGCATCAGCTACCCCGAGATCTTTGCCCGCGGAACCATCTGGGACCGATACCCCTACCTCCTTCCTAACCTCTTCAGTGCCGCTACCGTCTTTGTTGGCGTCATTATTGGACTCCTCTACCTCGACGAAACTCATGCTGAGAAGAAGACCCAGAGGGACCGTGGACGCGAGATTGGCGACTATCTCGCCAAGCTGTTCGGCGGAGTGACCAAGTGCAACGGACGAGGACGTGCCCCCGAGAAGCAGGCTCTGCTCGACGGAGAGCGTCACGTCAGCTACGGTAGCCGCCACGGCTCTTCCAGCTCTGATGAAGAGGATGAGATTCTGCCCGCCTATCAAAGCCAGGAAAGCTCGCCCCGACTTGCTCCCATGGACGACACCCGATCTCTGCAGTCCCAGCCTCTCGAGCCTATTGTGCAGGAGAAGCCTAAGACTTTCACCAAGCCTGTCATCATGAACATTATCTCATACGGCATTCTTGCTTTGTAAGTGTTTAAGCGGCCTGATCTTGGTTCCGTGTCTAATCTATTCTCGTGTAGCCACACTATGACTTTCGATCAGCTCTTCCCCGTCTTCCTCAGTACCGCCCGACCCGAGCACCCTGTCCATGACCTCCCTTTCCGCTTCACTGATGGATTCGGACTCGAGACCAAGGTGATTGGATTCATCATGTCTGTTCAGGGTCTCTACTCGCTCTTCTCCAACTATCTGATCGTTCCCCCGGTCACTCGACGACTTGGCTCTCTGCGCCTCTTCCGACTTCTGGCGTTTTCTTACTTTGCGTTGTACCTGGTCACACCGTATCTGGTCCTCCTGCCCGAGCCGATGAGGATGCCGGCCATCTACCTGCTCGTCATCTGGAAGTGTACCTTTTCGACCATGGCCTATCCCAGCAACGCTATCCTGTTGGCGAACTCGGCGCCTTCGAAGCAAGTTCTCGGCACTATTAACGGTATTGCGGCCTCGACCGCTAGTCTGTGCCGCGCTCTAGGGCCAACCCTGTCGGGACTCCTGTACTCGTTGGGCCTCCAGACTGGATACTCTGGGCTTGCATGGTGGTTCAGTGGACTCGTGACCATTGTCGGAGCGTATCTGAGCTCACAAATCACCGAGGGCGGACCCCAAGAGGAGGCGGTGATGCCAGAGGAGGAAGACCCGCTCATGGATGAGGGTCTCTTCGTGGACTACGATGGCGACGACGACAGAGTTTGAACAATCATGGATCGACATGGAACAGCGGCATACGATTTTATTTACACACCCGGCGTTTGAAAGTTTCGAAACAAGCAAGCGAGCAAGCAAGCAAGCAAAAGGCGAAGGAAGACTCGAGACGAAAACTTTGGCGACATTTATTTTCCCCAGGATGGATCCATTGGACGGATTGTACAAAGGGCACGCACGCTTACGTCGAATAATACCCCTTTCAAAGACAGCGACGACGACGGAGCATGGAACAGGCGTTTTTGCAAAACAAAAAAGAAGGATTGATCTGCTTGGGACATTTGAAGGTTCCCTTTTTTTCTCATGAAATATAGACTTACGGATTGGGTTCGGCGACGGAATCGGCGACAAGTAGAAGGCAAGGAATGGATGGGACATGGGCGGAGTGATTGGTTTGAGCAATGTCTTTCTTTTAATGGATTCGCTGTACGGCCGACAGCACCATGAGCAACCTGCATCGCCGACGATGAGACCCAGGGGGTCCAACGGGGGCGTTGATGTATGAGTACGAGCACAATGGTGGTCCTAGAGGTGTCGACGGCTTTGGTTTATTTCAGTTCTTTCTGCTTTGGAATGGAGAGTGCGAACAAGTCTGGCTACCTCGCGGGACCGAGACTGGCGGTGTACGAAGTAGATGGCGTATATAATTGGCAGTAATCTGAAGACTGGCCTGGCCTCATTTTGAGCAACATGTCGATAATTGTGCAATGGTGAATAGTGACGTGAATTGTATTGTCTTGTATCCGTAGGTAGTTGCCGGTCTATTCACAACCTACTTCTCTATTACCAGGTATAACAACTACACCTGGTCGCGGATCTGTTGCCGATGCGGAATCGAGCATCAGGGCCTGGCCTTGATACACATCATATGTAGAAGGACTCGCTACAAAGTGTTGTGCGCATGGTCACATTGCGTACAGCTACATGATGGCCCAGGTCTCGGCGAGCAGGGAAGGCATGTCGAATTCCGCTTTCACATGGAGGGAGTCAAACTTCCAAGCAAGAAAAGCAGCCCGTGCCATGCCGAGACTACCCAACTCCAACATGAATGAAGGAGGCCCCGGCGAAAAGACGGTGGCCGTTGAAGCAAGCCGGGGCTGGTGGGACGGAGAAACAGGGGATCGAGGCAGCGCAGCGTCAACGACAGCCAGCAACGACATGGCATGGGCGGTCAAGTCGGCATCCAATCCCTGGTGGAGACGCAGACAGGCAGAGAGAGGGGATGGATAGAGAGAGTCTCGGGGTGAAGTTTCACATTAAAAGAATAGAGCAGAGCTTTTTTTTATGTCGCAGACAAGGGGTGCACGAACCTTCATGTCAGCCCTCTAGATGCAGCGCGCGCCATGGTGTTGTTGGTTGGGCTATCCACCCTGACCGGTCTCGAAAACAGGAAGAGAAGGAGAAAATTTCTGTGAATGGAAGGCCCTCGGGGTGGTTAATCCCTTGATCCCTGGCATGGGGAACAGGCAGGGTTAGAATCGAATCGGCTCTTGGAGACGAGGAGGTCCTTGCAAGACAGATGGATGGATGCTGGCTTGGTTCGGGTCTGGATTGCACAATGGGATCTTGCAGAGGGTAAAAGCTTACATCGTATGAGGGTAGAGAAGGTAGCTAACAAGATGGATTCCAATATTTGACCCATCTGTCCTGGCTATTGTTGCACAACAGAGCAGTGCCTGTGGGTTCATTCTCGAGCACGCCCCCTTCCTCGGGACGCTTGGTCTCTTTCCTGGTGGATTAGGTTGAAGAAATGCAGCCGCAGCAGCAGCAGCAGCAGCAGCAAGCAGCAGCAGCAGCAGAGGAGCATCTGCAGCATCTGTATCCGTGGAAGCGTGGCTTTTGACGGAGGTTGGTGGTGTGGGGGAGACTAGGAGACAGGACCCTTGTTGCTTGGAGGACAAGTCTGTACACCTTTGAAGGACGAGTTGAGATGGAGACGGATGATGAGCAGGAGAGAATTATAGACGATCAGGTTGTGCGTGATTTCATGCTGCTCTGAGATCAAGAAGAGAAAAAGTCGAGATCTAGATAGACGAGCATCTTGGCTCTCGGCTATACTTGCGGCTGAGGCTGAGATCAAACGAGTTCGCCATGGATAAACACCAACACCAGAAACCTGGGTCAAACAAAAGATGCTAGTCAGTCGGTCCATCAATGACGATGTAGGAGGTTTACGAATACGGCGCCGGCATCTCGACTCGGGAATCGGAGCTCCGCCGCTTGATGTTGTGCTGCAGCCACCCGGTCCTGCGCATCCGACCCGGCCCAAGGGCGCAGGGCAATGGGGTGGAAGCCGGGCCAGACACGGGTTTTGTTGCCTGCAGGAGCAGTTGTGACGATGGTGACGGAGGGTTTTGGAGTGAGATCAGCATGGCAAATGTGGAGAAGACACGGGAACGCGTGGAATAACGACGACATTTATACGAACAAACACGATCAGGCTGCGGATAATTGTGAGCGACTTTGTTATTACCGCCATCTGGTTCAACTTTGCTTCTTTCCCGGTGCCACAAGCTGCTAAGGACAGTACAGTCAGTACAGTACAGCATGTGCGTATGTGTGCGTGCGCGCGTGCGTATCATGTACGATGAAGACGCGCACGCGGGCGATTCGATGCTGTGCCGTACAGGTGTGTGTGTGTGATGAGTGCGTGTGAGTGCGTGTGTGTCCCTGGATGCCCGTTTTGGGGAGTGGCACCGAGAGGCGTCGGGCGGCTGGCCAAGGCACTGACTTGTAACAAGGGGAGAGAAAGGAATCAGCATCTTGGAAGGACAAGAAAAAGAAAAGAAAAAAACTGAAGCGAGCGCGTCAGATCCGGGATCCTGTACGTTAATAGCCGGACCACTGTGACGATGGCGATGATGATGCCTGGGAAACCAACAGAGATAATGGAACTCTTAGATGCAGTGGGAACCAACGCCTTGTTCAAGGCGAAAGAGGCGAGGCGGAGAGAAAAAGAAAAGAAACATGGTGATGGGTATGTCATTGGTGTTGCGATTGAGGCTTTCTCCAATTTGTGATCAATCAACAAGTCTAGGCTTGAATAAGATCGTCAGGGCGACTAAATAGTTTACTCTCTCATCAAACCAGACCATCTCAGGTCAAGCCAAGCGAGGCGGCGAAAAGAGGAGAGGAAACCGTGAAAGATTGTTGTTGCTGTTGCGATGGATGATATGTTGCTTATCAACAACCGGTACGGTACTCCTCGAACAAGGACCCCCATGCCGGATACCATTTTATCCCACCCAGTCAGGGAGATTCTAACCAATCCGCCGGCCCAATTCCAAGCCATGAAAAAAAAAAATCACAGCCGACGTGCTTTCGGCACTCCAGGCCCTTTACCAAACGTGGAAACCTGAACCCTTGTTCGAGGGGCATCCCACATCCATTGGGGGATCTGGATCTGGGTAAGGACCGCCGTAAAGAGGGGGAAGGAGAAAAAAAAAAAAAAAGAGAGGGAAAAAAGGGAAAAAGAGGGTCCATCCAATATTTTCTTTTTCTGTGTTTTGCCTGTTGTTGGCTTTTCCCCTCTTTCAAGTGTCTCGAGTCTCTTGTTTGGTTCGTGGCCCCCTGGTCTTGTCCCATCGAAATTTTTCCACAACGGCGCAAGGCCAACGAACAAGCACTTACTGACGGGAACTTGGCTCTTGCTTACATTCCTTAAGCCTCTTGTGTTGCCTTTTGACTGCGTTGGCAGCTTTCAAGGACCCTTGCCTGTCTCCATCTCGCATGAAACAAACGTGACCAATTTGACATGGACAAGAGAGAGTAGAGGGAAAAAAAAAAACCTTGGTCATAATCACAATTTGATTGCCACGCCGGCGGCCATCAACCACCGCCGCCGCCGCCACTTTGAGAGATTCTGCCCCCCAAAAAACGAGATAGAGAAAGACAACACACATACACATAACGCGCTACGATACGATACGCTACGGAGAGAAACAAGACAAGCTCTTTATTGCATTTCTAATTGCTTCAGAGCACTGCGCTAGCTTCCCTGTCTCTGCACCTGCACCCGCTGCTCGGTGCCGCTAACGTTTCCCGCCGTCTCCGCTGACGCCCTCCCACTCTCCCTCTCTCTTACTCTCCCTCTCCCTCTCGCTTGTTACATGCAAAAATTCATCATTGCGCTTCTCTCTTTGGTCATGGGTCGCGTAGCCCAAGCTCCACGATAGGATCCATCTCCCCCTCCCCGCAGAAAGCCACGCCGGTCCGCCGCACTACTGGACCAGGACACACTACCACTCTCACACACACACTCCAACGCTATACCGCGCTTGTTACAGGCGGTGGCAGAAGGGGACAAAGAGCTCAGGGACCCAAAGGTGACCGGCTGAAGAGCTTCTCTGGGATTGGGGGGGGTCGTCCTAGTCCGGTCAAGCTCGCCTTATCCTTATCCAATTCATCCATCTCAATCTGTCATCCCCCCTCGTTTCACACACCTGCTCCAACCTTTCCCCCGAAACATTCAAATTCGGCCTCGGTTCGCCTCGTTTCCCGCCTGGTCTTGGACTCTTGTGTTTCGTACTCTTCTTTTGCTCTCATTCTCCTCTTTTCAAGCTCATTGTTGGTGCTTATCATTTCCGCGACAAAGAAGGGGGGGAAAAGAGAGATAGAGGTACTAGCCTCCGGCCGGATAACCCGAGCTGCCGTTCCGCCTTCCGTCCCCGTCTCCGTTCCGTCCACTTCCCACCCCCTCGGGCTTCCTTCCTCCGCGCGTCGCCCTCGTCCAAACCATCGCTTCAAGTGCCCGCTCCGCCCATCGCTCATCGCCGTTCGCCGTCGCCGTCCCCTTGCCAGCGTCTCACCTAGTGTCGCCCACAGCCATCGGCTCCGTCCTCCGTCGCCCGGCGGGCCGTCACCATGCCTGCGCGCGGCCCTCCATCTCCGAGCTCCCAACCGGCCAAGCGACAGAGGCAGAACTCCTTTGACGATGGATCGCCGCGCAACGGTCAGCCGAGCCCCAACGATCGACAGCAAGCCGACGCCGCATCGTCCGCTGCCTCTGCTCCTGCCTCTGTTGCTGCCTCGGTAGCTGCCAAGCCAGGTCAGAGCAGCAACTTTCGAAATGTCAGCGCCTGTAATCGATGTCGCCTCCGCAAGAACCGTTGCGACCAGAAGCTCCCGAGCTGCGCGAGTTGCGCCAAGGCTGGAGTTGCCTGTGTCGGTTACGATCCCATCACCAAGAAGGAAATCCCACGCAGGTACGACCAGGAACTGGACGCGCGGCGGTGTGAGAGTGAGAGCCTCTGTGCCTCGCTCGACGTCGCATGCTGGATACCATATCGCGCTGTCAATGTTGGGTGGTGGATGATTTGCTGACCTATCGCGCAGTTATGTCTTTTATCTCGAGACGCGAGTTGAGCAACTCGAGAATCTGCTCTCGTCCAATAACATCGCCTTTCCCCCAGCCGAAAACCTCGAGATATGCTCTCGCCCGATCACCGACACCGCCAACTCGACGACAGAGACGGGCTACTCGGGTCAGTCCGAGGCTGGCGATCGCACTATCAATAGGCCTCAGAGCCAGGCAGTTGAATCGCTGAAGCCCAAGAAGCCGGGCCAGGCGGGCTTTCTCAACATTGTCAGCCCCTCGAAACCCCGATCTTTGGCCTCCGCATCTGGCGTCTCGTTTGCCAGGGTCGTGTACGCTGCTGTGCAGTACTCTACCTCTGGTCAGACGGGTATGGGTGATCGGCCAGGCTCACGTCAACCTACAGGAAATGGAGCTTCGCTGCGCGACTCCTTCTTTGGTCTTCACACACGGCCCACCATCAAGCCTGCTGCTTTCCCTCCCAAGGAAGTCGGCCTGCGGTTGGTGAGGCTCTACTTTGAGCATTCTAACCCTCAGATCCCAATACTCCACCGAGGAGAGTTTATGCAGACTTTTGACCGTGTCTATGCCACACAGGACCCCGCTCGCGGCTCACGCGAGCTGTATTTGCTGAATATGGTATTCGCTATCGGCTGCGGTGTCATCGTGGGCGAACCCGTAAAGACAGAATCGTCGGGTGGTAGTACGGGCGCTGAGGCCAGGAGCCGATGTGAGCCTGAAGAATACCATGCGAGCGCCATAGTTCACCTGGAATCGTGCCTGAGCAACAGCGGCGGGGGATTGGAAGTTTTGCAAGCCGTGCTTCTCCTGGCCAACTTTGCCCTCCTCCGCCCTGTTCCCCCTGGACTCTGGTGAGTGATGAATTAGTAAACTGCTGAGAGAAGGGACTAACGTGTGTCAGGTACATCATCGGCGTTGCTGTACGACTCGCAGTTGACCTTGGCCTTCACTATGAAGACGACAGAGATGTGGAAGTGTCGATACCCGAGCCTACCGAGTCGGAGCAGGCTGAAGGTGCTGGACCACGCGAGAATGGTGTTCAGGCTCGTGGAAGAAAGCTGTGGACGCGTGACATGAGACGACGTCTGTGGTGGTGCACGTACTCGCTTGATCGTCTGGTGAGCACATGCGTTGGAAGACCATTCGGCATTAGCGATCAGGTCATCACAACCGAGTTCCCCTCGTCGTTGGACGACGACTATATCACGCCGACGGGGCTCTTGGATCCACCATCAGACCAGATCCAGCCCAGCTACAAGCATGTCGCCCATCATTACTTCCGATTGCGGCTGCTGCAATCTGAGATCTTGCAGGTGTTGCAGTATAACCAGGCTCAGATCGCCAAGTCGGGAGTCTCGACCAAGCATAATGATACGCATATGCATCTACCGTCGCCTTTCCTGGTACAGTTTGATTCGTTCCGGTCATGGCGCATCGACATAGACAGGAGGCTGTACCGGTGGAAGACGTCGGCACCTACCAGGCAGGAGACGGGCGTGATGTTCTCGACCGAATTCCTTGAGCTCAACTATTGGCAAGCCATCATCATGCTCTACCGACAGAGTCTGAGCGTGCCCGCCATGTTCGAGGGCGAGTATAACTCGTCTAACGAGGTCAACAGCCCCACAGCCTATCAAGCCGAGCTACGTGAGGACGAGGATCGTATCTATCTCAAGGTTGCTGAGGCTGGCCAAAAGATACTTCGTATCTATCGACAGCTTCATCTAAGCGGTCTGGTCAGCTACACCTACCTCTCCACACACCACCTCTTTATGGCAGGAATTTCGTACTTGTATGCCATCTGGCATTCGCCAATTGTGCGAAGCCGCCTTGTAAGTTTACTTGCGCTCACAGCGAAAAGAGCTGCTGGCTAACATGACATTAGACCATGGACGAGGTGGATTTTACCATCCTTGCGGCCAAGTCGGTCCTCACCGATATGATTGACAAGTGCCCACCTGCTGAGACGTGCCGGGATGCTTTTGATCGGACAGCAAAGGCCACCATCAAGATGGCCAGTTCTACAGGAGGTTTCGGGTCCCCTACGACTCAACCTCGAAGACAGCGCTCGGCTTGGAATACACCCCCTGACTCATCCAAGGGCTCGGCACAGGTCCGTCACCGGCACCAGAGCTCCGACCAGGCATCTTATCAGTTCGACATGTCTCGGTCCGACTCGCTCTCCTCCCCAACACTGTCCGTAACGGGCGAGGTGAACGCGCAGCCATCTCCCCCGATGGCGCGGACTGCTGACGGGTATATGCTAAAGTCGCGTAACCGCCCAAGCCCTTCCGAGCTCAACCAGGAGGGATCGCCCGTGGAGTCAGGCATGGTGCCATCACCTGGTGTTCCCAGGAGAGTGACATCACAACCATCCACGGGTGGTGGGTCGTATAATGGGCAGCACACTCAGCAGCAGTTCAGCGGAGCAGGACCGGTTGATTATCCCGACGCGCAGACGATGGAGTTTCTGCAGAACTTGGGTGCCACGGCCAACGGCGAGTTTGGCAGGATGGACCAGTCTCAGATCGACCTCGGCATGGGTATGAACTGGGAAGGCCTCCATCACGACTTTAGCGAGACGCCGCAGATGAACCCCTTTGATACCTTTTTCTTTGGCGGACCTCAAGGTGCCAACGGCAACGGGTCCAGCAACGATGGAGGAATGAATATGTGAGAAGTTATTGTTTACTGTTCTGTTTTTACTTGCCTATCTATCTATCTTTATTTGCTGGTGCTGGCGCGAGGGCTAGCTTGCAGACGTCAGGCAGTCTGTCAAGCGATGGGTGGCATTCTTCGTCTATTTTTTTCTGTTTTTTATATCTTAGTCTATATTTGCTCAGATCTGCATCAGAGGGCGAGGGCTCCGCCTCTGTTACTTGTTGTCATTGTCAGTCGAAAGTGAGAAGAGAGAAAAAAAAGGTTGGGGAAGTGGTTAGAGGACATGGTTTTGCCTTTGGGCTTGGCTGGTTGTATCTAGGCCATGGTCTTTTAAAAAAAGAGATGGGAGAAAAGGGAGGGGAGAGGAGGACACACACAACATGAAAACAGCCATGTTGCGCAGGGATGAGATGGACAGTTGAAAAGGCCGATCCGTCTGTATATATAGCTTTCATGACGAGAACCGTTCAGGGGGGGTATCTATGGAAATGACTTGGGCCTCTGCTCCAAAGACTCGAGCCCATTCTGTCCTGTCGTCTGCTTTTCTTCTGTCATTCTCGTATTACTTGGCTTCATCCGTCCTAGATTGCCGTGACCACTCCTATTACATCACCCCGTGCTTCATACCCTCCTCATTATCCAACTCGACATTATCTATAATCAATCACTCCAGCGCTCTTCCCCCAAAAGGTTCATTGACGAAGAAGTCCCCCTTTCTGTTTGTGCTGAATTCGTAAAGTCGTAACCGGAAGAAGAAAAACATGTTCAAGAAGTCGTAGCAATCCCTCATCGATCCCGGCTATACCGTCTGCTCTCCCTCCTCGGCGAGTAGTCTCTCGGTGGGTAGTCTCTGTACCCATCATCCCTGTATGACTCTCGTCGGTACCGTTCCTGGCTGTATCGCTGGCTGTATGACCTCCTTGGCGGCGACGGGCTGTGCTCCTCCTCGACCACGATCTCATTGTCCGATGATAAACCCGACACTTCGGATTCTGGGGCGAAGCGCGGGCGTGGAGGTGCAGACGAGAGAGGAGAGGGCGTCATGGATGGAGGCTCGACGATGATGCGCTCACGGGCTGGGGGATCGACAATCACAGGCGATACTCTTCTCCGGCTTCTCTCGCGCGAGCGCACAGTTGTGGCCTTTGACCGTGTCGTCCTCCGCGATCCATTGCTCCGCGGCCTCTTACTCTTCCTTCCCCTCTTGCTCTTAAAGGTTATGACACTCCGACTCCTAAAACTCGACGAGTCGCCCCCGGTGACGCTGCTCATGGGCGCGCCAGACTCCTCGACCATGACAACGGGTCCCCGGTGCAGGATGACGTACACGAGCCATAGCAGGAGCAAGAATCCGGCTACGGAGCCAAGAACAATGCCCGCCACGACGCCCGGGTGAGGAGAGTTGTCAAGGCTGCCGTATGTCGACGGCACGGGGACAAACGACGTGCTAGACGGGTCGTTTTGCCGAACCGCGAGCCGGTTCCCGGAAGCTATCGTTCTCGAAGGTAGGACGGGCATTTTCAACGATTCCTTCTCTCAAATAGCGTTTTTCGTTTCTTGTTGTCGTCGATGGATATCGTCGTTGTTGTTTTGTTGACGTTTTGCCCCAAGCTACGACGGGAACCAAAAGGACGCGCGCGCAGGAAAGTGCAGGTCGCAGAACGGGAGACCAACCCTTAGCGCATGGCAACGGGGGGTGGGTTGCCGACAAGGAGCGATCGAAGGCTAGCTTGCCCCTTTCGACGGGGAGGGTTTGATGATCGACGAGCGAGCGACGAGGATGGGATGAGTTGAAGATGGAAGAAACAGAAATAGTAAATTAAATGGAGGAGCGAGGATGAGGCTGGTTATGCAGTAGCAGTCGGAAACTACCGCAGAGCTTCTCTCACACTCTCTTTATTAGATGCACGCACGTCCCAGCCACGCCATTTTTGTTTGGTCGGTAATCTTAGCGAGACACGGGCAAGTAATTACAACCTCTAATATTGAATTTGACATTATTGTAACATCTCCAAGAGAATCCTAAGCGAATGAACATCTCACAGTTACGCATTAAACCAATTTTTGTAGACTTATATCCTATCGAGCATTCGATAGTCAACTCGGGTTCCGGAGACCGCGCGGCATAAAAGTGGGGATTCTCGGCCCCGGCCCGGCCCCGTTGTCTCAGTCGGAACGGCTTTCACATGTTCTCACTTCAGTCACTCAACATATCCACAGTGAGATACATATAATCTTTCTAAATTTTAGACATGGTCGTCTCTTTTTACTCGCTACAAAGACCCCCTGGTCGCTCAAGATCTAACATACAATATCCCGCTCCCTGATACATTTACATCAAAGTCATCCAAGGCCGTGGTCGCATATCCAGAAATGCGCCCCCATACAGCCAATGCTCCATTGTTTAATATAGTACAAGAAAAGAGAAAGAAATGGGAATAAACTCTTCAAGTCAGCTTTTCCAGAAACTGGTCCCAGTACCGTTCCGATTCGAAAAAGGAAATATGCGGCAGGCGCTCCGTCGTGGTCATTAGATATGAAAGCAAACAAATAAAAGTCAAGAGAGTCAGAGTCTTTATACTCTGATTCGGGGCTTGGGGGAAGTGGTGGCAGTGCACATGTGGGTGGTGGAGCGGGCGGAGGGCCTTCGCTCAGTTGAGGCATACTTCGCCTATTGAACAGGCCTTTGCTGCTTGTGTCTGGCCTCAGTTGAGGGTTGCTGGCAGATGCCGGGATTGGGGGAGAGGCACCGTAGGTGGTGGTGCAGGCAGTGGCAGTGACTCCGGTGCCATGGGGGGAGGAGATCGGTCGAGACGCTATACTGAGATGCTCGATCCGACACTATAGACTGCATGCTCGCCATGCTCGCTCGCCTCTGGGAACGTGCCTTTGCTGACGCCGAATCACTTCGGCCGTCGCCATGCGCGTCCATCGACGTACGGCATCTGACCATCTCGTCAGAACCAATTAGGGACGACCGAGATCGAGTTCTTTGAGGGGGTCCAGGTCGGACCGGTGTTGTAAAGTTGCGCACCATTGGATGAGGACTCTCAGATTTGCGCCATTGTCGCATCCCTGAAAATCTGCGTGAGCTGGCTGGTCGGTTAACCTCGACGATAGGTTCATCGACAGGCACCAGGCTTGACCGTCGTGATGGTATATCATATGTGTTGGGAATCCGCGGCAGGGACATCAAATCATCATCGTCGGGGTCAAGCGGTTTGGTCTCGTCTCCATGACGAGTCACCGGCCGCTCGTGTACCTCCTCCATCGGTGAGGGTTGATCAGCTACCATCGACAGTGGTCGCGCGATCGGCAGAGTGGTCGGTGGTGCTCTGCGACCCAACGATCGTGTCTGGTACTCAGTCATACCTGTCCCCGTCATCATGCCAAATTCCTGCGCTGTGCTCCTCACATACGAAAATCGTCTGTTGGACGTGTTAGGAACGCTGAAATTTGGTGTTGCTGCCTTGGAATGTGACGGCGTGTTCACATCGTGAATCACTCCTGATCCGTACGTCGACTGCGGTCGCACATTTGTTGGTCCACCGCGAAACTCGACGAAAGGGCCCAACACTTGCATCGATTGCCTTCGGTCGAGGATCGCTGCAGCATTTGGTCGCGGTCTTGCCTCCGGCTGGCAAATCGCTTCCTGCACCTGAGACTTCTCTTCAAGTTTCGTAGGGAAAGTGTCCACAGTCGGTGACGGCTCGGGGGACGATCCAGTGGACGTCACAACTGTCCGTTGTCCAGAGGATATAAAAGAAAGGCGGTTTGAGCTATCTCGCAGGCTATCCAGCTGCCTGCCATCGTGCGATACGAAGCTGTTGGTGGTTGAAATGTCGTCCAAGGACTGGTCAACGGCTACGTCAGGCTCGGCAATGGTAGTAGCCGTGTCATCGGCATCGCTCGCTCTCCTCCACTGAGAACCTTGGGTGCTCTGGCTCAAGACGCGCGATAGTCGATCCGGATCCCTCACCACCAGCGTCCGTTGGCTAGGCTGCTCTCGTAGTGGCACAAATTCATCCTCAGCTTTGGGCTTCCCCGTCTCGGTAAGCGTCCTCTTGCCTCCCAGGTTCTCGATCTCACGGCGCAGTGTCGCAATCCAGCCTTCCATATCCTCAGCAGTCTCGAAAATCATCAGAAAGTTGGACGCTTGTCGCCGTTCTGTAACCCGGAGGTTCCAGCGTGAGAAGAGTGATCGCGAGGAGTCAGTAGTCAGTGTGCCGTCAGATTCCGTAGCTGAAGAAACTTGAATCACCCAATGACGACCAGGAATCACGTCGCTGGCAAAAGCCGCTGAATTTTTTCCAAGATGGAGAACCTTCTCAGGCAATCGGTCAAAGGGCCCTTCTGCTGAATACTGTAATAGGTAGCCCGATGTTACCAGGACGTAGATCTTGTTCGTCCATTCAAACTTGGGGGCGGGGCCAGAAGTGTTGCGTCGGTGCTTCTTCTTGACCTTGGCCTTCTCACTGGCGCTTACTTCCATGTCAATTGCCGCAGGCAAGTCCTCGCGGGATGCATTAACTCTGCGCTCATGCATGCGCAGAATGACTTCTGGAGCCAATGACGTAGCGGGCAATGTCATGTGCTTGATAGCTTGAGGAAATGCTTTGAAAAGTGGTGGAGGATGCCATGTTGCAATCGGTCCTCGCGCGGGCTTTACTGGCCCTTGAACCCTGACGGCACCAACGGGTTTCTGGAGAGTAGATGGGCTCTGATAGTGAGCTTCGAGCATAGTGGACAATGGGCGCGGGCTTCGTGGTGTTGTAGGAGAATGGTCAGACACAACAGCTGACTGGCCATTGGAAAAGGTGCTCATATCGGTAACGGACGTACTCCCGATCGATGTGGGCGTTTCCGGGATTGCCAACTCTTTTGGTGCTTTGGATCGACCAAACAGACTCCTCAATCCCAACCTAGACTCCCTCTTGTTGACCTTTTCTGGCTTCAAGGGAACCCGGTTTTCCTCTGCTGCCATAACGTCGATGTCCGGTGGGCGGCTCCTTCGCGACGGTGTATGATGGCTCTGGAGCGCTTCCAAAGTGCCGCTATGGGCCATGAGGGAATCTCTGTAAGGCATGGTTGCGAAGCCAAAAGCGGATGCTTAGGATGGTGGAGGGTTTGCGAGGGGATGCCCCCAAGGGGACAGCCGAGCGGTGGGCGTCGTCGTGTAAAATATCTGTCGCGCAGGACAGAGCGGCATGAATCGGCTGCCTTATTGCCCAGGTGCAGGCGACGAACACTGCTGGTGTGACGACAAGTTGAGGATAATACTGCGAGCACCTCGGTTGGGAATATGCGCGGGACGATGTATTCGTGCGCCCAAGTGTGTGACAGGCGGGAAGCGGGAGCGGGAGATGGCGAGGTTAATGGGGATTGATGGATTGGAATGTGGGCTCCCGTCTCGGATCTGGTGGATCGCAACTTGATATCAAAAGGTTCTGTCGCAAGATGGCGCCGGCATGAAGTTGTAAGAGGCTCGGCTGTTTCTTCTTACCAAGAATGGAAAGTAAAAGCAGTGAAGAATAACAAGAAGAGACAGAGAGAGAGCGACGCAAGTTGACAAGACAAGAGAATGTGAAGCCTACTTGGCCGTAAAGAATGAGCAAGCGAGCAAAGTAAACACGCCAGAAAGAGGGCGCGTATTCAGACAGAGTGCAGCAAGATAATGTAAGATGCTTGGATTGGAAAGGAGGAGAAGAAGTCAGCGAGACGCGGGGGGGGGCGGGAGGAGGCCCGTTGTATTGGATGGAGGAAACGGCTCCAGTACGGAGCATGTGGGTGGTGTGGTGCCGGGTCGTGATGTAGTGAGTACATCAACTACGCATCGGGGAAGGTGCAGGGCCTACTTACTTACCTTACGGGGATGAGCATGGGGATGGGGACCTCCAGAAGGAAGGAAGCCCACCCAACCGACCTCACCTCAGGCACGAAAGACAGGAGCGAAGGGATGTAAGGGAGCATTAACGAGGCAGGGACTTGAATTCTCTTATCAAGACTCCTTCCTCTTTACCAAGAACAGCACAGCAACATCCTCTCCTCGACATCAATCCCTCCCTCGAGTCATCAACTCGACTCTCCCTCGCCACGGCGCTTCCACAGGGAACAACAGTGTCTAAGGTGACATTGCGCTACACCCTCTTTCTACTGGAGGACGAGGTACCTACTCTTTCCGTTCGCACCTCAAAAAGACAGAGCGTCAAGGCACTGCATCCACCCAGTCAAAGTCGCAACAACATGGATGGGATCCGCTGGGTCAAGAATCCCTGCACTGCCAGAGATGGTTGGAAGAACAAGCCTCACGCAGGTACGGGGTACATGTGAAAAGAAACACGCACAGGGCGCCCACAAAGCCCACCCACACGGGGCATCCCACTGGAGTGAGCGACGCGGCCAGAACATGGGGCCTCACCTGGTGGAACCTGATCTTGATGACCAAGAACAGCTAAACATGAGCGCCCAGCGAGGCGAGCGACGACCCAGCAGTAGAGGGATGAGGGAACAGACAGGGGCGCCCCCTGCAACCTGCAAAACGGCTGCCAGGGACCGAACCATACCTAACCAGTGGAGACGGTTTGGCAGCCCGGGAATCGCTCCTCCCAAGGACACCTTTCTAGCCCGAGACAGAGCCATTAGGTTCGTACAACTGTATTGTACCATTGTCCGAACATGGGCTGATGAGGCTTGAGTTACTACGTAGGGCGAAGCTCATCCCTCCCTCGGCTCCAAGGCTGGTCTCGATCATCATGGTGGCCGGCCCTTTGAGGGCCCAGGAGCCTGGAACACATGGGGAAGAGACCAACCCCCAGCTGCTCCAGCAGAGTCTGAGCCTTGTCGATTGGGCCAACAAGTTTCACGGCAAACATGGACGCGAGCCCGACGCAGATGACGATGTTCATACGTGTGCCGCAGAGCGAAAAAAGTCAGGACACGCAATATCGACGAAAAGGAACGGACGCGACGGTTTTGTACGGCCCAGTAATTGGCTGAGACAAGACACACGGCTTAACACGACACGACACGATACGACGCCAGACGGCACACTGGATCGATTTTTAAAGAGTTTACTTGCGCACGGCACCCAGACAGGTTGGAGGAACTCTGTTCTCTCCCAAACGGGCTGAGCCTCGCCGTCGGCTCAAAGTGCCACGGCCTTGGAGGAACCAACCTAGCCTCTCGGGGGCCAGGGGTAAGCAAGCCGTCTTCACCTCCTAACCCAAACCCTTGAGGGTTGAGCGGGAGTTTCTCAACTTGTGACAAGTCTAGCATCTATTAATCCCAGTTTCTTCCTAGCATCTCGGCTTAGAACCCCCCATGTCACCCCCCACTCCAGGAATGGAAATCCTTGCAGCTCACCCTTCACAGCGAATAGCAAGGGAAACCGCTGTGTCGCAGGCTGCACGCGCGTTTCGGAGGCAGTGGTGGTAACGGTGGCTCTAGTCACGATCTTTCGATGGTCCAAGCCGATCCTTTTGTCTCCTGTGCCAAAATGATTTGGCCTACTGGTCGGCCCTCATCTACCAACCCAAGGTTCGGCATCCCGCAGGGCATCACGCGCATGCGAGATCCTCCGGGACGGCTGCGCAACAACTCTTTCTGAGAGCATCGCCGAAGCCAGACTTTACAAACACCCATCACGGAAGCACAACCTGCGGTCCGGGCTCAATCGCTGCCAGACCAGTGTCTCGCAAGCACGGGAGCCGGTGTTAGTGCTGGGAACGTGCCAAAAGCAACCTTGCAACCCTTACCCTTCTGCTGTCATTTTTGCTAGCCTGAGCAGTCAATCGGTAATACAAGGATCACATAAAGGGTCTTGGCCGCTGCGCTGGCAAGCCTCATCAAGCTGAGAAGCCATAATACCAGGGCTCTTGTTTCGGGATCGGCGCGGAAACGGCACAAAACGAGCGATTCCATTCTCACTCTCAACCTCAGCTGGTCATTCGGAGGAAACGTGTGACAGGGGCCGGATTTTATCCTCGAGCCTGCATCTGCCGCAGCGCCAACAGCGAATACTATCCAACATCAGGGGCTATTTTCCCACTCGTCTTATTACCCTCTCATCTTACACCATTTAGCGAACACGATTTGTTGTCCATCTCCATATGGCGGACTCGGAAGAACAGGACGTCTTTGAGTCTGTGCTGGGTTCCCTGCCTCGAATCCAAAAGTTCTTGGACAGCTCACAGAACGCATCTCATTCTCCACACAGCACACAGGTTGCACGTGAGGAGAAGCTGGTGCAGTTCAGTGCTGGGATCATTCTTGTTTTCTTGAGTGACGTCGGTTGACAACAAGTGCACTTCAACATCTACATAGAACATACTAATCGCAAGATCCCCGAGTCTTAACTCGACAGACTATAGACCTCCTACATGATGCAGAGGCTTTCTCGGCACTTAGAAAATCTATCCGATGGTTAAATCACATCAACAGAGGCAGCAAGGCATTTCCCTCCGCGACGGTTCTCAATGGGTCGGTCCTTTCGTCTCATTCATCAAGCGAGCCTATGCCCACCTGTTGGACCATCAAGTTGCACAGCGTCTGCTGTCCTTTGCAGTTTTGTGCAAGCCAGTACGCCTGTACTTCGTGTGTGGTTCTGGGGATACAAGACACAACCAACGGCCTGAGCCATGTGCGGTTCCGCTCACATCCAGTCTGGGTGCGCGCTTTCCAACTCGTCAGCACCAAGGAGCCGTCATCGTTAGACTCTTCTACGCACCCACAGGCACCCTGGGTATTCCTGGGTCCGGCAAATTGGGTCATCGATCGAAATAGCATCGGTGTGCTCGCCTAAGTTGCCTAGTCTTGATCCATCAGCCACGACAGTGTCGCACAAGGCACTAGCCTTTTGGCATTGAAGATACTTGAGCCTCTGGAACTCAGGCACGCAAGCTTATGCGGGAACTCGCGCCTTTGGGCTTGAATTGCGGGCTCTGCAGAAGATGCAGATCGCTGGCCTCGTTCCTGCAGTAGTGGGCGACTAAACTCGGAGCTGTCTGGTTCGGATTTCGCTTCTCTGGCCACTGAGCCAATGCCACTGTTGATACGGGGTCAAATGCCTACCCTGATTGGAGGGGCGCTGCTGCAGACTGGATATGGGCGACCAGAGAGGATGGCGCCGTGAGACAACCCTATTTCCCTGTAACGAGTTCCTCCCTGCCGCTCGTGTGGTGGAAATTATCTAGCAAGCAAACATTGCTCACGATCGAGACTGGACGATCCGTAAACGTTGGATCAGTCCGGCTTTTGCGATTCTCAGCCAAGTCTGCTCCATCTAGGATGTCTCGGCTCCATCCAGACCCATGTGGACTAGGCCAGGGCCGGGACAGGATTTCTCTTGTCATCAGGCTCCTCCTCCTGGATGGTGGAGCATCTCTAGAGCCTTCCAGGCCCGGTTTTCTCATTAACTTGGGATCGGCCGTGGTAAGCGATTACAGAAAGCAGACAGGAGCTTCTTAGTGCCGGGTATTGTGGCCGCGCGCGGGGTAGTTGGTGTCGGGGGCTACGTAAACGACAAGGGCGCTGGCTCAGATTCAGTACCGCCAGAATGGCTGGACTATTCGGATCAGACGGTGAGACTGAGAGTGAGGTTGCGGAATGTCACGTTGGCTGTGAGATCCATGGACACGTCGAAGGATCTGCGTTGCTAATCAACGTCCTCAGCGGTGAGGGGAGCTAACGAGATGAGCTTAAGATGAAAATGTCCAACACGCTGGCAAGCTAAGTCGAACTGCGTTCATCTAGTCTTTTTGCTTTTTCCAACAAACACGGAGTTGTTTCGGGCTGTTTTTTGCTTCGCCCACCAACAGCTCTCCACACTACCTAGGTGAGTGTAATTAATCACCTGGTCAAGCAGAAGAGTATGCAATTCGCTATGGCCAGATGTTCTCTGGCAAGAATATCCGTTCCGGGTGGAAGTCCTCCAACGTTGAAAGGAGGCTTGCTCTCAGCATCTTGGGATCAGATGAAACCGCCAACAGGGACAAGGACAAGACTCGACTGCGGGAGAGACCCTCTCTTTTCTCCGCCATCGGCCACAGACGTGTCTGGGTTTAATTAACTTTTCTTTTTGCCTTTCGCCCATTCGCAAGGGCCATGGCTTCCTACCTATCCATGTGCGCAACGCACGCCCGCAACGCTGCATGTTGGCCTGGGCTCTCTCACTGGCTGAGGATAGGTGATTGGGGCTGGGCACATCAGAGTTTCACCAAGATGGCCTGTTCTCAGCACCTCTGCTCTGTGATGTTGAGCGGAGGCGTTTCAGGAGCACACATTTCCCCGGAACCCCGGGCGTTGAGGCCTTCCGGAGGGCCTTGCTTTCGCCCCCTGTCTGTGTGTTCATCTGGTCTTGACGACCTACAGAATGTATGTGATGAAGAGGAAGCTCAGGTCGGACCGAGGTCCTGGTTTCTCGCATTTGAAAGCGCTGATGAGTCGCCGAGGCTGATGAGCTAACCTGTCTCGGTATCAGAGCCAGATGCAGCGTGATAATCAGTCTGACACATGCGAGGTGCAAGCCTGTTCATCCAAAGGTTGGGACGAGGGACGTGGGCAAAGGAATCGCAAAACGTGAAGATGAAGCTTTGACAATTGGTCATGATTATCGAGCAGATGTAGGTCTGTCCATGGTGCTCCGAGAGCGGTGTGAAGTTGTCACACATTGGTTGAGCGATGTCGGTATGGGTTCCTCGTGGCTACTATCGTTCGTATGGCGTCGTCAGACATTGTAGTCACTGCTGGTGAGTGAAACTCTTGGCGGCGGGTTTGTGGCCGGAGAAGCAGATGGAGTCGATGGTTCAGGTTCAGTAGAACATGCATGCACGCTGCGGGTGACACAAGAAGCGCCCAGGCTCTTCTCTCTGGATCCAGCGCCTACGTATCTACATGGGATCTTGGCCGACTTTGCAGCCCAGTGCCGTGTAACAGACGCAGGTCGTTCGCTGCTGGTGCCTGGTCGCCGAAAGGCGAAGCAAACCAAGAAACCGAACGCGTCGACGCTGGAATCAGTAACAGTACCGAGCCGAAGGCACGGTCAAGTCCGAGGCCCCGTCACGGTCAGTCAGAATCATGGCCACGACCAGGAAATCATGAACTCGAAGCCGGGCACGAGACGTCACTAGGAGGCGAGAACAGAGACAGAGGCCAAGTCATCCGGGGACCCAGAGACGTCACAGGGCGCCTTCTCCAAGGTTCAGCGGAGTGCAGAAGGCTGTAGCGGGCTGGTCAAGCCCCCGCCATCGACTGACGCGCCCTGTGACCACTGACAGGCAGAGAGCTTTGAGGGGTCGTGATCGGCGCAGAAGCAGGCCACATCCTCACTCAGCAACTCCGGCGCATCCTCATCATGGACTCTACGATCCCTGACAAATAGCCTCGTCTCTCTATCATCTACCACGACCCTAGATGTTTTACTATCAATCCTTTTCTCTAACCTATCATTTACCTGAGCACCTGCTCTAGCACGCATCCCGTCAACCTGCAGCTCTCGTCAGCTTGTAGCTACCCACATCAACCCCTCCAAACTGCCGACCTAACTCAGCCAATCGTCGTCACCTTGACAAGCAAACATCCATTGACTCCTGACGTCTTCACCGACCCAGCTGGCCTCTACTACCTCGAACATATTGCTTGCGCATCACATCACTTCTCAGGAGAGAAGCAAGTACTACCCTCTATCATGGCCTCTCCAACAGACGGCACCGCGGTTCCCCGCAACGAGTCGCCGACCAGATCTCCGCGATCAGCTTCGATATCGTTGCAAGCAGCCGCGACCATGAATGCGGGACTCCAGCACGAGCCCACACGACGTACGACTCCATCTGAAAACTTCTATGGCCTGGGTCTCTCTAACGAAAAATCAGGCTCGTCTAGCAGCTCCCTTTCCCGACATCGATCCTCACCTCAAGCCGGTCGCCGTCGATCTGCCGTCCTCATGAACCTCCAGCTTAACGACCCATCTATACCAGCTCCCGGCGAGATGGTTAGCGAAGAATCCGGCCTCACTACTGCGAGCCCGCGGCCGATTTCTGGCTCTCCCCTGTTGGCTGACCCTCATCATCATAGGGCGCCTAGTCTGGGCGAGCTCCATCAGGAACTAGAGGCGGAGCAGGAAGCTCATGTGGTATGTGAGCCAGGTGTCATGTGCAACAATATTGACTAACGGTTGATAGAACCGCCTCTTGCAGATGATTCGACAACAGCAGCTTGAACTCCAACGGCTCCAGGCCGGTCAGCCACAGAACGTAAACCAGAGCTCTGCTGTTGACGATAGCAGCGCCATCTCTGAGCGGTCGGGTCATGGGACGCCTCATGCCTCGAGCTCCCAGATTGCGATCCCTCCCTCCTTGCCATCTGGCGGCTCGGGTCCCCGGTCCGCCACTCATCGCCATCCCCGAAGCTCGTTTGACATGGCTCGCGCAGACCTTCAGAGACGATCTAGAACGCCCAGTCGCAGCGGTGCTTCCCCGCGTCTCCGTTCGACATCCATCGGCGGCGAAAGCGGGGACTGGGTTCTTGGCGGCCGAGACGAGAGCGCCTTCTACCAGGCCGAGACTCAGATGCTAGTTCGGGAGAATCAGATGCTTCGCCATCGAATTCGGGAGCTAGGTAAGCACTGGTCAGGAGTAATAGTATGGGACTATGTGTACTAATGCTGTGACTAGAGAAACAACTATCTGATGTGGGCACTGGCTCTCCCACTGCTCATGAGCCCCCTCACCACTCCAGCCTGACCAGATCTTCCACCACGGCTGAAAAGGAGGAGGAGGAGCCTTTAACTGAAACGCCAAAGGAAACCTGAATTTGAAATTTGTGGTTCGGTCGGTTAGGACGCTGATAGGGATTAAGCATCATTGTTGGGGAGTTTAGCGGGTTTGCTTCAGGGTAAGGCAGATGACTACAGTTGTGTGTATGAGGTAAATCAAGTCAGTGCGAAAATCACCGTGGCGTTTGGGTGTGTTTTTCATGCATGGAATGAAGGATTGAGGGGGTCAATGAGGCAATGAATGGTTGAATGACTGGTTGTGAATGGCAACATCTCGTGGGAGTTGGAGTTGGATTTTGGACTGAGCTGACGTTGTGGGTGGACTCATGGCGGCGTTTATTCACGAACTGAACCAAAATGGGATCGAGAAGAACAAAACAAAGCATCCATGGCCGAACTAATGGACGATAAGCTGCAAAATTCGCCGTGTTCCTACACTAGTTATGTCGGCCTAGGGGTAGTATACGCCGTTGACATGGCGTCATTGGCCAGCTCGGCAGATATATCATGTAGACCGAATATCAGCTCTACCTAGTCTGCAGTTCACAACCAACTCAACAACATCAACAAAATCATGTCCATGATGCTGCGACCATTGGTGAGATCTGCGCCGTCTGGCTGGCGAGGCATTCAGAAGCTCAAATTTAGCTCGACATCAATAGCTAGAGCAGATTTCACTCATGCTGTAAGTGCTATTCTTCATCATGCCATGTCCGGAGCCGGCGTCGGTCCCTCGCTTCCCGATACATCCCGCCCGACGACCCCATCATGAGATGTTTAGCAATAGCGGGAAAAGCTAGACACTGCCTGTCATAGAACAGCCAATTGCCTATATCAAAAACACGTGCACTAACAGTATCTGGTAGGTTGTCGGTGGAGGCGTCGTCGGCCTCGCCATAGCCCGGAAGCTCGCGCAGCGCGGTGACAACTCGACCGTCCTGATCGAGCGCCACAACGCCGTGGGCACCGAGACGAGCTCTCGAAACAGCGAGGTCATCCACGCGGGCATCTACTACGGACCTTCCAGCCTCAAGGCGAAGCTGTGCATCCGCGGCAAGAACCTGCTGTACGAGCTCTGCGAGAAGCACGACGTCGGCCACCGCCGCACCGGCAAGTGGATCGTCGCGCAGAATGAGGCTCAGCGGGTGGCCCTTGAGAAGATTCATGCGCTGTGCGAGAATGAGCTTGGGGTTCCTACGCGGTGGGTCACCGGTGAAGAGGTGAAGCGTGATGGTGAGGGAGTCAAGGCTGCGTGTGCTCTTGATAGTCCAACCACGGGCATCGTCGATTCTCATGGACTCATGATGTGTCTCTTGGGACTATTTGAGGAAGCTGGCGGTGTGGCGGCCCTCAACTCCCCCGTCGTGGGTATAAAACCCCTCGGCGCTCAACCCGGCAGCGAAGGTTGGGAGATTGAAGTCAAGGACGCCTCGACCGGTGAGACGTCGAGCATCACAGCCGAGACTCTCATCAACGCGGCCGGGCTCGGCGCCGCGACCATCCACAACATGATCGTGCCGGCAGACCGGAAGCAGAACCTATACTATGCCAAGGGCAACTACTTCTCCTACTCTGCGTCGCACCCGCACATCTCGCGCCTCATCTACCCGGCTCCGGAGCCCGGAGCCGCGGGGCTCGGTACGCATCTGACGCTCGACCTCGCGGGCCGTGTGCGCTTCGGACCGGATGTTGAGTGGGTTGACAGACCCGATGACCTGGCCGTCAACGCGACACGGCTCCCGCAGGCGATAGTCGAGATTCAGAAGTACCTGCCCGGTGTCAAGGCCGAGGATCTCGTGGCCGACTACGCCGGCATCCGACCGAAGTTGGCGGACCAGGGCGCCGTGCTCAAGGGCAAGGGGTTCCACGACTTTGTGATTCGCAGGGAAGAGGGTTATGAAGGATGGGTGAACCTACTGGGCATCGAGAGCCCCGGATTGACGAGCTCGCTAGCCATCGCCGAGGAGGTTGAAGGACTCGTATACGGCAAAGAACAGTCACTGTGAAAGAAACGGAAGCTGTTCCGATTTATCCTATTCATGCTCAAAAAGGTATATAAAACGACAGCCTACCATATGTTAGGTAGCGAAGGGTAGTCGGCTGGCCGAGCGGAGAATCAAAAACGCCGCCAGAAGGAACCATGATATTTCTCAAAGGTATCCCACGTCCATGCAAGCAAAGCAAAGCAACAATCGTCGTCATGTGTCATCATCACTTTTGGGAACAAGCTCATCGGTCTTCCCAAAGAGACCGGCAAGAAAAGCCGCCAACGCCAGCAAATCATGTCATGTCCTCCCCCCTTCCTTCATCTCATCGAAACACTTGGGCAAAACTTTCGGCTCTGTACGTCGACGTGGAGTTCGTAGATGCCGTTCTGAGCACCAACGAAGCTGTTCAAAGTTAGAAAGGGGCGCCGACTTGGACACGAGGTAATACTTACAGGGTGCGGCCGTCTTCGCTCCAGGCTAGACCGGCCGTGTTGTCAGGCGAAGGCGGCATCCCAAAGCCCCCATGATCGTCCTCCCACCGTGTGACGACCTGGTTGACCAAAGGGACTATGATGGAAGTGTCATCTTGGTCACGGTCGCCGCCTCGTTCTCTGGCCTGAAGGATCTCGAGGACAGTGAGATAGGACGAGTCTTGCCTCTGGCGCTGCTCTCGAAGCATTGCCACAGTCTCTCCAAGACTCTCCATCCACCGCTGGTCTGGCCTTCTCCCATTTCCAGGGGTGTCAGACGTATCCCGAGCGATTGGTCGAGCTCCGCGAAGGCGATCACCGGCACGATAGGTACCCAACAAGTCTCCCATAGCACGGCCAATACTGCTGCTCCTCCGCTCTTCAGGCCTCCCAGAATTGTCGTTGGCGGGTCGGCGAGTCGACCTCTCTGCCCACAAGGTACTCGTCCCAGCTGTTGGCCTATCATCTGTACCTTCTTCAACTCTCTGTCTTTCTCGGTTGCGGCGACCAAGCTGCATGGCCTCAAGAACCAAAGTCTCGTTTGCGGTGAGGGGACTGTTGAGGGTGTCAAGCATCTCTAGTCGTCGCCTTGAACTCTCATTGCCTCCTGGACTCGTGGTATTGTCTCTTCGATCACGGCGGGTTTCCAAAAGTCGTGGGTCGATTGTGTTTCGGTCAAGGATGTTGATATGCTCAAAGCCTGGCTCTCCAATGTCAACAATTTGACGGACTTTAAAGTTGCTCCTCATGTCAGCGATGCCAACATGCCCTCGATCTTCCGTCCAGGCTAGGATGCCGTATGGGCCTGGGCAGAAAGACATGTCTCTGACAGCGCCCGGGCCGCTGTGTGGTCGCGAAGACTGGAAGGACGTTATAAGAGGGTCGGCATCAGGATTCGACAGGAGGCCAGCGTTGAAGATTGATATGGTGCCGTGCTGGGTCCCAACAGCCAGGTATGCGCCAGACTCAGAAAAGCAAGCAGCAAAGCTTCCTCGACTATCAGTCTTGTCATCCTTGCGTTGGCTCTTGAGTAGTATCCTCTGCGTCTGCTCCCATTGATATCCCGTGGACTCCCTCAACCTTGATTCTGAGGGCTTCCTCACTCGCTGGTGGACGTAGAGATACGGGTCGTCGAGGATGGCGATCAGTAGACGGCCGTCTGGAGATATGAGGGCGCGGTTTACAAAGTCAGGATACGTGATTACATCCAGAGGCTCGATTTTCTCCTTCTGGTCAAAGTCATTAAGGCTGACTAGGATCACGGTTCTGTCGTTGTTGGCCAAGATTGCCACTGGCTCGGTGTAGGCCCTGTCATGAGCAGCAAGAGTAGTTGGCGGAAACCAAAGGGTGACGCAGTTGACTCGGTCTTTGGCAAGTTTCATGCTTTTGGCTATGAGACTCTTATTGGATCGTCTGGCTCGCGATATCAGAGAAAATAGGGAGCCTTCACGGGTCGAATCGAGTCCAAGGCTAAGCCGGGTTTCTGCATCAAGTTCGAGAGAAGAGTTCTGGTTGTCGTCATCGTTACCGTCGTCGAGCTGCATCGCCACGAAATCGCCATTCTCACTACCACAACATAGCCATCCTTTCTCGGCGACGAGGCATCGGGGCGCAAAGGTAAGAAGCTTGATGGTTTCGCATTCGCGTGTCGTCGTGTTTAGACGTTGGACATGGTTACTGCCGTTGCCTCCGGGGAAATAGACAATGTTTTTCTTTTCGGCGCTGACGAGGGATCGTAATTGCCAGTGCCTGCATGTATCATGAGCATGAGCGCAAGAAGGGGATGGGATGTATGATGATGACGTACTGCGGGCGCACGGGGATGCGGTAATGTTTTCGAGACTGCTTCGAGACAAGGGCCTCGGTGGGATAGATCCTATGGGCTATTAGCAATCATTCCAGCGGAGGGCATGATGGCAGAAAATAGTAGTAATGCCACGATGCGATCTGGCGGCGTGGGAGTCATACTCGCTCTCGTCTACCGCCATCCTGACCCAGGCCGCCTCTCAGCTAAAGCGATGAGTTGAGAGGTCGACGGGCGTTTGGCCACCCGGCGATAGGGGTGATGTTGCGACACTAGGAGATGTGATGACGACGTTTAAGCTCCTGAAATGGCCAACGGTCAGATGCTGGAACGGGCGGGCGAGCCGAGCTGCTGTGGGACCTAGGGACCGGGCGAAACGGGCGAGAGAACTGGAGCTGGAGCTGGAGGCGGAGTAGAAGAGATGGGGAGGTATCTGTGATTCAGGTGCGAATATGGTCAAGGAATCGATGAAGAGAGGCAAAGTAGCAACGAGGGTCGGCGGCAAAGGGTCGTGCGATTGATGGCAGTGGGTTTATGTAGCGTGTGCGAATGACGTCTGGCGTGATGAAGGTGGTGAAGTTATGTAGGTAGCGACTGGGTTAGTAGACCCGACCAAATGGAGCTTCAGCGGCCACCACTGCAGCTCTCGTCGGGGTAAAGCAAAGTAGTACCACAGCACTGGGATATGGCGCCCGCTAGTTGTGCTGACATGAGCAAAAAGAACAGGATCAAGATTATTGGTCCAGCAACAGAGCCAACGATGGATTTTTTGTTCGGCCTGCTTATCCAGATACAGGTTGTGTCCTTTGACGGGAAGTGGGATAAGCGTACCCTGGCAGATGGAGAGCTACATCATGATGCATCAGCAATTTGGTTTATGATAGGTACCTCCTCAAACTCTTTTGTATGGCAAATAGTAGAGGGGACCAGGACATGTTTAAAGGCTGCAGCTTCGATGACACCGATACTTGAGAGTACAGCAATCGATCGCTCAACGCCGGACCTATTCAAGCAATAGAGGACCGAATTCTCCGCCGAGGCCAAACTCCCTCTTTTAGATCCATCTCAGAGGCCAATTGCATGAACCTGTCGCAAACCCGGTGGCACCGAAGCTCCCTGTCCGGGGGCGAGCTTCTAAGCACGGACGGCATCACGTGCGGTGCAGCTTTTCTTTTCTCTCTCTGTGCTCCACTCCGGGGCAATGGGCTTCGGTGGTGGCTGGAGGTGGAAGCGCTTTCGGCGGGCTGTTTAGCGCGCGCAACTCGGGCCCTCATCGCCGAGTCCGATACTGGTGATGGATGCTTCTGGCCCCGCACATTCGGACTTTGCAGTGCCTGCTTTTTGGAGTTTCATGTCCGGCGGAGGGCCAGGACTCTGAGATACGAACAGAAACTTCAATTGGGAATGGATCAGATACACATCTTGCAGCCATGCACTTCCTCCCTGCTCCCGCATCTCAATGCTCTATATTCACCGCCATCGGCTGGTCCTCGGTCAAGTAAAAAAAACCACCATCGGCCAGAGCCTCCAGGGAGGTTCAAAGTGGGTCTCCGTAGGGAATAACCATGGTCCGAACCTAGCCGGCCAGTGGGGACGCCGCTTGCCTCTTTCCTTCGGCTTCTATGGCTGACCACTGGCTGGCATTGACCGGGGAAGAAACCTGAGCATCCATTTTTCTCGGGACAGAAAAATTCGCTTCCCTCCACTTCCCTCTCAAATCCTCTGCCTCCATCCATCTTGTAAAACACCTCTCTCCCCCATTCAATCTCCGACTTGCGCCTTCATCCTTTTTTCTTTCCTGTCTTCTATACCCCCATTACAATAATCAAGATGTTGGCTTCGCGCTTGTCGAGAGCTGTAAGTCTTGTCACTGCCCCTCAATCGCTTGATCTATACTGACCACCACCGCTTCCAGCTTCCCCGAGCTTCCCCCATCGTCGCTCGCTCGGCTGCCTTCGCCCGATCTCCTCTCGCCTCAAAGTTTGCTCGCTATGAGTCGACTTCCTCTGATGGCAAGGTCCAGGGCGCCGTGATCGGTATCGATCTCGGTACCACCAACTCGGCTGTCGCCATCATGGAGGGCAAGGTCCCTCGCATCATTGAGAATTCGGAAGGTGAGTCTTAGCTATCAATTCGCTCACTGGACCCCCACTAAACAGTACGCATTAGGTGCCCGAACTACCCCCTCAGTTGTCGCTTTCGCCGAGGATGGCGAGCGACTTGTCGGTGTCGCTGCCAAGCGTCAGGCCGTCGTCAACCCAGAGAACACCCTCTTCGCTACCAAGCGATTAATAGGCCGAAAGTTCAGCGATGCCGAGGTGCAGCGCGACATCAAGGAGGTCCCCTACAAGATCATCCAGCACAGCAACGGCGATGCCTGGGTCTCTGCTCGGGACAAGAACTACTCCCCCTCCCAGATCGGTGGCTTCGTCCTCAACAAGATGAAGGAGACCGCCGAGGCCTACCTCTCTAAGCCCATCAAGAACGCTGTCGTCACTGTCCCTGCCTACTTCAACGACTCTCAGCGACAGAGCACCAAGGATGCCGGTCAGATCGCCGGTCTCAACGTCCTCCGTGTCGTCAACGAGCCCACTGCTGCTGCCCTCGCCTACGGTCTTGAGAAGGAGACCGACAGCGTCGTCGCTGTCTACGATCTTGGTGGTGGTACCTTCGATATCTCCATCCTCGAGATCCAGAACGGTGTCTTCGAGGTCAAGTCCACCAACGGTGACACCCACCTTGGTGGTGAGGATTTCGATATCCACCTCGTCCGCCACATGGTCCAGGACTTCAAGAAGACTTCCGGCCTTGACCTGTCTGGTGACCGCATGGCTATCCAGCGTATCCGCGAGGCCGCTGAGAAGGCCAAGATCGAGCTTTCCTCCTCTCTCTCTACCGACATCAACCTTCCTTTCATCACTGCTGATGCCTCCGGCCCCAAGCACATCAACATGAAGCTCACCCGAGCTCAGCTTGAGAAGATGGTTGACCCTCTTATCAGCCGAACCATCGAGCCTGTCCGCAAGGCTCTCAAGGACGCCGGCCTCCAGGCCAAGGAGATCCAGGAGGTTATCCTCGTCGGTGGTATGACCCGTATGCCCAAGGTCGGCGAGTCCGTCAAGAGCATCTTCGGCCGTGACCCCGCCAAGTCCGTCAACCCTGACGAGGCTGTCGCCATCGGTGCCGCTATCCAGGGTGCTGTTCTGTCTGGTGAGGTCAAGGATCTTCTCCTCCTTGACGTCACTCCTCTGTCCCTCGGTATCGAGACCCTGGGTGGTGTCTTCACCCGCCTGATCAACCGCAACACCACCATCCCCACCAAGAAGTCCCAGGTCTTCTCCACTGCGGCTGACTTCCAGACCGCTGTCGAGATCAAGGTCTACCAGGGTGAGCGTGAGCTCGTCAAGGACAACAAGCTGCTCGGAAACTTCCAGCTTGTCGGTATCCCCCTGCCCACCGTGGTGTTCCCCAGGTCGAGGTTACCTTCGACATTGACGCCGACTCTATTGTCCACGTCCATGCCAAGGACAAGTCCACAACAAGGACCAGTCTATCACCATCGCCTCTGGCTCCGGTCTCCGACAGCGAGATCCAGCAGATGGTTGAGGACTCCGAGAAGTACGCCGAGGCCGACAAGGAGCGCAAGGTGCCATTGAGGCCGCCAACCGCGCTGACAGCGTCCTGAACGACACTGAGCGTGCCCTCAACGAGTACGCTGACAAGCTCGACAAGACTGAGGCCGACTCTATCAAGGAGAAGGTCACCACTCTCCGTGAGTTCGTTGCCAAGAACCTCTCCGGCGAGGGCACTGCCACCGCTGCTGAGATCAAGGAGAAGGTCGACGAGCTCCAGGTCGCTTCCCTCAACCTCTTCGACAAGATGCACAAGGCCCGCAACGAGAGCAGCGAGCAGCCCTCTGGTGAGCAGCAGCAGTCTCAGGAGGGTGAGAAGAAGGACGAGAACAAGCCTTAAGGGATTTGACCTCTCGGAGATCTAAAAACAACACAAGAAAGAAAAAAGATATCATGAGGAGTGAGGGGTACGCGGCTTAGAACCCCTCTCTCCATGTATTCCATTGTATTCATATCCCGCCCTGGCCGTATGTAGTTTTTACCCATGTCCTTGATTTCGGGTTGGCGGAACAGGCGTTGGAGCTTTAAAACCTCTATTGAGAGATCTTGGGACGTTTTACGAGATGATGGTACGGAAAGGGGGTCAGTGTTTGCATATACTTGTACAATGACGAACCTGTTGTAGGTAGAATAATAACACATCCCCCCTCAATCGATGCTTTCGATGAAGTTTATGGTCTGTCAAATCACAGTGATCATGATGATTGTTATCAGGTGATGCTATTTGGTATGATAGATAAGGAAATAAAAAATGATTGTATGTTTACGTATCATGACATCCATGCCCACGCCGTGTTGAGTCTGTTTACTCCATGCAAATGAATCGTCTTGGCCTTCTTAGAACCGTCCTTCTCATCAGTTCCCTCAAGGGGATTTCCTCCATTCAATTCCATCATAGACCGTGCGTGCTTTAATCGTGATGCGTGCTCTGTAGGCAGCTGAAAAGTATCGTATAGAGAGCCCCGCGCATGGGGATTGCGCAGCGGCACTCGCTCTCCGGGGGTGGCCGTGTCCTGAAAGAGGAGCTGGCGACCTTCAATCTCGAGCTCCGATACAGGACGGACTTTGCGATCATCCTTCTTCTTGCGCTTTGTTTTGGTGGTTGGCGAGGGTGCGGGTGGGGTTTCGAGGAACCAGCCTCGACGTTGGGCGAGGCGGCGTTCGAGGAGTTGGCGGAGGACGGAGATGAAGACGGATATAACAAGTAGGATGATGGCCATGGCGACAATTGTTGCTGGAGCTGGGCAACCTAGCCCTGGCCATTTGGGAGGAGGCTGAGGTTGCCAATGCCGTGGCGGCTTTGCGCTGACTGAATCGTGGTCCATGTTGGATGAAGTCGACCTCGGCGAAGGGATAGAAGAATTTGAAGGGTTATTGCTAGGAGACCCGCCCGACAAAAGGCATGGCGAGGATCCCGAGAAGGATGAGAGTTCAGACAAGAAGACAAGAGCACAGACGAGGAGCTAGCTATGTAAAGAGGTCACGGCTTAGAGGCACACGAGGCGGTGAAAGTAAACAAACGACATCATTTGCGCCAAGACATGGTACTGATAGAACCGAGACGGTCTATCTCTGGACTGGAATGGAGACAGACCGGGCGACTGGGTGACAAGGCATTTTGGATACAACTGCACCGAGACACCGAGGGCTAGGATACGGCGCTATTTGTAAAGGGAGGCATGTGGTTGGAGTGCTCAGAAAAGGCGTGACCTAGATGTATCACTTTTTGGTCTGATGCATTTTGACTATGATCTCCCGAAACCGAACCAGCCCCTCTTCTGTTGCTGAGGCGCTGGCTCTTCCGTGCCAGCCTTTTCTTCCTTTGCGGGCTCAGCCGCTGCCGCCGGCGTCTTGTTAGGATAGTCGATGTAGTTCCAGGCCACGTCCAGGAAGATGGGCTTCACGGGGATGAGCGCCAGCTTGGGAGGGAACTCGACAATGTGCGACAGGTTGACGCCTGCGGAGGGGTACTCATGGAGGCTCTCGACGAGTGGTCGTTGGACACCGCTGGACTGCTTGTTGTTCTTGCGGAGGTTGTCAATGTGCACAAGAGCCCGATGGCGCTGAAGCTCGCCGTTCAGGATTGTCTGCAGGAACTCGACAGCTGTGGAGGAGACGGTCAAGCTGAGAGCAGCTGCGTCTTCGGCCTTGGGAACCTTGGAAAGAGCATCTTCAACGAGTCCATCGGCATGGTTGATGAGAGCGAGGGCATTGGCAGCACTGCCAGTGATGGCGTGAGAGCGGGCAATTGCCAGAGCCCTGCAATACTGTTAGTTTTAATCGTCAAGAGAGTTGGCGCATGACTTACTTGAGGGCCTCAAAGTACTTGACATAACCGTCAATCTGGTCAGCCAGTTCTTGGTCGTTTGCCACACCTGGTAGTTCCTTAATGGACTCGATATTTTGCAGCGTTCCGTCGTATAGAGCAACCTTCTCCTTGAGCTTGGCCAGCTTCTTTCCTGAGGGAAGCTCCTTTTCATGCTTGGCCGCCTCTTCGGCAGTCTTTGCCTTCCTTCTCTTCTTTGCTCCGTACTCCTCAGGTGCGCCGTCGTTGTGTCCCGTTAGGACTCGGTTACGGCCAATTCTCCAGCTGACTGTCTCAAAGTTGACTGCGGTTCTCGTGATCTGCAGGCTCTGCATTCGGGGGTCGCTTTGCTCCACGCCTTCTCCCTTCATCTCCTCGATGGCCTGCTTGGTGGCATCAACAGCATCTTGGCTAAGCATCAGGATATCATCGTAGGCAGCAGCTAGCTCATGTGGCTCCCGTCCCTTAGGTTCTGCCAGATTCTGGGCGAGCTTCTCCTTTGCAGCGAGCATTGCACCCCAGGCCATTGCGATCTGGGCATCCTCGATGCTGACTTCTCTGGAGCGCCAAGTCAAAGTCTTTGGCGCACCCTCGGCACTGGCAGCGCCATCCTCTGCCTCTTCCGCTGACCTGAGAATGCTGGGATCGATCTGATTAATTTCGTTGGCGAGTTCGGATTCGGATTCGGGAAAGGCCTTTCGGGCAATGGTCGGAATGGGGACGGTTCGGGGCGTCTGCAATTGATACGCAGCATAGCGAATAGAGGGGTCGATAGTCTCGGAGAGGAGATCCTTGAAGATATCACCCTTGGTGATGGTTGCCAGAGCGCTGTAGATGATACGCGCCTTCGCATAGCTTCGCAAGCTGGTATCCCATGCCTTCTTTTCAAAAGCAGCGCTTCCGTGGATCAATGAAGAATATGCCTTGGCCTCGAGGATGTCGGTGGGAGTGGCGCCAGAGGTATCGGCTTGGGAGAGGGCCTCGACAAGTTCATCAGAGGTGCGGGCGGCTTTGACGAGTCGGGAGACGATGTGGGATCGCTTCTTGACGTCGCTCCAACGGCTCGACTTCATGCTCATGGCCTGAGCCCAGGCTCGTTCGCTCGTGAGGAGGAGAAGGTTGACATATCTGGACGTGGGTTAGTAGCCTTAGGTTGAAGCTCGAGGTCATACACACTCGTTGTTCTTGGCGACTTCCTCCGCAGTGACCTTGACAGGACCTTGGAACTTGCCGCGATTCTTGGTCACAATCCCCAACTTCTTGCGGCAGCTCAACAGCCGCTTGGCCAGGCTCTGGTGGTAGGACGAGTAGTCGCCATAGAGGAGCGCCTGATCGCGGCCCTGGACAACGAACTTGGTGATGTCCATGGCGGCGGCGGCGGTGACGACGGATGGAGATGCCTGTAGCGAAGGCTCAGAGGGGCCTGTGGAGCTGCAATGTCAAGGGTGACGGCTAAAGATGAGGTCACGTTTCCAGGCGATAAAGGCTGAATGAGGCTCGACGTGGAGGTTTAGCTCAGTAGCGGGGGTTCATGGGCCGTGTTGTCAAATGGCGGGGCAGGCACCAAAAAATCACACAACGGACGGTAAATTGTTAGTGGAGCGGTTGGAGGGCGGCACGGGCGGGCATCTGCCATTCGGTCAGGGCAGCTGCCTCGAAAATTCTCTAAATTGAAATTACATAAGCGCGCGGCTGCATGCATCATCGCCATCCTCACCATCCTCATCATAAGTCTGAGTTCATGATGGACTGGTGATAAACACATGCTTTCTCCTGGCTATATCAATTAGCGATAAGAGCTCTTATTCTAGAGGGGAGAGCTATTGCAACGTGGAAGGTCTATGAGCTATTAATTTGATTTGACTTCCTGGAGCTATCAGAGTTTAGCTGGCCCCTGCGGAATGCGGTCATGTGCCATTGTAGATATTGATGGATGGGCATTGTGTGTGAGTGTGAGGGACCATTCAGCTGCTGATAGTAAGTATACTTCTTATTCAAGTTGCCTAGTCAGCATGAGTCAATACTCCAATTCCAGGCACCGACCATTGTAGGAATCCCACTTATTACAGACAGCCGAATCCGTCTTACATTGTGTCAACAGCTAATTCACACCTGAGGCTAATAGTGAATGAATACGGACGACAATGAGTGTATCGCATCTGGCCATCACCCCCCCAGGCACCCCTGTCACAGACTTTGCAGGGGACTGTCCCGTCCACAGCAAGCGTCTCTGGCGCCAGAAAAACAGGCTCGTACGCTCCATTGTCAGACTTTGGGAAAAAGCCTCGAATGCTTCTTTGATCATGTGCTCCTGTTCGATGCAGATGCCCCGCAGAGCCCGCCTGTGCTAAGCCCGGATAGGTAGCCACCCTGTGACCTCCGTCGATGCAGCCTGCAAGTCACGCATTGTCACGCGCCGAGGGACGTGCTTCTCTAAATCTACACTTTGCCTTGAGAACCTCACCTCGTTCTTCCTTTTCACTCTCACTGCACCTCTTTATTAAAAAAAAAAAAAAGGACAAAGCCCAGGGCGGCTCGAGGGAACAGAGACCTTGCATAGGCTCTCACCTGCCGGCTTTCCATTATTCTTCTCACCCGTGGGGCCGGGCCTTGAGGTCCTTCCCTTGTTCCTTGTTCGCCCCTCGCTCGTTGATATCGAGCCGCTTATCATCCATCGCCTCCATTTCAACCAACCTTGAACCCTCCAAAAGCACCTTGCACTTCTCGCCTCTACGCCCAAGTGTTTGTCCCTCGCTCGTTGCTCTTCTGCGTCGCACATTTCTCGCACTTGTTACCTGCTCCTTGCGCCCGCAACCACGTGACAGTAATTCTTGTCATGAGAGCGGCACTTGTTCTCATGAACCCGACCCACGAAACACCTCTCGCGAATTTGACTCTTACTCTGCAACCTGCCGCCTGCCACCTGCGGCATTCATGAAGAGATGGCTACAAATGGTATGTTGAGCTCATGAACGAGATGAAGCTAGATTAAGTGAAGCCATCTGTTTCATTTCATCTCGTCCGTTACTCCGTCCTTACCTCTAACGTTATGTCCAGGCCAGTCATCTCGCTCCGCCAACGCCGTTCCCTCATGGAATCCCGCCGCGCTGCTGCAGCCAAATCGCAAGACGCCCTCGAGTCCAGATCTCACCAACCCTGCTCAGAGGCAGTTTTCGCCATCTCAGAACCTTCAGAGAAATCTACAGAGACCTCACGCGAATAACCCCGTCGTCTTTCAGTTCTCAAGTCCAAATGATACCCCGTCTGCCGGCCCATCTAGTCGATCATCCACCCCAGGAAGCAGCTACACGAACGGAACTAATGGCGCCGGTGCATTCATTGAGCGTATGAATAACATTCAACATCGTTCGGTAGTTCCGCAGGCCAAGCGACGACGAGTGGAGGACAGAGAAGGCTCTCATGATGGCCAAGCTCCCACGGTCCGTGGCGGGAGCGGGATTTTGGGAGGTTATGTCCAGGAGAAGCGCAAAGAGGCTCACAGCTCAACTGCCTCACCAGCCATGACTGTCGACCTCACCAGTGGTAGGTCTACATGCTTCCCATCCCTTGTACTTGTTTGTTAACCTGCTTAGGAAACGATGATGAAGATGTTGTCGTGCAAGACCCTCGCGACGAGGAGGTTTGCTATGGTATGATCAAGGCGGCGCTGAGCTGCACCCGAGTTCCCTCGCCAAAGCCAGGCTCTGTACAAAGCCTCTGGGGCCCGGGCTACCAACCCGCTATCAAGGTCGTACTCAAGAGGCAGGTGGGCGATACATCGTTCAAAATACAAGCATACGACCACACGCGGCAGATCATTGGTCTCGTTGAAGCTGCAAGTGCCCGTGCTGTTGCTCCTCTTCTCGACTCGAATATTCATTTGAGAACAGAATGCCGGATCCCGCCACAACCCAAGCAACCCGGCGAGGAACCTGGCCACCCGACTTCTCGATCTTACACTCTGGACATTGTCATGTACGGGCCCGTCAAGTATGCGCGCAATGTGGGCGCGCACCTGAGCAAGTACAACCAGAAGTTACTGGCCCCCTACCTGGTCCAGAAGGGCATCCGCGTCCAGAACCCTCACGTTCTCGAATATCGTCCCCCGGCTCCGAGGTCATACTCTTCCACCAACTCTTCAGTTGATGGACAAGGGGGTTCGTTCACCAGCACCATCACCAATCGTACCGTTGAGGAGATTCGTTCAGAAGTTATGGGCGTGTTCGACTCCCTCACGCGAAACGACGATCTGCCAGAAATGGAACCTTCCTCAAACATCCTCACACCTCTGCTTAAGCATCAGAAGCAAGGATTGTTCTTCATGTCAACTAGGGAGCAGCCCCGAGATGTGCAGGCGCAGGAAAAGACCATGGTATCATTCTGGCAGGACAAGATAGGCCCGGCCGGACAAAGACTGTTCCTCAATGTCATCACTGGACAGACCCAATCCAGGACGCCGGCAGAAACCCGAGGTGGAATCTTGGCTGACATGATGGGTCTTGGTAAGACGTTGAGTATTCTCTCACTAATCACGTCCTCGACAGACAAAGCACTCGAATGGGAGCAACGAGCTCCCATTCAGCCAGAGGCTCCAGAGCAAAGGCAGTCGAGGCACGATGTTCTCACCCAGCAGCCAAGCCTTGCCTTGACACCTCTGATGCTCAACTCAAAGGCTACTCTGCTTGTATGCCCTCTGAGCACTGTTACCAACTGGGAAGAACAGATCAAGCAGCACATTCGGCCTGGTACTCTCAACTACCACATTTACCACGGGCCTAACCGAATCAAAGATCCCGCGAGACTAGCCGGCTTTGACCTCGTCATTACTACCTACGGCTCCGTTTCGAACGAGCTCAGCTCTCGCCGGAAGAAGAAGGATGGGTTGTACCCGCTGGAGCAACTTGGGTGGTTCAGAATTGTGTTGGACGAAGCACATATGATTCGCGAACACTCAACTCTACAATTCAAGGCGATTTGTCGACTGCAAGCTGATAGACGCTGGGCTGTTACCGGAACTCCTGTTCAGAATCGACTTGACGATCTGGCAGCCTTGCTCGCCTTCCTCCGCCTTCACCCTTTCCACGATCGAAGCAAGTTTCTCCGTTATATCGTGGAGCCTTTCAAAGCGTGCGACCCCGAAATTGTGCCCAAACTCCGAGTTCTCGTCGACACGATCACACTACGCCGACTCAAGGACAAGATCAACCTGCCTCCCCGAGAGGATCTTGTGATAAAACTTGATTTCAGCCCTGATGAGCGCAGCATCTACGAGCTTTTCGCAAGAAACGCCCAGGATCGAGTCAAGGTGCTGGCCGGAATTAACAATGGAAAGGCACTTGGCGGAAACACGTATATCCACATCCTGAAGGCCATTCTGAGACTCCGACTGCTTTGTGCGCACGGCAAAGACCTGCTCAATGACGCTGATCTAGATGCTCTGCAAGGAATGTCGGCAGAAATGGCAATCGACATCGACGATGACGACGACGAGGATGACAAGCCGTCTCTGTCGGACCAGAAGGCGCACGAAATGTTTACTCTCATGCAAGAGACCAACAATGACGCATGTATCGACTGCAGCAGGAAGCTTGGCTCTAACGAGAGCTCTAACATCGAAGCCGAAGGTCAGGACGACATTCTTGGATACATGACTCCCTGCTTCCACGTCATCTGCCGATCTTGCATCAAGACATTCAAGGACCGCGTGAGATCTCTGCTGGCGCCAGGCGAGACGTCTGGATACTGCCCAGTTTGCAACGCCTACGTCAAACATGCATTCGTGCAGCTTCACCGTAGGGAGGTGGACGCGGAGCATGATGGTCCAGCCAAGACCAAGTCGCGCAACGCGGTCAAGAATTTCGACAAGTACGATGGCCCTCATACCAAGACGCGGGCTCTGGTAGAAGAACTCTTGCAGGCTAAAGCAGCCAGTGAGGCCAATCCTTCTGAGCCTCCTTACAAGTCTGTTGTCTTTTCGGGCTGGACCTCGCACCTGGATCTCATCGAGCTGGCCCTCAATGCTGCTGAAATCAAGTTCACTAGACTGGATGGCAGTATGAGCCGCACGCTCCGAACATCGGCCATGGACAAGTTCCGCGAAGACAACACCGTCCATGTCATCCTTGTATCCATCATGGCTGGTGGACTGGGTCTGAACTTGACAGCAGGCAACAGCGTGTACGTGATGGAGCCTCAGTACAACCCGGCGGCAGAGGCTCAAGCTATCGACCGAGTCCACCGACTGGGACAGAAGCGACCTGTCCGCACAGTTCGGTACATCATGCGCGATAGTTTTGAGGAGAAGATGCTGGAGCTTCAGGAGAAGAAGATGAAGCTTGCCAGCCTCAGTATGGATGGACAGAGCAAGACGCTGGATAAGGCCGAGGCGGCTCGGCAAAAGTTGATGGACCTTCGAAGTCTTTTCAAATGAGTCACGACATGCTCTGCACTGCACAGTCGGTTGGACGACTGGATGGGAAGACGGACGCTGCATTGGGCAGGCGTTTTTTGGTGTGTTTTTTTACATGACATTTGATTTCTTTCATTTCTTCTGCCTTCTTCTCTTCTCTCTGCTCACTCACCGTGAGCCGGTTCGGGCTCAATTAGCATCATCCTGGAGCGTGAGCGCGCAGGCATATATACATGGATTTCGTTTTTGGTTCGTTTCGTTTCGTTGTGCGCTCTAGGTTGGTAAAGGGGGGAGGGGCATACACATGACTCTCACGAGAGGTTTCTTTGCGTCATGGAAATAACCAAGGGGTTGAATGGGATGGCATGAGCGTTGAGTTGAGCAGTTCTCCGATACCACAAAATGCAGGCAGTTCTGGGATTGCGTATGGCGTGGCGTACTGTTGTTGCTGTTGTCGATGGGCTTTTTGCCCCATGAACGTCATGAGCAGCCAAGGTTAATGATAGAGGGTTGATGACATATAGACAGCGGGTATTCAAGCTCTTCAATAAGGGAAAATGAGTTCAAGTTAACAGGTCAACCATGATGCAGTCGATTGATTGATTGATTTGGTGGTATCTAAGTCTCTCCATGATCCCAGTCTTGAAACCCCTTAACGCCAACCTCGTGCCCCCCTTTTGGTCCATCCACCATGACTCTACTACCGGCAAGGAATCATATTGCTAGCATCCCTCAAGCAGACTCATCCTCGTGACGCAGGCCAGAATACTCAGTCCCCTGGTTAGCAGTGCTTAATCTCGCACACAGACTCAGGAGCACGACCGTCTCTGTGGCTGCATAGTGGTTCAGGGCGTCAAGTAGGATCTGCAGGTGACGGCTGAAATTGCCCTCCCACTTGCGGATGATCTCAAAGAGATTCTCGATGCGAGCTTCGGCATCACCAGCGCCGGCGCCGGCAGCCGAGACGGTGGACGTGTCGTGGGCCGCCGAGCCTCGCTGGGTGGCCTTTGTGGCCTGGAAGCGCTTCCACTGATCGGCCGTCATTGTAGGCGGTCTGGTTGCGCCAGAGAGGTCGGGGTCTGACTTTTCGAGCTCGCGGGTGAGCCAGTTTGTGTAGGCGGCAAAGATGGTACAGGTCTGCATGAGTTTGGAGTGAATCTGATGAAAAGTTAGTATCTGCCACACCAGGGGGTAGATTAATGTGTACATACCCTCAGTAGCTTGCTGTTGGTAAGCATGCACTCCTTGAGACACGTATCCAAAAAGTCGACATGATCCTGCATCAACTCGTCGACAGTCCGTGTAGACACCCCTGGAACCGAGTTCACGCCGGTAGCATCCTCGTTGGGCCGCAGCCGCGACATGAACTTGGTCCAGTTGGGTTCAATGACCTCGGCGGTGCAAAAGTACAGCAGCTGCTGTACAAAGACTAGCATACGAGCGCGGAGAGTCCAGACGCGACGCTTCCAGATCTCCAAGTTGCGCAGGACGCCCTTGTGTGCCCAGCTGATGCCGCTCGTCTGCGTCTGCCAGGTGGTGGAGAGCTGCGACTCGAGGTAGCGTAAGGAGAGGAGGTAGCGGAAGAGAGTCTGGTATCGCCAGACGGTCTTTCGGCTGACGACGAGGGAGACGGGAAAGGGGACAAGGTAGTCGAGCTGCAGAGAGGTAAAGCCAACGGCGTTCTTGTCGTTGTCGATGGGTTGGTTAGCCAGGGGCTGCAAAGCCTCACCCTGCTCAATACCCGTGATGTTAACGACGCGCTGCAGAGCCTTTGTGAGGGTGGTCTCGTTCATCTCAACTTTGACGTCCTCCTTGAAGGGATCGAGAGAAACAATACTTCCCGGCTGACGCAGCACCAGGTCCAGCAGAGACTGCAGCTTGCCCGTGTTGACAGACTTGACAGGTTTACGCAGTTCCGAGGCACCCAGCTCGAGGAAGTAGGAGAAGTAGTCGGATGGGTCGAGGAAGAAGTAGTGCTTAAGAGAGCGGAGACGAGCCGGCAGCGCATGTGTTGTGAGCAGCAGCTGCATGAGGGACTCGTTGGCGTGGGCGTACGCGTTATTGACGTTCTCGAGGAACCGGCTGTCGTCGAAAGAGACGGGGACGTCTTTTACAACCTTGCTGACATCGACACCGCCACACTCGCGGACGACGTTTAGGTACTTTCCAGCAAGCAAGACCTTGCCCTTGACACCCTCGAGTTGAGGAGGAATGTCCTGTTCCCGAATTGTATATCGTCGCTCCCAGTATTCGTCTGTATAATCCTGCTCCAGCCTCTCACGGCGGATGCTCTTCTGTTCCTTAATCAGGAACTCTGCATGGGGGTCGTGAATTCCACCGTGATGAAGCCACTCGTTGAGCATGACCATATAAGGTTTACTTGCGTCTCGCAATAGCGTTGTCAGTAGAGCTCGGGCTGCTGGATCTCCAGATAGAGACTCGAGACGCTTCGTGATCAAGCCGAGAACAACTCCGCCTTTGCATATCTTCTTTCCGGTCATGTTGCCGGGTACTAGCTCGCCGCCATCCCGTAGTGTTTCCAGGATGTTTTCAAAGTCATCGGCACTATCCTCGGACTCGTCCGTCTCTTCGTCAAGCAAGGCGTTCTTCTTGAGAAGCTCGTGAGCCAGCATGTATAGTTGCAGCATCATCTGTCTCGTGGACAAGGTGTGGATATTGAGCACATGCACCGTAAACGTATCACTCGTGAGAAACTGTGTCTCGAGCTGTGCAATCATGACTAGATAGTCGTGCAGAAACTTGCGTATTGACGCACAAAGGGCGTGATTGACGGCGCCAAACTCCTCGCGGCTCTGGACATCGACAAAGGCTTCGAGGGCAGAGTAGTAAGTCGCCATCTTGAGCATGGACAGCGTCAGGTCTTGTAGGCTGGGGTCAAGACCGGGGAGCGTCCTGAAGCTCGGCCCAGACAGCCTATCCCTTTCTTCGTTGGGGTTGTATCCCTTGGCGAATCTGATGTACTGCCCTTCGTATCCCATGAAGACGTAGAGCAGATCTTCGACTATGGCGGCTTCTTGGAGCTCGAGGCTCAGCTCCCCCAAGGATTTTGGCTGGGGGGCTTGTGGTACGGTCGATGCGAGAGGCGGGATGGATATTCGAGAAGCTAGAGGTGCTGTAGTATGTGGGAGGAGGGTCGCTTCCGGGCTCCATGGTGCTTTATGCATGGTCAGCCTTGATGCCATCGAATGTTCACAGGGATGTCATACCTTGAGGAGTCTCAGCTCTCGACTCTCGTTGTCGCGCTTCAGGTGCTTTGTACCTCGGTGCTTCCGACGCACTCCTGCTCTCCGAAGGACCTCTCCGGCGAGTAGCCCTATCCGGACTCGTCGCCCGAGGCACCACGCGCTCGAGGTGAGCTTCATAGGTGCGCTCCGTCACCCTCCTCTCCTCATATCTCCTTTCCTCGACGTTACGGCTCGTCGGCCTGGGGTTCCCGGACGCTGTGCGCTTATGAACGCCCGGGAAGCTCCCCGGATGAGGCGACGGCCCCTTGCTGGACTCGGAGCGCTCGCTCTTGAAGCTATCGGTATGCCTTGCGGAGACGCGGGGCCGTTCCTCGCGGTGCTCGCTGGCGCTTGCTCGGCCCGATGCTCTGGGTGCACCGGATGACATGTTTTAACCGTCCTACATTGAGAGGGCGTCCCTGCGCCGTCGACCAGATAGAAGCCCTGGGGACTTGAGCGTGCGGTTGCGGATGTTGGCCGAGGGGTTGTTGATATAGAGGAACTGGTCGGCTTGGGGAAGCTGTAAGTGTGTGTGCCCAATCGCGCGACGACGTGACGTGGGGTTGGTTTGTTTCGTCGCGTCAAAATAAATGGATGAGCTTGTGTTACTACGCAAAATTGGTGACTAGGAACAAGTCGATGAGTGTATTTGATGTAGTATGAAATATCGAGAAGATCAATTCATTCGCATTGATTGGCTTTGTTGCAGTCGTAGAATAGAAGCATTGTTTTGATATGCCCAAGCATTCAAGCCTCAGCCTCGCCCGGCAGTTGAGCTTCTTACTGTGGCGGTGAAAATGTGTAGCTGTGGCTTCAGCACCTCCCGTCCACTAAAAATCAAGGCTGCAAGCCACTAGCCACTAACGCCGCAGCGCGGCTACTACGTAGGCGGAGTGCTTGCCTGGCTGAGGTCCATGGTGCTCTAAACTCCACCAGAGCTCGCATCCTCCGCATCGTCAACCATCATCCATCTTCGCTCTGATCTTTTAGCCCCTCTCACCAGCTCTTCCCTTTACCGTCTCGCAAGCTCTTCCACGCAAGCTTGCTCACTCGCCTCAACACCGGTCTTGCACCTCGCATCTGCTCCCCTTCGAGCCCTCTCTCCGCCCTCTCTAGCTACCAACCATCCATCACAACCGCCAAGATGTTTATGGCAAGATCCGAATACGGCATGTCGACCCCTCCCTCTCCTCTCCCAGCCATCGTTCGCTCCCCAGAGCAAAGCTAACCTCTGCCAGACCGGGGAATCAACACCTTCTCCCCCGAAGGCCGTCTCTTCCAGGTCGAATACTCCCTCGAGGCCATCAAGCTCGGCTCCACGGCCATCGGCGTCGCCACCTCGGAGGGTGTCATCCTCGGTGTTGAGAAGCGTGTCACCTCGACCCTCCTCGAGACCTCGTCCGTCGAGAAGATTGTCGAGATCGACCGTCACATTGGCTGCGCCATGTCTGGCCTCCAAGCCGACGCCCGCTCCATGGTTGAGCACGCCCGCGTCGAGTGCCAGTCCCACTCCTTCAACTACAACGAGCCTCTTCGTGTCGAGAGCTGCACCCAGGCCATCTGCGACCTTGCCCTGCGCTTCGGTGAGGGTGCCGACGGTGAAGAGACCATCATGAGCCGTCCTTTCGGCGTTGCCCTTCTCATCGCTGGCTTTGATGAGGACGGCCCCCAGCTGTTCCACGCTGAACCCAGTGGCACCTTTTATCGCTACGACGCCAAGGCTATCGGCTCTGGCTCGGAGGGTGCCCAGGCCGAGCTGCAGAACGAATACCACAAGGTGGGTTCCCCTTTTGACCCCGCGCAGCTGGACTATAACCAACTAACACTTCTCCCATAGTCCCTGACTCTCACAGACGCAGAGACTCTTGTCCTCAAGACATTGAAGCAGGTCATGGAGGAGAAGCTAGATGCCAAGAACGTGCAGCTGGCCAGCGTAACCCGGGAGAAGGGCTTCAGAATATACACAGACGAAGAGATGGCCACCGTCGTAGAGCGGCTGCCTGCCAACTGATGAGGTTGCTTAATGATGAACAGAATCCACGAATAGACAGACAGAGAATCTTGATCTCGGTGTATCTTGGGTCGGCGTGCAACCGCGAGTTACCAAGGCATCCAGGGAAGAAGTTGTAGACAAATACCTAGGCGCCCATGGATGGCCTCCTATGGATGGCCCCTCTTATGTATCATTAATGTATGGACCCAACAGGTACCCAGAAATGATCCACCTGAGCATCTTGAATCCTACCGCCCGCATCACGTCTATCGTCTCCTTTCCACCTCCTTCTCCATGCAACTCCTCTGTCTGCCGAGTGCCATCTGCACCAAAGATGCCATCCATAAATTCATGTCGCGTTATAAGATACAAACAAGTAACACTTCAGATCCTACCCACCCCTCTACTCCCTATCCAAAACCATATTTCCCCCCTATCCATCATCCTTGAGTTCCAAGAGCTCCAGATCTCGTTCGACACTTAACAAACCGAGAGCATACGATGCTCGTTCTGACTTGGCCACAACGATCCGCTGGTCTTCGTTTGGCTCAAGTTCTTGAATGACTCGGTCAATACGTCGTGGATTCTGCCACACCGAAATGGGCACAACACCAGCTTCCGTCGTGCGGGCATAGGGTGCGCCGCGGCCGAGCTGCGCAGCCTTGATCCAAGACGATTCGCATCCATCAGCGATCCGTCTCGCAGATTGCCAGCCCGTCAGCCGGGCGATATCACGCAGTCGACGGACGACCCAGCGTCGCTGCCCTTCATCCTGGTACTATAACATTGTTAGCTCCGGCTCAAAGTCTAGTGACTTTCCTCGGATGGCAGTTACGTACCTCGATAGCTGCTACAAACAAGCAAAAGCAGCTCTCAATGAATGCTGCGCTGACCAGACAGGATATCTCTGTCATCTGCGAACAGTCGTCTGATAGACCAGCTGCCACCCGACCCAGCTTGTTCGAATATTGCGCCGTCTGTCGCGCCGACATTCCAGCCGCCTGCATCGCGGCTGGCGGCATTGAAGGGTGAGTTCGGAGGAGGTTGATCATGCCCATATAGTAATTCATCCAGATCCCGGCCACCGAAAATGTCCGGTATTGCATCGTCATTCCAAACGGTGAGTCTCGCTTATCCGAGTATTCCGGCCTAAGAGGCTGAAACTCGGGGCCCAGACTGTTCTCGAAAACCTCGAATGCATGTTTGATGGCCTCCCACTCCTGGAGGGCAGCTTGGAAGCTGGCTTCAGGGTCATTCTCATCAGTTGAGTCGCTCTGTGGCGACCCAGCTGGAGGCGTGAAGCCTCTTGGGACCTTGAAATCCCCAGTCGTGGGTACAATGCCAGGGAACGCAGGGGGCGAACCATTGCCAGCTCCAGGTGAAGGGCCTTTAGCACGGCTTACTCTTCTTTTTCGTGAGACATCTTTGGAGGAAAATTCCGCAAGGCGCCCAAGCAAGAGTATGAGATGGTCATATGTTCCATATCTAGATCTTCAGTGTTAGAAACCCATCTGGGCCCAAGTCATTAGCGGGTCAACTAACATAGCTTCCAGTTTGGAGATGGGCGCTCTGGGCGGGCATTGAGACCAACACTCATATTCCATGCTAGATTGGTTAGCTATGTCACCAGCACACGCATGAAAAACTCACAATAACTTGGTGCCTCCAAGCATGCTTTGATACACATCCATCTTGCAGTACCACCAGTATAAGTCTCGCACATTTTCGTATTGTTCAATGTCCCTGTCAGTCACAGTGATGTTGGGCGAGTCGACCGGTTGGTCCTTGCCCAGTCCGTAGTCATCTGGTGTGGTTCCATGACCCGAGAGTGTGTGAAGAAGGTTATAGTCAAGGTCGTTGAGTTCGCTCTGTGATGTTACCAGGAAACCGGGAAAGAAGCTGTCCATTTGGTTCTGATTCCGGGCATCCCTTTCTGCCTGTTTCAGTCGCTTCACCGGCAGGTATCTCCGCGACATCTCCCTTAAAGGTATTTCACGAAACAGAATCCTGGCACCAAATAGATGGTTGCACCATTTGGTATGATCCGATGACCAAACTTCGAAGTATGCCAGTAAGAGTGTTGCTGCGACAGTTGCAGGTTGTGTACGTCTGAGGGGCGTGTTGACATTTCTAGCAATCCTACGTATTGCCAGGTGATAGTGCTTCATGGCGGCAGTAGCTGGTATTTTCTGTAGTTTTGCTATCTGCAAGGCCGCCAGAGCAAGCATGGCATGAAGTAGTGCAGGGTGGTTCAAGGATATGACAGGAAAGGTGTCTTGTCGACGGTTAGCTCTTGGCAGGACTTATATCGGAGACGAAAGACTTACAGCTCCAAAGATTATTGGTTCCTTTGGGAGTAGCGTCGAACCCGTTCTCGCCAGTATGGTCGAATGGGTGCCTCTCATATAATGACATGCTCGGACCTGTCACTTGAATGAAGTGCATGAAGATAGCCAGCATCCTAGGATCCTTGAGTTCAGATATCCGAGCTGTTGCGGTATAGTCGGAGAGTATGTTGCATTGGGCAAACGTGGAGAAAGCCCGAACTCGAGTTCCATTCGAGTCCCATGCGCTATTGAATTGCCTCATTACCGGTCCAAGAACTTCTCGGGGGTCATGAGTTTCATCGTCTGATTCGCCCATCGAGGCATCGTCTTCCGGCAAGTCGTAATCAAGGGCGGAGTCCGGTACTTTCCTCGCCGGTTCGGGTGGCTCTTTCTTTACGCGAACAGGATTCGCTTGGTTGCCACTGGCATATGGTTCACTCGCATAGGGTTCGCTGCTCTGTCCGTTAGTCGGAGGGCCGAAGTGGTGCGGGCGATGCTCTTGTGGAATCCTGGCGTATTCTGTGCGAGGTTCGGGTGGCATCATGCCATTAGGTTGGTGGTATGAATGCGGAACAGCAGAAGCATTGAAATCGTATGCTCCAGGGGGCATCGGGCCTTGTCCATGGGTGTAGTGCCCATAGGGCATATGTTGATGCCCATGATAGCTGAAGGAGGGCGGCTTGGGGGCTATCATGGGCAGGGGACCTTGAGACGAGGACTTTGCCTGTAAGTGACTGACGAGATGTGAAGACCCGGGGGGGTACAAAGCAGGACCAAAAGGACCACCTTGTATCGCACCCATTGGGTCCTTGAAGATGACCCGCTGGCTGTAGCCCTCGCATTGTCGTTTGGATTTGATGCAGTTATTGCACGTCGGCCTGCCCTCGTCGCATTTGATGCGCCTTTTGCGACAAGCTTTACGGGAGTACGTTAGTAATGTAGCTCTCGAAGCGAACATGCCGGAGTAGCGGGTTTGCAGACTCACTTAGACAACCAGTTTTTGTCCTCTTGCGGATGTTATTCCTCTTGCGTTCCGGGTCGTCTTTACCATCATCTTGTTGGTTTGGGGCAGCAGGTGCCTTCTGAGCAGCAGAAGCTGATGCTGCTCCAGAATCTCGATCCATGATGAAAAGGCCGCCGAGGTGCGAACTTGACAAGTTCTCGGTTCACACAATCCTCTGTGGTTGACGGCTTCACATGACGGTTCCTCGCGGTTGGGTCGGGAGTAAAACCACAGTCCGAGACAGGAGTATTAGAGCACACCAGCTATGTGGACTTGGAGCCGATAAGCAGGACAATCAAATCAAGACGGGTTCGGCTCGGATGATAAAGTTGGGATGAAAGCGAACAGGCGGGACCAAGAGCAGTTCGGGACGAAGAAACAGCCGAGGGAAGATAAGAGGAGGTGTATCCGCAAAAATGACTTGACGAGTCCAATAGGTTAGAGGAGACGGGAAGGCGCATGCAATATAGGCAGATAAAGGAGAGGAAGGTAAGTGATAGAGTCGTGCTCCCAAGCGCGGGAGGGGACGGGGGAAGAGCAAGACAACAGCCAAGGACCTGGGATTGTCTACTATAAGGAAGCTTCTGGCGGCAGGTGCTAGAGCAACTGAAACATGTTTGTGTAACTTGAGAGTCGGCGGTTTGCCAGTTGAGCTCGGCCACCGGAGCGAGGAGATAGATTGGCTTCCTGTCAAGTCTGGCCGGCGACAAGGACTGCGGCCGTCGCAACAAGGATGACGATCTTGTGCTCGGTGTTTTGTCTTGTCCGTCTGCTGTTGATTGAGCCGCCTGGTGGTGGTCTAGTCGGGATGTCTCTGAGCAAGCTTCTTGTTTTAGCTCTTGCTCTCTCCGTGTCTCTCTCTTTTTGTTGCCAAGACGATGGACCCTTCTTTTAACCTCGGGGCGTTGAAAGAGTCCGGCTGATAATGAACGGCCTCTAGTAAGGCCCAATTATTCAAGTTTGCGAGGCGACTGATGAGAGAACAGAACGAGAAAGGGCCGAGAAAGGGCAGCACGCGCCCCGGGTCCTGAGGGCGGCACCGTACCCGCCGCCTGTAAAGGTAGCTTAGCGGGATGTTGGGATGTGTGGAGATGAAGGTGGTGGTTTTTTGCCGGAAACTGTGGGGGGGCTCTCCGGCGATGGTGATGGTGATGGCGTCCCAAATAGGGAAGGTACACAGTGTCAAGCCAGACGCCGGACGAGTTGAAGCCCACAGACGAAAAGCAGCTCGAAGGGCGTTAATGGATCCTTGAGAGTGTAGATTGAAGGTGAAGAAGATGTTCCAAATCAAGGATGGAAGAGGAAGGACGTGTTAATGCGGAGGGGAAAGGCCGGCTATTCTCAGATCAGGCTGGCTCGACGACATGGGCAAGAACGGGAGGCACCTCCTCAGGCACGCAGGGTACCTCCTTCCTTCCCACTCTCAGACTTTATTTACCGCCTCAAGGCTCAAAATCGAAATGGAAGGCGGCCAGACCAGGGAGGACAGGGTACAGCGGCGCAGTGCAGTGGGTGTCACGGAAAGACAACTGAGAGACACCACCATAAAACAGACAGAGGAGAGGGAGTGAGATGAGGTGGAGTGAAAGAGAATAGTAATTCGTTTCTCTCGTCTAGGAAAGAGGAGATGCCTCGGCTCTAGGCTATATATCCGTAATCCAGACTCAATCCCACTCCATCGGCACTCGAGGTATCAAGACGGGCAAACTACAAGAGGCATAGTCGAGTCCACAGCTAGTACGAGCCTCTGCAACCCAAGGTACATGAGGTGCGCTAATCAGTCCTATTAGTAACAAAGGCCGCTATCCCCCAGCAGATGAAACTTCAAAAATCACCACCAGGCCAGATGCACAACCGGATAGAAAGCCCAGATACAGTATGGGCAAGACATGGGGATAGCTTGGGCCAAAACTGCCGCTTGACAATCTGCAAGCGCGCCAGGGCCAAGGCACTAAAACTCCCACCGCTCGCCTTAGCACGTCCCCAAAGGCTTCCAAGAGACAGGTACCGCCGACTCGACGGCATCAGAACTGCCACTCATTTAACGTGGGAGTGGATTCCCCTCATGCATCCATTGCATTGCAGAGAGGGGAGAGAGACAGACTCCTTCAAATCTAAGGACAACAACCCTTGTCCTGCTGGCGGCGTTGCAGTACTAAGGCGGGCCTATCGTTCGAGCACCCCCGTCCGGCATCAGACCCCGAAGTATCCGTTTCCCGTTTCTCAACGGAGAGTGACGCAGATAAAGGCATTGTTTCTTCTCTCCGACCCTGCCAACGAGCAAGACCGTCTCAGATTACGCCTTTTGGCTGACACGGGTCTCCCTGAAAAGTAAAGAGCATTGACATCAAGGTCGAAGCCATCATCAAACCCTAGACACACGGGGAAATACTACAATCCGGCGGTTGCTGTCAGGCCTTAGCAATCACAAGCTTAACGCCGCCAATTGCCCAGTGCGACACCCTGGGGCGTTCCCTGGCCCAACCTTAACCCGACCATGCCGATCTCCATTCGTCCATCTAGGACCCGGCATCTAAGATGCCGCTCTGCTTGCGCCTGGGGCTTGCTGGGTGCCGAAGGCTCCGTACGCACATGGTAACTGCAGGTATCAGAGCCGGCAGGGCAGGGCAGGGCCCGTATCTTGAGATGAACAGTACTGAATACGCGGGACAGTGCCCTCCCTCCAGTCGATGGTGCTATATCTCCCCTCATCATGGAGCACACGCAATGCAATGCAGCCACAAGCCCCCAAATCAAGCCCGTCGGTGAGCACGACACCCCTCTGGCTCCTCCTCTGCTCCTACACAGTGCCCTGTGGGCTCTTTTTCTGGCAATTCCAGCCCTAAATAAGGCTCGATGACGGACTGGGCGTCTCCCACACACCACCACGGGCCCTTAGACCGCTGCTCTCAACTCGAGCTTGAGGCCGACTGCCCCCAACTAACGTTACAGTACGTAAAAGGATTGACGAATGGTTTTTTCGTAAATCTTGGGCCTTTTTCTCGGAAGTGACTTGGCCGAGCTCCTTCCACCTTCATTACCGTCGGTCGGGCCCTTCTCGGACGGGTTCCCCTCCCGCCCGCGGACCCTCCGAACGGCTGCCAAAACCTTATTAGCAACCTCCTCCGTGCGTTGCACTACCTTTACTACCTACCTACTATGGTATACCAGTTCATGACCTTTATTCACCTCCTTCATTCGGTGCTTCAGATGGATATTAACTGTTGTTGAATCTAGTGTTGGCCGGGCATTACTAGCCTGTTGATCTGCGCCTCGTCCTGTACACCATGAACCAAGGCTACAGTACCAGTTCAAGAACACCTGTGTAACACAAACAAAACATGCCGTTACACATTCCTCGTTTCTGGTCCTGCCCAGATCCTTTGAACGCATCATGTCTTTCACGCACAATGTGCGACCTCACCAGACACACTGCCTCTGAGCAATCCGACTCAACACCAAAAGGCCCCCCTTGCCCGGTTCTCTGCCTGATCGTCAGGCCGTGAAGGTGTAGCCCAGGTCCTTTTCCTCCCAACCCCGGCGTCGCCCGCCATTGGGATCTTGTCCCGGCAAGCCACCATGTCGTGAACCGGTGCTGAAGTAGCATGCCGCCGTTTCTTTGACGCAGAACCGCGCTTCTGATGTTTCCATCACGATGGAGCTCGAAAGTTCTCGACGAACAGTGCGAAGACCATGTCTTAGACCCCAGTCATTGGTCTCAAAGACTTGCCTCATCTACGAAGCCGCGGTAGTACAGACGCCGCCACTGAAGAAGGCTGTGGCAAACCAAGAGCTTTGGAGGCCTACCAACAGGTATACCTGTGCCCCGTACGTTGCGTGCCTGTTTCACGAGTACGAGCCCTTGCCCAGGAAGAGCGCTGCGGAGCACTACAACCTCCGTACAGATATAGAGATGGACCTTGATGGATGGACAACCAACCCCAATTCTGCAACTTGGGATTGCCCGGTTTGCATGCCGTGTCTTTTGGGGCCAACTTTACAGACCGCCATGCTACAAGACAGAGTATATTCCCAGCTTCCAGCTTCAGATATTGAGTTGCTTCGGGCGAGTACTGCAAAGTTCTCGTGCTGTGGCGCTGTGGCAGCTGTATAACTGTTGTGTCCAGACAAGGGCTTCGGAGGCCACCCCCGTTCATACATGCTCCAGGAATTAGCTGGAGTTGCGCCTCGTGTTCAGATAAAGCGCCTAGAGCATGGCTGCCCGCGGGGAGCCACGCCCATGATCCGGAACCATGCATCAGGCGGGTACCCTCTGCTCCTCGAGTATTGGTGCCATTCCCACATCGTAGCAAGCCAAGTCGCTCCATGGCTTGTCGGGCGTCTGGGGGTTTCACACTACGATCGGATTCTCGATCGCCAGCAGCTCGCGATCGTTTATCAAGGCTCATCGACTGATCTTCCCGCCTCCAATGACTCCTTCTTTTACATAATGTCTCAAGACCAGCTGTGGGCAGGCTTCTGCACGCACCCGCTCTCCTAAATAGCACAGCCATGCGGCTCATGGCATTTCCACCGCGTGAGGTGTGACGAGTTCTCTCCAAAGAGCCAGTCTGTTTCGGGGAAGGGACGGACTTCCAAGGCCAAGACGGTCGAGAGCATCGAGAAGTCCTTGGCCATTGTACGCTTTGTCTCGAATTCTCAGAAGAGCTGGTGTTGCACGACAACCTGTCACCCCAAGTGCGTGAAGACCATCGCCCAGCCTACTTGACTTTTTGCTTGGTCAGGTCACTTTTTTCTGTGTGTTCGGTGTTCTTCCCTACCCCTTCACGTCAACGACCTTGAGCTGAGAAGCCAGTGTTTTAACTAGTGTCCTAAACTAAGAATAGACCACTAATAGATCTCTTGATACACAAGAAACAAGGAAAGGATCATATCACAACACACATTCTAAAATGCGTGGATTCAGTCCCTCCTAGTCATCTCACAAACAAGCATGACACATTAAGTCGTCTTCATCCGAGCCCTCATGGCATAACCAAGGCCGGTTGAAGGAGAATGAAAAGTTACTAGCTCAACAGGCGAATATGAGATGGGGATAGGTTGTTCTCTTGCTGCCTAGCATGTGTTAATGTGATGTAAGCCAGCCATTCAGAATTGAGACGCCCTATGAAGGCAAGGAGACAATCTAGTATACTAGCACAAATACTCTCAAGAAATCACATGAATCGGAGATACGAAAGTCAGTTGATAAAGCCCACTATGTCTATACTGCTATTTGAGCTACCTAGAACCCTGCGAGAGCATTTACAACACGCAAACTCACGAGGGTCAGACCAACACGATAATTGGAATACTGCTGGATCAAGATTGAAAAAAAGGAAAGAAAAAAAAAACTGGCCTTTTTTTATAATTATTTTTGGATAGTCTCTCAAGATAACTGTACCAAATTCTTAAATTCAAAAAAGAAATCAATCAATCAAGGTATTTATTCAACTCTCATCTTGCTTCACTCTCCCACCCGAGCTTCATGTGGTGTTGTAGGTTAAGGCGCACGGGCCAGGTGCCGACTTGAGATTGATACAGTGAGATACCCGCTTACGGTAAGCTCGACGTGCGTACCTCGAAGCAAAAAAAGTTCAGACGTCAAATTTCCTACAAACCGTTTGCTCACCACGACTTCAACAACATCAAAACCAACAAACCTTCAAAATGTTTGCGGTACCAGGATGGTCCGTGTCAGCAGACGCTCTCAAGGCTGAATCGCCTTCAGCAAAGAACAACAGCGCCCCCGGCACAAAGTCAAAGAAGCGCAAGCGTAACAACGCGGCGGCTGCTGCTGCAGCTACGGAAAATGTTACCTCTTCAACCGTGGCCGACCTGTGGGAATCAGTCATTGAGGGAAAGAAGCCTGAGGCTCCTCCCAAGCCCGACAAGTCTGCCAAGCGGCAGAAGAAGGATGGCAAGGGGAAGCGCGGTGATGATGAGCAACCTCAAGACAGCAAGCAGGGTGAAAAGAATGGAGATGCTCAGCCCAAGAGCAAGAAGGAAAAGAAGCAGAAGCAAAAGAAGAAGGCCGCAGAAGATAAGGATGCCGACCAAGAGGAGTCTGCTCCCACATCAGCAAAGAACGACGCCATTGTCAAGGCAACACCTCTGCCTCCTGCTCCTCCCAAGCTCACACCCCTCCAAGCCTCGATGAGAGAGAAGCTCATCTCGGCACGGTTCCGACACCTCAACGAGACACTCTACACGAAGCCATCTGAAGAAGCATACCAGCTTTTCCAGGACTCCCCCGAGATGTTTGACGAGTACCACGAGGGCTTCCGCCGACAGGTCAAGGTCTGGCCTGAGAACCCCGTCGATAGCTTCCTCCAGGACATCCGCTCCCGTGGCAAGGTCCGCCAGCCGGGCAAGGGCAGACCCGGCGCCCCTCCTACGCCCCTCGCCAAGATGCCTTTGCCCCGTACTCAGCAGGAGTGCACCATCGCCGACCTCGGCTGCGGTGACGCCCGCCTCGCTGAGGCTCTTCAAGCCGATGGCAAGAAGCTCCGTGTCAACGTCAAGAGCTTCGATCTCCAGAGCCCCAGTCCTCTTGTTACCAAGGCCGATATTGCAAACCTGCCTCTTGCTGATGGCTCCGTCAATGTCGCCGTCTTCTGCCTTGCCCTAATGGGCACCAACTGGGTCGACTTCGTTGAGGAGGCCTACCGCATCCTACACTGGAAGGGCGAGCTCTGGGTTGCCGAAATCAAGAGCCGCTTCGGACCTATCAGGAACAAGAACGCCCCCGTCGTCCACAGCGTCGGAAATCGCAAGAAGGCGGCCGCGGGCAAGAAGGGCAAGGGCAAGGGTGATGACGATGGCGACAACGACGAGGATCTGGCTGTCGAAGTGGACGGTGCGGATGACCGCCGCCGGGAGACAGATGTCTCGGCGTTCATCGAGGTTCTCAAGTCGCGCGGTTTCGTCCTTCAGGGGGACCGCGCGGCTATTGACCTATCTAACAAGATGTTTGTCAAGATGCACTTCATCAAGGGTGCATCGCCGACAAAGGGCAAGGGTGTGAAACCTCAGGAGCCTCCAAAGGGGAAGAGGGGCATCATCCGCAGGATAGACCCCGTGGATGAGGAGCCAGAGGTCAACGAATCTTCCATCCTGAAGCCATGCGTCTACAAGATTCGATGAGGGACAAGATAGAAGGGGGTTGAAGACGGCTTGTACACAGTTATCACAGCGAGGGATACCCGCACCAAAAGCTATCGTGCAATTTTATTTCTTCGTAAAGGGCGTATAAATTTCATTTCCTCTCTTGTTGCTCCTGACTGCCATGCCACAGAGTTCATCAAAAGTCTGTATGCTAACCCTCTCGGAGCGTGGGCTTGGACGTTATCTATCCCCCATCGCGGCGATTTGCTTAACCTGCATCTATTATTATTCTGCCCACGCCCAAGCTTGTTCTTTTCCATCCTGGTCCCGGCCTGATCCTGGTCCTGATACCCTCCCATGCTAGTAGTGACGCTCTGAAAAATGTCATGGATCAAGTTGGGCTTAGAAAAAGATCAAACTGGCAGCCACATCCGCGTTGCCGTCTGCTGCTTGGAGTGCCTGGATCGCTTGCTCCCTCGTAGCGCCCATTGATACCAGGCTCTCAATAGCTTGGGGCGAAATCTGTATCCTCGGAGCAGCAGGCTGGGCCGGAGCCGCAGCTGGAGGGGCAGCAGGGGGGGCAGCGGGAGCAGCGACTGGCGCGGGCTGAGGAGGGGCAGCCACAGGTTGCTGCTGCTGTTGCTGTTGCTGTTCTCCAGGAGGAAGAACAGCACCCGACCGTTGTCCGATGGTCGTTCCATCGGGGCCGGGCAAGGTAGGCTCCTGTACAATTGCCGCCTCCTCCTCTTTGGGGATTTCTGCCTCTCCCAGGAAAGGAACCTCTTCGCCTTGAATGATCAGCTTGTCCTTGGCCAAGTCAATGGTGGCCTGGTATCGCTTCAGCATGTCGAGGCCGAGCAGCAAGTCGACTGACTTGCCCTCCATGACAGTGAAACTGCAGGGCAGGAAAAGGTTTCCAATCTTGATCTGGGCCGAATGGACACGTCCGATGATGTTGGCCGTTCCCACACCACGAGCAACGCCAGCAAATCGGGTATCGACAAGACGCATAATTCCACATTCCTCGGCACAAGCAGGAGACATGATAGTTGCCTGGGCTCCAGAATCCACCAAGGCCTTGACATTGTGACCGTTCACGGCCACGTCGAGGTAGAGCATGTGGACTCGTCCAAAGACTGTGGATTTGTCAATCATCCAGTTTCGACCCTTTCATCCTAGCAAGACTTACCCTCGGGGTTGTGCTCCATAGCATTTTGCAGGTTCTCCATAACTCGCTCCTGGCGGATCATTTCTTCAATCTTTCTCTGGTTTTCGACATTAAAAGGGTCGTCGTTCAATCTCTCAATCTCTCGTTGCCGTTCCATACGCTCTCGCTGCTCTCGGTCCTGGCTATCGTGAAATATCTGGGCAAAGCGAGCTGGGTTGTCCACGGCCGCGGCCAGCTCAGGGTGCTGTCTCTGGAGCTGCGCCCTCACTGCAGGTTGACCCAAAATCTGAAGGCGAATAAGCTCGGGGTCTTGTTCATTGCCGCCTCGTCTCCGAGGCTGGGGACGCCGAGCTTGCTCTGGAACACCTGTGCTGCCTCGCATATCACGGACGTGCAGAGCCAGCATGTCCCCATCCTTGATCTGGTGTTGCTCCATCGTCTGGGCATCGTCGGAGATTAGGCGGCCATTGTGGTAGAGGTGTTGTGAGGTCGGAGGGATGGTTGATTCTGCCTGGATAGACTCGCGAAGGGTGGCCAAGGTCATGTCGGGGAAGATTTCGAGTGTAAGCAGGCTGTCCTGCTCCCAGCTTGGGGGATTAAATATATTGAGGTGATGCGCCTGTGTGCGAGCAGCTGTTAGCCTCTTGATAAATGAAATGGATAGATATATGAGAAACCACCAACATTGTCGCTAGATTTCGGATTTATGGTTATGCGAGCCAAGGCAAGTGAGATCGAGGTTTGGGTTTGGGGGAGTTGAGGTGCGGTCGAAATCACAAGGCAGACGTCAAAGACGTATGTAGCAAAGTGGCTGGTTCGTGAGGAGTGGTTGCGTGAACGTGGCTAACAGGGCCCAGTTGCCTAGGTAAGTAGCTGCTGGGTAGGGCAGGGTAGGTAGATATCGTGGAGGAAGGGAGAGAGAGCAAGACAAAGCCAGACCCAGGATTTGGGGCCTGGGGAAGACGGACAAGGTGTGGATGAAAAGAAGAAGAAAAAAACTGAGAACTTTGCAGGAGGTTGGTTGGTTTGTTCCGCCCCCGAGATCAGATGGAGATTGTAGATGCAGGTGCAGATGGAGCTGGCTTGGCCGGGGGAAGCTGGATGAGGTTCAAGGTAGGTAGGTACGTTCAGGTCGTGAGGGGCGCCGGAGGGGCAACTTTGGGCAAGAAGTCGGCTTTTCGGGGCGAGCGGCGGTGACGACAGAACCGTCTGAGCGTCCGCGGCTTGACGTTAGGGATAGAAGCCACTAACCTCTAGGGGATAGGTCACTGAGACGGTACTGCTGGAGGGACCGCCAGAATACAGCATGCACATTGCGAGTGAGATTGCATGGATAACGTCATGTTTTTAATGTCATCTTGGCGGAGTTTATACTCTTATCGCCAAGAGCAAGGAAACCTCCGCACTCAAGATGCAGTACTAAAGTAAGTAACTGGAGTTGACGGGAGGTAGCTCAAGGTAGCTGAAGCTTGCTCATCAACCCCAAAGAAAACATTGCTACATACACAAACAAACATTTCATTTCCATCCCATGTCACTCGGCGTGATTGTGGACGGCCGCAACTGCATATACTGTACCTTTTCGTCGACCTGCAACCACGGATCCGATCCTGGAAGCCGACAGAAGCCAGCCGATGCTCATGGACGAATCCCAGATCCCAGGGGCGAGCATGACAGCGGAGCACCAGGCTGCGACAGCGTCGACGAGGCCTCTATGATGCTGACGACGAATCCACGGAGGCCTATTGACTTCCAAACACGTCAGGTCGGTCACTGTGACTGCCCAGCAACAGATCACTCGCCCTACTGCGGCCAGGTCCCTTGTCCTCACAAAACTAGGCATTCGTACGCGTCGTCGTATCCTGTCCCACGGCCGCAGCCTGAAAGCCTCTTACATGGCCAGCTGTGACTGCTGCAGGACGGCTCGGCATGAACCCCGTCTTCCCCTGGGTTCTCGAGGCCCCTAGATACTTCAGAGTAGCAGTGTTGCCAACAGCAGCAACCTCACAGGTGGTCCCGAGAAACCCTCCCGTCCTCCTGCCGCGTGCAAGCCCGGCCGCGGAGCAGGGCACCAGATCAGGTACACTTCGCAGCCGTCGATGCCCGGCCATGTGCGAGCGTCCAATGCCCGCTGCGTACGCTCCCGCGGCTGTTGGTGATTTGCAACTGGAGCCGCTTGAGATCGCATGCGGATGCTGCCGCTCCAGGGAGCCTCCTGGTCACACTCCCCCCATCCAGGGATCCCCAACTGCTGATCGACCAGGTCGACAGGGAGTCCTGGGGACGCGCACAGCGATCTCCTGCAGCGCTAGCTCTCCTCGCAGGCTGGAGGCTTATGTTCCCGGTTCCCGTTGTCCGGGTCACTCGGGGAACTTGTCGATTCGACAAGACTTGGTTCAGTCTTGGCCGAGCTTTGCCGTTTGTTGCTGAAGCTGCCTATGCGGTCCCTTCCGTCTTATTCTAGGGCCGGGGATCCAGAGGGCTGGAATTGTCAGACTTATGTTGCCTTTGATGTTAGTGGTGTACGGTGTATCATCAGATACGCTGAACCTGGACTGAAACCCTGAAGTCGCAAGCGAGACGTGGTGGGTTGGATCTTGAAGCTCGTGTCGTGCATACCAGAGTCTCAACGAATATTAGGCGAGATGCGTAACATCCAATGGATCTCAGTTTTCAGGATGGCGTGTAAGTCGTGGAGTAATCCGGTGAGCTCCAGACATGGCATTACTAGGTTGTATCAACGTCAGGAAGTCGGCCCAGCTGAAGCTGGTGCAGGTGACCTAATCCATCTACCCTAGACTCTCGTGGCCGATTACATGGCCAGCTCAACAGCATCACAATTGTCCACGGGTCGCTGCAACAATCTTGTTTGTCAGTTGCTGCCTTGTGGTTACAGAATCTGCAAACTTCCGTCTTCTGTTTGTCCCTACTTTCGCCGCAGTCACGCGACCATGGTGAGAATGACTCTGAGCTAGGTAGCTATGTCATGTGCTTTGGGAAGGAGTACGAATGGATATGGATCTTCTCCCCCGCTCTCATGAACCCATCCTGACGAGAAGAACGGAGAATTATTCGACACCCCCCTACAAGATAGTTCAGACTCCAAAGTTCTCTCGGCCACCCCCGCATAGATCGCATCCCATCGCATCGACCCTTTTTAGAAACCCTCAAACTCATCATCTCATACTCCGACCGGGCTCGGCGGCTCGACCAGAGCTTGGACTCCACTTGGTCCATCTCGGCGCCGGCCTCATCGTCCGATCTCTCGGTAGCCGTGGGTCCACCTGGGGTGGACGAGCAAACAGGATTCCCAAGAGTTCTTTCCCGTCCCATGACGCTGATTCACTTTCACCAGTCAGACGAGGCCGTTATTCAGTGACAGTGACTCAATACAATCGGCAAACACCCCTTTGAGCCCTATCGCCGGGGTCATCAATCAACCTGCCCAACTCCCGGGAATATCAAGTAGGGCAAAGCCATCCAGCCTGTGTAAACCACCGAGCGCACGGGCGAGCTTCATTTCTTCTCATCACATCATCATATCACCAGCTGAACAGCCTCGACCACGGGGAACCCAGCCTCAGCACGAGTTAATCGAGAACTCAGACCCACCCCGGCAACAGATCTGACCCTTGAAAAAGGCTCACCAACACAACACCGACTCTTATCCCATACCTACAAGACCGTGCCTCTAGTTGCACTCCTTCTACGGAAAGTCACTTTATTTCGCTCTCCAAAGGACATTTTTACACGGAACACACACACACACATGCACACAATCGCCCAAATGGCCAGCGCGGAAAAGAAGAATGAGTTCGCCACGGCCGCCAGAGACATGATCTTCTCTGGAGGCGCCACAGATGATAGGGACACGGACGACGATGGTGGCGCCATCGACGACTCGTGCGACGCAGACGAGGAGATGGTCACGTCCAAGAGGAACATTGCCCAGCTGAGGATCCAGAAGAGAAATTCGGAAGCCGGTCTTTTAAAGAAAGTCATTCCATTTCACTGGGCACCGATGCTCCAGCCCCTGACCGAGAACGACATTGCAACCTGTGTTACGCTCGAGAATGCTGCGCTCTCCGACCCAAGACATAGGTCACTGCCCGAGAAGGTAAGCCAGACAGCATATGCTCGTCTCACAGTCCTCCATGTGATTGCTATTCTCGAATCACCGCTGACCAGTTGCCATAGATTGAGTACCGTATCCGCAAGTCTGGCGGTGTCTGCTACGGCCTCTTCAACACATACAGACCAAATGATGCAAAGGATTGGACCATCACCACCCTGCAGCACAGCCGACCTGTCGAATCTGGCCGCTATGACCATGCTAAGCATGTCATGTTTGTTCACATTCTAGCTACACTTGGGACTCACCCAGTTGTCACCGACGCCGACATGGCCATGCCTGAGAACTGGCGAGATCCTTCGGCCTGTCAACGTTCACCCCTGGGCCACCAGTCGACGGGGGAGAACGATCTGTCTCCATTCCTTTGTCGTGTGCCCCGAGGTCCAAGGTGTTGGCATTGGCAAGACGGCCATGACGTCGTATCTCCAGCTCATGAATGAGTCCGGCATGGCTGATCGAGTTGCATTGATCTGCCAACCTGTAAGTTCGGACATATGCCCCCCTAACTTTACAGATTCTAACGCGTCCAGTACGCAATCCCATTCTACAAGTGTTTCGGCTTCAGAGATTTGGGCCTGAGCACCGAAGCCCTTGCAGGACAAGGCTGGCATGCCATGTAAGTGGTTGATTCGCTGTTTGATCCAATCCGTTGCTAAACGTGCTCCCGTAGGTGCTCGACCTCAGCGGTCCCAAGAAGAAGACCAAGGAAGAACCCACTCAAGTGGCTAAGAAGCCCGGGAGCTCAACATGATGATGGATCTCTCGTGGCTTGTCTGCATACGATTGCCGTCCACAGGCAACAATCAGAGTATCAGCTCAGGAGAAGCCGCTGGTATTTGCTTCATCTTTGTACCACGGCCAATTGCTCGCACAACCGAGTCATCTAAAATAATGAGATAGCTGGTCTATAACTTTTTTGCGTTTCACACTCTATCTCCCTTTTGATTGCCCAATCCTCTTTCCCAGTGACCATTTTTAGTATCGTAACATCGTTCCTTTAACCCTTTGCTCGACTCCTATGGCGTTTAGTCGCTGGCCTTGTACTTGAGGCGGTACTCTTCGGTTCGCTTAATGTCATCCTCAGAAGCGAAGCTCTTCATGCCGGCAATGATGTCGTCCAGGGTCAAGATGGCAAAGATGGGGATGCCGTACTCCTTGCGAAGCTCACCAATGGCACTGGGGCCAGGCTTAGACTCGTCGCCATCGGTGGCAGGGAGCTTCTCCATGCGGTCCAGAGCAACGACGATACCAACAACGATACCGCCCTCCTTGCGGATCTTGTCAATGGCCTCCCTCTTGGCGGTGCCGGCAGTGATGACATCGTCGACAATCAGAATCTTCTTGCCCTTGAGAGGAGCACCAACAATGTTGCCTCCCTCACCATGGTCCTTGGCCTCCTTGCGGTCAAAAGAGTACGACACGCGGTCCAGGTTCTCGGGGGCCAGCTCGCCGAGCTTGACGGCGATGGACGAGGCAAGGGGGATGCCCTTGTAGGCGGGGCCAAAGATGATGTCGAAGTCGAGGCCGGTCTGCTGCTGGGCCTCGGCGATGGACTTGGCAAACGCGGTGGCGATGGCGCCGGCGAGGCGGGCAGTGTGGAAGAGGCCGGCGTTGAAGAAGTAGGGAGAGATGCGCTTCGACTTGAGCTCGAAGCTGCCAAACTTGAGAATCTCGCCGGCGATGGCGGCCTGGAGGAAGTCTTGCTTGTAGGGAGCGAGCTGAGACATGTTGGGAGAATTGATGAGTAAAAGATAATCTCCTGTCAGGTTGATATGGTAGAGATCAAAGTTTTTACAGTTGCGATAACCCCTCCATCCAATACAAAATGACTTCGATTGGTGTTGACCCTCACCTGCTGGCGCTCAATCACAATGTATGGCGGCGGGGTTTAGCGGGGTTGAGATCCAGATGCTAATGGACCTTGACCAATCAGAGCCCCCGTCTTCCCCTCGCGCGCACGCCCACTTATCGATAACACGAGTAAAAAAAAAATTGACCGCCCAACTGAATTTGCCATTATCCTCCTTCCAAGCGTCGAGCGTCTCCTCCTCCGTCGCTCCAATACAAAACTCATATCGAATTCTTCCGACAGATCGCCCATCATGAAGACGACCTGGAAGGATATCCCCCCGGTTCCTACTCAGCAGGAGTTCTTGGACATCGTGCTGAGCCGGACTCAGCGCAAGCTGCCCACACAGATTCGCGCTGGCTTCAAAATCAGCCGTATTCGAGGTGAGCACTGATAAACAACCACGACGTCCAAGATAGGTCGCTCACAGTTTCGCTTCTAGCCTTTTACACTCGCAAGGTCAAGTTCACCCAGGAGACCTTTTCTGAAAAGTTCGGCGCCATCCTCGAGAGCTTCCCCCGACTTCAGGACATCCACCCGTTCCACAAGGATCTCCTCAACACCCTCTACGATGCCGACCACTTCAAGATCGCTCTTGGTCAGCTCTCCACCGCCAAGCACCTGATCGAGACCATCTCCCGCGACTATGTCCGCCTGCTCAAGTACGGCCAGTCGCTCTTCCAGTGCAAGCAGCTCAAGAGGGCCGCCCTCGGTCGCATGGCCACTCTCATCAAGCGCCTCAAGGACCCTCTCATGTACCTCGACCAGGTCCGCCAGCATCTTGGTCGTCTGCCTTCGATCGACCCCAACACGAGGACCCTGCTCATCTGCGGCTATCCCAACGTTGGAAAGTCGAGCTTCCTGCGCAGCATCACCCGCGCCGACGTAGACGTCCAGCCTTATGCCTTTACCACAAAGAGTCTGTTTGTCGGTCACTTTGACTACAAGTATCTCCGCTTCCAGGCCATCGACACCCCCGGAATTTTGGACCACCCTCTCGAGGAGATGAACACCATTGAGATGCAGAGTATCACCGCCATCGCTCACTTGAGGTCCGCCATCATGTACTTTATGGATCTCTCGGAGCAGTGTGGCTACACAGTGAGCGCCCAGATTGCTCTCTTCAAGAGCATCAAGCCTCTGTTTTCCAACAAGCTCGTCTTTGTCGTCGTCAACAAGATCGACGTTACCAAGCCCGAGGACCTCGAGCCCGAGCTGCAGGCCGAGCTCCAGTCCATCCTCAAGTCTGGTGAGGTTGAGCTCCTCCAGCTCTCCTGCAACACCCAGGAGGGTGTCCAGGAGGTCAAGAACGCCGCCTGCGAGCGTCTCATCGCCGAGCGCGTGAACCAGAAGCTCAAGGCTGGAACAAGCGCCGCCGGCAACATCGGTGGCAGGTTGGCCGATGTCATGTCCCGAATCCACGTTGCCCAGCCCATGGGCGGCCAGTCTCTCGAGACCTTCATCCCCGAGGGTGTCAAGGACCGCAAGAAGTACGACAAAGAGGACCCTGAGCGCCGGAAACTGGCCAGGGATGTCGAGGTCGAGAACGGTGGTGCTGGTGTCTTCAATGTTGACATGAAGGCCGATTACATGCTCGAGAACCCCGAGTGGAAGTACGACAAGATTCCCGAGATCTTTGACGGCAAAAACGTCTACGACTTCATCGACCCCGATATCGAGGCCAAGCTCCAGGCCCTCGAGGAGGAAGAGGAGAAGCTCGAGGCTGAGGGCTTCTACGAGTCGGACGAGGATGTCGAGGACGATGAGGAGGCTGAGGTGCTGCGCAAGGCCGAGCTGATCCGCGAGAAGCAGCAGCTCATCCGCAACGAGGCCCGCATGAAGAAGCGTCTCAAGAACCAGGCCATCATCCCCCGCAAGCTGGCCAAGAAGAACCTCTCCGAGTTCGAGGACGCCATCGACGCCCTGGGAGTCGACGCCACCGACATTACCGAGCGAGCCCGCTCAAAGTCGCGTCCCCGTGGTCGCTCCATGTCCCGCAGCCGTCTCGGCACCGAGGACCCGGATGCCATGGACGTCGACCGTGCCAGCACCCCTCGCGACCGCATGCGCTCCATGAGCCGGGCCCGAAGCCGAGCCCCGACCAGCAGCCGCCGCGACGACGGTGTCCAGGACGACGTCACCCGCACAAAGGCCGAGCGCATCGCCAAGCTCAACCAGAAGCGCATGAACCGCATGGCCCGACAGGGCGAGGCCGACCGACACACGACCGCCTCCATTACCAAGCATCTTGTAAGTTGTCCCTATATTGAATCTATCAAGCCACTGCTAACTTTGACTCTTCCAGGTTGTCGGAAAGCGTGGCATGGGCAAGACAAACCGTCGATAAAAGAGTCAAGCCCAGATCTCTGGGCTCGTCTTCCTCCACGTCTGTTTGTCTTTCTCTCTCTCTCATTTTGGCATATTTTTGCGGGTTCGTGGGCCGTGGTTTTTGCCTGGGAGTTGGGGCGTATGGAAAAAAAGAGAATACTATGAATTGTGATCCCATCGCTGAGTAGGTTGTTGTTGTGTACGCACTTGATTGCGCGTGCGGCGTCGTTGCTGTGGGGGTTTCAAAACCAGCTCGGCTAGAATAGTAGATATCACGAGTGTCCCTTGCTGGAGCAAAGAAAGGGGCTACTCTACCTTTTTCTTAACTTAAGTACTTATGATTAACGAGGCAAAAAGTTTGACTGTTGATAATCAAAAGATATCACAATGCCTGATTACACATGTCCAATGTTTCATATATGATTGATCATTGAATCATACGTGAGGTACTATCGAAAAAGAGGTATATTTCAAGGGTTGCTTGTCGTCTACAGAGACAGTTTCTTCACCCTCGGTTTGTCGTGGGTAGCCACAACAACCGTTGTCATAATGATGATTACAGTCATGAGAACAAAGCTGACGCACGCCGTTGTCTCCATTGCGCGGCTCACCTTCTCCTTTGGTTTCTCCAGCCCCAGCCCAGACTCGTGGTCGCGAGCTCTCTACTGATCCTCGGCGACCTGGATACCGTCCCTCAAGCCCTCAACCTTGAGCTCCTCGCCGGCCGCGCGACGGTAAATGTCCTTGACGTCGTCGGTGGTGGTCTCGAAGTGGCTGGTGGCGTCGTAGCTCTTGGAGATGAAGATGTTGTCGTTGGTGCCGTCCGAGTTGGGCTCGTAGATGGGGATGGGAGGGCCCTGAAAGATATGTCAGCTCAACTATACAAAATGCCTGCTTGATGAGGGAAACTTACCATGAACTGCTCCTCGATCTTTCCGAGGCGGTCCAGACCGGCCTGGAGCTCAAGGTGGTGGTTAGCCGTGGTCTCGGCAATGGTAGAGACGATGGCGATCCAGTAGCCCTTGGGGCAGACGTTGTGGGCGGACGAAACGCAGGCGATGTAGATGTCTAGCACTTGTCAGCGAACACATATCAACAGAGCAACATATGGGGTCACATACCGTTCTTGCGGCCGACCTGGGACTGGGGGATGATGAGCTGGGCCGAGTCGCTGTCGTTGGTGCCAGCCAGAGGGTGCTTCAGAATGCAGATAGCACGGAGAACGTGGCCGACAACCTTGGTCTTGTCGACAAAGTATGAAGGGTCACCGAGGATGAGCTTGGCGTTGGTCTCAAACTTCATCTCCTCAACACCAGACATGGTGGCCTTGATACCAACAGCCTTGTCGCCCTCGTACAGAATCTCGTCGACGTGGGTGTTGAGCATGTAAGTGCCACCGTAGATGGCAGACAGACGGGCAAAGCCCTGGGGGAGTTCGCCGAGACCGTAGAGAGGGTAGATGTAAGGGGACTTGCCATATCGAGCGACCGAGTTACCGTAGAGGCGGATGCGCTCGATAGCCTCGGGGGCCTGGCCGGGGGTGGTGATGTAGTCGTCGGTGAGGTACAGGGCCATGGCATGGCCAATGAAGTCCTTGGTGGTCGTCTCGAGTCCGAACTTGTCAAAGACATCCTTCATGGTGCAGCCGTTGATGTCCAGACCTAGTTGAATCGCTACGAGTTAGCCCATGATCATCTCAACCAGCGAGCAGTCACTGCATTGCTCTCGGTGCTGCGCTGCGCTCGGGGATACAAACCCTTGTGTGTCGCGGGGTCGTTGATGTCAAAAGTGCCGACCCACTCGATGAAGGACTTCATGCGTCGCTTCTCAAAGATACCCATCAAGGGGGACTTCAGAGCCTCCGGGGCGTCAGAAGGCACCTTTGCGACGGTAGCCTTGTTTCCAGAGCCCTGCTGGACGTAGCTGCCGGCAACCTGCTTGAACTCGAGATATCGTGTCACGTCGGTGGAGACGAGGATGTTGGTCAACTCGCCCGAGGACATGAGGAACTTGGGAACGAGGTCGATGTTCCAGTCGTTGAGGCGGCCATACGCCTTCCAGGGCTCCTCGCCTTCGCGGTAGTTGCCATACTTCTTGAAGAGCTGCGTGAGGTCGTCGTTAGAAATGTCGGGTCAAGGGGAGGAACGCTGGTCGGGGGGTAGAGGAGTGGGTGGGGGGGTTGCATACCGCCTCGAGGTTCACGGATGCCGCCTCTCTGGGAACACGGTCAGCTTGGTTGTCTCTGGGGGGTGTATCACGGTGCAGGGGAGACTAACCCGCCATAGTGGTCATTACGGTCGATGTGGAGGACCTTCTTGCCCTTGACGCTGAAGACACTGTTGGGGAAACCATCAGCCGACCGCCTTTATATCAAGCAGCGCCAGCACCATCGAGCGCCAGCGCATAGCATCGCAAAACGAAGCGCTGTAGCACCAGCTTCGCTATGCGTGTCCATTCATCGACTTACCCAGAGAGAATACACTCGGTCAGTCCTAAAAAACACGGTCAGCACAGCATCAAGAGACTCAACTCCCCATCCATCCGTCCATCGCATAACGTCCCAAGCTTTGACGGGATGCGGGGGGATTCGAACAGCAGAGCAGAGGCGGGGGAAAGCGGCATACCAGTGCCCAGCACGATGACGTCGTATTCCTTTGCAATCTCATCCATGATGCACGATGGTGACTATCGATGACTGAATGTGAATGTGTAGTAGAGGGAGGAGGTGAGAAAGGGTTAAGAAAAGAAAAAGGAGGAGAGGAGCAAAAGAAGCGGGATGAAGCTCGAGCGAGGTGCGAAGAAAGTGGCGGGGTTTGAGGAGGGGATGAAAGCATCGGTCAAGGTCAATCCTTAGGTAGCCCGTGTGGGGACCGTCCTCACTATTTTAGAGGACCACTGCCAAAGGACACTCCAACTTCATTCTAACCTTGTGGTTGACGCCTCCAACAGCAACGTCTTACCCATTTTGTCCAGTCCATCAAGTCCATCATCTCGCTCCCAAGAGTCCGATCACTGATTATTGATTATGCATTGCCCGTTTCGTCGTGGCTACTAATCTGCCAGATCGCTTAATCCAATTCGACTAGGTAGCTAGTATGAGCCGGCGACGGTCCCCAGAAGACTCACCGTCATATGATTGGGCTGGCATGTGGGCTTCAATTGTACGATGCAGGGTCCCGCCGTCGCTGAGGCGTCGGTTGCTCGCCAAATGTGTAAATGAGATGCCATTTACCTTCTCGTCTTCTCCTGAGAGGTTACGAGGGCGTGATCTCTTCGAGCTGTTGGCCCCAGTGTCACCGTTGCCTCAACAAAACCTGCCCCCTTTTCACCATCCCGGTACACGGAATCCCGGTGACTTGAACTATAAATGCTTGTTCAATGCGGAATGCATATGCGAGTGTGTAGCTCATGCCCTGTTTGATCGGTTTGCATGAGTGATATGTTTAGCAACTTCATGCTATCCATCGCCGGTCAACCGCACTACTCATGATGAGCCATGACAACCATGACCTGGCCAAATCCTCATATCCGCGCTGCACAGTCGTATATCATACATTTATCATACACACACATGTCTTGTTTCGTCTACTGTATCTTACATGCCCTAGATGTACACGACGAATAAGTCAACCTAGCTCCAACCAGACATCATGACCCTTTCCCCTTTCCCGTCCCAGACATGTCCCGACTATGCGTGGCATCATTTCATCGATAAAGGGTTTTTATCGTTCCGATGGCTTCTCTGTCTTGCCCTGTTGTGCCTCCGCTGCAACAGCCTCCACTGGGAGGCTGTCCTTGGTATCTTTGGCAGCCTCGACTTCTGCCTCCATCTCTGGTTGTGTCCATTGTACAGTCTCAGCCTCATCCTCGTACGCAGCGGGTGTGTAGGTTTTGCCCTTGGGCCCCTTCAGGTTGATTTCGGGATCATTCGCAGCAATCTCGACGGCATCCTGCCAGGTATAGAATCGCTCCGTCAACGCATGCTTGATGGCTCGTTGCGTCTTCATGACCTATGATTCCCAAGTCAGCACTCCGATACTCCGGTTCAGGCATAGAATCGTTGGGGCTTGTGATTACCTCTTCATCCCGTGTATCAAGCTCTCGCTCGCCGAATCCCATCTTGGATCGAAGAAGCTCCGCCCGTGATGTAGCAAGCATGTTCCTCTCTCGGCAGCACACCCACCATAGGGCATGCAGGTCTTCCCATGACTTCTTTCGCAGCTCCTCGACCGTCCATGCTCGTCCGTGCTCCTCTGTCTCCTTGGGCGTCCACAGCAACTTGCCCGGCGCGGGGAAGAAGCCCCAGAGCCCATGGTTAGGGTCGACCTTAACCTCGGGCTTGAAGTCGCGGGGTTTTGGCAAGGGAACATTAGACATGGAGAGAGGCTCGCGAGGGCCAGAGCCGTACAGGCTACTCACGCCACGCTTAGGGTTGTTGTCCTTGGTCTTGCGCTTGCATTGTGGTGCGGTCGTTGAGAAGTGGGCGGTGGCTCCAGGTGCTGAGGAGGCCTTGCCGATCAATGATGTTCTGGAGGGGGTGCAGGCCTGGAGTATCCGGCCTGATGAGGACCGCAGCGCAATTGGGCTTGCCATTGGCAGATATATGGCCTGTCGGGACGTTTGGACGAGGCTATTCAACCCACCTCAATAGCACGCAGCAAAATTTGGGGCACAGCTCGCCGTCTCTCGGTGTCGGCTGATTGTAAGGCCGGCGCCGCTGTCCTGGTCACGTGTACAGACTGCTCACCGAGACTCACCGAGAGATGGATCTCATCAGTGGGTTCCTCCTTGATGGAGGCGCACTTGCAGCACGGATAGCCTGGTACGGAGTACAGAGTACATGATCTCTTGGGGTGGGTGATGCGGGGGAACTACTCCAGATGCCCCATCTGAGCCATCTCATAGCCATCTTCTAGAAAAATAAGGGTGTTGCCAGTTCCTGGCTAGAAAGACCACCAGAGCCACAAACGGGATGCGGGCCCTATCCATTCATCGTCAGGAACGGACGAGCATGAAGCTGGGGGGACTCCATCGCCGTCTCCACGTTTCTGAACCCATCGTCGAGCGAACGGACGTTATCGTGATCAGCCCTCTAAGCAACGACAGTTTCATGTGAACAATTCAATGCATCAAACGACGGCGAGATGGCGCTTACGACAGCATGATACGCGCGTCAGGTTAAAGAAACCATCGGCTTGATTCCAAACATAGGTACTGTAGGTACCGAGAAACACAATCACAAATCTTTCGCCTCTCTCACCCTATACTGTTACGAGGTCGGCATAGAAAGCAAAGCTCATTGTCCTCGTGTGTAGGAGCTGGGCAGCAAATGCCTCGTTCACGATGTCACCTCCAGGGTAAATCCACTCTGCACCGCACTTCACCCGACCGACATGTGTGACAAGCAAGTGATAATCGTCCAAGGCCGCAGATGTCCGTGCCGACACCCTTACACGTGTGCATGTGTTGATGTGTTCCTTCGACACGCACTCATCGCATAGGATGCTCATCCATGCGTCACCGACTTCACCAACCAGCCAGCCTTGGCCAGCAGCTACAGGCTACAGGCTCACAACCCTGTCACGGGCGGCTCGACGTGAATGCAACCCCTCCCCTCGCGTCTGGCGCGTGGGGGTTTGCACAGCCTGCCTCGGCCATCTTTCCAACTCGCAATGCCCGATTCAGGGAATGATGGTCATGCAAGCCATGCAAGTCAGAAGAGTTCGGGGGGTGACTGCAACCCAGGTGCTTGCAAAGCGGAGCGCAACTTGGCGCCCAACAAGGGGGCATCTGCCGTAATTGTCCAGAGACATTTCTTTCTGGGTTTGTTTGGTTGGCATTGGTTGGCATTGGCATTGGCAGACAGTATCGGACAAATAATACTGCCAACCATCCATTCTATCACGGCATATCCCGCATGGAAGGAAAGCCGACACATCACAATCATGACCTTTCAACACATCAGGATCCATTTGACAGCTGCATAGCTCGCCTCTGGTCGCCTCTCCAACGACAAACTACCTTTTCAACCGAGGCGAGGCGAATCTCACTAAACCAGGTACCTGGGGGCTCTTCGAGACAAGACAAGTGGCAGTCAGCGCCCGAGTCCATGGCTCGAGTCAAGTGAAACGGGCAAGGGACAGGAAATACGGATATACATACACGGGACACGGGAAAGGGAGATTACGCCTCAAGAGGCGCCAAAAAGCAAGTCAGGAAAAAGTTGTTTGCTCACCGAAACTCCGAGGAATGGTGCGGGCGAAAGGAGCTTTTCGCAGCCTCTCAAATCACAAACCCGTCGTCATCCATCCGTTTATTCACCAATCTTGCCTTTGACAGGTAGCCCGGGCCAAGTTCGAGAACCGTTCTGGCCTCAACTGCTAGCGTCAAACATATATCCTTTCAAATGAAGTGTGCACTGGTGGTTAAACCTTGGGGCTCGTGAGACGCACTGGTATCGAGTACTTGACCTCGACAGCCAGTTAACGCAAAGCAGATTCGCGGAGTGTTCGTAGCGCGCCCCTCCCACTTCCCGGCTGAAGACGTCTTGTACCGTGTCGTACGTACAGACCTGGAGAAACTGCCAGGGTCAAACATGTGTCGCAGCTGTGGTGCGAGCATCGGCTGCCCATCGTCATCATCGTATCTTGCTTGATATCGATCACCAACAGCAGTTAACCCGCACTGCAGGGTCATCTTACGGCCGGCTCAAGTTTCCCTCCTCAGCAATTCGTAGACCAAGTTTGGAAGTCTCAAATTTTGCTTTCCGAGTGTGCTCGCCAGCGACGCCGCCAGTTGGTGTTGGTGGGGGGCCTCGTGGTGAAACGGACACCGCGGCCAACCAAGAACGACGCCTCTCCGGCAGAGTTCCGCACTAGACGACGCCAATGGTGATTAATGATGGGTGGGATGGTGGCTGTTGGATGCGAAAGGCGTGCAATTGCAGGCTGGGCGTTCGTGACGTACATGACCGACCGGCGGCTGTGGATGGTTGGGAAAAACCAAGCTCGCGCTGGTCAAATAAGCATTACCCTATTAGCTCCGATACCCTCGACTGGTGCTCTCTTTGTCGCCGAAACGGGTCGGGGGTGGAGGGCTTCGAGGCCGTGCACCCTTCAAGATTCCGCACCTGTCGCTTCAGACGTGCAGCTCATCTCTCTGTACGGCGTAGTCAGAGTAGATTTCGGTGGCTCATCACTAGACCGGCCCGGCTGAACAAATGACGTGCGGACATTGATGTGCGGTTGAGAGCGAGCGATTTAATTCTCTGGCCGTCACGATACAGTACAGTATCAGGGAATTCAAAACCCCGAGACTAATGATTTATGACTCGTGCAGCCGTGCCTACGCTGCAAGCGGTCCGCTCATTTGCTGATTGCGCGGAAAATGTCGATACGCACAACACGCGGGGGTTTGAGGAAGGGAGGGAGGGACGGAATCCTCCTCGGTTGTTTTGCCGACGCCCACGGCGAGCAGTTCATACATGGCGTGGAGATGAAGCCATCACGACGTGCCCTTTACCTACCTAATGTTGTGCGTTAGGACGATGTGGCCCTGACGGGGTCTTCAAGGAGCGGGAGGGACCCAGCAGGAGGAGCTTTGGTGCTTTGAGGCTCAACATGTCTCCGTCCGGCACCACCAACGGCAGTTTTGCTCCTCTCCACCAGGCCCGCTTCTCCAACGATTGCCGAACATGGCCCTCTTTTGGTGTGGTGGACTGGAGAAAACCATGGTGGTGTGCATGGCTTACCGGACGAGAACCGCATCTCCGACGATATCGGGCGAGATCCTCCTGTCCGCGACCAGATTTCTTTGCCCAGAATTTTCGCCCCTTACGTCGACGAAACCGTATTAATGTCTCGAATGTCAAACGGGCACCCTCCAAGAGCCCGAGCCGCCCTCACCCTCACCTTCGTAAAATCCAAAGGCAGACAGACCTCAATCCCTGTTGTCCATGTCAGCCACTGAATTCCATCGGATACCCCGATGGAGCAGTCCCGACTGTCGGAGCAGGGGTCTCCCAGAAGGGCGTGTCTCTTGCGCACTTATCAGCTGAGGTTGCGAGCAACATCCCTACGCGACCAGAATAAGTCACAGTTAGCGACCAGACAACCGATGACATCTTGAACAGCTTGCCGGCGGCACCCGCGCCCGCCACCACCAGACCCTGGTGCCGGGCACACATGCCAGATTCGTACATGCCACAATTACTACGCCATTTGTCAGCGAATATCTTCCATGGCAATCAATCAATGTGCTGTGAGGAACTGCTGTAAGTGCAGGATCGCAATTTGCCTGGCCTGTTTATGACCTGTCTCCTGGGTAGCCACCAGCAAGCTTTTGCTTGTCAAACGTTGGCTAAAACAAACGTGAGCTTGGGTGGAGCGCGAGTACGGTAGGCAAAACGGCGGTGGTGTTTCTCGAGTCGGTGAAGTCTCGGAAAAAAGAAAAAGAACGTCATCAGAAGTCATGGGAGAAGAAAATTTGATACCTCAGGCCACACAATGGCCAGGGGTAACCGACCCCGGCCCGGTGTTGATAATGGCGGTAAGGACCATGGTGAAGAGGCAAAACACCCAGGATGATTCTTGAGCAATGCAGTCGTGATTGATTTCAATGCCATGTTGGACGTCGTCGTCGAGATTGATAAACGACAAGGTGTGTATCCGCACGATCGCGGCTCTGGCAGTTGTTCTGTCCCACGTTCTGGCCATGACAATGTCCCACAGCGTCCGCGCCCTGGTAAAAAGAGGGCCCAAGAGGCGCCGCCACAGAGGCAGGGGTGATGTATGCTAGATTTGCTAGCTCTCTCAGTGGCAGGGGGACAAAATCCCCCAAGTCTCAACCAGCTTGGTTCGTTGATGGTTGTTTCTCGGGAATGACGCCTGTCTCGGTGTTCCCGCCGCTATGCATGCACAGAGGGAGGTGGTTGACATTCCCCCAAAGTCCCTTTGTTTCGAGCTTGCCGGTCATCGTCCGATCGCGGAAAGCCCTCAACGGGCTGTATTGGCGGGTAGATGCCCAACTCGGTTGCTGGACCAGGACATGGTGATATCGTGACTAGGTGATATATTTTGTATGGTGCGTGGTCTGAGGGAAGCATCCATGGTGGTTGCGACGTTGGCGGGTTCTTAACAGGCCAGCGTGGGCGGCTCAGATCAACTCTTCTCCAACTATGGAGTACGCCTCCTCACGGGAAGGACTCCACCACAAGCTTCTGGAGTCAGAATCGAAGCCTTCCCATCCCTCCCTCGTTCGTCCTCGAGCAGAATGCTATGGCGGGAAGGTGAGGGGTTCCAAGGGGTCTGGCTCCACTGAGATCTGCCTCGGTGGGAACAGCCGCGGTGTTTTCGGGAGCCATTGGACGGCCCCGTTGCAGTGCCTGGTGTTGACGACAAGGAGATCCAGGACCCTTGGACCAAAGTGCCTCGTGTCAATCAATTCGCGCGTGCCTGCGTTTCAGGGACGACAACCAGGTGCACCGTCTGACCGACACTGAGGGTGATTTCTTTTCCGCGCGGACTGTCCGCCGCAATGATCGGAGTCCTTCGCACGTACTAACAGGATTCGGCGAATTTTGTTCTCTTCCTTTTTTGCTTCTGTTGACCCACTCTGGTTCTTTCGCTCTAGGTTGGCAGGGGTCTGTTGAATCGTCAGTGCTGTTGGCGCTAACACGTCGAGCTTTCTCTCTCGTACCGAGCCAATGTCTCGTCGTCCGTGGAATTTTTATGCCGAAAAGTATTCCCCCAGGGTGCTGCCCCCGAACCAAGGGAACTTTTGGCCGAGTTCACCGATCAATAGGTTCGAATGAAAGGGCTCCAAGGATCACACCGTGGCCAGTGCCCCTGCTCCTTGTCAGCTTTTGAGCGAGACAGAGGGCAGGGAACATGCTTGAGACTCGCTTGACTCGTGGATCCTGCACATCATCTTGGGATCCTGGCGTCTTCGAGTCACGAGCCGAGCGCCTGCCCGTATGCGCACATGGCTTCAGGGAACTAATAGTCTGTTTGGCAAGCCCCCAAGGTCACGATGCCAGAACAGTTTACGTACCAGCGTGGGCGGCGTACAGTGTCGTGCCAACGGAGGGACAGGCCAGACCTTGGTCGCGGCTGTTGCCAAGACATGCCGCCTGGGTTTGGCCTGGGATCCCGTTATTAAACCGCTCTTGAGACCAACGACAAGCGCGCCGTACGTATCATGGCTAGGGATGGTGCCATGGCATGGTTGAGCAAAGCAAGTTGACCTCCCCAGGACGGGCGTTGAGATTTCCAGGAGCCACCAGGGCTTGAAACTTTGCCGCTGTCGAACAAGGCAGTCGGGAACTCTGGCCTGCCATTGGTCCTCGACCGAAATGGTATTGATATCAAATTGTAGGTGAATTGGCCAAACAACTTTGTGAATCTTGAATCACGTTAACAACGCCAGTGTCAACAATACCATAAACAGGCCACGGGGACTTGCAAGAGATGTACGAGACAGCCCCGGATGATGTCTCGAAGCATCTGGTACGTATGAAACATCTGGTCAAGATCTGTCTCAGCGCAAAGGACATATCGATGGCTTGAAAGCGGTCGAGAAAATCTGGCCACGATCCTCTAGTCCCGTAGCGTCGACACTAATCGCTCAAGTTGCTCACAAGATCAGGCAAGAAAAAAAATCGAAATGAGAAGGGCTGCATGATCTGGTCGAGAGATCCCGGCGCGAACTCGGCGTCCGAGTCGTGTATGAGGTAATGCGGTGAGAGGACTCGGTTTGGTGTGAAGCATCGTGACCTTTGGGTGTGTAGCGAGGCCGGCTACGACACCGGGAATCGGATGGGGCAGCGCGCACCGGAGACTAGGAGTACGAGGTATCGTGTACAACGGTGCAGGAGGTCCGGACAGCTTGACAGGTAGGGAGGCAAAGCGTACCTGTTACGAAATCACCCAACCTCCAACAATTCCCACGCGGAGGACACCCCCACCCCCCTGGCCCGAGCACAGTTGGCGCACCGTACCAACCGACCGTGCAAAGTCCGTTGTCCGAGAGGCCGTTTGTGAAGTGTCTCGACGCGTTGTGCATCATCCTGGTTTCTGTCTTTTCTTGTGCAGAACGATTCCCTGCCTCGGGCCAGGATGGCGAGACGAGCCAGCATTGCGAGCATCGGTGCAAGTGCCGCTAGATCCCTGACTTGACACATGCATTGGAGGGACGCCTGACACTGGGTGATATTAGGAAAAATAGTGATGCGGTGATGCTGACCACGACGTTGGAATAAGAGGTGGTTTTTCAGGGCCTTGGGTTTGTTTGGTTGCCTTTTGGCGGGCCTTTGTCATGAGGCCGAATCCCCAGACGTGCGTGCCCGCGCCTCTTGCCCCAGGGTTCCTCCCTCCCTTGCCGGGCGGTGTCGGACGGCGAGACCGGTGCCGCTATCGCTGGGCGGCATCGTTAGCAACAGCAGTTGCCTCATGGCCTCAACGCTGGAGGCTGCTCTGGATCGGAGGTGCATTTCATCAGATCAGGATGGTGCCTGAGCGAGGGGCTTGCATGTCAGGTCGCCGCCTCACGCACACCTTGGCCGATGCGCCCAAATCGGTTTGGCGTGTTTGGCATTTCCGTCAAGTACCTTATACGCTGGATGCGCCTGCTGGTACAGTAGCGAGGACGGACGGGATGCAGAGTTTTTCTAGGGAGGCGTCATGGCCGGCGGCAACCTGAATGAGGACATTGCCCAGTGTTTGCAAGTGACTGTATCTCTTGGAGGTGTAAAAGATTGCATCACCCCCATCCATCATCCCCTCGGCATCTGGAGAATTGCAGTGCGTTGAGGCGTTGGTGATAAGGCGGTGGTGGAAGGGAAAGAAGCACCCTGATCGTTTCTGTGGATACGACGAGGGTACCTGGCACTTCGCTGGCCATGGCTGCAGCCATTAGGTGACGAGCAAGTATTGAAAGATTCACCGCAAACCGCAGTGTCTCTCTCGGGCCCCAATTCTGGCGGCTTAGAGCGGCAATGGCACCCACGCTAGCGGCCAACTGGGACAAGCTAGAAATTTCGCCGTAGACCCGATTTGAAAGAGAAGAAAGACGAAGGGTGATTGCTAGTAATAGTACTTAGGCGAGAGCAGACGCGGGTGTGTAGAGAGTAAAAAAAAAAAACGAGAGAAAAAAAAATGAGCAAGTGTCGGGACAAGAAGGGAAGGGAAAAGAATTGGATGCTGCAAACAGCTGGCTTCCAGTGTTGAAGCGTCGATTTTGCTTGGCAGATGTCGCTGGTACCAGGTACTTCCGTGTTTACTCCGGTGGTCGTTTTCTCCGTTGTCGTCTCTCACTGGCCGACAGGGGTAACAGAACAGAAGACAAGGCAGGCGGGCACCTCGTCTCTCATTTTGGCGCGCGCTCTCACTGTCTGCCCTCTGTCTGGCAAGGCGAGGTTGGCAGGTACGGCGAGGTAGGAGGTACCTTAGGCTTCCTTCTCTCGGTTTGTTCCTCTCTCCCGTTCCCTCATCTTCCATCTTCCTCGATCTCCCCCGAATTTTTTTTTTTCTCGCTCACCTCTCTCACTTTTTTCAACATCCCCTCACATCAATTCCAGCTCTTGCATCCCCCCTTCCCATTGAGAAACTCGCCCGACTTCATTGTCGCGATATCTCCGCAAGATTTGCGCGTCTGGCGCCTGGCCCCATCAAACACGTCCGCGACCCGCGACCTATTTTTTTTTCTCTGCTCCAGATCCCAGCCCCAGCTATCCTCGTTGTGGTTCCTCATCCTCGCCGTGGGCCCACTTCCCTTCAAGCATTATCCACTTCCCACTCTCTTCACTGCACCACCCAGGTGTGTGAATTGTGAGCGTGCAAGACCGACTACTACGTACTGTGCGTGCCAGCCAAGGCATTTCAACGGTTCCGCTGTTGTTGCGAAGTTCTCTCTTCTGCTGCCGCTTTCCACTGCCGCCTCGCGCCCTCCTACGATCGCGTACTAAGCAGAGAAAAAATTGCTACTTAGTGTCCGCTACCGCAACACTGTCTTTTTTATCTCACCCCCGCCCACTTCTTTTTTTTTCTTCCTTCGCGCCTCTCGCACTCACGCCTCCCCTCCCCCCCACGCAACATCCACCCACCGCAACCCACCTTTCCGACCTTGCTGCCCTGACAGCTTGCCCGCCTGAAGGGAAAAAAAAAAATAAAAAGGTTCGAGACCCAGTTCTCCACTCTGTGCACCCTCTCCAAAGCACCACCTTCAGAAGAGGGACCTGCCACGAGCCTCATCCTCCACCATCCGGGAACCTCGTCTGCGGAGCTCTACAAGGCTTCGTACTTGATCTCTGTTTGCCATCGAAGCTTGCAAACTTCTGAGGATCCCTTCGACCCCTCTTTCTTCTTCTCCGCAATCCTCGACTTGGACTTGTCATCCACCGCCAAGGTCCATTCTACCCCGGCAGTCTTTGCGTCGCGGTTTCTTCAACACCACGTCCCTTGTTCACCAGCATCACCTCTCCCAAGGGTAGCATGGACGGTTCGCAGTACCCCTCCAATGGTATAAACACGACTTCCTCTGGTCAGACTTATCCTTCACCTACCGCAATCTCTCCCAACCAGCTGCAAACCGGCTCGCCTCTTCCCCAGACACTGCCGCCGCTGCAGCCCCCAACGTCGGCCATGCAAAACATCTACGGCAGCCACCCGCACACGCCGCGGACTCCAGGCACCCCAAACACGCCTGGATCTGCCAACAACCTGCCTAGCTACCAGCAGCAGACATCGCAGCCTCAGGGCCGTGCCGGTCTTTACTCAATGCCCCCGAACCAATACCCGCCTCCCCAGGCCTATGGCACCTCGGCCATGATGCCCCAGGCGACCACGACCGCGTCTCACCCACAGCCCATCGCGCCCGCGCCCGCTGGTGGCCGAGGGCCTCCCGTGTTGCGACCCATGCCTCCTGGCGGCATCATGTCCCAGCCTGGTGTCTCTTCGCCTTATGGCCCTAGCTCGCTCATGCAGCCCACCTCTGTTCTCCAGGAAGGCGAGCAGCCTACTCACGTTGTCGGATCCCAGGGACGACGCGGTATCTTGCCAAGCGCTCCCGGTCGGCCTGCTGCCCCGGCCGCTGGCACTGGCGGCACCAAGAACACGGTCATTCCAGTGAAGGACGCTGATGGCAAATTCCCATGCCCTCACTGCACAAAGACCTATCTTCACGCCAAGCATTTGAAGCGCCATCTTCTGCGACGTGAGTCTGAAAGCACTATTGACAAATACAGTGATTACTAACATGCACCTGGCAGACACCGGCGATCGCCCATACATGTGTGTCCTTTGCCGCGATACGTTTTCTCGAAGTGATATTCTGAAGCGCCACTTCCAAAAGTGCTCTATCCGCCGTGGAAACCCCACCGGAGCTAGCCACCTGTCCCACCCTCAAGCGCACGTCAAGAAGAACGCCCAGGCCCAGAAGGCTGCTGGCCTCGCTCATGAGGGCGACCTGAACCACCTCAACGGCTTGAGCAACATGCCTGGTGACAACATGGTCCACCCCTTCGGCATGGTCCCTGTCAACGACGGCATGAACAACATGGCTCAGGACCAGAGCCAGCTGTCCCGATCCAGCTCGCTCGGCCGTCTTGACAATGGTAACAACGCTGACAGACGCCAAATGAACGGCCAGGTCATGGGTGCTTCTCAGCCCTACGCTACCGACCCCAACTTGAGCCAGCAGCAGATGCCCGGCTACAGCATGCCCCCGGCTCAGAACGGAATGCCCATGTATGGCGGTTCAAACACAAACCAACAATCTAGCCTTGATTGGTCTCAGATGTTCCAGGCTGGTGCGCATCAAACCTATATCAACAACTCTTTCAATCCTAATCTTGGACAGACGCAGATCGGAACCAAACCCGAACCTAATGCCGGGCCCGGAACGACAGGCGACAGTGCCAGTGCCACCGACCCCCTCTTGTCGAATTGGGGAATGCCATCTCATCTCCAGAATCCATACAACCAACTCTCTGATCAGATCCTTAACTTCTTTTATCCTCCTAACCAGGCCATCGATCCCCAAAGCGCGGGAATGAACCTCTACTTTTCACCCGACAACGTCAAAGACTTCTTGGACAAGTACACCCATTTCCACATTCACATGCCGTTTCTCCATGTCACGACATTCAAGGTCATGGAGGCATACACTGGCTTACTAGCAGGCATGTGTTGCATTGGCGCTTGCTACTCAGACCGTGTCACGTCGTCTAACGTTCGCGAAATGATGGACTTTCTCGTTGTTGCGCTCCAGCGTGACTGCAAAATGATGTCCAATGCTGAACTGCAGACAGGCGAACCGAGATTTGCATCTCGGACTGACATTGAAGAGCTGCAGGCTGTCCTGTTAACATGTATCCTTCTTCTCTGGAACGGATCGCCTCAACAACGGGAGCGGGCTCGACACATCTATCCTGTGCTCGCGGCTCACGCCCGGAAGCTGAATCTTTTCCAGCCACCAAATGACACCGCCTTGATGTCCCCCCTGCATCGAATCGACTTCAACCCAGCTGAATTCGACCCGAGACTGTTCGCTTGGGAGACCTGGATTGACCAAGAACGACGCAACCGCCTAATGTTTGGTGTTTTCCTTTTGGATGCGGCAATGGGTCTCTACTTCAACTCGAATCCACTCTTCGACGTGTTTGAGATCCATCTGCCTCTACCTTGCGATGACGCCGCTTGGGATGCCGACAAGGCTGAGGTGTGTGCTGCAGCACTTGGTCTCAATGGTGCTGATGCTGTGCGGGAGACAAATCCTTCGGGTACCCAACGAGCAAAGCAACCAGAGATGGATTGGGCCCTCAAGGCTCTCCTTCATCCATCGTATCAAATCCAACCAGGAAGCACCAACCTTTATGGCAAGTTCGTTTTGATCCATGGCATTTTGTCTCTGATTCGACGGGCCCAGGTGGACGGTAGTGCTGCACAGCTCTCCAAGTTTGGCACCCCACCTCCAAACGACTGGATGACCCCGACCGGTACCAACAGCGGACGGGCAACTCCCGTAGATGGGGCGGCTGCCAACACGGACCCACAGAGCCTGCAAGCACTCACCATCGCCCTGGGCAAGTTCAAGCAAAACTGGGACACCGACATGGCCAATCAGTTTCCACCAACCTTGCCGGGATCAAGCAACCCTCGACGACATGGTTTCTCGCGGGACGGTGTGCATTTCTATTGGCTAGCCAACTACATGCTCAAGCACACACAGACCTCTGAATTGCGATTGTCCCCGGACGCTCGTTTCGTGCAGGTCATTCAGCTGTTGAAGTCGGTCAAATCATGGGTGATGTCTGATGGTGCGTCAAGAGGAGAAGAATTGGGATCAGTCGGAGAGATTGATGATCAGTATGGAGCAATGGATCTTACACTTGAGATGGCAAAACTATTCAAGCCTCTTCCACAGGTGGTGGAAGACGCTGGCACTGCGTCTGTCAAGACGGAACTCGACACAGGAACGGCAGTATGACTTTCTTACCTATTCACACCAAAAAAAGCACTCGGAGGGGTAGGGGTTGCATCAGGAGGCGTTGCATTCTGATTTTTTTTTTCTTGTTTTCTTTGTATCTGGGTCACTGGGTTCGACCGAAGTGATGGCCCTCTTCGGATTGGCTGGATTGGTCTCATACGCATCCAAGGTCGGCACCGGCATTTTTGTGCAATGCATTTGTTGAGAATTAGACGGGGAGAGGAGTTGCTGCATTATTAGACTTTGATCCAGATAGAGAGGGAGGTCTAGCCGGTTAAACGGTCTTCCGGCAGACCATCATGACTTCATGGCTTGGGCTGGTTAATGATGTTTGCCAAATCTTTGTGTCTCTGCCTTGCTTGTGAATCGTGATTGGTGAAGTGACTTGTGTAGACTCGGGCGAATTGGCATGTTGTGTTGCTGAATGACTGGAACAGTATTTTCACTGACGTGGGCTTTGAGATCAGCTGGGCATTGGGAAATGGATACGTATTTATTGCAAAGTAAAGTAGGCCCAACAGCTATCGATCAATGTTTAGTTTTCCGACTTCTCATCCTTCTCGACGGTGATGATTTTTGGCGTGTATTTGTCCAGCCTAGCCTTGTCCTCTTCGGTTGGGGTAAAGCCGAGTGTCTCCTCGACTGTGTCGGCCAACATTAGGCCTCCGGCTCCCCAGGCGAGGATAGCCACACCGACACCGAGACGGGTCTTTGGAGAAAGGTTCTTGTAAGCCCTGAGTTTATGCGTGTGAGCTTCCATAGTTTCTGGTTGCAGAGGCGGAGTGAGAATGATCAAAGTATGAATGAGTGAGGAAAGACGTACCTGAACATGGTGATCGCGTGAGATGAACAGAGAGAAGGGTAGGGCGGACTGAGTTGATAGAAGATGCTGCTGCCTGGTATTGAACAGCCGACTCACTCACGACAAGAGCTAAAGGGCGCGAGACTGCACACGTTGAAGGTAATTGAAGTTTGATTGAGTTTGACTGAGGATGAGGAAAAATGAGGCCGCGACGGATAGAGTTGAATGCACGGTGGGCGTGTGCATAGCGAGTGAACATCAAGCGCAAAGGCTCCTTCCCCGAGAACATTGGGAAGAAGGCAGGTGAGGCATAGGAGGAAGGCACAGCGGATGTAAGGCTGATGCGTAGAACTTAACTTAAATCCTAATGGCCTCCCCTTTCCCCCCAACCAACGTTTGTTTCATTCAGTCTATACAAGCATCATCAGGGCTGCTTGAAATCGATCCCGTCTTGTTGTTCTACACTCACATCTAACACTCACATCAACACTCACACCAAACCACATCAAACAAGACTCGTTCGTCTGTCAAGGAAAGCTGCTGCTCAAGACAACCATGTCCGAATCATACATCTCGCAGCCGCTATTAGGCTCCCGCTTCCATTGCATCCCGCGCAAGCTCACTCACTACGCAGCGGAGCATCTTTCACGAGACAACTCTGATTACCACCATCGACTAGACATGCCAATCAGAGAATACGCACACGGCGGGCTCATCGCCTCCCATTTCGATGGCGTGGTATGGAGGGACGACGGCCTACGCCTTCACGAGCTATCCAAGATACCCAGCTCTGCGTCACATATCCGCTCTGTCAAGTTTAACTTGACCCGCGTGTATCCGGACATGTTTCAGGAAGCTCTCGCTAAGATCAAGGATCCCCAGAAACGGGCAGAAGCAAATTCACTTTGCCGTTCAAGCCAGGGCGAAGCCATAGAACCCGTTGCCTTCCCACGGAAGCTGGTCGCTGCCGCCTTGAAGAACCTGCCCAACCTCGAATCCGTCACCTTGACCTGGGTTGAATGCCCATGGAAGAAACACATGGCGGTGGACGGTCCCTGTTTCGAGGAGGAATCACTGGCCAGAGCGGGCAACGAGGTGTTCAAGACGCAGCAGGTCATTATCGAGGCGCTACGAGAGCGCAACCTTCCTCTCAAGAGTCTGACACTGGAACCATTCATGCCTCAATGCGTGCTTGCCCTCTCATCCTTTGATCCAGCTGTCTCGACTGCTTTTGGGTCTATTACCAGACTGACACTCAAACTGGACTACGGCGTTTCCGTATTCAAGCCCAACTATCTCAACTATTTCCTATCCCTGATGCCCAACATCTGTCATCTGAGCGTCAACGCTTGGTCGGTCAAGGATGAAGCATTCGGCATTGACTTTTGCACAAAGACGAGACTGCGACATCTGGAGAGCATCGACCTCTCCTGCCTCAAGGTCAAATATGGCACGCTTGCCAAGTTCTTCTCAGAGCATGGATCAACGATCAAACGGGTCAACTTGGACAATCTGTTTTTGTGGTGTGAAAAGTCCGGCAAGTGGAATCTCGGCTGGGACGATATGTTGCTGGACATGAGAGACAGTTTGACAGCTCTGCAGAAGATCAGCCTCAGCGGAACCTTTACAAATGATGCTGGTCAGAAGCAGGTGTTCCTCAGACGGAACGGCCCTGGCTTACGTACCCGTGGGCTGCGTCACTTCTCTTCAAGGGGTGAGTTCGACCCTCTCGAGAGCTGTATGCTGGCGAACCTGGAGAGTGTCGCGTGTCCCCGACAACACCTCGGAAATGCGAGGAAGCGAACCCGGGAACTGCTTACACCATCCCCCGACAGCTTTTAAGTTGGGGCGATATGAAAAAGGGATAGTTTTGTTTCATTATTTGTTAGGAAAGCGAGGATACTGCGAGGGTGGACATTCAATGAGATTGAGAAGCAATGTGGTTATTATCACCGGGCAGCGAAAACACGGGACAGCATCATCATGAAGGCAATGACAATGTCATGCTATCAGTTGAGATGGCAACGACAGAACAGTATTGTTATGGAAGCAAAGACAGGAGTATGTGTTTATCAAGGAAATAGAGATAATTGAGTATTATCGTTCGTTAGTTCGAGGAAGCGCAACATATGTGAATGAAGAGGTGAGCGATGCCATGAACCTGTGATATACTGATTTATCCCCCTCTCGGGCATGCCCCTCTTGGACAGAAGCACCCGTGAACCAAAGCGAGAGATAATAGGGGAGGATGGTCACCAAACAGCACAGTTGTTCGTGGGTCATTACGCTAGGTTATTCTCTTCCCTTGGGACTACTTACACGTTCCCCTTGCCTACATTATCCCAGTCCCAATAAATGCTCAAGAGCAGAAACTATGGCCAAACAATCGAAGCTGTCTAATTAGTGGTCTGATTGCCTCTAAATATTTGGCTTCCAGGGTTTGTGGCAAGAATAGCCATCGTTGTGTCTCTGGGTTTCCTGGACATGCGCTTGGGGCCCATGAATGGACTAGGAACAAGGCCTAGAGACTGTGAGAGGATCCCAAGGAGACGTCTTTCATGATTAGTGACCAAAATGCACCAAGAATTTACGAGATGACAAGGCTTTGCGTGCTCTGCCAGTTCGTGATGTTCCCGTGTACCTAAGGAGAGGCTCGAGTAAGTAGTGTGACTGGAGGAAATAGAAAGCGCCAATAATGGGATTGTTTCTCAAATTTCAGGGAACAACTAGTTAGGCGAGATGAGAAAAACGATTGTTAGCAAGGCCATAATGCCGTAGTTCCAATGTTGATCGCTGAACTTGGCGAGCCCTATGCTGGGGGTTAGGTGTCTCGGAAGTGTCAGAATCACTTCAGGATCAACACTAGGCATTTGTTATCGAATGATCTAGGGTGAATATAGACACCGATGTTCCATGCCTTGCCTTTGGGATTGGGGAACACATCACATGTCATCTTTAAGATCTCAGCTTTGTAACCTGGGTAGATCAGGCAACGTGGTTGGGGAATGCGTGTGAGGTTAGGAAACACATGATGCTCAGAAATGAGTGTCTAAGCAACTCTAATGACCATATCAGTAGCTTCAAAGTATATTCAAAAGTTTTGGGGTCATAGGCTGGAATCAACAAATCCTTCACTTGGATATGCCCGAGGAGCCAAGGTGGCTCATCTCATCATGTGCATGTTTTTGACTTTGTATCAACACGAGAACATGCTTTGAGTTGATACATATCAAACCGGCTTACTTTTCATCTTGCCGCGTCTAACTTTTGTGTAATCTTACAATGTCCCTCGTGAGGGGTGCACACTTCTTCACGGAGGCAATTGACTCTCGTGATGTCTTAGTATCTACATGTGAACAGACGTCACGTGTCCCTAGGTCTCTGACACCGGAACTGGCCGGTCTACGAGGGAAACTGGGGATGGGAAGGATTCAAGACACTGCTGGAGAGTCACTCCATAGTCCACGGGGGATGGACACCTGAGCCGAAGTGAGACTGTCGATGAAGATGTGATCACGATGTCCCAGAGATCGAGCACGGAGAGACATCATTCTAGGCCAAATAGCCCGTAGATGTGACTCTAGGGAATAGCGTCAACTACATGTAGGCTGGTACGTCGCCAGCCATGGGCGAGAAAAGGCGCGTATTAGGACATGGAGGCACACGGAGCTGAGGAGAGAGCATACCGCGTAAAGGGGCGATAGAGTTGAGTGAGACATTAAGTGGCAAAAGAGGATAGAATAGAGACATTTATCTATGGCAGAATGAGGCCCAGGTCTCTCATCTCTGCGGGCATAGTGAAGGAGGAAATAAGGGAGTCAGTTTTGCTTCTGTCCGCCCGCCCCAATATCACAGGCGGCTTACTGGCACGGACGTGACAGCTGGACGATCGAGGTGTAATACAGACATCGGGATGAATGGATGCAATGTAATGTGAGTTTGAAAAAAAAAAAAAAAAACCTCGAGTGCATGCAGCGGACTGCCGTAAAGTGCCGTGCTTGCAGGACATCAATCACGGTGGAGAATGGAACGGGCATTGGGATGACTGAAGTTCCCGTTGGGAGAAGGTCTAGCCCAAGACACGTTATGCTGGGGCTCTGCAGCACTTGTTTCAAAGGCATTCCCCATCAAGGCGTGTACTGGAATGATGGCGGTAGTGAAATGTCAAGGGAAGGCAGGGCATCGTGATGAGGCGGGTTACACGTGGCCAGCACAACTGCCGCATGAATGAATGGATGCGTAGGTATCATGATTGACAGCTCAGAACTCAAGGACAGGCGACGAAACAGGAGGTGGTCGGTCCGTGGGTGGTGACCCTATTCACGACCTACATGAATGTTTTCATGGTTGAGGGGGCGATGAGAGGAAGGGTCGCACACTGCAGGAGAAAGAGACTAATGACTGTGCTAATAAACCGTTATGCAGGAGAAGTGAGTACGAAATGAGCCCCAGATGCAGCATGTACATGTATTATCCATGCATTTGACCGGGATAGAGCCCCCTGCAGCAAACGGGATAGGATGGATATCCCGGATGACTTCATCTGATCTCTTGAATCTCCCTAGTGCTCCTAATGGATGCTCCGTATTTCACTCTGGCGAGGCTTTGTTTACCTCAGATGGGAAGCGGACAACCAGAAGATAATACGTAGTCAACTGTAACCCCTGCCCTGCCCTGCCCTTCCCTTCCCAGGCCTATCCTGACCACGGTTTCTTTTTCCTGGACCCGCGGATCTGGATTACGACTCTTTTGCTTTTGGCCAGGACCGCTTTATGGCACTGCCACAGCGAGGAACCCCTGCCCCCAGTTGCTGATGCTGATGCTGATAAACACGGGATATTTTTGCATATGAGATGAGAGATCCGCTTCTTGATAATTAATCGACGCGTGGTTCAATTTCAAGAACCCGAGATTTCTAATGTACGCGTATGATTTTTTTTTTTTCGGGTGGTTTAATGTCTTGGCGTACATACATAGGGCGGTACAACCCGACAAAGCAAGACATTGACCCCCCCCCTTTTGAATGAGAGCGGAATGGGCTTCAGTCAGCAGGTAGAATACCATTCAAGGGGCAATTGGGACGGTGTCATTCACGTTTGAGGCGAGGGATGGTGCATATGCTCCCCTCCCGCTGATACATGCTACATGCAGCAAAAATACCACTGTCAAGGTTTTCTCAACTCTTGACTTTTGACAGACGGACAGCCACGGGTTGACACGAGTGACATTCTCAGCGACTGTTACTATGCATCTTGTTAGTTAAGTTAGTTACTTTCTGACCCGCTTTTGCCATGCGTCAACCAGACGAGGCGCCAACCTTGACTCGACTCAACATCGAGCATCTGTCATGAAACTAAACTAGACAGACACACACTTCAACGGGGAAGAGAAGCCTCCAGCCGTCTTCCTATTTTTTCTGCCCTCTCTTGGCTTGTACTGTACATCTAGACCGGCTGTGCTAGGAGATCCCGTCTGCATGGTTTGAGTTTGGTCCGTCAACGTAGACGCTGCTTATTAGTCAAAGAGACTGTTAAGAATCCAACGACTGCATTCCTCGAGTCAGGTGTAGGCATAGAAGGATCAACGTGGCGCGGGAACACCCACGGCAAAGAGTCTCCCCCTCATCCTTTTCACCTTCTCTCGTCGACATCGGAGAAATGTTGTCCACCGCACGCGGTTCCTTTTGATATGTGACTTGACTGGGCTGCATACACGAGCAGGGTCTCAGACGGGGAGACGGCCAAACTAGTTCCACACAACAGAATGCAATGCCAGACACTGCTGGAATGCAGTTGCAGGACCACATGGAGCAGTTAATAGGTCCCCTCCCCATCTATTAGTATCAGTCTCGTCGACCTAATATCGCAGCATTGGTCGTGCCGTGGGGCAGGGGTCGCTGTGGCTGGCTGCAAGAGACAAGACGAGGCAAGCAAAGGTTGGGGGAGGCGACAAAGTAAAGAAGTCATGGCATTTTGCATGTTCTAGTGTTCCAAGTTGCATCTTACCGGCTGGGAAGCTATTTCGAGAGTGAGCAATAGTAAAAAAAAAAGGGGGGCGTGTTGAGAGGACGGAATGCGAATCAGACCCTTCGTCCTTCTTTTTTGTTCACTCTCTCCCTTCTCTTCAATGGCTGGTCCTTCGTCGTCCTTCTTCACACGCTGTCTTTTTTCGATTCTGCTGCTTTTACTGTACAATCTGGATCGATTCTGCTCTGTACGGCTGATCCTTTCTTGATTGCTTGTCTCGTTGGAGGATCAATCGCCATAGGACCTATCTCGAGCATAGGTAGGTTATCCGGAGGGAATGACGAGGGCACACGGAGGGCAATGGTATTAGCCGTTGGGAGCACAACCGACGTTGCTCAAACCAGGTATGTATGCACGGGAGCCGTTTGCGTTCTTCTTCGTTCCTCTTCCCCGTCGTCTCTTCTCCTCTTCCCATTGCCCATCTTCCCCATCTCGTTACATCCTCCAGCCTCCAGATGTAATGCCCATCCCGTCTCGCCTCGCGGCCAAACAAAGATCTACCACTCGGAGACGGGCTCGTCGAGGGCCCGGCGTTGGCTCGGCACGCATCGTCACACACACGGACGCACACCTCGCACGCATGGCGCAGGGCCACCCGCACCACCTCGACCGAGCCCGCCATCACGACTGGTCAAAGGCCATGTGCTTTCCCTGGCTAGCGGGACCCGGGCTAACCAAACCGCAGTGGGAACGCCCGGCTTGGTCATCCTTGCCCTTGCCCGGGAGCGCATCAGCTCGAGCTTGCGCTAACTAACGCGGCCGGGGGGAGGAATCTCGAATCGAAGCGGGCAAGCCGCGAGCAGGCTGGGGGACCATGACGGCCACGACGACAACTAGGAGAAAGAAGTTGAGTATTAGTAGTATTGGAGGGAGAGGCAGCGCTGCTGCCAGTGGAAGCGAAGCAACATCAGTATCATCAACAGCAAAGAACGGAGACAAGGACACCATGAAGAGTGGAAAAGGCAGTGGAGGAGGTTGGAGTTTTGGGCGCTGGGGGGCGTCAGCGAAGAATACAAGCAGCAACAACAGCAGCAACAACACGGTAAGAAGATCTTTCTTCATATCTCTCCTTCTCAATCCCTTCTCCTATGGACCAATCATTACAGACACCATGACTTGAAGCTTAAGCGAGTTTGATAAACATTCCCTCCCCCATCTCCTTGACCAGCTGAGCTTCATCTCTCGTCAAGGTACAGATACTATCCCTTCAGCCCACTCTGCTGCATCTTGCCCACTTTTCACTCACTCCTCCCATTTTACCTTTGCAAAACCCACACGCACCACGCCCCAAAAAAGCTGAAGGGCCCCGTCAAAGCGGTACCTTTCAACGCCCTGGCTGAGCGTCGCTTTGCTTTGTACTGTACCTGGACGATCCCCGACTTTCCCAAGGTTGGAAGTGCGTGCGTGCGCGCGGTGCCGTCATCAGACCAGACCAGACCGGGCAAAAGCAGACGCAGCAACAGCACCCCCAGAGGATGACGAGCGCTCTAGAGGAAAGAAAAGGGCAGAGAAGGGAAAAGACAGAAAGAAAAAAAGTCAATTTCACCTCCTGCCTCTTTTTCTCTCACCCACTATTCCCGTCATAACCCACCTCTTCACGCCTGTCTTTACTCAACTCAGCTCAGTTCAACAACTAGATTTTTCATCATTCTAGCTTTCGATCAAGTCTCATCTTGACCTGGGGGAGGCTTGTCCACAGCGGATCATCCAGTCTCACATTCCCCTCTTCTTCCCCTTCTAATCCATTTCTTCCTCCAACTACCTACGAATAACTTGCCCCTGCTCGCTCTCATCCTTGCTCTTTTCCCAGGGCCGCTCTAGAGGGCGCCCCAATGGCTCAACGGCCCACGTCACCCACCCGCGCTGACAGGTTATACTACGACTAGCATCATCTCCTCCCGTCCCAGTCCCAGGCCTCGGCGTCGACCCAGGGACCCCCCTCGACCCAGACCCAGTCTGTGTCCGTGTCTGTCCAGGTCGGTTCAGCAGCTGCTGCCACTTCCAAGGCCACTGTTGTCAGCGCCGCCCATGCCCACTACCACCCTCACGCATTTCGCTCCCACCCTCACCAACACCACCAACAACACGCCAGCAGCCAGGCGCCGTCGCACCCTTCAGCTTACAACTCGGCCCTGAATAAGCCTGCCGTCTCCTTCGCCTCCCTCTCCGACTCCAATTCTGTCTGCTCAGTCTCCTCCACCTCGACGACAGCATCTACACCCACACACGGCTCACCCACCACCACAACACCTGTCTCGTCACCTGCTTCCTCAACTTCTTCCCCGACTCCAAGATCGACCTCGACATTTGCTACCACTGTATCCTCATCCTCCAAGCCAACCTCCAAAAAGACCGTCCACTTCCGCACCACCTCCAGTAGCAACACAACCGGCACTGGCAGCAATACTAGTAGCGCACCCCCGATTCCCATCCTCTCTGTCGTGCCTCCGCCTGGCCAAGACGGCGGCGACGGAGAGGCACGACGGCCCGCCATGCAGCGAGTTTCCTCCTTCCTCCCGTCCTGGGACAAGAGGGCCTCGGGTTCTCGCCAGGGCCTCTTTGGATGGTCCTCGAACCGCTCCAGCACCTCCATATCCGTCGCAAACGCCAATTCATTAACCAGGATAAACACGGCTGCCGCTAATGCAAATGGCCGAGTCCACCGGGAAGCCTTCTGGCCTGCGACCCTTGACCGCGAATGCGAGAAGGCTGCCCGCATCCTCAAGTCGTTCTGTAGTATGCCTGCCTCGCCCGCCGTTCCCCCTCGTCTCTGCTAACATGCGTCTGCTAGCTGATGGGTATCTTGTGCCTCTTGAGGAAGAAGAGGACGAATCCCGGTCAACAACTAGCGAACCACTCTCCCCAAAGCGAGTCACCAAGAAAATTCCTCGGCGCATCATCCAGAATGCCGCCGGAATCGCAATCTTTACCTGTATGCGAAGTGGCCTGTGGATGACGGGCTCCGGCGGCTCCGGCATTCTCATTGCCCGCAAATCGGACGGTACCTGGTCGCCGCCCTCTGGAATCATGCTACATACGCCCACACTCAGCTTCATTATTGGCGTCGATGTTTACGACTGCGTCCTCGTTGTTAACAATCTCGCCGCTCTCGAGTCCATCACGAAACCTCGTGTCACACTAGGTGAAGATGTCGGTCTCACTAGCGGTCCTCTGGTGTCTCTCGACTCAGATGAGTCGCACATCAGGTGGAAGGACCTAGGCAACACCGTTTTGACATACATGAAGTCGCGCGGTCAGACCCAAGCCGTGAACTTGAACGGCTGCATCTTGGCCGAGAGGGGCAACGAGAACGAGCGCTTCTATGCCAGCCCTCTAACACAAATGGACATTCTCGCCGGCAATGTCGCGCGGAATGTGGATGAGACTATGCCACTCTTTGAAATCATCAAAATGGCCGAGGGCCGCACAGACTACGACGCTGCTATCACGAGCAAGATCGCCATTGAGTGCGCCCCAGGAGACGCCCTCATTGCAAGCCCCAAATCTTCGACACCAGCCTCTCCTCGCACTCCTTTCGGAATCCCCAGCGCCGACGATCCCGATCCCTTTGGTGTTTTGGCCCTCGAGATGGCTGGTCTGGAAATCAGAGAGGCCGGGTCGCGGTTAAGACCTACTAGCAGCCAGTTCGACTTCAACCCCGTGCCCACTAGCCCAGCCTACTCCAAGTTTAACAGACAGAGTGTAGACACATTTGTCACGAGGAGCAACCGTGGCAGCTACATGTCGTCACGCACCGTCAAGAGTCAGATGACGGATGCAGGAACCCAGACGGACGTTGGAAAGGACACACCCGAGACAACGCCAAGCCCAGGCCAAAGTGAAGACGGCCATGACAGGGCTTCTCGAGCACAAATCCCCGATGTGACGGAGGAAGAGGAGGAGATTGATTACACAAAGGTTGACTTGACGCCCATAAGACATCTCAGCGGAAATCACACTCCTGCTAGTGCAACCAGCCACAGTAGTACGACCGCTGTGGAGCACGACACTCTCAAGGTTGAGCCGAGAGACGACACGGACAAGGCATCGAGCAAGTATGATAGTGATAGGGATGACAGGAGCAGCCGCAATGCAGATGACGAGAACGACTCGGAAAGTGACGCCGAGGAGGAAGATGATGAAGAGGAGCCCGTGGTATTCGAAGTGGCAGCCGTGCAGCCGGCAAGGACCCAGGCTGTGGCATCCCGAGTGATCCATGCCAAGGGCAACATGGTGACAATCCCCAAGAGGATTCCTCCTCCACTGCCTATGAGGAGCCCTGCCAGGACATCTCGATCCAGTAAGAGCGAGATCGGCGATGTCACGAACCTCCGAAGCCCTCTGCGACATGCCTTCAACGAGCAGGACCTGAAGTCGGATGATGAGCAGCCAGCAAAGACCCAGTCTTCGCCCTTTCTGAAGCCTGTAGAGCTCAAGGTCGAGAAGGTCAGATATGATGAGAAGAAGGCTGAGGAATTCAAGCCTGAAACCCCCAAGATCCAGGAGTACTCAACAGACGATGGATCTTCGGACTCAGATTCGGAATTCTTCCCGGCCGAGGAGGCCAAGGTGGTGGACAACAAGGCTGAAATCACCAAGATTGAGGAGGCTAAGGCTGAAGTATCCAAGCCGGTGGACGCCAAGGTCGCCACTGAGGTTGAAGCCAGGCCCACTCAAGCCGAAACCGAAGCCAAGATTGAGTCGAAGACCGTTGGAACATCCCCCACCATCCCCCAGATCGAGCATTCCGACAGCTCGGACACGGTTGCCAAGAAGCACACTTCCTCCATCTACACGGGCGCAACTGAGGATCGATGGAGCTTCGATGGGTCATCACTCACGACTCCCACCTCGGACCGGCCGTACTCGGTTGTTGACGACATTACTGAAGATGAGACGCCCCGAAAGCCAACCAGAGAGGTTGAGCGTATCGACATGAACGAGAAGCATGAAGAACTGGCCAAGATTGGGTCGAAAGAAGCAACCCCAAACACCATCACGGTTGCATAATTGAAAAAGACGAGACGACGATTTTACACGGGTAGATGGTATATGGCGCACGTCGTGAACTATTCATGGTAAAAGAACAACTTGACAGAACTCTGCGGGTTTTTGCGAGAGGCTTTTGAGAGACTTTTGCGCATTCTTCTTGTCAATACTTTTTTTTTTTGGTGGAAGTGTACGTTATGATGGGATCCTTGGGCGGGCTATTCATTCCCCCAGATGGCGTTTGGGAGGACGGAGGATGATTGTCATTGATTTCACAGCAAAGCACAGCAGCACCCTCGGGCAGCGCAGAGCTGATACCGGCCCGAGGTGCAGGTGATGAGAGGAATGGGTATTATTCATGCACTGGGATGTGTCATGGGATGAAAGAAGGCAAAAGCCAAACATATGGATGAGGGAATGCTTGTAAGCGAATGATCTGTCTGTTCAGGGGAGAGTCGTTGTGGTTGTTGCTTTCATGCCTCAGTGTCTAGTGAAGGAGAGCAGACTACGCTGGAGTACTATTAATGCCGTTGAATACAATATGGACCAGGAGAGGAATTGCCACTGGCTCATGAACGACTTTGCTCGACTAAACAATGGGTAAATGTTTGGGGTTCCTCATAGGTGGTTAAGGTGGTGGTGAGCAGTGCCGGGCAGCTGGCAGCCAGCTCTGTCGGTTTGCCCTTCGTTTATGCCCATCATTCACCGATTTCTTTTGCTTTGAAAAATATTTCCACAATTCAATCATTTTGAAGTCTTGACATCGATCCCGCAATCATTTTGGTCAACTACAAGAGCTGTATCACTTGCTGAACTCAACACCATGACCCATCCCAACTGTCTCAAGACGCCCACTAAGAAGAGCAAGGGAGATCACGTGCGACAAGCCACACCAGAAGATGACCCTGCCCCAGCCACAAGCCCCACGCCACGGTACAGGCTACGCGCGCGGAAGGCTCAACCCTCGTCGACTCCATCGCGACGCAGTAGGAGCAGGCGCGACTCACTTCAAGGGCAGATCCAAGTCGACGACAACGACAACCTTCTCTCGACTCCACACCAGAACAAGCAACATCGTTCTCACAGCATCAACGCAAGCGCAAGCGCAAGGCGATACCGAAACCGCACAATGTCGAGCACGGCGGGTAAGTGGCGCGAAGAGCAGGTGCTCATCATCTGCCCTGGCAGTCGCAGTACCATGGCTCAGCTGGGATGCAGCGAGCTGACTCCCCCGGCGCGGCGCATGCCCACGAGGATGTTTAAGGATGGCGATCAGTGGGCGCCGTATCACAGGACGAAGCGCATGACCATGGTTAACGGTGTTGAGGAGGAGGAGTGGGTGGAAGACATGGACGAGGACGAGGGCGCTGTGTACCCAATTGAAGGTATTTATTGCTTTTCAAGGTGTGGAATGGGTTACTAATTGCTTGTAGCTGGGCGCATCGTCAACATGAGCGCCTTTCTTGCCTTCCTCGATCATGTACACGGCCTCCTTACGACGACATACCACAACACCCCCATCATGCTGATGGCCTCGCCGCAATGGACGCGCCCAGACTGCGAGACCATTGCCCGATACATCTTTGAGAACACGCGGACGCCTGCTCTCTGCATAATCCATAGCGGCATCGCGACGCAGTACGGCCTCAAGTGGCCCAACATGACTGTGGTGGATATCGGCTACCAAAAGGTAGACGTGACAGCCATCCACGATGGTCGCGTCGTGAACCACATGGATGTTGGAGCTTCCGAGGGTGACAGCGAGGTTAGCGGAGGTGAGGTTTTCACCCGCAGCCTGCTCCAGCTGCTGAAGGACAAGGGATTCAACTACGACATGGCCGAGCAGCTGAAGAAGAGCGCCATCTGCGAGGTGCTACCTTATGTCGCGACCGCCGAAGACCTGATGGAGCTTCCTCAGCAGAACACTGCTGGTTTGAAGCCTGGTGGTAGTGCTCCTAGTACTGGCCAGCAGGCGGCTTCATCAGCGTCCAAGCCCGCAGCAGCTAACGGCGATGAAACCAATGGTACCGGAGAGGATGACGGTGTGTTGGACGTGGCAGCCATTGTCACGAGTGGCCAAACCAAGGAGTTCTTGGCCAAAAAGGAAAAGGAGAAGGAAAAGGGCAAGCCTGGCAGGAAGCCCAAGGGCGACAAGGAGGCTGATAACGCAGCTAAGGCGGTGCGTCTACCCAACTCGAAGCGATCGCACAATTCCTTCTCGTACGAGGAAATCATCCAAGAGGAGGTGCCCAAGGAGCCCAAGGAGCCCAAGGAGCCCGTCGAGAAACAGGCCAATGGTGCAACTGTTCCCGAAGGTGAGAAGAAGGAGGGCGAGACGAACGAAGCTCAACCTCAACCTCAACCTCAGGGAGATGCCACCACTGCCGCCCCTGCGATAACAGAAGCCCCCAAACCGGCAGAAGGCCAGGAACAGACACAGCCTTCAGTAGAGCCCAAGCCTGAGGCCACTTCCACACCAGCCCCTCCTGCCAACGAGGTCACTGAGCGTCGACCAAAGCGCATTCAACGAAATGTCGAGGTCGGCCTCGAGCGATTCAAGTTCGCTCAGCGTCGCGAAATTGATCGCATCGTTTACGCCATCTACCGCACCGTCCAGGGCGTCGACGACATGTACATGCGACCTGCCTGCTGGGACAACCTCGTCTTTGTCGGCAACGGCTCCCGGCTGCGCGGTCTCAGGGAAAACATCTTGCAGACTTTGAACGCCCGTCACCTCGTCTCGCCATCCACGGCGACCATGTTCACCTCGGAGCTGCCATCTAACATGGCCACACCGACTGGAACAGGGGCGCAGACGCCCACCGGATCCTTCACCGGCATGCCACACCAGCTCCCTACAAGTGGCGTTAACCCCCTTTTGCAGGCTGCTACAGCTGCCGCTGCGGGTGGTGCCAATAATGCCTTGACTCCCCAGGCCGCCTCCGAGGCCGGCGGTCCTGCCACTGGACATCACTTCCACAGCCAAACCCCCACAAGCATCAAGACGGCTACGCTGCCATCGTATCTTGGTGAATGGACCAAGAACGGTTTCGAGGAGTCCATGTTTCTCGGCGCACAGGTAGCGGCTCGCATCGCATTTTGTGTTCACTCCAACATGGACGCCCAGACGGTTGAGGCCCAGCGCCTGATGAGCCTGAGCCGGGTTGATTACAAGTAAGTTCCTCCGGCTCTCTAGAATATGGACGCTCTTTACTAATATGTTTGTAGTGAGCTTGGCCCCAAGGGTATCCGCACACACTCGATGCTAGGATAGATAGATTAGGACCATTCTGCTAGCTAGGTTGCTTTTGTTATAACATATCCTTTCGAGGGTTTCTCGTTCACATGATCATTGGGACTTTAAGATGTGGACATTGGGCTTGGGGAGTTTTTGGGCGAGCGAGAGAGAACATGAGAGATGCAAAAGTGAAGAAAAGGGGGTTTAGTAGATAGCTCCTGGGAGAGGAACAGCCATAATACCATCCATAGATTCAAACTCGTCTTGTATTGATTGATATCACCGCTATCTATCTGTATATTGACCAGGCGCATTGTCGTATCCTTGACTCTGGCCTTGATCTAACCCTGGCCACGCATCATCTCTAGACAAGCTTGAGCGGAACAGTGGGACCTGGCAAACACGATCCAGCAATAGAGCCAACGTAAAAGGAACTAGGCCCCCAGAAAGAAACGGCCCCATTGACCTGCCTAGTGTTCTGGGCCGTCGGTTCTGTGATCTTCAGTCCGAGATATCCTGAACTCACAGGATAAGAGGTGAGGGGCCCGTAAGGCCCGTTGGTGCTCGTCATCATGGCCGTCCAGAAGCGCTGCGGCTGCTGTAGGGATGGAACATAGGAAAAGTCGACGTCGGCCTGGAAGTTGGCGGCCGTGCCCTTGATCTTGACGTAGTCGATGGTGGGCGCCGGGTTGGAGCTGGGCCAAGAGTTGAGGTACCCGTTGGTGACAAAGGTGATGGACCCGATCATACTCCCGCCCGTGACCCGGAGGACCAGGTCCACCGGGTTCTGGCCGTTCTTGTTGTCCGCCGGGGCCGGGATGCCCCACACGAGCCACAAGGTCCCCGTGGCCGTGCCGGGCTGGAAGGTCAGGAACCCGGGATCCCCCTTGACCGTGACGTAGCACTGCGAGGTGTTGAGGGTGGGTTGGCCGGCGGCAGCAGCTCGGCGGCCGAGTTCGACGAGGGAGGGATCCAAGTCAAAGGGTGACGGGGTGGGCGAGGCCCAGACGGAGCCCAGCAGAGAGGGGAGTAGAAGGAGAGAGAACCGCATTGTGTTATCGGTAGATGAGTATATAATCAGAGTTTGTGTTGAGAAAAGGGGGCTTGGCATGTCTAGTCCCGGTGTTGGAAGAGCACCATTTTATATATCCACATGTGATCAACGACACTGTCAGATGTCGGTCAGGACAGGCAGCCTTACCTAGAAACTACTGTATCCCGAGGTGAACCATGCACTGGGCGAGACCCTTCTTGGCTTGCCATGGCTTGAACTAAGAGTAATAGCCTCTGGGGCATGTATGGAGCATTCACTCCGTGACTGGGCCTTATTATACGAGCTCTTTGCCTGTCTCAAGTGCTAGCACCGTCAATAGCTCTGGCATGAGCTTGATGCAGCAAGCGTGGTCATGGTAGTCTCTTCGTGGCTGGCTCAACATGGTGCCATGACCCGAGACAGCGGTAGTGTTGAGAAGTCCAAAGTTGATATCATAAAGAACTGCCCGATTTTGACAACTGGGTTTGCTTATACACAAGAGTTACGGCCAACTCAGATCCCTCTGACAACTAAGCCCTCATTCGGCATTGACCATTCATTACAATATACGCTACTTGTCCCATCAATCTCGAGTATCTACTCAATCCTCATATTTCCTCCCTCAAGAGCCACCAACTCATCCAAGTAGTAATCATGGCCCGGGACAGTGACATTGCCAAAACACACCCCAGTAACATGAGCAACGTAAAAGAAGCTTATAATTCCAGCAGGAGAATCCGCAGGCCTGTTGAGCCAAATGGCCCCATTGATGCTCTTGCCACTATTGCCCTTGTCTGTAACGTCCATGATGAACCATCCCGAGTTCACGGGGTAAGAAGTCGGGGTAGTTGGGTATTGGTAACCTCAAAGTCTTGGCCTTGGAGAGCCAAGACCAGATATACATATATATAGATGCATATACCTACCGACTTGATGACACTGTTTACTAACTCCAAAACAGGCAGCTCACATAAAAGCCATGTTCCAATCGTAGTAAAGAGAAAACGGCTAAAGACCCATTTCGAGCTGAGGGAAAAGGGCGAGACCGTCTTTGGCTGGTTGTGGCTTGAGCTGAAAGCAATAGATTGTTAGTCTCCGAGATACTAAGACGGGCTAGAACATATATCTCGTCAAAGATGACATGATGTCTTGGTCCATTTTAAATACTAGCACCGTTTTTAGCTCAAGTATTAAGGTTAATGGGGTTAAACACTCACAATAGTCGTCGCGTGGCTTAATATATGTGCAGTGACGTGACCCGTGACGGCGGTGTGTTGAAGGTTGGCAGCATCACGACACAACTCAATTTCCATCTTGACAGCTAGATTAGATATGATTCATTATCCAGAAGCTGTATAACTAACTAAATGATTGCCTTCTCGCAATGCAAACAGATTATTACACACCATTTGACTCAACAATCTTGCAAGGAATGTCTGGGCCCGTCCCTTGTTATCCCTTCCCTTCTCTTGATAGCCCGCAGCGCCAAACTCTTTAATCCGCCTCATGTAAAGGACCCAAAGCAGGCCCGTCGTAAGTGCAGCAAGCAAGCGCTGGACACTACTAGATCCATTCTTAACCAGCAGCATTTCGAAGAGCTGCCTCATCGGCTGCCTTGTACCAATCTGTCTTCATCAGGTAAATGTACTCGATCGCCGCGACCCTAGAGATTGTCCGGTTAGTATCTTCACTTGGTTCAGCTGGGGGAAACTCACGAAAATGTGCCAACAGTGACACCCGCCCACAGTCCATCCAGCTTCCAGCCCAGACCAAAAGCCAGGGATAGCGAGATGGGCAGCGAGAGAACATAGTACGCAATCAGATTAGCTGGCCCTCCGATCGACTGCTTGCCAATTCCTCGGAGCAGACCGTGGGCTCCTGCTGCGAGGCCATCAAAACCCTGCATCACAGACACAATCGGGATCACAGCTCCTACGAGCTCCACCACGTCCTCGTCCTTGGTAAACAGAAGGGGCAGCTTGTATCGGAGGCTGGTGTACAGGGTCAAGTTGAACATGCCGATAATGCAGGCTGCGGCAAACGCCTAAAGCTTGTTGTTAGCATCTACTGACTTAAGCACCCGCATATAAAATAGCAACTCACCACTTTAGCAGTCATCTTGGCAGGATCGACAAGCCCGGCTCCGATCAGGTTGGCGATTCGGGTCGAAGCAGCGATCGACATGGGGAATGGAATCTCGTACGAGAGAGTTGTGATGGTCGCCAGAACGCTCTGTGCGGCAAGATACTCGGGACCGAACCGACTTGAGCACAACGTGAGGATCTCAAAAGCCAGCCATTCCGCCTCAACCATGATCATACCCGGCAGAGCAAGTCGAATCATGACCCACCAGTTGCTCAGAGCCCTTCGGCTGAAGCCACCCCAGCACTGGCGGCCGTCAATGAAACGAACGTACAGGAACAAGAAGATGGGGAGCAGGTTGTTGCTGATAGCCACGGCCGTGGGAGCGCCAACAAAGCCCCATTCCAACTTCCACACCAACAGCCAGCTCAGGAACACGTTGAACGGCGCTACGATGAGGAGGATGTACGTCGTCGCCCGGAAGAGGCCTTGGGCTTGGGTAAAACGCTTACCGCCCTCAAACAGGATGAAGCCAGGAATGCTGAAAATCATGACCCTGAGGTATTGTCCTGCAAGGCGAGCTGACTCAGGCTCAGGAACTATTGACGCGATAATGCCCTCGGAAAAGTACCATAGCACAGCGACAGGGACAGACAGACAGAACAAGAAGCACGTCATGCGCTGAAACTGAAGACCTACAAGATGCTTATGGCCCGAGCCGTACGCTTGAGCACATAGAGTATCGAGACTGGTTGCGAGGCCTTGGAACGGGGCCAAGCAGCTGATGGCTGCAGACATGTTGGCCACTGCAAGAGTTAGTTTGACCGTTGCTGCGAGAGACTGCATATTATAGGTAAGCACTTACACGAGACAGCACCGAGTTCCATCTTGCCAATGCGACCAACGGCAAAGATGCTGGTGACGTTGATAGAGTACTGCAGGAGAAATGTGACAATGAGCGGCCCCGAGTATGACACAATCGTCTTGGCCTCTCGCTGCCAAGTCGTCTTGATCCGGTGCTCGGCCACGGCATGCTCCCATGTCTCGCTGAGATGCTCAGCGCCGCCATTCTGGGCCCCCAAAAGAGGTGCCGTTTCATCAGGCGGTTGGACAGTGACAGCGGGCGTCTCTTCATCCTCGCCCTGCGGTACCTTGGTGCTAAAAAGGCGGCGGTAGAGCCTGGGGAAGAAGCCCTGCGATTTATGCGCGTGCTTTGGTGGAAGGACGTGGTTGTCTCGCAGTAGACTAAGCTCGGCGTTGCGAGACTGCTTCCGTTCAAGAGCCGTCAGGCCTGGGTCGGCAAATGATTGCGGGTTTAGAACTGGCCGAGAGCCTCCAAAGGCGACGCCGCTTGGTCGACGGTACATGAGAGGTCCCGTGCCAAAGTCAGATACCGAGGCATCGTCGTCAATGGCGTTGTCCTCAAAGTCATCATCTGAACACTCAGCGATGTCCCGAGCCAGTGACTGCTCCGCCAGAGGCGAGCCGACTCGCCATGATGACGATAAGGCTGGATGCGCTCCGGGGCCATGAGGAGTGCCGTACGGCGAGGCTCCGGTGCCCCTGCCGATTGGATCCATGGAACAGCTCGTGCAGCCGTGAGTCTTTGGGATAAGGTGTAGATGTAGCTTCAATCAAGAACAATCAAGTGCTCAAGTCTACGCAGCAGACAAATTTCTTCAATGCGTGACGTGACGGAAGAGAACGAACGCCACCACTCAAGCTTCAGACGTGGAGAAGAGTGATCAAAAGAGAGTTGTACAAGGTTTCACACGGACGGGACTCCCTCTCTCGAGTCAATCGGCTCTGTAGACAATGATTCGAGGCGTGAAGATGAAGAGATAGAGTCGTAAGATAGAGTCGTAAGGTAGTCGCGGAAATGTAGCTAAAAAGAGGCGAGATGGATCAACTTGCTTTTCAACGCGGACGGCAAAGCTTTCGGGTTAGTTAGCGTCGACATGACCCGCCAGCCACAGCACAAAGGGCGTCCGTCAAGTCAAGGTGGAGTCTTTGCTATCTTCGGCCCGGCCAACTGACTCACTCCTCCGCCGACCAGCATCCATCTCGATTCGGTAAAAGACTTGCATCTTTCGCTACCTGCCGGCATCCCACCCACCTCGGCTGGCGGGGAGTCCGATGCCTATCTTATGGTTGGTGGATCTCCAAACATGCGGGGGTGGATCGTCGCTCAGGACCGTCTGTGGCCTGTGAGGTGCCCTTCTTCGTCTGTCATTGACGGCTCAGAGGCTGACAATAAGAGTTACTGCAGCACTGGGCGGGCAGCTGCCAAATCTGCTGTACAGTATAATGCCATTGGATCAATCAACCAGTTGCCTAGAGGCCAGATCTTAGCCCCCGTTTATCGTTCCCCCCACGCTCTGCCCATCCAATCAGGCTCGCTATGAACCATCGTCGCAACCCACGGTATTTCGTTGCTTCCATATCGTTGCAACGGCGTGTTGTACGGTATTCGCAGTCCAATTAGTGATCGCTTCTTCTCGCTCTGTTCTTCAGGTTTGGCGTCTGGGACATCTGTTTTGAATGTTCCAACCATGATCGAATCTGTCTCCAGCAGCTCTGGCCAGACCAAAACTCCAATTTCCCAAGATGCAATCCGCATTTCGCCTGTAGGGCGTGCAGCCTCGCCCCAGGCCTGCTTTGAAAGATTGGCCGACGTCATGAGGGCCCAGTCGATGGATGATTTGTTGGATCTGATATAAGTCTTGATGTGCGGCGCTGCTCTTTTTCGGCCTGCGTCCTTCACCTTAGCGCTCTCGGGGAGTTCTGTCGTCCATTAGATGTAGTCCCAAACGATTCCTTGTCATAGATCCACCCACCAGCTCCATTAGGAGAGTCATTTGCCCAGTGATGGAAAGTTGGGCGAAGGTATTCCAGTTGTTTGGCTTGCTGTGCCGACTGAATCTTTGTGTGGATAGAACCTCCTGATGCATATCCATCTAAAGATCTCCGGATCTCATCAGCAGTCGGAAACACGACCTTGAACTTGGGTTTCCCAAGGCTAGGGTTCTTGCAACGGGACATAGGTTCAAAGAGAGTTTTCTTTAACCAGTCTTCTTTTGCTCCCAGGGGTGCGATCGACGATATCTGAACAACGATCTCTGATTGCTCTTGGTCTTCGCATGGAACTTGCTGCAGACATCTCTTCAGAGCAGCCCAGCCCCACGAAGTCTCAGACAGATCGCGGATGTTGTGTCTACCAGGCACGCTTGCAACAAGAGCCGCTTTGATGCTGGAAAAGTCGTAATGGACGAGCTCATCAGTCAGGGCCTTGCATGTGATTTTGCGCCTGTCGTATGCCCGCAGGTAGTTTAGCAAGTCGATTTTAAAGCGAGCCCCACTACCGACGGGATGATCTTCAGGGGAAGAAGTAGTAGTGGTTGGCGCAACCATCATCTTAGGCAGGAGAGGTGATTTCCAGATGCCATTTGTCATGTTGGTCCAGTCTTTGGAGATCATATTGGCGGTGTGAATGATGACCTGCGCAGTGTCGTCATGTCTGAATAGGATCATCATTTTGGAATGATGTGTTCCAAACATTTCTGGCATAGGAGCAATGTGAATCTGGACATTGTTGAATTCTGCGGCTGCTTGCTACATGATATTAGCGACTTGAGAGGTTGCCAAGCAACAAGAGGGAGCTCCTGCGGCTCGACCGTGGGTTCACTTGAGAGCAACGTACTTCTATGGCGATTCGACTCTCATCCTCGCGCTTCCAAAAGCCGTGTACTACGTGCACCTTAACAAGATGTCGTGTATCAGGGTCGAAAGCATCCATCAAAAAGTGGATGTCGTGGAGGAAGTTGAACTCCCAACATTCTGCAATGAGGGGGTCACCAAGCAGGTCTCGCAGGCTCACTGCATCCCTGTTGTCCTCCTCTGATAGGTCTTGTATCCAGGTCAGCTGCCAGGGAGACTTGGTGGTCGACACTTCACGTTGCCTCCTTCTAGGAGGACTGATAGGGCGTTGCAGCGATTCGAGGACATGAGTCTGATGGTCTTCCACCCTTTGGCGCTTGGCTGGACGATCCATCCCCCCTTTGAAAATTGGATTCTTGGCCGGTTTGGTGGACAGATGATTTTTCTGTGCGTAGCAGACAGTCGTGAAACAGTGAGCTGTTGGCTGTGGAATCCGTGACAAGGTGCTTTTGTTGTGAGCACTAGTGTAAGGTCGGGGAATACAGATGCCTTGTGTCGCTAGCGAACGAAGTGTAGGACGTGAAACAAAACCAGGCATAACTCAGACAGAGTCACCGGAAATTTATTGGGTGTTTGCAAGAAAGAAGAAGAGAAATTCCATGTGTGCCTTTGAGAAGAAGGAAGTCCAGGCATCTACATGTGGTTGGTTGAATCCATCATCGAGGGCAAGCACGGTCCTCTGTCGTGTGCCTGTTGAAGCAGGAACGCATCACTATAAAAGGCAAGCCCCGTGTGGCTCAGCAGCCGATGCGCGGGCCCCAGTGTGGCGTCGAATTCCGATGGAGAACGTGGTCTCGAACTCCAGATGCGCCTCCTGAATTGAATGCCATCCATCCATCCCGTCTCATCCCCTTTGTCGTCTTACGAAGCTTCTCTCTCTATCTTCGCTTTCGCCTCTCATCATCATCTGCTTTTGCGCCTGGCGAGCGCGATTGTGGGCTTGCATTTCTGGTGTTTTTTTCTTTCTTCCATATCCGCGATAGCTTCAAATATTCCGCGACTGCGACTACCATCGGCCGATACGACCGCCACTAATTACCTACGTATTACTACATTGTCCCTCTCGTCTTGATCATCGCTCCCCCACGCTCCGACGAGCCGACTCTGCTGTTCTCATCTCAGCATCCTCTTAGATCGTTTACGCCGGGCGTTCTGATCTGTTTCCTTTAACCGACCGCTGTACCTGAGCCTTGCACCGACAAGGTGCGCTTCGCCCACCATGCGTTTCTCTCCCCTCGCGGTGCTCGCAGGGTTGACAGCCTTCGTGCACGCCGAGGAAGAAGCCAACCCGGTCACGGATCCCACTACTTTCAATGGAGTCTCAGTTCCTCCGTTGCTCGAGTTGTCGCCTACAACTTGGGAGGAGGAGCTCAAGAAGAACAAGTTTCTGATGGTTAAGCACTTCAGGTACTTGGTGCTCCTCAATCATCGCATAGCGCTTGCTCACTTATTATCAGCCCGTACTGCAAACACTGCACCCATTTTGCTCCCACGTACCAGACCCTATACGAGTTCTACTACACCTCGAAACCCCAAGCCGACGGCGTCGATAAGTCCTTCTCAGAGTACTACGACTTCAAATTCGCCGTCATCAACTGCGTTGCTTACTATGATCTCTGCATGGATCATAATGTCATGTCATACCCGACTACAATCCTCTACGGAGACGGAAAGGAGATTCACAACATGAGAGGCATCAAGAACATGACTGTGTTGAGTGGTGCGATCGAGAAGGCTCTTGCAGTTCCACACCCAGGTCGAGCCGAGATCCTCGAACTCCCCGAGCCCGGCGACACCGTCTTCCCTAAGCCTAAGACTGCTGAGGAGACGACCGAGCTCCCCGATGCTGAGAAGAAGGAACCAGAGAAGGATCCCAAGGCGGCTGAAGAAAAGCCTGTCGGTGAAACCACTGAAAAGCCCCTGGAAAAGGCCGCTGAGAACGCGGCCGAGGAGCCCGCTGGTAAGGCCCCTGGCAGCTCGCTCGACGACATCACCGAGACCCCCAAGGAGGCAGCCAAGGACGAGACGCCGGAAAGCCCCAAGGAGTCCGCCGCCGCTAAGGAAGGCGAGAAGTTGTCGTTTGGTGACGATTGGAAGGTCCCCAGCACTGGCCAGATGCTCAAGAAGACCAAGCCCAAGGACTCTACACCGAAATACAACCTGGATGGTGTTAGCACCCCCTTGACTCCTGACACCTTCCCTCAACTTGTCACCAACACGAAGGACCCCTGGTTCATCAAGTTTTACGCCCCTTGGTGCTCTCACTGCAAGGCGATGGCCCCGACTTGGGAACAGCTGGCCAAGAAGATGCAGGGAAAGCTTAGCATTGGTGAGGTCAACTGCGAAGCTGATCACAAGCTTTGTAAGGAAATGGGCGTTTCGGCGTTCCCCACCATTCTGTTCATGCAGGGCAATGAACGAGCGGAGTATAAGGGCCTTCGCGGTGTGGGTGACTTTGTTGAGTATGCCGAGGGAGCACTCGAGGTTTCTGGTGGCATCCTTGATGTGGATGCTGCCTCCTTCGCTGAGCTTGAGAAGTCTGAGGAGGTTGTCTTTGTTTACTTCTATGACCATGCTACCACGACCGAGGACTTCAAGGCCCTGGAGGCTCTGCCGCTCAACCTCATCGGGCGTGGCAAGATTGTCAAGACGAACGACCCTGAGCTCTGCACCAAGTTCAAGATTACGACCTGGCCTAGACTATTGGTTTCGAGAGAAGGCCGTGCGACCTACTACACTCCCATCACTCCTGATGAGATGAGAAACGTTGATGAGCTGGTTTCGTGGATGAAGTCGACGTGGCTGCCGCTTGTCCCTGAAATGACTGCCATCAACGCCCGCCAGATCATGAATCACAGGCTCGTCGTGCTCGCCGTCCTTAACCGGGAGGATGAGGGCCGATTCCAGAACTCCATCTTTGAGCTCAAGAACGCGGCCAACGAGTGGATGGACCGTCAGGTTCAGGAGTTCCAGATGGAACGTAAGAAGCTCCGCGACGCCAAGCAGATGAGAATCGAAGAGGCCGAGGAGCGTGATGACCAACGTGCTCTCCGTAACGCCAAGGCCATCAAGATCGACATGGACTCTACTCGCCGTAAGGAGGTTGGTTTCGCTTGGGTTGACGGAATCTTCTGGCAGAGGTGGCTTGCCAGCACCTACGGCATCGACGTGAGGGATGGCGATCGTGTCATCATTAACGAGGAAGATGTAAGCATTTCTCTATATCCGACACTTTCGGATGGCATCAGTTACTAACGGCATGCAGCGACACCAGTTCTGGGACACGACTCCCACGGGTAACCACATCATGATCAGCCACACGTCCATCATGGACACTCTGGACAAGATTGTGTATGGACCCAACCCCATCTCTCCCAAATACACCATCAACTCGTTCGCCAAGTTCTTCTTCGACATCCAGATGAGCTTTGTCGACCGCCCGTTCCTCTCGTGCAGCGTCGTCGTTGCCATCTGCTTCGGCGTGTACTACTGGTTCCGCAACCGCACCCGACGGGCTCGTGGCACCTTTTTCCGCATGGATGATTCACTGGGTCTCAAGGATGGCTTGCTTGGCCAGAACGGCAACGCCAAGTCTGATTAAGGGACACTGTGAGGGATGACAGCAGTGTGAGATGAGAACCAGGCCGCTCAGGATGTGGCTCCTTGGGCCGTTGCCGTGTCCCGAGACATGCGTCCGGGGTTGAGAGTCACGGCGGTGGCCGCAGTCAGGTCGTGTGGCCTGGTGAAAAAGCAAGTAAGGGGTTGATGGATGGGTTCACATTAGTTGGTCGATATTGTCGAATTACGGAGTTTTCTGGGTTTGGTATTTACCTTGCTTGGTACTTGGGATCCGCCATGCGTGGCACCCTGTATACTAGTTGATGTGGAAACGCACCGCTTGCATATGTCAGTTACCGTTATGCCTTGTTCCTTCGCTCGTCTGTTGCGTTGCTAGCTTGGCTACACAAGTTGGCCCTTTTCTCTCGTCTCTTTTCTCGGGCTGTGCAGTCGTTGATGTGCGTGTTACATGTAGTTCAACGGTCTGGGAGCTTGCATCCGTGGGCATTCGTCGCGGCGGGCCGTACGGGATAACCACCTGAACTCGGCATAATGCTTGGGTGAGGCCAAAGAAGACAATATGGAAGAGTACAGCTCAAAAAAACAAGGTGGCATTCATTGATATGATCCAGTAAGACACGAAAGTACTAGCGGTAGATGTATCCATCCGCGTCCAATCCACCCATGTGCCACATCCAATCTGTCCTTTCCTCCTCCCTCCAACTATCTAGGTGTAAAGCTCATTAGTGAGATCGTTGAGCGCCAGACCCTCCTTGGCAATATCGTCGACGTCGACAAGGAAGTCGAGAGGCATCTCCACCAGGGTACCGCGGATGCGCGACAACCACTGCCTGACCTCGTTGACACCGCCGGGGAACTCCTCGCGAATAATGTGGCCGTACTCGATCTTGCCCTTCTTGGCCTCCTCCTCAGGCTTCTGGCCCTTCTTGCCGGGGATGATGAAGTGACGGGCAAAGAACTCGTCATAGTCCTTCCAAGTGCGGACGTGGTCGTTGGGCACGGGGTGGAAAGCCCGGCTGAAGGTCTCGGTATTGACACGCGCCGTGTCGGTCCAGAGCTGCTGGAACTTGGGGTGCAGAGGGTCGCGGACCAGGAGGTCGGCCGGGGAGCCCCAGTCGTAGACGTTGGGGTCGCGGTCGACGGGGGTCCAGTTCTGGTTGGGCTGATCCCAGCGCTGGTCGGGGATGAGGCCGAGGTGCTTGCGGAAGATGTAGCGCCGGAGAGACGAGGCGAAGCGGGAGGCCGTGTAGGGGCGGCCGTCCATGTAGGACTCGACGGGGGTGGGATCCTCGATGACAACAGCGATCTCGGAGTCGTGGGATCCAAGTTGGGAACGATCATTCAGGTTGGCTGAACCGCAGATGACGAGGCGATCATCGACGATGAGGAGCTTGCTGTGGATGTAGAGTTCCTCGGTCACGAAAGAGTTGATCTCATCCTCAGGGTTGCCGTCCCAGCGCAGGTCAGTAACCCTGGGACCTTGGTCCATGTAGCAAGAGCTGATGGTGTCGAGAGTCTTATCCGCAACCTTGTGGGCCTCTTGCTGATATCTGTCGTATCGATCGTGCGAGGGGCGAGACTGGCCGGACTGACTGGACTGGTGCTCGTACGTCGTCGTCTTCTGCGAGTTCTCATATCTCGAATGCTCAGAGTATCCGCCGCCCTGATACTCTTGACGCTGTGGTCGACTGTCGTACCTCGACTCTTCGTGTCCTCCCTGGTACCGACCGGGCTCCGGTCTGCCGTCGAATCTTGGGTCCGCGCCCGGGTGACGGTAGTCTTCACGCTCAGGTCTCCGGTAGCCTTGAGAGTCGGGTCGGCGGCCATAATCGTCATCATGCGGCCTGCCGCCATAGGTAGGACTAGAGTACCCCCTTGGTACTCCTGACGCTGAGGTCTGCCCTCAAACCGAGGGTCGGCACCCGGGTGGCTGTATGGATCCCTACCACCCTGTCTGTTGTCTTGATATCCTCCACGGTAGTCATCATCCTGGGCCTACCACCGTATCTGGAATCGGAATATCCACCACGGTCGTCATCTCGATCATATCTACCACCAGACCTCTCGCTTTGGTATCCCCTGGACTCGGATTGATACCCTCTAGACTCGGCGTATCCCCGGTTCTCGTCACCACCGCGATAGTCGGAGTCGGGGTAGCCACCGAGCTCCTGGTCCCTCTCCCTTCTAGCCTCTTCGTAGGAAACACCAGCGCGGGCCTCCACATCAGCCATAGTTCGAGACGTGTTGATGCGGTCATAGTTGCGGAGGTTGTAGAATCCAATGTACCTGCTAGGGTCACGGATACCGGCCTTGCGGAGTTGCTCGATGATACTATAGCCACCGCGGCTGATCGAGTTGTACTGGAATTCCATAATGGCGCGAGTCCCCAGTGCTTCCTCGGCCTGCAGGTCGCCGGCGAATGCAGGGACGGCTGGCATGAGCACCCAGACGTGGAAGGGTTGTCCTTCTTGAAAGGCACGGACGATTCGGTCCACAATGGCAGCACCGATCTTGTTCTTAACAGGACGCTGCTTGTCATCGGTGGCGGTGATGAAGAACTGACATACTTAGCATAGTCAGAAAGACAGTATCAAGCATCATACCTGGTTCTCGATATAGATAAAGTGTCTGGCGTTGCGAATGGCATCGGTGTATGCATTGGCGATGGAGTGTTCAACGGGGTGACCAGAAGACCACTCAGAGCAGCTACAACAAGTCAGACAGGGTCAGCAAGGTGAGATTTTCCTCAACATACCTTCGAGTCAGCTGAATGCGAGGCATTTCACCATCGCGCGATCGATGTCTACGGTGACCCCTCTCATCATCATCATCTCCAAACGACATGAGCTTGTTCATGCCACGGCTGAAATGCTCGGTAAAGCCGCCCAGGTAATCATCGTCCTCTCCCGAGTGACCACCTCGGTGACCACCTCGGTGACCAGAGAAGTTTGACGGCGGTAGCTCAAGCTTGTGATACTTGCCTGGGTTCTTCTTGGCATACTTCTCATTGAAGATAAAGTTCCTACAGGGGTTAGCAGCAGGCTCTATACGGTAAAGTTGGCACCTTACCATCGGTCGACGAAATGATCGACAAGGTTGCTGGTGATGGGTCCGTTCATGCTCAGAGCGACATCAGACCAACCCATTCTGGAGCTCTTGGTACGGTCAACTATCAAAGGTCAGAATGAGACGCTTAGAAACGATACATGGTTCCCCTACGCTTGTTCTGGTTCCAGTCTTGAACATCGGCAAAGTCATAAACTCTGGCATTGTTGTAATCCTGTCCAGGGAAGATGATAGCATCCAAGTCACCAGGATGAGCGTCGGCAATCGGGTGGCCTATTAATGTGAGTAACCGAAGCAAGGACAACACCCAAGTAACTCACTGCTAGTGTCCCATCGCCCGAAACCTGAGGTTGTTGTTAGCAATTGATGAAAAGCCGCACATGGTCATTGCTCATACACATATCAAGTCCACCCATAAAGGCCAGCTTTCCATTATCAACAACGAGCAACTTCTCATGATGTGCCCAGTACAGGACAATGCCGTCTGCAGTACCGTAGACAGCCTTGATGGCATCGCCAGAAGCCTTGGCCAGATCCATGTTGGTCAAAGCTTTGAACGACTTGCCCAGCTCCTTGGTGAGGTCATAGCCAGTAGGGAGATGGTCAGGGTGCCGGAAAACGCGGATATTGTCACTGAGTTTCTCCAGAGAGGTTCTCGTATGCTACCAGCGGGCATGTTAGCATGACTTCACGGCCCGTCGGTCCCGATAGAGCTCACCGCCGAATTCAGAGTGAGGGCTGCCTCAACCTCCTTGTAGACGATGATATAAACCTTGACACCCCGGTCGGCAGCGGCCTTGAGCATGCGGTCCAGGCGGTATTGCTCATTCTTGGCCGGAGGACGACGGAGGTAAAGCTCAGGGCTCAGCCACCAATCGAGGATGAAGATGTTCTCCCGGGCCTCTACCATGCGTCAGATAACCGCTTCTGGACAACTGCAACGAGAGATGGCTGCTGCGACTCACGCTCAATCGCCTGCGAGACGGCCCAGAAGTAAGAGGCACCGTCGACATACCACTTGGCGTTGCCGCTAGACTCTGGGGCAAAGGACTGGTAGCGGTTGTTGGCGGTCTGCTGAGCGTTATAGCTGTGGCTCCCTCCGCCGTGAGATTCAGAATGCTGTTGCTCTTCCTTGCCGCCAAAGGCATTCTCAACCTGCTGGCTGAGACCCTCGACGTGCTCGCCGACCTTTTTGAAGAAGTCCATGTCGTACGACGGGGCACGCGACCTGATGTTTAGAGACCTAGAGGGATATCAAGAGACGGGTTGGTGATGGGGGCAAGATGACAGGATAAATGCAGCTCGAGCTGTAGCTGATTAGCTTATCCAAGATGCAGGTAATCAAGCAGATGACGAGATGAGGTTGCAGTGACAGTGACAAGCTGACGCCATGGAACGGCCCGAAGTCAGCGCAGTGGGTGGAGGAAGATGATGATTCTCGGAAGATGCATGAAGCGGAGAAACAAGCAATGGATCGATCAATCGAATTGACTGGAGCTGAGCTGAGCTGGACTACCATTCATAGACGGGCATCCACATGCCTTTCAGCCCGGCCAGGCCTGTCTGTGCCTGACTGAGACTTTCCGCTCAATAACAAGCACCCTGAGAGCTTCTGGACCCCGCATCACGGCCTCTACGTAATCTACAAACAGGGCCAGCTTGAACCGTGACAGCTGACGAGTAATAAGTGATTGAGTACGTAGATATGTACCTACATATCCATAACAACTTCAACCTCAATTGAAACAGGAATGAAGGCTGAATTGTTAGTTGCATACAAGTCGGTCGCCAAGCATTCATCACTCACCAACTAGTTCCACTGCCGTCCATGGATCCATAGCCATGTCCACATTTCCATCACCAGCGACCTCTCGCTTATCGAAAACACCACAACTCGGTCTTAAGCATACTAGTTACTTGCTGTACCTAAAAGCCCCGGATTGTCGCGTGCCTGGCCCAGCAAGACCGAGCATCCATGAATCCTGGCCGATCCTCCTTCGAATGCCGGGCCCTGCTCCCGGGTTCATGGAAGCTCGCACGCCCATAGGGCTCTCTCCCTGGGCAGCCACTTTACGGGATGCAGCACTTGGGCTGTATACCACCCTCTTTTAAAAAAGACCATGGCCCGAGTGAGCAAGGTGACCAGTTAGCCCCCTTCTTCACCGACTTTACCTCTCAACTCAACAGCCGAGGATGTTGATATCTGAAACTCGTCCTGGTAACCGAAATATCGTGGTCCTCTTGTTGCTTTTCCCAACACTCAACGCCCGTGTAGCCGCAGCAGCACCGTCTTACAGACTAGGCGGCAACGGTGTTTGTACAAGACCGTGTTTGGTTTGGGAAAACGCTGGGTCTCCTCCTGCGGCTCATGGGGCATGTCTGGGTCAATGAACAACTGTATGAGTGCAACTGGTGCCCATCTCGTCCCTCAACATCGTCTCAGTGCCCAAGAGACGGCCCAGGACACGCAAGTCCAAGACAGCCACACACGTTTCAACAGCTTGCCAACTGCCAGATTCGTAGGTGCGCCATTTATTCCGTGAATCTGCTACGACGGTGGCGTGCAACCCTCTCACGGTTCCGCCGCCTCGACAGGATTCCACGTTTGAAGGTGTGTGTCGTGCTCCGGTTGATGGAGGGCTGCCCTGCGTGTAGAGGTGGTGCAGGACAGGGCAGGGCAGGACGGCGGAGCCGTTGCGGCGGGAGCTAGAGGGTCCCGGCAGGTGCAGTCACCCCCGTCCGCCGGCGGCAACCCCTTGAGCACTATGGGGCAGACTCAGGGGCCGGCGCCGGCGCCGAGACGCTGGAAGGTGCTGGCACTCGCTGTCTTCCAGGGCTCGCTGCAGTGGCTTGCAGGGGCTTGGAAAATTCGGATGATTTTTTTCACTGGCGGCTCCATACGAAACCTTGCAAATTGGTGGATGGGTTGTGATTCTTCTTCTTCTTCTTGCTGGACGGAGGATTCATCAGTGAATTCATTCATTCCCGTCATTTCTGGACTACTGACGGAGTACCCATTCCGTCGACATTCACCCTTTTTAACTTGCTGTGCCGATATTCTCCGAAACCGTCACCTTCTTGATAACACCAAGAGTCTCTTTCTCTGCTCTGCCTCTTCCTCTCCCTCATACTAGCTCTACTTTGCCCAGTCGTTTACGTTACCAGTCAATTGAGTTGAGTTTACTCGGCATTCTCCTTGATCTGAGTCTAACCTGGGATGTCTTGGTCTTGGTCCGCTTGATCGGAGAACGAACCAATATCCCCTCATCAATAAGCCTCTAAAATCTTGCCCAGCCAGCATCAGCTTTACCAACCATCAACTTTGCTCGACCAGACTCTGCAACTCGCCGTATATCGCCTTTGGGCAGTCGAAACCAAACCTGTTGCGGCCCAAGTTGAAGACAACCACAAGCCCTACCCCATATGGGCTATGCATTGACATCCATCTATACCCTTACTTAACGGCTTATTCACAACTACCATACCCCTTACTGCGCAGCTTTTGTTCCAAATACTCTCAGCTCATACGAATTACTTGTTCAAAATGTCTGGCGCAGGAACGGTAGCCCTCTTCTCCCCGAGCCAGCACGGCCACTTGATCCCCTATCTCGCCGCCATCCACGCATCCTGCATCACCCATGACCGCACCATCGCCACGTTCCTCCCCCCACTATCCCACGAGAAACTCCTTGCCTGGTGGAAGGAACGCATCGCAGAGGTTGCTGATGGCAAGCGTCTCATCTTCATCCTCCTCAACGAGTCTGAACCGGGTTCTCGGCCGAAGGGGTCCGATGTTATGGGCGTTGTCATGCTTGCCATGCCCTCCTCCGAGACGGGACCCTTCCGCGGCGTCGTGGAGAAACTTCTCGTCCACAAGACGTTTCGCGGCAGGGGAGGTGCCAGGACTTTGGTTTCCGCTCTCGAAGCTGAGGCGGCGCGGCGCGGCAGGACAGTACTGGTAAGTTGGATCAGGTTACCCCCCTGTGTTGTCGGAAGAAATGTTCTAACCGGATTGGTCTCGATTATAGCTCCTCGATACCGAAGCTGGAAGTGTCGCAGAGGAAGTGTATAGAAAGTTTGGCTATGTCGAGCTCGGCCAGATCCCCAAGTATGGTCTGAGTCCAACAGGGGAGCTCAAGGACGGGACCTTCTTTTACAAGCATCTCCAGTTGTGAGGTATGATGCTACCAGACGTGGCCCTATGACAGGAGCTATAGGCGCGAGGATTGGTTTGTTGCTTGTTTCAATACCTAGGTAGTACTGTAGAGCCTCCCGGAAAGGGGGTCGGAGAGCGAGGCGACTCGATTTTGCTGTTCTCATGGATTCTGGCCGGCGAGGAGCTTTGGTTTGTTTTTAGATCCCGAAAAGAAAAAGATGAATTGTGAAAGGAGCTCAAGGTCTATGTTTGCGGTGAAGTATATCCTTCTGCTTTCAACGCAAAAGAACCCAACCACTCATAAATTTAGGCCAGCTTTCATATGTATCAAGAAACACGGCACTAACGACCATCATCTGCATCCCTATATCGACTAATGTTTTATATCGAGGACATCCTGCTCCATTACTACCAATGACTGCACAAATAGCAAGAAATGTTGATACACAATTCCAGAAAACGCCAACCGCCCGGGTTCACAACTTTTTGTACAAAATCTACTCGTCGTCCGCCAGTTCCTCGACCTTTGGCGCCTCATAGTGCCGTTGGTGTACACCAGTCTTGACCTGGGTATCTGTGCCTGTCGTCGTCGCGCTTGTAGGCGCAACTTGTCCTGTAGCAGCGGCGAAGGCAGGGTTGGGGCTAGTTCCGGGAGCAACCGCCGCCGACTTCTTCTTCTTCTTCTTCTTTTCCGTCTATGGTCAAGTTAGCATTCCTCTAGTTTCACCTTCACCGGACCTCTACTGACCTCATGCCAAGCCCACACAGGCTTGAAACTGTCCACGAACGAGACATCCTCCCAAAGGTTGGGGAAGAGCCACAGGCCGGGAGGTGTCGTGAAATAGGTAATGCAGAACAGAATAACACGGAAGATAGCCATCACAAAGAACAAACCAAGCAATCCCAGCAAACCCCAGCTGAGGTAGTAGACTCCCTGGCGGAGCACCAGCGGCCAAAGAGGGTACAGGACGATGGCGAAAATGGCAAGAAGAGCCAGACCAGCATAAATCTGGCGCTTGATCTGGCTACCCTCCCACAGCCAAATGTAGTACATGTCGTCCTTAGCCTCCTGTTGCTGCTCGATCTTGACGGTCCACTGACCCTTGACACGCTTGGGCTTTTTGCCGTTGGGACCAGCCTGAGGCTCGATCTTGGAGACTCGCAGGGCGAGCATGCTCAGAGGCAACAGCTTAAAGGTATTCTCGAGGGAAGCTCGGTCGGTGATTTCAGGCAGGAGGGTGTTCTTCTTCCGGGCCTTCTCGTATGCGGGGGACTGCAGGGCTCGGAGGGCTCGCTTGACTGTGCCGTATTAGCGTGTGAATAGCTGCATGCGCCGAGACAACCTACCTCGAAACATGTCCTTGCGCTCGCCGTTCAAAATGACAGTTCGAGGCTTGAGCTCCTGGCCTCGCAGGAACTTGGCCAGAGCGATAGCCTTGGGGTTGGGAGGTCCAGGAGTAATAGGCTGGGGGCGACCCTGCTGCGGGTGAGAGTGACCGCCGTGGCCATGTTCGTGATCGTGGTCGTGGTCGTGGTTGCAATCGGGGCCATGAGTGTGGCCTCCTTGCTGTGCCTGTTGCTGGGCGCGCATTCGCATCTGCTCCTGCGCCTGCCTCTTGATGTGCTCAATGAACTCGGGCACAGTCATGCCGGCCTTCTCGGCGTCGATGGCGAGTTGGCGCTGCATGGCCTGGATCTGCTCGGGCGTTGGTCGCTGGCCAGGCATGGGCATGGGAATCTGGCCCGGCCCAGGCTGAGGGGGTGGAGAGGACATTGTGCAAGGTGGTCAATAAAAAGAGTGTAGAGAAGGGTTAGTTCAGAAAAAGAGGAAAACGAACAAGCACGGTGGTGAGGTGAATTAAAGAGATGCGGGTTGGGAGTTTATTATGAAAGAGCGAACATGATATTACTGCCACTTGGACCACACTGTGCCAATCATCTCATAGCTCACCCAGAGACAACGGTGTTCACTTCCACTTTCCCAAGATCGTGCCCCAATAATTGCCGGCCGGATTTCTAATTCCCCGTGCTCCGGCTTATCTTCACGTGATAGCGCATCCGGGGTGAACTGACGTCGACTTTCTGAGCCGCACTCTAATCTTTGAGAGCTAGTAGGTATCGCGGGAATCCAGCAACCCGACAGCCACCACCATGGGCGACCGCTTGACTCAACTTCAGGATGCTGTTGACCAGGTTTGCGCTTCCTCTTTGCCACTAGCATTATAATAGCTGACACATAAACCAGCTTGCGCAGCAATTCGTCGCATCCTTGCACTATGTAAACAAGCGACATGATCTAGAAACCTTCGGCCCCAACGACAAGATTCGCGACGTTAAAGATGCTCCGAAAGAGGGTGCGGCATCCCGATTTTCACGTATAAAATGCGCCTAGATGCTTACCATGTCTGCAGTCGATTCCCTACCCCCAGACGAGTTTCGAGCTGGAATGGTCGAACTGTCGCAAGACTTGATTCTCAAGGAGCAACAGATTGAAGTTCTCATCTCTTCGCTCCCAGGCCTGGACAACAGCGAGATGGATCAGGAAAGATACATCAAGGAACTCGAGGAGGATTTGAAGGTCGCCGAAGCCCAACGTCAGGAAGCTATCAAGGAGAAGGACCAAATACTGTCCGAGCTGGACTCTGTGATCAGCAGCATCCGACGCCCTTGAGTGTTTCTGTGCTTCACTGGTGCCACGCGCCAACATCTTTATGGTTGCATACATAGCGAGGAGTTCAGGTTGGGCAACGGCAGGTCGGGGCTTTAATCCATGCAGACTTAGTCGAGCTTGTTAGTGAATGCATAACGCAAATGGTATCTCATTCCGGGAAGTGCCTTAAACGCCACCTCTCAAGGGCTTTGTCTATATTCCATGTGCGATCTCTTCTCATTCGTTCAAATCTAACCCAGGCAACACTTACGCGGCATCTGATGCCGATTTGAAGAATTGCGGATAAATGTTACGCAGCTCTCTGAGATGGCGGATCTGATATTGTGATGCCTGGGTCTCGGGAACCTGCACCCCCTCCTCAACGAGATGGGCAGCTGTCCAGCCAAACTCTTTCGCCTGCGTGCAGTTCAAGGCAGAGTCATCTGGTCGGCCATTAGCACAATTGCAAAGGGACAAAGAACAAGGTAGTAAACATACCAACAAAGAAACAATCCTCCACTCGCTCCACGCCTGCTTCGCGCATAGCCTTCTTGTACATCTCTGGGTCGGGTTTGCAGATCAAGGGCTGATCGGCATAATTGCAAAAGGTGAGCCCATCAAAAAGGTCATCGATGCCAAGAAGACGAACCACCCGCTTGCCGTGGTTGACATACGCATTGGTGAAGAGCCACATGGTAACCTTGGTCTTATCAATGTCCTCGAGGAGTTGTCTAAGCTCAGGATTGGGCTTGATGATTCCCTCGAGAGGTAGCGCATCGTCCACCTTGGCGTTGTAGTCGAGAGGATCAATTTGGTGGTGGCGCACGAGACCTTCAATGGCCAGGCCATAGCTGGTGTAGTATTCCTGGTGAAGCTTCACAGCCTCATCCCAGGGCAACTCCAAGTGCTTCGAAAAGTACTCGTCAATAAGCTTTGCCATCAGATCATGAACCTTGGCACCTCGATTCTCGGTTAGCCTGTGGTCATCATAGACCCTTCTTCAAAAACTCACTTCTTGGGTACAAGCAGTTGTCAATGTCGCTGCCCTCGTGTCAGCTCAAGCCCATTCATTCATCCAATGTCATTGCAAAGGGATACTTACAAGAACAAAACCGGCTTCCCGGTGCTCACGCCATTAGTACTGCCCATGGTTGATTTGGCACGGATCTTTGTGTTGGTAAGGCGATTGTTGACGTTGGAAGAGTGAAGGTGCGATGTCGGGTATGAGACACGGTGTGAAGGGGAAAAGGCCAAAGATCTGAAGACGGAATTGAGTGAAATAAATGCTGAGACACGTGGTCGTAGTTGTAACATTGAATGGCTCATCAACAAGAAAAGCCAGTTAAATATTTGAGAGGGCGATCCAAGCCAAAAGCGAAGACTAGCACTTGCTCAATGGATGATAGGAGCGATATTGACGTCGTAGCCCACCCACCCCCAGTGACTCTTTCGGCGTAGCTGAATAATCCCCACCGTACCTGCGTGGACAGCTCCGATCTCCGATGACGGGAGCGGAGGCTCCGTGCAACTACAAGTCACCATGGCCATGAGCCATGATAGAGAAACAAGTGGGATAAGTTTCCTGCTCTGCATGAGATACAATATATACTTTTTATGGGCAATAAGACATATCTGTATAGATACATAGCTCTACATCGAGTCCAAAAAGATTCAATGATCAGTTCGCTAGAAGGAGACGCCACAATGAGAGCCCGAGTGTGACAGTGGAGCTGTCTCTCATTCATGATCGAGTCAATAGTATTTCATCTCCCATGAGGAAGTCCTCCTTACACAAACGTTTCAAGTACCGTGCTTCCAGATGAATACATTGTGGACTCTTGGAACTAAAATCTAAACTGCATGTCGCGAGGGGTCTTTTATCATTTAGGTATCTTAAAGGGATGAGTAGATAGGTACTTAGGCCTAGATCTCAATAGTTCTGTAAGTGATTATGACGGTGAACATTGATGGCGTATGAAACAACAACACGTATTCAAGTGATTGGATCAAGTGTATGCGGACTTTGTAAATACGATATGCCATAGATCAAAATAGCTCCCCGTATCTCTCTGTATTCCATTTTATTTCAGTGGGGATACATCAAGCCCTCGAAGCTCCTCGCTGGAGTCGGTGACGGATGGGTGCCACCTGGCCTGGGATCGTCGATTCTGCCACATCCGGCCAGTCACACCGCCTAAATTAATTTATCGCTGCCGACCACCAACCGCCATCCCTCCCCTCTAAACAACATCAACTGTCCATCTCGCATTTCAAGAAGCATCTGCTAAATTACGCGTCTCGCGCGCCGCTGCTTGTCGATATTTTGCTTACGCATAGCCGACCTGAAGGCGCCCTTGCTTTGGATAGGCACTGGGTAACGCGACGTGTGCTTTTCGTTTCTTGCCGACATGGCACAGGGACATGTTGTTCAGGGGCAGCTTGCTGGCGGGGATGAGCTCCGAGGCCTGTCTAGCGCCCAGCGTCATCGATTCCATCAGTACGAGAAGATCGTGCGATTCTCAGACACGATTCTATCTGGTAAACACCCAAGCATCAAGCCTCCGGCTAATCTGATTGCAACTGCGCAATCCTCCATCTACCCAATAGATGTCACCATCGAAAATGGTGCTTCCAACTACCAACCAGACAAGTCGCAGTACTCTGTCGCGAAAGCCCAGCAGCCGGGCGCGTCGAGCTCTGGTCTGCCTGCCATACCCCCTAGCACAACCAAAGTCAGCAAACCTTATGGGTCTGGGACTGTTGAGATCAATCCCATTTTCCTAGAAAAGTCGGACGATCTTGTCAAGGCAGAGTTTCAATTGCAGCGGCAGAGACTGGAGCGTACTTTGAGGGACGAGGTTGAGCAACGGCGGGCGGCAGTCAAGAATGCTGCTCAGGGAGAGCCTATTCCCGACTTCGACCTTAATGACGTGTTGACGAAGGCTCTGAAACTCGTCGAAGCCACTGCCGGGCCTGCTCCTGATGATGACAATCCTGCTACTACTAACCTCGAGACTGCAAGTGATTCTTTTGACGACAACACCTTCTACTCGTCCCAGCACAACACCCCATCCTCGGTTCTTACGTCCCGCGTCCGCAACGAGTCCGAAGAGGCACGAGGCCTGGACAATATCGAGTCGCAGCAGACGAGCAACGCCCACAATGCCGCTATTTCGCGAATCCATCCCATTGATGTTGATCTGGAGACGAGCGAGCCGAGCGCGACACAGCCGCGTCATACCTACGCCAACCCATCTACCAACAATGGTGCCTCAAGCATAAACAATACGTCACAAGTTGGGCGAGTCCCGGGCTTGACATCGTTTGCCGAGGACAGGATTGTTTCAGCCCAGCAGGACACAGGTGCTGGGCCAAGCCATTCTGAAGACTCGAGCAACGCGGAGATCGACCGGCATAGGGGCAGCAATAGATCCAATCCCCGTCGGCAGCCCCGTGAACATTACATTGACAGTCGTCCCCCTTCTCCTCTCATGAGAGCACATGAGCGGTCTGCGCAAGCATCACCATTGACAGCAGCTAGACGGGCGCCCATGGCCGCTGAAGCAACCTCAAACTCGTCCAGAGGTACACCCGCACAAGTTGCTGCCCTTAGAAACGAGCCCATCACTGTGACCAGTCCAGAAAGCTCACCCCAAGGCGGAGGGGCATCCGAAAAGAAGAAGGGAAAGAAGAAGAAGCGAAAGGCAGACAGGCAAGCGCCCGAGGCCGAGCCAACTCCATACATCAAGCCAGAGCCACGATCTCCATCTCCCATGAGTGCTCCCTCTTACATCCGGCCCAACAAACGCCAAAGGTACACACAGCGTCAACCAGAGGATCCCAGCTACGAAGATGTCAGATATGAACGCCAGACTGGCGATTACCCCCCAGAACCCCTCTCGAGCCGTCTAGGCACAGATGACCGAATGCCGATAGGGTACGACAGACCGAGCCTCTCTACCCGACGTGCGGTAAGCACTGCGGTTCCTGGCAGCACTGTTTATAGGAGGGAATACACGGATGATCGCTACGCACCCAGCGGCCCGTATTCTGTGGAGCAACCTCCACTCGTTTCAGCTCACCATCCAGGAGAACCGTCAGTGGGGAGAGCGAGCTCACAGGTTCGGCCTAGCGAGGGCCATCAACGTCCATCATGGCCATATCACGGGTCCTATGAGGCATCATCAGCATCGACCAGGCCAGATGGGGATGTCTTTATGGCTCCTCCAAGGCCACCACCGACTCGGATTATTGTAGATGCGTTTGGGCGTGAGTATATTGAACCACCACGACCAACGGTAATCCGGCACTCAGTCGCCCCTCCCGCTCGATCCGGTGAACCCGAGATCATTTACGAACGAGCGGCGCCTCGGGCATTACCCAAACAGACGGGCATGGAGACATACGAAGAAGGGGGAGCTGTCTACAGGCGACCTTCGCCGACGTATATACCCAGGCGAGTCGTCACACAACCAGAATACATCTCGCAGGATTACAGGGACCATCGGCCACGTGAATATCCCGCACGGCCGATGGCACCTCCTGGGGAACCTATGGAGTTGATGGTACCGCCAGGCAGACGGCGTGTGGAGGAAGGCCCAAGAGACTACATAACGAGGGCCAGTGTGCGACCTGCAGAACCTGTGTGGTATGAGGTTGCCCGGGATTACGGACGGGTGCAGAGCGTACGCCCCGAGGGAGCCGTACGTCAAATGCAACCAGTGTTCACCCGGAGAGCCGCCGTGAGGCTGCGCAGCCTTATGCACGAATATGGTACCTTGCCGGTGGAGCAAGGGGCAGTAAGACGCGAGTACAGCGCGCGGCCGCCCTTAGAGCGGTACTACAACCAACCGATGAGAGGTGGGAGGACATTGCCTTTATTGAACAACCCAGAGGGGCAGCACAAGAAATTGTGTATGCAGATGATGGGAGGAGGGAAATCTACCGTTGATGTTTGAGGCACAGGCGTACGGATACAAGGGAATAGACAGCAATGATAGACAGGGCAGAATGAGGATAATCACTAATGACACATTCACTAATGACACAAACTCGAGTTCACCTCGTGGGGACCTGTATATGCAAACAGGGCCACACTTTACTTTGAGGCGTCAGCCTTACACCGAGAGTATGAATGTGTAGCCAGAAAACTTGGCCGAGCCAACAAGGCGCCGTGAATGAGTAGACAAAGCTTCGGATATATGACCCCCAACACGAGAGGATGAGAAAAGTCAATGAGGTCATTCCTAACGGATAGAGGGGAATGCCAGCTCGGGGGTGCAGGGCAGTGATTCAAGCAGTACAAGACCAGGCCAGGATCTTGAGGAACGCACCGTTTGCTGGACCTAATCGCTTCTCCCCTGGAATGGGTGCCAGGTCGGCTCTTTTGATTGAGTCTACGCAAGCTGTAATCAAGAGCCGGCAGAAGTGCCGTTTCACAACAAGACAATGGCCAGTGAGAACTCTCTCAGTCGTCAGAGGAGGACAGCATCTGCCAGGGGTCGGATACTATCCATCTCCCATTCACCAAGCAACAGGAATACGGTGTAATGTCCGCACAGGCATCAGCATTGTCTAGCATTGCTTTCTTCATGCTGTCGTGGCAGCTTCTCAGCACGTTCAGAGTTCACGGACAGCCATGAGAGACTCCGAGACCCAATGCTCGACCAGTCGGATCGCCTCGAATCAAGTGGGCTACTCGGTGGTACCAAACTGGAGGGGTCTTTGGTACGAATGTTGACATTTTTAGACATGGTCACATCTGATGAATCTGACTGCCGTGTTGCCTGCATCTCCACTATGGCTTTGCTTTTATACTATACCTCCACGACAAAAGACAGGTGTTTGAGTTATCAAGGGGTTCAAGGAACATTCATCAGTTGTAATCTCTACTCGATACACCTAGATAGGCTCCGGGCCTAGGCATGCCCAGCCTCGCGTTGTTGGACATGCACGCATACCGTTTGTGTGATGTGACCCACGAGTCCCCAGGGATATGTGCCTGCGAGTGGCGTGGCTCGTGATCGGTTCTCTCAGCTGCAGGCAGGCAGGCAAGGCAAAACAGAACAAGACAGAGCAAAAAGCCACTGGAATTCGAGGCGGCAACTGAAGCAATCAACGGGATGCAAGGACGCGCAGGCGCGCACATCCGACAGTCCAGACCCTGTCCCGCCACAGACAAACCCAAGAATGCCGGCTCCCTTGACCAGTTCGCGATGTTGGAAGCCGAATCCCTTTTTCAAGTACATACCCGTCCATGATGATCGATCACCGCAGTGCCGGTCAAACAAGGTGCCTTGCAAGTTGACATGTTGAACGACGAGTTGCTAGTGGACGAGCTGATACCAGGCTCGTGGAGAGAAGAGCTGGGCCTGCATGGGCCAACCTCAAATCAACTCGCTCCCTCACCCTTGGACCAAGTCACAGGCAAGTCGCAGACAAGTCACACAGACGAGACCTGGTCGTGTGGGGACGCCGTGTGATCGAAGCTTTAGCCAAGACACGCTACCGAGCGAGATACGGCTGACGAGAGATGGCAATTCTTGGACAAGCATGTATCCCGGCATCTCTGAAGTTGCAGCTTGATGAATCTCCTTTTTCTACCCTCTCTCTTTCCTGCTTATGCTCGGGAACATGGTTGTGCAGAAACAATCTCTTTAGATGCTGCAAGGCCTGACGATAACCTGTTGGTGTGGACGAATGTCAGCGGAGACGGCCCCATTCCCGTGCAGCTAGGTGGTCCTCCATCTAAGCTGAGTTGGTGTTAGCATCCAAGACAACGGTACGTGATCCCAGCTAGCGGCTTGGTGGATGACCTGGGTATTCCTACCTTGTGTCTTGACGAGCTCGTCAAGATGTCTCCCTCTGAAGCTGTGCGGTGCTGGACCATTGCCGAAGTCCTCTGGCTGTCCACTAGGGCTCTCTGGAACGCAGTCGGTTTGAATCCCGTCCCCGGGGAGCCTGTCTCCTGTGTCCCGTTTGGAGAGCCGCCGCCAGTGCAACGACAGAGGCTGCAGGAGGTGCCTCCTAGCCTGGCACCTGGGCTGATGGTGCCCCCACCGCCCAAAACGCAAAGCGAGCCCATGCCATGCCCTAGGGGGCCGCTCGCTGCCGTTCGAAGGTCACCGAAACCCGGGAGTGCTCCCGCTGCTGTTCACCTTGTCGTCATTGGGGTTGGTCGTCATGGTTGGTGACTTGTCTGTTGCGAGCGAGAGTGCCCTAGCCCCGGGTAAGAAGCGTAGAGTTCTCACGCTGGCGGTACGTGATTGGACGTACTTGGGGTTTCAACTGAAGCGACCAGATTTCAAGATCTGTGCGATCAGAACGTCTTTGCTTGCCCTTGGTAGTGGTGGTGGCGGCTGCTCACAGTGGCTGTCGTTTATCCATGCCCTTGCAAAATCCACCATTTCCAAGTCGACACCACTCAGACTGGCTGGCTTCTGCTTCTCAGCGCACTCGGACAGGCTTGCTCGTGCCCTCGTACGCACAACCACTAGGGCCAACTTGCATACGGGAGTGCACCTCTCGCCCCGGTCTCTGCATGCTGCACTCATGCCTTTCGCGCTGACGGACTGAGGTGCGCATCTCATCCCACTCCCGCTCCACTCTCTGGCTGTTTCTTGTCTCGGGCTGGTCGATGGATGAGCTGAGCTCGCTGTGTCGGGCGGCCTTACAGGGCACTCACAGGCGGCGCATGTGCCGGGGGGGCTGTCTTTTATGGAACTCTCCCCCAGGTAAATCGCAGCCACTGGGTACCTAGGGGCTGTAGGTACCTCCCCTAGCTGTATCTCCATGCCTCTACTCTGCCAGTCACAGCTTCTGAATTGCCTTGGCCTCTCCACCTTGGCCTCCATGTCCTGTCCTCGACAGAGCACGTCCTGCTGACTTGAGGTTCCTCGCTTTTTGCTGCTGAGCAGGACAGTACTGTAGGTACGTAGTGCATCTCCGCTCCATCCATCCTTCCCTCCACCTCTCGTACCTACCTCACCTTCGTAACCCTCCCTCTCCTTCCTTCTCCCTCTCCCTCGTCAGACTTGGAAAGAGCTCACAAACACCACCATCTTTCTTTCTTCCCCCCTTCCCCCTGCCCCCTTCCCCCTCCCCACCGTTTCTTGCCCAGCTTCTTCGATACCCTTTTTCCCTTTTATCATTGCCCTCATCTCTCATCTTTTTCCTGGTCAGGTCAGGTCAGGTTCTCTCTCTTGCTTCTTCTCCACCTCCCGCCGCCGTCCTCGCTCCCCGTCCACCTCCACCTTCGCCGACCGTCGCCGCCCACGCCTCGGACGACGACGACGACGCCTTCACCTCGCTCCCCATCATGAATAAGTTGGCAAACATGCGTCACTGGTCGGAAAGAATGACACCCAATTTCGGCATGGGCCGTCCCAATCCCAATATGCCCATGAATGCCCTCAACCACCCCAAGAACGCCGCCCAGCCCGGTCAGCCCATCGCCTCCCCTCAAGCCGCCGATGCCACGATCCACTACTCGTTCAACGTCCCATTCGCTTCCGATCTTGCGGGCCCCGACACCGAGGACATTCTTCACGCGACCACTGACGCCGTCTTGCGATGGACGCACCCCGAGGACGCGCCGGACGACGTCCAGATTCATGAGCTACCCGTCCACGGACAGAACCTGAACAACCTCCGAAGGCTGTGCCGCGATCTCTCCAACGGGCCCTTACCCATCGAGGCACATGTCCTCTCGACCACGCCCAAGAACGGCAAGGGCCAGCAGGTCACCACCGTCTGTCTCTCGGGCTCTCCAGAGCTGGTCCACAAGAGCCGAGAGACCATTTTGAATGATACCCCCATTTCTCTCGTAGGTTTCGATTGATCTCGCACCAGGCCCCTCTGTGGCGTCTAGCAACCCTCTTCTGACTTTTCCCCGTAGCGTTGCACCACAATTGATGTTGATGGTCAACTCGTTTGCGATCTCAATGCTGGAGTGCTCAAGAAGTCCGTTACCGATACCCTGGATTACATCTCGAGCTACTGCGGCGTCGACATCTTCCTTCTTGGTCCCAAGCTCACCCCTGTCGTGGATGGCATGACTGGTGATTCCGAATTGCGGATGGATCAGCGATGGAGAGTTGCCATCTACGGCGACATCCTGTCGTCAGAGCATGCCAAGGCTCGGGTCCTGATTCACATTGATACGCTGGTACAGATTTCCCCTCAACGTTTTATTTGCAAAGTTTAACCCTTCTCCAGCTTGGCCGTATTGTCGATGGAACCAAGCTTGAATTGTCCTGCCACCAGCTCGTCTGCGGCCGCCACCGCAAAAACATCAAACTCATCGAGTCGTCCACCGGGACCGCCATCTACTTCCCGCCTCCGTTCTCGCAAATGTACCGCTACTGCCCCCCCAACGCTACTCGCCGGGATCCCTCGGATGTCTTCATCACTGGTGAAACTCCTCAGGCGATCGAGCTCGCCAAGCAGAAGCTCCACGAAACGGTCCAGCGGATCAGGCTCTACGTCAAGGACGTGACCATCCCTGCCGCTAAGATTGACAGCATTCTCCTTGGCCGTTTGGACAAGGTCCGCAAGATTCTCGAGGCTAACGGCACCTACATCATGTTCCCCCCTCTGGCAAGCCAGCGGAACATGGTGAGAGTCCAGGGCAGTGAGGGTCTTCACGTGGAGCGAACTGTTCGGGAAATCATGTCCCTGGTTAGTGGTAAAGTCTTATGCTTTTAATTTAAGTCAACTAACAATGCAACAGGCCGGCCAGTTCTACAGCGCCGGGTGGTACATGCAGCATCCCGAGGCGAGGCAGCTTCCCAACCCAGCTGACATCAGGGCTATGCTTGTTGATATTTGCGCCAATTCGGATGCCGATCTCTCGTTTGACAAGCTGAACTTTGCCATCACTGGCTCTGATGATGCTGTCAAGTCTGCCCTCGAGGTTATCTCGGACATAAAGTTTGTTGCTCAGGCTCAATATCAGATCCGTGTCAAGATTGAGCTTGCCAATGAGCACAAGGAGTTCGTCAGTGGCAAGAAGAACGGCAAGATCAACAAGATCATGGGGCAAAGCAATGTCCAGATCATCTTCGACGGCTTTAACGAGTACAACTTCAACATTGATGTCATGGCGGCAAGCTACGACTCCATGAAGCAGGGTTTGACGCTGGTCGAGCAGGAGATGCCCGCATCCATCTCGTTCCACGTTCCTGATCAGTACCACAAGCGCATCATTGGCATCGGTGGACAGCACATTCAGCGAATCATGAAGAAGCACTCGGTCTTCGTCAAATTCTCCAATGCTATGGACAGAGGTAATGCTCCTCATCAACACATCTGATTCCCAAACTAATGTTTTATAGGCGGTATGGGACGAGAGGACGACGACATCAAGGTGGATAATGTTATCTGCCGCACCCCAGCTCGCAACGCACAGAACCTCGACGCTGTCAAGAACGAGATCCTGGAGATGGTTGACCGCGCTGTAAGTGAGGTCTGAATTATTATTTTTGACAATTCTAATGCCGGTTTAGGACTCGGAGTATACCTCTCAGATCGTCAGTGTTGATCGACTCTACCACCGCCAGCTCATTGCCAGGCTTCCGGAGATCGACGAGCTCGAGCAGAAGTACAACTGCAAGATCAACTTCCCCAGCACCGAGCAGGCCAGCGACGAGGTGACGGTGAATGGCCCTCAGTGGCAGGTTCCCCACTGCGTTGACGAATTCTTGGGCATGGTGCCTGACAAGCATGAACTCATTCTTGCTAGAAGCCCTGAGCTGATCAAGTTTCTCGAGTCTCCCGAGTTTGCCCATGACCTTGTGCCAAGCTGAAGAGCCAGCACGAGGTTGAGCTTACCATCCACAGACCCTGATGAACTTACTGAGGATGGATCTCCTACAGTCACTCTGCTTTGGGTTTTACCCGCAACAATGCTGGTGGTCCGCGCGATGCCATGGACTTTATTCAATCGCAGTTTGCGACTTCTGGGGGCCGAGTGAACATCGTTAAGGGCGCTCTCCTCGCCCCAAGTCGGACTCGTTCGAGGACTCTCTGCAGTACTTTGACTCTAAGCTCCTTCAGCATGCTCCGGCCCCCGTTGCTACTGACTCTCCCGTCAAGGCTGGTTGGTGATGACGTCGCCCGTGAACGAAGCAGCATCCTCGACCGTCTCCGAAAGCCCGGCAGCATGACGTCGATCTCTTCCTTCTTGGATCGCAGAAAGAACAGCTCGCACTCGGCCAACAACTTCTTCAAGGGCTCCAGCAACGTGTCCAAGTCTTCGCTCATCTCGATCGAGTCGACCCGCAGCTTCAACGCTGATCGAAACCCCTGGAACGACAGCGGCGTGAACCTTCCAGACGACGACAACCCGTGGGCGCCACGACCCTACAGCACCCACATCGACAACAAGCTGTCGATTCCTCAGCCCGGCGACATCACGCCTCGCCACAGCACCCGCGCGTCCGGCGACAGCGGGCGCCCTTCCACATCTCATTCTATGAATTCAGGATACCCCGCCCCTATTGGGCCTTTCCGTTAGATTCCCCCGTGTTAGAACCTCTACATGCAAATACCCCGGCTGGATATACCCTGGCGTAAAATACCCTGGAACGTCGACTTGTGCATCGGTCGGTTTACGTCTTGTCATGTTTTGTTTTGCTCGACTGTGTCTGAGTGCTCTGTTACTGGTTTTTGATTTTGCTGCATTTATTTATCTGCTTTTTTTTTTCTTTTGGTTATCGGAATCGGGGGTTCTCTTTTGATGACTTGACGCCCGCTCATTATACCCAGTCATGCAACGAAAAGCTGAAGACAAAAAAAACGAAGAATACCCCTGGTTGCCGAATGAGAAGGAAAGGATGGATGTTTTGGGACATGATGGGATGGATGTTTGGGGAGAAAGATACCAATGTCAACGAAAACAAGAAACATCAAAAGTCTGCCTATTTGAAGGCAATGACCATACACGGAGTCAAAGACGGGAGAGGATTGTTTGGGCCGACATTTATAGGTAGTCGGCATGATGGCATCATGCCGGCAATCATGGTTGGCAACTGGTTTACTCGCTCCATGGCGACTTGTCCCAGAACCCAAGGACATCGCGACAAACGAAGCAATTCGCTAGCGAGCGGAGACGAAAAGTTGAGAGCATCGCCAAACGGCAACTTGAGATTGAGAAATGACAATGATACCTGCGGCATGCCCGCGATTGCTCCACGGATGAAGTGTCCCTATCCTTGACGGTGCTCATATTGTGATACGAAACTGCTAGATAATCGGCTATGTTAAAATTCCCTGTGACGTGGAGAGTTGGAGGGGAGCTACATGGTCCAGACAAGAGACACGAGAAAGGAGGCGGGCATTCTAACCCACTTGATATTCATCGTAAGTAACAGCTATTCATATTACTACACTAGCTTCCAGGCACCCGATACATCCCCAACAGTCTAACCCCTTTGCCATGATTACTTCTCCTCGGTTGGAGGAGTCAGGATCTTGGCCACAGCAGGTCTGGCCAAAAGGCGGTTGTGCCATGCAACGAAGTTGGGGTACTTGTTCTCAATATCAAACTTCTTCCATACATCACCGACGACAGGGATAGCCGTGTTCCAGGGGATAAAGGCGATATCGGCATAAGTGCTTTCGCAGAGTTTAGTATTTGCTCCGTCAGGGGAAATGTCATTGTTGAGGACTCACTACTTGTTGCCGACGAGATACTCCTTGCCCTCAAGTATGTTGTTCAGGACCTCGACAACACGGACCATCTGTTCTTCGTAGCGCTCCTTGGCCGACTCGACCTGCTCCTTGTGGAAGAAATGGAACCACATGGTCTCATCCCCTGTCAGTCGCAAGTTCTCACACAGAGTATCTACTACATACCTGGCCGTAGTAAGGACCCTGTCCAGACATCTGGAAGTGCAGATACTGCTTCAGGTACCACTTCTCAGGCTCGGTGTCGAAGGAGAACCTGTGGTCCTTGTCGTACTTTTCGATGAGGTACTCGAGGATGGCGCCAGACTCCCAGATGGTGATGCCCGTGTTTGGGTCCTCGATGGCGGGGACTCGGCCGTTGGGGTTGATCTTGACAAACGACTCAGCCTTGGGGTTGGGTGTTTCGACCTGTCAAGTCATGTTAGTGTATAGAAGTAGAGTCTTTTGGGGGTGTCCGTACAGCTGTGTAGGGGATGCCTAGCTCCTCGAGGAGGATGGTGACCTTTTTGGGGTTTGGTCCCTTGCCTGTCTAGTGTTAGAGTCGTAACGTGGCGGAGGTGTTGAAGGCTAACCATGGACATAGACGGTGATGGGCTTGAGGTCAGACATGTTGGTTGATTTCTTTGCTTGATATGGGAAGTATGGTGCTCAATGCCGGTTCTGGTTGATCAACTGCTGAGTTGTCTGGTGATGCTCCTCTCCATTCTCCCACAACCCAAGCAGTCTTAAATACATCACCTGCATTTGTTTCATATCCTTTCAGCTTCTCTGAAACCCGTCTCAACAGCCTCAACTCCGTGTCTTAATCCCGTTCTTTGAAAGCATCCATGGCCGATTCATAATCATCAACACCAAGACCCGCAACTCCGCATCATGATCAAGTGAGAAGATCGTCCAACCTTCTTTCAATCGGCACAATCATCCCCGATCTCAATCAGCCCTATACAGACCCCCAGGGAGGACACATCAAGGAGTAGGTGTAGCCGCGCGTGTACTGACTAAGGAGGAGTTGTGGAGGAGATTCTTGAGGCGCCAATTGGTTGCCTGTCCCAATCTGGCGATGCGCTTCGACTTTGGCGAGGGGAGGCTGGAGCAAGGCCCGCGGCACGCTGGGAGGTTGAGCCGCCTCAGGGTCGAAATGTCTCCGAAATTATTCAGCAATATTGTAAGCAGCTTTTGAGCATCAGGAGATGATATTCTTGTCACGGAGCAGGGCTGCGGAGATTGAGTTTCCAAAGAATCGTGTTTCGACCAATGCTATTCTCATGTCCCAACCATGTCTATGTAATGTTTGTCTAGGGCCAGCCTTGCCTAGTCATCCCAAATAGCCGCCTTTGCCTTGTCAGCCTGCTCTTGTCGCTTCTTCTCTTGTTCACGCTCCTGCTCCCGCTTCTTCTTCTCCTGCTCGCGGATGCTCTTCTGGTAAGCCCGCTGCTCCTCCGTCTGCTTGGGTGCCTTGAGGCCCAGGCCGGCAGCGATCATGCGCCGTGCCACAGCATCCGTCTTCTCGGGCCTCTTGGCTGATTCTCCGCCGGCTCTGGGACCGGGCGCATCCTCTGGAGGTGTCCACGCCGACCCTCCAACGGGTGACATGGGAGTGGGAGGTGGTGGTGCAGGCGTTGCGCTGGGCGTCAGCTCATCAGCCTTGTCAGACTCTGCTTCGGGCTCAGAGTCGGAGACGTCTTCATCCTCCCATGAGTCTGCCACGACTTTCTTGGCCTTTTTCTTTGATGCGGGCTTTTTGGTTTGAGTTGGTTCCTTGTTGCTTGTGATGGATAGCTTCTTGATGGATGTCGAAACGTCAGCGTCGTCAGACATGATGGCGGGTTGTTGGGAGAAAGACGTCGACGTTGCGATGTTTATATAAGTCTGATTTCAATTGAGATTGGAGCCTGCGACTTTGAATGGCTGTTATTGATGATGGCAGTTCAGTGTTCGGGCTTGAAGATGGGAAAATGATGCCTGAATTGAGTTTGCGGAGAAGGTGTAGGGTAGTCATGATGGTGATGGCCGTCGTTCTTTCCTGTCTCGTTTATTTTGCAAGATACGATAACCCTCTTGCGTTCTGTGTATTCTTCTAGTCCCTTTTTTCACATGTGATTCATTGGACCTTTGTAAAGTGGTTTGTAACTATTCTAGGAAAATAGCCTTTAACTGCGTGCCGAATACAGTAACGTCGACTCTTTTGCAACTCATAAAATGCGACTTCTAATAGTGTCACGCACAACTTGACATCATTCTCTTAAAAAGAAAACGAAGAAAGCCCCAAATTAAATCCAAGCCTTTACTTGATACAAACAATAACATGGAGACAAAATCGAAGATTGTCCATCTCGAGCATGGTCTTATTCACATGACGAGGCTGATTGGGTGTCATATTGAGGTTAGACTGAGAGTGATGCTCCAACATGACATACTTGACAATCATGAAAGAAACCTCACTGCTGATCACCATGATAGATAGATCTACCATATAGGTATTCCATCTATAACTTGAATCTATCCTCACTAATGGCACGTGAGTACCGGTAACTGAATATCGCAATCTGATAAGAAATCCGCCATCAAAAGCCGAGATTGGCCGACGAAGTGGGCAAGTGGGCAAACAGCTTCGGCATCCGATATTCTCCCGATGGAAGCTCATGGTTCTGTTCGATTCGACTCGAAATTTTGGATGATGTCGACGTTAAGTCCGACGTCGCCATAAGACATTATTAAGTCGCCTCCACCACAACTTGAGCCAAGCCGAAGCGGCGATGCGCACAATTGCGGCCAACAGAACCTCTACTTGTCACCCCTGATAGAATCTCTTCTCAATCCTGTTTTCTCTCCTTCATCTCATAATTCTTCCTCTTCTTAATTGCCCTGTCCCCCCCCTCCAACCAACGGCCCATCGCGGGGCTCTTAGCTTCTAATCATCTCCAGCTCCGTCCTCGCTCGTCTGCCTAGACCACGCCCAACATGATCCCGCGTTCACGCCTCTCTGGCCGCCTCATCCTCGAGCGCTCTGCCGCCCATGCATCCCGAGTCTCTTCCGAAGCCATCGCCGCTCGATGGACCTCTTCACCCGCCTACATAAACCGTCACATCTGCGCTCGCCGGCTGCCCGCCATTCAGCCGCGGTTAGCCTCCGCCGCCTTCTCTACGGCCGCACGCCTCGGGAAGGAGAAGGACAGCAATGACAAGGGCTTTTTCGAATCCGCCATAGAGCCGCTGACAGAGCCGTTGTCTGAGGAGGAGGCCCAGGCGAACCTGGAGAACAAGCGGAAGGACGCCGAGGACAAGCTTTCGGCCGAATCGAGAAATCCAGGGCCCGACTCGCCCGGGTCTGGCAAGAATGACGCCGGAGGTCAATCACCAGACGGAAAGGCCGGGAGCGCGGCTGGAGGTTCTGCAGGATCTGGTTCCGGGAGCGACGGCGGTGACGGAGGCCGACGCGGTCGAAAGTCGTCCGCTGAGAAGGCCCTCCAGAAGCCTGTGGTCCCCGAGGTCTACCCCCAGGTCTTGGCCATCCCCATTGCCCGACGGCCGCTCTTCCCTGGTTTCTATAAGGCGATTACCATCAAGGATCCCGATGTGGCCAACGCAATTACCGAGTCCATCAAGCGTGGTCAACCCTATGTCGGCGCCTTCTTGTTCAAGGACGAGAACGAGGACGAGGATGTCATCCGAAACCCCGACGATGTCTACGACGTGGGTGTCTTTGCCCAAATCACAAGTGCATTCCCCATCCACGGCCAAGAGGGAGCTCTGACCGCCATCCTCTACCCTATCCGACGTATCCGATTATCCAGCTTGCTGCCTCCCGGTGGCCAAGATGCTGCCAAGAAGACCGATTCCAAGACCGAGCCTACACCCGAACCCATTCCCCAGAAGCCCGCCGAGGAGGAGGCTACGCAAGAGAAGAAGGGTGATGTTGTCGCCAGCTTCGAGGAGAGTGCTGTGGAGAAGAAGCCCGACCAGACCGCAGAGAAGTACGAGCCAACCTCGTTCCTCAAGAGATACCCCGTTAGCCTGGTCAACGTCGAGAACCTTGTCGATGAGCCATACGATCCCAAGAGCCCTGTTATCCGCGCTGTCACCAACGAGATCGTCAACGTCTTCAAGGAGGTGGCCACAATGAACAACCTCTTCCGTGACCAAATCTCGACCTTTTCCATGAGCCAGTCCACCGGAAACGTGACATCAGAGCCCGCCAAGCTTGCCGACTTTGCCGCCGCCGTCTCATCGGGTGAGCAGAAGGAGCTACAGGAGGTCCTGGGATGTCTCAACGTGGAGGAGAGGATGCAAAAGGCACTGGTGGTGCTCAAGAAGGAGCTCATGAATGCCCAGCTGCAGTCCAAGATCAGTAAGGATGTGGAGAACAAGATCAGCAAGAGGCAGCGCGAGTACTGGCTTATGGAGCAAATGAAGGGTATCCGTCGCGAGCTCGGCCTCGAGTCGGACGGCAAGGACAAGCTGGTCGAGAAGTTCAAGGAGAAGGCCAATAAGCTCGCCATGCCCGATGCCGTGCGCAAGGTCTTTGATGAGGAGCTTAACAAGCTTGCTCATCTCGAGACTGCTGCTTCCGAGTTCAACGTGACGAGGAACTACTTGGACTGGCTCACACAGATCCCCTGGGGTCGGAGGAGCGCCGAGAACTTTGGTATCCCCAACGCTGTCAAGATCCTGGATGAGGATCACCACGGCCTCAAGGACGTCAAGGATCGTATTCTCGAGTTCATTGCGGTTGGCAAGCTTCGAGGCACTGTCGAGGGTAAGATCCTCTGCTTCGTCGGACCTCCCGGAGTGGGCAAGACCAGTATCGGAAAGTCGATTGCGCGAGCCCTCAACCGAGAGTATTACCGATTCAGTGTCGGAGGTCTTACCGATGTTGCTGAGATCAAGGGTCACCGAAGGACCTACGTCGGTGCTCTTCCCGGTCGCATGATCCAGGCGCTGAAGAAGTGCCAAACTGAGAACCCTCTTATCCTGATCGATGAGATTGACAAGATTGGCCGAGGATACCAGGGCGACCCCTCATCTGCACTGCTGGAGCTGCTGGACCCTGAGCAGAACAGCTCTTTCTTGGATCACTACATGGATGTGCCCGTCGACCTGTCCAAGGTCTTGTTCGTGTGCACAGCCAACATGACCGACACCATCCCCCGACCTCTACTTGACCGAATGGAGATCATCACCCTCTCGGGCTACGTTGCTGATGAAAAGATGGCCATCGCCCAACGGTACCTCGCTCCTGCTGCTAAGGAAACCGCCGGACTTCAGAATGCCGACGTCATCCTGAGTGAGGAGGCCATTGAGGAGCTGATCAAGTCGTACTGCCGCGAGTCCGGTGTTCGAAACCTCAAGAAGCAGATCGAAAAGGTTTACCGCAAGTCTGCCCTTAAGATTGTCCAGGAGCTCGGCGAGGAGGTTCTTCCAGAGGAGGACGCCCTGACCGAGGAGGGCAAGTCTGCGCTTGAGGAGGCCGAGAAGAAGAAGGAGGAGGCGGCCAGCACAGGAAAGGAGTCGGATGTGGAGAGCTCTTCCGAGTCTGGTGAGACTGGCACGGCCACGGAGAAGCCCCGTAAGCCTCTCCGGGTTCCCGACTCTGTTCACGTCGTCATTGGCAAGGACAACCTTAACGACTACGTTGGACCTCCCGTCTTCACCTCGGATCGTCTGTACGACGTCAGCCCCCCTGGTGTCTCTATGGGTCTCGCCTGGACACAGCTTGGTGGCGCTGCCATGTACATTGAGTCGATCCTGCAGGCTCCCCTTCGACCAGAGACGCGGCCGCATCTCGAGATCACGGGTAACCTCAAGAACGTCATGAAGGAGTCCACTACAATCGCCTACTCCTTCGCCAAGGCTTTCATGGTCAAGGAGTTCCCCGACAACCACTTCTTCGACAAGGCCAAGATGCACCTTCACGTTCCCGACGGTGCCGTCTCCAAGGATGGTCCTTCGGCTGGTATCACCATGGCTACTTCGCTCCTGTCTCTCGCTCTCGACACCCCCGTTGACCCGACTGTCGCCATGACTGGTGAGCTTACACTTACTGGAAAGGTGCTGCGTATCGGCGGCCTTCGCGAGAAGACTGTTGCCGCTCGTCGCGCTGGCTGCAAGACCATCATCTTCCCCAAGGACAACATGTCTGACTGGCTGGAGCTGCCAGAGGTACGTCTATGCTATGTTTCTACTATAATTTGACCCCTAACTAACAACTCTCATAGAACATCAAGGAGGGTCTTCAAGGCCATCCCGTGGCCTGGTACCCCGAGGTCTTCAACCTCGTCTTCCCCAACATTGACCGCGAGCAGGCCAACAAGTGCAAGATCCATGAGTGGGAGGAGCAACAGAAGAAGGACAAGCCCGAGTCCGCCGAGGAGGAAGACTAGACGCCGAAAAAACGGCGAGGTGAAGAACATGTCATGGACACGGGGGCGCAAAGCATGGCATCAATGTAGGAATTATGCATGATTTGAGGGGCGTTTGGGCACCGGGGGGGCAAGAATCTTAGATGGAAACGATATAAAGACTCCTACTCTGTTATTACCAGTCTGTGGACTTTTGTACTTTTAGAAGCATGCATCAGCGGGTTTTGGAGACAAGCAGCTGATGGGCAAATGCCGGCACGTGGGCGACGCCTCCGTGTGCAATTGTACATATAGGAAAAGCGACGTCATCCTGTTTACCTGAATCCCCTCATTGGGCATATTGTGAGTTGTTGTCAGCGAGTTTGGGATTGACAAGTCCTGTGGAGAATAGAGAAGTCTTCTCTCTCTACTTCTGACTTCAATCATCGTCATCCCCCGAATTAGCAATGACGACATGGTGTTTGATCCCGTGGAGAAGAACGTGATGGCAACCCTTCTCTGGCAGGCAAAATTTCCGAGGCCCGCAATGTGGTTGCAGCCCGAAGGCGTAACCAATGTCAGGCCGGATCTCGGCAGGGAACTTGAGACGGCTGGGTGCTGGTGCATTGCCCAATTGACCGCCGCCGGACGGAAGCCAAACGCCCTTTAACGTTTAAGCCATCTGCCTCGGATGTCCCTAATGGTTCCCCAGCGACCTGATCCTGGCCCCTAGCCAAGGCTTTTGGAGATCCCGTCACTGACGGCGCGGGATCGGTGGGGTCAAGCGCGGGACGAGCCTAGCGAGGTCGGGAACTGGCTGGCTGAGGATAAGATGCTGTCTGTCTGTCTGCTGAAGCTGCGCATGCTGCATGGTCGTGTCCTTTCATGACGTCTCACGACATTCTTCCACGAGATGCTTACAAGCGACTCGGAGAAATGAGAGAGGCACAAGGTCAGGCGGCTTAAATCCAGCCCCGCTGGTATGCGACAATGGCCCAAGGCAAGGGAAGGCCGTACCCAATAGAGGCCCGGTTCAGCGGTCTGGAAGCCAGTTCGTAACAAGGAGTGAGATGCAGACCCATTGCTTGCATGGCGAACCGACAACCTGTCAAACCCAGGCAGCCTCACTAGAGCCAGTCTCACGCTCCTTAGCGGGCCATGGCGAATGCTGCACTTATGCCTGACCCCACACGTTTCCCCTTGATGGCCTTGATCTTTGGAGTGAGCTTGGGTGTGGACCGGGCCTCACCACAGGCCGCAGCCGCAGAGTCTGTTCGCGGAAGCAAAGAATGCCTCCTGTACTATGTGACGTGACAGGCTTGACGGGAGATGAGATGAGAGGAAAGAGGCCTAGCAGACGGACCATTAGAGCCCAACACAAGCTCTAGATATTTCCCCATCGAGAGATGTGCTTGGTGGTGTGCACATGTTTGAACAGCTGTGTCGTTTGAACCATTGAATTGGTCAAGACGAAGTCGCATTGGGCACCGAGGAGCCTATGACGGCGCAATTGGCGAATCAGGCGGCTTCTGGACAGGCAAACAGGGGTAACGTGACGTCTGCCCCGGGAGTTGCCAGCTTCTAGTTTCTGAGAGGCATTCGAGGGTTGATTGAGGCGTATCCGAGCTGACAACTCGAGATGTGGGTTGTGTTGTAATCGCGACCACCTTATCATCGGAGAATTCACCGCCACGCTGAGCAAACATGGTCAATTGGAACACATGAGCGTCCTCTCCTGTTCGACGCCTTTCATCATTGATCCGTGACGTCGGATACACAGTATGCAGTGCCCTTCATAACGGCCGTCCTCACCCGTATGCAGCATGCATGTTTGGCAGTTGCGTGTGTAATGTCGGCAGACGACAGTCAGTCGATGCTCGATTGGCCTTCAAGACTTGGACCTGGCCTTTGATTCTGCTCGCCTCATATTTCGAATCGTTTAAAGTCTCAACTGGACAGGTGTGAAACCAGGTGCCCAGTTATCGGGTTGGGCGGTAAGCGAGTGTGAGTGAGATGCCCAACTAGATGGCGTTGTCACTTGCGTATGCAGTCGGCCTGGCCCTGCAAAGCGATCAGATCGTCCTATGGTTCGAGCCTCGATGGAGGTCAGCAGCTGGAGCCAGGATGACATGCCCTGGCCCGGCAAAAAGACGCACAGGACGTCCCTGATTTTTCGGTCCCCGCGGTACCGGCTGCGTGGGATTTCCTCCAGGCTCTGCGCTGTCTTTGGCTGATGGCATGTCCACCCTCTTTATTGAAGCGGGCCTGGATGTTCGATCGAATGTGTTGTGTGGATGACGAGTCTGGGGCTGTTGGTGTAGGGAGTAGATGTTGAACAGATGGCGATGATGATTGTACACGGCATTGTGGGCAGATGTGATTGCAAGGCAACTCGGCAGGTAAGGTACTGTAGGCAGGAAGTCGCGATGCAGACGGTTGCAGCTTCCAATTCGTGATGCTGCTCTTGGCTTGTACCTTCCTTGTCTGCCTCACTCCCAGCTGTAGGTAGGTACCTGCCGACGATACCTGCTAGCCTTGGGTAGATAGCTGGAGGTTTGAGGAAGGTATGATACAATTGCACTTTCCCCCATCCCCTGACAAAGACCTCGATGTCAACCACCCGCTCGCAGATAGTCGCGCCCTCTCTTGCATCTCCCTCCTACATCCAACCCCCAAAATCAACGCCAACCATCTTCATGCCTCTTTGTGCCCGACCAAAGTCTGCCTGATGATGATGCATCACCGCTTCCCCCTGCGCTCAGCAAAACGTCTTAGCGTCGACGAAATGGGACGAGACCAGGGCATCTGAAAGGGGCCAACTCATCGATTGTTCCCCACCAGCGAGCCGTCGAGCGTCACCGTCTCTCTTGGAAGTATGACTCCTGCAGCCGCAGGCAGACCATGGCCGACATGCGACAGACGACAGGCGGCAGACTGGCAGGGTCCTTTGGCTGGCCATGAAGCATGGAAGATCCGGCATGGTGGGATGGATGGATCAAGGTCTCGACGCCCAGGCCCAAAAACATCCAGAGATGTCGTTCAGTCAAGCAAAGACCCCTGACGGTCCTCGGCAAGTCTGGGGCAATGGAAGGACAATGGATGGCTACAGCCCTGCGCTGACACCTGGACAGTGGTGGCTTTGCTGGCCAGTGAGCACCGCGCCCAGAGACTTCTCAGGACCCAGCCCCTTGAGCAGGGCGGTCCGACCAGAGCGTCATCAGGGCGTTCTAGGGCAATCCTACCTTCTCAGTGTGGCTCGGGCTGCCAAACGGACCCAGAAAATGAAGGCCCAAGGTCAAAAGCCCAGGGCCTCCGCCGCTCCGCCCGTGTCCTCCCGCCGCACTTGAAGCCCACCAACCCGCACTAACCCACTCAGCCCACCAAAGCTCACGTCCAGTCACAGCTTCCCACATCCACTCCTTGCCGCCGCCGGCGCCCGTTTTAGGTACTGGACTCTCTGTCGTGGTCGTTTTAATATAGCAGGGCTTTCATCGCAACTCATCAACCTCTGTTTCTCAAGGCGTCTTGCTGTCACGGGCACCCTTCACTTACACCCCGTGGAGGAGCCGTCCTAGATCATCACGGATTCTTATTTCACCCATGCCCCCACAGCCATTCTAACACCTCATTGCGCCTCCGGCTTCGCTCCCCGCGACTTCGACCGCTCATCCAGAGGACCCGCTTCTCACCGACCGTTGTATCATCCCAGCCTCCTAGTCGCGGCGACAGTGCCGACCAAGCAATTGTTTTACCTTCGCTTGCCCTTGAATGGGTCAAGCAGAGCTTGTTTACTCTACTCCTCTCACCGAGAGACCGCTTCTTTGATTGACGGGGCCGTGCGGCCTCTCCAGCTCTCGTCAGTGCACCTTTCGTCTCATTATCTCTTGCTGGACGGCATACATGCCAGTTTTTTACCCTCTTGCAACTCCATACCAACTATCCCCATATTCGCTTTCCCACATAGAATTCGCTTTACGACGACGATACGAAGGCATTCGTGGCACATGCATCTGCTCCAACTGTCCCATTCCAGACTCCTACTTTTTGCCACAGGGCCAGCCGTCAGCCCACTAGCTCATACCAACACCGAGCTGACTTATTAGCCTCGACTATAACATTTCGGTGTTGACAGTCACTTGCACCTCGAGCTCAGCAACAGACATCTGGTCGCATTGTCGCGGCCATGGCACAGGCGGGCGTCGTAGCGTCTCAGCCGCCGCCGCCCCATTCCCAGCCATCTGCGCTGTCCGGAACTCACAACTTTTTTCGCAAACTCTTTGGTCGGCAGAGTAGCAATAAGGCCCTCTCGCCGCCGACCGAGCGGGCTGCCGGTCCCGCGCCTGAGAACGACTCGGCCGACTCGGACAAGGGCGGCCTGATTCGCCGAATGTCCCGGAGGGTCGTGCCGGGTCTTCCCCGTGCCCAGACGTTCAAGCGCCAAGTGTCGGAGCGGAGGACGAACTTGTCCCCCATCGAGCCAACGCCAGATGAGAGGAGAGCTGTGTCCATGGACCGCCGGTCTCATGGACCCCGAACGTCATCAACCTCACAGCCAGCGACTAATCCCCGGGTCAGCGCCCCAAGCTTCCTCGGCTCCCCGCAGGACGATGTACCTCGTTTTGTACCTTCCTTACCATCCAGTCCTGTTGCAGATGCGCCAATCCAGGAGCCGGTTGAATCAGTTGTGCACAGGGATGACGAGGCTACACTGGCCGACGAGTGTGCCATCCAAGACAATCTCTCAACGGCTGACACTCATTCGATAACGGCATCCCAGTATGAAGCTCTGATTCGCGAGGAGCTCGAGAAGACCTGGATATTAAATCTCAGCATGCACTTCCGGGATCGTTCAAGAAGGGAAAAGTTCTTTGTCACATATCGGGAGCAGGAACATATTTGGCGGCGTGTAACCATCTCCCTCGATTACCGAGATGCCCCTCCAAACTCACTGGAGATGGACCTCATTCACACTCACTACCAACGAGACAAGAGCGCCAAAATTTACGAGGCTATCCGGGAGAGCCTACGAGACATTCAATTCTACGACACTGTGACCAATCTGAAACTTCAGACGACTGATGGGAGACTTCATGTTCATGTGGTTGAGGATGGCAATGTTGGTGCATCTCGAGACATTCCCCAAACAATGCTAACTGTCGATAGGAAATTATCCAATACCCGACTGTTGCTCAGATCAAGCACCTTGGTTGCAGGCGTATTCGGGAAAAGGATATCGTCTTTGACTCGCACATGTCGGGCTTCGTTTATAAGGTCAATGTTAATGGTCATACCTTGATCAAGAAGGAAATCCCGAGCCCTGACACGATAGATGAGTTTTTGTATGAAGTCAACGCTCTCAACCGCCTCCGCCATTCGCGCAACGTCATCCATTTCTATGGTGTCGTAGTGGACGATCACGATGAGCACGTAAAGGGGCTTCTCATCAACTACGCTGACCAAGGAGCTCTCATTGACATCATTTTAGAGCACTGCAAAGACGGCGATTACGACCTTCCGTGGTCAACACGCGAAAGGTGGGCTCGGCAAATTGTTGAAGGGTTGTCCGACATCCACGAGTCAGGATTCGTACAAGGCGACTTCACGCTGTCCAACATTGTCATCGACGGGGACGGCGATGCGAAGATCATTGACATCAACAGGAGAGGGTGCCCAGTCGGATGGGAACCCCCGGAAGCCACGCCGCTCATTGAGAGCAACCAGAGGATTACTATGTACATTGGTGTCAAGTCGGACCTCTACCAGCTTGGCATGGTGTTGTGGGCTCTGGCAACACAGGAGGATGAACCAGAATCACAGGGGCGACCGTTGATACTCGGTCCTGAGGTGAACATCCCAGATTGGTACCGGCAAATGGCAGAGATTTGCTTGAGTGATGATCCGAAAATGCGGCTCCAGGCGTCTGCTCTTTTGCACATGTTCCCACGACCAGGGGATGGGGAAGAATGTGGACAGTTGAACCCCCCGCAAACGACAATTGACGAAGGTTACACATTGCAGCAGTATCTCGTTGACGGGTACCACCCAGACAGCCTTCCGCAGATTAAGACGGTTGAGCCACCCAGCGACTGGTCCTACGTGAGCCGGCCATACACAGACGCAAGCCCCATGGGATACGAGCCGTACTACTACACACGTGGACGATCACCCCCAAGCCCCCTGCCGAGCAACTATGACGGATGCGACGCCCCGCGAGGGTTGTACAACATTGCTGCTTGGGCAGCGAATCGGGACATACCTTCATCGTACAGCGACGTGGGACCTGATGGCATGCCCCTCGACGAGACGCCTGTTGCCGATAAGACGGGATTTATGGAATCCGATGTGGCAACGGCCCCGAATTCGACCATGGAGAAGAGGGAAACGCCGGCAACGTCAACCTCGACCCCAAGCCCAGACAGGGGCGTGGATCTCCTAGATACACCTGAGGGTAGGATTGCTGCGAGCATTATCCAGGCCCAGATGGGATCGAGAGAGGAATCATGCCAAAAAGGCGGCATGGGACAGCAAGTTTCTTTCCGAGACGTGAATGCTGGCTCGAAAGAGTCATCGCCACCAGGAAACACTATCTCGGACAGCACCCACACGGAAGTCGACAATAGAAATGAAGAGCCAGTCGGAGCTGCAGCGATTGGAGGAAAAGGAAACAATTCTTGGGCTGTGAACCCGCTCGAGGGAACAACACAGGAAGTGGGAGGCGAAGGAACCAAGGAAGGAAAGGAATTGGAGAAAGAAACTCGGAAAAGTTCCGAAGGAATGGTTAAAACTGACAGTAGACCGAAAGAGGTCCAATTCGCCAATGAAGGGCACAAAACAGAGTTTCCTGAGATGCTGCCTGAGAAGGGCAACAACATTTCGGAGAAACTGCCAGCAGAGCCAGAGGTGAAGCAAAATGCAGCGGAAACGCACGGGACCACAGCACCTGATACTCACCAAGAAAAGACGAATCGTTGTGGCCAGAAGAAAGAGTTGGATGTGAAGGGCGTAGGCGAGGAGAGAGAGCTCAAGGTGACCGGCATTGATACCAAGACTGCCGATGCTCTCGTGGAGAAAAACCTGAATGCCAGGGACAAGTTGGTCGAGGGGAAGACAATCAGCCTTGACTTTGAGACTGCGGGCTCCCCCAAGAAAGAGCTGGATACCAAAAGTGCGGACGAGTTAACGACAAAGGCAGCACCCGGAGGCGACATCAAGACGACGGATACATTGGCAGGGATTGGGGCGGCGCACCTGACGACTGACGACAATGACACGATGCGGCAGAAACAAACGATTGACGACAAACTCAAGGCGGCTCAGCCTCGGATTGGAGCATGATGAATGTCTGCGATTTTGTTTGGCGAAGACTGAATTTCCTTTTATGATCTGATCTTGTCTTGATAGCATTAGTTTTCTCTCATGTGTACTAGCGGGCAACCGGCAGGCATTTTGCATATTGGGGCGCGAAGATAGGTGTCATGATTTTTACATGTTTGTTGTATGGCGTCAGCGGGGAAGGAGAGGCCGCTGATCGCACTGTATTGGATAATATGTAGTGATGATATTAAAAAGAAAAAAGATGGACTAACAGATGATATTGGTACTGTAACTGAGGTTTGATATGACGTGACATGCTGTGTGCCATATTGACATCAGAGGGACGACTGGTGGTAGTCCTGATAAGCTCACAAAAAAGAGACTATGAGTCGATGATATAGATTGTCGTTGAGTAAGTAGCTCAAGATGGGATGAAAGTTCAAACGACAAGAGGTTGAAAAAGCTCGTGGCTCTGACGCGACGCAGGGGCGGTAGTCGATTGGAAGCTCAACGGAAACGGCGCGGTACGTAGCGTGCGCCACCGACGCCATAGAAGGGTTCTGGAAGCTGACAGGAAGCAGTGATGGTGGTATCACGTGATGAGAGCTGGACCTTGCTTTCGGGGAAGGGAACCTAGATTTTTGTTTGCCTGACCATGGATCCATCGAGCCAAAGACTCACGGACGGTCAAGGAGGAAAAACAAGGGAAGTGAAGTGGAGGACAAGAGGCGAAAAAAGGGATCCATCTGTAATGGACTCGGGCGCGATTGGGCAATTCTAGGCTTGGCGAATCCCGATCTTTGCGTTCTGTTGGGGAAAAAGCTGGGGGAGAACGAGGGTCGGTTCTTCGGTACGTACTTCCCCTGTCAGTTCTGTCCCCGTCTGTTGCACGGCAAGCTGTGCTGTGCTACAGCATCCCGTCGGCACAACGGGAGGACGGCAACAGGGGATCGGACAGGTCTGTCCGCCCAACTGTGAATAGATGAGACCTCAGAGACTGGAGGAAGGGCAGATCATGTCACGGGTGAAGCAAATGGGCCGAGGCATGGTTCGATCTGGGGAGAAGACGTGGTATCCTGTGAGGGCGGGGACCATGAGTTCGCGGCAGGGCTGGAGTCTTGGTTGGTGTTTTGCTTCTTTCCGGGATTGAGGTTGGGAAATACAGCTCTCTCGGTTGGCCGTTGGGTTCAAGATGAATCTTGGGGATCTGACTGTTGCAGCGGCAATTCAAGGACGGCGGCACATGGCCATGGCATGATGATGCTCTGAATGGGATGACTTTCGGCATTGTTCGGGGCGGTGATGTCAAGGTCAGCCTAGGTAACAAGCTCGACTGCTATCTACGTTGTATGGAATGCCTGGACTGGGCGCTGACCGAGGTGACGTTGGCAGGCGACGACGGTTTGTGACGTTGCTGCGGTGGCAAGATCTTGTAGATAAGCGTGCGTCCCAGCCTCGGCATGACCGGATGTGGAAGCGGCGCTCTCAACGAGTTTAGAGGATATGGGATTTACACGTCAACAGCCCAATTGAGGTCAATTTGCCACGTAAATCCTGGTGTGTATCTGATAGTGACTGACTTACACGGTCCATACTTTTCTTGGACTCTCCCCTCAGTCTGTCTCCCAAAACTCCTCCTCCGGCAAATGGTCAGCATCGCCTCTCGACAAGTGGACCCTTTCTTTTGAAGCTCGCTCCATGCCCGAGCCCTACAGCAACAGAAGAAAAAAAAAACACCAACCACCGGGCTATGGCTATGGAGCTTTAGGCGGCTCCATCAAGTTTTTGTGGGAGCTTCCCTGCAAGGCACGCACGGCTCCTCTTTGGCGCGTTGCCCGACCCAGGGTTAGGTGAGAGAAGAGATGTGCCGTGGCACGTAGGCGAGGTACCGAGCCCGCCAGATTCATGCGGAGGGGTACTTTGCCATCTGGCAAGGGTACCGAGCTTTGCCTTGCCAACGGACAACCGGGACGGAGCCCGGGCCCCGCAGCGCCAAAAAAAAAGTTGTTGGGAAGGGGTCACATCATCGAAAAAAGGTGTTGAGGTTTGACGTCGACAAGAGCTTCACCCCCTGTCGTGTACCTGGCCCAGCTCTTTTTTTCTCTTTCGCTCTCCCAGCAATTGTCGAATACCCAGCGGCGAATTTCGCAATCATGAGCTGATTCTTAAACATCACATGTTTTTGATCCTTTCTCACTTCGGGGTATGGGAGATCTCGGCATCTGTCAAGCGGGGATAGGGGACTTTATGTTGATAATCAGAATCGCGACGGCTGTCAAAGCTTGTGACAGGGTCGCATTCCTGGCTTGCAGAAAAGATGGGATTCCTCTGTTGCCGCTCGGATGGTCAAATTCACAGCTCTAGACTGATCAAGCTACCTGGTCGGTACTTCCGGCAGTCCATACTGTCTCGCTTTCCCCGAGCCCGACAGCTGCCAATCTTTCCCCTAGCTTGACCAAGAGCTTTCGTGTTAGTGAGATGGCCCAGTCAACAACCCCTCGGGAGGGTACCGACTAGGTACCCATATCCATTTTATTCCTGATGAGACCTGGCTTGGGTACCTGGAGTTGCCGGGAGGCGGCCGGAACGGAGGGAGACGGGAGTGGCATTGGCCATTCGCAGGAGGGGATTTGCTCTGAGCCCTCTGTATTTTTTTTTCTCTTCCGTCCGTCCATCCCCAATGGATTTTTCTTACCCTGTTTATGCACAAACGGTAGGGGGTGTGCCAATAGGGGCTGATGCACTGCACTACAGTTCAACCTCTTATCACACAGTGAAACGGGAGGGTCATGGCTGACAATCACGAGAACTCACCCATTTGGGGTTCCTCATCAATCTTCACAAGCAACGACTTCTTGACGTGTTAGTGAATCACCGAGGCTCGAGAATTTGTGTAGATAGACGAGAATGTGTGGAGGGTCGGGGTTCGTGGAGGGACACACACAGCGCGTGCCAGTCAAGGAAACTCCAACAGAACAGGGAAACCTCCGCCCCAACTTGATCTTTCAAGTCCGTTCCCCAACTGATCATATTGATCTGATTGATCAAGCGAGAGAGACGTGGTGGTGTACTGTATGAACTGGTTATCTGGATACAGGGCAACGGTTGTTTGACGCCATTACCTGTGTGTGTGTTTCTTGCTGCGGTTCCTTGTCCTCTGCGACGCACGCATGTCGATTCGATTCTCAGCATCCATCCATCGCATCGTCTCCGCCACTGCCCTCAACCTTGAACAAGGGCCCTTGCTTCGAGGTACAGTGCCTCCTCCCCTTCTCTTCGCCTCCTCCGCTCCTTGTTGTGTCTCCTGCTTGGCCGCTTGGCCTGTTCCCGCCGCAGAAACCTCCACTCGTCCTCCACTTGTCTCACGCCTCCCATTCCCACACCCACCCGCACACCCCCCGGTCGGGTCTCTTTCTCATTCATCCCAATCCCATCCAGTCCCAGTCCCAGTCCTCGCACGGCTCCGGGTCGGGTCTGATATAAAGCCCTTTTGGAACCCTCCGCCCCAACCGCCTTCTTGTCCAACCTCCCTCCTCAGACCCTCATCCTCCTCTCATCCTCATCATCTTCTTAGGATAGCCATTAACAAAAGGCTCATCCTTTTCCCTTCACTCCTCCGAGAAGCCATCTCCTCTTGGTTCTCGTGTGTGCTGGGCACTCTCTTCCCGACGACAATTGCCATCGCCATCTTCAACACATAGAGATCGTTTTGGACAACACCCATCAACATGTCGTCGTCCACAGCCGCGGGCAAGCAGGCCCAGGCCTTCCCTGATGGCACCAAAGACTACATCCCTCTTCGATCCGGTGCTCCCAAGGCCAACACCAACAAGGTCCATATCTCCGACGTCCCCATGACCTGGAAGAACATCCACCAGCACATCAACTGGCTCAACACCACTCTCGTTGTCATCGTTCCCATGATTGGCTTCATCTCGGCCTACTGGGTTCCTCTTCAGCTCAAGACCGCCCTCTGGGCTGTCTTCTACTACGTCCACACTGGTCTCGGTATTACTGCTGGTAAGTTTGCTTTGTCAGGACGCTCATCGTTCTGGCCGGATCCAAACAAGGCTGAATACTCACAATTCTCCAGGTTATCACCGTCTGTGGTCTCACTCCGCCTACAAGGGCACGCTTCCCCTCAAGATCTACCTCGCTGCCGTCGGCGCTGGTGCCGTCCAGGGCTCCATTCGATGGTGGTCATATGGTCACCGCGTGCACCACCGCTACACCGATACTGACAAGGACCCCTACTCTGTCCGCAAGGGTCTCCTCTACTCCCACATGGGCTGGATGGTCTTCAAGCAGAACCCTAAGCGTCAGGGCCGAACCGACATTACCGATCTCAACGAGGATGCCGTAGTCGTCTGGCAGCACAAGAACTACATCAAGTGCGTCCTCTTCATGGCTCTTGGTTTCCCCATGCTCGTTGCCGGTCTCGGCTGGGGTGACTGGTGGGGTGGCCTCGTCTATGCTGGTATCCTCCGTGTCTGCTTCGTCCAGCAGGCTACCTTCTGCGTCAACTCTCTTGCCCACTGGCTTGGTGAGCAGCCCTTCGACGACCGCAACTCTCCTCGTGACCACGTCATCACCGCCATCGTCACTCTCGGCGAGGGATACCACAACTTCCACCACGAGTTCCCTTCGGACTACCGAAACGCCATTGAGTGGTGGCAGTATGACCCTACCAAGTGGAGCATCTGGATGTGGAAGCAGCTCGGCCTTGCCTATGAGCTGAAGCAGTTTCGCCAGAACGAGATTGAGAAGGGCCGTGTCCAGCAGCTCCAGAAGAAGCTCGACCAGAAGCGTGCCACCCTCGACTGGGGTATTCCCCTTGACCAGCTCCCTGTTGTCGACTGGGATGACTTCGTCGCCGACTCCAAGAACGGAAAGGGTCTCGTCGCCATTGCCGGTGTCATCCACGACGTTACCGACTTCATCAAGGACCACCCCGGTGGCCGTGCTCTCATCAACTCTGCCATTGGCAAGGATGCCACCGCCATCTTCAACGGTGGTGTCTACAACCACTCCAACGCTGCCCACAACCTTCTGTCCACCATGCGTGTTGGTGTCCTCCGCGGTGGCTGCGAGGTTGAGGTCTGGAAGCGTGCTCAGTTTGAGAACAAGGATGTCACCTACATGAACGACTCTGCTGGCGCTCGCATCATCCGAGCCGGCAACCAGGTCACCAAGGTTATCCAGCCTGCGGCCAGCGCCGACGCTGCCTAAGCGGGATGACTTTTTTTTTACGACGAGGATGAATGGAATAATCGAGTAATGTGCAATCCTGAGGAGCAGGGGCAGCTTCATGCCAAGGCATGTCGTCGAGAAAGGGTGTGGGGAGTGGTCGTTGGAAGCCAGATCACATGCTTGGACGATCTCACCCCCGCACCTTGTCCGTCTGGCCCTGAAGGATACAAGCGCAGGGCACGTTGACGCAAATCATAAAATCGACTCACGAAGAATGGCGTTGGGGGGTTTTCTTTTTGTTTCAAGACTAAGTACTTGACCTCTAACAATAACAACACGGCGAAATATGCCAAAATGAGAATGGGTAAAGAGAGATGAAAATCACTGAGAGTAACATCGTTTACCATGGGACCTGCAGATGGGCCTATGGAATTTGAATACCCGAAAATACAATTCTACTGAATAACATGTATACCGTCCAATGTGCCTTGCTCGACTTTTGTGCCAACTGTTTCACTTGTGTGTCGATGGATAGCAAAGACTATCGACTTGACTATGCTGTCAACGTAGACAACTGCTACTCGATCCTATGCTTCGACTCTGGCCCAAGTAATGATGAATGATGCATCAATTAAGTTTTATTTAATTCGTGTTCCTACCTGAATGAACTGCTACTGACCGTCACGCAAGCACTATGTAATTTGATCTTCCTCTGCTTATGTATCCACTCCTTCTGCATGGGCGAGTCTCATCCTCTCATCTCGCCGTCCTAGCAACATGACACCGATATTTATTCCAAGTCCGGGCCTTATTCACTTCATAAATATCAGGTTGCGGTGGCCAATCTTTACGATGAGTCAAATCCAAAGTAGGATAATGCCTCCGATCTCTGCCTTCTCTTCAACACTGCAGCCATAGCCACAGCCATAGTCATAGAGTCTTTCCATAGCATCAGAGTGATACACATAAAACCCTGGAAGTCACCAGAGAGACACTAGTCTCTGTGGTATTAGCCTCTGGTACGTATGGCGGTGCTTAATATAGTTCATCAGATAGCCAGTTCCTGAGATGGCTTGGTGAATGGCCCTTGATACCTTCGCAATGTGTCATCCTAGGGGAACGCGAACGACTGATTTTGGATCCAATCTTCTCAATCACGGCACCTCATGGGGCAGCCATGCGAGCCTTTTGTACCGCCAACTCGGAGCTCTTGGCCCATGCTCCGTTGGGTGTCTGGCGATAGCACAACAAGCGGCCATCATCGCCCGTGCTCCCTAGAATCTGACCATCATCGTCAAACCCAACTCGCCAGACCGGTGTGCGGTGGTTATCCAGTTTTGAAATCTCCTGGAACATGTGCTTAACCTGGCCAGGCTGGCCGGCCCAATGGCGATCACCCAGAGGGCCAGACTTGGCGAGACTGGCACTGAGGCCTGAAGGGTGGTGTTGATGTTGTTTGGTGATGTTGCTGCTGGTGATGGTGTTGCATGGGCTGAAGTTGTGGTGTTGGCGCCTGCTTTTCAGTCGGAGTCGCGGTTCCGTTGGTTCTGGCTTGAGGTGTTGAATCTCTGGTAGAGGCGTGGGAGTTGACCGCAGTAGATCTGAGGCTGACCATGACAGTCCGTCGTCTTCTGAGTAGGGTGTCTCGATTCGAAAGACGCGGGCGTAGCCATCCTGGCATGCTGTCGCAATGATCGTATCCCCTGATGTTTCCCGGCGCCCATGCCACATCTCGCACCAGGCCTCGATGGCCAGATAGTTCTACAGCGAGGTAAAACTCTTTTTTGTGTCTGCTGGATTCCAATGGAGGTTGCAACAATATCGCGTGATCGATATACTCTTACGGTGTCCATGGTTGCGACCACAAGGCCCAGTGAATCAGATGGTACACCTGCGCGCAAGGCCGTGTAGCATGGCTCAGGGTTGGGGTCGAAGCGAACGCGAAAGGCAAGCTCCTCGCCTCTGCTGGGCTTTGGGGCGACGGTGAATTCGTCGATAGAGGTGTACTCGGAGAGGTTCTCGGGTTGGTCGTTCTCGGAGACAGTTAACCGGCCGTCAGTCGAGAGCAGCGCAAGGTAGGTATGTCGGGTCTCTTCGTTGTGCTTCATGGAGAATGACCGATAGGGAGCCTTGTTGGATCGCGTGTCGAAGGCAGGCTTGCCGTTGCCAGATCGACCAGTGCAGAAACGGCGTCCAGGCGCAGCAGAGGGATCCTCGACCCAGATGCGGAAACGGCCCTCGATGCCGAGGGAAGCGATCAAGTTGGGGTAAACGGTCGCGGGAAGCCATTGAAGCTATAGAACAAGGGCGCGTCAGCCATGACTCTCTCGTATGTGTGCGACAGATATGATACAGGAGCCAGAGACAATGGCAGGGTTCCAAGGGGGGCTGCGTTACCTCTAGAATCTCTCCGCCATGTGCGGTCCAGGTATCGCAAAGGCGCCATGTGCCATCCTTGTGGCGGTTGAAGACGCGAATCTTGCCATCGACGGAGCCGGTGGCGCAGCGGTCGCCGTATGTGTTGAAGGCGACTGCCTGGACGAGGTCCTTGTGGCCGTGCTGGAGGTTGAGGTCGAAGGATGGTGTTTCTTCGCCAGGTGAGGGGGGGACCGAGGCGGCCATTGTCGGTCGGAGTGGGTTGAAGAACGAGGAGGGGAAGCGGGGGGGATAGCGTGATGTATTTATATGGGAGCGACCCGGGTCGTTGTATCGCCTGTTTTTACCCAGAACCAATGTATTCTCGTGATGCAGTCGTGGTGGTGTGGACCGTTTGTCTGTTCCAAAAGGTTGGTACTATGAACTGAAGATGGCGGTGATGTGTTGCGGAGGACGGAGCTCCACAGCGGCTCAACTTAGCTCAAGCTCAAGCTACGTACCCTGTCAACTGTCAATGCAGGTTCCAATTCCCCCGCATGTCCACAACCACATGTGAGACCGACGTTGTTGATGTGAGTAGATGGACGAGCAGGACGTGGGTTCTACAAGTTGATATATGGATAAAAATCAATATAAGCTAACTGGATGGGTAGTTTTACAACGAATTGCTGTCTTTGCTAGACAAGAAAGATGCGAAACAGCAGCTTCCATCTCGTTGGGATGTCATATTTGACAACAACTCCTTCATGCGATGCAACATTAAAGACATCCCTAACCCACATATTATGATTCAGTAGCACCGCAGTGTCGATCAGGATTCCCTTGGCACTGACGTTTAATGCTCCTGGCCCTAGGTGGATTCAGAGCCCCCAGTTCATATGGCATAGGCAGAAGCCTGTCTCGACCATGAGGCTATCTTAGAGGCGAGTGTGGGTAGCTCACAGGGGTTGAACTATAGCCTCTGGGTTTCGGGCCAGATTATGAAATATGAGTCTCAAATTAAAGCGGTGATATTGGATCTATCTCATATATGAAATCATTTGGTAAGACGAGGTGAGAGCTTCTAAGCATCCATCATAGTAAGTCAAGTCACGTGGGTCTGCCGCCATCTTGCTGCAAGCACAGAAGCATAGCATTCGCCTACCAATTCGGGAACTTTCAACAACTGAAAGCCTGAGTCTTGGCTGATATCTTGCGTACCTAAGCATTGGAAGTGCCAAGGGGCTATAAACCTCATAAAGTGGTTCTGGGAGTGTTGCTTGTTTGCCAAGTGTTCGCAGAAAAAATAAGATACCAAGTCAATAATCCCTATTTTCTAAGGTAAATAAAGGTCCCAAAAAATAATGAATAAAGTACTCAAAGATTTATAATATTATCCCTTATTTTTATCTCTTACTTAGCATATAATTAGGTTATCATATGAGTACTCTTTGCTGAGTATAAATGTTCTAGTATCATTAGTTTTCTTTCGTCCAGGTGTTTGCTTCTCGACTGCGTGCATGTAAGTGCAAGGATTGTCGGTTGGCCCCACGTTGGTGTGGTGGAGCGGCTGATTATTAGCGGCAACAGGCGCTGGAGCTCAGAGCTTCCATGAATTTCAGCCTCGTCAAACTTCTGGGGTGAATTTCAACCAAATCAAAACACCATCACCCACCAACTTCTGCTGGCGGAGTCCAAGCCCAACATGGCGCATCTACTGAATCCCCTAGCAACGGCTTCACAGCTGTATCATCGATCTTCATTCTCGGCTCTACCGCAGGATCTTCAAGACGCCGTCTTTGTCGCTTCGCAATGCCTCACACAAGCTGCCGGCCAGCTTCTGGAGCTTCCCCAGTCTGTGACAGCGCAGGCCAACATCATCCTCGCACGATACTGGCTAGCGGACTCTCCCATGGCCAATGAGTTTAGTGTGAGATCTGCCCACCTTCCAGTCCAAAATATGCCGTCTGGTGATAACTCACACCCTCTAGGATACCTCGGCTGCCGCTATTTACCTGGTATCAAAAATGGGACCCCAGCCTCGATCACCCCGCGACGTGTCCAACGTCTATGCCTACCTTCTATCGGACGATTCGGCCTTCTTTCGATCCAACAACGTGACGGAAAACGATCCCAAGTCCTACTACATGTCCGAAGCCGACTATCACATCTTCCAAACCCGACTACTCGCCATTGAAGCCCGTATCTTGTACACACTCTCGTTCGATACGCACGTCTCGCTGCCTCACCCACTCGCAATCACTTACCTTCAAACTCTTGACTTCCTGGCGAAGCCAAAATCGGCCATATCGTTGCGCACTATTCAATACCTAAACACGGCGCTGCTCTCGCCTCAGATGCTATACCTCACCCATCAGCCACATGCCCTAGCAACAGCTGCCATATACAATGCGGCGCGAGACTTGGATGCCAAGATGCCAGAGTGCGAATGGTGGGAGGTCTTTGATGTAGACCGGGAAGAGCTCGGATTCCTCGTAGTGGGAATGCGAAGTGTGGAGAATTATTTGCGCAAGCAGAAGGAAGAGACACCCAACCTCGCCCAGGGTATGCTTACACGGAAGACCATAGATGAGGAGCTGCAGAAAAGGGGTGTGCGTACCGGCAACGCAACTAGTGACGCCGACGAGGAGCAGCGGATCATGGGCATGGTGGACAGCAGATAATATGCGAGCCGTCGTCTTGGAACGCGTGCTCGGTATCAGATTCGGGCCTGTCTGCAACGGTCCAGGAAAAAGGCGCCACTGTTTCGCATGGCCAAGACGCTACCAATGAGCTGATGGGGAATCGCCGCGGCTCTGCATACACAATGTCAACTTGGTGAGCATCAGGCCATCTTCGTGGATATCAGTGGTTGCACCATGGCCCGGAGGAACGGCGATGACAATCGAGAAGGCCAACAGTTGGTGAATCGCCACGAAGCGACATGTCAATACCTGGAGGTGGCGTTGCAACGTGAAGCACTTGCAGCAGTCTGGATTTCGCCAAGCATTCACAAACAAGGCAGAGGAGGGTATCTTGAGCGGAGGAGGAATCTCGAAGAGACGAGAAGAAGTCGCGTGCTGTCAGCATAGCACACACAAGGGAGACGCTCGACATTCACCATGCATATGCATATGTGAGGTTTTGCCAGCCGGCTCTCGGTCGACCACGCCTGATGGGACTGGTGGGTGAGGAGGAATCGACCGCGCGACTAACACCTCAAGATACGCCAGCGACGGAACAAACGGCTCTCGTGTGCATCACCGCGGCTGGCGCGACAATATGGAAGCCGTAGTGCGCTCAATATGAGGGTCCATGTGATGCTTTTTGCATCTCACCCCGCGCTGCATGGCGTCGCGATGCCCCAGAGCAGGGCGCTTGTAGTCTTGTTGACAGGTCTTGGTCAACGCGATAGTCTCCAATTGAGGACCAATGCATCCATAAAAGCCGCATGGTCGAGTTCCAGGCTAAAATCGCCCAGCTTCTTTACCCCCAGCCAGTGCTCTTAGGGATATGCGGTGAAGACAAGCCAGGGACCCCGTCGTGGATCCTCGTGGCACACGCCCAATCATGCTCAAGGCCGGCCACGGAGTGCGGGGGATAAGCTGCACAATAGGCGTCCTGTTGAGTAGTTGAAGCCGCCCTGAAGAGCCAAGCTCCTCAACGTCATCACCATCATGAAACCCATCCTCTGAGGCGAAGGGATGCCCAGCAAGGCGCGAGCGCCCCTGCAGCTTGTCCTGTGACCCATGCCTATCCATGCCAGCGGCCCATGCCTGTTGGACGTGTCTTGAGCTGAGTGACCGAGGAGTACTGCTTGTTTTGTGGGTGGGAGCTAAGAGTCTGCACCACGGGTATGAGACGGATTTTCATCAACGTATTTCGTTGCCACCGAGCTCATCTCCCGGAAGCCATGGTACCAGCAGAGTCAAATTGTGTAAAAGACCGAAGCATCCCGAACGTTGTGGCCGGAGGTTCGCACGCAATTGCCTAATCCAAAGGAATGAATGATGCACAAGATCTCACTGTCACGAGCGGTCAATAATACCTCTCGCCTCAGCAATTTGGGGGCAAAAACAAAGTGCAGGGACACGGCCGGGAGAGACGGAGGTGCGATGATATCCGTCTTCGCAGTAAGGAGTGGCCAATGGCAGAGGGTCCCAAGTAATCCCCCCGTTGAAGCGGAGCGAGCCCCCGATCGACAAGAGGGAAAAAAAAAGGGACCGGAGACGGACACGGGGATGGGGATTGGACCATGCGGGCCATTCACTATCAAAACTGGAAACCCTGGAAAGCCCCGGTTGGTCTTCTAGAAGGTGTCCTGACCCACGGACGCCTCACACACACAGAGAGCCAATTCCGTGGAAGCCGTGTTTCGCTGTCAGTCAGCCCGAGACACGGGGCGTAGATTTTTACTCCGTGGTACTCGGTTTGTTTCTTGCTGGAGGTGGCCGAGAGCTCTTCAATGGAGAAGACGGTGACCGGCCACCTCCTCAGCAAGGCATTTTCCTCGTCCAAGTTCCAAAGCCTGGTCCTTGCTTGTGAGACGCCCACCCCCTGCTGGTACTGGATGCTGGGGCGCATGGAGACGAGACGAGGGGTCTATCCTGTCTTGGTGTGTGCGCCCTACCATACAGTCGTAGTGGAGGCTTCATATCGTGGGGCAAGCTGAGGGTGTTGCTGTTTGCTCGTCAAGAAAATGGCTCACTCCTTTATTAGCCTCGCGGACCGTGGATAGGTGCATCTGGCCGAAATGACGAGATACGTATCTTCCTGTTTCCAAAAGGTATATTAGGCCTCGTCTTCCCTCATCCAAGATCTCATCTCATCCATCACTTCATCACATCGTCTGCTTCTCTTCTGTCCACTTACACCAAACCTCTCCCACTTACACCACCACAACCTTCATCATGCCTGAGACCACCACTCCCGTCCAGACTCCTTCGTCCCTTGGCGACAACAAGGGCATCAAGTTCCACATCAAGACTGGCAGTGCTCGCTACCAGTGTGTCCTCCAGGACCGCTCTGCCTAGTGAGTCTGCCCTCTCTCCCCCCAAGCAATCTTGATACTAACCAGTTCATCAGTGAGCGTACCAAGGCTGCCCGCCAGAACTCCACCGACTCTGTCACCTCCACCGACTCCACCGGTACCTCCAAGTCTACTTAAAAGCAGATGCCGTTCCATCCATGGACGCGCATGAGATCGACGTCGGGCTTGAGGCTCGATGGTTGAGGATCTTGGATGGATTTGGTATGGATGTGGCGTCTCGACTCTGAACCCCCACGCACTTGTCTCGGACGACAGCCGTGAGAGAGAGTGAGGCACACAAACAACCAACCACAAAAAAGGCGGATTTACTCCTGGCTAGTTCCAGGAACAGAAATCGGGCTTGGTTCTTTTTGATACCACATTATCTGGCATTTAGCGACGGTTATTTGAATACGGGACATTCGGCGTCCCCATGAATTGAAATGCTCATACTTTCTTCACAAATAAGCGTCTCTTTCTGTGTGCGTGCATTCATCATCACCATCCAACATGAAGTTGAACAATGTCCCTCACCGAATTGACTCCAAGACAAGCGTTCCCCAGCCCGAATACGCAATTGCATCTCCGTCTGGGCACTGCAACCTTTCTGTCCACTCACGGAGCTGAAATGACAAGCAGAGCAGAGATGTTGGCCCACCTGTCCATGTGAGCCAGATGCAAGACCCCGATTGCCAAGTTTCGGCTTGTGTGCTCTTGGTGACCGAAGCTTTTTCTTGGCGTTGTTGGCCTTGAGACACCTGCCTCTTTTCCTTCTTCCCCACCGACTCTCTCTCACCTGGCCCACCGCAAAGGTCACGTCGAGGGGTGAATGATCCTCCGCCTCGCGCGCCGAGGCCGACTTTCCGGAGCCTGAAAGCGGGGCCAGGTCGGTGTTCGGCGGCTCTGAGGTCCGGGGCAGCTTGTGGCGATTCAATTGAAGACAATGGCGAGCGAATGCGAAAAGAGCGAGGATTCACCGCCCGATGGTCCAAGGTCGGCCGGGCCGGGTCATGGAATGAATCCATTGGTCACTTGTTAGAATGCGCCGGCTCATTCGGTCGATCAGATTATTTTGATTTCTCTTACCTTCGCGTCTGCGTTTTACGCGGAAATGCCCCAGGCGCGGAACCACCAGTGGTCCAGATTCTGGGGTCTTACTTGAGAGGGAATGAATGAAGTGCGTACGCAACCCGCGCATGACGGCAGATTCCCGCGTCCCGTCCTGACGTCGTCACAGTTCATCCGCCAATGGATGGAGCATTTGTTGTTGGTTAGGCACAATCGCTCTTTTTGTTGGTCTCGCCTCGAAAAAGGCCGTGACCAGGCTGACTCGAGCAGATGGGATGGGATGCTCCGGCCATCGGTGCCGCACCACGGCAAGGTAGTGGTACGGAGGTGGTACGGAGGTAGTACTGTACCTACGTCCGAGATCATGGATGTACCCGAGGGGGCTGTCTGGGACTGGAGGCTCTACTACCTCCCAAGTACACCCAGTTCTGACGCGGCTATCTAGCTCGTCTTACAATACCTGGACGTCGACGAAACAAAGTTGCAAAACAATGACGTGTCGGGCTTGACAGAAAAACAGAGTTTCAGGGGCTGTCAAGTTTTGGAATCTCGCCGCAACGCCTTTTGCGTCCTTTCCCCCAACCCAAGAGCGTGCCAGTGTGGCCGGGAAGCGGGCGTGTTAGTGACTGACTCTCTACTCGCTCTGCGCATCATCCATCACATCACGTCACGCGCCGCCCGCCGTCCGCAAGCGGCGGATGAGGAAGAATTGGGAAGAGAGGGGCCAGCAAACAGGCAAGAGAGGAGCATTTCTGTCATGAGAAAAACAATGCTATGCTGTAGTCGGAGGAGAAAGGACTCGATTTTAAACTTGTTGAAAAACCAAACTACGAACAAAATCTTAGTTTTTCTCTTGCCTTTTTATCTTGTCGTTTGCAGCACGTTCAAGTAGGGAGAAAAGCAAGAGCACAGCCACCCCATCCAAAGCTTGAAGAGAGGCTCTCTCCCGTCTTTCCCGTCCGTCTTGTCTTGTCGCTGATGGCTCGGGGTTTGTCTCTCTTCTTAAATCCTTTCTTGTCCCGTCAAATCTCCCACCTTGATCTGTCGATCCCATTCTTTTCCTCCCTTCCCTCACTCTTCCAATTTTCCACTTTCGCTACCTGCAGTACGCGCATTTCAGTTTATCCGATCTGAGGCTCATCATTGCGCTTTGATCTGCAATCGTTCATCTTGTCCGAATACGTACACGCGTGAGAGAGTGAGAGAGAGAGAGAGGCGACAGGAGTGATGCCTCATCCTCTAGTGGCTACAGGTACGTGAAGAAGAAGAAAAAACTGCATCGCTCTGCTTAATCTGCCTTTTGTCTCCTTGGCTCTGCTATTTTGTCGTCTCTTATTGTTCTGCTTCTACTCTTCCGCCCAGAAAGTCGTCGTCACGGGCTGAGGTCCAGGCCATGGATGCGCCGCTGACCTTACCCCGCGCCCACTCACGGGGGGGAAGCTTGCGAATCACGTCGCGTGGCTGCTGTTCCAGAGCTGCCTGCCTGAGCTGGCCCCCCCTAGGCCAAAAGTCGCCTGAGCCACTGCCCACGGGCACCTTCACTGCCCCGAGGTCAACCTTGGACCTACAGTACCACAAGGCTGCCCATCAGTCTGTGGCGAATGCTTGAGGACTACGCAAGCTCAATTTCCCCTTTGCCTCCCGTCTTGGTTGCTCAGAGTTTCTGGAAAGCTCTCTCTTTACATCGTCCTTTTGAGAAGGAAAGACCCCGTCTTCTTTCTCGCCCGTCTGTTGCTTGTTCTCGTCTCTTGTTGCTAAAAACCCTCGCTTGTGTTTGCGTCTTTGACAATCACCACCACCACACACAATGCCTAACCATGTTGTCCTGGCATCAGGTGCCGTAGTCGCCGTTTCGGTCGCCGTCGCCACAGCTGTCGCAATCTACGAGTCGCCCGAGGTGCGACGATACGCCGACGATGTTCGCCGGAGGATAGCTTTTGCTCTGCACTCCTTGGGCGAGGGCATCGACCCCCCTCACCGTGAGCCCATGTTTAACAGGCCAGAAGACGCCGACGGCTTCCTCGAGTCCCGCCGAGGCCCTGGGGCTGAGTCTGGTGTCGATGCTGATGAGGAGACCCGTCGAAGGCAGCGCGAGGAGCTACTGTATTGGAATTCCGTCATGCTGGAGAAGCAGAAGGAGAAGGAAGCTCTCGCCGCATCACGCCCCGCCACCACAGAGTCTCGCACCCGAGGATCGTCCTTTGACGACTTTCTCCGCCAGGATGAAGGAGCTGAACGAGGGACCTACGTTTTCAACACCGGTGCTGACGTTCGAGGTGCCGACGACGGTCTGCGACGTCGTGGGGAGCAATCTCGTTTCCTCACGTCCATTTACACCAACCCGTTTGCGGATGAATATCACATCGATGCCCAAGACATGCAGGATGAGATGGAAGCCAGCCGCCACATTTCCCCCCGCCGCGATGAAGTCTCCGATATCTACAGCGCTACCACCCGCGACCAGGACGAGAACACTACTGCTATTGATGCTCCTCTCGCCGAAATCGACCCCATCCCCGCTCCCTCCGAGACCGCTACCTCTGCTACCCTCGATCGCGAACTTGGCCCTAATGAGTTCATGACCGCCGGCCAGGAGGATCGTGAGGATGCCTACGCCTCCATCCAGGCCTGGGCCCAGAACTCGAGCCCCGAGTTCTACTCTCCCCTCCCCGTCACCCCCACTGCCTCCATGTCTGAGCCTTCGGTCATCAGCGACGACGGTATGATGACACCTACTGACTCCATCTCCATCATTGGATCTGGAGATGATGTTGCCAGCGATGCGCAGTCATCTCACGAGGGCGAGACTGGCCGGTACTACGATGTGATGAGCGAGAGTTCCGGCATGGCCACCCCCGCCAGCTGGTCTGAGGTCGGCAGCGTCATCAGCGAGAGCGACGCTCCCCTCCCTGTTCGTTCTTAAGAAGCTAAACACTGTGCAAGATTGGACCTTTGAGGTCCGTAGGAAAACGCCTGATTCGACTGGAGTAACAGATTTGGCCGGGATTAACAGTACAAGTTAGGATGCCGTGATTTTTTTGATCGTTTCCTTGTTTTTTGGAGTTGGGGATTGGGCTCAGGGCAGGTTTTATATCCTCGGCATCTAGTTATTTCATTTCGTCTATAAAATCTCCGTCGTCTCAAACACCTACATGTCGATCCAGATCCGTGAACGCCACCTGTCTAATGGAACTATCTAGCAAGACTTCATCTTCTCCTTGTAGTCGTCCCAGAGCTGCTCGACGGGTCGTCCGACCAGCTCAGTCCAAAACTTTTTTTCCTCGTACGTCTGAATCCGGAGCTTCTCATTCAAGCGGCGGATTGTCCCATGTCCAAAGCGGTCCTCAATGTACTCGAGGAAGTAGGCCGTTTGCTGATAGCCGGCGTCCCACTTGCCATCGGCATTGTGCTTCCAATGGGGAGGGTTAAGATGGCAACGGAGCCGTACCCAGTCGGCAATGCCTTCGATCAGTCCACCAGGACAAGTCCCATGGCCGTGATATTGCAGACAGTGGACGAGCTCATGAGTCAACACACCATCGATCTCGTCAGTGCGGCGGGATGTTGGGCTGATTTGTTTAATGTAGTTGAGGGAGAAGTGGATCTCCTTGTGGTCGTCATCGAGCTCGGTGCCGGTGGTGTAGGCAACACCGCCCATGTCACGGAGGATAAGAGTGACAGACCGCGTGGATGGGAGGGTTGTTGTGGGGCACGTGGGCGACTCGTAGAGCAGTGCGAGTACGCACTGGGCAGCACGAGCAAGGTAGTCGGCAGCGTTGACGGCACCGAGGAAGGCAGAAGAGCCCGGGTGAGAGAGGTCGCGGATCTCAAGACGGAGCTTGGGGAGATCAAAGTCTCCGGCGCCGGGGATCTCGGGGCGGTCCCGGGACCCGGAGGGAGTGGGGACCTGGACGACGGGGGACATGATCGGGACCGGGGAGAAGATGGAGGCGGGGGTCGGGACGGCTGACACGGGAGGAGGATGAGGCATACGAGAGAAGGAGTGAGAGCTGAGACTAGATGAGACTCTTTGGGGACGGGCCGGCCACGAGGTTATGTGCTCAGAGTTTCTGACCGAGAGGGATCTTCGAGGTGGATGGAATGGAGGGGTAAGTGAGTTTTCAGGAGGCGGTCCGGACTCAGAAGGGGCTGGACGAGGAAAAGAGAGAGGCGGAGGAGGAGTCAAGAGAGCAAATAGAGTTACAGAAGAATATTGGAGCTTAGGGGCAACTGAATAGATCTACGGTCGTGCAGAGAAGATGAAGCCTCTCATACCAGGTAGTCAACTTGAAGATGTCATGAGTGAAGCTGCCAGCAAAACAACCCCTCCATAGAGCCTCTAACCAGAAATGCCCCTAACTAAAGCCCCGCCAAGCCCCAGCGTTACCCGCAGCGGGCAGGTTGCAGAGAGCGCGTGTGGGCAAGCGCGGCCCAAGAGCTGCGGGGCACACCTGCCTTGGGTTTACATACATCCATCATTCTCCGGGGCAACTACGGCAGCCCCTGGTCCCCGTGTTTTTTCGCTCCATCCATCCAGGTCCCGCGTCAGAGCCCGCGCCCGCGCCCGACGTCCATCATCAGACACCCAAAATCCCCGAAGTCCCTGTCCCACCCACACCCCAAAAGATAACAACAAAGACTAGAGCCTTGTCACTAGCAACAACAAAACAAAACAAACACACAACAAATCTGGTCTACGCCTCTCGATGCGCACGTCAACCGGAGCGATTCCACTGTTTCGCTCTGCCGTCTACGAACTGTCACTCAATTAAACACGCAGGTATGTTTTTTTGCTTGTCTTCTAGATGCAGCTGTCTTTCCTCCCTTGCCTGGGAAGACTAATTTCCCAAGGTATGGCGCATCACCAGCGCCGTCATGACACTTAACGGGAGAGACGAGCGTGTACGTGCCACTTTGGCGTCGCTCGAGGGCATGTGCGCCGTCTTCCTGCCCCTCCATGCTTCCATCACCTCCCGTTGTCATGATAAACATCGCAACCGACTGACACCTAATTGTATAGATTCGTCGCCTACAAGTCCATGGCCGACACAAAGCTCACCGATCAGCAGGTCGCCGACCTCGCGACCATCCTCCGTAGCGACTCGACCCTCGACTCCAAGGTCCAGTACGTCACCCTCATCAAGTCCGGCATCAAGCAGCACAATGTCCCCGAGGCGAGCGTCCCGCAGCTGTTTGACGGCTTGCGCACCGCTGCCACCTCGCAGCATGCCGCCCTCATGAACGCCGGCTTCACGGCGCTCAACCTCCCCCTGACCCGTCTGTCCCGTCAGGATCCCAAGCTCTTGACCAAGGAGGCAGGTCGCACGCTGCCCCTGGTTATCCGTCGGGGAAGAAGGAAGTTTCGATCTCTTGCATCGCACTCCCTCGTCACTCTGTACACTGTCGCGCCCGTCGATGTTGAGCGATCTGTCCGGACTACGGCCATGGGAGGAAAGAGCGCCAGAGCCAAAGAGTCTGCCATGAGTTGGCTATTACAGGTGAGGACGATGATCAACAGGAATCGCGGCTACATGTGCTAATTGCGTAGATGCACAAAGAACAAGGGCTTCCCTTCCGGGCCTATGTTCCCACGCTAATGGAGCTACTCGAAGATGCCGACGGTATGGTTCGAGATGCCGCAAAGAATACTGTCATTGAGCTCTTCCGGTCCGCTCCGGGTGCCGCCAAATCGGATCTCAAGAGACAACTCAAGAACTTCAAGGTGCGACCCGCCATTGAGCAGGCCATCGTCAAGGAACTTGCCCCAGCGGGTGGCCGTCCCGAGACGCCTTCTGAAGCTCCTCCGCCGCCTCGTCCAGTGCTCTCCGCCAGCGTCTCGTCCATCGCCGACCGTCCCATCACCCCAGGCATCGATACTAAGCCCGAGAGCCTCGATCCCTTGTACGTCAACACGCACCGAGAACTCGACGACATTTTTAAGGAAATGGCGTGGTTCTTTGATGGCAAGGAGTCGGAACAAAACTGGATGAAACGAGAGGATTCCATCACAAAGCTCCGAAGGCTGCTTGTAGGCAACGCGGCTTCCGACTTTCCCGATGTCTACCTTGCTGGGATTCGAAGCATGTTGGACGGTATTATCAAGACGATTGTCTCACTGAGAACCAGTCTGTGCAAGGAGGGCTGTGGCCTTGTTCAGGAGGTTGCCAATACGTTTGGCCCGGCCATGGATCCCATGGTTGAGCTGCTCATGCAGACATTCGTCAAGCTCTCTGCCGGAACCAAGAAGATCAGCTCGCAACTCGCCAATGTGACAGTGGACACGATCGTGAGCAGAGTCTCGTACACCCCTCGACTGATGCAGCACATCTGGATGGCCTGTCAGGACAAGAACGTCGCGCCTAGGACATACGTCACGGGCTGGCTCAAGACCATCTTGAAGAAGGAGGCCCAGCATAAGAACCACATTGAGCACACGGGTGGTGTTGATCTGATCGAGAAGTGTATCAAGAAGGGCCTTGCGGATGCGAACCCGGCAGTGAGAGAGAAGATGCGATCGACATTCTGGGCATTCTGGGGAGTCTGGCCCGCGAGAGCAGATGCGTAAGTTGAACGCCCTTATACCGCTCCTCATTTGGTTTGGCTAACACGGAATAGTATCATGGCCGATTTAGACACGACTGCCCAGAAGCTTCTCAACAAGGACCCTAGCAACCCCAACTCGCCCAAGAAGGCAGAGCCCGCGGCGCGCCCAGGTCTTGGGCTTTCCAAGAGCACAATGGGCACCAGCAAACCCAGCCTACGCGAGGCCATGATGGCTCAACGAAAGGCAAACCTTGCTGCCAAGAACCTCCCAGCTCGACCTGGCTCTGCCATGGCTCACCTTTCACCCGTGAAGACGACAACCGCAGCCACCAAGCCTTCAGCGACTCGAACCCGGCCAGAGGCTGGTGGCATGTCAGGGGCTCCGATGCGGCCAACGAGGAGAAGGCCGGAGCTGGCAGCTCGTCCTGCCACTGCTGGCCCTTACTCTGTTCGTGATCACCCGTCTGTGGAACCTGGGAGTCCTGAGAGTGTGAAGTCCAAGACCATGACGCCAAGGCCCAGAGCGACCACTCCTAAGAGGACTGGACCTCGGCCGCGTCCCGGTCATGCGCCTCATGCCAGCGAGTCTAGCCTGCCATCTCCTACTTCTGCAAGGTCGCCAGTCAAGCCAGCGGCTTCGCCCCGTGTGAGCCCTACCAAGTTGAAGCAATCGCAGTCTGCTATGCTGCCCTCGAGCAGTCCCTCAAGGGCGAATGAGGATTTCACTCTCGTAGTCCCAACCATGGCTGGCTTGCAGCGGCAGGCATCTGCACCACCCCCAGAGGCGCCTGAGGAGTTGAGCACTCCCGTGACCGAGTCCATGCCAGAGCCTGCACTAGACCCTGCTCCTGCACCTGCACCGGAGCCAGTGCCAGAACCCGTGGCAGAACCCGTGGTAGAACCCACGACAGATCCTGTTCCTGTTCCCGTTCTTGCAGAGCCCATGCAGGTAGAGCCTGTGCCTGGAACTCCTGCCTCGACATTGCAAGTGTACGAAGATCCCTTTACTGATGATCAGGCAACCCCCAAACCGACCTTCAACCTCCCTGTGCTGGAGGACAAACCTGTCAACGCCGATGCGGCCAACCTGCCCAACGCTCAGACTCCCGTGATGCAAGACGTAGACTCTCCCGAGAGGACGAAGCAGAACTCGCGGCTGCTGGACAGTGGCATCACAAGGATCAAGGCCCGAACCCTTGATGTTCACGGCTTCCGGAAGCTGCAGTCTCTCTTGCGAGACAGCAAGGGCATCTTCACGGACGACAAGTTTGAGGCGCTTCTGATTGGCCTGTTCCAGTATCTTGAGGACCCCTTGCCCAATGTCAACGTGGACAAGGCCCAGGATATCAAGGCCCAGATCCTGGCCACCATCAGGCTACTTCTCCGAAAGGAACGTGACAACTTCCAGCCTCACGTGTCCAGGGGCCTCGAATCTCTTCTCGAGACTCGCAGCGCATATGATATCCGTGCACACATTGTTAGCGGCGTCGAGCTGCTGGCTGATGAGCTTGTCACCATTGGCGATGGCTCCGAGATTGTTGTTGTTCTGACCAAGCGTCTCGAAGCGTACGACGGTACTGCCCCCGAGGACAACCGTATCCTCAGCACGGGTCTGCATGTTCTACGAACCATGCTCGACAAGAGAACTAACTTTGTGCCCACGGACACGGAGCTTGGCCAACTTGCTGCCCTTACTGGTCGATGCCTCGTCTCGACTGATTCCGGCGTCCGCATGGATGCTGTTCAGCTCTGCGTGGCTCTGCACGCTCGCGTCGGCGAGGAAGCCTTCTGGCATGCCCTCAAGGATGTCCAAGACGATCCCAAGAGCTTGATCACGTACTACATCGTCAAGAGACAGCGCGAGCAGGGCCCTTCTGTTGCTGCCTGAGTCAACTTTTGCAAGCGAGGAGTTGAATAGTCATTCGAGGCGGCGCTGGACGGGACCTGTTGTCACAAAATATTGGCGCTGGATGCCGGAGTTTTGGTAAAGGACGGGGAACAAACATCAAGGGCGTGAGGTTTGGTTATGGAGTTTCTTTGGCACCACGAGAGGATCATGACACGAACCTACAAGGACATATTCCCGTTGATGGTTCTTCTTTGGTCACGCGACTCTTGGGCTTTTACAAGACGTGGTTTTTTTGATTCTATGTTTCTCACACGTCTGTTGCTGTTGTTGCTGCTGCTATTGCATAGTTGCCCCCCCTTTTTTTGTAAACACTTTTTTGCGTTGCTTGTAATTAAACACTTAGCTTTTGTAATTATATACCTGATCAATTTGGCAATCGAGAGAGTCTGGCATGACATATAAGAGCTATAGAGGGTTTCATGATTGGGTTTTGATACTGTCATGTATTTGTTATTGTGGCCACGGAGACGTCATGGGTAACAACGCCCTGATTATCATTTATAGCTATTGTCATAAAGCAAGCGTCTTTCTCGTTATTCAGTCCTTGTACAAGATACATCTCTCATGAAAAAGAGTTTGTCATCTGGGTTTGTTCTGTAGCTACATCGCAATCTGGTCTCTTTGACGAGCCATACATCATCATACTTTTCTTTCTCTGACCCCCGGGTAGCAGGGGATCGAATTCATCACAACCAGTACATACACACATATCCAACACGTCCTGCAATTCCAGAGACGGACATTCAAAGAGAAACAAGGTGGAAAAGGGGGGGGGGGGGGAGTAGAGAGTATGGGGATAAAATATTTCAAAACCCTCCATAATGGAGGTTCAACAGAAGGCAATCAACCGCCAAATATCATCAATCAGCAAGACATCATGTCTGAAAAGGGGGTGTGGTGGTACTTTTCCTGCCTGACCCAAAACAAACAACATGGCATAACTGGGCCAAGCAGGACAGCAACACTCTTGAAACAAAGTCAAGTAGAGCAATAACGCATGAGCCAACCCAGCAAAGCAAACTTGGCAAAGTGAGGTGAGGTGAAGTGAAGTGAGGCCACCATGAGAATTCCATTCCATTCCAAGCAAGCACGCAAGAATGATCGATGCATGCCACCCATTCATTCATTTCCATCAATCAATAGAAACAACAAAAAGACCAAGATCCTATCATAGTAGTAGTGCAAAGTAAAGTAAAGTAAACCCACAACAACAACGTCCACTCGTAACCAATACTCCCCCCCTTTGTCCTCATGGCCCAGGTAAAAAAAAAAAAAGAAGCAGAAACGAACTCGCCAACATTGACGCAGAAAGCAATCGCAGGGTAACCCAGTGAAGCACCCAGCAAAGCAAATAAGCGGAATGTGAAAAAAAAAGAGTTGGATATCATTAAATGTCCTAGCACAAAAACGCCCGGTGTGCGCAGCATGAACACGCATGGAAACAAACCAGCGAGGCCGCTTTAAATCCAAAGGTGCCGAAATCGTTTCGTGATAAAATGATGATGGGTGGCATCTCTGCAAAGGTAAGGGTAGGTACGACTCAAAGGTCTCGTAAAAAGGCGTCATAATGTAACACTCGTAATAACTGGGTTGCTTTTGTTGTCGTCTTTGAGAAGCAAAGCCGGTGCCTGTACTTAAGCATCCTCAAAGATGGTGTGACTGTTCTCAATGACAAACTGAATAGCAATGTTCTTTGCGTGCATGTCCGTCATCTCACGCTCGATGCTCGTATCACGCATAATCGTTGGCGCAAACACGACAGCCAGGTTCTTGGGAGACATCTAAACAAGGAATGTCAGCAAACGAGGTCAGTATCGTTATTCAGGGGTCATCACTTACCAAGTTCTCAGGCTCACGCTTTGCCACGCGTGCCAGATGGAACATGAGAAACTCGAGGCAATCACGATGTCGTTGGGGCATCGAAGCAAACGTCTTACGCAAGTGATCGCATCGTTCCGTCTCGTCCGCAACCGCTATATCATGTATTAGCAAACCGTGATTCAGCCAAGGCACTTCCCTCAGTGACTCACCATTCGACTCGAGAACACGCTCATAAATGTCAAAGGTCAGCAGCGGCATGGGAAGCTTGCGGAAATATTGCTTCAGCACACTCGTCACCGCCGTGATATCCAGGTCAGGATCCGAAATGTCAAAGTTCTCGTCCTTGGTGAATCCATCCTTGATCATGTTGACCTGTGAGTTGCCACCAGTCTTTCGGTAGATACCCTCCTGATCCATTCCCCTCAGTTCCACCTCTTCAATACATCTCGTCACCACGCTGGGGATCTGTCGGCGCTCATGATCGGATCGCTCAGTAAGGTCAGATCCAAATAGAACCGTCGGTGGCTCAGCTGGTTCTGCGTTGCTCATGTTGCCCGCCGATCCAGACTTGGGAAGCGTGTTCTTCTTGCCGAAGAATCCAAAGCCTTGTCGGTCTCGGTCGGCTTGTTGCTTGTTCTGGCCTGCGTGTCCCGTGTGTACGACATGCACGTTCGCACCACCGTTAGAGATAGGCCCAGCTGGCGACTCAACCTGAGCAACGGTCATATTGTAGGGCATGCCGATGTTCTCCCCGCTCAGAGGAGCACCGCCCTGGTGCTGCATCCTTTCACGGTCGTTCTGGAATGCGACAACAGCCCTGTTAACGCCCTTGGCCACGTTCTGGGCCAATCCCTTGGATCCCTTCTTCCAGTTGAACTTCTTGGCCTGGCCCTTCCGGACCTGCACCACCGTCGGGCCGGCTTCCACAATGGGCTCCTCGTCAGCGGGAACAAGAGTGGCACCCGTCGACAGGCTGGCGGAATCCAGGTTGAGGGAGGAGCTGTTAGGTCCCTTGCCGGGGCCATAGATTCCGAGGCCTCCAGGGGACTTGATATCCCCTCCAATCTGCGACTTGAAACGTTCTTGAATCTGGTGTGTCAAGTCGTTGTTCATGTCTGCGAGCTGCGCGTTCTTGGACGACAGCTGCTCAAACTCGAGGAGAGCACGGTCTCGATCAGCAATCGCCTGGTTCTTCTCCTCGAGGAGTTCATCTCGTTCCTCGTGGAGTTGTTCGATCGCCGCAGACATGCTCATCTTGACCTTGTCAAGCTTCTGCACAAACTCCTTGATCGCCGAGTCCTCAAGATCCCGCGGGTCTACAGGCGTCTTGGTTTCCTTGGCTCGCTCAACGTATCCAGCCAGGACCTCCAGCTGTCGAATCATAATCTCGGTTTGGGTGTCGAGAACAGACACCGTCTTTCGCTTCTCCACAAGCTTCTTGTTGAGGCTCTTGAGATCCTTCTCCGTCATGAATTGTCTCTCAAGCTCCGCTACTCGCTGCTCAGAGTTCCGGAGCTGTCGCTTGAGGAACGCAGGATCGTCGCCAGATGCCAGTGACATTGGGCTGCTAATTTCGTGAGCGTGACCATATTCCTCGGCAACCGGTGTCCTGGGCCAGCGAGGAGAGCCAGTTGCGCGAGTAGTCTCGCTGATGCTTCGTGTGTGGCCAGTCCTTGAAGGGTTTCCGATGGGCGATTCGACGCTGTTAGTGCGGCCATGTCTTACAGCGTTGGACACACGACGAAGGATAGACGTCGAGCCTTCGTCGGTGCCAAGGATACGGGCCATGTCCTCATCCATACTAAAGTCACCCCCGCTGCTCCATCTAGGCAGCTTGGGAGAGTGCTTGGGGGATGTGCCATCGTCCTTGGTACCAGCCGCCTCCTTGCCACCTGGGTGCACCTGGGTGTGGATTTGAGTGGGAGGAGCAGGAGCTGACCGTGGCTGCATGTAGGTATCCGTCTTCTTCTGCTCCACCGATGAGGTTCGAGGGGGGTTCTGTCGAGTAGGCGTGGCCTCTTCTGTTTCTTGTCGAGCGGGCTGCCTGGCATTTCCGTTGACTGGTATCGTTATTAGCAACCCTTCAGTGATTCCGTGACCAGACTGTGTCTTACCGTTTCTTGTGCCAGTGGCAGGGACCTCTTTCCGAGCAATGGGCTTGGCGTTCTCTGGTCGGGAAGATGTTCTGGATGATGAGTCCATTGAAGCACGAAGTTCATCCTCATCCAGCCGTCTCGACTCTTGTGATGACCGCGAGGCGGGTGTTGTAACAGTGCTTTCGGAATGAGCCACACCGCCATAGCCGCTCTCCTTCCGCGTTCCATTGCTTGTCCTGGCAGAGCTGGTAGTCTCCGCGGGGACGCTCGAAGATTGTGAGCTGCTCCTTGATACTAACTTCTTGCTCTTGGGGGCCTCCTGGAGCTTGAAGTCGTCGTTGGTGGGTGGACGGCGGCTAGCTGCCTTCTGAGGTCTATCATCAATCGCCGGCGACCGTCTACTCGTGTCGGTTCTTGATGACTTGGAGAGCTTCCGGGACGGCAACTTGGGAGGGGTGTCATACTCTGACGAAGAAGGCTGGCGGCCCTTCTCTTGGAAGGCAATGTGAGGGGTGGTGTTGTGCGAGTCACTTCGCTTCTCGGATGCAGCCGACTTGGGCGCACTGAAATAGTCCTTTTCCTTGGTCTTGCCCACATCAGAAAGATTCTCGGACGTCGACCGCGGAGTCGGATGCGGGCTAGGATCCAGGGCTACTGAAATGAGGAAGCTGTCAGGATCGACTGCGCCAGTATCAGTCCGTGACATCATGGTCGAATTGCGATTGTTTCGGTATGTGGTAGCCGGTAGGCTTAAGCCATCGCCGCCCTTGCGCTCCGGAGAGCGGGCTGGCCGAGAGCTGCTTCGAGACGACGACTCGTTCCGACCGTGGCCTGTCCGAGGCCGAGGAGATAGCTCGGTCGCAGTGTCAGAGTCGGGGTCGACACGGTCGTTGGAAAACGCATTAGGAGGGATGGCGTTGGCTGGCAGAGCGGGCAACGACTTCTCGGTGATCATCGGCGAGTGCTCTTTTTCTCTTGCTTTTGCAGCGGCGGCCGCCTTTGATTTCTTCCTACGCCTGGCCATCAACGTCTCATGGCAGCCCATGCAGAAAATGCCTTGTGAGGTTCGAGCATATCGAAGGTTCTCAATCTTGCGTTTGCAGTTGCGGCAGCGGAAGCAAGTTGCGCAAAACGCTTGTTCCCCAGTAAGGATAGCTAGGTCTTCGATCTTGTTACCGCAGGCGCTGCAGCTGTATGTACAGTTATTGCAGATGAGAGACCCATCGCCGAGAAGGAGGAGATTCGCATCAGAGTCGAGGAGGGTACCACAGGTGTTGCACCGGAAGCAGTCCAGGTGCCATCGGTTGCCAGCTGTCAAGACGGTCAGCAAATAGTGCAATGAGAAGGCGATAACCGACAGCTCCCGCTCTGAGCCATCTTGCGGTGGCATCGGGCTGCGGAAGCATAACGAGGGGTATCGTCAATGTTGAAAACTTTCACATACCTAGTTCAAACGCCTTGCCTTCCTCAAGGATCTAGAATAGCCCCAGTTAGTAACAGCTCGTAGACCGTATAGACTCGTAGAAAGATCATACTTCTCCGCAACCTTTGCAGGGAAATACATCGTCGGTATCATTGTCCATGGAACCGTCAAGGTAATCTTCAACGATGCCGGCCATGGTGGGCGGTCTGTATCAGCCAAAGAGCGGAAGTCGACTTTGGGGCGGAGAGTGGAGCGAGCGAGGCGTGTTGCTGACGGCGGCGACGGCTCTCATGAAGGTGAAGTCTTCGGCCCAAGGTAGCAAGCGACACGACGTGGCTAGAGAGCAGGCGTCATGGACGAGTCGAGGGGATGAACGGAGAGATCGGATCAACGATCGGAGAGGCGAGTGGTGGCCAGGACTCGGCGCGAGGAAACGGTCGTCGGGATAGTCGGTCGATGTTGGAGTCGATCAAGCAACGACGGCGCAGGGTCGTGCCTCGGGCTGCTGTGAAGAAAGACTGATTGGAACTGGAGGAGGGACCTGAGCTGAGGTCAAGAAGCAGCAGAGGACAGCCCAGCCAAAGTCAGGACAAGCCAGCAAAGGCGGACCAGACCAGACCAGACAAGGGGGCGTGTGGAGGGTTGGGTTTGATGAGGTCGAGGGTCCAGGAGGTCCTTGGTCTGTGGAATAGGGCCAGGGTGGTCCAACGACGGGATTGGCGAGAGGGGGCTCAGTTGATTTGAAGCTGCAACTTGAGCTCTGAGAGCTGGAGGCAAACGGATGGAAGCGAGCGAGACCTAGGAGGGATGGGCGAGGACGAAAGGCGCTGAGCGATGAAACCTCGACGCTCGGTTCACAATGTCGATGCGGGACGGGGCGAAACTGACAGTGACAGAACCCTCTGGATGGATGACAAAAAGAAGATGCGATGGATGATGGAAGAAGAACTAGAACCCAGAGGACCCCGGGCCAGACACAGAAAAAGAGAGGATCCGATCCGGATTGTGTCTGGTTCACGAAGGAAGACGGCGGGTGTCGAGATGGGAGGAATGAATGGATAGGTGGGAATGGAGACGTGGGATCCAAATGGGGATGGGATGAACAGCAAGCCACTTCACTTCACGGAGCCCTGGAGGATGAAGAGGATTTAGTGGAGGGATTAGTGAGGACGCCCAGCGGTCTGGGGGGAGGGGATCACCCACTAAGCCTGGAACACAGTGGAAGGGATCCAGCTTTCAAGGGGACCAACACGCTAAACGGCCCCTAGCCCTCCGTTCCAGCCCCGGGTTGGGTTGAGAACCTCAGGGAGGGGGGCTCATGGATGGATCACCTCAGTCTCCCGCCTCTAGACGGGTCTGACGAGGCACGGATACTATCCAACAACCTATGGAAACGCCGTGCCAGGGCTTCTAGAGGAGCAGGGGCTATGGCAGACCAGGGGTAAAAGCTCAGTAGTGTATGTACACGCCGCGCAATATCCATACGTATACAGGAGGAAGAGGAGGCTGAACAAGCAGCAGCAACAGCCGTGGAAACCGACTTGTTGGGTCTGTTGCGTATTTGTCAACCCATCCAGGCACATTGTCAGATTTGTCGTGCATGCTACGATTCACGGTTTCCACGGCAGGGAGCCTCGTCGATTGGAATGAGGTTGATCCACGTAGCAGAAGCTCGCAAGGAAGGGCTCTGCGTCAGGGCATATCCAAGGGTTACGACCTTGCCTTGGCCATCCATGAAAGTGTGCGGTACCACGGCATCAGATTTGTGTGCGTGTGGGCTGGGAGCATGCCCCGGGGGTCGGCATAAGGGGTCATGATTGCTTGCAGGGCATGTATGTAAATATCGACTCTTTTTCACTACCAGATAGACAATACATACATGTTCCTATACGGACGCTGGAGGTCTCGTCAGAAGAAGCAAAATGATCGCCCCATGGTTGGTAGACGAGTGCTATAATTAAAGCCAAATCTCCCTCCCTCGCCGTCATCAAAGATGGTCTCGAGGCTAAATAAAAACCCACCTGCAGACACCTTGCCTAGTGCGTTGCCGCCTCTGCGCAGTGTCCAAGGGGCAGCCAAGCCATTTGGCTGGGGCGCACAGCCAGAGGCACACACACAGGCACACGCACCGCCTCTGGATGCTCACGGCAAGGTCACAGAGCAAAAGGCGCGCTTGTGGCGGGCGGCGCTCGACCTGGGCATCATGGGGATCAAGCTCCTTGCCTTGAGCTTTGTCGATCCGATGGGATAGACCCGCTCAGGGGCGTTTCTGCATACGATACGACTGCTACAAGACATTGCGATGGCGACTACTGAAAGGATGGGGAATATCGGACAATATGGATTGCAGACCGACCAGAACCCAAGACCCTGACGTGCCCCCGAGAGGGTGTGAAGGGACGGGAGCTGGAACTCGGTTAGCCTAGAGAAGGGCTGCCGAGACACCCATCAAAGGAATGAAGAAGCCTTGTATTGCATGCGCTGGGGCTGTGGCGGGAGGTGAAAACCTACGCCTACGGAGAGACGTCCACTCCGTTCTGCGCCCTTGATTGTACAAGCGGAGTATAAGTGCTCACGGGAGCCTGCTTGATAATACAGATACAACAGAACCATCCTGCGAGCGGCCGACCCTGTTCTCTGTAAGCAAGGGCCCGTCAGCTGAACTCGTTCATCTTGCCATCCATCACGCCGCTTGACACGAAACCAGAAGGTGAGTTGAAGCTGAGTTCGAGAGACCTGACCGGCAGAGCATGAACCACGGCGAGATAGAAAGAGATACTTGCCGGGCCCGGTGTAATTATTTCATGCTCGGCTGTTTCAGACAGAGTGATTTCTGCACTTGGCCAAGGCATTAATGAAACGCAAAACGGCCAACGTTGATAGGACAAGACGAGAGATGGGCTTGCAGCTTTGAAATCAAGAGTCCATGACTGATTCTTCCACCCCTTGACCGCAACCTCAACCTAGGATATCAGGTTCATGTTTCCTTTCTCTCTTCGCCTCTATCATCCTGATCAATCTATTTTCGTCCTTCCCCTTGATTTGACTGATCCCCTGACAGTGGCGCTGGCTCGGCATCATGAAACCACGTTTCTCGTCGTCCCCACGAACCCTGGACACATCCCCATGCGATGCAGGCGCGAGAAAGGGGCCTAGTGATGTGGCCCAAAGGGGCATGGCCTCGAACAGGGTCGCTAGGGTCATGCATGGATCGGTTTCGAGAGCATGGATCCTGACTGACACTGACTGGAGCCTGTCACGACCACGTCCCTGGAAATCCAATTTCCCCGTAATGCTACCACGACAGACACACAAAGTTACGCGTACCTCCGATGCTGTTGAAAGTATTCAGCCTTGCCCCGTCGGATAATCCTCTTGGCATCGATCGACTTTGATTGCCGTGAAATCTTGACAAGAAACGGCCATTCTCGATGTGATGTGATTCGGCGTCTGATCATCATCGTCATGACCACTTCCAGGTCCGACGAGGCATATCTTGAAACTCAACTCCAACCTGTTTCAAGTTGCCCATCCTTTTATCAATAATATTCCTCTCGCATGTCATTCACTACCTATTACAGCCAAATTCCCCCCCCTTCCTGCTGCCGAAGACAGATGTGTCGATACCTGCCGTGCCGTATGCACAAGTTCCCTCTCTAAAGTCTCTCGTAAACCCCATCTCCCTCCACCGACGGCTTGCCATGTGGCTCTGGTGGCTCCCCCGTATAAACCCGTTGACGGGCATTACTGCATCTGTCAATCTTTCCGAGACAGGTACCCGTGAGATGCTCTGGAACTACTCGTGCAGCATGCGCTTCAAGTAAGAACCAACAGACGGTCCAGTTCACACATCCGCCCTCTACCTCAAACACGGTGAGCCTCAGTAGCACAATTATTAACAAAAATTCTCCGTAACCCATCCATTCCGGATATTTGTGCTTGTTGCCATTGGCTCGTAGTTCGTAAACTTGGTAGAGTGCACTTGTACTCATGATGAGATATCATTTCCAACAGCGGAATGGAATGTTGCCGCTCTAGCGTATACGGGTAGCCCCAGGCCGCTTTTTCAGATTGAATAGTTTTCAGATCATGTAGTATTCTTGTCTCCAGACTGTGCTCCCAAACAGGTTTAGAAAAGTGTCACTCGAAGTGGGCGGACACGACGTCTTCAACCAACATCAGCAAGATATTGACGAACCAGAACCCAGGGTGAGGTAGACCGCTTCATACGGGGCTACGTACCATATTATATCCTCATCTCGAGTTGATAATCCCTCTAAAACATGTGTGTTAGCCATGACGTGTACATGATTGCTGGCCTCTGCTTCATCGAAGGTGCGTGACACAGAATGATGGTACAGCATGAAGCACCTGGTAGCATGAATACGATGGCTGCGGAAGCACGAGCAAGGTTAATTCTCATCTTAAATTGCCTCTATACTCTAGTTGTGACCCAAGGTCATTACGTTGGACTTTGGGTTGGTATCTGGCCTCAAGTATAGTAACGCGGAGTCTCAAGGCGAGTGAGCTGCTTGGCAACGTGGATAACGATGCAGCTATTTCGGATGAAGCTACTCCTCTGTGCACAGAATTCCAACACTATTCGCACGAGACAATTAAGATACTCATCTCGAACCAGCTGTGATCAAAATTTCCAATGTTGGCGCAGTTGTGGTGATAAAGTATTAGAACAAGTGGGCGCTCGAGTATGAGGCTATACAAAACTACTTGTCGTTAGTATTGCACTCAACGTGTCTAACCACCTAGACATGTTGGAACAAAAGATCGTGGGCGGCAAGGTGGTATCAGTCAACTTTTATCTAAGCCATTGGCACAAATTATCTAGCCTTGTAAACGCCCACATCAGTGATGCCATGCAGAACTTGCAATAACGAAGAGTACCATAACCCATCCCCGGATCCAACTCGAAAGCCCCCAACATCTTCACTTCTCAGCAACCATCCTCCGGACCTTGTCGAGGAGGATGCTACTCTCCCTTCCAAGCTTCTTCTTTCCGTCACGATCCCTCGTCTTGGCCATGGCCTTCTTGAATCGCTCCCGCTGCGCAATCTTTTGCTCCCGCTCTTCGCGTCTGCGCTGAAATTCCTTCTGTCTCTCCTCGGCCTCTTTTCTTCGCTCTTCTGCCTTCTGGAGTTGCTTGTCGTAATATCCAGGCCGTCGCGTGCGTCGTCTGTTGCCATCGCTTGTGTCTTCGCCGACAGCGTTGGTCTGGGCTTTGGCCTCATCTACTAGCATGAGATGTCGTGTAGGGTGCATCTGCTCGCCTTCTTCCTTTGACTTCTTCTCCTCGCCAGCGTTGGCATCGTCCTCCGGCTGCTTGCCAGCATCCTCGACATCCTCCGCTGGGGCCTGAATAGGGACAGGCTCAGACTTCTTGGTTGATTCCTGAGCAGCCTGCTGTTCACGAGCCTTGATTTTGGCATAGGCCTTCTTGACCTTGGCTTTGTGAATCAATTCCTTCTTGACCTTGGTGACTGTAGGCGCCGAGTGTGAGCATGTGATGAAAATTCTGAAACAGGGAGACAAACCTTTTCGCCGCCAGGGACCATCGGGAAGATTTTCAGGGCCGACTCTGAAGCCGTGCTTGGGCTTCTTGGCCTCTGGAGCTGCAGGCTCGGCATCGTTTTGGCGTTTGGCAGCCATGATTCGAGGCGACAGGCTTGATGAGATGTGAATCTCTGTGAGAGCTGTCGTTGATGAGAATTCTGTCCCCACAGTTTTTCTCGGTGGACCAAGGTGAAGAAAGTGGGGCTCATGCATTGCAGACCGGGACGGCGGGTCTACGGGTATCTCATGGGGCGGTCTCGGAGGTTTCGGACGGAGCTACTCCGTATGTGCTCCGTAACCCGACCCGCGATTCGTCATGTAAGGGGATGCATGACGGATTTTGTTTTTTCACAGGGCGAAACAGCCTGACGCATGGCAAACATCGGAATAGGGTGTTTGTTGCATTTTGGACCAAGGCCGAGAACAAGTGCGGCGGCGAAGGGAGGTTGCAGACGGCTATTTGCCGCTCAGAAGTGGGCTAACTGAAGGAGCTGGCTGGCAGTTTGCAGGAGAGGAGAGTTGCGGGATTGGGATTGATGCATGGCCAGGTCACACAGACAGAGGAGAGCAGAACGGGAATCTGCGGGATGAATGGATTAGACTGGACGACAAGGTACCAACACATCAAGGTGATTTCTGTGCCCAGCCTCGGATTAGTCTCTGTACCTTGTGAAAGGGCAAGGGCAAGAGAGAGAGATAACCTAAAAGAATGCTTTGAGTCACAAGGACAAATGTCGTATTCCTGATGAAGCCCGGCTAACACGTCAATTATGCATCAGCGCCCATTATTCACGTTTCAATCCTCAGCAAAGCCGCGCTAGACGGGCAGCTCAAACAACAGGGGACCCAGAGTGAATGTGAGCACTGTAATTTAGCGGCCCCCGCCTGGAAAGTCTCTTTTTCTTCAGTGTCTTGTGAGCAAGCAGCAGTGGGAGGGAATCATAAGCGGCCTCGTGCAGGATTTCATCAGAAACCAAACCAGAAACGTAGTCGGGGTTATCTCATCTCCACCAGAGAAACAAGAGCCAACGCAGACTGACAAACTCTGCTGTTACTTGACGTGCTTGATAAGTACTTGGAAGGGTAACGATCATACGCCCCGGACGACCAGAAATGGTCAAAAAGACCTCGGGAAAGAGAGTGATTTCTGTCCTGATTCCGGTCTTGGAGTAACATGACAACACGCTTGCTCACTCGCTCGCTCGCTCGGACGACTGGATCCCGTCTCTTTGTCTTTGCCGTCTCCACCTCCTCAGGGTGCTAACATGGATCGAAGTGTCAGTAAAACCGGGAGGTCTACAGTTAGCGTTGGCTCTGTGTTGGTCTAGCTCTAGGGGATGATTCACACGCGCTTTCACCGCCATCGGCGCTGGGGCTGGCTCCATGACTTGTCCGCTGGCTGGCTGCTGGCTCCCGCGATGATCAGTGTCGTATCATAACAAGTCCCATCCATCCATCCCATCAAGTCTATCCTGGACCCTGCAGCCGGCGCCTCTTTCTTTCCGTCCAGTCCAAACCAGCTCAACCTCTCTTGCCTCAGGTCGCTGACTTACACATCAAACCCCAACAACCTATTTTTTTTACAGTTCAACCCCCCCGCCGTCAAGATCTCTTCTCCTTCTTTTCTCCCCTCGTACGCCTTCCAGGGGAAGACGGGACTCGCATAGACTCACTCCATCGTCATCGTCGTCATATGGCCATCGGTGGATGACGTCCCACGATCCCAGATTCCCCATCTTTGAGATCCCCATCCCGAACCTGAACCTCGCTCGACCCACGTTGCGCCCTGACAGCTTCGACGCGGGACAAGGCTCACATGGCATGATACGTGATATCCACCTCACTCGGCTCATTTAATTATCATACTCTTGTCTTGCACCTTCAGCTTCACCCTCGCCCTCGGATCCAGCCTCAAACTTGAGCTTTGTCACCTATCGCGAGACCTCTCCTCCCTGCATTGAACTTCGTCGCCTTGACCACCATCTCCCAGCTTCCTCGCCCTTGTAATTCATGACGAAATACTGCCAGCTCCAGCGTGGTTGCTGTTCCAGCCACTCGATACCATCATCATGCCCATATTTCAGGCTGATTTAGACCACCATGAACCTGTCGAACCCGCTCTAATCGACGTGCCTACCCAGAACCTGAGACGCCTTTCAGAGGAGAGCATCCGTACAGAGCTCTGCGAAGGGCCCATTCCCGACAGTCCGCCTCGGCCTGGCACTCCCAAAAGAAGTGAGAGTGGTGAAGCTGCGATATCGGATCGAGCTGCTCTGATTGAGAGACTCAAGAGGGCTCAGTCTCCAACTTGGATCCCAAACCGACATGTATGTCATGATCGCCCTATGTCTTGCTCTATCTGCTAACCAAAGCCCTCCAGCTTGAGTCAATCCTCCAGCATCACACATCTCCCACGAAGCGCCCTCAAACCCCAACCGAATCCTCAACCCTCCTTCCACCCGCTCGAATCACCCCCGAGAAGACCGACAGCCAGTCCGAATCAGATGACAACAGATTGCGCGATGGCCTCAGCATTGAGCGGCCGAGGTCGGCTTTGCACAGCGGAAACTTTACTGAGGAACAAGCGGTAGCCAAAAACCATACCGCTCCCGTCGGCAGAGCACATATCGACAGTCATGATGCCCCGGCAGAGTCCCCGTGGATCGCTACGTCACCTCCCAGGCATTTCACGCCCTTTCAGCATGACAAAGGAGTCCCGTTTCCTGGGAGCGTGGACAGTTTTCAATCTGGCACCTCGCCCCTCTCATCATCTCTCTCGTCGAGTTTCGTATATAAGCCGCCCACAAGCCCTCTGGTCCAATCGCATAGTTATGACGAGTTAGATATTCCCATGCCGCTGGACGGCTTCGGTTTCTCCTCTGGTCGAAACAGCGCGAGACGCTACATGCCAAACTCGGCTACTACATCCCCCTTCATGTCACCATCTCCGGGATACTCTTTGCCTCGCGTATCTTCATACCGACGGGAGGCTTTCCCGTACCAAGCACATCAGCCCCGGAGGTCATTGACCTCGACACCAGGCTTCATGCAAGCCGGCACTTCGCCACCAACACCTGCTTTTCTCAGGCCACGTCGGGCTTCCTTTGTAGCGGACTCTTCACCACTTCATCATGCGTCCATGGTCGGTTCATATGAAGAGAGCATTCTTCGTGGCCGCATGTCAACCACTCCCTCCAAGCCGTTGGACTTTGTTGCTCAAATTGGGGTGTTGGGCCGAGGAAAATGCAAGTCAAGCCTCAAGTGCCCACCACATGTTAGTCTTGCGTTCCCCGCAGTGTACTACAGTTACGGCAGCACCTCACATGGCCGCTCGAGCTCTGAAGACGGCCCGAGCCCATATGTTGGTCAAATCGATCTGGAAAATGGGCTTCCTAATCCGGATGAGGAACACCGGGCAAAGAAAAAGGCTCAGAGTCGATATGCTGATAGGAAGCCTTTGGAGGACGAGATGGACATCAGCATTGCCACTCCAGGGTCTGAACAAGAGTCACGCCGCAACTCTAGAACCAAGCGCAGGTCTGGGTCTCCGAAAGCTCCTCCAGGAGGAAGCTACAGGATTCCCGAAAAGGGGCAGATTCAAATCATCATCAAGAATCCGAACAAGACGGCTGTCAAGCTTTTCCTAATCCCTTACGACCTGGCAGGCATGGAGCCAGGTACCAAGACATTTGTGCGCCAGCGCAGCTATTCAGCTGGACCGATCATCGAGAATATCCCCGCTACGTCTGAGGCAGAGTCGTCAGACCGACCCATTTTGAGATATCTCGCTCATCTGCATATCTGCTGCCCTGCCAAGGGGCGATACTACCTCTATAAGAGCATCCGGATTGTCTTTGCAAATCGCGTTCCAGATGGCAAGGAGAAACTGAGGAACGAGACAACTTGGCCAGAACCTCGTTTCACTCCATACAAGCCCATTCGAGTTATGCATCCACCGACGCCTGCCCTGTCTGGGCCTGCTGCCATGCTGGCTGCTGACAAGGCTTTGCGCAGACGCAGTGTTAGCTTCTTCCCAGGCCCATCCTCTCAGGCATTTGACGCCATGGAAGGCATGTATCAAGGGCCTGGCTCTTCATCTGGAGGGTTTGCAGCTACCAACACAGTACCAATTGACCCTATCCCCTTCCGTCTCCCTGCGCGCGACCGCGTGGGAAGCGATGTGAGTGACACCACCAACACAACTTCTGCTCTCACAATGGGGTTACGCTCTCCTGGTTCTTCCCAGGCAAGTCGGCCATCAACCAAAGACTCGACAAGCACAGTTCCTTGGGGTCCTACGCTCTATGAGAAATTGAACAAGGGTGAACCAGGTTATGGTGGTAATGCTTTTGCTCTCAACAACGGTCCAGGCACACGCGCTGGTGCTGAGGGCTTGCTATCCCAGCGCCTCCGCTCCCTCGGCATGAAGCCACCATCTCCTCCTAACGCATCTGGCCACGACGAAGATGCGTCTTTTTGAATACAACACATATGTGGCATCCATTCTGTGGATACTTGCAAGATGCTGCATTGTACATACACTCCTCTCAACTCAGAGAACCCCAATTGCTACATTTTGGGAGTCTCGGATATAGACCCTGCAGGGCTTTTGCCCTTTGGATGGCGTTGTTCTGGTTGGATTGACCCAACAATGGAATGGGAACTGGGATTGGGTCATCAATTTGCTTGCTTTCAAGGCGTTTGGAGTAGCTCGATACCATGGAAGGGAGGTCATTTAGATAGGTACATAGGTAGCTTAGTTTGACAAGAATGAAATCTATCAGAATCATCATCTCAGTACTCGGGTAGTGGATCTTTCAATAGACGAGTATATTGTACACGAAATCAACAACAGCAAAGGCTCTGGAGAGTTATACATATCTACGTACAGGTTCTTTTCATTTATCCGTCCCATTTACCTCCTCTTGTCATGCCTTCATAACTCCTTTTCGTACACTGATGCAACCCACATCATTTTTTTCTATCCTCGAGGCTTTGGTTAGTCCTCTCCCTATATTTACTCGACCACCTCCCGCATAAGAGGAGGTGGCTTGCTCCTGTCCATCTTTCCGCGCGTCTTGGCGCCGTGGTGATTCTTCTTCGAGTAGGTCTTCCTCTGGGCGAAGCTGCCGTGAGGACGCTGATCGTACCGGTCCCAGAAGTCGTTCCAGTAGCTAAACCGCTCACGAGCAGCTTGCTGGTCCGGTGTCTCTGGCTTAAGGTCCTTGGCCTCGATCTTGACCTCGCCAGCCTCGTCTGCGCCCTGCTCCTGCGTGGCCTGCTCCCTACGACGCTCGGCCCACATGGCTGCGTACCGTCGGACCTTGTTGTGCAGCATGCTCTTCCACTCCTGTATGTCTGTGGGGCTTCTGGGGTCGGGCGTGACGCCGAGGCTCTGCTCGCGCTTCTTCTCCTTGGCTAGTTCCTTGAGGAGAGCCTCCTTGACCTTCATCAGCTCATGGTAGGACATGGTCTGCAGGACCTTGTCGAGGTCACGGGCAGACACCTCCTTGCCGTCGATCACATATGTGGTAGGCATGCTCTCGATCTCAGAGGTGGTGAAGGCGTGGTGTAGACGGGGGTACTTTTCCTCGGCGCTGGAGACCTGGCGCGAGATGTCCTCAGACCATGCGGCCATCTTGCGCTTCTCAAGCCAATCTTGCTGCAGGCGGTACACGACGTTCTTGGGCGCCTTGAGGATACGCGTGTTCTGGAGTTGACGCTTCTCCTTGTTGGATCGTTGCGGGTTCCATCCTGTCCAGCCTGGCATGAGCATGGTCTCGCACCAGTACATTGCCCGCTCCCATCTGCCCAGCTCAGTCAGGTTGCGGATAGCCAACGCCCAGATGGCCCTTGTGAGCTTGAAGCCTGCGCCCACCACCTTGTCAATGCTGTCCGAGAGCCCCTGGGCGTCTCCCTTCTCCTTGTACACCCTCAAGACGACATTCATAATGCGAGAGAGGTCATACTCGCTGCCTGCAAAGACCCCCTCACCCGAGGGCTTCTTGCTGGATTCCAAGATGCGCTCCCAGACCTTGTCCCAGAGCTGCAGGACCTCGTCGTACCTTTCTTCCTTGTAGTGCGCAAGCATCAGGGCTGATACTACAGTAGGGGGGAACTGGTCCTGGCTCTGGTACTGGGGGAACACTTGGGCAAACAGGCTCATGAGCTCTTCGGCGGAACCAAGCTCACGAAGCTCCACAAGAAGCGCAATAGCTCTTCCAACATGCTGACTCTCCTCTCTTAGCCGATTAATGTTGCCCGCGTCCTCGTAGCCGCTGGCGACAGTTGCATGGCGGCCGGCAGTCTTGGACGCTTCCACAGACTTGCGGAAATGCTCGACAAACTCATTCGCCAGATTCTTGGTCCGTTGCTCTCCAGGCTTCCGCTTGGCAGCGGCGCTGACGAGCGCAACGAGAGCTCCAAAGGTGACGGGCATCTCCGACTTTTGAAGACGAACGTGGATTTTCTCGACCAGTTCATACTCGCCAACGCGCGCGGCTCCCGCCATGACGATGGCGAAATGCTCCGGCGTGACGAGGAAGAGCTGCTCCTCATCGGCCCGCTTCAAGAGCGAGTAGGCGGGATGGATCTGGTTGACCTTGACAAGAGCTTGAAGAAGGAACCCATAAGTCTCGTCGTCCCACTCCACGTTGAACTCTCGCATATGCCGGAGCAGGTCGTAGACCTTGTCGATCTTGCCCTCGACGCCGTAAAAGTTGATGAGCTGGTTCCAGATGGCTGAGTGAGTAAGCTTCCGCTCAGTCAGCTCGATACACAGGCTCTCTGCCTCGGAGAGGAGGTTGTTCTGGCAATATGCCACCACCAGAGCCAGTGCCATCTCCTTGCTGATGGGCATTCCGATCTGTTGAGACCGGCTGAGGAATTCCAGGGTCGTTTCCAAGTCTCCCTTCTTAGCACTCATCGCCATGACGTGGGCGTAGGTGAAGGGATCCGGCTTGTAATTCTGCGAGATCTCATCGAAGCATTTCATGACGCCATCGTAGTCGCTCACTCGCATGTGAGCTTTGAGCACCGTGTTCCAACTGTCGATATCCGGTACTACCCCGTACTCGTTCGTCATCTTCTCAAGCTCGGCCCAGGCACCCTGGAGATCTCCAGCTTGGGCACAAGCATTCAGGGGGCTTCTAAAGCCGCGCGTGGTTTTGAGCATCTCGGGGAACTTTTTGGCGTACTGGTTCCACAAGTCTCGCGTTTTTTGGACATCGCCCTGTGAAGCATACAGCTTCATGAATTTCTCGTAGCCCCATTGATTCAGGCCACCTTTCGTTCTAATCCAATCCTGGCGCAATTCTTCAAGTCTGGGTGTGTTCTTGGGAAAGTTGATCTTGAACATGCCACGGAGGACAGGCATGGCGGGTACTGCACCAGGGAGCTCTCGGAACTTCTGGTAGAGAACAGGAAGCTTTTGAATGGTGGCGCGGACCTCTTGTTTCTCGTACCAGCGATCAAACATGCGAACAAAGTAATCGTTGTATAGATCGGCATCGTTTAATGTTTCGAGGATGATGGCAGCTTGCTCCGGACGGCAGGGTTCCCACAGTGCCATCCTTGCAAAGTGTCTCCGAAAGATGCGGAAAGCAAGGTTGGAAATTTCGTCGGTCTGGATCTTCTTGTAGTACTCGGCACCCTCTTCTGTGACAAGATACTGACGGAAAGCGAAGTAGAGATCTCCTTGGTTGGGAAGAGTTTCGAGTTGTTGAAGCCGCTCGGTGCTGAGTGGTGCCCCTGGTGACTTCTTGCGCTGTTCCTCGCAGTACGTGATCCAGACTTGCAGGGTTTCCGCCCACTTTTGCGAGCTCATGGCATCTGCAATCAAGTACTCGAGGCCATTGCTGAGTCCCGTCTCTTGAAGTCCCTTTTTGAAGTACTCCACAGCTGATGGCATATCGCCAGCGCGAAGCAAAAGGATGATTCCCGCCGTCAAGAGTGACTCTGTCCATTCCTCCGAGGGTATTTGTCGAAAGACAGAAACTGCTCTCCCTGTCTCGACGACTCCATGAGATTTGGCGAGGTATTCGACTACCGACCCTCGGACAGGGCGTCGCTGGTCGTTGTTCATTCCACAGTATAAATCCCAGACATCTTGATACTCATGTCCATCCGCCTCCAGAAGCTCCTGGATTTCCTCAAGTTCCGACTTGTTCCCATTGTTCTTAGAAGTGGTCGATGCCGGTTGTGTGCTTGCGCCTTCTTCGGCCGAGGGTGGGGAAAGCTCTGAAGAGTACGGCCGTGTCTGTGTTACGACAGGTGTCCGTTGCCCAGCTTGGGAGCTGGGAAGCTTGGGGTATATCTGGCGAAGGAGCGGGAGGGTCGAGGTCGGATAGAGGAAGTCGAGCATAAAGGCCGAAGCAACCAATGTTGGCTGCAGCTGACGTGATATTATATCTGAGCTCGTGGCCTCGACATCGACAGCTCGCGACGAGCTGGGCAAGGCGCTGGCGAGCTCGATTGCGGAGGCGCCATGCTGCCAGAAGCCGGTGCGCAGCTGGCGAGATCGATTGGGCGTGTGCGACTGCCTTATAGCGCGCTGGAGGCTGCGCGTTTCAAGGCCGGCAGCCGTTCGTTCAAGCATTGGGTCGAAAAGGGATCTGCTTTATGCCAGCATACTTGGGAGTTGTAAGCAGAGTAGAGAGAAGCAAATTCGGCCAAGGGTAGAAGGTCGGTTCGTGGGGTGCAGGGATTGAGAGACACGACAAAAGGATGCGGGGGAAGCCTGATTAAGCACGAGATAACCCGACAGAGCAGGACAAATGAAGCTGATTAAGAGCTTGGCACCGACAAGACACGCAGGAAAAAGAAGAAGCAAAAGGTTAAGTAGGGCCTAGCTTCAAGATCATCACCATCAGCTCATTGACGCTCTCATGGCGGAAAAAAAATATATGGAATTGTCAATGGCCAATGGGCGAGGCTCCAACTACGGGAAATAGCGGGCCTGACGGTTCGACAGTTCTCGACTCAGGACCCCGGCCTTGTCAGCAGAAGCGACCAATCAGTGTTAACCTTGGATTAACGGCTTCACTACAGGGACTAACAGACAAATACAAGTCGTGATAGTTTCAATTGTTTATCAATTTGCTGGTTAGACCCATGTCAAACTCGGCTGCTTTGAATATCGTAATCGTACAACAAAAGAAAAAGGAAGAAAAATAACGTGCTGCCCAAGGATACAATCTTTAATTGCAAAAAACCCATAGCGCCCTCTTATCCATTGGTTCCCAAAAAAGATGCCATCCGTTTTACCGAACAAAGGAAACTCCCCACGTGAGATATCCAGCTCTCCGTGCGTTTTGATCTGGGGGAAAAGAAACAAGCAGAGAAGAATAATAGGTGGCATCCAGTCATCGTACAATCAAAGATTAAGGTATATGATGTGGGTATCGATCTGGTTTCCATCTTGGTCCTTTCGGAGCGAGTGGAGATGAATGTACTGGTAGGTTGATAGGTGGGTAGATAGGCATAGTGTTGCCTTTATTCGTTCGTCTTTACCTCTTCCTTCTCGTCAGAGGAAGAGGCTCGGACCTCGTTCCGCAGACCGGACAGGACATCGGCCTGTCGGGCCGCCGCCTCGAGCTCCATCTCCAGCCGAGGTCCCCGACTTCGGCTCCGTGTCCGTTGTCGCCGCCGGAAGGGACGCTGCTGCTCGATAGGGGAGGCAACGCGGGAGGGACAGTGCTCGCGGCGGAGCCTGGCGTGGAGAAGTCTTCGCCTGGTTGGCGACAGAACCCTCCTCGGGGATGAGGCCCGTGATGTGTAGCCGAGAGAGGGGGACACTGCGCGGCGGCGAGAACGTCCTCGGAGGGTGCTCGACTCATCCGAGGGCGCACAGCGGATTGAGCGGACGTTGGCGCCGCGGTTCATGCTTCGCTCCCTCTTGCGGCCTCGCATGCCATCGTGGTCGGCAGCGGGAGAGACAATGGTGGGTGGTTCGGCAAAGGAGGAGCTGCCGGGTGCGACTCTCGCCGACATTGTGCCTTGGCTCCTTGGCGAGATAGAAGATGATCGAGTTGTAGGTAGGATACGGAGCGGATGTGATGTAGATACGGACAAGGCGAGAGTGAAAGGCACAGGGTGAAAGCGAGAGGTGGTGATTGATGATCAAGACGGAGTAATAAACAAGACAAGGAGAGTATTATATAAGGAGTCTCTTTGTATTGTTTGTTGGGTCACTCGAGTAACAACAGACTACCTCTAGGGATGGAGTCGTCTGATGCAGGGAGACGTGGCAGCGGCATGTATGTTTGTTTTTGTGCAACTCGTGAAAAATGGCAAGAGTAGGAGAAAAAAAAGTTGGGCCTCCCTCGACATTATAAATAGTTGCAGGGTAAAACAAACAAAAGGGGGAACGAATTGATGGAGAGGAGGAGGAGGAGGCCAAGGGATGTGGATGGGATGGAGGGGGTGCGGTGCGGTAACGGCATTGACATCCGTCCCGTCAGCAGGCGAATTAGAAGCAAAGAAGCGCAAGGGAAAAAAGAAGCAAGATCCTCTCAGGGCGTCAAATGTCAGTCATATGATGGAATGGGGTTGTTGCTTGGCTCGGGACCCTTTGCCTTTTTGCCTTTCGCTTTGGGATGTTTTGGGGTCTGGGTCGCCTTACTTTCTTACCCCCCCTTGTCAATCCATGGATGTTTCTCCTGGACCCTGGAAAGCCTTCCATTGATGATAATCCCAGTCGTTCCAAATTAACTGCAATGCAATGCTATGCAATGCTTCAGAACTCGTCGATTGGGAAAGAAGGATGGGCTCCACGACGTGTGTTGGGATGTGTGATGTGCAACCCCAAGCATCATCCCAAATCCGCGGGGGCTGAACTTTGTCTTGATTAGTCTGATCGGGAGTTGGACAGCAGCATCTGTCTCTTGCACGGGATGGAGGGATGTGTGGCAAGCCGTCAGTTCAACTTGACGGCAGCTCTCTTCCCCGCGTGCTGGCCGTTGCATGCACACTCAGCACTGTAAGTGAGTTACGAGATCCTGTCAGCCCGTGTGTAGACCTTGGATTGGATGCTTCGAAAGGACAGTACAGTAGCGTCGTCTCAAGCAGAAGCCGGCTTTGCTTTGCTCCCAGAGGGACTTGGTCGAGTGCTACCCCAGACAGAATGCCCGTCGGGGGTGAATCACCGGACGATCATCTCCCAGCTGGTGCTTACGAAACATGACGAACGCATGTCATGACGTATCAGCCAACGTCGGGGAAAACCTACAAAACGTGCTCAGGTGCCCTCTGTACCTGGGCAGCCTGGTCTGCTGCCGGTACGAGAAAACATGTGTTTTGGTGTGTGCATTGCTACCCATCAGCAGGATGCACAGTCTCGTCTACGTAACACTACCTCGAGGCTTCGATGAGATGGTAGAAACAGTCCATATTCACACTCTGTAGCCATATCCGTCGCCGTGGCTTGGCAGGTTCTCGCCATCATCATCAGCAGCTCGACCGAGGAGGCTCACAATTAATTCCTCCACCACACCCTTACCCGTCGATCAGAGGGACTCTCTTAGCGCCCAGGGCACCTGAGATGCATCGCTCGTTGGCTGTCTCGATGTGGCGTCGGCTTGGAATCCTTCAGCGCGTTTATTCCCCCAGCAGTTAAACCAAAGGCGTTCTAGCAAGTAGCTCGAGGGAAACCTTGGGGGTTTCTGCCGCGCCTTGAGGAGAGCAAACACGCTGATGTCAATGGGTCGAGACCGGTCCATTTGCGCTGGCCCGGCATAAAGTCTGCTGGCTGTGATAGGGCGGATGCGGCAGCCCGCCTGCGAGCTTATTCCAAGCAAAGCAACAACAAAGCAAAGCCGGAAAGCCGTGAGCTGTCATCGAGGTTGTGATGGGAAACGAGAATCAGCTTGTCCCCACGGTGGCAGGCAGACACGATGATGATGGCTTGGAGCCAAGCAAGCAGGCAGGCACCATTTAAAACTCGAAGCTAGGTATCCTTCTTTTTTTTCTTCTCATCCCCTTGAAAGGGTGTCAATCGCTAATCGGCCGTTACGCCGTGTCGGCGGAAACGAGTCTCAGCCCGGTGTCCTCGGGGGTGTCAAGTTCCGGGGCCGATAATCAATGCATTTCAACCTTGGAAAAAAAATAGACGGCACATCATGGAACAGCTTGATCTCCTATCGTCTCTTGGCCCTCTTGGCTGGTCATATGAGTATCAAAACTATACTCAAACGAAGCGACTCTCGATGCGTTATCACACGAGATTGAATTTCACTTCTGAGCCGTAAATTCCAATAGACGACTTTTAATTACAAACTCGCCTCGATCTGTAAGCAGCCTTCATGATTGTTTGTTTTTTTCCGCTTCCGGCTCAGGGGTACGTACCCACCGGAGTCCTTGCTCCTCCCCGTTTCCGTGTCCCTGTCACAAGCTGGAAGGGAAGGGAAAACAGGAAGGAGGTGGCCACGCGAGCCTGGAAGACGCCATTGGATGACAACATGTGCCAGCTCCCAAACCCGCAACTGGTGAACAACCTACCAACACTCAGACCATCACTGTCCCGTCGTCATTTCAGGAGCTTCACTTCGGTTGGTGATAGCGACAACGCGTCTACTGGCTGCTGTTGATTCCTTCTTCCTCTTCTTCACCTTTAAATCTTATCATCCTTTACCTTTCTCTGCTCCTCTTTTTGGCTTACTCCTTTTAAAATCCCCTCGTAGTCCTGCTCATAGCCTCTTCCATCCTCCCGTCCCCGACCCTAGAATCAAAATAATCCGCCCCTTTTCATCCTGCGATAGCGCGCGCTGCCACCATCGGACAACGGAACGAATCTGCTCGCCGCCATCTAATCCGCGTTTTTGCCTTGATCGATAAGGAATGGCCCTGCAAAACCCTTAAACCAACCTCGAATCTCCTCCTTCTCCCGGTTGGCTCCCGCGACCTTCGTAACCATGCCTCGATCTCGTCCCGCGACAACGGGCTACGAACGCCTCGCCCAGGCCGACGACCTCAGCTCCGACTCCGAGGATGACCCCCTCTCCCAATCATACGCTTCGCTGCAGCCAGCCGCCGCGCCTCGATATGCCCCCGTCACCCAGCCGCGCCATCGTTCTGGCATGGCCAGCCCCAAGTCCTTCGTCTCAGCATCAAGGCCCAAGTTCCGTCACCGTGCCGGTAGCAGCTCCGGTGTCGACCTCAAGGCCATCAATGCGCGCCTGGAGCGCTGGGCCGACGAAATCGCTTCCCGTTTCAAGCGCAAGGGCAGGAATCAACCCGGCGAAGAGGAACGTCTCGAGATACATTACTCAGTCTTCCAGCCTCCAGAAGGCGTTCGCCCTGTCACTGCTGAGAGTATGGCCGAGTTTCAAGAAGGTTTTATGACAAAGGCTGAATTCGAGACTATCGTCGAGAGTGTCCGAAGTGCCATTCGGCAAGAGATTCACCCAAGTATGATCTCACAGGGTAGTTCGGGCAGCTACTTCGCACGGAACCCAGACGGCAAGATTGTAGGCGTGTTCAAGCCCAAAGACGAGGAACCCTATGCAGCAGGAAACCCCAAATGGAACAAGTGGATTCATCGGAACCTGTTCCCTTGCTGCTTTGGACGAGCTTGGTATGTATCATTCGCCTCCTCCTTTCAACATTTGCTGACTCCTTTCCAGTCTTATCCCCAACTTGTCCTATGTCAGTGAAGCCGCCGCTTATGTCCTCGATTGCCAATTGAGAACACATCTGGTCCCATATACCGATGTTGTTTGGCTATCCTCCAAATCCTTCCACTACCCGTTCTGGGACCGACGAAAGTTCAATCGAAAGAAGAGACCTCTTCCCGCAAAGCCCGGCAGCTTCCAGGTCTTCCTCAAGGGATTCAAGGACGCAAATGTGTTCCTGCGTGAACATCCTTGGCCGGATCAGTATTGGTCAGGGTTCCGGACAAATGATGGGCATGGCAAGAAGAGGAGGAGGTGGACTGAGAGCTGTCGTCCCTCGGGGAATGCTTCGCCAGATGATGCGTACGCCAGTGATGACGATCAGGCCCAGGATGATCACCTCTTGGGTCCCGAGAACTTCATTTGGACGGAAAACCTCAAAGAATCCTTGCGCGAGGAGCTCGAAAAATTGGTCATCCTCGACTACATCATGCGAAACACTGATCGTGGCCTCGACAATTGGATGATCAAGGTCGACTGGGAAACTGGCAAGGCCTCTATAGCCTCAGATCCAATCCACTTGAACATGGAGCCGGTCGCTGAGGAGGAGGGCCCCCGTCCTGTAGATCTCTCACAGCAGGCCCCTCGTGCCACGAGAGCATCATACCCCTACAAGACACAGAAACCGATGAGTGCCTCCGGCCGGCAATACGCAGGAAATGAGCCCGCCATCACCATCGGAGCTATCGATAACTCGCTTTCGTGGCCTTGGAAGCACCCGGATGCTTGGAGAAGGTAAGAACAGACTCTGAAGCTGGTCCCTCGTTTTCATGACATAGGCTAACCCTCAATCTTAGTTTCCCCTTTGGCTGGCTCTTCTTACCTGTCGACCTCATCGGTAGACCCTTTTCGCAAAAGACGCGGGATCACTTTTTACCTCTGCTCACATCCACCACATGGTGGAGTCAAACGACTCTTGCCCTGAAGAGGGTATTCCAGATGGATGTTGATTTCCAAGAGCGCATGTTTGCCAAGCAGATTGCTGTCATGAAGGGCCAGGCGTGGAACGTCGTCGAGACGCTAAAGACGCCTGACCATGGCCCTCTCGAACTCACTCGCCGAGCGCGAGTCTGCGTCTGGGACGACCTGGTTGACGTCCCCGTTGCGGTTCCAATGCGTGCTACATCGTCTGAAGTTCGCCGCAACCCCCACGTCCGCCAGTCTATGGACGAGGCCGACATCGCGAGCTCGGCTCCAGCCAACAACCCTCCCATTGAGGATCTCCTCGGACTCGCAGTGCCCCCAGCAGATATGCCTCATCCCGGTCGGTTCGAGCTTGCTTCTCCAACAGGCGAGACAGCTCAGTCACCTGATGAGGTCCCTTCGAGCGATTCCAACTTCCTGGGACCTGCGGGGCAGCAGCAGCAGCGTGGCGGGGAGCTGAACGAGCGTCCCACCATCCAGGCAGGCGGGTTTAGAAACAGTTACCAAGGGCCTGCACGGGCGCTCAATATGTACGAACCAGCACGTCAGCAGACATCGCGGCAGCAGCGGAGGTACTCGTTCGCCAATACCGCTGCACGGCGCAACAGCAACGCCATTGCGCAGCAGTACTATGGAGACATCCACGAGACATATACTGACGACCTGGAAGGCGACCTCGGCTATGCCGCGGCCGAGGGTCAGATGGGTAACCAACGCAAGGTCATCGTGGAGCGCCTCGAGGCCGTCAAGAGCAGGAACCCGGTCTTTACGTGCTGGTGAGCGCGTCCAACCGAACCGACTGAGCATCCAGTTCAACTGAACCTCGGCGGTGTTGGCTTGAGTTCCAGTGCGACTGCGACTGTTGGTGGCTGCGATGGGGCTCGGGCGCGTGAAAGCGTGAGCTCTACTCCAGCCACAGCCGCCACGTTGTAACCATCCCAATGCGCGCCGTCGTATGAGATCACGATCCATGTCTTTAGAGCACCTTAATTTTGGGCCTCCAGGGGTTCGTTCCGTTGCTTGCCAGCCTCAGGGCTTCGCCGACATGCTGTTTGCGTGTCTTGCTTATTCGAGCTTATCATGCATGAGAGCGGCTGATGAAGGTGTCTCAAACTCTCAAAACCGACCTATCATCTGGGGGGCCTCATACATTTGATGAACCCCCTCCCCTTTCCCTCCGCCTTGCCCAGGGAAAGAAGACGCAGTGTAGTACGGTACAGTCCAGTCCAGTTCGAGCTGCAGAGGAAAGGGGAAAGAGGACCGACCAGGAAATGAAAAGAAATTCAAGTTGACCTGCATACAGCACATAGGTAGCAGTAGATTGGGGACAAGACAGCGAAGCGATGGTGGGCGCAGAGTGAGCGGGGTCGAGAGCTGACCTGTCATGTTGTACAGTATTTCCAATGGGCGTCTTGCGGTCCTTTTTTTCTTGTTTGCTCCGATCTTGTTTGATCGTGTCTTGGGTCTGGTGGGAAGGCAATTTTAAACGCGTCATGACGGTTGAGATGCATCCATGGGAAGGAAAAAGGATCCTCTGACAAAGAAAGACATGTAGCCAAAATAGAACAGCTTCAAGCGTGTCAGCGTCTTCTGGATGATATCCTCTTTCGGTTCGGGTCCGACTGTTGACCCCTTTAGCTCGGTTACATCCAAATGAAAATGCTGCTGTAGCAGTGCAGGTCTGCTCTGCTTTGCCTGCTCAGTGGGTGGATGGATGGATTCCAGAGGAAGCATGCCGCACGTGGGACGTTGAGGTCGGTCCCAGAGGGTCGGACGGAGGGTGTCCAAGGGCTGAACAGTCAAGTCCAAGTCAATGGATGGCTGGCCTACTGCGCCTGCGCCTGCGAAGCGAGCTGTTGGTCGTGTCCGTGGCCTGGCTGACCCTCGTTTCCCGCTCCTCCCGTCATCCCGCGCGTCCAGCGTCCAGCATAGCCCACCGGTTTCCCGACTCTCTGGTCAAAAACCCGAGAGTCTGGGTCGGCAAGCCGTGGCTCGAGCATGGTTCCCCTGTCTCTTGTGGCACCAGCGATAGGTAGCGCACGAGCACCTTGGCCTTGGACCAACCCCCTCGGGAAGGCAGACGGAAAGGCACACCGAGCAGTTATCCCTTTTCAAGCAAAGTAGGATCCATGTCTCGCGGAAAAGGCGTCGCCTCGTCGTCTTTTGCGAATTTCCCATGGGAGACCGCGGCTAACACACCGGCATTGCAAGGATGGCCTCTCTAACTAAACCGCTGGCATTAGCCTCCGTGCAGCCTTTCCTTAGCAGGTGGTCAGGAAGGTCGCAATCGGTCGACGATCCTCCTCTGGCGTGCAGCCCTGCCTGGAATTCTTGGAATTCGGTGCTTCCTGTCCCCCACAAGACTCCATGCTGGCGGGCCGTAGCGGCCGTACAAGATTGGGTGTGGGTACCGGAGTGATGGGACGCCTCTGGGCGTGATAACGTCCGCAACGTTGCGGGAGTCCGCCGTGCCATCTAATGCAATATTATCTCGTAATCGTTTGCTGATCGCATGCGAGTCTTGTTTCGCTCTAGCTGCTCGCACTGGTGTGATCATGGATGGGCCAGCGCCGTGGTTGTTTCGTCTTGTCTTGCCTCGCTGCTGTCGAGTTGTATCCAAGACTCACTCTTCTCTCCCATCCTGGGACTCGCGGGCCTTTTGTCCTCGGCAGATACGCACAGTCCATAACAAGGCACTGCCTGGCCTGACCCCATCATGCCTCGGTCCTTCTCTGCCGTGGGCAGCTCCAGCAGGCCGGTCATGCCCAGATGAGGTTGAGCTTGTCGGGAACCCCCTGTGTGGGGATGCGGGAGTAGGGGTAAGGAATGGTCTTCCAAGGGAACCCACCAGCACCGCTAACCCTCGACTGCACCAGACTCCCGGTTCCAGAGTTGCCTTTCCAGGGTCCTTGAAACAGTGTCAGAGCGGTTAGAGGCATGGCCGCGAACTCGGAGAGGAGCTCTGGCTTGCCCATGTCCCACCACCTCTGCCGTCCTGCGACCTGCAGCGGCCCGTCGACAAGCACAAGCAGCTAGAGCGGCGCGAGTCCGTCTTGTTTGTTCCATCGACGGATGCCTTTGTACAGTTTCCAAGCCGCTGATGTCGGTCAGGGAATCGACACGTCGTATGATGTTGGCCACAACTAAGGGCGAGCCGATGGGGGGCACAAAAAGAACCTGCACACCAGCCGCGAGAGCCCGCAGCCCGATGCAACTTAGCGGCCCATTGCCAACGCCAATGTGGCCATGAGGCCTCCTTCCTCTTCCCTTCCTACCACTAGAATTCTCCTGTCTCCAGATGGTGCATATTGACCTGCCTGCTGGTCGAGGGCCCGTAGTCGGCCTAGCTGTGGACACAGGAGGCGGTGAAGAGATGAAGCTTCGTGCTCGTGGTCCTGGAATTTCCCTTGCTTGACTTTGAGAGGTCCCCAAGACTCCCAAGGTGGATCGGTCACGGTGCCCCTGAGGCCAGGCGATGCCCTCCCTCCATCATCGTGCCTCGTTTCTGGACAGCCGTCCGCCTCTGTCGCTTCCACCGCGGTTTCTCGCATCCTGAGATTGCCTCCGGAGTAAACCATGGGGTAAGTAAGCAGGGTTATCCCCGTGGCCGTGCTTGATCCATGCTGGTTAAACCGCTTTCCAGTTTAGCCAGTATAGCCAGTCACCCAGTATAGCAAAGCTCCGAAGATGACGGCGCGGCGGATTCAGCCCGTCTTTGTTCTGAGGTCCCAAGTCCATGTCCTCGGTATTGACATGGTCTGTCATTGGACTATGCCTCGAAGTGGTCACTCAAGTGACCACAGGAGATCTTCCCTCACCCGCTGCGGAACGTCATAACACAAGGCGTGAACCACACCTCCCTCGTAAAGTGCCATCTTTGGGGGGCGACGTCTGGTAGCACACACAGCCGCTGGCGTGGGGGAGAGACAGCCTCGCCCTCGACGTGAAACAGTTCGCATCCCCTCTCTATGGTTAGCCCGTAGCTCCAAGCCATCCGCAGGTTCCGCAGGATTCCCGAAAAACAGATGTATGGATCTGAGATGGTGGGAGGGCTGCTGCCCAGGAATTGGCACTTTGGGTGGCTCCAATGGAGCTTGAAGGGAATGAGACCCTGGAAATGCTGCATCTGTATTCGACCGCAATCATGTCTGAACATGCGGCACACCAACCCCTCCACTAAGAGTGGAACCAGTGTCGTCGTCCAAGGATGGAGCCATAGAGAGGTCGACGATGAGGCAATCCCAGAAGTATCCTGGCCAGTTTCGTTCATTTTCATCTCATCCCGGCTCCTTCGCACCAGGAGATCGATCATACCTGATTAGAGCGTTGTTGCCTATTGCTCTTCGAGGTCGGTTGGGCATCAGATTAAGCCTGTTGGCCCATCCTCACAACAGTTCAAGGGACATCAACTTTGATCCCAGGTAGCAAGCCGTCTTGCTCTTGATTCCGATTCCCAGCCCCAGCTTATTGGCTTCGGGTCATTGCACATATAGAATAGCCCACTGCCGTAGGTCTGCGGGCAATCCCTGATGCTGAGGTGGACTCAAGCAATAGAGCTCTCAGAGGTCAAGATCGGCAGTAGAACCTTGGGAAACAACACTTTCTCGACCAATCTGCTTGGCTGTTGGCCAAGTCATCTCCGCATTGTCCCAGAAAGCCTCGCGGTGCCCGTAAGTGCTACGAAAGGCCGTTGTATGCAAGAGCCTCCATAAGCCCCGATATGTCTTTGGAGACTGCATCCCGGCACCAGGGTGGCTCTTGACGTGTGGACTCGGGCCACGCTCAGGGTACCACATGATTTCCTAACACTTGATAGTGGCCCAAATTCCCCTTAGAAGGAAGGGGAATCGACTTACCTTTATCGTCTCTCGCAGACAAACACCAAATTCACTTGTGAACTTTCCAAAAGCAGCGCAGTTTGGAAAACAGTCCTGAACCATGGAAGCCGAGTAAGACAACCAAGATCTCTGGGTGTGAAGAACTCGCTAAGCCCCTCCCCCCCTTTCAAAAGAGACGGAACCGTGCCCCTTGACGAGACGTTTACCGAGACCATTGAGCACTATGGACGCAGTTATCAACATTACGCCCTGACAAACGGAGTCTATTTTGCACCGATCGACGAGGTAGGGTAACTTTCGGTAGTCAAGACAACTAAATCGTTAACAGAGTATGTCACACCGGTTTAGGACGAAATTTCACGCCTCGAGCTGATGCACGGCGTGCTCAACAGACTCTTCGACAACCGTCTAATATTCCCGCCCATCAGGTCTCCGAGAAGGATTCTTGACTGCGGTTGTGGCCCTGGGGACTGGGCTATGGAGGTTGCTTCACAGTATCCTGATGCTGAGGTAAGTCGTTTTCCCTGGTCCGACGCTCCTTGCTTCTCGTTACACGCGGTCCCTGCGAGGCGTCCTGATCGAAGAGGACTTGGCACACCACTCTGGGTACGACGCAGCGAGATCGACCGTTTGGCTCAACACCCAGCCCCCGTAACACTTGTCTAAGAACCTCCGAGCAGAGCTCTGTCCGAGAGGGACTGACAACCAGGGGCAGGGGCTGCCGGGTTGCCGATGCTGAAGAGTCGTTTCGTTCCTTACGGCCAGGTTCAGAGATGGTAATAAGCGACTGATCGTAATCGACAGGTCCTCGGAATCGACATAAGCCCGCATGTGATCCCTGAGAATCCACCCGACAACATGGAGCTCCAGGTTGACGATCTCAACGGAAGGTAGGTTGTCCAAGAACGAAACAAGAGCAAAGCGCTAAGTCATGTCCCGGCATAGGTTCACATTCCAATCCAACCACTTTGATGTTGTCCATAGTCAGATGGTGGCAGGCGGAATACACGCGAATCGATGGCGAAGCTATATTCGAGACATATTTCGGGTACTGAGGCCGGGCGGCTGGTGTCAGATGGTCGAGATATACTTCAACGCGCAGTCGGACAACGGGACATTAACTCGAGGCAAGCCTTCCAATCTCTAAGCAAGGGATTGTCGACCAGTAATAACCATTGCATCCAGACCACGCTCTATCACGGTGGTCAAGGCGGTATCTGCAGAGCCAACAGCCGTACAAAGACCCTCGGGCACCATTGCAGATGGCAACCTGGATGAGGAGTGCGGGGTTTACCGAAGTCGAATCGAGGTTGTTGACCTTGCCGATGTGTGCTTGGTCAAATGGTAGGACGCAGGTGATAACTTTGTTGTCGAAATGATGCTGATCATGGCGCTGCAGATGCTCGAGAGTATGAGATCGGGTGGTCGAACAACGAAAACGTCAATCAGCTCCTATACTCGCTAGCACTTTACCCCTTCACACAGTTCCTAGGGTGCGTTGGTATCAGTTGAACCCCGAGGTACCGCTTGTTTGCTAAGCTCTCAGCAGGATGTCGTTTAACGATTTTCAGCTCCTTGTTGCCCAAGCAAGGAGCGAGGCCGGCAACCCGGCATTCAAGGTGATCACCCCCTGATTTTTCAAACCTGAAACTTGAACGAAAGTCAGAAGTCTAACATGGTAGACGTGACTACGGCTGATAGGCTTACTTCCCCATGTAAGTCGGATGTGTCTTGGCTGTTTGATTGAAGTGCGATGTTGACCATTGGGCACCAGATATGTATGCATTGGGAGGAAACCACGTCGAGGATAGGCGATACGAAGCCCAACAAAAGCGTCTGAAGGCCGTGGGGCGACGGCAGTGCGCAGGGGACTGCATGCAAGCGCTGGGAGAGGGACAGACGCCTTTCATTGACTGGAGGGGACGGATTGAAATATATGACCATGACCAGGAGAAGGGATGAGAGGTTGTAAATGCGTCTCGATGCGCCTTGACGGGTCGTTGAAAGAAGGTTTGTATGGCTGGGGAGGCAGGCGGATGTGGCGCGCCGTCAAACGGATACCTAGTGCAGGAAGGCACGATGAGAACACACCAAGTCAGAGGAGGCAACCCAACCTATGAGGGAGGAAGGCCCAACCTCCAGTCTGAGGTGCCATGCAAGTGAAGGAAAGAGCCTGGTCACGGAAGAAGGGAACAGGTTCCTTAGGTTGCTGCAGGTGCTCGGACTTAAAGATCCAGGTAAACAAGAAGATCCATATACGGCTCTACAAAGTGGCTGCTCATCCCTTCTTATTGCTTCCAGGGAGTGACTCGCAACGGCTGGCCCCATGGAGGCTCGGTACCGGCTGGCTGGGACCCGGTGAGGGAACAGCTGGAGACTTGGCCTGCCCGCTGCGACTCGAGCGACCACACCTATCCAGGGAAGTGCCCGTCCCCGTCCCCGTGTCCACCACGGATGGAGATCAAGCCGCAGAGGGACGACTCATGAATGGACCAAGAGCGTGGGAGCAAGATGGACAAGCAAGGTAGGTAGCGATCCATGGCCGGGCCGTTCCCCTTCTTATCCACCACACGCACGAGAACCCACCTCTCCCGAACGGAACGGGCACGATAGGTGATCACGATCTCGTCTCTGTTTTTACAATCCCTGGTCGGCCAGGTCTTCCACGAGGGATCTATCGATGTGTTCATCTCCCCATCTCCACCTACGTTGGCTGGTAAGGGACTGGGTTTCCGAGGAGATCATCCATGGCAGTCAACTACCGGGCTCAGGCAAAGGCCTCGATGCCCAATAGTGCTATTCTAGCGAGCCCAGAGGCGGTGGAACCTGTCAGGACCGTCAGGGCCGTTGACAAGTGCAGCTGTCACCGAGTCCAGCTGCGTCATCTGTCGCTGATGCCCTCGAGCCTCTCCTTGATCTGTCCCCCTCTGGTGAAGCTAGCGCGGAACCCTAGTGGGATGCAATATCAACGGAATCATCCCCGACCCTTGTCAACGCATGGGAGGCTGGGTGCACCAAAGATCAGGTGATTTAGCGTGCTGGAAGGTCTTGTCAGTCAACATCAACAACGGCAAGGACGGATGTTTGTTGGACATTTTCTCCTGGAACCCGAAACGGTTATGACGAGGACACGGGATATGCGGAGGACAAAGCACACCAGCATCCAGGCTCGCGGGATGAGCCAATGAACCTTGAAACACCCCCGGTATCCATTGATTATCTCGAAAATTTCCGAAACCGTCCCCCCCGTAATCGCCCAGTAGTCCAGCCCAGTGCACTGGCTTGGGCCGCCCCTACAGTACAAGCCCGCCCACTCCCACTCCGCCCTACAGTCCGTTGCACACCGCTAGGGCCCGCCAGACAAATCACAGCCGCCAATTGACGCCGCAGATGCACAAGGGAAATTTTGAGCTCCCAACTTATCCAGCTTGAGCTTTCATCACTTCAAGATTCGATCGTCACGGTGCATACAATCTCATCCCATCGCCAACCGCGCTTCTAAGACCAGAATTGGCTTCCTCGACCCATCACCTCCCTCGACCCATCACCTCCCTCTTTCATCTACGGCATCATCGATCACAATGTCCTGCAAGCCTTCTATGCACCTCCTCAGAGCGCTACGGGCGTCTCAGCCTTGCTCGGCCTACCGACAACCCGTTAACCGACTCTCATCTGCTTCCCTCTGCCGCTTCTACTCGACACCTGCTGGCGATGCCCCCCCTCCGCTGCTGTCCAAGCTCAAGTCTGAACTCAAGACGGCTATGCGTGCCAAGGATGCCCCCCGCCTAGCCGTTCTTCGAGCAATTATGTCGGCCAACCTCAACGCCTCCAAGACATCAACACCCATCAAGACGGATGTGCAGCTCGTGGCTTTGATCCGCAAGATCCAAAAGGGTGCATTTGACGCCGTTACCGAGGCTAAGGCTGCCGGTCGCGAAGATCTGGTCCAGAAGGAGGAGGAGCAGATCAAGGTTCTGGACGAGTACATTTCCAACAGTGGCGTGCAGACTCTGGGTGAGGCCGAGCTCAAGGCCCTGGTTCAGGATGCCGTCGAGGCGTCCAAGGCTGCTGGTGTTCAGGCCAAGGCTATTATGGGCGACGTCATGAAGCGGCTATCAGGCGCTCTCGAGGGTAAGGATGTTGACCGAAAGGAGCTGGCCAAGCTGGTCAAGGAGCTGACAAGCCAAGTCAGCCAAGTCAGCCAAGTCAGACATCCAAGGATGGTGTAAGATATGTACATTATTGCGCCAAAGTGGCGTTGGAGCTGTTGTTGATCCCTCTCCATATCCCAATCATCTGTACGAATTTATGCCGTTGTAACGACACAACCTGCTCCTGGATAGGGCGCGGTTTGAGGCTATTCACAATCAGCTTAAAGGATATTCTCAAGTCACAAAAATTCTTGAAGGCATAAAGTTTCTTTCTTTGTGGTGACTAACTTGGCAATAAGAATGCCTCGACGATTGTTTCAAGGTCACGAGGCCAACCACATTTGTTATTTGTGCCATTCATTCATCCGATGTAACTTGCTGCATCATTGTTTTACTGCCTTGAAAAGCATATATTTCCTGAGTCCCGACTTGTGAGAACAGAGCCAACTCCCGGGTACTATCACGGCCGAGTGACCCCACCTTGACAACGGCGACGGAGCCATGAGTAGATAGGCATAGTACAAGTGACTCACAATAGTAGAACAGCAAGTCAAGCACGCCCTTTGATATTTATTGATACTTAATCCTCTCGAGCTTGGTCTCTTTTCTCTCTCTCTTTGTTTCTGTCTCTCCTCTACTTACTCTTCTCTTCACAAGCAAAAACAAGCAATCATGACATCTCGTCAAAACATCAGCTCCGGCTCTGCCTTTGAAGCGCAGATTGGCTATTCACGAGCCGTCGTCACAGGTGATTGGGTATTTGTGAGCGGTACAACTGGGCAAGTTCCTCTTCTGTGACTCAACAACTCATCACATCGGGCCTAACATATTTCATAGCTACAACTACACCACCGGCGACATCTCCCCCGACGTGGCCGAGCAGGCAGACCAGACACTGACCAACATCGCCACGGCTCTCAAGGACGCAGGCGCATCTATCGAAGACGTCGTCCGTGTTCGATACATCCTGCCCGACCGTGATGACTTTCCCAAGACTTGGCCGGTGCTGCAGAAATGGTTCGGCCATGTTCGTCCTGCAGCGACTATGGTGCAGTCCGCGCTAATGAAGGACGAAATGAAGATTGAGATCGAGGTCACTGCCAGGAAGGGATGCGGAAACTTAACTGACCAAGGACCGGTGGCTTAATGCATGAAACGTCTGAGTGATTGGATCAAGTTGATTACAACAGTCTACCGTATGTTCTATTCTACAGCAATCTCAGTTTCGTCCAAGCCCAAGTGAGGCCAAGAACTACCCTTATCTATCAGTTATACATATGCCAAATAACCACCGTTTGAAAGCCCCAGTTACAAATAGATTTCATGCGAGCATTAATCTAGTGAACCAGAGGCGCAATCAAGCCTGCAGCGGCAAACATGCTGCCAATAGTAACAAGGCTCGACGTCGACAGGAGTGACAGACCGCTAATTCCGTGTCCAGAGGTGCAACCTCCAGCCAGTCTTGAGCCAACAACCATCACGAAGCCGCCAGCAGCAGCCAATCGTGGCTCAGTCTCGACGATTGAGGCTGCGAGAAGTTCGGGGAAGTTCTTTGAGATTGCCCAGGCGCCCGCCGCCACGCCGGTCGCGAACAGCATGTTCTGACGGCTGCTGGGCCATGAGGCACGGTCGGCACCCTTGACGAGCCACCAGAAGTGGTTTCCGACTTCTTCATAGGAGCCAGAGACACCGAGCATGGAACGGCGGACGAGGATAGAGAAGAGCTGGGCGAAACCGATAAAGAGACCGCTACCGGCGGAGAAGAGGGTCCAATCCGAACCAGTAGTGTAGACAACCGAAGCAGCGATGGCAGACAGGCAGAGAGTCTCGAAGAAAATGATGGTTGCGGCCTTGGAGACGCCGAGCTTTTCGTTGATGGTGACAGTCTCGGGCTTCACTCCAGTCCTCTCCTTTTGCGCCTTGACGGCCTTTGAGAGGAATCCCGTCCACACGATACCGCCGAGCACTGCTCCGCCCAAGGCGTAGAAGCCAGTCTGAAGTCCAGCTCCGACTTGAGCGAGTACGGTTCCAGGACATGAGCCCGAGAGAGCCATGCCAGCACCGAGAAGAAAGCCGCCGAGGACGTTGCCATCATATTGCCCGAAGAGGCCGATGGGTGAAGAGCTGCGGGGCTTGAGATTTACGTAGCCAGAGCCTTCGATAGCTTTGTAGACAACGCTATACATCTAGGTTAGAATATGCAAGATATGTTGGAGGGAGAAGACACACGTGCTGGTCGCCGCCGCGCCGAGAAAGGTCTGCAGCATGTGCCATTCTTCAAACTTGAACTGATTGATGATGACGGATGGGGAGTAAACGCCGGCAACCACAGTAGCAGCGCCAAAAACAGCGCCCGAGATGAGCGAAGCCATGGTGAAAAATATTCGGATCTTTAGGGTGGAATATGCAGTTGGTGGATCACCAGTGAAGATGGTGTTGAAGGTGTATGCCGGTCCTCGGAGCGTCGGCAGCGGGAACCTTAAGTAGGGCAACTTTGAAATAGGGGAAACACTGTTAAGAGTAAGGACCTGCTCACAAATCAAGCTTTCATAAGAAAATGGGCGAAATTTCATGTCCAAGATTCAAGTCGCCGAAGTAAAAAAGGCCAAGAGCCTGTTGTCAAGAATTGGTCCGGGTTCCCGCTGTGGCCGACGTCCCGATTGCTAAGTCGGTAGCGTCAGAATTGGGGAAAGTGATGCCATCCGGGGACGGGCCCATTGAATGCGGGTTCGCAACAAGATGCATATTCTTGTCACTGAGTAGAAACTGAGCAACTATATTCTTGTAGTCTAATGTGTAAGTCAACGGGGAGTTACATGCAGTGGAATAAACAATTACAGTGGTGAGTTGGTCTCATTAAGGTGCTGACAGCTTCAGCCACCGGGTTCGGGGAATAGACTTGGCTCGGGGACCTGAAAGTGACAGCTCGGGGACCATCCCAGCGGCGACAATTGATTACAAACAACTTGACTCTCAAGCACTGGCCTTTTATTTCCAATCGGATCAAATCTTCCTCGATTCTTATCCATATATTAAGATCAACATTTACTGGTGGAATATATCTCATCTCTCAGTGGCCCTTGAAGGCCGGCATCTCTTTTAGGGTAGACACCTAAGTTTATGTGCCCAAGTCACCACAACGATCCCCCCTAAGGATAGGTAGCTAAAAAGCCATCATAAATAGAGCGGGAAAATAAGTAAAATTGTTCTTAAATCTTACTTAGTAAAAGGATATTTCTTTAGTGTTTTTACATAAATGATCATCACAAAGCCGCGATCTCTGAGAGCGGCACAGTAGGGCCACAGTTTGTGCCTTTTAGTTCTCATTTACTCTTTGTCCCACATGTAGAACATGCACACTATTGAGAAGACGACAAGAGGTGAGCAGCAAGTATCTGATTCATTGCTAGCATATTCTCATAAGCCTTTTGTTTTGCTTTGTTATTGTACATGACTGATCCAGCCAATCTTTCTCAGGTCAAGATCTCGTCATCTCAAAAGAATCATTTAACCCCCAAATGTACATGATGAAGTGAATCAAATTTTCCAACACAAAGAAGTTTAAACACACGCTCCTCGTCAAGACACCTGCTACGGCATCTTTACTCTCCACAGATGCCAAAGGCGTTCTGGCAGCCGCAGTCACAGTGTCTGCTCTTGCGGCCACAGCGACCCTTCTTGGAGCAGCAGTTGCCGAATGAGCTGCCCTCACAGGTCTGGCCCGTCTCGCCGCCGCAGCGACCGTCCTTGGAGACCTTGAGGCCGGAGCTTCCCTCCTCGACTGGGACGCTTGATGTCTCCTTGGGCTTGCTAACGGAGGTGCTAGTAGGCGCAGTGATGTACCCGGTAGGTGTCTCTTCATAGGCCGGGAAAGCATCCTCGTTGTACTCGACGGTCTCAGGCTCGGCCTTGGGGGCGCTGACCTTGGGAGCGCTGGCCGTGGTCTTGGCAGGAGCCGCAGCCTTGGTTGTGGAGGGCTTCTCGACAACAACGACGCTGCTTGTAGTGCCCTTGCCGTCCTTGTTCACCTCGGTGCCGTCGTAGGGTGCGGGGATAGGGCCAGGCTTAGCAAACACCTCCTTTCCAGTGAACTTGGGAGGGCCCTCAAAGTTCTTGTTCTCGCACTGGTTGTTCATCTCCGTGCAATAGTCGCTCCAGACCTCACAGTTGGCGCCACCAGAAGGGGCGGCGGTCTTCCAGCAAACATCGGCCTGGTTCCAGCACTCCTTGGAAGCGGCCCAGCACTCGTCTTGGCCAGAGTACTTGGCCATGGGCTTGGCGCACCAGTTACCATTCTTGACGAGGCAGTCACCGGGGATGACGCCGTACTTCTGGGTTTGCTTGGTGCCAGTCTCCTCAGCGGTGGGAACCCAGACCTCGGGGCCGGGGATGGGGTACTCGCCGAGAGGCTTCTCGTAGATGTTGTAAGTGAGGCCGGGGGTGTCCTTGTTGACGTATCCAGGGATGCTGACTTCGTTCTTCTTAGGGACCTGAAGAGGAACGTTGGGGCCGTTCTCAATGAAGATCTGGGCACAGCCCTGGTAGAACTGGGGATCACCAGCGGGAGCATTGTGCAGAGCAAGCACCTCGGGGCGGACTAGGTAGTAGCCTGAGGGTAGGCCGGTAGGCAGGTCGACCGAAAGTAGACCGTTGTTGGCTCGGAGGCGGTCGGTACACCAAGTGCCCTCCTTAACATCATAACCGTCCTCCCAGATCTTGAACCATCCAGCACCGGCGGCAGAGTCGGTGAGGACGTTGTCAACCTTCTTGACGTAGACGGAACAGGGGCCCTTGTGGCCCTCGGCGATGGCTCCGGGTCGGTTGTAGGCGGGAGACTCACGGAAATGGAAGGTGAGCTGAGCACCGCCGGGGGCAGGGCAGATGAACTTGGCAGGCTTGTCACCATCTCGGCCTATTAGAGTCTTTGTCAGTTGCCGAATCCATGGTGTTTCCGCTGACACGTCCAATTGGGGTCTGTCAGTTGAACTTACCACAAGCCATGACATCTCCAGTAATGGGATAGATGGGACCATTGGCCGTAGCACCATCCTCGGGCTGACGAACACAAGTTCCGTCACCCTGGTTCTTGCCATCGACGTAAAAGGTAGTGAAGAGCGTATGAGCATTCGCAACAGAGGCGAGGCCCAGAACGGTAGAAAGGAACTTCATGGTGAAGGATTCAAAAGATGATGGAATTCAAGAAAGAATGAAAGAGGTAATGAGCAGAAATTCCAGTTTCTGCAAAGCCGCTTGGGCAGAAAGTTGTAGTTGTTGTTTTGCTGTAGGGAGCGTGTATGCCTTGGAAAGCGGCAAGAAAAGGAGTGACTGTGAAATCGGAAAGAAGATAAAGAATAGAAAGGGAAGGGAAAAAGAAACAATTTCTCAACACCAGATTGAGGAAGAATTGGTGAGTGACGAGAGAAGGGGAAGCCATCATAAAAGTCGGGGGACATGCTGCGTTGATATACCCTCATTTCGCGGGCTCACCAACATGGCCAAGACGGGTAGGACCTAATAAGCTCAGCTCAGTTCAGCTCAGACCATGGACAGGACAGGGTAGGCAAGCCCACAGATCAGATTTCCACAGACCTTCAAGCAACAACCTACATCCCTGGGCCATCGGTGACCGACGGCAAGCACATCGAGTTACACGCGCAGGGCCGCCTCTTGGTCAGCCCAAACGCCGCCACCACCTAAAACAGTGGCTTCGCCCCTAGATTCATCCTCCTCTCATTCCCCCAGCAGCACTACACACGGGAAAGAGTCCAAGACCCTGGACACTTGCCGGCCGGCTCCTACAAGCCGGAATCAAACGGAACAGCCGCCGAGGTGCGGGCTGGGGGGAACCTGGGGCTGGCTTGGGCCGTCGATGTGGCGTATCATCTTAGCAAGGAGGGCGAAGAGGAGACAAGCGCTGAGTGCCAAGATGCTCAAGATGAAACGAATAGGCAGAGTTGCAAGGTACCCGTGTGTGCGTGCACGAGCGCGTGCGTGTAATTTCTAGGTACCTGCGTCAAGCAAGCGCTGAGTGGGCGTTATTCCGCTGCGGGCTGCAGAAGGAAAGGCACGCACTCCGGAGCATTAATCAGGAGAGAGGGTGAGAAGAACATGCCTGACTCGGGCAATACATGATATCTCCTCTACTACAACCTCAATGCCATGGCAAGACATTTCTCGATAATGGCTGTTGGTTCCAACATAAACAACGATCAACACAACTCTCCGATACAACCAGAAACAAACACAGACGAAACACCGACAAGGATCATCCATGATCCACTACACAGAACCTCAAACCCCATCAAACATCCCGCCCGACGGTCCCGGCTAATACCTGCAGGGCCCTCCCCCTCCACCAAGCGTGTCGGCGGCGTCCAGTGGTGCGACTCTAAACATCCAGCTTAACTCAACCTGAGCGATCCTTTCAATCAATCCTATTCATCCTTTTTTGCTCAGCTCAAGGATGTCCTGTTCAGCCGCACATGACTCTGTATTCCTCTGTACACCTTCGTATCTGCACTGCTCTTGTCCTGGAAACCAAACAAGAGCATAATCATTCATCCTAACAACCCAACTCATACTCACCGTAATGCCGTAGCACTCACATTCGGATAAACAGTTTCAAACCCAGTACCTTATTTCCAGATAGTCGAATCACATCCCGCTCCATACCAAGACCTGAAGACAAGGATACCGTCGATCCTCCTCACCCAGTCTAATCTCACCAAGGGGGTCCAAACCTCCATCCTTTCATCCCCCTCAAGGGGTTAGGATTCCGACTAACAAGATGCGGAAGTAATCCCGCTGTCATCTCATCTTGCCTGCGTAGATCGTTCCTTGAAACCTGATCTTCGTGAGCCTGCCCATGAACTGATGTTACCTTTAGTTGTTTGCACTAGCATTTCTACTTGTTCCAACAACCTGGTGAGCAAACCTCAATTTACATGCGGACTACTGTTACAGCAGGGGTGCAACCTAAAGACTAGATCGCAATGGTGCCTCAAGGCGGGATAAGCTGGTTCTCATGCAACGCCTAACATAAGGGCACAATTACCCGAGGAACACGGCAGATATGAGAGAGCATAGCTTATCCGCAGGTAGTAAGATGCTTATTCTTCATTCCAAGCCCTCATGGATAGATAACCCTCATGTTGAGAGCGTAGGAGTGAATGGCTTAGCCTTTAGTAACTCACGGTGATTCTTGTTTAGCAACATCGACTTGGTCATGGTCACTGATAGAGAATAGTAGACCTCGCCATCGACCTATGTAGCATCCGTAGAATCACCAAAAAAAGCATCACGACCTTCTTTCGGCCCTTGGGTCCTCGCCCATCGGCGCTTCGGCAACCCTCACGCCGACCCGCGGTCAAGATCAACCGAGAGCCAATTGATCCATCCTCTTACCGCTGCTTCTGCACGGCACCCCATTCCTTACCTCCATGAGGCTCTGGGCGGCTATGCAAAGCAGAAAGACATCCGTGTTTCTTTTAATACGCCTCAATTGTTTTTACTGTTTCCTTTTCCATAAAGTTTCATGCCGTGTCTCATAACGTCATCCAAGGATATCATGAGTTGAAAGGGCAAGAGTGGAGATTTGATTCTGACTCGATGCGCGACCAATATGTATGACCTCTTCTCTCATGTCCATTGCACATATATAGACACAGGTGTTTTTTTCTCCCCGCGTACTTGGTCTTCATCATGCGCCTACATTACAGTCAAGCCCTCCGTCTTCCCCTTCCGTTCAGCCTCCGCAAAAGAGTTCCGTCTCTTGCGTTTGCCGCTTCCCTTATGGTACAATATGGTACATGCTAACTCCAGTTGTATGCTGGGGGTATCTTATTCGTTGATCTTGGCCAGGATCCTAGAGTCATGTTAGTCTGCTGCTAACCCTCATGCTCCAAGCACGGGCACTCACTCGCTGTCGCGGAAGAGTTGGTACTCCTCCTCGCCGGCCTTGACGGGAGAGCCGCCGAATTGGGGGATGAGGACGCGGTCACCGACGGCGACGCCCATGGGTAGTCGGTTACCCTTCTTGTCGAGGGCGCCGGGGCCGACGGCGAGGACCTTGGCCTCGTTGAGCTTCTCAACGCTGGACTCGGGGAGGAAGATGCCGCTGGCGGTCTTGGCCTCGGCCTTGATGCGCTGGACGAGGACACGGTCCAGGAGGGGAGCGAGGGCTCGGATGGACTTGATGGAGGTGGCCTGCAACATGACATGTTAGTCTTGGTTCGCCCTTCAGACACAGGGTCTCCTTCAATGGCTCCTTCATGCTTCAATTCTTGGTCCTCGACTCTTCAACCGGCTATCCAATTGCCTAGAACCGTCGTATGCCGAGGATTTCAGATTGAGGCACTCCAAGAGCCATCTTGTAAGAGCCCCTCCAGCACAGGCAACGCAATGCACGCACCATTGTGATTATGTGAGAAGGCGGTTAAGCGGTAGAACAGAGGAGAGTCGTAGAGTCGTAAACAAAGATGGAGTAAAGAGGGAGAAAGAGTCGGACTTGAGAGTTCAGCGGAGTTCAAATCGGAGTGGACCTCGTCTCTTCCAACAGCTTCCAGAAGAAGGTCAGCAATTTTTTCCCTCCAAGCTTCCCCTCGGCGCTTGATTTCCCCGGTTCCGAGACGAGACCCGGCAATACGTCTCCGGCAAACAGGACCTTTGCCATCACCGCCGCACGTGCCTTGATTGCCGAGTTGCCGAGTAAACGGATTGGGGTAGGTTGATTATCATGATGGAATGCAACACAAGGAACCAATCATTGAGACGATATTGTTATTCAACTGCTTCTTCCACATTTACCCAACTAGTTACTGTAATTGAAACCAAGTACCGCTTCCTGTATCCTGTTGCAACTAATACGCCGCACCTTTTGCCATTGCTTATCCAACTTCTATCTGTTGTCAATCATCATGCGCTGTCGAGTAATGCCACCTCCGTCCACATGCAAAATAACACGCTGCCCTGCTGTCCTCCAATTTATGCCCACCAGTCGCTCTCAGAAACGCCAAACCCTGTCAACATGTCCGTAAAAGCATGCAATACAATGTTTTATCTGTTATCCGTCCAGTCATTACTTCTTCTCCGGCTGCTGGTTAGCCGGCGGCTCCAAGATGTGGGTGTGATTATCGGCCGGTACCACCTCGCCGTGGTCAAACTGCTGGCAGATGACCGTGTCGGCAACCCACGGCTCTTGAAGGATCTCGTCCATTCGAGCCCGCTTTGCAGGGTCGAGCTCGAGCATCCTGCTGACGATATGTCGACTTTCTCTCGGGAGTAGCCGCAAAATGCGCCACGGGCCTCGGATCACCTCCTTCTTGTCGGCAGGTGCCTTGGAATCACCTGTAGACCCCGATGGTTGCGCGCTCGTCTCCTCCTTTCGCTCATGGTGAGACTTTCGCTTCACTTCATCCTCGGCCAAGAAGTCCCGCGCCGGGGTGGTGGTCAAGTCATTCGTTGACTTTGAGGGCACGATCAGCTTCTTCGGATCATGCCCAGGAGTTGGATCCGCTGCAAACAGCTTGAAGGAATTATCCGTCATACGCGGCAACTTCCAAGGGAATCGGCGCAGAGTCATGCAGCAGAAGATGATGGCCAATGACCAAATATCCACGGCCACAGCATCGTACTCCTTGGAGTCGTAAACCTCGGGGGCAAGGTAAGGATCAGAACCAACAATACCTAAAAACAATTAGCGCCTGGTTTTGATATCAAAGTCCAAATAGAAATCAAACTTACCCTTCGCGGGTACCGTGTCAGTCTCGAAGGGGTACTTGAAGACATGGGCACTACCAAAGTCGATAATCTTCATGATGCCCTTGCTGCTGACAACCACATTGTCCAGTTTGAGGTCGCGGTGAGCGAGGCCCACGCTGTGCAGATATGTCACGCCATTGAGGATCTGCAGGAAGCAGCACGTTATCTCTTCCCGAGACATCCGACCGGTCATAACGATCGCAAACAGATCGAACGGTGCGTACTCCATGACTTCGTACCACCTGCCCTTTTCCTGCAAGATATCCAACGTCTCGATGATGTTGCCATGGTGGAGAGTCGATCCAACACAAAACTCGGCCGTGACCTTTTTGTTGTACTCCTTTTCGGTTTCGTATGTGTGCCTTGCGCGGAATTCCTTGACAGCAAACACGGTACCATCGTCCTTGCGCTTCATCAACCGTACCGAACCGCCGGCACCAGATCCCAGAAACTTGCCGAGCTTGCCGTATTTGGAAGACAACCCATGATCGTCTCCAAAAGGCAACTGCTGAGTGGACCTGGAAGCCAGGGGCGACTTTCCAAGCTTGATCGATGGCGCTGGGGAAGAGTCCCTCTTTTTGTGATGATGGCCTGACTTCCGGAAGAAGCGCTTCAAATCTGCCATAGAGCCATGACCTGGGTGGACGATACCAGTGGCGGCGCTATCGTTGTGTGAAAGGTCCTCGGTGCTGTTCTTGGCACTCCCAAAAATTGACGAAGCACGCTTCTCGTTCACGTTTGACCTAGATCCATGGGGCGAGCTGTGTTTCTTCTTCCTAGAAAAGATAAACCTGGGGTCGATTGAGTTTTTGGTCGCATGTGGCGCGGGTGCGGGCCGGCGGTTCTTTGCATAAGGGTCGTTGGCATCGCCACCAGGGGTGATTGGTTTGGAGTAGAAGTTTGATGCTGAGCTTCGAGAAGGGCTGGATTCTCTGGAAACAGGCACAGACCCGGGACCAACACCAAACATGCCCCGACGGTGGGACTTGTGCTGCTCCTCGGCTGATGAAGCTCTACGAACCGCATGATCCGAGGTGGCTCGGTGTGTAGAAGGTCTCCTGTCAGGAGCTGGCGTGGGCTTTTCGTGCGAAGACGATGGCTGGGGGGTGATGATCGGGGGTTCGTTCGCTGCCTGCCCTTCCCTGGGCTTCCGTTCGGTACTAGCTTGGCCGGATCCTGCGGGAGTGAGGGGAGGAGACGCCAATGCAGAAAGTCGTGGGCTGCTGTGTGTGGATTGGAAGTTGGCCGAGGTAGGGGTGGGCAGTCTTGTGGACTGACCCGATTCATCTTCATGAGACGGGACCTGCGATGACATCAGTTAGCGTCAGTAGCAAAACCTTGAGCTGGGGTAGGGGAGCTGGGGCTCTGCTGCAGGCTCAAACACTCAACGGCGAAGGGACGCCGGCGGAGCAATCGGCTATCATTTGAGCCAACGCCGCATGCGGAGACTCGGGCAAGCGCAACTTCAAAGCAAAAGAGGGGCTGAAAGCACATACTCTTGACGGTGGAAGAGAGAAGGGCTCGAATTGACAGCTTGTCAGACGAACTTCCTGAAGAGGTCGGCCGTGGAGTGACTTGGTGAAAGCTTTGAGTTGGTCGGCGGTGACCTCTGTGAAGGAGCTCGACGGGGCCTCCTCGTCTGGGCACGATGACGACTTCTCGGGAGCGGCGGGTTCGGTAGGTGAGATCTCCTGGACGGCAGCAGAGAAGCGGACGCCAGGAGAATCTTCGGCCGCCTTTTCCTGGGTGACCGCTGGCTCTTCAGGTTTCTGGGAGGGCTCTGGAGCTTGAGAGAAAGCCATGTCAGCGATTGTGATGTCTAGAGGTTCTGGCGATGAAGATGGGCGCGCAGAGCAGCAGATCAAGGTGGGGCAGCTCAGAGATTCGGCTGAACCGGAAGATATTGACTTACCAGAAAGGTCCTGGGAGCGAGGACGCTCACCAGGAGGAGTAGGAGATGCCATGGGATGTGGATAGATACTGGCGATGGAGGTTGATCCAAAGGCAGGGGAAGAAAACGAAGGAAGCAAATTTGGGGAGGGTTGAAAGAGGAACCGAGTCCAGAGCAAAGAGTTGCGACGGCGATGATAAAAGAGGACGGCCGGCCGAGTTGGTTGGTGGGGCTCTCGTGGGCTCCTCCCACTTTGACTTGGCTGCCTTTCCACTTCTCTCCTCCCACCTTTTCGGTTCTCTCTCTCTCCCTTTGGTGTCTTGCTGGGAACCTAGGAAGCTAGCCCGCGTTCGCACGTACCAACGGTGACTTCTGCGGGTGCTAGAAGCAGGCTAGAGGCGCGCTAGGGGTGTCTCTGGGCAGCTGACGACCGAGAATTGGTCGTCCAAGATGGCGAAAATTAACGTCCAGGGGAGAAAGAAAGGAAACAAAAGGGTTACTCGGGTTTATGTTGGAAGACTTCTCTCGGGTAGCACAATAAGTGAGAGCCCAACAAGCAGGGTCGTTGTGGCACGGTTGTTCAGTTCTCAGCTGCAAATGGCCAATTTACTCTGGCAAGTATTGGGTACCCAGGCCGTGAGGGCCTCGTCCTGCGGCCTTATTCGAGCTTGGGACATGGCCCTGGCGTATCACAAACCAGGGCTCCTGGTACAAAATTTTCGTCTGTAGGTATTTGATGCGTGAACGATGGAGGTTATCATGCAGTCATTCATCTCATTGAGTTTCAGAGCAACTGCAGGGCCCTGGAAGATCTGACTGTTTCTTCATCATGCTCGTCTCGTATCGTTTAAGCCTACTGTTGGCTGTGCCGTAACACAATGGATCTCATGTAAGGGCGCACGACTACTGCAAAAGAGACCAACGCTCTCCGCCCTCTTACTCAGATCTGCGAATATGTCCGGCTAGCTTTGTCGGCTTGGCCGGTTCGGGTCGTCGCGGTATGTGGTCCTCGGCTTGTTTGTCATGAGAGAAGCGCCTTGGCATCACGTTTTCAAGGGGTTCAATAGTTAAGGATATCTAGGCACCTCTCCTGAAGATATATAAGTATCGAAATGAGAGACTCTCCTTGTCTCTCCTGCTCACAGCCTTTCCCTGTCAGCAGATTCCGCTGCTGGCCAAGCTTAAGCCACGGATCTGTTCCGAGCGTGTCAGAGTCACAACATGAGACGGGGGCCGTGACAGCAGTCACCCGCCCACGGAAGCGAAAGAAGAAATTTTTTTTCAGGCCGTGAAGCTTGCGGTCCGTTCGCAGCAAGGCCGGCCCGCGGTGGCGGAGCTCTCGGGCTGCCACCCGGCGTGAATGACACACAACGGCCAAGGGACAATGAAACCCTCATTCACTTAAAAAACCCTTCACTGTCATGACTGTTTCGAGGTGGGCGGTTAAAAAGAATGACGCCAACGCCCCCGCCGCTTATTGTGACTCTGTTCTTATCTTTCCAGTCGGGTGTAAGCTGAATGCCTTCCTCCCTGTGCACTGCACTGTAACCAGAACACGACTCCTTCGTGGGGGCTTACACGTGGCAAGCAAACAATCAAAATGCAGGTTTTTTTTCTTTCTTTGGTGGTGGCCAAAATGGAAGCCTTCTAGACTGGATCCATGGAACCACAAGGCTGTTCCAAGTCTCTCTGCCAAATGGATATTCCCGGCCAGGGACTAGCTCCGGGGGTTGTGTGCCCAGCTGCCGATCCAAGTACCAGGTACCTTGCAAATTGATTTGGTTCCATCCATGGATTCATCGTTGCAATGAGCGTCCATCTCAACTCGCTCCATCTCTCTGCCTAGTGGGCCATTCATTGTTCACTTGATGACCCTTGCTTCTATTTCAGTCAAGCTTTTTCTATTCTAGATCTGTGCCCAACATTTCTTTTTACACATGTTGGTGCCCCAAAGATGACCCGATATGGTAATGGCTATCGTAATCTGGTAGTTACCGAGCCCAAGGCACGAGATTCAGGAACCAGGCGATCCGATCCACAAGATCCATGAGCTCAGTGGACAAAGCCACAAATTGAGGTTGCTATTATACAGTATCTGATATGAACGTGGCTTCATCGTCATCCGGATACGAGTGCCTCTGCATGCCACGCGTATAGTGGATCAAGGGCACGTAATAAGGCCAAAGTTTCTAAATATCGGATTCACATGAACTCATCGATCGGCCGTAATCATGTGATATGACTCGATACTCATCGACCGAGCCCGAATGCTGAATCCAATGGCGCTAACTGGCTTGCCCTCCTTCGTGATGTCAACATAGCTCTCGGTGCCATAGTCCGACTGTTCCTTTGACATCAATAGAGCTCGGAACAACACCGATATGTGATAATCAGCTTCGCTGATAACTCCAATCTCTTGAGAACTTATGATCAATGCAATCGTACAATTCATTTGTAGTTGGTGACCTCTCCCTATTCATAATATGTTGTACAGGTTCGATATCTGACCGGAGATCATTTATACACACCACATGTCTGTGGCTCTCATCATTCCTTCAATCCAACGAGTCATCCCTCAAGGCACGACATTGATGCCTATCGACTTTGCCTGGTAGATGATTGACCTGCAAAGTCCCTCCAAGGACAAACCAGAGAGTCGTAGCTCAGTCTGCTTGATCTTGGCAATTTCGTAAACGTGCTTCAGGCTGATGCTTCCAACCGTTTCGTGACCAGGGTTGCTGGCACCCTTTCGGCTACCCTTCTTGGTGGGTGCATCAGCGGCGTTGAGGAGCAACCACGATGTGTGCGGTGTTCGGACGTCAAAGGTGAATGATCGGTCGGGGCGGACGACGACTCGGCAGGGCATTGGTGTACCGGTAGTGATGTGCGCGGTTCGGGCGTTGAACTCCTGTACCACGGTGAGAAATTGTCCCTCGGCTTCATGTAATCAATGGCCTCCTGCGCCTCTTTGTGTGTTCCTGACCTTGCAAAAGTCCATCGACTTGACACCCTTGGAACCCAGCGCAGGACCGACGGGAGGACTAGGACTGGCCTGTCCGGCCCCCACGATCAGCTTGACAATCTGATCAACACCTCCGGCGGCTCGACCCTTGGACATGATGGCTGCTGTGTTGAATTCGGCGGGATCTTGCGACTCGACGCTTCGAGGTTTGGTGGTGTTTTGCGAGCTGGAGAATTTCGAGAGTCGCTGGCTCAGCTAGCGTCCTGATTGGCTCACGGTAGGGGGGTCTTCCCATCCCCCACATGGAACCAAATGGCCCCACTTGTCTCTGCGTCTCTTGCATCTGGGCAGCTCCAGAAAAAAAAACTTGGGAATCGCATCTTGGGAAACTCACCCATCTTTTCTTCAACCCCATTCTCGCAATTATACGGCCACCATGCCCTCTACTCACAAGAAGGAGAAGCCGTGGGATACGGACGACATTGACAAGTGGAAGGTCGATGTCTTTACCCCAAAGGACAATGCCGGAGGCACTTTTGCTGAAGAGTCTTCGTTCGCGACCCTCTTCCCCAAATACCGAGAAGTCTACCTGAAGGAGGCCTGGCCTCTCGTCACCAAGGCGCTCGAGAAAACTGGCATCGCCTGCACCCTGGATTTGGTCGAGGGTTCCATGACCGTCAAGACTACCCGAAAAACATTTGATCCCGCCGCCATCCTCAACGCACGCGACCTCATCAAGCTCCTTGCTCGAAGTGTCCCCGCGCCACAAGCCATCAAGATCCTCGACGATGGCGTCGCCTGCGATATCATCAAGATTCGCAGTCTCGTCCGGAATAAGGAGAGATTTGTCAAGCGACGACAAAGAATACTTGGACCTAACGGTTCGACCCTCAAGGCCCTCGAGCTGCTCACGGAGACATACATCCTGGTCCACGGCAACACGGTGTCTGCCATGGGCCCCTACAAGGGCTTGAAGGAGATGCGGAGAGTGGTGGAGGACTGCATGGCCAACATCCACCCTATCTACCACATCAAGGAGCTCATGATCAAGCGCGAGCTGGCAAAGGACCCTGAGCTGGCCAACGAGAGCTGGGACCGCTTCCTCCCCAACTTCAAGAAGAAGACGCTCAGCCGACGACGTGTGCCTCTCAAGGTCACCGACAAGACCAAGAAGACCTACACGCCGTTCCCCCCAGCCCCCGAGAAGAGCAAAGTCGACATGCAGATCGAGTCGGGCGAGTACTTCCTGGGCAAGCAGGGCAAGGAGCGCGCTGCGCAGGAGGAGCGCAAGGAGAAGCAGAAGCAGCGAAAGGAGGACAAGGCCAAGGAGCGCGAGGCCGAATTTGTCCCACCGGAAGAGGGAGGCCGACCCAAGAAGAAGCGCAAGAAGTCGGACGAGTAAACAGGGGCACTTGGTTCTGCATGCTACATGGGTGGGCAACTGGTGTGAGTTGCTGGCCCATCACACAGGGGCTCTCGAGGTGTATGATACCCTGAAAATGACTCGGCGTTTTTTCATGTCTCTAGGTAGTTAAGGATTCATAGTTGGGGAAAATGTGTATTCAGCTTCTTGTCATATTTGTTCGATCATTCGTCCTTTACAGCTTTGAGGGTGACTCGCTCCCAGAATCCCATTCAATCACCAACTTGCCAAACTGCTTGCCTTCATCCATATCCACAAACAATCCTTCAATACCTTCGAGGTTATCCAACCCCTTGACTATCCGACTGACGACGGGACGGATCTTTTTCTCTTCCACAAAGGCCATCATCTCACGGAACTCCTTCCGGGAACCCATCGTCGATCCCTTGAGCTCAATGTTCTGCAGCACCGCCGACATGAGCCAGTCCATCTTGGGCGACACGGTCATGCCGTACTGAACAATGACTCCGCCGGCCTTGAGCAGTCGCACCGTCTTTGCCACGATATCACCGCCCGCCCCGTCAATGACAGCATCCAAGTATGGCCTGTCAGCTGGGAGGAGTGCCTGGAGCTCCTTGTCCCACCCCTCGTGCTTATAGTTGACTCCGCCGCGTGCTCCCATCTCCTTGGCCTTTGCAAGCTTGGCTTCATTGCCTGAGGTGACGTAAACGTTGCAGCCAAAGGCCGCAGCAAACTGAAGAACCACCAGAGCGACGCCACCGCCAATTCCCGTGAGAAGAATGTTTGCGCCGGGGAATGCAGCGTTGCTCTTTGTGACGAGGGCCCTCCAGCCAGTGAGGCCAACAACTGGCAGAGAGGCGCCCTCGGCGGGGGTGAGATGTTCAGGTGCAAGCACGACTTCATCCTCTGGAACAGTGATATAGTCTTGTGCAGTACCGACGTCGGTAATTCTGGATCCACCGGTCACAGCGAACTTGCGACTGTCCTCGGGGCCAGCAGGGTCAGAGTTCCAGCCGCGCATAGGCGTGAGGATGACAGGCTTGTTGAGGAGCTCCTTGCGAGTGACATTGGGTCCAAGGGCCACAACGGTTCCATAGCCATCGGCCAGGAGTGGGTTGGTGAAGGAGATGGCAGGATAGAGATGACGTCGAATAAAGAGGTCACGATGGTTGAGAGCTGCGGCTGACAGGCGAACTAGGACCTCATTTGCGCCCGGGGTTGGCTTAGGGACTTGTACAACTTGAATACTGAGGGCGAAGGTTAGCAAATGGATGATAACTTGATGAATTGATAACTTGCGGATAGTAGACCTTTCCAGGCTTGGCGCCTTCGATATGCTTGAGGGTGAGAGCTCGAGGCATTGTGATGTCACTGCAGATGTTGTGACCTGGAATTGGAATTGGATAAAGCGGGGGATAGCAAGTTGAAGTTGTGCATTAGAATGATATGATTCAGCTCAAATAGGGAGGCAAATATAGATATATAGATGTATCTTTGGTGTCTTTACTAATCCAGTCAGTTCGGTGAGGAGGAGACATGTTCGAGAGCCGACCAAGCGGCCCCGCTACCGCGCCGCGGACCGAACCTCGGCAGTGTCTTGCATCGATACCGGGCGAACTCCCCAGATGATGCACATGTTTAACGACTAGTGATGATCCTACAGTAGTGGCTATGGTGAACCTATTATTAATACATCAAGGCATTTTCCTTCGCCCATGCTGAATATTCACATTACTGTGTTTCTGCACTCTTAAGTCAGATTGCGACGAGCCATCTGATTTACGGTCACTCAATTTTCACTTTGCTGCAGCTGGGTAGTTAGTAGGACGAGAATGTACCTACCTACCTAGATAGTAGATAATCCAGCATATCCTTCTCGCGGTTTGTTTACTTAATCATATGTCTATGGATAATACTCACTTAAACTTATAAACATGCGGCTGGAGGTGCAAAGTATAATCTTAGCTTCTTTTCAAGACCCTAACTTTATGATGATTATTTATATAAAAGTACTAAAATGATGTCATAAGAAGAAGTAATAGTTTACTCTCTATTCTTAGTATCCTTCCCTTCTTACTATATCCTTTTAGCTATCCTTAGGAGAGGATAAGCTAATGGCCCATATTTATCTACCTGAAGAGACGGGTTCCCGCCTTGTATGAGTTGGCAACGGCTAGTTGAGCATGAATAATCAAGGATGATGAGACAGACAGAAAGACATGAAACTTGTGAGAATCAGGCAGCGAATGAGGACGGACATCGACTCTGTCACAACTTGTCCTAGGTAATGAAAGGGACAAGCGCAACGTGTGGCGAAAAGGACGACGACAAAGTGTGGCTGAGAGGCGATGGACGAAGTTGTCTGATGACAACCACGATGACGTCGAGGTGCAAGGGGTTAGAGAGAGTGTGAAAAAATCTGGCAAAAAAAAAAAGTCCCCTTGCTTGGGGAAATTATAGGGACGATCCGGGTTTGTGCAACGGCCTTGCAAAGGGAGGGACGCCACAACGCTCAGAGTGCTTCAGGGGTGGTGCTGTGGTATGCATCCATCAGCTTGATACAGCGCGGTTCTATGGAGGGATGGGCTGGATTTGAGGTATCCGGTTGACGGGTAGGGAGTAGGGTTGAAGTGTTTGAGAGGATAGGTATCTAATTAGATAGAGGACAGATGTAACAGTGATATGATGCTCGAGTCGAAGATGGACGGACATTTCGTCATATTTCACAGATCCAAGTTGGTTAATCAACCGATCTTCGACCACCCTACCCATGCCTGACAGTTGACGGACGGACGGACAGCATGCCCGTCTGTCTGTCCGTCCGTCCATCTGTCGGTCTGTCTGATACTGATCAAAGTCGAAGATTATTCTTGTCAGGCTCCCATATTCGAAAGACACCCATGTCTGTCGTTGATTGACCAGCTGGCAATTGGGCCTCTCCCCACTGAGACAATGGACCCCAGGCGGAGAGCGCTGTGACGGCACCTCGGCCCCTGTAGAAACGCACTAGCCCGCTGCGCAGGTGCCCTGCCTGCCTATACCAGGTGAGTAGGTTGTCACCTGCCGGTGCTGCACAAGCCTGGAAGGCAGCCGCCGCCTACCAAAGGCAAAGAAAGGCTAGAGTTTAGGTAACCTTGTCCGCCCGCCAAACTCGCTCTGCCTGGATCCATCTTCAACCTTCAAACCCTCGACTCGACGAGCGCCCCCGATTCCCTCAACTCCCTCTCCGCCCTCCCGACCTCCTCCGTCCGCCGTCGTCGCCCGTCCTTCTCGATCGCATAGCCTGCTGCTCTGCTCTTTCGCCGCCATCGGCCTCGTCTTTCATCATGTCGAATAATCGCAACTACGATTTCCTGGTACGATACACCTCTACCTGTCCACGTTCCCTCACCCCCACCGCCCGCAAGCCCGCTCAACTACCCCCTGCGTCCCTGGCATTTTGTCTCGAACCAACCCCCAGATGGGCCATGTGAATTTGCAGGGCCGAAATGTTGCCCTTCGCGATCGCCGCTCAGTGCCCGCGATGGTGTTGAGAATCACTCCCGCTGACCATGTTCTGTCTCTTCCTCCACCGTATAGATCAAGGCTCCCTGATAGGCGACTCCGGCGTCGGCAAGTCGTGCTGTCTGCTGCGCTTCAGCGAAGACTCATTCACCCCGTCCTTTATCACCACTATCGGCATCGACTTCAAGATCAGGACCATTGAGCTCGATGGAAAGCGCGTCAAGCTGCAGATCTGGGATACCGCTGGCCAGGATCTTACCGCTACTACCGGGTGGTCCCTCACGACGATGGCGCTCATTCACCACGAGTCCGTCTCCTCTTCTCATCCCGCCGCCCTCGTGGCCTCCATCCGCCGCCGGTCAAGCCCCGCCACCCCACGCACCATGCTGACTGACATTGCAGACATCCGTACCTGGTTCCAGAACGTCGAGCAACACCGAGAGGGCGTCAACAAGATTCTGATTGGTGTGCGCGACTGGGAGGAGAAACGCGTCTCTACTGAGCAGGGCCAGGCCTCGCCGACGAGCTCGGCATCCCTTCCTCGAGGTCTCGGCCAAGAGCAAATCACAAAAGCAAAAAGCTTTCTCAGAGCCGCTCGATATCAAGACGACGACTCATCGACAACTCAAGAAGACCAACCTCGGCAAGCGGTGTCAAAGTTGGACAAGACCCGAGGAGCAAGTGTTGCTGTTGCTTAAAACTTTTATCTGTCTTTTTCTTTATGTTAACTTGGCACGCCGTGGAGCGGGTCGGTGTGCCTGTGCTGTGCTGCGATGCGATGCGATGCGAGTTGGAGAGTGAGTTCACCAAGAGAGTGGGAAGCGAACTTGGGCATGGGAGGAAAGGCAACCGAAAGAGAGGAGGAACAGATGGATGATGGCTGGCTGGCTGGCTGTGAGCTGAGTTGAACAGGGCGGCAATTTCAGTCATCATGAAAGAGGAGATGCGACTACACTATGCGCGAGGTTTTGGTCATGTCCCATTCTCCCCCTGACCGACCTTCTACCCCATCTTAGAGAGCAAATCCGGTCTGGAGTTTCGGTTTTTTGATCTGGGTCTAATATACATTGCTTTCGTTACGTGTCTGGTCTGTTCGTGGTTGCGCTTGGATCGAGAGGCTGCTTTATCATTGTTCACGAGAGGGCATTGTAGAGGGATGCATCGGCGAGAGGGCTGGCGGATGGCACAAAGTCAGATGACATTAGGGAGTGATGTACCATGGCTGATTCATTCTGATACTGTATCCCTTTCTATCATGTTCAATCGCAAAAATCAATATATGATGCCGTCACTCGTTCTGCTCCCGCTGGTTCAGCTCCGAAAACCGCCAGGCGACCTCAGAGTCTCTACAGAGTAGGACAAAGCGAGTATTAAGCTTGAGGCGAAAGTTAATGTCTTCTAGGGCCACTCGCATGCCGAACTTGTCGAGTAAGGCGTGGTCCTCGAGGGTGCGGGAGAGCGAGTAGACGGAGCTGACGTTCCATGGATAGTTGCGCTCGGCGCCATCCATTCTAATCAGCCTGTTGAGTCCCGAGCCCGATAGGAGCGGGTGTCGCAGCTGCAGCAGAACAGCGGCGGGCGGGAGTTTGTAGCCGGAGCGGCGGACGAGGAAGTCCATGAGGTGCTGCCACGGCCATTTGCCCTTAGAGCGGGACAGTTTGGAGGAGATGGTTCCCGGGTACGAACCCGGGACGAGGGAGAACTTCTCGAGCTCGGCCTCGAACTCTCCGTCGCCTCGCAGCTCGGGCGGGACCTCAGAGGTCCAGAGGCCGGTGGTGCAGTGTAGCTTTATCCGAGCGAGACGGAGGAGACGGTCGAGCGTGGCCTGGTAAAGCTCGGCGGCGGAGCTCGATCCGAACGAGATGCGGTAGGTGCCGATGGGGTCGAGCGTGAACGGGTCACGCTCCTGCTGGACTGTTGATCTCAAAGTTAGCTTCTGGCGAATTGTACTGGTTGGAAGGATACGCACCCTCCTTGATGAGGTTCCTCCAGCTGGCGAGATCCTTGGCGTTTAGACGCAAAAAGTCGCTCGCTACCAGCGACGTCGGCAGACCTTCGACAATAAGCATGCGAGCAGCCTGGTTGTTGCGCTTCCAAAACTCTTTCTTGGCCTCTTGATGGCTCGCCTCCTCAAGAGGATCAAGCGCGGGCCCGGGGGCCTCGGTGATGTTCCTCCACTTGGAAAACTCGTCCTTGGGACTGAGCTCGACCTTTGGAATCCCGAGTTCATCCTCGGGTTCTCTGTCGTTGCTGCTGTCCGGGGCCTTCCTCCCGGGCACCATCCACCGGGGATCTTTAGGGTTGCGGACCGACGAGATGGATCTGGCGCCGAGGGCGGCCGCGCTGGGGAGCCATCGGGGACGGATCATCCGGGCGGAGGCGTGTAGGCAAACATGGGATGCCCCTGGGGAGAGGGATTGAGTGAGGTTGGAGGACTAAGCTCGAAATGCTGAGGTCGAGGTTTGGGAGGATTAGACATGTTTTGCGCCGGGGCTCAAAAAGGTTTAGTGGAGCCTCGGAGGTGGGACGTATCATGGCAGGACTCATGATGAGAGAAGGATGGCTGTTGTTGACATCTTTGATCCTTTATCGGTTCATTACACTCAGGATTAGCGATGAATGATCAATTTGGTGAATTGCATAAAAATTCTTCCATATCTTTGCAGAAAGGCTGCAGCTGGAGCATTATTCTGCTTGATCTATCACACGAGATGATAGTCTGCAAGGACGGTCGTGAGATATGAGTCTTGTCTAAACCCCTCACTAAACAGCAAAAAATAGCGAAATAGACGTCGAAATTTAATCATGAGCATAGTCACAATATCTGTCTATATTCTTTATGTGACCCCTATGTTTTTAGGACTTAGCAAAGTATTAGAGCAGGATAATCAAAGGTTGTGTCAATTTTTTCATCCATGGTCAGGCTCCCGCACTAGTTTGCAATTCTTGCCTTGTGTGTTGCATCCAAACTTTTACACTGACCAACTACAACGAGGGCCAATAGAGGTTGAACCAGGGATTGACTTTTCACCTCATCCCATTCTGTTTTCTTTCTCTTTTCTCGTCCTCTTCTGATAGACTTCACTCTTCAACATGCTCGCAAAGAGCATCGACGCCAAGGTGCGGCCTCTGGCCAACACCAGCCTCGAGAAGTCGAGCCTCATCGGCGCCGCACGCATCTACGTGAGCAAGGATACGATGCTCTCGCTCAACGGAAACCTCGAGAGCGGAAAACACTGCATAGTCACGAGACTTGACAATCCCCGCGAGGCAAAGGAGGATGGTTCCAGGGAGGAGCTCCAGCGGGAGGCGTCGTTGTGGATTCTGCCAGAGAAGAACTTGAGCCCCAACGTCGTGATGATGACCAGGGCTTTTCAGGATGCGACGGGGTTCAAGATTGGCGACCCTGTGCGCATCGCCCTCGCGGGGACGACGCCTGATGCAGAGGAGATTGTTGTTCAGGATGCTACTGAGAAGACTGAGAAGACGGCCAACGATATTGCAAGTATGCAGAAGCATGAAAAAGAGGCCCGGTATCCTCCTTCCTGGGAGGCATCTCTCGCTTGTGCTCTGGGTAAGTTAACTATAAAACAGACTATAGAGCAAATACTAATGTGATATCCAGCTCGTGCAGATCAAGTCTATCCCGGCATGGTCCTGGAAGCAATTCTTTCCAGCAAGTATCGACGGGCTTTCAAGGTCATATCCGTCAACTCTCAAACCAACAGCCTGGCCCGTTTCAACAATGCCTCATCAGCAATCCGTATTTCCGACGAAAACGAGCCAGAAGCTGAAGTCAACGGCCAGGCAGGTGGTGATCTGATCGTGACGGGAGTTCCTGGAATGGGAGCCCAGGTCGAGGTCCTCAACACCTTCCTCGATGCCTTTACAAGACCATTCTACTTCAAGGGCGAGCAAAAGTCGTGTGGATTTGTTATCCACGGCGGTCAAGGTACCGGCAAGACCTTCTTCCTGGAACGTGTGGCGGCGACGAAATGGGGCAGGGTTCATTGGATCAAGCCATCGGAAAAGATTGCTGCCATCAGAGAGACTTTCAAGCTGGCCCAGAGCCAACAACCAAGCATGATCCTCATCGATGACTTTGAGGCCCTGATTAACAAGGATCGGTCTAATCGAGACACGGTCATTGATACTATCGCCGAGGAGCTGGACCAACTCTCTGCCATTGCATCATCAAGCACCGCCATGCCTCAGGTCGTGGTGGTCGCAACATGCACCGATTATCTTACAGATATCCCGGCCAAGCTCCAAAAGACCCGTCGTTTCAGTGGAAACGTCGCTCTCCCTATTCCCAGAACTTCTGAACGACTCGAGATCTTGAACCACTTCAACCCCCCTGTCAGACCCGAAGAGAAGCAAAGTCTCCTGCTGGAGTTGGCCCAACGAACTCATGCCTACAGCCCCCAGGACCTGGACAAGCTTGTTTCGAACGCTATACAAGGTGCTGCCCGTCGACTTCGGAAATCAGGCGCCGATCCTTCGGCCGAGCAGGAATATTTCCTTGAGCAGACGGATCTGGAACAGGCAAGACAGGCGACTCGACCTACCGCCATGCGCGACATCAATCTCAACCCTCCAACCATTCACTGGCAAGATGTCGGTGGCCAAGATATCCTGAAGAAGGCGCTGAACCGCATGATCAGATATACCAAGGTAAGTTCCCCGCGAGCCCCTGAAAATAATATCACTGACGCCTGTTTAGCATCCCGAGCGTTCTCTCCGTCCTCCACCAAAGGGTCTCCTTCTATATGGTCCTCCAGGTTGTTCCAAGACCCTCTCAGCACAGGCTGCCGCTACCGAGTCTGGCTTCAACTTTTTTGCCATCAAGGGTGCCGAGCTCCTAAACATGTATGTCGGCGAGACTGAACGTGCAGTCCGCACTCTCTTCGAGCGTGCCCGCAACGCCTCTCCGTCCATCATCTTCTTTGATGAGATCGACTCCATCGGTGGGTCACGTACTGGTGGCTCAGGAACTCGCAGCACAGGCGGGTTCAACATCCTCACCACCCTCCTTACTGAAATGGACGGCTTCGAGGCTCTCTCGGGAGTTCTTGTGCTCGCAGCCACCAACCGTCCCGAGGCCATGGACCCTGCTCTGATGCGTCCTGGCCGTTTCGATCAGGTGCTCTACGTTGGACCCCCAGATGCATCTGCTCGCGAGGCCATCTTCAACGTGCACCTCCGCGGTCTTCCTCTTGCCCCTGATGTCGACATCTCGGACCTTTCGGCTCGTTCAGAAGGCTACTCTGGTGCCGAGATCAAGTCCATCTGTGATGGAACGTACATGCTGGTGCAGGAACGCTTTGATGATGACGAGACGAACAAGCTTGAGCTGAGCATGTCGGACTTGGTGACGGTGCTAGAGAGGACGCCGCGCAACATTACGAAGCTGATGATTGACGGGTATGAGACGTGGTCGAAACAGTTCAAGAAGGTCTAGAGTGATTGTTAACTCACATGTTTCCTTTGTCAACGATGCATGACGATATCGTCTAGGGCTAGATAACGGCATGATGGTACAGAGTAGATGCTTAGATGGACATAGCAGGTCATAGATAAAAGTTTGATTTCATCTACGGGTCTTTGTTTTCATTCCATCATCACGAGAGACCTCGTCCTTTCCTTCAGACTCCGGCTCACCCTCTCGTTTTTCAGAGAGACCATCCATAGTCATATATGTTATGATACACAGCCAGTCACCTTTCCTCACATCGGCCGCTCGTCAATTGGCAGACCGCCGCTCATCTAGAGCCCCCTTCCCCCCCTTTCGCGATCCTGCCAATCTCATCAACCGAAAGATCCCATTTCGTTTCCCTCCCACGCCATGCCATGCCATGCCGCCGCTTCTCGACGACTCTATCACCTAGAAGAAGGCCGAGTCTCGGCCCAGACGGAGAGCCCCATTAGACCAGACCAAGAGTTGCCAGTCCCCAAGCGCACCTCAGCAAGAAGCCGCTGGGAGACGAGAGCAAATCATACGAAACCAAGAGTATAGTGACGAGGAGCCACAAGGAGAATTCAAACACAACGCCAGTCTCCTCCACATAGACCATCCCTGAACCAGCCATCCTTGCCAAATGTAATTTGTGAGGGAACGAGTCCTCCGAGCCCACGTCCCCCCCGTTCCCTGGTAAACCAAAACAGACCGAATACCCGTACGCCATCGCCGAAAGAAGGGCATAATGAATTTTTCACGAGTCCTCGTTGGATCCCGGGCCGCTGCCTGTCCGTAGAGCCGAGGACAAGCTGATGGCGATCTTCTTCGGGCCATTACCACTGGTAGGACCAGCGTTGAAGCTCTTGCGTCTGCGGAGGACGCCGTGAGATGTTCCGGAGCCGCTACCAACAGAGCCACTGCTGTTGCGTCGTTTGTTGTGCAGAAGCTTCCCGAGCTCATCTTCATCCTCGTCCTCTTCGCGTCGTCGCTTTTCTGAAAGTCGTTCCAGCGGTGGTACAACTCCGAGGCTCGAGTCGATTGGTGACCCCACGGCGTCCGATGCCACATCGCTTTGACTTTCTGACGCTTGGGGATCAATATTTTCATCCGTCTCTTCATCAGATGCGTAATCCACGAGAGGTTTCGATGCGGTAGACCCGTTGGTCGAAGGCGCCTTCTCTGGGTCCTTGTTCTGTGAATCCTCCTCTTCCTCGGGGTCCGATGTTGCCCAGTACTCTTCCTGCTCCTGCTCGACATTGATCTGTTCCATCAATCTCGTCGGCTGTGGTCTCCTGCCTATCTCATCCTCACCCTCTAGGAAGTAATCCATGTTTGATGTATATCCTTGAGTTTGATCATATCGAAGAATGATGTCTCGGAACGTGGGCATGGAGCTCAAACCTAGTAGTCGCTCCCGGTAGTTCACTACAAGGTGCTTGATCAGATCTTTAACGTTCTCCTTCTTAATGAACTCGAAGAACTCTAGCGACGCGGAACCCAGGAGGTTGTCCCTGGGCATGGTTTCGATAAGCACATCGAGAATCGGTCCCAGCACTTGCTTTTCCGTCAGCTGCTTGATGTAGAATTCGTCCTGGAGTCCAATCAAAGAGCGGAAGAAGCGAATAGCAACTGTCATAGATTAGCATAGATCGAGAAATGGACAGTAGATATAGCGTACCCAGTCGCAAATACTTCTCGGGGCACTTGAGAAGTTGAGCAACTCGCTGAGCAATGTTGTTCGACATGACAAAAAACTTGCAGCGTAGATTGTGCTGTCGGATAAAGAAACACAGAATCTCTATCAGATACGTAAACATGGACGCTTGTTGTACGGGGAAGCTCATGTCTGTCCGCTTCTCCAGGTCGAGCAATGGCTTAAACAGCCTCGGCGCAGATCGTTCATAGAATCGGTGCAGGAAGATGTCTTGTTGAGGATCCAGGCTCCCTTGGGGGCGCGGTCTCCCACCAAAGTCGCCATTCGCCTTTGCAAAGCTCTCGGCATTCGGCATTTGCGCAGGTCCGGGGTCCAGAAGCACTTTGAGAGCTTCTGATATTTGTGACTTGACACCAAGGTCAACTTCCACCAATAAAAGATCGATCAAAGAGTCCGTCAGGGGTGGCTGATTCTCGTGCATCTGTCGATAGAGCGTCTGGCGTATCATCTGTGGGTCGTGGTCGATGATGGAGATGAGAATATCCGTAGCGCCGACCCTCACTCCAACATCGTGGTGTCGCAGTCCAAAATGGATGACCTGCAAAAGGCCGTGGGCGATAAAGTTGTTGTACAAGGTCTGGCGGGCCGGTGGCTGGATGTTCTTTGCTATAGCACAACACTGCTGAATGAACAGGACCGCCTCCTTCTTCCTCTTCTGATCGTTGTTTGCAGTACTAAAGATGCCAAACAGTTCGTTGAGGAACGCTGCATTCGCTTGGAGATGTTGGACAATGTCGACCTGGTTGAAAAAGATGAGGGAATTGAGAACCGAAAAGGTAGGGTCGTCGAGTATGCGCGCAAGGACGACATCCTTGAGGTACTGTAGCCGATATGTCTGATGGATCTTTCGACGGGTCTGCTCATCCTCGATCCGCACCACTTCCTTGTAACGACCTTGATTTCCGAGCCAGTGACGATGATTAGCTTTGTGACTGGGGAAGTCTGGATCATACTCGAGGGCGCCGACGACTCCCAACACGCATTCGTCTGATACAGCATGCTCGATAATCGAAGTGTCGTTGAGGAGGATGACTGTCTTCATGATATTGCAGAGCCGGTGCAGGTCCTGGAGGCTCTCAAGATCTTCAGCCATCTCAACCATGGGGATGAGTTTGCCGATGTAATCCTCGGCCATGATGGCCTTTGCCAGCGCATCACGACCGTTAGCTGTCGTGCTCATCATCCGCATGGTTGACTCAATCTCGCCGAGATTTCCGAGTTCGGCAGTAGGTAGGTTGATCGTAGGCGGGACATCGATAGCGAGATCGTCGGAGAGGCCATCGTCTAGACATTTGGCATCAGCAAAGTAAACCTCCTCGGATGAGGAGTAGGGCTGCATACCGGCGCCAGCAAGGTTGTGGAAGGTTTGCTGGACGCTGCTCACGAATCGCCTAAGAAGGAGTCAGCGGTCGGACCTAACAGATGAGACACGGGACAAACCAGATCATGGAGCATCCTTCGGCTTCTTGAAAGCTGAGAGCCATATCCACGCCATTGCTCGGCTCCTGCCATACGATGAGGGTATCTGCGAGTCAAGTCAGACATATGACGTCTCCAGCGTAAATCGAGTATCGAGACGTGCCTTGCTGCTTCTGAAAGCCATCTTCTTTCTGAATCTTGGTCTCTAGTAGGAGGCGGTCGGGTTGGTCTTCGGACTCAACGATGACGCGCGGATCCTTGCGACCATCTTCGAGCTAGAGATTGCCTCAGTTAGCCACGCATCTCATGCGCAAGGGGATGAAAGGACAGCGACATACAGTCTCGAAGCTCGCGCTGCAGAAGCCGGTGCCTCGGTCGAACCAGTCATTGTTACGGAGCTCGTAGACCTTGACGCGCTTCTTATCGGTGGGCTGATGAGGCACGGGCTGTGCCATCATCAAAGAATCGGGCTCCCCCTCGACAGTGAGGTTCGTGTACGCAGCCAGATCCGGAGCAAGTTCGAGATGCTGTTGCAGGGACAGCTCCGATGGTTCGTTGTGGCTCAGGATCGTAAGCGCCGCCACGGTTTCTCACGGTGCGCGCAGACACGGCGCGACAGTCGGCTTTGTCAGGAAGCGGAATGCCCTGAATGAGGATTGCGTCGTTGCGCTGCGGCGCGGTAATCAATTCTTTTTCAACGTAGAGCGAGGGGCAGCCGTCAATGCGCCATGCAAGAGGGATGTTTTGGAAGCGAGGCGGCGAGGGCCGGTGGATCGGAAGTGGAGGTTGGATGGGATGACTGGACTGGCGACACGCCACGGAGACGAACGGCGGGAAGGAGAGAGCGACGCCGGCGACTAAATGAAAGCGCGACGAACAGGCGACGACGACGGCGACAGCAGGTATCAAATTGCCGGGAGCGGCAGGGCGGAGGCCGAAGCGGAGATGCGGGTTGGGTTTGGCGATCGGGCTCCGATAAAAGTGAGGACTTTTGAGGCTGTCGAGGATTGCGGATGAGGTGGGCAATGCGCGTGACCAGGCTGCCAGATGGTGTTGGGTTTGGGCCTTGGGGCCTTTTCCTTTTGGAGGGGAGGGGGGGACCTTCCCCTTCGTCTTCCCTTCCATTTCCATGGGGGCGCGAAAAGCTCTGAAGCCACATGGTGTGAGGCTGGTGCCTGGATTTCATCCAATAGAAGTCTCTGACGAGTGGAGGCCGGTTACGTGATTGTGGCTAGTGGTTTGCCACACCCAACCAGAGTGAGGCTTGACCCCTTGATTGATAGCCACTCGATCTGCTCCAAAAAGAAAAGAATGGCCCCATGCCATCCAATGCTCGTGTTTCTGCTCCATTCTTCTCCAGTTTCTCCAATGCCTGTTGTGACCCCTGGCCCTGTTATTTTGGTGATGCAGACGCCATCATGCGGCGACAGATAAGATGCTGAGTTAGCCGAAGGGGAATCCACGGGCAAGGCCGAAACCATGAATGTGGTTTACAGGCTCTGTAGAACAACAACCTATGATTGGCTCTTGTGACAGAAGCAAAGGGCATTGCAGCAAGTTTGACGGACATGGAGATGTCCGTTGGTCCGTTTGTTGTCATGGATGAATCGCCACATGCACTTTGTTCGACGATCTCCAAAGACGTCACGCGATTCCTGCATTTTCCAGCAGCACGGTACTCGCGCCAACTTGAACAATGCGCTGTCGAATATGCAATTCAGTTCTCAATTCAGGGTCTCACGACCCCTATGATGGCACGCGGTCAGGCCAAAGTCATAAGTCCATCCTCCTCTAAGGGTATGTACTAGTAGACGATGAAAACAACAAAAGAGTAGACAAGGCATTTTCTTTCCTTATGATGATAGTTCTTTGATCATTTTAGTATGTTTTATATAAACTAGCTTGCAACATTTAACAAGGCTTAGATAGTCTTTGCTATGATCTGTCGTTTCTGGACCCCTGCGACTTGTAATGGTTAGCTTCGACAATTAAGTTGGTCATGACGCTACCCTGCAGGAACGTGTCGGCGATTTTTTGAGTCAATCTCATTGATGACCTGGAGAAGGTTTACTTTGCACGTGCTAAACTTAGCCCGCATTCTTGACAATCAGCTCTTTACTCCTTATCGCTTTGCAGTTGATCCAGTGGCTGAGCTTGACGGAGCTCGACAGAGCTGTCTGTTTTGAGCTCTGTCGGATGACTGAGTTTCGAACACATGTGGAACCCAAGTGACTAAGGTAAGATGATGAAGATTCACTGCCTCGGTACCTATGGAGGCTTCACCTGTGAGGTGAATAGTCATAAGAAAGTATTGCTTCTTGCTGCAAGCTCGATGGATACTGACTGGGACTAGCCATCTACACATGTGATCACTACCTATGAGTTGTCATGGCTTAGCCGCGGCATGGCGCTGTCGAACAACTACTCTAGTAGTTGCTAACAATGTCGATACACGTGATCGGTGAACGAGCACACTGCGATAAATGATTGCTGAGACATGTCGCCGACATAGAGGGTTAGCAGTCTCGGTAGTCAACATGTCTGTCCCCGAACGTTGGCGGCCTCCGCCTTCGCTCCGTCTTCATCCCGTCTCTAAGTTATGATCCTATGGCCTCAGTAGCGACTACTCCACAAGATGAATACAAGAGTCCAGCCACAGCTACGCCGCGGCCAACCAGCTTAACCATCTCCATCATTTGAAGAGGGCGGTGTGATTCAGGCACAATGGACAACAGCCAAGACGCGACCAATAACCACGCGTGAGCCATCCCGTGACAGGCGTGCTCGTCAACGTCCCGGGAGGAAGCCAAGGCTACGTGGATAAGTCTTAAGAGGTAGAAAGACCATGACTCGGCCTGCCCGACGGACATCGCGACGAATCAAGAGCTGAATAGGTCAGCTGGAGGATCGCTGAGCCTCGCGTGGCACAGCAACCGGCTTTGTTGACGTTGGTAGCCACCCGGGTGGAGGACAAAACACCAGTACACTGGGGTATTGACTTGCCCTCGTCAAAGAGTTAGGAGAAAAATGTGAAGGGTTCATCAGATATTAGTTAAAGCTTTTCTAACAGACTTAAAATTCCAAGACAATTACTTATAATTATTTATGGAATTTATATATATTGCATTCTTCGAAAAACATCATCTTCGAATAAGGTCGTTTTCGAAAAGTCGTATTGTCAATGAGTAGATGGCTTTACTGTGATAGTGTCTTTGTTTTCTTGACCTGCCTGGTAGCCTTGACGGGCCCTCGGGCTATCACAAAGGCCCCGAACCACAGGCGGCCCCAGCTCTTCACCGCTCCAGCTGCTGCGGCTGTCGCTGCTGAATACGGAATGGCAGCAGTTCACGAGAGTTTGGAGCCCCAAGTTCTAGGCCAAGACCCGATTTTCGACGATCCTAGCAAGACAGGGCCTAGCTAACTCTTCTGGGGACTTCTAAAAATTCTAGCGCCGATGGTGACAGGAGGTGGGGGGAATCTCGTGTCCTTTTGCGATTCAGGGCCGTATTGAGACAATGCCCAGCGTCCCGATGTTTCCGGTCATGAAGCCTCTAAAGGGTCCAAAGAAATCACACAGTCTTGACTTTTTTATTCTCTTTTTTATCAAGTCAACATCATGAAAACCTCTGATGTCTGCCCTTGACGTCGTCGTGTGGCTTGACATGGGTGGCATGCTTGGCGTAGATCGACCAGGGGGGCCTGGACTGTCAAACCTGTCACGTCGCGGGAAGTTCCTGAATCGACAACCTCCGCGATGAGAAGCAGCCCGCGGACAGCGACAGGGCTCCAAGGTCAAGTCTGCAGCGCACGAACCATCCTGACGGTATTGAAACAGTCAAAGGCGTTTGCCATCCAAGGCGCAGGGGCCGCAACAGTTGGGAGATGCCCTATGACAGGGCCCATGTTGATCGGTGCGGGTGTCCGGAATGGATTGGCGCCACTATATCGAGCCCTGTGAGCGTCGAGGCCCCTGGACGATTGAACCTGTGAACCTCATCGTGAGGTCAGCCTGGATTAAGAGAAACCGTTGAGGAAAGGATGTGTCGTATTCCCGCGTCAATTGACGTAGATGAGGCGTCTTGATGAAAGCCTCTGTCTGACGTGTAAGTGGCCTTACATGGGGATGCTTTATGTCATGAAAGACATGGTGAAACGACGGTAGAGAATTCTACCTCCACAATCACGTACGGCACAAGGGAATCCGTGTCTTGGCCACGTGAGTAGTCACAACGGCTGACCGTGAATGAGTAAGTTGGCTAGCAAACTACAAGTCATCTTCTCCACAGAGACGGACAAGCTGAGCTGATGACCCGCAGGGGGGACAATACGGCGGCGTAGGCGACAATAACAGAGGCAATCGCCAAGAAAGAGACAGAGGCCAAGAGTCTACTGCCATTATTCAAAGCTCGTGACTTTTATTCTTTCGGACTTTGTGGCGTCGAAGTGCTGCCAGGGGACGACAAGCGTGGATCGGTCGCGGCCCCAGCCACCACCACAAGCGACAATAACTACCAGATTCCCGGGACGCGAGATGGAGCCCCTGCTAGAAGCGAACCTGGGCGAGACCTGGGTCCAGGGACCCGTTTACTGTCCGTCCGACATGTAGCTGGGAAATACAGTGGATACTGGGAGAGATCCAGGCCATTGCTGCTACGCACGTGGATAGAGTAGGGAGTCTTGATCACGGAAGATGCCATGAAGTCAGCACGGACGGCCGGGACTGACGATGGATGTTTCTCTCTCTAACCGAGACGCCTGTTTCGAGCCAAGAGACAGTCTAATAAACGGAACCTTCAGCTTCCTTGATTCTTCTCCCGCTGCGGATCCGTATTGTTTCTGTTCTTGATTCATGTTCCCGCGTCAGACATGCGACATTGTGGCTCAACGCTCAACGTAGAATGCTTCTCCTGCAGCTTCTAACCCTCTGACGGTCGTTTCATCACGAACCCCTAGTTTCCTATTCTGTTCATCACTGACGGCATCAGGGGACGAAACAAGTTCTTTTGTGGCGCACTACTTTAACCGCCTCTGGTGGTAGGGCTCTTGGCCATCGTAGAGTCTGGAACATTGGGTCGGGATCGGCCACTCCACGCCGTTGCGGGCCACCAAGTTTCTGGGCTTGCTCGCTTGACGCTGAGAGAGGCTTGCTCAACTTTGACGCCAGCTTTCCAACGCATCCGGTTTTCTCTAGCGTCCCCAGGACCTGAGGCTGTATCCCTCTGTGTTGTGAAGGCTTTATATCTATCCGTCTTCTCCCTCGAGATGAAGCTCTCTTCTCCAGACCACAACACAAGACAACAACAACTACTACTACTACTACAGCAACTACAGCTGAGACAGCTGAAACAACCATTACAACGCCCACAATCACAACCACAGCTTCTAAACCAACAACCACCATGTCTATCCTCAGTCACATCAAGCGCGCCCGCGACCACAAGGAGGCCGTCAAGGCCAAGGAGGTCGAGCAGCCCAAGCCCAAGCCTACCCAAGCCTACCGTCACATCCCCACGCACGCCGCCTGCGACTCAGTGAGCAGCGGTCCCATGAGCTCTCGCCGCAACGACCGCTCCAAGGTTCGCGCTGAGAACCGCAAGCGCACCGCAAAGGCTGTGGCAGAGACCGTTGCCGAGAGCCACCACATCCAGATGAACTTTCCCGGCTCTTCAACCTCGTCTCCCTTTGCCAGCAGCAGTAGCAGTGGCTCTTCTACTGCTACTTACCAGGCCAGCGAGGCCGACTTCTACGATGGCGATGTCAGCCCTATGAGCCGCTCGCCTGTCCAGAGCTTCGGCTTCCCTACTCCCCCTACACGCAACTTCTACCAGCCTGCTGAGGCGGCTTACCCTCATCCTCTGTCTCTCAAGGGCAAGGAGGTTGTCCGGGGTCCCACATACGGCATGGCCTACTCGGTGTCTCCCAGCAAGGACTCACTCCCTGAACACTTCCAAACGGCACTCATGATCTGATTGCATACTTCGTAGGAGGCTTCATGCCCCTGGAGGGTTCAACAGCCTCATGAAGAAAACAAACACAGAGCACGCCAGCCTGCAAAGGCACACGGCGTACGGCTTCGGTCAGTGACCAAACCGTGCTCTCACAACCGCCAGCAATGAGCAGGACTCAAAAGAGCCGGACCAACCGAAACAAAGTCGCTAGAAGCATCTCGGCTGGAATTCGAAGTGTCGCTAAAATAGACGCCACACAAGACGGACCGCGGGAATCAGTCTTGGACGACTCGGGACTAGGGTCAAAGATAGAATGGCCTCATTCTTCTTCTTGGCTGTCATGTAATAATTAGACTTTTTTCTAGAACAAGACGATGCGGTTTTGCTTCGTTAGTTGTATTAGCAAGCAAGCGTCTTGAATGGCTCTGCCTGGCGCGGAATGAATTAACAATAATTCTCCTCAATGAATCCATTTAGACCGTGGTGACTTCGTAGTGCGCTTCAATTGATAGGCGTTAGTGACAGTCTAGTGGATTGTGAGTGTTGAGTATGTTCTGTATAGCGATTACTCAACATTGAAGCAGGAATGTCACGATGACGATGGTTTTATGGTGTTGATGTTGAATCAAAGAGTTGATATTGCATGAATCCATGGTGGATTAAATGCACCTCCCTAACCTGCAGCTCAAGACCCCTAAAATAACGACCCCCAAAATGAATGCCTCTACCCGCTCTCTGACTGGCTCAGCGCATAACCCCCCGTCCCTGACCATCTACGTAATCGACAGGGACCTTCCATCTCGAGACCAAATCCAGCTTTCGTGGCCTCAGGAACAACAAGAAGCAACTTGGAGGTACGCACAACCTCGTATCGTATCGCGGGCTTCATTTCTTTACACTTTTGCATCATTTGCCAAAACTGGCGCGCTTCTCTCCTTAACCTTTCCCTTTAGCTTTCGACTCTGTACTTCTAATGCGCCTGCCTTGAATTCCTAATTTATTCCCCCCCTCGGCATTCTGCTTCTGCAGAGTTGCTTACTTCTTCTCTTCAACCATGGCTGTCGCAACGCCTCTCGAGCTACCCGCCAAGTTCCTACGGCCTCTCTGGGCCTGGATTGAAGCTACGCCAGTACATGTTCTCGTCGTCCTCTTGATTGCGCTCATCGCGCTCGCCCTCCTTTCTGTATGCTACTGCCCCGCGCCCCGCGCATTGAGACCTGCTAAGCTGACCTTTTGAAGCTCTTCGCCCTCCTTCACCTCGTCGCGCCAAAACCTCGTCCAGTCGTCGCGTCGGAAAAGAGATATATCACCAGCCATCCCGAGACCGGCCGTACACACCCTCTACCTCTACCCTGCTGGTACGACCGCTGGCTCGCCGAGCGCCAGGCCAGCGAGCAGCACATTCAACCCGCAGAAGCCTTCCCAACCCCGGACGCCGGCAGCATCGAACCTGCCGATGTGCGCCTCAGTGTAGTCTTCCCAGCATACAATGAGGAGGCTCGCGTAACCCCGACCCTCGAAGAAGCTGTCACCTATCTCGACAAGCACTTTGGCCGCACTGCGCATGCCAAGGCCGATGTCATTAGCCCAACGACCAAGCGACACGTGCGCAACGCTCCTAAGGGGGATCTGGGAGGCTATGAGATCTTGGTAGTCGATGATGGTAGCAGCGACAAGACGGTGGATGTCGTGCTCCAATTCGCTAAGGACAATGACCTCCATGGCATCCTGAGGGTCATCTCGTTGGAGAAGAACAGAGGCAAGGGCGGAGCTACCACACACGGATTCCGACATGTCAGGGGTGAATACGTGCTATTTGCAGACGCAGATGGTGCATCGCGCTTCAGCGATGTCGGAAAGCTCATTGAAGGATGTGAAGAGGTCGTTGACGGATCGCACCGTGGTGTAGCTATTGGTAGCCGCGCCCATCTCGTCGGCAGTGAGGCTGTTGTCAAGGTAAATGTGACTTTTACTTCATCAAGACCAGATCTAACACTTTCTAGCGCTCGGCCCTGCGAAACTTCCTCATGCGATCCTTCCATCTCGTCCTCATGATCCTCACGCCCCCAGCGACATCACGAATTCGCGACACCCAATGCGGCTTCAAGCTCTTCTCGCGCGCCTCCCTCCCCCACATCATCCCATACATGCACACCGAGGGCTGGATCTTTGACATTGAGATGCTCATGCTCGCCGAGTCGGCTCCCGCCACCCCGGTCCTTGGTAGTGATGGTAGTGTTATCGGCACCAGCCCAGGCATCAAGGTTGCCGAGGTGCCCATTGAGTGGCATGAGGTGGGTGGAAGCAAGCTCAACGTCATCCAGGACAGCATCAAGATGGCTATCGGCCTTGCGGTGCTGAGGGCAAGCTGGATGTTTGGTGTGTACCGGAGAAGGTTGACATGATGGGGCATGGGCGAGTAGACGGACGTAATGATGAATGTGTGCAAAATGGTCACATGAACTATAAGTATATAGAAATAAAAGGCCTTATTTAGAGCAGTCAAGTATCCCTTCACAAAGGAGAACAGCATCATCAGGGACATGAGTAAAACAGATAAGCTGCTGCATTAAGATTACTTATAAATCTAGCCCTCGTCTCTTAGACTTGAGCCACAGCCAAATCTGAAGAGAAGTGTATATCTAACAGAAAGCCACACCACCGCTCAACAAACATCTCAGATGCTCAAATGTCTCATAACCGTGCAAGGCGGGGGGATCATATGTACAGAGGCCCTGGCCCTAGGTAGGTAGGTAGGTATCTAGGGAAATTCAACTTCCATGGCAAACAAAACCCAGCAATTGCTCCTCAAACGCCTCAACTCGCACCATATGCTCCCTCTTTTTTAAGTTTCCACACGTCTTTCCTTTTTTTCATGCAGCAGCTGCCAAAGTCTAAAGCCGAGGTTTACTGAAAGGTTTCCCGGTACATGATGGGGACAAAGACGATGCACGCCTTCCAGAGGATGAGGACGGCATCGATGATGGCGAGAGGAGCCTTGAGGATTCCAAACACGCCGCAGCCGATGACGGAGCAGGCGTTGAGCCAGATAGCGAGGAAGGCGACCGAGAAGAAGTGGTAGGCGAGGACGAGGGGGCGCTGGAGGAGACCGCCGAGGAGGGCCACGGGACCGTCAGTTGTGCCGCGCTTGAAGTAGCTGAAGCAGCCGTATTGGAGGGCGCGCAGCTGGCGGTCGTTGGCGGCGAAGAGGGAGTAGAGGGCTTGGGCGAGGACGTTGATGATGCCCGTCAGGGGCTTGCGCCTCCAGTAGAGCTCATCGAGAGCTTTGTTGATAGCCTTGGGGTCGTCCAGGTTAGACACGCGGTCAGGGTGGAGCAACTCAGCTAGGAGAACAACATCGTTAAAGGCAACGCTCATGCCACCACCGGTGAGAGGGTGTCGCATGTTCATGGCATCACCAAGGAGGATTGCGCCGTTGGAGCGCTGTTTCGTAGGAGGAAGCCAGCTGTTGGGCATGCTGCGGGGGATCTTGCCATCCTCGAGGGCCTTCTCAACGGAGGGTCGGACTGAGGGGGGCAGAGCAGGGAGGACAAAGTTACGGATGTAGCCACGCACGCCGCCATTCTCAGGCGAGGCCTCGGGGATTCCTTGGGGCACATCGATGAGGGCGCGAGTCTCATGAGTGCCAATCTGGTAGAGGAGGATAGGGAAGGCATTTCCGATAATGACATGGCCGTGTCCAGGCTCGGGGAGGTCGCAGTCGATAAGCTCGAGAGCGTAAAACTTGGAGCAGACCTTTGGCTTGGACTTGAGAATCTCCTTGCGCCACTTGGAGTCGTAGCCGTCGGCGATGATGTTCAACTGGCCAAAGTAATAATCAGACTCCTTTACGCCCGTCTCCTTGTTTGTGGTACGGCTCTCGACACCGAGGATCTGATCAGACTGTTCGCCGCGCAGGGTCTTGACAACCTCAGTCTCGACAACAGTAATGTTCTCGTGGTTTATACACGAGTTGCGCAGCTTGGTGATGAAGCGTCCGTGGTGGAAACTGCACCCAGCAGGCTTCTTGCCGCCCTTGTTCTGGCCGCCCCAAGCATGTGTGACATTCTGGTTCTCGTCGAGACCGGGATAGGGGATGAGGACCTTTTCGCCGTGGTATAAGACCGTGTAGCCGTAGCAGGGCATGGCGTCAATGCCGTCGAGGCAGTGCTTTAGGCCAATCTTGTCGAGGGATTCGACACCGCCGGGCTGGAGCAGCTCGCCGACAATGCGGTCGGGTTCCTTGAGCCAGCGCTCGAGGAGGAGGACGGAGCGGCCCTGGTTCGCGAGAGCGTAGGCGATGGTGCAGCCAAAGACACCAGCACCGACGACGACGACATCGGCTTCATGGTATTGTTCGCGACGGCGAGCCTGCGACTCGGCGGTTGTAAGTATCGCAGCCATGATTCCGAAGTGTGAGGCGGGAAACAACAAGTCCTTTGTTCAAGGAGGACTGTTCGATTGGCGGTGGGGGGTCCCTTTTTATCAATCGCGAATCGGGGGGTGGGAGGGGAGGCGAGAAATTGGATGGGTTTTCGGATCGCCCCGAAATTAGGAGAAAAGGGTCGTAAGAGGATTACAAGCGAGAGAAAGAGGTAAAAAGAGTATCCGACGAGGAAGAGAAATGAGGTGTAAATAAAAGAGGGAGAGGTAAGGTTTAAAAGAGTCGGTGCCTTTTTTTGAAATTGGCTCCAAGAGGTATATCTCCGAAGTAATTGAGATAAGTTGATGTCGGGAGTCGGGCAGTACCGTTCCGGGATCAATGACGCTCTGAAGGAAGCACGATCAACGAGAATGCACTGAATGATCACAATCGGATCAATTGATTTAGGAATATGGGCAATTGAGCCGTTTTAAAAACGTGCAAGAGGATCAGAGACATCAGCGACAACGGGATTATCTCCCCCTTCCTTTTCCACCCGCAATTGGCCGGGCATACGCCGTTTATAAAGGGATCCTCTCTTGTCTTTCCATGCCAGAACTCCGTGGGATTGATGGCGGGCCTCTTCTGGCCTGTGATGGATTTGAGTCGAGTCCAATTAGCCTATGAGCCTTTACTGATTCGCAGACTCTGCCCCATGACCTTCAGGGATCGGGGGAGCTTAGGCCAGGGGGGACCTCAAAGAAGAAAACGAGAAACCCTTGACTGATGGCTCGCGTTTCTCCTCCAGGGGCCATTTCGCTCTGTAAGGGCCCTGTAACATGGTCACCCCGCGACGCTGTGCTTCCCCCCAACACGTCCTTGACAAATCGCGCCACTGCCCTGACCGCCTAGACTCTGCCCAATCAGAGTCCCCGACCGCTGCTGCAAATGGTTCGATGAAAAGAGAGGACACCGCCAGGTTCCGGGCTGTCAAGCATGTGAAAGTTAAAGGTTGGAGATGCACCAGCCCAGAAAATCGTACGTGGTTCAACGGCACAGGGCAAATTTGCTTCTGCCGGGTCCCGGTATCATTTCGTCGTCGTCAGGCAGAGTCCAGTTAAACAGGAGCCAGTTTTTGGAACTTCTTTTGAGAGCTTGCGAATTGGTTCGTCTTTGTGTCCAATCAGTGTTGGGCTGATGACACTTCTCACGTACTCGCTCATGATGGCTACACGAATACGCGCGGGGCGGCATTGAGTACTCGGCATTTCAAGTCAAGGGTCGGGTCCTTTTTTTTTTGGTTTCAACGGCGTTTGTTGGGAAGGATTCACATGTGAAATCCCACTTTACTCGACATTTCCTAGTCCAAGAATTCAAGGCACAAGACCACTTTAGCCTCATCGTTGGTCTCATCTCATCCACCCACTCATCCATGATATTCACAGGAGACAGACTAGGACAATAACTCTTTTACTTCATTTCATTTCATTTCGCTTTTATACAAATGGTAGTATGTAGTAGTTATACTTGTAATAAAGTAGTCTCAGACCATGAGAAAAAGCTGGGCTCGTCAACGTAGATACCCAGGAAAACGCCCTCTAGTGGCATGCGCCATGACAGCACGAGCTCTATATGTCTTCTCAAAACCATGCTCCAGCCAGGCTTTGTCTCTCCAAATATGCCTTCTCCTGCTCGCTCATTTCAGGGGACGGCGTCCTCTCTCTTCTTGGCCTCGATCGCTGTTCCGTTCGAGGGTCCTTGACTCCGTTGCTCTTGACCAGTCCATCATCTTCCTGCCTTGTCTCTTCAGCTTGTATTGTTGTCTCTCGTGAAGCCGTTGCATCCCGGACAATGCTCCTCTTGGTCTTGGGTGTTTGACGTTCCACTTGAGCATCTGGGAAGAAACCCCCGTCAAATGCTGGTGGCTGCTCCGCCATCCCAAATACACTCACAACCTCCTTCTTTAATGTCTCCCTCTCTTGTCGGTTTGTTGCCCGTAATGACTTGATGTGTTGCAGCGCATCATCGAGGCAAAGCAAGGCTTCTTCACGCTCTGTGTTGGCAGCGCCATCCCTTGCCTTCCTTCCGGCTATCGTCTTGATTGCCAGCTTGATTGACTCCTTGCATTCCTTGCTGGCCTGCCACCAGTCTGACTTTGATGTGAAGGAAGTAACCAGTGATCGGAGGTCTTCGTATCGCCTCTGACCTGTGTAGGCATAGACGAGGCTGGAAAAGTTGAACTTGTTGTATGCCAATTCGCCCATGCCGTTCGTTTCTGCTGCAATCTCGCACACCTTGATCGCAGCATCCTGCCTGCCCTTTTGCAACAGAACCCGCACGGCCTTGTTGTACACACTGTCGTGAACGCGTTGCCCCTTGCTTAGAGTCTCTTGAAGCAGGTTGCCCACATCATCACCGCACTCAAGTCGTGACACCAGCATTGGTACCAACGCCCCGCTGATGTCATGCTTCTCTTCGTGCGCCTTGCTGATCAGCTCAGATGCTGTGCGGGAATGGGGCCCTTCCAGATGGATGTTGGCAACCACAGCCAGCCGAAGACAGCGTGCTGAACACCCCAGGCCCTTGCCGACAGCCTCTTGATATGTGTTGTAGACACGGCCCCATTCTTCCTGCAGTGCCAGCGTGTTCATGTATTTGAACACTGTCCGTTCGAATATCGGGATCGAGTCACCTCCACACTCGGGCAGTGTTGATACAACGGCATAGCCATCTCCCTGTTCACCTGGCAAGGGCATGTGCAAGTCGTGCAAGGCACCGTTGGCCTCATACCTGGCTAGAAGGGGGTCGTGAAGCCAAGGCATAGAGGTTTGTAGGTCCTTCAACATGTGTAGCAAGTCCACCCGGGCCAGATTCCAGTATTTGCAGCTTTTGTCGGCAATCTCGTTGAAGAAGATTTGATCCATCTCTAGTCCACCATCCTGGCAGAACTCGAGCCAGGCGACCAACGCCTTAAGATCGCGATTCCGTCCATGCCTGTCAAGAACTGCAAAGGCAAGAGTCTTGCTCAAAGCCATCCGATGAACTGAGATAAGATCCCGCACAAAGATGTCAATCTCTGCTGGTGAGTGGTCCTGGCAGTAGATTCTGGTCAACCAAGACAGGACGTTCTGAAAGGCAGGTGAGGGCTTGTCCTTGTTGAAAAAGGTATCCAGTTGAGTCCAAACTATGTCCCATAGACCCAATTCAGCATCTCGTACAACAAATCGACCTCGAAGCTTGACGTCGGTGTCAGCTAGCTTGGGTTTCAACTTTTGCAGGCGAGCTAGTCCTTCGGCCGCTGTCGTATCGTCTCCGGCATCCAGGGCAATAAGAGTGAGTCTGCGTCTGATGGCGTACTGCCTGATGGCCGTAAAAGTAGACATGCCACACTCTTGCAGTGTACCGTAAATCTCCTTGACTCGGTTAAAGTCCTTGGTCGTCTTCCAGTAATGAGTGAGAAAACCGGCAACCCACTCGTTCCGGTATTTGTATGAAGTTCCCGCTAACCTTTGATCTTGGAGTCGAGAAAACTCCTTGATGAGGTACCGGACACCTTCCTTGTCGCCAGTTTGTAGGAGGCAATCCATGAATGGGACAGCAAGAAGGCAAAGATCCTTGCAAACAGAATTGATCGTATCCAAGATGAGGGGTACGTTGCTGTACTCTTGGGAACTTGCTGTGGACTGAAGAAGACGAATGCCCCTTGAGAAGACGGCATGAGGTTCCTCAACCCCTGATGCTATCAACTTCTGCAACATTCTGGCACACTTTTTTTGCTGCTCAACAATCTGACTGTTGGCGAATGCTGGAGTCTCCAATTTGGCAAGGAGAGCGTCCAAATCCCCAAACGGATCATCCGAAACTTTACTGGGGAGCTTCTTTGTTGTTTCTTCAGTGCTTGCATCTTGGCTCCGTGATGGCGGTTTCACACTGGCTGCCTCGGATGATGCATGCTGATGAACGGCGTCCAGACTGTCCAGTTCCTGGGCTCGGCGGGCATTTGGTGTCCTTGGTTTCCATCCTGAATGTGGCAAGTTGGTGCTTGAGAGAGTATCGTCGGCAGAAATCTTCAATAGGGGAGGAATTCGGGTAAAGGAGCTGGTATCCGATATCCTGGAGGATTCTTTTCGAGACACATCCCACTCGTCCCATCTGGTTTGACGCGCCTGGGCCGTATTGCCATCCGGGTTCAGTGTCGTCTTGAAACCATCAGTTGACTCGACCTCCTTCGATTCCGCCACATCATTCCTCAGGCTGTCTATTCGGCGCCTTCGACGACGAACTGAGTTTTTGGGTGCCGGCACAGGATTGAAATCATGGGCGATCTCAACTGGAAAGGCTTCCCGTCGGCCGTAGCTCTCAGCCAATCCAGCCGAATTGTGGTGTACCCGGGCTGTATGAAGCTTCTTGGCGTTGTCGATGGCGGCTCGAGCAATATTCAACCGTCGGCGTCGTTCTTCGGCGAGGATAATGACGGAGCAGGACGTCGTCAGGAGCACGCCGCGGAGAGCGTTGATGGCAGCCCTGGAGGGGGCGGGGTTGGGAGACGCCATATTAGGCGGTCGTCATCTTGAGTCGGACCAGTACTGCCTAACTCCGGCTTCACAGGTCCGTATGCGCGTTCGTTAGAGGGCAATTCGTTTCGTCGGATGTCGCTCAAGATTATTCTCGTGGTGTGATCCACAGGTACCGGTTCCGGGCGACATTGAAGCACTGGGCAAATCGTGACCAATGGAATGACCTCGGGGGCACGGAAGCTGTGTTACCCCGTTGGGGAAGCCTCACGGGCCAACGTTAAACGATCACGTGACATCTGTCATGCATTAGCTAAGCCGACTCACAACGACAGATGCAAGCTGCTTGCCTTAACGCCGTTATCTCCAGCTTCAGCCCATGATGCTTCATCAAAACGTCCAAATGTGGAGAGCGAAACCGAGGATAGTGGCCTTGCAATGAAACATGCGGAAGAACCCCGCTGTTGGTTGATACGGTGCAACCAGTCTACCCGCTTAATCTCATCCACTAAGAGGGTGGGTGGTTGGTACCTACCTAGGTATGCTTCGCAAAGCCTCATCAGTACAGAGTATTGAATCTCTCTACTTTCTTATATCATACCAATATTTCGGTATGGGATTATGATTGAAGGACGAAAGAGCTCCGATTAGAGTCTCCAAATTGCTTGTTTAATTCGTATGGTAAGATATAGGCAAACCGTGAATGTACAACCAAGTGGATGTGTATCCTCTCCTCCCAAAGTCAAAGCGTGATAGCTCGGAGAGATATTCAGCCCGCCGCCATCCGGAACCTGGTCATGGCTGGGGCAAAACCACCTTCCCATGGCGTCACATTGGCCGCGGATGGTGTCAAAGGAAACTTTGGGACAACCTGGAGCAACCTGTTGTTGGCCCAGGGTGCCTTGGCTTCGGAGTTTAGAGGAATCACGGGTAGGACTTAGACAGATCATGGATACCTTGAGAAGTTTAAATACTGCGGGGTGTTTGCAAACGAATTCAATCGATATCACAAACCAAACGATTTGAATCCACGTCTCATCCGATCGATCCTTGCCTGCAAAAACGGCCAGTGCTATCGGTATAACTACTGCACCTGCCTCAGTGATTCACCGACGACACTTTCGACTCAATCCAAACCTCGAAGCCCTGCAGATCGTCCTTTTCCCTCTCCAAGCCAACCTTCGCTAAAATCAATCACAATGGCTCTTCCTTTGGCACCACCCCCCAAGAGCCCCTTGGGCCACTACCGACTCTTATCGCCGTCGGCCGCGGTGCGAGTGTCCCCCCTCTGTCTGGGCGCCATGAATTTTGGCAATGCCTGGTAAGTTACAGAGCGAGCACAAGTACTCACCAATTGACTCTCTCTCAGGAAGGATCATATGGGAGAATGCGATCAGTCAACCTCCGAGGCAATTCTTGACTTTTTCTATGAGCAGGTATGAATCCAACATGTACCTCACGCAACGGCAACATACTCACACTATGAAGGGAGGAAACTTTCTTGACACTGCCAACAACTACCAATTCCAGGAGTCTGAGAAATGGGTGGGAGAGTGGATGAAGAAGCGCGGAGTCCGCGATGAGATGGGTTTGTTGCACATGGACTCACATTGACAGACAACTGACTTTGTTCCTAGTCGTCGCTACCAAGTATACGACCAACTTTCGGGCTGGCCCTAAGGGTCCCAACGTTATGGCCAACTTCACCGGCAACGGCACCAGTAGTCTCGTCACTTCAGTCAACAACAGCCTGAAGAACCTTCAAACCGACTACATTGATCTGGTAGGCCGCTGGCAAGCAGAACACACGAGTATCAACTGTTAACAATGCGACAGCTCTATGTTCACTGGTGGGACTACAGCACCAGCATTCCCGAGTTGATGCAGTCACTCAACCAACTGGTTCTTTCTGGCAAGGTGTTGTACCTGGGCATCAGCGACACCCCAGCCTGGGTTGTGAGGTAAATCGAAGGCTCCTCGTCAAGACGCAACTGCTTACCCCTTTGCAGCAAGGCGAACGAGTACGCTCGCAACAACGGCCTACGCCAGTTCTCGGTGTACCAGGGTCGCTGGTCCGCTGCTTCTCGTGACTTTGAGCGAGATATCATCCCCATGTGCAGAGCTGAAGGCATGGGGATCGCGCCTTGGGGTGCCCTCGGTGGCGGCAAGTTCAAGACCGAGGAACAGCGCAAGGCCCAGGAAGGGCGAAAGGTGGAGGCGAGTCAAGGAGAGATCAAGACCAGTCAGGTGCTGGAATCTATCGCTGACCGTAAGAACTCGCTCATCACCAGCGTTGCCCTTGCATATGTGACGCACAAGACACCCTACGTCTTCCCAATCGTGGGTGGCCGGAAGGTAGAGCATCTCAGGGGCAACATTGAGGCTCTCACTCTCGAACTCACCGAAGAGGACATCAACGAGATCGACAGTGCCGTCGAATTTGATCCCGGCTTCCCTCACAACTTCCTCCACCGTCCCGGACAGGTGATTGGTGGTCAGGATGTTTGGCTGCTCCAGATGGGTGGCACGTTCGACAACGTCCCTGCCCCCAAGGTGAGAGCTCCCAATCATTGGATTGATGGAATTCTCTACTAACAAATATCTAGCCTATCTCTCCGGTCAAGCGAGGGGAGTAGAGTGCCCGTCTAAAGGCACCTTTTTGGAGATGGGTACCGTCCCGATCAATGCTGCCAACATGGCGAGAAAGGAGTGGTGTTTGGGCGAGGCATGTTTGGTAAAGGCCAAGCACAGCACAAAAGAATGGGGCCACAACACTTCCATGAACAGGAGCTCAATGGAGGATGACGAAGGACGACGGCAGAAAATCCCATCTCACTTGCCCCAGCTTCTTAGGAAGTAGCTCTCAGCTGCTTTTAATAAAAGTATTGAGAATTACTTATCTCATAATTGATCAGTACCAATGACTTTATTATCAAGTTCTTGGTGAAATTACTCTCCCCAAGTGATTGACAAGTGTCCGGGAAGGAAAGCGCGGGATAGAAGTCCTTTCCTTCAAGGAAGAGTAGAACGCTCTTGCCGACTACACCCAGGAATCTTGAAACTCAGCCATTACCGCCCTTCAATACTTGTTCCTCAAATTTTTCCAACGTCTATTGTTCTTCCAAGTTGATGCACTTTGTCTTGTTGAGATACTGTCGACCACCATGGATCAGGAAACGTTGTTGGAGGCAAACGAGCAACCCGATTGTGTACCAGAGACGCCGAAAAGAGTCTTCCACCTAGACAATGAGCAGCGACAATCGAATCCGAGTATTATCCCCAGCCCTTACGTGAAAGAGCCAGGTGAAGACGACGAACTGGGCGAAGTTGATGCCGTCAAATCGAGTCAAGATGAGTTTGCTTTCATTCGATGGTACGTTCTATCAAGACGCTGCGAGCAATATGCTGACACATTCTCCCCATGTAGTATTCCAGAGACCCCGCCCCCTAGCGATTCCATTATCTTGGAAGCTGTGGCACGAAAAGGGGACGAAGGAGAGAACTTAGATGTCGGCGAACGAGCGGTCACGAGCAAGCATCGGAGGGCAAAGAGGAAGAGGGTGGAATCGATCCTCTCCAGCGAGGAAGACGAATCAACGCCATCCAAGGTTAAAGCAAGTATGTGATCCATATGTACGCCTCCCGGACCCCAGATCTCTGACATGTGGCAGACTACCTCAGCGTTGAAGAGAACGAAGTTGCGCATAATGCTTCCCACAGGAGGCATCAAACAGGTCCTCCAGGGTCTTGCCATGAAACGAAATTGAAGCCTCTACCCCGTGGAGCCCCTTGTATCATCGAAAAGAAGGGGAGGTACACGATCCACAGAGGCATCCGCATTCGAGACTACAAGGTCCCAAGTCCCGACTCTTCGTACCTTCCACCACCCAGTAGCCCCGAGTTTCAGTGTCGCGATGGCTTTGATGCGAGCGAGGCATCGCTCGGATACCCTCGGCCAATGAACCCGCGAGTGCAGGAAATCGGAGACTTGGAGACGACAGATCTAGATCACACGATGCCTGGGAGAGAAAGGAATCAACTGAGCAGAAGCCCATCACTCGGAACACGAAGAGAGGGATGAATCTGTATCGAATCTGATTAGTTCCCGTACTTATCACGACCAAGCAAGGGAGGCGTTCAAATACCCACAAGTGTAATGCCAGTCCGTACAGGGTATCTAAATGGCACACCCCCTAGGTTTAAGACTACCTTGAATTACAAGCAAACGAAGCTCTGTACTCGCCCCAACGCCTTTTCATATGAGATCGCCCTCCATTTGACATTGTCCGTCTATTTAGCCCCCTTGCCTTTGGCCTCATTCTCTCCAAGCTCACGAATCAGAACCGCTGTCTGGCCCGCTCCGTTGTAGTCCTCCTGGCCAGTCTCGAAGCCTGGGCACACGCCAACAGCGAGATACTTGCCGTCGCTCGAAAAAGCAAGGGCGGCAACGCTGTTGGGGAACTTTTGGTACTGTTTTAGTCGACGCTTGGCCTCGGCATCCCACAGCGCAGCTGTTCCGTCACCACCGCCAGAGGCAAAGGTTCCGTGGACTGGGTGGAAAGCCAACGCGTTGACGGGATACACGATATCGCCATCTCCGTCGGGCGCTGCCTGTCTATGACACTTGAAAGCGTACTTGCGCGCCTGCGACTCAGCAGTATCCTCGAACCACTCAACCGCAACTCGGCCCTCGATACTACTAGTAGCGTATCCGGCGTCATTGGGCATGCAGGATACCGCCCGCGTAAGATATCGCAGTGAAGATTCCCTCTGCTGCCATGGTTGAAGATCTGTCGACCCGGTAACGAACAGGTCGGCAATGGTCTTGAGGTCGTAAATGTTGATTACTCGGCCAGCCATCGCAACGACGACCTTGGTCGGGCTGGCTGCCAGCGCATGGGGCTTTCCAGGGAGGGAGACTCGAATAGGGGCGCTCGAGGGGTCGGCAAGGTTGTGAAGGTTGAGACTGCAATCCCATGACGCGGAAACGAGAATAGCTGATCGCAAGTTAGCTTGAGTCAAGCTGAGGCGGGGATGTGACTTACAATGCGTCGGGCTGTATGCTACACAGCGAACTGGCGCAGCATGCTTGCTCAGCCCAGTCTTTTCGCCAGTCTCCAAGTTGATCCTGTCCACTCCGATTAGCTCTGTATTCCGATGCGCACGCAGTCGCAATCTACCCACCTGTTTACAACCCAGTCCATGCCAGCAGTAAAGGCTTCATTGTCGCCAGCGCCGAAACAGACATCCAGAACAGGCGCCCGGTGCTCGTACGTGTTGACGAGGGTCGCTTCTCCCGCTCCGCCCGCGATATCATAACAGTAAACCTTCTTGTCCCACGACGAGACGAGGAGCTTTGTCCCAGAGGACGGCGCGAAGGCGATTGACGACACGGCGTCGCCCGGGGCCGGGGAGAGTTCGTACTGGGTCGCTATAGCTCTGTTAGGCATGCCTTGGATTAATTCTGCTACTTAGACGCGTAAAGACTTACCGGGAGCCATGTTTGTTTGCGCTCTTGACGATGTTGGGGTTTGGAGCTTGGAGAGTGCCTGGACTGTTTTGAAGCTCGGGTGGACTTCGGGCCGCTTGGTTGATGGTACCTGCAGGGGCCACACCACATGAACTTGATGCGGAACGAGAGCGGGATGAGAAACACTATGAATGAGGTTTCGTGATGAAACCAATTAAACGATTTGAAAGGTTCATGGTGATTTTACATTGTACACGTCTATAAGTTTATCATATCTTACACCGTTCATATACCACATGATCATGAGTGTCCATCTTACTCGAGTGGCCGCTCATGCTCCCACCATCGAATTGGCCCAAACTTGCGGAACGGATAGACAATATGCGTAACCCTCCCCGTGAGAAGCTGTTTCGACACGGGCCCGTACGTGTTGCTGTCGAGACTCGATCCAGGTGGTCCATCACCCTCAACCCAGACATGACCCTGTGGTACTCGCACTGTTGGCAGCGGATGCGGTGCTTTTGTCCTAACCACGTCGTTTTCGAGGGCCACGACTCTCTTGACTGCGATGACCTCTGGATGTAGCGGACTCCTTTTACGAAAGTCAGTTCAGATGCATTTATTTTCCTTTGAAATTTATGCCTACCGCAGCGTCACAACCATGCCCCTCTCGATGCCCTCATGCGGCGACCACTTCCAGTTCAGGATCACGTCCCTCCGCAGCGTCGAGTCCTTGTCGTCGTTTATGAGCGGGTACATGGACGCCCCGTCGACGACCGTCAGCTCGGCGACGTGTAGGTTGAACATGGCGATGACGGGGATCCAGGTTGCGAAGCCGAATAGCCTCCAGGTGGTTGACCCGACGACTCCCCCGCCTTTGAACCGCGCCCAGGCTGAGCCGAAAGACATTTCGGTCGCCCTCGTTTATCTCTGGGTTTGGGGGTTGGAGATGTTCGACATTTCTCTGCGAAATGAAGAAGCGTCGTGGTGCTGGCTTAGAAATTCAATGTCATGGGTCAAGTTGAGGTTGCAAGTATAGAAATTCCCAGGCCTGGGCGTCTAAGCCCTTCTCGGCTAGCGCCAACTGCAATCAACGCACCTCACTCCAAACGAGAACCTCCTGAATCCTCAAAACCAACGTCACCTTCAGATAGATGCCTTCACATTACGGGGTCATGTCTTTCATTTTCAACTATAAACCAAGCACTGTTGGCAATCCTAGCTAACCATGTCACCCCGGGGCCTTGGTTACCATTGAACTGCTCGTTGACAACGCCGTTTCAGACGCCTACTTCCCACCACTCTCGGAATAACTACATGAAAGTCGGAACTTTTTGTGATGCTTCTGCGGCCCAGGCACATGCTTTCTTTCAGCTTCCCAGGCCGCCTCTAATTACACCGTTTTCCCCTCGTCCGACGACCCCGTCCTGGGGTTCACCCTGGGGCGGCCTTGGCTGTCCCGTGGGCTCAGCCCGTCCCAGAGAGGCTTCGTCTGGCCATGACCTAAATGGTCTCAGGGATGTTGTCGTCGCTGTCGCTCATGCTCTCGTCTCCGCTGACCTCAGCATTCTCACGCTCGCGCTTCTCCATCAGTGCTTGGAGCTCGGCATCATCGCTCTCGGTGACAGCCTTGGGCTCCATCTTGACCACCAGGTTACCGCCAGATGCCTCGATGCTCTTTCGGATGTCGACGATGGCCTCCTCCAGGCGTGTGATACCAACGGCCTTGTCCAAGCATGTGCTGGTCAGGACGTAGAGGGGAGGAGAAACCAGCTTGACCTTGACCTGGGTCTCCTCGGTGTTGTTGGCCTCAGCGGTGCGCAGGGCAGTCTTGACGGCATCGATACCCTCGTAACCGAAGCAGGTGACCTCGATATCGGCTCGGACCTTGGTGGGCTGAGGAGTGAGTCGCTTGGTGATGTAGGTCTTGAGCTCCTCGGTGACGGCCTCGCTTGGGAAGGTGATGTCGTTCCACACCTCGGGGTTGCTGCTCATAATTAGCATCTACGCCCATTATTCGAGAACACATGGACTAACGTGATAGAGAGCTTGAAAGCGTCGATGGCGTGGCCGTACTTCTTGTTCAAAGGCCAAGCTATGCTCTCATAGAGGGTCTCGATGGGGGTCTGGGTCTTCTCGGCAACGTGTCGCATGATGGAGTGGACCATCTTGCCCTTGTTGTATCGCTCCTCGCACTTGCCGATATCCTCGGGGGAAACTCGTCGCTTCGACAGATCGATATATCCTGCGCCAACGTCAATCTCCATGCTGGAAGCGCCTGGCCTGGCTGCACTGCGTACCCTTCTCCTTGTCCACACGGAGCACCACGACGACCTCATTGCGGCCAACCCGAATGAGCTTTTGAATACTTCTGATACGTCGTCGCGAAAGCTCGGAGAGCAAGATCATGCCATCGATGTTGTCGTACTCCAGGAGCTTAACATAGGCACCCATCTCGGCGATCTGTGATGGGTCAGAGGGAGTGTTCCGGGCATACCAGGCTGCTACTGACCTGCTTGACATTGACCATGACAAAGCTGTCAATCTCCGGATACTTCTCCTCGTAAAAACGGCAGTTTGTTAACGACATCTTGGCGGTGTTGTCGAGGAATCAATGTTAGGTAGGGTCGGGTTCTCGAAGTGAGGTGGGGTTTTCGAACTCTGGCGGCGTCGCACGCACGCGAGTCGGGGGTCGAAAAAAATGTCGAAAAAACCTGATATGATTCTCGGTCGGTTTGCGATGGTATCGACGCGTGGATGGTCGATTATCTCGATGCTAGGCCGTAAATCGTGCTGCAGGTGTGGTTGTTAAGGGAAGAGTCATAATTTTGACATTTTACAGGCAGTGATGATGGTGGGGTGTGGCGGGGTAAACGCCGGCTGAACGCCAATCCGAGCTTGAAACTGGTGACTTTTGTTTCTTGGCCTGTGCAGTGAGATGAAGGGATATTATCATTGATGTTAATATTATATGGGTTGAATTCGTAGTATCTCATAAGTCCTGGGCTGTATTCACATCCATGTTCTCTGTTTCTAAATCTGAAGTGGGCTACCATGTCCACTGGTGGAATAAAAGAAGAGCTCACTACTAAGCAGAGGAACTTGTGGTTCTCACTTATATGCCTGCATTCAATATTATGAGTTGATAAAATCCAAATGTTCATATACATGTTATGAGGTCACTCTTAATTGATGGTTAGTATCATCATAATCTCATCAACTCTCTACATAGAGCACAGTCCATCACCAGACTTTCGGTGTTTTCTGTCCGCCACAGGCACGCCACTCATGGACAGCCGGAAATCAAGCGCACCCCGGGCGGCGCAAAGAATTTCACAGCCCGAGACCCTACGTCAACGGATGCGCTGGATTTCCGGCTGCCCATGAAGCGTGGTCCAATCATGCCCCGGCAAACCGCTGAAAGACGCCACTGAACAAGCCCGCTACGGCCAATTGCCCAGGTGTCGGGGACCGGCAGAGCAGCCGCAATTCGAGATTGGATCTAAACCAACAAAATTCTCGACAAATCCACGCGACATCGCCGACTCTTATCTCTCCCTCTCTGCGCACCCTGCGACGCCCGGCCCTCTCTCCTTTGCCAGCACCGCAACAGAGCGATCCCTCGTCTTTCTACTTCACTCCTTCCTGGGATCCTCTCCCTTTTATTCTGGGCTGCTCCGTCCTTGGCCGTGACTCGAGTTGCGCTGAGTTGCGAGCCCACCCCCAGTTCTCGGCCCTCCGATTTCTTCCCCGGACATGCCCTTAGGTCTCCAACAGGACTCTGACCTCGTCTTCGCCCCCTCCTCGACGACGGCAGCCACCACGACGACCGACGGATCGACAACGTCCGCGAGCGACTTTGCGCCCTCCCCGGAGCATCGCCATGCCGGTTGGACGGGCCGTCGCTCGGATAGCAGTAGTGCCGGGCTCGCAACTCAACAGAACATGATCAACCAGGAAGATGTCGAGGCTGAGGGCCGACCGCCATATCTCCATGTATGTTTTCACCACGGGCGTTCAATGCACAGCGCCAATCGTTTCCGGACCGTCCGATTTCGAGCTGCGCTAACACGGGACCGCAATGCCAGGCCATGATTGCGGGTGGCATCGGAGGATCGACCGGCGATTTGTTGATGCACTCTCTCGATACCGTAAAGACAAGACAGCAGGGCGACCCTCACGTTCCGTCGAAATACACGTCGCTGGGACAGTCCTACTACACCATATGGAGGCAAGAAGGTATACGGCGGGGTCTGTACGGCGGCTGGATACCTGCGCTCGGAGGTTCATTCCCCGGCACCGTAATGTTCTTTGGCACATATGAATGGAGCAAGCGATTCCTCATAGATCATGGCGTGCAGCAGCATCTGTCCTATCTATCAGCAGGTATAACGGCTTCTACAAGACTCAATTGCTCAAGCAGAGCGCTAACAAATCTCGGCAGGCTTCCTTGGAGATTTAGCCGCCTCCATCGTCTACGTCCCATCCGAGGTTCTAAAAACTCGACTTCAGCTTCAAGGCCGTTACAACAACCCCCATTTCATATCGGGTTACAACTATAGAGGTACTCTCGACGCTGCCCGCACCATTGTCCGTACTGAGGGTGTTCCTGCTCTCTTTTACGGCTACAAGGCCACCCTCTACCGAGATCTGCCCTTCTCGGCCCTCCAGTTCATGTTCTGGGAGCAGTTCACCACATGGGCTCGCAAGTACAAGCAGAGTCGTGATATTGGCGTCTCTCTTGAGCTCCTCACTGGCGCTGCAGCTGGTGGCCTTGCCGGTGTCATCACTTGCCCCCTCGATGTCGTCAAGACACGGCTTCAGACCCAGGTCAACACTCCAGCCGAGGCCCGGGCCTCCAAGGATCACCACGCTTCTTCCCAGGTCCGACACATTTCAACATCTTCTCCAAACACGCACCGACCACGGCCTGGCGCCATCGCCTTGGAGACCTCATCCGTCTTCACCGGCCTGCGAGTCATCTACCGCACCGAAGGTGTAGCAGGTTGGTTCCGCGGTGTCGGGCCGCGCGGTGTATGGACATTTATTCAGAGCGGCTGCATGCTGTTCTTGTACCAACGAATCCTTCGACAGCTCGAGGTTTTGATGCCCCTTGAGCACGAAGAAATGTAGACATCTCCACACATACACATACACTCTTGCACCTTTTTTACGCCCCTACCCTTTCTTCATACCTTGTCATTATTCTGCATGATTTGGCATTTATTTGCACCCGCTCGAAACGGTCACGTCTCCCCCGTTCCCCCCTTTCATTCCATAGAGGAGAAGCTCACCCTTTGAAAACAAAAAGAAGACATGAATTGTGATGGCTATATATGTACGGATAGAGAAGAGACGCACGTGGCTGTGGGCAGCCGTCATTGTTGGGCGTTGGGAAATAGAAGGAACTGGCTGATCACATATATCAGAACAACACGGTCATAGAGATAGAGAGCGCCAAGAATAAAGCCTCTCGGTTGACTTGACAAATATGAGATTATGCTCGGATGGTTCATGATATCGTGGCTATTCTAACAGGTTGCTTGTTGCTGCGAAAGGGAGGTTGAGCAAGCCTTCATGTAAAACTTGAAATGCATCTCGCTATATGCCTTGGGTATAGAACAAAACTCCTAAAAGCAGAAAACAGTATAAGGCAGGAAGCAAATGCCATAATCGTGATAACCCTCAGCAGTATCCGCCCCATATTAAGCGTCCGGGTCACTCTCTGACAGGCAAGGCAACTCTTCAAAGTCCCCAGCACGAGTACGCAGCTCATCCCGCGCCAGGCACACGGCGATTGCGATGGTCAGGGCATTCCAGACGCTCTGATTGTCCTCCTGGAAGTCGATCTGAACCTGAAAACTGACATAGGCGTCTGAACCTTTAGAGGAATCGGTCGTGAGGAGGAGAACAGAGGTGTTGAGGATGAAGAGGCCGTATACGACGGGTGGATGGCGACGGTAGGTGTGTTTGGGGGGTGTTTGTGGCTCGGCCGGGGATGGAGGAGAGTGTGAACGTGAGGGTGATGGTTCTCTCGAAGGGGTCTTGGCTTGGGCTGGAGGCCTTGTCGATTTCTTCATCTCAGCAGGTTTCTGTCTGTCCTTCTCTCGACGCGGTTCAACCACCTTCATGCGTCCCTTTTTGTGATATTGAATCAGCTTGTTGACATCAACACCACCAAGGCGTGGGCTCTCAAATTCTAGCTCAACCTTGACCTTGCCATCAGGACATGGCGTTGCGAGCGAGAGCTCGCTGATACAAAGATGCGAATTCCGCCGGATCTCGGTGGATGCTGACCATCTTCCCAATGCTGGCGAGCAATCATCCGGCTCAATCTTGATCATGGGGGAAGCCATGATGCTCGGCTTGAGCACATCCCAAAAGCGTGGATTTGAATCCTCTCTGAGGAATTCGCGCTGTAGCTTGGCGAGGGATCTCATACGACCCTGGATGTACTCTGTAATGTCGTACTCGGACATGGTTGTGTCGACGACTTCGGTCATGATGTTGGGCACTATGCGAAGGTGGGCGTAGTCGGCGTCCTGGGCTGCCCAGCTGATATACTTGTCAAGTTCCCGCTTGATGAGATGCGGGACCTTTCTCCGAAGGCCACTCTGGATGCTGGCCCTCGCCTTTGCGGTGAGGTCAATCAACCGGGTGAGTGCCAAGGTTGCTATGCTATGTCAGAAGCATCCGGTGATACTCGCAAGGGGAAGCTCACCTCGAAAGTCCTTGGAGTGGGCATAGATGATAGGGGGGAAGTCGTCCGAAGTCTTGAATATGGCATCCGAGAGGGGAACACCACGCAAGTCGACATTCCATGTTGGAGGCAGCATCGGAAGATCCTGTCGCATGAAGAGAATCTCAAAGAGTCGCTCCTCGGCAGGAGCCCAGCTGCTGGCGCCGGGATAACGTTCCTTTTCCTGCTTCATCTCTGCCTCTAGACTCTTGAGATAATAGCTGCCATTCTCTTCGGAGAGGAAGCTGAGTTGAGCGTCCAGACAGAAGCTTGGCGACCTCGACATCTTGTACATATCGCCTTCACTGTGGTCGTCATCATGTTTGCCGTGACTCAAAGAGTCCTTTGTATTAGTCGCGCCTTGCATCTTGGACGTGGTGATATCATGGGGGTTGGTGAAACATAAAGGTGATCTCCGGGTTTCTCCTCTTTTTTGGTGAGGGGAAAGAAAGTGAAGCCTGATGTCGCGGAGCGGGAAGTGCAACTACTTCACTGCCAGCAGCTGATGAACGCCGGCAACACAGAGGGATATCCACTGTGAAAGAGCGCAAACAGGCCACGAATCGAGCTCCTCATTGCAAACATAGTTCATTTAAAGCGTCCAATCCTTACATACCTTAATTCTCTTATTTTTTTAGTTTTTCTACCGCCATTTGCACCAAAGTGAAGATATCGTCACCTCGAGTATCGTGTAAGTCGGGGTGTGCACATATTCATTCCCCAGCGCACGCCCCGGAAATTCTATTCTGCCGCTGAAGCCAATCAGAAGCCAATCGTCGAAATTCTTCACGACCGAGATCAACCGCCGTGACAACCTCATATTCCCCGGGCTCAACGACGACCATGGCCGAGGTAGCAAAGACGGTGGCCCGCCAATTGCCCGGCTTCAAGCTGGGACAGAAGCAGGTCTTTCTGTCAGTCTACCCCAATTGCCTCACATTGCCTCTCCTAACCTCGCATACAGGCCAAACCATGTAATCACATTCCTCCGAAAGGACTTCCTCCCGCCCAACGAGGCCACCTTCAAGGTGCCCCTGCGGTTCACGAAATTCGACCTCCGAGACTACCTCTGGAACCTTTACAATGTCGAGGTCACAAAGGTCCGGTCGTACGTCAAGCCGCAACCCCTCACCCAGCGCAACTCGCACTCGCGCTCGTGGTACCGCCCGCAACCCCTCAAGATCATGACGGTCGAGCTGGCCAAGCCCTTCCAATGGCCCGAGGTTCCCGAGGACAAGCAGGCCTGGAGCAACCAGTTGTGGCAGATGCGTGAGGATCTCATGGACAAGCGAAACGACGAGCACATCCAGCGCCAGAAATTCCAGATCGGATTGAAGAGCAAGGAGCCATGGACCAAAGAGAGGCAGGCGCTGTCGGATGTGGCAAAGAAGTACTTGTCGGGTGAGGAGAAGTGGTCCAACGACGTTGTTCTTGACCCCAAATGGGAAAAGATTCTGGAAAAGAAGGACACAACGCCTGCACAAAAGGAGGCTTGAGCGGCCTATCGGAGAGAGATATCACAGCGGATGACGGACGGCAGTACACTGCTAATGAGATGATGATTCGGAGCCACAGGGAAGAAAGCCTCTGTAGGATACCCGGGCACCAGAGATGTACATTATTGTAACTAGTCTTGAACGGCAAAGGATGTTGGCGGGTCAAAATTATGAGTGCAAATAGACGCTGGATCTCCTGCAAGCTCACATGCCCTCTATCTCTCTCCAGTGCTCAGGCTGTTGGAAGCGCAACACTTCGTCTCCCCAGCTCCACCAGCCAGCAGTCAAGTTGCGGGCAAAGATCTCAAGGCCGAGAAACCCTTCGCCGAGGATATCTTGGAAAAGGCCTCGCAGATTCGGTTTGCGTGAATGGACATCGGGAACTGCCACGATGACTTTGGGGTTGAGAGCATCAGGCTTCTTACTACCAATCCGCTTCGCGATGACGAGCTTCTCCCACGGCTTCCTCCACGCCGAGTCAACATCGTAGAGCGGCTCGCCCGAAGCGGCAACCTTGAGCCATGTCCACTCGGTCACAACCTCAAGGCCCCAGGCAGCACACAGGCCAGTTGGAGAAGTCAGGAAGGCTTGGATGCTAGGCTTGTTAGTGATCCAGATAGCAACTAGTCCATCCGGCGCGAGGTGCGATGCCAGAGGAATGTGTAGCAAGAGACTGCGCATGTCATCGAGATTCCGCACAGTAGCATACTTGTCCGTCTTTCTCCTCGCAGACCGGTTTGGCCAGGGCGGATCCAACACGACAAGGTTGAATAAGGGAGCTGACATGTGAAAGGAATCACAAAGAGCCTCGATAGAACCATGAAGAGGCTCGGCTTTCTCTGGCAGCAGAGGCGGCAGAGCGGATAATAACGGGGCCTGGGGTTGAAGGACACGGGGACGGTGGAAGGGCCCGGGGTACGACACAGCCAGGTCCTGCAGGGCGCTACTAACAGCAGCAGCAGTCATGAGCTCAGCGAGCTGGGCGGCGGGAGACGCGACAGCCGACGGATCATCTCGGCCGTGCCGGGGCTCCGGGGTTGGATACGGAGCTGCGGGGGGTTCTGCGGAGACGATGCGACGGCGGGGGACTTGAGATGGGAGAACCTGGCTCTCCTCCAAGGACGAGGGTATGTCAATGACGACAAGGCTCTTGCTTGGGTTCTCAAAGAGAACAGATGACGGCCGGCAGTTGTCGCTGCTCCCCTGGCACTCGGTGGCCATTGCTCAGTATCGGGTGGTAGATTGGAGGTTTGTTTCTGAGGCTTGGCTTGACCGCGGCTGATGTTGGGGAATGTGCGGGCATACTCGGCAAACCTCGGCTCGGTCATTGGTTACCGGAACCGTTTATCCAATGCCCTGTGAACCCTTGACTTTCAGTGAGACGCCCGCTGATGAACCCCCCCAGGCCCCCCCCCGGTTTCTTTGCTTCTGGGGATTTTGTTCCGCTGCGTGACCACCTGCGATTTGTGGGGGAAGGCCCCTCGGCCACTAAGCGTCGGTTTAATGACGTCTCCTGCCGCTGACAGCCGGGGAAATTCTGCCGCAACATGGCCGCCATCTCCAAAAACCTCTATCCCATGCCGTCTCCGAGTCCGTCCATTCCCCGCAACCCGGAAAAGATCCTTTCCTCCTACAACCTCGACCCGTCAACAGGAGCATTTGCTCTCGAGAACACTTCCCTTAGTCGACTCTTTCGCGGAATGTCTCTTCGATAGGCGTCGAATCCGTTGAACAAAGCCGGCCACGTGCTGCTCGATCCGAGGGGGAATGTCCTCCGCTGACGCCGCTCACATGGAGCACGCTCCTATGTCCGATCTTGCGCGAAACGCCAAAGACCAGGGCCATGGCTCCGCCGAGGGCTTCAACAAGGCGCGAAAGCAGTCTCCTCCCGTGTGCCCTACAGACGACGAGGCGGTGACCCCCAAGCGCAAGACGCAGACTCTGGACTATGTCTGGAGATCTGGAGTTGCGGGCGGCTTTGCCGGATCTGCTGTGAGTGCAAACCCGCACAATACAATCAATCCCTTTGTTTACAGTGATCGCTGACTTTCCACAGGCCAAAACTGTCGTCGCGCCTCTTGATCGAGTCAAAATTCTGTTCCAGGCCAGCAATCCCTTGTTCGCCAAATATACCGGTTCCTGGTTTGGCGTCGCAAAGGCCATGAAGGATATCTACCACTACGAGGGCGCCATGGGCCTCTACCGTGGACACTCTGCGACTCTCCTACGAATCTTTCCCTACGCTGGTATCAAATTCCTCGCATATGAACAAATCCGAACCATCATTATACCCCGAAAATCACACGAGACACCGATGAGAAGGCTACTCAGTGGAAGTCTGGCGGGTGTGACGTCCGTCTTCTTCACGTACCCTCTAGAAGTCGTCCGAGTGCGACTGGCCTTCGAGACCAAGCGCGAAGGTCACTCTTCTCTCACTTCGATATGCCGTCAGATCTACAATGAACAACCCGTGCAAAAATCTACGACCGCCAGGCTACCCAACGCCCCTGCACCTGTATCAGCCACTGCCGAGGCGGCTGCAGCGACGGTGCAATCCATTGCTCCTCGAGCCGGACTAGTCAACTTCTATAGAGGATTTACCCCTACTGTGTTGGGCATGATCCCGTACGCTGGTATGTCCTTTTTGACGCACGACACCGTAGGAGACATCATGCGCTCTCCAGCCTTTGCGCAGTACACAACGCTACCGAAGAAGGCGAACCACCCCCCAGGAAAGCCAGCTCCTCTGCGGTCATGGGCAGAGCTCTGCTCTGGAGGTATCGCAGGCCTAATCTCACAAACTTCCTCCTACCCGCTTGAGGTGATCCGGCGACGGATGCAAGTTGGCGGAGCCGTTGGCGACGGTAGACGGCTACGGATTGGCGAGACGGCCGCCATGATCTTCCGGGAGAGAGGCATCCCCGGCTTCTTTGTTGGCCTGACCATCGGATACGTCAAGGTCATCCCTATGGTGGCCATCAGTTTCTACACGTACGAACGCATGAAGCTCGTCTTGGGTATATAAGTGGTTTGGGCAAAGGGAGGTTATCCCGGCTGGCGTTGGTGGAGTCCTTGTGCGGTACGGCGTGCAAACATATACCTCTTGGGGAGGTCTTTGATGATTTGGGAATGGTTGAGTGTATACACGGGTAGACATGCTGTCCAATGTTTTATTTCAGTATTATTATCCTCTCTTACCACTTGCTCCTGGGTAGATACTTGTGACGGTTGGGGTATGTCTGGTATGGGCCATGGGCCATGGGCCATGGGCACAGCCTTGGCTGTTTGATATGTGGTCCCTCCGGTCCGGTCATAGTTATGACCAACTACAGCAGCTTATAGCGGAGATCTGAGCTGCAATAGAGAGGGGTGGTTACCTGGCAACTAGGACATTTCACTTTTCAAGTTGATGAATAGAACAAGGGCGAGGTCTTGCAGTTCATAGATCCTACGATTCATAGAGCACATTCACAACTTTCACCATAGATACCACGGTCATGATGCCTAAACAGACGTGAACAGCATGGCTTCTCCTCAACTCTAGCATTATTACTGTACAGTATCACCTGGTCATTCAAGGAGGCTATTCAATGACATGACGTTATCCATGACAACCCTTTCACCCTGGCTGCATCGATTCCTCAGCATCCAAGTTACATATCATATTGCGTCAGATGCTCATGCCCCTTGTCGATCAATGTTTCATTTCTTTAACGGTTAGAGTTGAACCAAGGCTTGGACGAACAAAGTTTCAGGCGACGATCAAATATCCCCATTCAATGTCCGGGTCGTGGCTTTACTCGTTTCGTAGCGAGCTGCACCCTTGATGACGGTGTCCGTTCGCCACGCCTTAAACAGACGGAGGCGGAGTGCTCCGCGTGAAACGGGCTTCCTCAGGAGCTTCTCGAAGTCTTACTCCTTCTGGAAAGCCCGCCCGTCTGAGTCGGATATTACTCAGCTCGAGCGGGCCCAACCCAAAGGCCGCAGGCGGCGGGCGATCGACAAGTCCAAAGGTGATGAACTGGTGGTCCCCGAGAAAAGCGTCCATGTGCTCGGCGCCGTTGGAGAGGCTAATGCGCTTGTCTTGGCCCCCCCGGGTAAGGGATTTCGCACGTGCCCACATGGTTTCCTCTCCCCCCTCCCATCATTTTCCTAGTTGAGAGGGGAAAAAAAGGAAAATTGTACTGTAGGGGCGGAGGGAGTGGACGTAGGCTGATGGGCTTAAGCGTCTGAGTGGGCAAAAAAACGGCCGGGCTTCTAGAATCAATTGGTGCTTGTACACGACAAGTATACGGTACTTGAGAGGGAGATTGGACGTGGGATTGCCCTGTGAATTATGTAAATGACCCGAGGGATGGTCACCGTCTTTGCCATTGATTTGAGAAACGCCTCGCGCTTGGCGGCAAGAGGCTTGGGAGGTGCATGTCTTGCCAGGGGAAGGATTGGAATAGGATGGCTCGGAGGGACATTGTGGTTGCTGATCATGACGAACATGTCATGAAGCTCTGGTTGTGAACATGGCGAAGTTGGAGTATTACCCATCACCACCAAATTACGATTCATTTGCATGGTGTTGACAATCAAGTCAAACGAGGGCATCCCTCACTTCTCACGTCGCACAGCCAAGAAAGTATCAATCAGCAAAAACCCGCAATGACACCGGAAATGCTCCTTTCACCCCCTCACCAAGAAGGTTCACCTGATCAGTCAGTAAGAGAAGAATGAGTCAATGGACATTTGGAATCAACTAACCCTAATGTCCAACTCTTACCCTACAGCATTCGGATATCACGGGTATTGCGGCATGCCGCGGAGAAGTCTTGAGGAAGAATTCATCAAAACGGGAATGACGGCGACGTTTTAATTGCCGAGAACGCTTTAAAATCAAATTGCCCAATTAGATCATGCAGCCCGTATACAGTAGAAAATGCGACGTTGAACTCAAGGTCAGAAGCCAAAGCGAGGTGAGAGCTCTCGCTTCTGATTGGCTGCTCACCGAGTTGACCAATGCGGCTCTGAAAGCTCCCAAGGTGAGCTTCCCAAAAATGCAAGCCTCAGCCTTTCATCTTCAGCTTGCACCGACCTCAACCTTGACATCAAACACCAACATCGCCAAACACGTTGTCGTAATTTGACAATCGCTTTCTACTCGACTCGATACACGAAGCCTAGCCTTTTAACCCTTGTTGCAACAAAGCTTCTGCTTACGCGCTCAACTTCGCCCATCATGGCGTCCGCCGCCGACCTCGACGGCCTCGTCCTTCTGCGACAGTCCATCTCCTCGAAAGCGCCTTTCATCCCAAGAGCATCCGCAGATGTCTCGGCCGACGCCTCAGCGCCCGCGGTTCCTCTCTCACAGGCTACGCACCTGTGCTTCCCCGACCGGAGCGTCGCCGTCCCCATCGATAGCCCGACGCGCTTCGTGTCGCACGACAAGCCCGTCGACCTGCGCAGCATCTACTTTGCTTGGCTCAACCGCGAGGTCGCCATCCCCGAGTACAATGCGTCGGCTACAAAGCTCAACGATGAGCTCGCCGCCGCTGGTGGTGCTGGCAAGGTCCAGAACCTGGGCTTCATTGAGCGACTGGATCTGATTACCTGGCTCGAGGGCGCCAGTGAGGAAAGCGAGTATATCAAGCCCGTCGCTGGCGACAAGGATGCAGCGGCTGCTGGCGCGACCACAACGGCAAAGACTGGCGCCGTGTCCTCGGCCGCGCAGGCGCGATCAGGTCGCGGTACCATGGACCCCAGGCTGGCTGGTATTTACAACGGCGAGCGACGCATGGGCGATCGCAACACGGTTCTCAGGGGCATCAAGCCCACGGTATGTGTTTCTTCTATCCCATGAGATATCTTGAAGCCTTGACTGACTCTCGCAGGACTTCTCCCATGTGCGCAAGCTTGCCGTCCCCTTCATCCAGAAGAAGTCCCAGTCTAGTTCTTCCAGCATCCCAACCAACCCTTCCCTCGCGCTCAACCAAAAGGTTCCCACACGGCGACCAGACCCCATCATCCTTCTATCTCCCTCCGCATCTTCTCTCCTCCGTCTTTCCAATGCACGATCCTTCCTCGAGGATGGCAAGTTCACCCCTCCTGACGCTGGAGGCTCCACGGCTACTATGCTCCACGTCCAGCGTACTATCCGGCCCGTGGATCCAAACCGCCCAATGCGCTTCATCCTAGTCGAGGGTTCAGAGCAGTTCAAGCCCGAGTACTGGAACCGCATCGTCGCCGTCTTTACGACAGGTCAGACGTGGCAGTTCAAAAACTACAAGTGGCACGACCCCGATGAGCTATTCAAGCACACGCTCGGAATCTTTGTTGGCTGGCGAGGCGACCAGGCCCCGGATAACATCCGCGGCTGGGGCCATCGCGTGCTGTCAACGGGTATCGACCGTTGGCGCGGCGAAGGTCACGATGCCTCTCGCTTCCGTGACAAGGAGATTGTGGAACACATCTGGCGTGCCATCGAGGATAACATGCGGGCTCGGGGTTGGAGAAAGGACAGGGCTCCTGCTGCGCTATAAGCTGACATTGCTGGAATTTACGATTGGTACTTGGACATTTGCTGTCGAGATGGATCATGGTATTGGAAGGGAGAGAGAGGGACGCTACGGGAATGGAGTGGAGGGGGAATGAAACTTGCTAGAGAGAGCGTCCCCCGATCTGTACTAAACTCCCATTGGGAGGGGAGGCTTTGGAAGTGAAAAAAAGCGTTGGCGTTTGAACGGTTCTTGCTACTATGTAGACACATCACATCTATCATCTGGCCCTGGCCTGGCTCGGTTGTGGGAGGAGGGAGGTCTGAGAGGCATCCATAGAAAATAACCACCCATCTTAGGTTCAGGTCAATTGACACATCATATTTCTCAGATGGTGCAAGTAGCACTTGGTCCTTGCGCGTGTGTATATCATCAGCCTATGAGCGCCTCTGACGGAATAGTCCTTTCTTGTCTCTTGTCTCCTTCAGGCACACAGTTTCCAGTAGGCATTCCAGCCATATCTCCCCGATGGTCACACTCCTAAACAATAACAGCACGGCAAAGGAGACCTAACTTCTTTCAATATCATCAGCAAACTGTATAAAATGATCATAAAATAGTCAAAGAGACATCCTAAGAAAAGGATTACTTTAGACCTCTTTTATCTACTATTTTATTCTTCTTCTTATACATTATTCGCTACCTTTAGAGGATAAGCTGATGCCTTCATTCTGGTTGTCTCGATCCGTCCTCTCCGACTCCGCGGTGTAGTGACAAATGTCTGATTCAACACCGCCTCCGCGATACGAAAGACAAGTGCAACCTGTCATGAAAGTCCAGTCCGCAGGGCTGGATATGCTCCGGAGTACCAACCAACAACAGACATCATCTCCTCCCTATGCACGGCCGCACACACCAACGCAGTCACACAAGCCCACACCCTCTACTCATCGCGAGTCACATCCCTCCCACCACTGGGCTCTCTCCCCTTTGCACACAAGCTTTCCGCCAAAGCTGAGCTATTCGATGACGGGCGCTTGCAAGAGCCGTGAGACTGCAACGCTGTATCTGCAGCAGCTGACACAGGCCCGTGGGGGGAGGGAAAGCTAGAGAAGCAAGAGAAAGAGGGAGAGGATTGGGTCTGGCTGCAGGCTGAGCCCTGACCTGCCCCGAGCTCAGCTGCTATGCCGTGCCCGTGCATGATACGGCACACACGCAGGAATTGGTGATCTCGGGGAAGCGGGAGAATGCCAGATGGCGGTGGCCAACTCGTTCAAATTGGATGGCCTCTGATCTGCGTCCTGTATGAGCAGGACAGGCGCAGGCACCGTGGTGACTGGTCATGGTGCGTCGAGATAACACCAGGAGCTCGGGGGGGGAGCAGCACAGTGGTGGTGTGTCGATCTGGCCTCCTCCAGCTTAATCTATTTCTCTTGGCTGATCGATATCGTGCGTACCAGTTCACAAACGAGCTGGGGTTCCCCACACGCCGTCTACCTGTCATCAGGCTTGGGATGTCCGTCGACGGGACATGACTCTTGAGATCCAGAGCCACGGGAAGGTGGTCCAAGAGTAGCCCCACGTGGTAGTAGATATGTATATGGCTTGTAATGATGTAAATGATGGTGATAATGAGCTCGGCAACTCATGACACGAGTCTCGTCTTTGCTCGTGGTCGAGGTAGACAACCGTGCCTCGGATCTATGCCTACGTATGAGGCAGACTAAAGATCATCAGTACATGGACGTGACTCGTATACCAGCAACTCCCTCCACAAGGGTGCTGTACAGAGGGGACAGGCCTGTCGACGTTGGTGGTAGCAGAGTGCCACAGTGGTCAAGAGATGGATGGGAAGAACTAAAAACCACCAAATGTCCATCATCACCTTCAACTCGCCATGCCCTTTACACAATGATGAATTGCGGGAGCGGCTCCGCATCATGTCTTCGGCATTGGCGAGGTTGGCAAGAAGCCACAGAACGGCACTTTCTCTGTTGGATTGGATCGCCATCATCCCTCATCCGGCCAAGATGAACATGAAAGAGTTTTGGCTGAAGCCATGCCAGAGTCCATGATAGCTCCTGTCTGCGCTGCGTGCGGGTCAGGGGGAAACTTGGGTCCGTGAGCGCAGTGCAATCAATGCAAGGCCCAGTGACGGTCGCAGGAGCGGCGCCGACGCCATGCCCACTTGGCGGCTGGCGGGATAAAACGCCGTCGAGTGACGGAATGGCACCATGGATTCCCGTGGTGGACTTTGTGGAGAGAAACGCTTGTATCAAAGGTGAGCACGGTTTTCAGCCCACGATAGAATAGGGGCTAGTCACTCCCAGTGGGGGCTTCGACCGACAGGGCGCAAACTATTGCTGTTATCGTGAAAGAGGCTGGAGTCAAGTCAACTTGGGCAGTCAGTAGAACCAACAACTTGGCAAGCTATCGGCGAAGGCGAGCCTCGGCTGCCAAACCTCAACGAAGTGAGACATGATGGTCAAATAATAGTTAGGACAGACATCTTGTCCAGAGATGCTGTAGGCAAGCAAGCAATCAATCAATGCCCAAGATCTTGACACTCATGGGCCCGTGTAACATGAGCCAGTGTAAGACATTCATCACGGTGCTCCATACACAATGCAATTTGCACTCGAATGCAGAATGCCATGAGGATTCCTGCTGGGTCACTGTCAATTCTCCGTCCGTGAGAGCGGTGCATCTGTCCACGTCCACGTGGTGATCGAGTCAAACGGCACTAGCCAAGGCTTGGGTCGCCAGCCTCCTCAAGACATCTTTAACCGGCACTGGCACTGGCACTGCCAGGCAAGGGTCGGTAAGGCTCTGCTAACCAAACCCAAAAGGTTAACGCTGGCATCTCTCTCCGCGTCGCATCACATCGTGGCTTGCTTTGAGATGGATGGCTGTGATATGGGCAAGGGACAGGCAGGGCACGCGAGATGGAGTCAAGCCCGACTCGGCACAAATCACAGACGACTCTCGACGACGACGGAGTGCGCCGTGAGAAACCCATGTCGATCTTGAAAAGAGGGGTTGCGAAAAGGGGCTGGTCGCCTTCCTTCAAGCAGGCAGGGCTTCGGCAGGGGACAATGTGCCATGCCTGAGTGCCGTCCCACGTGAGAAGCACGCCACGTACGGGGATGGCGTGCCGTTCAAAGGCAAACTCATTTAACGACGCGCCGTCTCTGTGGTCAGTCAACACAAGCGAGGTAGCAAGCCGGTCCGGTTGTTGAGTATGATCCCGAGACCGTTCCCCTCGTTTGTCGGCCTCAGAGATTGCCCATCGAAACTGTCATCGAAACGTTGTAGGGCTAGAGGGAAGCGGCCGCGAGCCGAACCCTCTAGTCGATGCCACACGTGGTTATGGGTCTGGCAGCTCTCGTAGCATCAGTTTGGATTTTCAGCAAGGAGCTTGTTCACCGTAGGCAAAGTCGCGAGACTTTGGGAGCCTTGATTGCTGCCCAAAGCATTCTGTCCACTTTGCTGTCTGCTGGGTGGCCCCGAGTGGTCCGCAGTGATTGTGGATATTGTCGTCCTGGAATGGTTAGAGGGATCTGTGTTGTGTTCCATGATCGTTCTCTCGTGGGTTTCCCAGGTTGCTGGCACATGGCAAAGTACTTTGTACTTCGCGTGGCCGGCAAGGGATTGAACGAGACCGGCAGAAGAACCCCAACATTTGATTCAATTGCGCCCCGAGATGATGGTGCATACAGAACTCAGACACATGCCGTCGGTCTCTGGTTTCAAAACACTTGTATCGGATACGTTCTAGTGGCTGTTGATAGAAGAGGGTTGATGCCTGTAGAGGAGAGGCCGTCTTCATGCGCTAGGTCAAACAGGAGACACAAGTCTGTTGTGGTGATACGCATCCTTATTGTTGGAAACAGGCTCTCCGTCGTACCGTCGAGCCGCCCTAAGCTGACGAGGGCGCTGGATGCGCAGTCAGCCGTCATGCTCCAACCAACAATATGCAAATCGGCCGCTGGTGAGCCGAACGGATGGGTCGGCCTGTCTTGTGTGCGCATGCTGATGAAGCGATCCGACCCGATGCCATGCCACATGGCCACATGGGCATCTGTACGGACAACCAACAGTTCCCGTCAGACAGCTCCAAGCACCACTAGTAAGCAACAACTTGACCCAAGCAACAGCTCCAAGCTCTAGTGGATCATAAGGGTCCCGGACCGACACATTGGTCACCGCTTTGGACCCTCATCTGTTTGTCTTCCGAGGAGAAAAAGAAAGAAAAAAGAAAAAAAGAACTTCTCCATCGGCCATGACGTCCGCCTCTGGAGGAAAATATCCACAGTCTCGACGACTTGCCGTGACAAGTCCCGGGGCTATTGGGAGGGCTCTGGGTCTATGGCTGGCCTGGAACAATGCAGCTGTGGAAAAGGCGCCTTATGTCGGCGTCTAAGCGACCCCACTGCTCGTGTTGCAAACGCGTGGCTTCCTCAAACCCACGTGGCGGGCTCCACCAGTGCGACGAACAGGCAGGAGCCTTGTTGGGTTTCGTCGCTAGCCCCACACCCTCGCTTTTTGTTTCCGACACCCAAGAGCATTAAGTTGACTGAGGGCTCCGATGTGGATCTATGCCGAGTATCAACGGTGATTGAGAAAGGCGAGGTTCGAAGTCTCTGCTATCAGCTCTAGCCCTGTCACGGAGGGTCAGATAGCTATCTGGTTGGGTGTGAAGCCGCTCCCGAGCTGTTACTTCAAACTTGTCTGCCAAGGAGCCATGTAGATCGTTGCCGAACCCATAAACGATCGCATACCCATCACTCTGTCGTCGGTGGATTCTGAACAAATCACACCTTGATGTTTTGTGCCGATGCAAGATTGGGTTTGTACTGTAGGTAGACATTGCCGAATCGGATCGTCTAGTCTGGACTCTCGTCTTAAGCCTCAAGGCTCGTCTTGCCTGGCTGTACGAGAACGTTCCGAACTCGCATGAGGGTTCGGACGAAATCTCTTCCCTTATGGGGCTGGAGGAGGACAGCATTCTGTTTCATCAGACTGGGCGTTCGGGTTGGACTCTCCGTCAGCGTTCCGCACAGCGGATTCCTTGTGTGACGAGCTCTGCCATGGGCCACGTGGGAATGCCGACAAGACGGAAAAAAGTGACCAGTCATAACTCGGCCTCTGCTCAAGACTCCTCAGCCGCCTCTGCTGTGCCTCATTGGGCAGATGCCTCCCATGGTGCCCATCAAAAATGAGATGTCAGGTTGAGCGTCCGAGTATCAGGAATTGTCTCTCGTGCGAACCTCAGGTGACCTGGGGCGTTGTTCCCTGTAGAGTAGTCAGCTCGCCGTGCTCCAGTTGCGGTGCGGTGCGGTGTAGGGATTGAATGGATAAAGGCAACAGGTCTCTGACACCAAAACCCGATTATTCCCAGGCTCGAGCGGAGGTTGTGGACTCTTGCGGGCGACGTTGAAAATCCTTACTGAACCAATAGTATCGGGCTATGTGTGCCATCTGGCGAGTGAGTTCTAATCACTGGGCCAGCCGTCATGGGCCACCACGCCGAGATTGTCCACGTCCATGCGCTTGATGCGCGAACCAATTTGCTGCCAGTTTCCCAGCAAAGCCGTTGGAAGGTTTCGGCGAAATGCGTGTTGTGCAACGACCATTGCCCGCTCAACCGAAATCATGCCAGCAGACGCCGGATGGGCTGATGATGGCTAGGGGTTTTGCCGCCCGATCTCCCAAGGGTGCCACTTCGTCGTCGTTGCAACCGTCGGTCCATCACCTTCGGGATGCCGATGACTTGGGACTAGGGCAGCCGACAGGCTCTGTCCTGGGCATGACGGAATATCGCGTCCCCAGTTGATGGAGTAGCATAAGCATTCTCGTCTCGCACCTGGGCTTGCGACACGGCCCGCTCAGCACAGCAAGCTGTCTGGGGGCTCCAAGGGACAGGGGCTTAGCGACGGCAGGCCAAGGAAAATGGCGGCAGATCCTCCGATGCCTTGTCTTGCCCCCGCGGCATCTTCTCGCTCTGGCATTGGCACCGTACGAGGACCCAGCCGTGAATTTGGAAAGGAGACACTAGCGAGGTCCTAGCGAAGCGCGCCTAGGACAAGGTGGAGGAGGAGCGGTTAACGATTACCGTGACACTAAATTGCTGGCGTCGGTCGGTTATGTTGGGTGTGTCCTTTCAGCGGCTATTCCTTCCTCAGTGACCGGCACCGGTAGATCTTGGCGATGAAGCATCTGGCCGCATTCTTTAGAATATGGTTGCGATTGCTGAAAACAAGTATTGCAATGGCGATGAAACGAGTGACAGAGTGTGTAAGTTGAGGGTCGCCTGAATTGTTGTGGTTTGGAAAATGATGTGACCGACCTGTGCCTTCCTTCTTGGTACCTTCGTGTGTTGGGGCAGGAAGGTATGCGACTGCTTGCTCCTTTCCAACCCACACCTTGCCAATCTTAAAGAGATTTTGAACATCAACCTTTCAACGTCTTACTGGACGTCTCCCAGTCTCGATGGCTTCACCTCACCGCTAAATTATGGTCGTTTCAAAATCACGTTACCCGTGCCGGACGAGGTCGGCCACTCCGAAATCACAACCCCGTGTTGTGTTCTCCAGCCTGAGTTATGACCGCGTGGCTCGTCGACGGGATTTTGAGTCGAGTTGAATTGCTCGGCCGGCCAAGGTCTGTCACAGGCCCCGGCCCCTGACGCGGGACAGATTCCATTTGGGCTTCTAGAAGCTAGGACGAAGCGCAAGAGGCGCCGACCGTGCAAATCCCAATTTCGCGTAGGGAGGGCATGATGCGCCCTTGTTCAACCCTCAAACGGTTAAGCGAGTGTGACGTGATGATTGAGCCAAGATACTGACAGGTTGGCTAGGCATAGATTTCGGCTGCGATATCCGTTGAACTAATGATCGGTGTCCTGGAGATAGCCTGGAGCGGGAACAGCGAGCTGAACACTACAGTCCTACCCCCCTGAGAGACTTCAATGTCCAATTGGGCCAGCTCTGCACAAGAACGACGGTGTCGGCGGCGCACATTGAGGATCTAAGCTTCACCAGCAACACCGGGTGACAGTCAGCCTGGCACCAAGAATGCATTTGGCGTTCGTCAACACCCATTTCCCGTCGTCTGGCCTCTCTCAAACGCCACTGTACCATGTGCTTCTCATGCTGCGCTCAACAAGCACGATGCCACCAAAAACTATGTCGGAGTCAGGAAACTGGGTTAGCGCTGATGAGCATGACAGGGTCCTCAGAAGATGAAGCAAGCATGGCATCAGGCATGTGAGGGTACCCAGACAGTGCCATGCCCGTATATCAAGAGCGGCTTTGCTTTTGGTCGTCTCGGGGTTCTCCAGCAGCCGTTTCAAAGAGGGTTTTCAGTATTAACACTCCTTGTTGCTCTCGGCGAGACTGACAGGCATCAGCATCCATTGCCAAGTTGGCCTAAAACCGGGCTCCCGTCCCTGTTCCCTCGCGAATTGCCATAGGCGAAAGCCACAGACACCACCAGCATGGAAGGGAGGTGAGAAAGTGCCTGATTTACCCCAGCGGCGCACACCAACTCCAACGAGACGGGAAGACTCTGGTATTGCTCCGACGGCTGCATGCTCGGGTGCAATTTGCAACAAGCAAACCTACCTAGGCAAAGAGGCGGCGCGTGGGGCAGAGTTGGGGTGGGCCATGCCCACAGCGTGGTTGCATGGTTGCAGGGACATGGGCGTTCTCAGCGCATGGCCACAACGTGACGCGGTGGATGGAGGCATTGAGCATGGCTACAGGGAAGACAGTCGGCCGAATGCAGCTTAGGACGGTGGGAGGAATCCCTGGAGCCACGCGCGCCCAAGGGGACGCTTGCAAGGTGGCTGCCCGGAGCAAAAAGGTGCTGCTCCTGGAGCAGATTGGCTGTGGGAGCAAGGCATGTACTGCACGCGCCCAGCAAGAGCCCACGCCTGCACGACCTGACCTGTCTTGAATTAACATTCACCAAGTGAACGGGTATTGGGAGGTGTCACCTCGTTTCCCCTGCTGGGTCAAGTTCTTTGCTGACAACCTCCAGTGACTCCAGGACCTATAGGACCTACAGAGCCAGGATCAGTTCATGGCCAACCTCTCCAGGCTGCTTTGTTGCACTTTTCCCCTCTCACACTTCATTCGTGTGTTCAGCGGGCTCACGACCCATTCGTGCTATGCACTAGCCCAGCCGACTCTTTGTTTCTCATCAGAGGGTCGTACAGGCTTTGCCTCCCCCTTCGCATCCATCCATGTCTACCAGTCTGCCTGAGTTACCTCCTACTTACCTACCTCGAGGCAAGCGAGCATTCCATCCTAGGTGTTGCCCACCGTAGTGCCTAGCCGACCCACCAAAAGATTGCAGCAACCATCCATTGAAAGAAATCATGGGAGAGCACTGGAGGATCAGGCTTTCGGCTGGGCCACTTCGGCGCCAGCTTTGGATGCCTTTGCCCGCTGGACTCAATGGGATTTGCAACGAGGCGCCCGTCTAGGCGACACCCGCTATGGTCGTGGTTGCACAGGGTACGCTCGTGGCGGGCAAGCCACCGGAGGAGAGCCCGCTCGACTCACTACTGGCTGGAAAAGGTATTCCAAAGAATGAATCTGACGCCGTCGAAAATGGGGGATTTGGGCGGATTTACTGGCCATACGGGATCGAAGCACCTGGCCACTGATATCAAGCATGCGCTTCCATACCGTTCAGACAGACCTCGCGTATGCCATGTGCCAGCTAGCGGGCTACTTCTACAATCCCTCGGTCAGGATGCGGAGAGGCCAGAGTGACTGTCCCCCGCTTGAGCAGTGCAGACCGCTGCAGATCAGCAAGAGTGATGCAGGCATTCTGCAGACCTCCAGGCTGGGTGTCGAGTGGTCCCCGGGCTGTGAACCCTTAGCAGGTATCATGCCCTAACGCGTTACTTACGGTGCCTTAGCGCAGGTAGCTCCAAATGTGAACAAGAGCGGAGGTGAATTGGGGTCCCAGCGTCGAGGCCAGTAATGCGAGTTGCTGGAAGCGGCGGTCCTTTCTTGGGATCCCAGCCTCTTGGCTCCTGGGCTCGCTCTGGGCAGTAGCTCCACGCCAGAGACTTTCAGAGTCTTGGTGGTTGATGCTATCATATGATTGACCGAGGAGACAAAGGAATAAATGAGTAGGTAGCAGTGTGAGAAGCGAGGTAGGTATGCTGCGTCGGCCGGCAGAAGGAGGGCTGATTCCTGACGGCGGTCCTTTCATGTCGGGGTTATTACCGGCTGGTTTCTCTGTTGTGATTTCTGATTACCAGCAGCCCCTCTTCTCTTTGGTCGTTTCCCCTCCTTTCACGCATCCGTCCATGTCCGTCGGCTTGCTCCTATGTGCGTGTTGCAGTCGGAGCCGATTAGAGTGTGGCCGTACGGTGCGGTGCCCGGCATTCCCATGCACCGGACTGCCTCTAGTTAGTCATCACCGACACCATGGACACCTAGGTAGGTGGCTCGCTCACCACCGTCCGTGATTACGTTCCCGTCGGGAGCAGCCAGTTTGACCGAGGCCGGGCTGGAGAGTTTTGCTGGTTTGACGCGGCGGGCTGGCAACAGAGCTGGACGTCTGTCCTCGTCTTGGGTCGCCCCCTGGAAGCCCGCCAACCTGCGCTGAAGCATCCATGGAAGCCCGCGGCCAGGGCTGGTGTATCACTGAGCGAACCCCTGTTACACGGCGCAACAAGTACCCGCTACCTAGGTAGGTGATCAAGATGGATGTGGGTGGAACTGGAGTCCATGGATGGTTCTGTGGGCGTTCTCGTCTCGCTCTCGGCCTCAACTGTAGAAACCCACTCTGTTCTGTCCCTTGCTGGACCGACCCGACCCTTTTTTTCTCTGTCCATCCATCGCCTCAGCGGAGTCATCGGAGCCCTGGCCCTGGTTCTTTGCCCTCTTTTGACCCTGACCCTGCCCTGACCCTGGCCTTGGTTAGCCCGCTGTTCTCAGCGCCCAGATTAGCCCCGGCGTCCAGCGCGTGGTGTGTGCGTGCGTGCGTACCTTGTACGGAGGAGCCCTCTGAGAGAGAAAGACACAAACCCACCGGCTCTCGATGGCGCCCTCTCTTAGTAGAACATGGGTCTCTAGACGCACGCCAGAGGTCCCTTCTTCTTCACCCCTCTCCTCGCACCCCACCCTCCCCTCAAGTGCGCCCATCTCCAGCCAGGGCCTTGTCTGTCTCTCTCTCTTGCCTATCCTATCCTATTCTAATCCTGCCTATCCTATCTCTCTGCCCGTGTCCCACTTGCTCTCGCCGCGTCCAGCAGTCCATTTGCCTTCTTATTTGAACCTTCCCGCTGCCGTCACCAGAAAAACTCCCCTCCTTCTAACCTTTCTCGTTCCCGTTAGATGGCCACTCTGTCGCATACTCAAAGGCCCACGGATCACCAGTCTGCCTCTGATACCCTCGACCACGCTACTCCACGTTCCTCTCTCTCGCTCTCGCATCGGCCGCCTCCTCCAGTTCCGGCCGCTCCTCCTCCAGACGCTCCCTCATCCGCCGCCGCCGTGGTAGCTCCGCCCGCGCCAGCCCACGTCACATCCTCCAGCTCCGGCTCTAACTACGGACACCGTCATACCGTCTCCTCCGTCTCGAGGCTGAACAATCGCTCGTCCACCAGTATCTTTGCCTTAGCCGCCGCTGCCTTGGACCGCACTCAGAGTGCCATCGCTACCATCTCGGAGCCCTCCATTCGGCCTCGACAGTCCAGCGGTGCCCTCTCGCGGCTCTCACTGCTCACGAGCTCCTCTCCCTCTTCGGAACCCTCCAGCCCGGACAAGTATCACCGTCTGAGAAGCACCTCGAGCCAGTCTCTTCTGGCCGGCTCCAATTTGGACAGCAAACTCGCTCCCCAGGTCGCTCCGGCGAACAATCCGCCTTCTCAGCCCTATTCATCCACCGACCCGAACCACCCTCTCCCAATCAAGTCTCCTGCAACGGAAAACAAGATGCATCAGACATCCTCGCGCTTGTTGCGCATGACGGACGATGACCGGCCGTTCACAAAGGTACGTGCCCTCGGCCCACGATCTTGTCTCTCTTCCTGTCCTGGTGTCCGCTCGAACCGTTTCCTCCTCGTGTGGATGTGTAACGTTCTGTGCCGTGTCCATGATTGCATCTCTCTGAAACGCTGCCTCTCCCGACAGCTACAAGCTACGACATTGGCTAACATGGTTTCACAAACAGGACTTCAAGGATCTCTTTGCCACCCTGGTCGTTAGTCTGCTACCGCTCTCTGCTCACCGTGTCCGATTGACAAAGGTCGAGTACACCTTTCTGTCCGAGGATGCTATCAACAACCTCGGATCTCTCAAGTTCTCCCAGTCCAACCGTATGCCCGACCCCAAGGACCCCTCCCGCATCGTCACCACCACCACTACCACGACCTTTTCCATGGCCAAGGATATGGCCCGTTCTATCTGCCAACGTTTCCTCGAGGCCCGATTTATCGAATCGGCCGACGGCAAGTACCAGCAGGTGTACACAATGAAGGGATCTGTCTGGCAATTGACACCAAAGGGCATCACCGTCCTGGACCGATTCTGTGCCCGAAATGGCATCCAGCAGAAGCAGGTGTCAGAACTTGCTAACCTCGGCTCGACTCAGCTGGTCCTTCTGGAGCGAGATTCTCAGACTGACAAGCTTCTCCACGATCAGGGCACTGTTGAGGTCATCTTCCGTCGCTTCGCCGGTTCTGAGGGCCGCAACGTCAAACCTACTGTCAACGCCGCCGACTCGGACTCGTTGCATGATTACCGGGACGGTCTGACTGGTGTCAAGATGGCAGCCGAGCGCAAGGTCAATGGAAAGTCGTATCGTGACACATTCACGGGCAAGGCCACAACCGATTGGCTGATGGACTGCTCCACCATTGTCGACAAGCGGGAGACGGTCGAGGTTGCTACCCTCTTTGTCGAGTACGATCTGATGGAGCCCGTGGCTCAGGACCGCGCCTACATGTCCCAGAACCCTGGATGCAATGTCTTCCAGCCCACCAAGTACGCCATCTACCAGCTGTCGCAAAGAGGCAAGGACCTGGTCAGCGGTGCAGCCACGCGAGGACGGGCATCAGAGAGTGAGGGCGGTAACGCATCGCAGCGAAACGGAATCACTCGAGACTCCAACACGCAGCGACTGGACAAGATCCTGAACGACCCTGCGCTCCGACTTCTCTTTCGCGAGCAGCTCCGCGACACGCACTGCGAAGAGAATCTGTCGTTCTACCAAGACGTTGACGAGTTTGTGCGCAGCTGCAAGGCTGCGACACGGGCAGCTCAGAAGTCGCCCAACACCACCGCCATGGACAGCATCAAGGAGATTATGGCATCGGCATATGGTATCTACAATGCCTTCCTAGCTCCCGGATCACCATGCGAGCTCAACATCGACCACCAACTGCGAAACAACCTGGCAACGCGGATGACCAAGGCTGTGGGACAGGACGTGGCCATGATCGACACTCTCCAAGAGGTGACGTCTCTGTTTGAGGACGCCCAAAATGCCGTGTTCAAGCTGATGGCCAGTGTAAGTTTGGCTAACGCCAGCCCCCAAGCCCCCACGATGCCCGTTCTCGGACACGCCGACTAACAAACAAAATAGGACTCGGTACCAAAATTCCTTCGCAGCCCCAAGTACGAGCAACAGCTGCGAAACTACGAGTTTGACCTTCTCGGCCGGGGGCCCGAACGGAGCCAGAGCAGATCAAACCGGAAGTAGGGGCCGATACTAGAGGTTCCGATTCCGAAAACCGACCCGACTTTTCTAGTGAGCGAAGCCGACCGACTAAGGGCCTGGGCCTCGGGGCTACAGGACCCTTGCGGGCACGACTCACCCATTCACACCATATGCCTCATTTCACGAGTCATTTGCATACAAACCATTGACTGATTTGGCTACCAAAGTGTTTGCCACTGTCGAAACGATACCACCTAGAGCCACCCCATCTCCTGCATCATCGGTGTTTTTGGTTTTTTTCTTGGTAATTTTTGCTCTATTGTTTTTTCCCTCTCCAATGACCATCCAGCGACGGTCTCTTCGCCTCGGGCGCCTCCGACCACACCTCTCGGCCGCTTCCTAGCCTCCCAGACTACCGGTGCCGAGCCGGACACAGATCTGCCGCGGTAGCTATATTGGTTCTATGAAGATTTTTTCGTTACTGCTTTTCTGGAACCTTGGAGGCGCCCGCGGGTAGACGTTTCTGGTATAAGGTGGCGGAAGAAGAATTACACGGCCGAACATGGGGTGGGCACAAGGCAAAGATTGATCGTCATGATGTAACGACGCATCCCGGCATCTGCCAAAGGGTGATTGATTGAGTCAACTACTCAATCAAGAGCAGACAAAAGAAAGGGGCCTTTACAGGCATACGCATAGGAAAGGTGGACGCATTGACGACCAACGGCCGGGAATGCGAAAACAAAACATGACGAGGGATGGATTGGATGGGACGAAGCGCAAAGGACGTCCTTTCAACAAAAAAATTCGGCGGCATTTTATCCTTTTTCTCAATTCTTGTTGTTTTATTTGACCCTTTTTTTTTCTAACTTGTTACGGCTTAACGGGAATCATGTTGAGAGGCCGAAAGTAATGCATTGCATTGGAAGGAGTCGGGTACACGGCGGGCCAGCGCTGAATACAATTGTACATAGAAAAAGAAACCTGGGCAGCCTCTCCTCGAGCTCTTATCGAGAGAAGTATGGAAAGGAAGAAATGACAAAAATGAAGCCATCCTTGATGTGATCTGGATCTGTGTCTTGATAGTGACAAGTTATGTGACCCGCTGACCTGTCGGTGAAAACCTGCAACTCAAGGGATGACGATGCCAATGAAAACCTGGCTGAGTGATTATGAATCATGACTTGTCTTGGAACGCGGCAGTTGTTGGCATGGATGAGATGACCCGGACTATGGGTCGGATAGAAACCTGACGGTCGGGTAGAGAGTTGACTTGGTGCAGTTGGAATGCTCAGCTGGTGGTTCAACAAGTCCAAGAATGTTGTGTTTCCGAATCGCTAGACTCAAAAAGAATGGTTCAATAGCACGCGATGCGCTACCAATGGGAGACTGAGGCTTATTTCGAGACTTGATGGCATGAACTGGGTCGAGCTTCTATTGCTTGTTCCTGAGACCTTGGCGATATCGCGATGGTCTGGGCTCGCAAATCACAACGAGGGTGATGTCTGCTATTATTAGACTAGATGAAGAAATTATGCAAAGTTTTTGACAAAATCTGCACTAGTATTTTCATAATTCCTCAATAAAATTTGCTCTAATTTTACAGTGATCCCTCCTAGATCCCTAGGTTCGGCATCTTCCTTAAGGTTAACATAATCCGGAGAGAAGCCTGAGTTGGTGATTGGTCAGATCGCGAGGACCGATCTTGAGGGTGAAGAGATCACAACGCATCCCTCGAATTGACCGACGATGAACGATCCACTGTACAATTTTGAAAAGAGGACAAGAAAAGAAAGCAAAGTCCAAAGATAAGAATAATATTACACGTCTAAAGATAACTGTCGAAATGTGATGATGAGCAAGCCACACTCAGGCTTCATCTCGTACCTGCATACTCCTCGCATAAAGGCTGAACAACAAGCCAACAGTAGAAAAAAGGCTTTGTTTAGGGTAGACACAACACGAGTCGAAACGGCTTTTGCTTATTATTGCTCCAAGACATGTCGAAGAAAAAAAAAAGCCTTGTTTTCTTCAAGGGAGAGACTCATTTTAGCCTGTCTCAGCCAACCACCCTCTCCGTCCAGGTTCGAGATCATCACCCGATGCTGAAAATAATACCACTCTCTTTTATCTCTCCGTCTTGGCGATGGGCTGTTTGGTCAAGTTTCAAGCCCGTTGTTGCTGCAGGCGTTCAATAATTGTAAACGCCATCAGGAACAAGAGACATATGCGTTACGCAACACCACCTTGACAGTTTTTTTTTTTTTTCTTTCTTTTCGTTCCTCAAAAGGTGGTTGGGAAAAAGGGAGAGAATGAATCCCTCACAAGTATTTCGGTCAAATACAATTCGGGTCTCGGCTCACGTTCAGACCTTGTGATGATACTCGGAGGAATGTTTTTTTTGTTGTTGTGCTTTTTCACCGGTGAAGACCTCCTTGTTAGTCCGACGCAGTGTGTAGACTCTTTCTTTTCACCTGCCAATGTCTCACTGTTTGCCCTCCCTTGAATTGCTGGCCTCATCTCCCCCTCCCTTGCGTACTGGAATGATACGCTGACCATCGTGATACGAAGGCTTGTTTACCATTCTTTTGGTGACGGGATTGGCTGAGAGACTCTGTCTCAGCCCTCAGGGGGAAGAAGGAGGGAGAAAGGGAGGGCCAAGGAGCATTTCCTCTCTGTTAGGGACATGCCGAGCTGAGTCTTCGGATTAGAGATAAAAGAGGCCATCGTCGACGTCCAGAAACCGATTCTTTTCCTCATCACTCTCATCATCTCAAGCATCATTCGTCCTTTGAGCCTCTTGGGTTTCAATCCCACACTCGTTCAAACAACTCTCGCCCAAGTCACTCGCTTTTGACACCAGCTACCTTCCATTCCTTGCAAAGCAATCTTGCCTTTCTTCCGAAAACCCTTTTCAAGAAACCAACCAAATCTTCAAAATGTACGCCCAGAACGCCGTCGTCCTCGCCCTTGCCGGCTTCGCCGCTGCCCAGACCACCACTCCCGGTCCCGTCCCCGTTCCCACCGGCTCTTCCAACGGCACCATCACCGTCACCAAGGTGTACGACGTCTACACCACCTACTGCCCCGGCCCCACCAGCTTCGTCTTTGGCGGCAAGGACTACGTCGTCACTGAGCCTTGCACTCTGACCATCACCGACTGCCCCTGCACCGTCGTCGAGACTCACGCTCCTACCTGGATCCCTCAGCCTCCCCACGTTGTCCCCGGCTGCCCTGGTGGTGACCACTGCCCCCCCAGCAAGCCCGTCCCTAGCCACCCCCACGCTCCCGGATGTGAGGGTGATGACTGCGAGAAGCCTGGCAAGCCCGTCACCCCTGAGCAGCCGGAAAGCCCGTCGCTCCTGTCCAGCCCAGCAACCCTGTTGTCCCTGAGCAGCCCATCAAGTCTGGAGTTCCTTGTGAAGGCGACGCTTGCACCACTACTGGCACCAAGGGCTCTACTCCCAAGACTAGCGACACTGCTTGCGAGGGTGATGACTGTGCTCCCGTTCATCGTCAACGGCGCCGGTGCCATCCAGCTCAGCCTCGGTCTCGCTGCCGTGTTCGGTCTCTTTGCTCTGTAAGCTCTTCAACTCAAGACAAGCACCATCGAGCTCCAAGAGCGTGAAGCAGCTGTTCAGATGGCAGGAGAAAGCATTTTGCCTGTCTACCGCCTCTAATTGCATCTGACGACCAAAACACGCCATGATTCATCACGAGCGCGCAACGACACTTTTTATTCGATTCTTTTTTCCTTCTTCGTCCTCGTAGAGGATTAATGATCAATTGGTAGTTTCTGTGGGATTTTCTGCACTCGCATTTAGACCGTGAAGGAGAGGGGAGCTTCATTTCGCCGGCCCCTCTTCTCAGCTTTGGGAAGAGGGAGGGAGGAAGAGACCATCTATTCCGGTGGTTTGGGAGTTGTTGATCTCCTGAGCTGGCTCTCTTTCCTGGTCTTGTTATCAGGCAAGGGGGTATGCAAGGGAAGAGGGGGTTTCTGTTTTGGTTTCTTGGTAGAAGGGGAGATTCGGAAGGCATTTGCATTGCTAGGAGATGATTTGTATCGTATCGTTCTTGTAGATACGCAAGGTACCAGACGCAATTTTATCATTATGCCCTTAAAAGACGTGTTCTGTCCATTGTTGACGTGAACCGTTCATAATTCATCCTCGTGGCCACCAATTCTTCGTTTCTTGTTCTGAAAAGCACATCAACTCCAACCCAAACGCCAATTTCCAATCAAAATAGCTCTTCAACTGGTCGTGATCATGATTTTTCGTATTGTTGATAGGGGTAGCTCCGTTTAGTGTCGTCCAACTCGGAATGCCTCTGGTCTTGTGATGGATAAGCATTTTGCGTAGAAAACCCAAAATGATCCTGGGAGTTGCTGTTACTGTTGCTATGATAAGCAGTGTTAGGGTAACTGAGGCCTGGCTGATCTGCCCCCATCCCTAGAGGTTGCACCGGGGGGCTTATAGTGTCGTTCCTCTGCTGATAATAATCCCCCACGCTCGATGACCGCGAGTGGCTTTCATAGGCCAGGTTCGAGCCCATCACATGCTGCCCAGGGCCGATGCCTGGAGGGAGGAGAGGACCCAACGGCGCCATTCCTGAGGATTCAGATCCCGTGGGGGTTGGCGACTGGAAGCTCCCAGGAGAGTCGGTCCTGATGCTCTGGGCGGACTGGTTGACCGATACCATGTGAGCCTTTGCGGCAAGCTTGTCAACCAATGATCCATGTGACTTCTTGAGCGTCTTCTTGACAAATCCTGCCATGAGCATGTTGCACCGCAAGTCGACATCTTCACGGAGGTAGAGTCCTGTCATAGGTGCGCCGAGGCCTAACTCGACGGGTTGGGGTGGCTCTCCTGGCATGGAGCCGCCAATAGACCAGCGATCACGGATGTCGAGCCCCATGGGTGCATAACAATGAGTCTGAAGACCTTCAGGGAGGTCATAGAAAGCACAGGTATACGAGACCTGACCGGAAACAACACCGCCTGGAAGGTAGTCGATGCGGTCGGTGAGGGAGTACCAGACACACCGCTGCTCCTCAGCCGAAGCGTGTGGCGGAGGGGGAATTGGATGACGCTCCTTGATGAGAGGGTTGAGGTCTATCATCTCGAGATGATCATGGAGAAAGTCGATAACGACCTGGCGGGTGATGGTCGAGGGCAAGGGTGTGATTGAGGTGAATGTATGCCGTGTCATCTTTGGTGGTGATGCTGATGATGATGAGGGGTGAGACTTTGGCGTGAAGCGTGAAGAGCAGGAGGCACCGTTGATCAAACGGGCGCGTCAACCTGTCGAATGACAAGAAGGAACGAGTAGTAAGGAACAAGCGCGGTAGGAAGCGAGACAGTATATGAAACAGAAGCCGTGTCGTGTCGTGAAAGTTGAGCAGTCTCTTTATTGTTGTGCAAAGCTGGGTTTCCATGCATGATGACAGAGGCTTCCAAAGCAAGCCTAGGTATCCTCTCGTAATGTGAGACCCTCCCTAGTCGCATCAAGTCGCAAGGTAAGCCACAGTCGTACCGAAGAGCTCGGGAGTTGGCCACTAGCTCCATGGCTTGACCCAAGTGGGCAATTCATCGTCACCGCGCTTCCCAAACGACGCCATCCTTGGGGTCATCACCCGCCGAGTAGTGAGCATCGAATCAGGTAGGACTTTGGGATATCCAGCCGGGATAGACGAGGGCAACCTCGCTCTTTCGGCCTTGGGCAAGGCATAATAAGCATCGTTAACGAAGAGGGTGAGATTTTAGTCTTGGTTGAATGTGAGGATGAGTGAAACGCGGCAACCAAGTCGCCGCGGGAGGAAGCCAGGCCGCGCCTTCCATCCCTGGCAGGTTGCGGCTGTGTGTGTCCTAGGTCGCGGTCTCGCGTCTACGCTTACTAGCCCCGGAACCAACACTTGCCGCGCGGGCCTCGGGAGCCGCCTCATCCGGTAGGAAGCTATCTGTGTTACCACTCAGTGTAACGAGACACCAAACGGCAAAACACCTTGAGCTCCTCTTAGGCTTTGATTTTAATCATCATAAGGTTATGATCAAACGATCCTAATATTATAGAAAATTCTCATAAAATGTGATAATATCTTGAAAGTCTTTGGCTCCGGTCTAGTTCGGCCAGTCCGTCGTGGTCATCATCTTTAATGGTGTCGAAGATATAAGTAATTCTTATTGTTCGGGATTGTCCGAAGCTCGACTTGCTGCCTTGTCGAGCATCCGTCGGTTATCAGTCTATCGGACTTGAGCATTCGGATGCTTTTTGGTATGGCCACCGCAGCAGACCGTTTTCGAAGCGGTGTGTCAAGTTTGGTGTTGGATGGGGATTGATGATTGTGCGGGAAATCACCAGTGGTTGATCAACATAACAGCACTGTCTTCTCGGCAGCACCCCAAACCCTTGGCTGTGTTAGACCATCCTCTTGAGGATAGCACTTTGAGCTACATTTGAATGGTCATATCTGAAAGGCTAAAAGAATTGGGGGGCCTTGCAACTGTACTCAAGAAGAGAAATTGTGGTGGCTTATGACGAGCGGGTAAAGCTTCTCGTTTCAAAGGGTTGGGCAGTACAACGATACCCTAGGACAGAAAGTGGGCATCTTAGAAGAGTCCCTGATATTATTTCTTAGTAGACTTGGTCCTAACTTTAAAGAGACTAAGGTAACTCTTAACAAGAATAAATAAAGTCTAGTCCTAACTCGAAAGATAGATGCTAACTGAGGTATAGGGTGATTCACGTTCCTAGGTATAGATGCCCAACAGTAGACGTATATAAATTGCTAGTTCTTACGGATAGGAAGAAAAAGAAGTATTATTCCTCCATCAGTCTTAAATAGTCATTACCCTCATGATATTTCGCTCGTAGAAATGAATGTCCGCCACCATGCCCTGATTGACCCATGTTATTCATCAAATATCCACCCAACCATGTCCAATCCTCAATACTCTAACGCCGCTATACTATACTATACTATGATATCAAATGCAGATGTCTACTTCTGCTTACCCATGTCTTCCTCACTCTCAACAAACATGCTCTTCCTCAGAGGACTCGCCGACGACTTTGCCGACAGATAATCACCGCCCGAACTCTCCCCCGCGGTTGGCGGGGACACTGGTGTTGGAGATACCAATGCTGGGTCGCCGGGTGGTGATAAAGGTGTCGGCTCCGAACCCGGCGAAGGAAGAAGGTCCGAGTCCGCCTTGCCAACTGGTGATGGGGACCGCAGCTGGCTGTGAGTGCTCCTAGGGCTCACAGGACTAGCCCCGAGAGTTCGGAGCTGTGCGGCATCTCCTTCTGACACACCGGACACGTCAGAGGTTATACGGGAAGAGCGGCCAGCCGTGGGAGAGTCGGGGCTCGACACTCCTTGCTGATCTGTTGATCGCGAGAAAGCGCTTGTGTGTTCCGAGTACGTTCTGGAGGAAGGGGTGGAATGTTTCCGGCCCTTAGCAAAGTGGGAATGCTTCTGTATAATCTCGAGAGGAGAGAGACCCGTGTCATGAAGCTCGTGTGGTATCGAAGTGTCTATAATTGTTAGTGTATGTTGGCATGCACAGAAAAGTCTAAACTTACCAGGCATCTCGTGGATTTGTGTGTCTGGCATCTCGAGAGGAGAGCCAGGTGAACGGGGAGAAGTAGGAGCAGGTGTATCAGCATTCGAAGGAGTTGAGCCAACGCCAACAGCCCTAGCCGTCGTTGCTTCCTCCATCTCCGGGCTAGTGGGAGTATCATCAGAGGTTGTGACGGTAGGCGCCTTCTCCTGGCCGGTACCCCTGATCCATGATCTGATGCGTGAGCCTGGATCTTCGGTGCCGTAGTCGCTGGAGCGATTCTTGAAGATCCCACGGCGACGCCAGATACAGAAGACGACGAGAGCGCCAGTGACGAACATGAGCCCAAGAACAACACCCAAGACGGGTGCCACCCACTTGGGGAGACCGCCACCACCACCGCCGCTCTTGTCATCGTCGTCGTCGCCGTCAGTACCGTCGTTGGGAACAGTAGGCCGCCCCGTTGAGGTCGCCTTTCCGTATGGCCAGTAGGTCTTGATCTTCTTCATGTCGTATTCAGTGTCGAAAACCTTTCCAAGAGCCGAAGTAGCCCAGCCATCTGCTGGAGCAGTTTTGGTAGCTCCACCCTCAGCATCACCTCCAATCTTGGACTGGATGGCCTCATGGACACCATAATCACTGAAATCGGCCGGGTCGTACGACTCCAACCACTCTCCGCTGGTAAGATTGAAGTTCAAGACTGGTCCTTTGTCAAGACAGGTGAGAGCAACGCCAGATTGGGACGTGTAGCCGCCAAAAACCATCATCTGGTCAGGGTATGGCATGAAGCACTTGTGTCCTGCGCGAGCATGCAGGTTGGTCCCCTTGTTAATCTGGGTCCAGGTAAAGGAAGGGATAGAAAGTGCCCAGACGGCATCGTTGAAGGGCTCCATCGGATGGAGACCATCGTAACCTCCGTACCAATAGATGTTGAAGCTCGAGCGATCTGAAGCTGGGGCGACCACAGCGCAGCCTCGTGTGAGGGCGCCTGGGCCGTCTTTGGTTTCCTGCTTGTACCACTTTTTGCCATCAATGTCATATATATCGATTTCCTCCATGAAGACGGGGCTTTCTTTCTCCTAGAGACAAGCATATAGCGTTAATATACATATCATTGCGAAGGGGTAAGATGCGCTGATTACTTACACTAGCATCCTCATTTGCTGACTTGCGAGCACGACCGGCCCATTCGGGATACACAACGCCGCCGAGGACGACGAGAATACCCTTCTTACCTACGGGAACCCACACAACCTCGGGATTGGCACGTCCTTCGACAGTGGGAGGAAGGGTCGTGTTGGTCCATTTCTCATCAAGTTGCTCCGCCATATCGAGAGTGATGAGGGTGTTGGAGACGTTGGTGGCCTTTGCAGTCGCATCGTTGGTGAAGAAAGGACCCCTTGATGGAGACCTCAACCCTGAGAAATACCAAGCCAGGTTCTCTGATGGCGCACTGACAGCCCCTCCATAAGCAACGTATCGAGTCACATTGTCGCTAAGTTTGCGATCATTGAAGCCGCGATCCCAGAGAGGCTTGTCCGGGCCATATGCATAAGCCTGATAAGTCAGGACCTCGTCCGCATCGGGAGGTTCGTAAACCTCATCGTTCTTCAAAAGGTCGCCTCCGTAAAGGTAGAATTGGGCATCGTTGTAGAGCAGGCCGCCGTCGAGGAAGTTGGGTGCGGCGCCATTGCTGTTTCCTGAGCCTCCACGGGCCTTGGACATGGCCTTGTTGACGAGGATGCCAGTGACATTGGTATCCTTATCGAAGGGAGTGCTCAAGTTGTAGTTGAGAACGATACCGCCATTGTTTCCTTTGAACGTTAGACATTGCGCGATGAAAATATGAACCCAACTTACCATTGTCAATAGCACCTCCTAGTGTGCCATCGTTCATGTGCGGTGTCCAGTAGATGTTACCGCCATCAAGATAGATCATGTCCCGAATAATGGCAGCTATTTACACATTAGAACGACTCGATACAATGATGAGGCTTGCTTACCTCTTGGTTGCATCCAGACACATATCGAGGTGCCTATTTGCTTATCCTCCCAGCTTGAAAACTGGGCGACGGCAGGGCACACGGCCAAAGCCAACAACGCCCAGGTCGCACCGTATCCAGGCATCGTGACTGCGTTCAGAGCGGTTTCGGATGTTGTCGTTCAGTTCAGGCGTTCAAGAGAAATTAACTGCAGGGAAATCTAGTGGACCATGGCTTGTCCTTGACCCATGGGTCTGGTCCCCAAGTGTCCGCCTCCCAACGCTCAACTGGGGATGCGGAGGGTGACCGGGTACCCGCCGGGAAAGCCGACACCGATAGATGGCAAGGCTGCTTCAGGAAGGTAAGTTGGACCCCAAAAGAACAAAGGCAGCCTTGGGTCGGTCGAGAATCAAGGGCCAAAGCGGCTTGGTTTCAGGGTAGGCGTAAGCTCGTAGGTGAAGGCGAGCGAGTAGCACCAGAGTCAGTTCGCCAGAGTAAGATGGAACCTCAATGCAAGCGACTGGGGAGGGTCAGAGGAAAACTGTTGTGCAGAGGACCCAAAGGGGAGGTAAGAATCGATCAGAGGACCCAGTGGTAGGGCATTCGCCACTGTAGCGGGTTGAGATCGGAAAGAATGGGAAACATAGGGCTGAGTAGAGCTTCTGTTATGCCCATGTTCGCAAAGAGCACCCTCGTGGCACACCGGCCAGGCCCAGGGAGGAGCACAGAGACCAGGCTGGTCCAGCAGGCATTCTAGCCCATGCCACCCTTTGCCCTCATGCATGCATCGGGGGGGCACCATTTTGGGGAAGGTTGTTGCGAGGGTACATCATGACCAGCCATTGGCCATCCACACTGGGGGCACGACTTGTGGCAGGGCATCCATCTCTGGGGTGGGACGGGAGAGCCTCGAGAGAAGGACGACGGGGTTGGGATCAGCCAGATCCATGCATTGACTCAGCCTCAACTGGGCTGGACAGAGGCTGATGGGATATCCCACCAGTGGGCGGGTTCAAGTGGAAGCGCGTGCAAAGCTGTTGTGTCGTGGCGAGAGGGAAATTTCTCACGGTGGTGCCATGTGGGCATATCTAAAAGAGTGCTGACCTCAGCTTCTGTGCTCAGGGTCCCACGAGGGCGCAAGATATCACCGTTCGCACACATGGCAGCATTTTACTCTGAAAGGAGAAGCCTGCGAGCGGGTCCCTTGTGCTGACAGCCAACGGTGACAGTCAAGGGTGGGAGGGGGCGCTCGGCAAGTGGAAGTTGAACAGCAGCAGGCTCTGAGTTGACGAGCCGACAATAGATTGTGGCTGTCGAACTTGTGATGGCGGCGATCTGGAGCTGAGATTAATGACCTGCCTCGTATCGATCGGGAATAGATAGATCTCGAGCTGCTAGCCAAGTTGTTAGTTCCATGAGGGTAGGCAGGTACACAAACACAAACACATGTTGGTCGACAGCAAGCAAGTAAGCATCACCACAGAAAGACGAGAAAGAAATGACGACGACCATCACCGTCGCCACGGACATGGCCGGCCGGTCGGATCAGCTTGGGCTGCTGCACTTTGGATCGCTTGGAGAAATTGCAGAAAACGGAGCAAACATGCAAAAGTCCCACTCGCGATGGATAAACAACAAGGCTGTCTTGGCTGTTCTTGGCCTGGGCGGGTTGACATCCATGGTCGATCTCACCATCCCTGCCCTGAATAAGCCGTCGCGCTGTGCTTCCTAGAAAGGCTGAGAGACTTATGACTGCGTTAGGTAAGTAATATCGGGAGATTTTATCGTCATAGTATGAAAGCTTGAGTATTATAATGAATCAACCCGGTAATTATTTGTATATTTTATCCTAAGGTCAGGGCAAAATGTAGTCAAGTTTAGGTGAGGGCTGTCTTGGGACCGCGTGCGACGAGTCCGAGCCTGCTAGCCCAGATGGCTGGAGAACAATGCGCTGCCGCGTTTCAGCCCCCAACACCACACACCCTTTGCGAGGACTGGTCGAATCGGGCTTCATTCTGCGATACAGGGGTCTGTAGAAGGAGGGTGAGCTGGCAGCCTCCTGTCGCCTCTCTCCGCTGCACTTCGGACGCAACTCATCGAGACCCCCGCAGTGAATGGGCGGACAAAAGTCGCGCATAAGACCGAGGTCGTGCCATGAAAGAAGGTTACACGAAGGCAAGGGAGGGAAGGCAGAAATAGGAGTTGAATTGATCATGAATTGGTAGCCTACATCGTGGGGAACAAAGAATATCGACACCCGAGGAAAGATGAATAGGCATGCGCTGGGCAATATTTGATCCGAGCCCCAGCCAGAGCCAGGAGGTCGGGTAGACAACCCGTTCCCATGACTGTTGCATCGAACTGAACCAAACCGACAAATTCCAATTCCCATCAGGCCCGGCTCCCAGGCTACAGTGGGTTTCATCTCAGGTTCAGTGGAGCAGTCAGCAAAAGATGGAGTCCGAGGAAGCTTACCTTCCTCGTGAGGAGCCATGTTGCGGTCTCCGCTTCCACAGGGCTGGGCCGCAGTGAAAATTCCGCCCTGGATTGGACCAGGGTCCTCGGGCTGTGGCCAATCATAGACAAGGAGGCCCTGACCGACAGGTTGTGGCGCTTGCCCGCCCGCCCCGTTGAAAGACGCTAGTCCGAGAGTGTGGGAGCCTACCGCGAACTGCTGAACCTCACTCATCTCTCGAGTCACCGAAAGAAATGCAAGTCTGAGCTGTTGTGATGCTGTCACGGAGACTCGAGTACGATGCTGACTCCTTGCAGTAGAAGCATTATAATACGATAGTCTTACGGTGTACGAATACTCTTCAAAGACCTTTAGGCTCTTTAGACCATGTTTAGATATACATAGAAGTGGGGGAGTTAAAACAGAGCATGGTGAGATGGTGGGACCCACTTATTCCGGTCTTTTTCTCCCATGCTCTATGGTCGCCTCCACCACCATCACCACGTCCCGTCCATCACAGCCCGCGTGCCGGCGCATCGTCAAGCCAGCGCCTCTGAAGCATCTCTGAGTCGCTGACAGCCTATGCCTTTCCCACAGCTTGTCGTGGCTTCCAGGTTTGCGTCTTCAACACGAGCTCTGTCCAAACCTTCACATCGTCCATCCATCCTATCTCTGCCGTGTTCGAGCCACAGCATCAATGGCGCCATGCTGGACGACACCGGATTGCCTATTTTTGACCCGCAAACCTCTGCCTTGACAATGTCACCGTCTGCGCCCGACTCGTCCACGCGGAGCTTCTAGGCTGAGCCCGCTTTGCCGGTTCCCTAAGCAGCAATTGCGTCTGTCAGATCGCAACATACATCCAACCCCGCCGACAGAGCTGGCCAGCTGGGGGGCCTCGTTGGTGGGCTACAACGGTCATGGTCATGGATTTGCCGCGTCGTCAGCAGCTCCCTCAAGGGTTGTGATGTTGTCACTTCTCCGCCATTTGTCGGCCCTTGGCTTTCTCTTTCTTGCCGAGCCTTGAACTCTCTTGCCCGCTCCAGCCCAGTGTCAAGGCCCCGGAACAAGGCCCTTGTCCAAGTGGACCGCCCTTTGAAGCCGTGGTGCCTGCTGGACCTGGCCCTGGCTGCTGGACCTGGGCAAATCGTACGTGCCCCATTCGGATCCTTGCCCTCCGGGGCCATGCTCACTGCATGTGCGATGTCTAAATGCATTGTTGCTCATGCTACCTACCATGGCAAGGCCCATATCCCTCAAGGCGAGCAATCTCGGGCAAGGTACCCGCAAGGCATGGAGACTCCATTTAGCTCCATGCTGCCCTCTCACATCTGGTCAATGGACCTTTTGTCATGTCCCTGGCTCTTTGTCCTAGTCATCCATCTCGTTCGGGTGCTGCCCATGTCCATCTTGGGAGCTCTTTAATTTGAGCTTACACTTGGCTGCTTGCGCTGTTTGATTACGTCGATCTTCAACGCCCTAGAAGGACATCCACAGCATCGAGCCGCAGCCCGGTTGCCTCCTCACCCGCTTCCCTGCCGTGTCAACAACACACGCCGGAGTGGCTGACAAGAGAGGAGATTAACACCAATTGCGGATATCGATGCAAGTGGTGCCAATCAGCTGCATCGTCGGCACTTGGTACGTGGACTTGCTCAGCCCCTGGTCCAACCTTCACTCAGCCTGATCCGACCGATATATATGGTATTCGTCGGTGTTGAGCGGCTTGAGATTCCCTTTCTCTCTACCTTCTGTGGTCAGCTCTGACATCTTTGGAAGAATACTTGGGTCCCGACTCTCGCTCTTTCATCACATACGCTCGCTATTGGGGCTACCGTTCACTCGCTCGCCGCCATGCGTTTCTTGCTGATGCTCAGCGCCATGGGCGCTGCAGCTGTCAAGCTCCCAGCCAACAATGGCAACCTGCACCGCAGGGCTGTCCAGCCTGAAGGCAGCTCAAGTGTCGTGGTAAACGATGCTCCCAGTTCAGAAACAGCCCCCGACAACACGGACTACGAGGGCGGCTACGAGTATGGCAACGTACCGGTGCCTACTACAACTCAAGTGCCGGCCTCTATTCCGGATGATGAGCCCTCATCTACCCCGATCGACTATGACACAGTCGAGGTGTCTCAATCATCTCAAGTTCAGCCGACGACATCCGTAGAGGAGCAACAGGAGGAACTCTCAACAACCTCACCTGCCGAGAAGCTTCCCTCTTACAAGGTCTTTGATAAGCACTGCGGTTGCACAAAGACCTACACGGGTATCCCGCCTCCTGGCCCGCCAACCACGAGCAGTACTGTCTATGTTCCGCCGACCTATGTGCCTCCGACATATGAGCCTCCGACCTATGAGCCTCCGACTACCACGTCTACCCATGTGCCGCCGACGACTAGCTCTGTCTACGTCCCCCCGACGACGACCAGCTCAACCTATGTTCCGCCGACGACTAGCTCTACCTACGTGCCGCCGACTACAAAGTCGACTTATGTTCCTCCGACTACCAGTTCTACCTATGTTCCACCAACTACTAGCTCGACTTATGTCCCCCCGACTACTAGTTCTACTTACGTGCCGCCAACTACTAGCTCAATTGAGTCTTCATCTGACAGCTACACTGAGCCAACTACTAGTCCCACTGAGCCGACGACCAGTTCGGATGAGCCCCCGACCACTTCGACTGAGCCCTGGACCAGCTCAACCGAGCCACCAACTATCTCGACTGAGCCGCCAACCAGCTCGACTGAGCCGCCAACAAGCACGCCAACTACCAGTGAGACTGGAACTTGCACCAGGGAACCGCCTACAACCGTCTATATCACAAAGTGCTATGGCTCACCGCCCAAGGAGACAGTTACCATAACCAAGGGCCACCCTTGCCCTCCTAAGCAAACAGTGACCATAACCAAGGGCTACTGCCCCCCTAAGCCCACAAAGACGGTGACGGTGACCGACAGGGTTACCGACAAGGTTACTGAGACTGTTACCGACAAGATTACTGAGACGGTAACCGACAAGATTGTTGAGACTGTTACCGACAAGGTTATCGAGACAGTGACCGAGGGCCACACCGTAACTATCACCGACGGCGAGATCGTTACTGTGACTCAGGGTCAAACGGTGACTATTACCGACGGCACCACCATTACCCAGGACCGAACTATCACGGAAGGCCAAACCGTCACTGTCACTGACGACGGTGAGATCGTTACCGTTACTGAGGGCACTACAGTGACAATCACCGACGGTATTACTATCACTCAGGATAGGACTATCACAGAAGGCCAAACCATCACTGTCACTGACGACGGCGAGATCATTACCGTTACTGAGGGCCATACTGTGACTATTACCGACGGTACCACCGTTACCCAGGACCGAACTATCACAGAAGGCCAAACCGTCACTGTCACTGATGATGGCGAGATCGTTACCGTTACTGAGGGCACTACTGTCACTCAGGATAGGACTATTACAGAAGGCCACACTGTTACGATTACCGACGATGGCGAGGTCATCACCGTCACTGAGGGCCAAACCGTAACGATTACCGACGATGGCGAGGTTATCACCGTTACGGAGGGCCACACTGTGACCATCACTGACGGCACTACCATCACTCAGGATAGGACCGTCACAGAAGGCCACACTGTAACGATCACCGACGATGGCGAGGTCACAACTGTCACTGAGGGTTATACCGTCACTCTCACCCAGACTGGCACTACAGAAACTGTTGTCGTGACTGAGGGACGAACCGTGACACTCACCGCGACCAAGCCCCCTGAGACGGTTGTCGTCACTGAGGGTGAGACAGTGGTTATTACCGAAGAAGGAAGGACTGTGACTCAAGCCGGAGAGACTATCGTCGTGACCGAAGAGGAAACCATCACTGTGACTGAACCAGCCAGAACCGTCACGCTCGATGGCGAGGTCACAACCATCACAGAAGAGGCTCAGACAGTAACCCGGGATGGCCAGGTCACAACGCTCCCCGGAGAAACTGTGGTTGTCACTCAGCCTGGACAGGTCACAACTCTTCCTGGAAGAACCGTTGTGTCAGTTGTTACGCAGCAGGTTCCCGGACCCCGGGAAACGGTCGTTACCACTGTCACCCGGGAGGCCCAGACGGTGACCCGAGATGGCCAAGTCACGACTCTCCCTGGCGAGACTATTGTCCAAACTGTGGTTGTTACCCAGCCTGGTGTTACCCAGCCTGGTCAGATCACCACTCTGCCCGGAAGAACCGTCGTCTCGGTTGTCACCGAGCAGCTGCCTGCAGAGACCGTCACCCTTACTAGGGATGGCGAGACAATTGTGTCTGTGGTCCCTGGCCCAACGCAAGTTTACACTACCACCGTGGTTGTTGCGCAAACCGTGGTACCTCCTCCTACCACGGTCACTGTCTCATCCGTCCTTAGCATCTGCCCCAAGCCTACAGGCCTGTCCGCGCCCCTGGCCATCGATTCCGACCGCACCTTTGGCTGCGCGCCTGGCTACGTCTGCAACCCTCCCAAGCCCAAGTCATGCGACCTCTGGTCTGAGCCACCTGAGGACGACTACCTGTGTAAGCCCCAGTACTGTATCCCTGCTCCCAAGTTCAAGAAGATCAGATGGCGCAAGAACGAGACTTCGTACTACGCCCCGTCTGCGGGATACTTCAACCTGAACCCCGAGGCCTTCGGTCTTTCATTCGACATCTTCAAGAAGGTTGAAGAGGAGAAGATTATCAACGGTACACTCACAACCATCACCACCGGTAACTGGGCTTCCCAGACGTCTTTGAGCGACTGGCCCAAGCCTACCACCACGACTACCACAATCTCCGTCGCTGAAGCCTACGACTACATCCCCAGCGCTCACCAGCGCCGTGGAATGCACATGTTCAGCAAGCGAGATGGGGTCGCCCCTGCCGTCTGTTTCGATGACTGTGATGGTGCTTATAAGATCGCTCTCTCTGTCGGAAAGTCTGACAAGCTCTGCGCCAAGGGGTCTTCTTTCATGGGCAGCTACGCGGCCTGCACAGATTGTATCACTGAAAACGCGGACGATGCCAAGACCGGCCTCCAGTCCTATGTCGAGCCCAAGTTTGGACAATTCATCAACTATTGTGAGGGTGAGGATACCAAGCCTGCCACGACTGACTCCGGCCCCGAGTCTCAGGTCACTGGCGAGCCTGATGTCGAGACAACCGGACAAGTCGAGGCCAGCTCGGGGGGATTCGATGTCCTGACCACGACCGAAGAAGATCTTGAGCCAACCACTGAGATTGTCACTCCAACTGCACCATCCACTACGGAGGGACCTGAGGAGACTGCTGCGCCCACTTCAGCTGAGGACGATGATGAGGCAACCACAGAGATCTTTGACCCAACTGCAGAGGCCACAGAAGAGCCCAGTGCTACTTCTGCCGAAGACGATTCCGAGCCAACTAGCCAGGCTTCTGAAGAGGCACAGGCGACCACGGACCAGTCTGAGTCCAGCGCGACTCAACGAGAAGACGCTGAAGCGACCACCGATGATTCGGACTCAGTCACTGCAGCATCTGGGCCAACCTCGACTCAGCAAGAGGAAGACGAGCCCACGGGTTCTGTCGCGGCTGACGCTGTAACGACAACAGAGGACTCGCAGGCCAGTGTTACGGCAGCGTCCGAGGATGAGTCTTCGATTGCTGCTGAAGCTACTGCGACGGATGATGACGAAGCAGCTGAGGAGACCTCGGCGACTGACGGAGCTGAAGAGACAGCAACCGGCGGGTCTAGCAACTCGGAGGCCCGCGAGTCTGATGCCCGTGAGTCTGAGTCTGAGTCTCCAGAGACCACCGCTACTGTGACAACGGCTGCCCGGCCAAGCGGTTCTGTCGAGGCTCTCGGCACAGAGGCTACCGAGACTGAGGCCGTTGAGACCGACGCTTCTGCTCTTGGAGACGAGGCGACTGCCACAGATGCTTCAGCTGAGGGTGATGCAACTGCCACAGGCGCTTCAGCTGACGGTGAGGCAACTGCTACAGGCGCTTCTGCCGAGGGTAGTAAGACTACCGAGACCGGAGCCGCCGGAACTGACGCTTCTGCCCTTGGAGGCAAGGCCACTGAGGGCACCGAGACAACCGTCGAGACAGGCGCCTCAGCTCCTGGAGGCAAGGCTACCGAGACCTCGGAACGCCAGTCACACCTTGAGACGCGCACTTCAGCTCTTACCGGAGCCACTACGACACCTGCCACAGTTGAAGGAGCTGCCTCTCGCATCTCTGCCAGCTTGGCATCTGTCGTCGCCCTTCTCTCAATGGCGGCGGTCCTCTTCATTTAATTTTCGACGAACCCCCCCTTTCTCAACTATTCATGACACTCCTTAAAACTGATGTCTATTTTATGACAACATGTTTACATTTACGAGTCACGGACACTCATTTTTGCATATACAACGACCTGGGCGCATTTAGCATTTTTGGCCATTTGGCATGACCACGACACTCATTTCAGGCGCATTGTTAATACACATAGAGGGAACCTTTTGAATGATACCCTGACACTCCTTTGCATGTGGGAGAGCAGAAGACGGAAAGCTGAGAAGTTTGAAAAGACTGGGAGGGAAGCTTGTTTTGGTTGCGATTGGATGGTCAGAGATGACGGGAATATAATCAGACATTGAGATGGATGTCATGGCATGGATGGGCGAGACTGTTTGCGTTATATAAAGCTAAAATGGTATTGTGTGCTGCCGCCGCTTTGGTGAGCTGATTTGGCAACTTGACCTTCTGATACTGCTTGTGAATGTGTGTCGTTGTGTCTGCCTGCCAAGATGGCATACTATGTTCGTTGACGGATGAATGAAAGGCGACGATGGACAACGTCGCCGACGTCAGACAGACGGAACCCTCACCTACCTTTTCTCAGTCCCCAAGCCCAAGATATATACCCACTAGGGGATAGAGACTGCACGATGCTATCATATTCTCGTAGATCCAACCGATGCAAGCACCCATACAATCCTCGCTATCACGCTAGCAGTCAATGGTGGGTGTTTGATCCATCATCCGCCTCTCCGTTACAGTTTATTGAGTGTGTCTTGCAATTGAGACACGCAATTGTCAAACTTTGGACGAGATTTTATTGCAAGCTACAACACAAGAAACGAATTGTCAGCCAATAAATATCAAGCACGAGGCTTGCTCATGATGCCTGCCTCTGATGCCTTCCTGTAATGCGAGCTAGGATGCCTAGCCATGGATCAGGTATAAATACCTGACCTAGCCCTGGCTAACACCTTGATCTCTCGCCTTGACACATCAGAGTCATCTCTACTACTCAATAGATCAAGTCCACCTCGACTGAGAGACCCTACTAATTATGCGCCTATAGACGAGTGGCCACTCTAACTTTTATATACATCACTCTTGACTGTTTGGCTGCTGTTCAACAGCCGAGAAGCGGGATGCGGCTCCTGCAAGGTTTTGCTTTCTCAAGTGCGGCTCCAACCAAGACTGAAGAGCTCTAATAAACAGAGCACTCGCTCTGTGGTTCAAGAAGACAAAAGACAGAGCTAGGCCTTTGGCATTGTAAGTCAGTGAATCACAAAACCCACACACTGCCGATAGTTTAAGGGGCAAGACTGAATCGGGACCCTAGTAGGGCCTATCTAATATATTAATGGGGGGAAAATAACCCGGGAGTCATTGCCTTAAGGGCAGGGCGAAAGAGCTGAGCATCAATCGGGACGACAAGATCCCGCTCTTAGAGAAGTTCTTTTACTCTTCGACGACTGGCACCCATGTCAACCGAGGATTATTAAACTAGGTTTACGGGGATCTATACCTATGCTACCCCCAAGTATAATACGACAAAGCGCTCCTCTGGGTGCCCAAGCATATGGTGGCTCCTTCTGAGGCTCCCCGACCCTGTGGTGGCAGAGGCTAACCCTTCCCCTGCGGGACCAAGACAACTTTCCTCACAAAATTTCCGCGAAACAAGTTTCTACTTCTAGCATATACCTAAGCACTGGGTTACCTTCTATGCTAAGGGTAACCTTAAACTTAAACCGACATCTACTTCTTCTACCACGGGTTCCTTTGGGAGGACGCTTGCCCTCAGACCCCCAATCCCCTGCTTAGTACTGGCCAATATTCGAGCCTGTGTCACCAATCGTGATAAATCACTTCATGGCGTATTGAAGAAAGCACATATTTAAACACACCCTGCCCCTATCACCGTTGACGATACTGTTCCAACCTCGGGCAACTATGAAAATGTCAAGATGTTAGATGCCGAAGCACCACCTTCCCCTACCACAGACCACGGGTAGGAGTCGACGTCCCCTAGGGGCCACGGAAAACGGCGTTGTTGACCGAGAAGACTCGGGCCAACTCTAGTTGCGACGTAGTCACGTTGCTACGCAAAGAACTACAAAGTTCTCAGCCCTCTCTCTTCATATAGAGGACTTGTTCAGCAACTGACGAAACGAATATATATTATGCTCCATCACCGCACTCCAGAACTGGGCATTCTCGTGGTTTGAGCTCAGCTGCGTTGTTCCCATTAGACTTTCCCTACTCGGCAGAAGGCGTTTCAGCGGCATCACTCCAGAACTGGATCATTGATCTGGGTATCAAAGTTGACAACCATTATATACTACTCATAGCTGTTTCTCAAAAGGAGGGAACGAAAGTAGCCTATGGCTCGCAGATAATGGAGAGACCTAATGAACTGATCGTCTTAGCCCTTCCAGGAATCCAAGCGTACGACTACTGAATCTGGGTATACAGGCTATTGTTGCGTTCCTATATATACACAAGGCCGGACCGAAAGGCCGAAACTATCACATAGGGAAGCAGGGATTCTATGTGCTGTAGATGGTGGATTGAAGTTCTCGTCCTTCATCAACCTCACTGGATTTGATATCACGAAGTTTTCAAGCTCTCCCGATATATACACCCCTTTTGATTCACTTCTACGGCCTGAGTGAAGCACAGTATGGCCCCGCCGCCTGAAATACAACTGCTGTAATTGGTTACCGAGTGGCTGCGATGAGGGCCAAGTATGATTTAGGATCGGAGACTTATGGCCTGGGCTGTGCTTAGGGCCCGAGTGCTCCTAAATCTTGGATAACCTTGCATAATTTCCGTTCATTGTTCAAGGAACTTGTGACTGTCTCTTTTCAGTTATGTACTACGACTTAGAATAGTCGTTATGACAGGCCTAGCTTCGCCCCAAACTTCTAGATAGTCTCCCTCAAACAAGGACGAGCAAAATTGTGAGAAAATAAGAGATGGAACTTTTCATGGCTATCAACGTGCTTCATTTGTGATTTGTACACATTCAAACCTCCACGAGCTGATCATCCTCATCTTCAACTTCCTCTACCCGTCCATTGGTACCCTCAATCAACTTGACATTGTCCTTGCTTTCGTCCTTGCCCTCATCTGCCTCATCACGTGCCAATACCTGCACGAGTCGCTCACATGCCTCCTGGACACCCTCGTCCTCAACGCGCAGATGTGTTTCCCGAATGACGGGATACACCTTGACACGGCGCATGAGATCTCGACCCTCTCTTGTTGTTGTTAGCAGAGTCAGTGTCTCAACATGAGTCTGGATGTTCTTGTGGTCCGAGTCTCGCTTCTTGTCCGGTGGGAGTAGTTGCAGGTCTGGCAGCATATCCATGCTCTCGTCGACGTCGTACTCCTCGTTGCCCATGATTGGGAGTAGAATGTAGGGCAAGATATCAATCTCGTCCTCAGAGAGGAAGGAGGGGTGTGATGATGTCTCAAAGGCAACGTTCTTGATGGTGCTGGCAACGCCCTTGCGCCGAATGTCGGACTTATGCTCAGTAAAGACCTTGAGCTTGGTGATGGGAATGACATCGTCGTACTTTTGCGCTTGGAGGAAGTGCTTCCGGATGTTGGAATGCTTAGCAAGATCTGCAAAGACGTAGGCGAGGTAGTCAAAGTCTGCCTTCTTGTTGTATGAGCCGTCCTGACCCTTGACGAAGAGGTCCATCAGCTGGTTGAGGACAACATCGTCTGAGCCTAGCTCTTCAGGGGCCTGCTGTTTCCTCTTGAGCACGTCCTTGAAGTTATCCCACTTGGCCAGGTTGGCGAGGAGCATGGCCAGGAGATTGGCATTGGGCTCCTCAGGGTTCTATTCGGGGGGTTAGCTAGTGTTCATGAGTGTACAATATTACGAACAACTCATGCTTACCACTATCCGATGAAATACGACATCGAGAAATTTCTCATCTGTTGCTAGGTTCTCAAGGATCTCTTGATCACCCGACAAGTTGACCAGAATTGTCACAACATGCTCAGATATTTTCTGCGACATGGCGTTAGCACTGAGTTTCTCGCAAAGTCCCTGACAAGTTCCACTCACCGGGTGATCTCGAATCAAGATCTTGAGGTTCTTCACAGGCTGCAGTTGTGAATCCTTGAAGATGTTGGGTTCCGCTGTCGAGTATGGCACCAAATTCTCGACGGCAACTTGGCGAATCTGAGGGTGAGGATGGGCGATGAAGCCCACGAGCTGCGGGGCCAATAGTTAGTGGATGAATGCATTGAAATCGCACATGTAGAAGCATACTTCTTCCAGCTCAGTTGGCATCTTGCTGGTATCTCGGATATGTGGTTGAAGGAGTTTTTCAACGATGGTGGTGATGATTTTGGAGGGGCAATTTGATAGTGGGGCAGACGCCTGAAGTCATCGCTGCTTCAGTGGGCTGGGCGTCATTGCCGGTGACTCTTTCAGCGGGACCCACAGGGCAAAGAAGTTTCCAAGGGTCTCCAGTGTCATCATGGTGGCGGGGCAGAATTCTCAAAAAGAAGTTGGTGGAAATGGCACGATGAGAAGCATAAGCAGGGAATTAGATAGGATAGAACTTGTCTAGACGAATTTATCATATAGGTAAGCTGATAGCATTGAATCACAGTTAAGTCTTTCTTCCTTTTCTCTTTCTTTCAATGACGGACCGCTGAGATATAGAAGTTAGATAATCTAGCATTCATAGGTAGCTACGTAGTTAAAGACAATCACGAGCTCATATCTATTTGGATCATGCTGAAATCAGCCAAGACGATTCCGGTTCAAGTCTTTTTTCCCCATTTAATGGTTCTGTTGTATGAGCTCTGAGCCAGTCTCTGTCATGTCTGAATTGACTCTACGCAACGCCTTTAGTCAACGACTTACACGATCAATAGTGTAATAGCCATTCAAGAATGACTAAAGCCCTCTCAAATCGAATTTTACAGCCTTCAACTTATATGCACATCTCTCCGGGTGAAAGAATGGAAGTGTGTTGATATCAAATCGGAGCCGGGAAACCTATTGCCCGAAAAGTGATTGGCCCTGCGAAAGCGGTGAGGCACCATTTTGAGCTCGATCAGGCGCTATGCCTAAATTAGAAAGAGGGGTGGTTATCGATAAGGCACAAAATTTTGAAAATCTATTCTGCCTCTGATACTCCAAGCCCACATTGTGTGTGTGTGTGTGCCCATTCCAAGACAAGACGCCCAAAATGCCCAAGGCTACCACTCCCTTCGCCTCGCGGCAGACGCGACGCCATAACCCTCTCGAGGATGATATCACAGCCACCGGCATTCTCAAGAACAAGCCCTCCAAGAGGCGATCGACTGGCGGCGACAACGAGGAGGAAAACTTTGTCGATGACCGCGCTTCGAGGACCATTCTTCGGATAGGTCGTGAATTGGCCGAGGAGGAGAATGCCGGAAAAGTCGTCTCCAAACCCACTATCGACACTTTTGGCTACGATTCGCGATTTGACGACGAAGCTGAGGACGAGAATAAGGTCTACGACGATGACGAGGCTTGGGGCGAGGATGATGAGGAGGTTGAGGAGATCGAGGTCGACCCAAATGATCTCGATATGTACAAGAAGTTCATGCCGGATGAGGAGGATGACCTGCTTAAGCACGGTTGGGACCGTCAGCCATCGGGGGAGGAGCAGGGCGACAGCATCAACCTCGCGGATCTGATCCTTGAGAAGATTGCCGCCCACGAAGCTGCACAGGCGAGACGAGAGAACAACCTGGGTCCCCCCGATGACGAATACGAGCTGCCCCCCAAGGTTGTTGAGGTCTACACCAAGTGAGTCAAGACTTCCAATAATAACAAGAGTCAGAAGCTAATGAATCCAGGGTTGGACAAATCCTCTCTCGATACAAGTCCGGCCCTCTGCCCAAGCCCTTCAAGATCCTCCCGACCATCCCTCATTGGGAGGATATCATTGAGGTGACCAAGCCCGATTCCTGGTCCCCCAACGCCTGCTACCAGGCGACGAGGATCTTTGTTTCAAGCAAGCCCCACGTTGTGCAGCGATTCCTCGAGATGGTTATCCTCGACCGTGTTCGTGAGGATATCTATGAGACCAAGAAGCTCAACGTTCACCTCTTCAACTCTCTCAAGAAGGCCCTTTACAAACCCGCTGCTTTCTTCAAGGGCTTCCTGTTCCCCCTTGTCGGAAGTGGAACTTGCACGCTCCGAGAAGCTCATATCATCTCGGCTGTGCTGGCTAGAATCTCCATCCCCGTTCTTCACTCCGCCGCGGCTCTCAAGGGTCTGTGCGATATCGCCGCCCAGGAGGCATCACACGGCACCGAGGGCGGTGGTGCTACCAACATCTTCATCAAGACTCTCCTCGAGAAGAAGTATGCGCTACCCTACCAGGTCATCGATGCCCTGGTATTCCACTTCATGCGCTTCCGAAGCGTTGATCCCGCCTCTGTTCACTCTGGCGATGCTATGGCGGGTCTGGTTGAGGGAGACGCCAAGGCTAAGCTGCCCGTCATTTGGCACCAGAGTCTCCTGGCCTTTGCGCAGCGCTACAAGGGAGATGTCACAGAAGATCAGCGTGAGGCACTGCTGGATCTGCTCCTGACGCATGGTCACTCGGCCATCGGCCCTGAGGTGAGGAGGGAGTTGCTGGCTGGAAGAGGCCGGGGTGTGCCGCTCGAGCCTCAAGGACCGGCTCTGGATGGCGATGATACCATGGTCATTGATTAAGTCAAGGTCCAACCTTGATCTTGTTTCAATGTCCCTTTCCTAATGAGTGAAGACAAACATGGCGTCTGGCGCATCAAAAGGGTTTCCAGCTGGTTCGACTTGAGATAGATTTGACTCTGTAAAAGACGGAGTAGCCCATTTCGATACCAATTTATGTGATTCATTTTCTGGAACAGAATGTACCTCTTATTTATTCGGTGATGTCGATTTGGTCGTAGCGTCACTTTGGACGGAAGGAGCGAGTTGAGGCAGAGGCAGTTCCTACTTTCGCTCCGGGAGCTTGAGCGTGATCTCAAGTCTCGGCTTCTTCCAGCTCCAAGCTCCTATCAACAACGACAAACCTACAAAGCAGCTCTATAATGCAGTCCTCTCGCATGGATTGACCCTCATACATCTTCAGATCGCCCCCCTTACTTCGGTTCTTCAGTTCAATCCTTCGCTTCGCTTTAGTCTCCTCTCCTGTCTTCTTCGGCCCTTCTGTGCGATTCTTCGATTCTACTCTTGCTTCTACATCCTCGGGATGCTTCATCATATGCCGTTTTTTTTTCGGCAGCTTCCATCAAAGCATTCCTCCATCCACGGAGCCTTGCTCCGGTTCCACCATGCCCCCGACAGCGACGTCTTTAGCGGACAATTCGCTGCCAATGAGTGCTCGCCTCGACGCGAACGAGATCAAGTACGAGATCAGTAAGGCCGAGGAATTGAATCTCGCTAACTACCACCAGCTACTTCAACCTTCCCTTCCCGCACCAGGCTACGCTTCCTTTCGTGTCGGTCTCGTTTCCAACGCCAAACTTGGACGGCTCGATGAAGCACCAGCCAAGCCTTCCTTCTATGCCAGAGAATGCATTCACCAGCCACCTACCTTCGTCAGATATTACGCCTCGTCCAATAAAACAACCCCGAGCCTCAGTTTCGGGCTTTGGTGTTGACCCCCCACGCCCTCCTCGCGATGGATTCGAGTAGGTATGGTTCCCACAGGGCTACTGGGCAGAGCGCCAGGTCATGATACAACGGAAGAGCAACTCTGGCAAGAGCATCTGGAAATGGCGTAACCGGTCCACGAAATCTGCCAGTGAATCCGACGCTCGAGAAATATCCTTTGCGTCGCCAATGACGTCCATGTCAGTCCCACCCAACTTCAAGCCCTTTGAACAACCGTCAAGGAAGCCTACCAGTCCTTTTGTGTCCGAATCAGCTCACGTATTCTCCTTACAACATCCCTCTACTTTACGTCTATCAACAGAGGCTCGCGAGGCTCGCGAGTCTAGCTCGGTGTCTCCTGGCATGGAAAGTTCGAGTTCGATCTCGCCAATGTGCGCTGCAGAGACGATTCGAAAAGCGAGCACTGTGCCCTCCACACCATCAAGCACCATAGGGCTGTATGACAAAGCGAAGAAAAGCATTGAGTCCAAATTAAGATTCAGGACTCGCAAAGAGGTACTTGAGTTCCGGGCATCAAAGACAGGGGAGGAAACTGACAGAGCCAGCGATGTACATGCCCCCCAATCCCTGAGCATGAGCGCCCTCCCTCGGCCACCATGGACGGAGCCGGAAACTACCACAGTATTCACCAAGTCACAAAGTCAGGAACTTGGTTCAAAGATGACCTTGGGAAGGTGAAACTTCGACGGAAATTCTTTAGCAAGGCTCCATGGAGTAGGAAGGAGTCTAATGATTTATACAGTAGCATGGCTAGCTCCATGAGAGAGACCCTCAAAGGTAAGGCACCTCCTGCATTACCCTCTCTAGCCATACTTTGATTGCCCTTCATTTGTTACTTGGTTTTGAAAATAGCAAGATAACTAACAGGATAACAGTGCGGGTTGACCGTGTTAATAATCAGTACCCTGGAGGGGTGAGTGTTCTGCTGGCTCTGGGGCAACAAAGAGGTACTGATATCTTCGCTTGTTACAGGAAGCCGTCCGGATCAAGACTCCTCCATTGGGTGAAGATACGGCCAGTGGAAGCCCCCGCTCATTCTTCACTGAACTGGTGCCTCCGTTCGAAAACGACGCTGTTTCTTTTCTGCCCGGACCTTCAGCGAGGCGTAACTCTCTCCAAACCGTTCGCCGTAGAAGCATCACTCCACAGGTGCGTGAGTGGTGGGAACAGATACCCCAGAGGACGGAGAATCCTTTCGCTCAGGTGCCTCCTTTTGAGTTCCAAGTACCCGAGCACCTGCCAAATAGCCCAATGTGCCCGGCAAATATGAGACATAAAGACGGGGCGGGGCTATGCGTGTATCACGGGCGAAGAAAAGGCGGTAGAGCATAGAAAGATGTGCGATGAACGTCACTGGCTTGGATGAAGTTTGTGATGATGGATTTCGACGAGGTTGACGAGAGAGTTCTAGAACCTGAAAGTACCTACTCCGATTGATGAACTTGGTTTTGAAAGATGTACCTATCAACAACTGCTTTTGGACTTTATTACTATAATATCTACTTTTGCATCCGAAGCCAGCGTTTGCTATCTAAATATTTCCATATGTTCCTGCTCTATGGTATAGGGGAGAGGCTCTCTGTCAAGACAATACTGGGATCCAAAGTCAAAGTTATCAAGCCTGAGAAATCTGGTTGGTTGGCGCCCCTTTGTACTCGGTCTGGGTCTCGTTGGGCATGACATAGTCGTACGATGGTCCGCTCTTCTTCTTGCTCCAGAAAGACTGGCTTCCCTTGAAGAACAAGGGGGGCGGGTTTCGGATGTGAGTGAGAAAGATGATGAGGACCCAGACGAGGGTGATGGTGGGAAGCATCCAAGCACTGGCCTGGAACTTGGCCGCGGCGGTAGGGTTGTAGTTGAGGACGGCGACTAAGCTCATTCCGATACCGAAAAGAGTGTAGATAGCAGTGCGGACAATGCTCCATCTGCTCCAGGGGGTGGTGCGTGATACGATGGTGAGGAGGACCATCAGGATGAGGGTGACGCCAGCAGCGATGTAGGCATATTGGAACTGGACAGGAGGTTAGATACTAAAAAGATATAGTTGGTAACAGGTTCACTTACAACCAACTCAAAGCGCGTCCAGGTCTGCTCGTTAACCTTGGCCTCGAGCGCGTTCTCAGTGATGTTGGAGTTGGTCTTGTCCTCCGAGATTTCAGTCACAAGGTCGATGCCAAAGGTCTCGAGCAGCGAGTTCTCCATGGAGTAGCTGATGGAGTAGAAGGCCTCCGCAAACGTATTGAACTCATCCTCATCTGGGAAATCCTTATCCTGGAGTGTCGTGGCGTACTTGGCAAACTGGGGCCAAAAATCATCGGCGATATCGCTGATGTTTGTGAGGGCGTTCTCAACGGTTGTCCAGGTTGAGGCGTACTTGGGTGGGTAGAGCTTGAAGAAGTCGGTAATCATCTTGCTTAGGTTGTCTAGGATGTTCTGAGTTGTCGACTTGGCAATGTCATTGACGTCGTTGAAGACGGAGTCGAGGGTCAGGTTCTTGAGGGTATCGATGATCTTGGTCCAGATGACGAATTGGGTGAAGCCCTGCATGAAGAGAACTAGAGCTAAGTGGAAGGGGAAGTGGATGACGGTCCAGATCTGCTGGCGCACATGGGGGAGGTTGGGGTTCTTCATCCAGTCAAAGTAGACGAGGAAGACGAAGTAGACGGTGGCTGAAGCAGCAGTGACGATGCCGATGGTTTGCGAGTCTAACACTGATTAGTTCCATATCCCCAGAGGGGGTAAGACTTGCTTACTCCATGCATCAGGGCTCTTGACAATAGTGACAACACTCTGAGCAATGACAATAATTCCATCACCAAGAATCATAACAGTCAAGAGGCCCATACGCTTCATCAGATGAGTGCCCTGGAAGCTGAGCACCGGCCAGATGTTTGCAAATGCAAAGGTAAGGATGACCTCGACACCAGCGAGGACATACCACGCGATGAAGACGCGGCTGTTGCCAGCTCTGAAGCGGAACGTGATGCCCAGGTAGACCAGGGACACGATGACGTTCATGCCGATCTGCATCAACATCGGAAGACGCTGTTTCTTGTACTTGCGGATGTGCCAGAGGATGCTTGCGTATTCGACTGCCAGGCAGAGGCGTGAGATCATGAGAATGATAGCTAGGCAGAGTTAGTCATTGGCTTCGATGTGTTGAGGGCTGTTCATACACATGGTTCTCATTGTCTTGACATTTTGGTCATCAGGAGTAAACTTGGGAGCAACGACGGCGAATCCAACCATAACACCAAGATGAACACCTCGAGCCGCTCGCTCTGTATCCTGTCAGAATTTTCCACTTGTAAGAATTTAGTGTTGCCGTACCGAAGAGACTGTCAGTCACGAAGCGCACATCGTAAAGACTGACAGCGAGCCACGTAATCCAGAGAACACTTTCAGCGTCAGAACATGCCAATTCGTGCGGTGTATTAACCCTCATACCTAAAGTATCCAACGTAGGCCTTGAAGCGATCGTGACTGTTGACACCCTGTGTCTGCGAAAAGACAGTGTAATTGGCGGCAAAGAAGAGATCGAAGAAGAGCTCGAGCAGACTGGCATCCTCGTGCTATTTGAGGGTCAGCAGCCAATTCTGACGTGTGCATAATTAACAAACCTTCTGGAACTGTGGACAATCGGCCTCGAATCTGTTACCAAAGAGACTCAAGTCGGGAGCCGTGGCCTGTTTTGTCGGAGCAAGAGTAGTTGTGTCGGACCGATCCTCGGCGACGAGAGGACTCTTGAGAAGCTGGAGCTTCTCAGCCGTCGTCTGCTCTTGCGACTCTTCAATGGCCATCTTCACTAGCCGGCTAGAATGAATTGAACTGGCAAACGGAAGAGATTACAATTGAGAAAGGGACACAGATACTTCAAGTAAACACTAGAGGTAGACAACACAGGCTACTTATACAGATGACGCCACACACACTCAATCTGCGTGAGCAGGGATGAGGATATCATTAATAGAAATAGAGGATCATCATGCACGACTTAGAGCAGCGGCCGACTCCAGCCTCATGGGCGACTCGTCAAGGATGAAGACGATTGTGGGAGATGGTCAGCCTGGGGTGGACTCCCCCTGGTGCATTAGGGGAACGCTCAGATGCAACCCAACATTCAGCTGCGCCCAGATGATGGCCTATGATTACCGAGCTGGAGCATCAAGGGAGCAGCTTGGTTCTGACGTGAGCAAGACCTAGCGCCAGCCCGAAAAACAAACTGGGGGCCAAAAAAAGCTGCTCTGTTCCCTCGTGGTAATCCGTGATTCGTAAAGACGCTCGGCCCGGGGCCTAACTGGAGAGACGCTGGATCGTCTTGGCAAGGGCGTTTTCCGGCCCACAAGGCTGGACTGGCTTGGTCCTGGGGATTGAATGATAAATGAGCTGGACCTCTCTATGGTTGGTGTAGCTCAAGTCCCGAGGACCAGGGTGGCAGTGCCAAAAGTACCGTGTTATGTTGGCTGATTGGGGAAACATTTTTCGCTGCTGGAAGAGCTGATGACCAATGCTTCATGCTCACTGTTTTTGAGATGGGAAGATCGTACGGCATTACGAAAGCTATCCGCGTCGATTACCTCTCTAACGTAAGTTGTTTTCTGTCTTTCGATCAGTTGAATTGCCCGTTGAGACCTTGAGTAGAGTCTCTTCCTCAACACCATCAAATGAAGATGGTGGTGCTCTAAATAACGCTCCCGTTTGAGCCCGACGCCTCCTCCTCCCGCCACAAGTTGATATCCTCCCAGCTGAGTCCCTAGCGCAGATAACATCATAAGGCTATCAAGGATGATCGTTGGGTCTAGGTTTCACCGCTTCACACCTCGGAGCCGACCCTACTCTCATCCTTTGAAAAATCCAGCCGGATAGGAAGTGGTGTGAAACGATAGACTGGCACCGACTTGGGCCCATTCTCGTAGGGCTGGAAATAAGTGGACCATATTTCTGCAGGTGATGCAGATCACGTGGCTTGGCGACAGGCGAATGCCGAATGCAGCTGTTATGTATTTACTGAGGATTTTTACCAAATGAAGCGCTTAATCTCGGCGCGTCTAACGCGTCTCCCTGACCCCATTGATTCACCATGTGCATGGCCATTGTTTGTTTGGCGCATGCGACTTGACAATTCAACATGATTCGATGATAGAGTCTGATTTGAACTCTTCCTAACAGCAGCATCTTGCCTGCTTGAACTATAACAACATGGACCTCGCTGTTACACCGACCGGCCGAAAACGAGCCCATATCGAGACCGACGACCCTGTCCCTACTCCTGCGACCCTCAAGAGACGCCGCCTTGATGATCTCACCGCCGGATCCCCCTCGACTCCCAAGGCCATCAATGCTATCAACGCGGCGATACCTACGGTAGTGAATAGTCAGAATGGATGGCCACCTGTGGATGAGAATATGGACATGACGGGCCTTGGGAAGCAACCTGGGGCTCTACCAAACCCATTCCAAACAACACCACAACCTGCACCTGGCTCTGCTTTCCGCCCAGCAATCAAACTCTCTGCGCTTAAGGGTACAAAATGGGATACTGGGGAGGAGCGTCGTCCGGTTTTGCCAAAGAAGGTTGGGCCTGGCCGGCCCAGGAAGACGGCCACACCGAAGAAGCCTGCAGCGCCAAAGGGCAGGCCACGGAAGCGAAAAACACAAGACCCGGACGAAGATGCGAATAAGGATGGAGATGAAGCAGTGGCTGGCGAATACACTGACGAACTTTCGGCGGTGCCAGATGGATTGCTTTCAGCCTCTAAACCAACACCCAAAGGAATCTTGACCCCATCAAAGAAGAGAGGACCTCGGGGACGGAAGAATGTTACTTTCGGGGCTGGGCATGATGCAAACGGCGAAGTCTTCTTTGAAGATTTACCAAAAAAGGCAAAGACACCACGCAAGGCGGCCAAGTCGGAGGCAGACGAGATTGTGTGCGCCATCTGCCTGAAGCCCGATTCCAAGGCGCCGAATCAGATTATTCTCTGCGACATTTGCGATTTTGCAGTTCATCAAGAATGTTACGGTGTGCCCGATATTCCAGAAGGAGATTGGCTCTGCAAGTCATGTGCCCAGGAGGATGTGCTCAAGACGCCAAAGAAAGCTGGAGAGACAAAGGTTCCGACCATCACAATAGCAGCCGAGGTACCTGAAATTCCGAACCTGGAGCAACATGTTAGATCACTGCAGAGAGTCCTCTTGGATCGATGCACAGGGCGGAGACGGTTACAGTTGGCTGGGCAGCTGGAGGCAGAGGAGAAAGTCTACCAGCTTGTCGAACAGACGGTGGTTGCTGGTGAGGGTAACTCGATGCTTCTGATTGGGGCCAGGGGTTGTGGAAAGACTACGGTAAGATGTCACCCGACTTTGGCGTCACTCAGTTAACTAACTTGTGACAGCTTCTTGAAAAGGTCATTGCAGACATTGCTCAAGAGCACAGAAACGACTTCCACGTGGTCAGGTTAAACGGTTTCATCCACACGGATGACAAGCTCGCACTCAAAGAGATATGGCGACAGCTTGGAAAGGAGATGCAGGTCGAAGATGACTTGGTGAACAGGGTGAGTACAACCTTCGCTTCCTTTGCCTACCCCAACTCACGCTTCTAGACCAACTACGCCGACACCATGGCGTCCTTGCTTGCCCTGCTGTCTCATCCATCTGAAATCATCGGCACAGATGAGGGTGTCACGTCGCAGTCGATTGTCTTTGTCATTGACGAGTTTGACATGTTTGCCTCTCACCCTCGACAAACACTATTGTACAACTTGTTCGATATCGCACAGTCTCGAAAGGCACCCATCGCAGTGGTGGGCTGTACGACTCGGCTGGATGTTGTGGAAATGCTCGAGAAGCGAGTCAAGAGTCGATTCAGCCATCGATACGCTTACCTCTCCATGCCCAAGTCACTACCAGCATACTGGCAAGTGTGCAGACAGGGTCTAGTCGTGGACAGCGATGAAGCTGAGAAGGAGGGCATCAACACTTATCTTGAAGGGCACACCGAGTTCCAGCAGTATTGGAGCCAGAAGATCGAGGCAAGTAAAGTCCTCCTTGACAGAGACCAAGTATACTAACCAGTTATGCAGGGGTTGTACAGGGAGCGGTCATTCCAAGATCTGCTTCAGTATCACTATTACACGACTAAATCGGCTTCGGCGTTCCTTACCGAATGGATCCTACCCTTGTCAGCTCTCTCGGCGAGTGACGTGACACTAAAGATACCTACTCTGCAGAGTGAGGTTGAGTCTCTCACACCTCCTGACAACAGACTGCACCTCCTATCCACGTTATCAGAGTTGGACCTGGGACTGCTCATCGCGGCAGCACGACTGGACATTGTGGCGCACACAGACACGGTCAACCTGGCTATGGCGTACGACGAGTACAGTTCCTTGATGGGGAAGCAGCGTGTGCACTCAGCAACAGCAGGCATGATGGCCGTGGGCGGTGGTGTCCGCGTCTGGAGCCGTGGAGTCGCCGGTATCGCATGGGAACGTCTCATCTCTCTCGGACTGCTGGTCCCTGCAGGCATAGGAGGTGCAAGGACTCTCGGCCACGGAGGGCTTGAAGGCAAGATGTGGAAGGTGGACGTGGCATTGGAGGAGATACCTGCGGCGGTGAAGCTGAGCACTGTATTGGCGAGATGGTAGAGAGAGATTTAGAAGGGGCACTGTTTGATGAGGCGTCTAGGCTGCATGCGAAAACGAGGCATTTCTGTGCTGCCTGGTTGTGAACAGTGTTGAAGAGCTATGAATACCTACATATAGAGTAATTAAAACATGTCGGGAACTTTTTGCCACTTTGTTGATTCGAAATACAGGCCTAATTCTTGAGTATTTCGTGGTATCTTGGCAACACCCAGCAGTGCCATTTTCCATCTTCTGACTTTCCAGTAGATGGCGTATGAAGAAACCAGTTCCCAACTTACAAAGGAGATTATTTAGTGTATAACTATAGCAGTAGGTATCCATTTTGAGGAAGTCAATCCTAGTGTTTTTCTCATTTTACATCCCATAGCTAGTGCCAGCCTTAACTTTCATGTATCCTTTCGACCGCCTGCGTTTTTCTCGAATTTCGTCTGGAACTCAATCAGTTTTTAGATATATGTAAGTCTATGCCGTAGATACTCACAGTTAACTTGCAAAAAAAACTCTTGAATATCTCTCACCAGTCCGTCAAACCCAAGCCTCTGCGTTTGGCATCAAGAGGCTCGTCAAACATGCCCGCCTCAAGCGTCTCGAGGTCTTCCATCCTCGTCATTGACTGCCGACGAGGGAAAATGAGACCCACGGGGGCGGTAAAGATTCTGAATGATAGACCAAGCATTGTGTTTCTGATGCTTTATTGTGAAAAGCACGAGGTGGCTTCACAAAAGTGATGCTCTTGGTAGGTAGAATGAGGTGAGAGTAGTTGAGAAAGTGCTGGGATCTAGAGTTATCATCAACATCTCCCCAAAGACCTCACGATATGGCTCTATACTTATACCCATTCACCATCTAGACCGGCCTCTCCGCGTTTTTAAAGCCAGGTGTTCTGTTACCCCGAGTACCCCAAGGCTGATGCCATATCCGTCTGAACGGAAAGGGGCAAAAAGTGCTAGGACGAATAACAAGGAAGAGAGTATCACCGTCAAAGGCTAAGGCTGAAGATGGCGCCAGCGCCTCGCGGAGGTCGCGATCTCGGTGGCGGAATGAACTGGAATGCGGATTTTCAGGGCGTGGAGGTAAGCTTCCTTCGGCCCCAGGAGTAAAGAAGGTCGTGAATGCCAGCAATGGTGGGTTGACGCTGATCTTGTGCTTCTTTAGTAGGTCCCTGAGGATTTTGACCATCTACGTTATGTGATGAGATATGGCGGCGGGAGTCAAAGGTGGGAAGGGATAGCACCTGATGCCCAAGAGAATGGTACTCAGTCAGGTCAGATACCTGTCTTGTGACTGACTGTATCTATTCACCTTCACAGAGACCATATGCGTCTTTGGGATAGTCATACCGCTCTCGGCATTAATGACATAGGAGTCGCGAATCTCATGTTGCCACTCCTGGCATCCTCAAATTATACAGCCCTACAGCTTCTCGTCCAAACTCTAACCAATTCTAATCTACAACTTTGTCATCTTCAAGCAAAGAATACAATAGACACATAAGCTTTAGAGTAAGGATGGCTCTGGTTCAGCTCGGCAGGTGGATTCGATTCAACCCAGCTGTTTGGGAGATATCCTCAAATCTAGTACACAAAATTATCCATCCCATCCCCCCAAACGCCGTCATTCCTCTCATTGTCCATACAATCAATAGGTAGTTAGCATTAAGCATTTCACGTCCAAAACCGTCCAATGGATCCCATCATCCATCCCAATTAACTTAAACGTGATCACGATCAATTCATGTCTCATTCCACAACCAAACCCTCCAGCACCCTCATCGCTTTTGAGCCCTCGTTCTCGAATCGACTCACTATCGATTCGCACTCGAGCTTTAGCTTGTTCTCGGCCTCTGCCGCATTGTGGTAGATCCACTCCTGCACCGTCATCTGCTTCTCAGGTGATGTCAAACTCTGTCCCTGCTTCAAGAATCGATCCGCGCCATTCTCCTTGTCCGAGTTGGTCTGGGGTGACCCAAAAACGGCATCGAGGTCCAGCTCGTTCCATGGCGTTGTGCTACGGAGACCGACGATCATGTTACGCTTAGACGGCGAGCCACGTGTAGGAGTTGAAACTGGGGGCGCAAGGGCAACTCGCTTGGGGTTGGCGCTTGCTGCAGGCTTTGACGACGGCGGCTGGTTCTCAGCGTCAGAGGACTGAGGAGACTGAGACGGTGAGATGGCTGCTTGTCGGGCGGATGGCGCAGGGGAAATGATGCGTCCCGGTGTTGATGGAGGGTTCGCTAGATGAGCGGAACTAGGAGGTGGCGATGATGGCCGCGCTGATTCAAACGACACCACGCGAGCGGCGGCATGCTCGCCTTTCTGTTCTTTAGCCGAGTGCACTTGAACGTCATCTTGCACATCTTCCTCTGATCGTTGCGTGGATGGCTGCGCTGCCTCGTCGCCTTCAATCGACTTCTGAGCATCAATGGACTTCTTGGACGGCCGCCCTCGACCTCGCTTGGGAGGGGCAACACTCGATTGGCTCTCCTCAGCGCCCAGGGACGCACGGGATGCTAGTGATGCCTTCGATGGACGGCCACGGCCTCGCTTCACCGGGGGCTCTTCCGGGGTCTCAACAGGTGTTTGAGTTGGCGCTTCAACAAGTTCGAGTTCATCAACCGACGCTTGGGAGACGAGTGACGCCTTGGAGGGCCGTCCGCGACCTCGCTTGCCCGCAGCGCTGGAACGAGCAGCCGCCGTCTTCGTAACAACTGTGTCTGTGCTGACCATGCTTTCTTCGTGGGCTGGCTCTTTCACCCTTGGCTCCCATTCTGGTGTAGTAGACTCGGGAATTTCTTCGGGTTGGGGAGTTTCTTTGGGAACGGTGTGATCTTCTTCAACAGGCTGTGCTGCGGCCTTGCCCTTCTTCGCCTTGGTCTGCTTCGACACTTTTCGAGTTCCGGCCTTTCGTCCCTTCTTCGGAACATGGAGCTCCTCAGGCTCCGGCTCTGGCTCCGGCTCTGGTTCGACCTCGGGCTCCGGTTCATGTTCTGACTCGGGTTCTGGTTCCCGTTCCGGCTCCGGCTCATCGACTTCCATTTCAGCTTGCAGAGCCCTAAGCTCATCGTCAACCTCGTCTTCATCCACCTCAGCTGGTTCAGGGTTGAACATGGCATAATCCTGTGATTGATCGGCCTTGGCCTTGGCTCCCTTCTTCTTAGCCTTTAGCCGCTCGGAATCAGAATCGACCGTGATCTCTTCATCCTCGGTCAGTTGCCTCTCTAGGTCTGCCTCCAGCTGACGCTCAATCTCATCATCGTCCGGAAATGTTCCAGGTGTTGATTCATAGGCGGGCATAGACACCTCAGCCTCAGAGGCAACAGATGTCGTAGAAACTGTGCGTGTAGACTTGGTAGCCTTCTTCGTGGTCTTCTTTCGCCCACCCTTCTTAGGAGCGGGCTCTTCGACCATCTCCACGTCCTCCTCTTGTTCCAAAGTCGAATCAGGTACGGCGACGCTACCGCGGGTTCGTGTTGCGCGTTTCTTAGCGGCAGGCGCTTCTGACATGGCCATGCTGGTATCCTCGATTGCTGTGCTATCTCGCTTCTTCCCCCGAGAAGGCTTTGGCGGTGCCTCTTCCTGAATCGACTCTTCCACCTCTTCAACAGGTTCCTTCTTGGCCTTTGTCTTCCGTCCCTTTTTCGGGGCGGCCTTACGAGCTTTCGTCTTCTTGCCACCTTGTGTCGAGGCTGTGGTGAGAACACTGTCTTCGGGGCCAGCGACCGATTCGTTCAGAGATGGCGCTTCCGATGTGGCTGTGGCGACAGACTGGACAGAGAGGCGTGAGGCCTTGGATGAGCGTCCGGCTTTCTTGGGCGGCTTCTTGTGATTTTGTGCCTCATCAAGCAAGATGAAGAAAGGACAGTCGGGGGATCGGTTGAAGTGCTCATCACTAGGCAAATGTTAGCTAGAAGCAAGAAATATGAGAACAGAATACTCACAGTGGCATGTCACCGGGCTCCCATCCGTCGAGAGCAAGTTGGCAGTATGCGCATGTTGCCATGTCATCCGAATCCTCTGTCGGTGTGTATTTCCATCCTGCGTCAACCAGTTGCTTGGTTTTGCACTTCCAGCCCTTCTTGGAATCGTGTGGCCACCTGCCAGCAAAAGTCGCCTTTCTAGCGTCTCTCATGTATGGTTGATTTGGGTCTTCTTGCGCATAGTCTCCCACCTCGGCTTCAATCGCGGCGACGACAGCCCAGCCACACTCGGGGGCATGCTTGAGATGTTCTAGGAGAGGGTCGTCGAAAGCCTCCCAGCCGTCGAGGCCCTTGTGACATAGAAAGCAGTTGACATTGTCGGGACTTTGTGGGGTAGGGTTGAAGAATAGTCCAGCGCGAGCAAGCTATTGAACATGTTAGCATTGGTTTACGTGGCGGCGCACAACAATCCATACACTCGCCGCTGAGATGTTCTTGTGCGGCCAAGCGAGAGCCTTGGTGCCTCTGCCACCAGCTGTTGACCCTCGCTTTTTTACACTCTTGTGAAAAGAAGCCAGACGGCTCTCGTATGTGATGTATTGGTCGGTAATGTCGTCGAAAGACATGATTGCGATGATGCGACGCGTCAAGTCGCGGTTGATTGAGGGTATCTGCAGTCAAGGCGCGAAGCGAGGCCTCGTTGGCGATGTGGACGCAAAGAACCACGAGACACGACGGCTATGAAGGAGGAAAAATCCAGGAAAAATTAGTGAGCATTTCAATATCAAAGTCTCGTCTGAAAATATCGCTGGGCGTCGCGTAGGAAGCTCGTGGGGATGTCGAATTGCGATGTATGGGAAGAGTGTTGTTTGGAAGGAATATTGATTGATGGCCGTAGCAAGAGGCCCGCTGTGGTCTACGTCCAGTAATGGCCTTGGGTGGGTCCAGGCGCGTTTGTTTACTTTGGTGGGTCAACCAGGTCTTTGACCCCAGAGATCCAAACAACCCGATCACCAATAGAATATATGGGACTGTTCAAAGCGCCTAGGTTGGGGGTATTGATTTGTCTATGCTTGCTACAACTGAAAGTTTGCAGTTACTTTGTGTTTTGACAGGATAGAAACGGTTGCTTTTTGCGACAGGTTGGCTCCTCGGCTACCCGGGTAACTTGCTAGCTGAAAGGACGGGAGCATGCCAAACTAAGATATCATATCATATTGACCACAAAGCTACGTGTTCTTGGCCTTGATACTGTGGCCTCCAATCAAGTATTCACAGCTTCCCAGCCGCTTTCAGTCCTCGCTCACCATCCACCAAGATGCACCACCCTTCATGACCCCGGCCGCCATCCCCGGCCACAACTGCGTCGAATCCACCTTGCTCGTTGGCAAACTTGAGGACGTCATCATCAAAGCTACCAGGCTGCAGCCACACAGACGGGATGCCCAGCTCCTTTGCCTCTTGGAGTACCTTGAGAGTCGCTGAAGGAGGAGTGATGACTGAGATGGACGTCTGCTCGGGGTTGGGAAGCGCTGTAATGTTCGGGACTGTGGGATAGTCCTTTTCCAAGGCAGAAATAGTTGCAGACCCCGGATTGATGGGTGTGACTGGCAAGTCATGATATAGATACCAGACAAAGACTATGTACACTGTCAGTCGACACGGCTTTCATGAGATATTGACATGGATGGATTTAACCTCGGTGGCCGAACTTGGCGGGGTTTGAGCTTGCGCCCACTACCGCAAAGGCAGAAGACGCAAAGAACTTGCGAACAGTGGCTTCAGTAGTCATCTTAAAGTCGATTGAGTGTTGGCTATCGGTGTTTTGTCTTTGGCTGTTGAGGATTGTCAATCAAGGATGCGAGAGTTCAAGGGGAGGATGAAGGTTCCGTTATCACCCACGCCAGCTGCGGGGCTGCGGCAAGTCGCCATACACCGATCACTCCATGTATCTCAAGTGCTTGTGTCATGTCATATTGATGCAAGGCCGAAGCCCCGGCTGCGAATTATAAATCAGTTGATTCTTCTTGTGTGTCTTTTCTTGTTCTTTCAAAGTACAGTAACCTTGATCAATAAGCCATCGTGACCGTGAACATGTCCGTATTTGGGTAAGTCATCATGGTCAAATCGATGGATGCATCTCCTAGGACAATGCAGAACTAACACCACCGCAGAAGGGCAACTTTTTCTGCTGCAAGATTCGCCGAGGCCAGGCCCACGTACCCTGCAAGTCTGTTCAAGACTATTCTGGGGTATTACAATCATGAGGATCCTCATGGCACGCTTCTAGACTTGGGTTGTGGCCATGGAATTGTTGCCAGGGAGCTGAGCCCCCGCTTCGCCAGAGCCATCGCCATTGACCCAAGTGATGGGATGATCCGACTGGCGATGCAAACCCATGCTGAGCACACCAAGATCTCATTCCGTCAGGGCTATGCCGAGGATTTGTCTTTTCTACCTGCACACTCGGTAGATATGGCTGCAGCTGGCCAGGCAGCGCATTGGTTCAACTACCCCCAAGTCTGGCCAGAGCTGTCTAGGGTAGTCAAGCCAGGCGGCTCACTGGCCTTTTGGGGATACAAGGACAACATCCTCATTGGACACCGACGAGCCAACGAGATATTTGATAGGTTCTGCTACGGCGAAGGAGAAGTGGCACCCGGAGTGGAGGGGATGAACCAGTATTGGGAGCGCCCTGGACGAGACATCCTCCGGGACCTGCTAGAGGATGTCAAGCCCCCTGAGTCGGAGTGGGACAAGATCAAGCGAATCACCTACAACGTCGACAAAGACACGAAGGAGATTGCAGGCCCAGAGACGGCTTGGATGAGGAAGAAGCTCACCCTCGGGCAGTTTGAGGCCTATGTGCGCACCTTTACTGGGTACCAGGGCTGGATGGATGCGCACCTGGACAAGAAGAGCCGTGCCTTGGGTGGTGAGGGAGACATTGTGGACTTTATGTTTGATGAGATCCTGGAGGCGGAACCTGAGTGGAAGGAGAAGGGTGACCGCTGGAGAGATATCGAGGTTGAATCCGTCTGGGGCACGTATATTCTCCTGGCGACGAGGAAGTGAGGATGAAGACGAGTCAGGACGGATACCGCCAAGACTTGACGAAGGCGATCAACAGCCACGCAACAGACATTTATGCAAATGCAATGGCCTCCAAGCCCATTTTTCACACACAGACACCAATCCTTTTGATAAGAGCTATGCATATTTACCCAAGTTTCAATAGTTTCACCGCCTCGATTGGCTAGTAGATGGTTGACAATATAAAGCCGACATCATGCACCCCTGACTAGATAACAGGGCCTGCTCTGGCGATCAAACGCCCAATCTATTCTGTCACCCCGGCTGGCTTCGGTTGGGCGACCAGCCTGGGCCATGGGCTGACACGGTTGCCCCGTCAGTCTCAGGCAAAAGGACAGCAGGGAGGTCGAGGCGTGAATTGAAATGCACGAAGAGTGCAAGCCTGGTCCTCTTTTCTTACTTCTTCATCCTTCAACACCACTCGACCTCTTGAAAAAATCATCACCAAGCATTTTTCTCGCAGTCACTCACTCGTGCAATCTCCAGTACCCGTCCTCCCGTGTCACAAGCTCAAGCCCATCAGCCGCACACACCCAAACCCAAAATGGTGAGTCCCAGTTGCCCCGGACACCCCCTTCTCGATGGCGTAAACAACCCACCCCGCCCTCTGATTCGACAGTCGGCCGCCCGAACAGTGGAAGAGCTTGGAAAGTTGGTTTTGCATCACCTCGCGCGAAACAAACAGTCTCGGACTTTCTGCAACTTTCATCTTTTCACATTTTCCGCACCTGAATCGCAATCGCAGCACTTTAACCAGCGCATCACAACACAACAAAACACAAGCAATCATGTCTTCTAACAAGTTTGACTCTCAGGCTTCGACCCAACTACAAGGAGGCTTTGCCCTGTTCGACAAGCGCGGCAATGGCCGTGTCTCCCTCGAGAGCCTGGGCGACCTTCTCCGCGCCTGCGGCCAGAACCCTACCCTCTCCGAGATCCAGGACCTCGAGAAGAACGTCGGCGGTGACTGTGAGTATTTTATTTTGATCCCGGATTCTTAAGGGCGCTCGCTGACTTGATGCGCACAGTCGATTTCGAGACCTTCCAGCGTGTTCTGAACCGCCCCGGCGGCTTCCGCGACCCAGGCGAGCCCGAGGAGTACTGCCGCGGTTTCCAGGTGTTTGACAAAGACATGACGGGATTCATTGGCGTCGGCCAGCTCAAGTACATCCTCACAAACCTCGGCGAGAAGATGACCGACGAGGAGGTGGACGAGCTCCTCAAGGCTGTCGACACCAGCTCAGGCCAGGTCAACTACACTGGTATGTTTTCTGTATCTCACGCCTTACTTTTGTGACCAATCACTGACTGTTCGATTGCAGATCTCGTGCGAACCATCCTCGCCAACTAAACGGCACAAGACAATGGGCGGATCAGTTAATGCATCTACGTGGAAGGGCCGGCGTTTGCTTGTTTGATTATGGATTGGAATCGGCTATGGATACGTCGAATTGATGAATTACCGCTGAGCCTTTTGGCGAAGCACTAGCATGTATGGATTTCTGGTAGATACTTTGGGGGCGAGCAGGAGTCTAGAATTGATGCTCTTGTGTCTCTTGATTACTCATTCCTGTGATGCTTCTCGAAAGGGTGTTTCACCATGCTCATGGGCGTAGTGGGGTACAGAGAAGTGCACCAGCCTCAGCAGGATATCCCAATCCTTTTGTTTACTTTGGCACACATAAATAATCAAGGCTTCCAATCAAAATCATGGCTCATGCGCTCTCAATTGTTGGATCGTCCCGCTTCTCGCCCTGACTCGATCATGATGCCCGTGGCTGCCCCGCCACAGCACCCGTCCCGATTGCCCCGCGTTTTCCATTCGCTAGCGGCTGATTGAGGCAGGAGCTTGAGCTGCAACACCAGTAGCTCGCGCCCCATCTCCCTGCATCAACACCACACCTTAACGCCTTGGTAGACGCCTGATTAATAGAGCTTCTGCCTGCCCGTCGAACCCCTCTTTTGCATCCTTCACCCTCTGGCCTCAATCCCATAATCTAGAAAGCCGACCGGCTGCCCAGCCAGTAACAACCCACTTCTTGTCCTGGCCGCCAAGCTGGACAAGCGTGCTTCCCGCAAGCCCCTCCTCCTACTCTCCCTCCTCGTCCTCGTCCTCGCCATCACTCTGGCTTCCTCACGAGCCTTCTCCCGACTCGGATCACTTGCCAGTCACTTCAGATTCCAAGCTGCGCGCTCTGTCATCCCTACAAGACAGCTCATGACCAGCACCATGGTTCCCGACAAGTACCGTAACCCTCCTCAGGCGCCGCCGCTGTTCACCGCCACCCCCGAGTCGATTGCGGCCGACACGAAGAAGCTCTGCGATGTCACCAAGAATGTCCTAGACTCGGTGGTCGCTGATGTTCCCGCCGACAAGGCTACCTTTGCCAAAGCTCTTGAGCCTATCTTGCTGGACGAGAACTTGGCTGCCACCCAGCGACGCATCTTGACTTTCTATCACCATGTTTCCACCAAGAAGGATCTGCGAGATGCTTCCACTGAGGCCGAGAGAGTCTTCAATGACTTTGGAATCGAGTGCAACATGCGAGAGGACGTCTTCAAGGTCGTTGACGGAGCCTTTGCGAACCGATCTTCTGAAGATCTGAGCAAGGAACAGCTGCACGTCCTCGAGAAGGAACGACAGAAGTATATCCGAAACGGTCTGCGTCTTCCTGCAGGCCCCAAGCGAGACAGATTCAAGGAGATCCAGAAGCGTCTGAGCGAGCTCGAGATCCAGTGCCAGACCAACCTCAACGAGGAGAAGGGTGCTATTTGGTTCACACCCGAGGAGCTTGAGGGTGTCCCTTCTGATGACATTGATATTGACTCTCTCGAGAAGGGTACCGGAGAGAACGAGGGCAAGGTCAAGCTTTCCTTCAAGTACAACCACTACTTCCCCCTCATCAAGCACGCCGTCAACGCCGACACTCGCCGCAAGTACACCATTGCGGAATCTAACAAGGCCAACATCAACGTGCCATTGTTCCAGGAAGTCATCACCCTCCGGGACGAGGCAGCCCGACTTCTCGGGTACGAAAACCATGCAGCCCTCCGGATCGAGGAGAAGATGGCCAAGGGCCCTGAGGCCGTCCGAGAATTCCTGGACGATCTTCGAACCCGACTGGCTGAGGGTGGAGCAAAGGAGATTAACAAGCTCTTGGAGTACAAGAAGAAGGACCTTGAGGAGCGTGGTCTCCCAGTTGACGACAACTTCTTCATGTGGGACACATCCTTCTACTCGCGTATTCAGAAGGAGAAGGAGTACAGTGTCGATGAGACCAAGATCTCCCAGTATTTCCCCGTTGAGTCGACATTTGCTGGCATGCTCAAGATTTTTGAGGAAATCTTTGGCTTCGTTTTCGTTGAGCTCAAGCCTGACGAGCGAGCTCGACTTAGCCCTACTGGCAAGGCCGAGGATATTGTGTGGCACGAGGATGTCTTGATCTACAGTGTGTGGGATGACGAGGCTTCAGGCAGCAACTTCTGTGGCTACCTGTACCTGGATCTGCACCCCCGTGACAACAAGTATGGCCACAATGCCAACTTCAACCTTGAGCCAGGCTATATCGCCGAGGACGGTAAGAAGCACTACCCCGTTACTGCTCTTGTCTGCAACTTCAGCAAGCCTTCCCCCAAGAAGCCTTCGCTGCTCAAGCATCACGAGGTTGTGACCCTGTTCCACGAGCTGGGCCACGGTATTCACGACTTGGCTGGACGTACCCGATACAGCTACTTCCATGGAACTTCTACGGTGCTGGACTTTGTCGAGGCACCTTCTCAGATGCTCGAAAATTGGTGCTGGACCCCCAGCGTGCTCAAGTCACTCTCCAAGCACTGGGAGACTGGCGAGCAGATCCCTGATGAGCTGATTGAGAAGCTGGTTTCCACCAAGCGCCTCAACTCAGCCATTGGTGCCCTGGGTCAGCTGACCATTGGACTTTTCGACATGACTGTGCATACGCCCGAGTCTCACGAAGCGGTCAAGAAGCTGAATGCTGGTCGGCTGTGGAACGAGCTTCGACACAACATCTCCGGAACCAAGGGCCCTGAGGACCTTGGAGAAGGCCTGTAAGTATTGACTGTATTACCTTGACAATGAGTAGCACACTAACGGTGAAGCAGTGAATGGGGTAACCGACACGCTGGTATTGGTCACTTTATTGGCGGATACGATGCCGGCTACTACGGCTACCTCTACTCTGAGGTGTTCTCTCTCGACATGTTCCACTCCTTCTTTGCGAAGAACCCCATGAACGCCAAGGAAGGCCGCCGATATCGCCACACCGTCCTGGAGAGGGGTGGCAGCATTCCCGAGTTGGAGTTCTTGAAGGAGTTCCTGGGTAGAGAGCCCAGCTCAGAGGCTTTCTACAAGGAGCTTGGACTTTCTTCATCTGCTTAAAGAAAGAGGTGTTTTGGTGCCGGCATTGGCAACATAGAAAAGAAAGAGAAAATCAGTAGATACTCGGTCAATGAAAGAGTTATGAGGCATGCCACTTGACTTACCGACCTTAATTATGAATATGTGTGTATTTTGTTGAGAATATGTGAGAAAGAGCTTGGGTCTGGTTCTCATCCGGTTGATAATGGATCTCGTATGCGATATCTAGACAGCGGGATATTAATGCCCTGGGGTTTCTGTAGAATTTGCCCCTAAACACAACTCTCAGATGATGATTTACAACACACAGATTGGGGAGATTACAAAAGCCAATATTAAGATAACCGTAAGAACAAATTATTGATTGTAGCTATCTAGTATTTTGTAGAAACTAGTATTCTAGCTTCTGGCTGACTTGGTATTGGAAATCATCAAACAGCAAATCTCAACCATAATACATCACCGTCATACATATTTCAAGCCCCCAGACTCCGTCCCCCTTCATAGACTCGCCGATCTCTTACCAGGCGCCTCCCCCATTCTGCGCAACTCAACATCACTCCCAGACTCGGTGTCATCTAGAAAACTCTCGCCGCCTCTCCCCGTCGGCTCCTGCGAGGTCTCGGCTGGTGCGTTACCAACCGCCGTCTCTACCATCTCCTCCGAACGCCCAGAGCTGCGGGCGCCCTTGGTCCACTCCTTCAGAGGTCTCCAGCTCGTCACGAAAAAGATGACGGCGTTCCAGAGTCCTTGGAGCGGCAAGACTGCAGCTGTGGCGACGTGATACTCGTAGGGCGAGGTGCCGACAAGCCAGCTGTGGATGCGGTTCAAACTGCTCGGGATCCAAGTCACCAGCACACTAAGGGCGAAAAGGAAACTAGTACGCAGGTAGGCTCGCTTGATGGGGTCCTCGACGACAAACTTGTTGACCGTCTTGTTGGTCGCCGACGTGATGCGGCGGAGCGGGGACCTATGGGGGTGGTGGTTGCCGGCTGGGGACGTGACGGTGGAGAAGTATTGGCTCGGAGCTGTCTGGATCGGAGGGGGGAGCTCGTCGAAGGAGACGTGAGGTGTTGATTGTTGCATATGTGCCGGTCTTGGTTCGTTGGGGAGGGCAGACGTAGATGCTGTTGAGTGAACGACCTGGACTTCGGTGACGATGGTTCCGTAGAAGCAGTCTTGAGGCACCGAGAGAAAATCGACGCGAGGCTTAATATCTGTTAGAAAGCTTCAAAGGAGGGAAGGTGGTTGGCAAGTACCTGCTCATAGACGCCCGCCTCTCTGCTCTTGGATGCCGAGAAACTCTTGAGTTGGTTTCGAGAGTGAAAGACATGATATCCGACCATGAAGTAAAAGATCAACGACCCGACAATACAGACCCAGATGAGCATGTAGTAGGTGTATATGCGGATGTTTTCCCAGTCCTGATTGACCCAGCACCAGATCTACACGGGGTGAGTTGAAGAGTGCTGGAGATATGTTTCGAGTACTCACAGTTGCTTGACCATACACAAGTCCTCGGTGCGGGCTTCTAACCAGTAGCAACGAGAGAGCGATTATGAAAGGGCCACCATAGCATACGAGGCAGTACAGCCACCACCATTTGCGAAAAGCATCGGGGCTGGTACGGAAGAAGAAGACGAGAAAGACGTTGAAGGCCATGGCGAGGGACCACCAAGGGTCAGACTGCATGAACCTATAAAAGTAAGCAAGAAATATCAATGTCAGTGGACAGGACTAACATGTGGAACAAGAAACTCTGTGCCTGACACAGCGGAGACGCAACACCCAGCTCAAGCCCATCCATGGCGATGACGCTCGCGATACTAGCGCCGACATTGGCGATGCTCGCAAACACGATAAAGGTGTTTTGGACGTTTCGGACTCGAGGAACCAGAGCGTAGGCGATGAAGATGAGGACGACGGCAACCAGGCTGATGGAACCTCCCATGCGCTCCATCAGGACCAGCGCCTGCGTCTGTCCTGCCGTCAGCGCCTCGGCGCCGCCGGAGACTAACTTGTGCGCCGCCTCCGGCATGGTTTGTATATTGTTGGAGTCTTTTCCAGAGATGCTGATTCTTGATGTTAGTGTATATGAGCAGTGTTTATCGATGCCTGGGCAAGAAAGAGAGAAGAATCGAAACAAGGAGATGGAAAAGAGGAGGTGTCCCAAAGCGAGCTCTGTCTGTTGTTCCTTTGAGTAACTGTATCCTGCCGAGGAGAAAGAGACGAAATGAGAGAGGGATGTTGTCTGTAGGCTGCCGACCGGATCTTGGGTCTCGGTGCGATTACAAGAGGGGGTGCACAAAGGAAACGAGCAAGAGAGAGGTCGAGGTTGGCGACGCCGTGACACCTCAGTGAGCTGCACGTAGCCGCTGGGAAAAGAATCCTGGAGGAGAAAAGATCAGGGGGAGAAGAAGTACTGCAAGTGGTCTTTTTTATCTTGGTTTAATTTCTTCGTCTTGTCCAGTCTTGGCTTGCCAGTGCCAGACACCTTTTTCATCACTCGTCAGTGTCAAGGCTCACGACGCCAGTGACAGTTAAGGAATATCATTTTCCTCTCAATTATTGTGTACTACAGGTTTAGAAACACTGATCTCGAGTATGCATAGGCTAACTGGCTGAGCTTTGGTGGCTCTGAATAACGGTCTCGTCCTCCCCGCCTTCCAAGCCCTTTAACAACCAACATCAAAGGCATCGATATTTCTACACTCCAATTCGAAGGTCGATAGGGTAATGCTTATTAGAAGTCGGCTGCTCATGTTCATGCGCTGGCATTTCATGTACGAAAGAGCAAACAAGATGCACCTCGACGAATACCGACTTGCATATTCCGCCCTCGATCATCTTGGCAAAGATGAATTAGTACACCACGTCCCAATCAGAGCCTGGCCCCCAAGAGCAAACATTAAGATGCTCCCGCCAAAGTCTCATATATCACATCCCATATCCTCGATAACTTGATCTCAAGTTCAATTGCTCCTGCGCCAAGAGGTTTGCTTTTGCGGTGAGGATGCAAGTTCCCGCGCTGAAAAAAAGATGGCTGACAGAGAGAGACCTGAGCTCAGATTCCTGCCCTGTTTGTATGCTCTCTGTGGCTTTCATCCCTCACACACGAAACAAAGACGTCCACACCCAAGACGGCACAAGCAAATCCGGGGGCGGGCAGACGAGCCAACTCGTGGTCCTGTCTCAACGACCGTTACTATTTTCAGCCATGAACAACTTGGGAGCTGCCTTGTACGGTAAACACCCTCAGCTTCAGACGTGAGGCGTCCGTCACATGACCCCATACTGCGTATCCCCCGCATTGTTTGCTCATGACATGTCCAGTTACTGGCCAACCTCAGCCCTGCAACTTGCAGCATGGCGTCTTCTAGCTCTTCTAGAAATCTAGATCGAGCTTTGAGGCCAACTTGTCACTTTAGACAGCACAGTCCGTCAGAAAAATTCTTACATGAGAGAAATATGCACGCAGCCGTCAAGCTGAAAACATGGCAGTCTTGTAAGTCTTCAATTGGATCCTTCAAGCCACTTGGTAGTCTAGCTAGGGATCCCTGCTCACAGTATCAAAACAATTCCGTCTGTATACCTTACATGGGTGGATGCCTTTCCGCATCAAATCTCCCCCCTCTTGCTCATTTATCATAAACAAACCTTACAGTGTGTAAAGGAAATCGGGTCGCTTATCGCCCATCTCGTGGATCTCCTCCTCCGACTTGCCCTCGATCAGGTGGTCACGCTCACCGGCCAGCCGCAGCCTGTTTTCCCGCGCAAGCATCAGGTACATGATGAGACTGCCGCCAAAGACACCGGCAAACATGAAGCCCAGGATCGTGCCGTGGCCCTCGTAGAAGCGAGGGGCGTTGATAAAGACGTTGCTGCTCACCACACCGTTCAGGTTGCCCCAGCCAATGACAAATCCAAGTGTGATACCTCGCTTGTACACACCTTCCACGTTGTTGGCAACCCAACTGATGGTGATGGGGATGACAGGGTAGATTCCCAGGGCACCCAAGAAGCATCCGGTGTATTGAACAGCTGGGTTGGTCGAAGCGATGAGCATGACGAAGCCTGCAAGTCCGACAGGGGCAGCGCAAAGGTTGAAGATGCCTCGCTTGTTGATTCGGTCAGAGTACATACCCACGCAGACGGTGACGATAGCAGCCAGGGCGTAGGGAGGCACACTAAGAAGCTGGTTCTTGATGACAGCCTTCTTGTCGGTGAAAGCCATGTTCTGGATGATGGTAGGCAGGAAGACGCTGAAAGAGTAGAGGGGCATCAGGGGACCCATGTAGATGAGCATGCCGCAGTAGGTCTTCCAATCAGTGAGCGACTGCCAGAGGTACTTCATCTTGAAATCTTCGTTCTTGGCAGACGACTGCTGGTCAGAGGCAAGTCGGTAAATGACACGGCGTCGCTCCTCCTCGGTGAGAAACCTAGCCTCAGTAGGGAAGTCATGCACCATCCAGAATGAGGCGATACCGATGACGATGGTGAGAAGACCCTCGATGATAAAGATCCAAGCCCAGCCAGCAATACCAGAGATACCATCCATCTTCTGGATAGCAGCAGCTAGCAGACCACCGAAAGAGCCGGCAAGGGCAGCAGCAGAAAAGAACCAGGCGGCACGGGCACCAAACTCGGAACGCTTGTACCAGCACGAGAGATAGTAGTTGATACCAGGGAACAGGCCAGCCTCAGTAAGACCAAGGAACCATCGAGCAGCCATGAGGCCGTCCCAGTTGTGAACGAAACCCATGCCGAGCATGGCACCGCCCCACAGAACCCTGAACCCGGAGTCAGTAAGATGCATTGCATAGGCGACGGACACTGTGTCAGCGCGGCTACTTACATGATGGCAGGGATGAAGATGGAGGGTTTGGACCACTTCAGGAGAACGTTGGCGAGGGGCTCAAAGACGGCATATGAGATGTAGAAGATGGTCAGGGTGGCGTTGAATTGTGAGGTGTTCATGTCGATGTCGTCGAGGAGACCGGCGATTTTGGCATTTCCGATGTTGGTTCGGTCAAGGAAGCAAACGAGGTAGAGCAAGCAGAGCTGTATCAAGTTAGCATGGACCATTGACTCTAATTCTGAAAGCATACCCAAGGAACAAGCTGTGTATCAATCTTTCGAAGTAACTTCTTTTCCTGCGAATAGTCAGTATAAGCGACTTTACCACATAAAGATGGTAACTTACAGCCTCCTTTCTCTCCTCCTCAGTCAGACCCGCATCAGGGTCGTTAACGAGATCGACCTCATGGGTCGAGGCCTTCTCATCGAAGACTTCTTTCCGATCAATGTCGCTCATGGTGACAATATTCCTCAGATATATCGAGGTTGTATTTGAGAGAGACCAAGAGTCGAGGGGTAAAAAGCAGGAGGAGCCGCGCCAGGTGGTGACAGCCCAGAAGAAGAAAAAAAACGTGGGAGGAAGGAAGTAATGGAGGACAAGCAAGCAGCAATCAGCCGAGAGGGACTATTTCGGCAATGGGAAGGAGCAGAGGAGAAGGGAGGCTCCAGAGATTCTCGTCAAAGATGCGAGACAAGAATGGGATGAACCCCAGAAGCCGGGAGTGACGGTGCAACAACGGGGAGACTTTTGCTTGTCGAAGCGAGAAACGGGAATGAGATGATGGGGGGAGATTGCTTATAATGGAACAAGCAACAAGAGGAGGAGAAGCTTGTTTAAAGAGGCAGGCAAGCAAGCAAGCAAGAAACTTGTGGATGATGATGATGATCTTTCAAAACCTGGGGCAAAAGAGGATCTCACTGCCCTTTAATAGTTAATTTGAATCTACTCTCATCTTGCCCCGAGCACGCACACACGATAACCTCGCTCCTCACTCCCCCGTATGGGGGAATGCAACCCCGAGAAGAAAAAAAATGAGGAGCAGGCCATGGTTGTGTGGGGATGCTTGCGCCCACGTTTTCTCGCCAAGGATTGCCTCTTGGTGAGGAGACGACCTCTGTGCATACAGTATGGGAGGAGTAGAGTAGCAGAGAGGAGGGACCCTCGTCTCCAATATGGATGGGATGCTATTCCATCCATCCGTCCGTCCGACAAGGCCCCCAAGCCAACGAACCACGTTCAAGAGAAAGAGTCTTTACTCTTCCCCAGCAACAACTGGGGGGTTACCCTGTCCCGCAGGGAGGGGAACTTTTCTTTTCCCCCAGTTCAGTTCGTTGGCGGGGAGGGCAGATTCCACTGCGCAGCGAAAGAGATTTACTGCTTCAGTCTCGGGGATCTGTCGATCTTGTCCCTTCTTGCGGGGTTTGGGGTCACGGATGCATGTTGGGCGAGGAGAGAAACGGGGGTACAGGGGCCTTGCAGCCATGAATGATTCCCTCCTGGGGGGCACGTTTTGGTGTATGTCTTTCCCTGGCTGCAGTAGGATTCGTCTATGGGGCCCGGCAGATGGGTCATGTAACGCTAGACATGCCATGGGTTCGTTTTTCCCTTCTTGTGTGGTTGTGCGGGCCACGCGAGATGGCGCTCCCTCTCTGCCTGCCTGCTTGTGCCATGTGTGAGCCGTGACAGCTCGGGGAGGGACCGAGAATGTCAGCCCGAAGCGAACGAATATGCTTCTTTTTTAGTTAGTCGACAATATTTGGAGGGTGCGGGCGGCTCCGTCATAGGCAGGTCTGAGCCCAACATGTTTCACGCAGGCGTTGGAGTTTCTCGTTCTCCAGTTCGTCCTCTCGTCTCTCACTCTCTCTGTCTCTTGTCAGTGTAGGTCCGACCCTGGCTTCCATTACCGTTTGAGCAACACGCTTGACAGATGGTGCATGGCATCCCCGGTCAAATGGTCTTACACGCTCTCTCGTACAAAGCCTCGTCCCTCTCAGTTGGTTTCCCTCCCACCCCCTTCTTGTACCAAAGGAGCACGCGTCATGTCATTTCACGTCCTCTCAGGCCATGCTCCGCGCGGCACACAGACCCCAAGGCAAACAGGAGAGATGCCGCAGAGTTGCCACACCTGTTTGCCGCCCTCCAGAACCTCGCGTGGTTTGCCGCCACCTCGATCAAGCCACTTGTCCCGCCCAACGGCCTTTGTCCTCCACTTGTGCTGGCCCATGGTTCATCGTGGCCTACTCTCTGAGGCTTCAGGTACGTAGTAGGGTTGCCATCAGACCCACACAGGTTTCTGTCAAGCCTGTATCCCCTCATCATAGGTCCCAGTTTTCCTCTCAAGAAAACCAAGCGCAGCAGTAAGAGACCGGGGTTCTTGCAGTCTACCGTCACATTGTAGTCCGCTTCTCAAAGCTTACTCTGGGCCCTGCCACCCCAAGATTTCTTGTTTCTCGCCCAGACGGCGGCTCACCTCGCCCAGAGAAAATATCCCGAAGACGTAACATTACGGTGTAATAGGCACCGACCCGGCAAGGATAATACATATGGTAGCATGACTCGTCGTCGTTTTAGAGATGCGCCAAGGTCGCTAAACGGGGATCAAGAAACGAGCGGGCGTGGCCTTGGCCGTTCTTGGGTAGGGTTGTAGATGCGGTGGAGGTTGTCCGTGGCATATCCCAGCCCACTTACATGCAGCGCATCCACTTGCCTCCATCCCCATACCAACCATTTAGAAGCCCCTGACAAATCAAGCCCAAGCAGGCATCATCTCCTACTGTATCAGTCTCAAATCAAACTTGATCCAAAAGCCTATCCAGACCTCTGTATTGTTTGCAGAGCAAAAACGACGGGGAGACACCTGTGATGCCGCCTGCAGCGTCAGCCCGCAGAGACAAATTTGGAGTCGGTGGGAAACTGCAAACTAGTGCTGATAGCCGCAGGCGGCTAGGGAACCAGCATAACATGGCGTTAATTTCTAGAAGCTTGGCACGGCGAGGCGATCCGCGTCTCGCAGCGTGTCCGCAGCCACGCCGACGCCTTGCGTCTGGTCTGTATCACTTGGGGTAGCCAGAGAAAAGAGGCAAGAACGGTTTGTTGAGAGGGAAAAGAGATGAACTACAGGTGCGTACAGCTCAAGCTGAAAAGAACAACATGCGGAACAGCGCATTAGTCGAATGCTATGGCTTACTCGACAGGCATCAAGATTGCTCTCCGACACCAAACATCAGCCGTGTCCTTCGCACTTTGTCCTCCGTCTCGAGGAAAGGGCTTCTATTATGCTGAGGGATTACTCTTAGTATGAAAAAGCCAAAAACATCTCATGTCATGGTCACGAACGAGAATGGTTCAACCCCCATCTTTTCCCCCGCAGTCGCCAGTCTCCTTCCCCGCGCGAGCGAGGGCCTTTCTCCGCAGATCCGTGTCTGCGATCTCCTCGCGAGCCAAGATGATCCAGATGGTGGGGAGAAGGGGGAACTGGGGGCTCCAAAAAGACCTCTTTGTTCTCGGCGTCACTCTGGCATGTTTCCCCGCCCTCCAGCCCAGATCCTGGCTCCTTTTTCAAAATGCCCTCCTCTCACTGGTTCATTTCCCCTCTCCCCCATGTTGCCTAGATCCAGGGCCGAAAGATTGGAGTGGTCCCATTGTGCGGTGGAGGCGCGGAGGAGCAAGCCCGTCCCTCGGGGGAGCGCCAATCGCGGACGCAATCCACCGCCGGCACCGGGGGACCCGGGCTCTTCACATCTTTCCCTCTGAGACTAGCATTCTCCTTCTCCAAGGAAGCCTTCTGGCTTCTGAGACACATCTAGCGTCCAACACGGAAGGCTGTAGATGAGCGCACCGATGCCCCCCGTGTCTAAACCCGGACGGTCCTTGCGGATGCGGCGCGCAGCCACACGGAGATCCGACGCCGTGCCTCTCTGCCACGGCTCCGGTTTCTCAGCCCTTCACCAAGCCTCTGGCCTATTATCTCTCTCGTAGTCTTCCCCAAGATCCCAAGATCCAATCCCACATAGCCGCGAGACGGGGCTGCGGCTCCGCGTTCTTCCCCGCGATCCCTACTTTTTTTCTTCAAGGTCGGGTCCATAGCATCTCAGATGGTGTCAGGGGGAGGGCCTTGCTGTTCGAGATCTTTGGGATGACGCCACTTTGTCGCTAGACTATTCCTTCTGAACCAACTGGGTGTGGCCTCAACTTGTACCCTGATGAGAGGCAATCTCAGGCTTGCCTATGAAGGCCTAACAGCTCATATCACGCGCTGGTGATGAAATGAAATGCAACCCTCAAGTCACGAAAACGCAACACTCAACCCGAACTATTGGCACTGGTTCCCTATTTCGAATCAAGTTTCGGTGTTTACTCTCCTGCCTCGGCCGAGCCGAAATGGTTGTCTCCTCTTCATATGCTGCATTTGTTGGAATCACTCATTCGACACTGTCGTCTTAGGCGAGACCATCTTAACCATGTCTGGGACCTCCACTTACACGCAGACCTGGTCGTGAGAAGGGACAGTGCAACTCTGTATTCCACATTGCAACCTCTGAGTTTCTGGGAGACTCCCTACTAATAACTGTTCCCTAACTCACGGCTAAACAATCCCCTTAGAACCTAATACTCGAAGAAGTGGCTATCTCCAAGCACTTTGCCCCCGGGGGGTTGCCCACGGCAAGTTTCATCAACTACAACAGTGCAGCCCCATGAATAACAAGAGTCTTTCCAGAGTTTGCAACCTCCTGAACTGTCGAGTGTTCCACAGCTTGCAAGAGGCTACTAGCTCTCACGAGAAGTTCTAACAGTTGTCAGCAAGACCCAAGTCAACCTCGCCTTTGGTAACCTACCTTCATAGACCATGGTATAATGAACCGGCGGGTCATCGTCAGGTCCCGAGATAAGAGGCATGGTCTCTGACGCCGCAGGAACAACTCGGAAGCGTATTCCAACGTTGTCATGCCGACTACCCCAGACGATACTCTCAGAGCCCGCGCTCGACAAGCCCTGCTTGCTTGCCATCTCTGCCAACCAGTTTCGAAAGATGCGCACGACACCGTCGACGATATTAACATGGCTTATAAACAACCCTCGCTTAGGTCCCTCCTTAACAAGGTTGGTAACGGCGCATAGCTGAGAAAACAGCTCGCCGTCATCGAGATGAATATGCTGCGTCGCAACATCGTCTTCGGAATCCTCGGAGGCTTGGGTCTCTGTAAACCTCGCTCTGATCCTCCTTGGACGACGATTCTCTTCTGCAAAAGTAGGCTTGAACGACGCATATAGGCGCTGTAGGTCACCCAGCGCAGGCGCCTCCTCGCTGACGGCGGGTCCGTTACGCGTTATGGTGCCTTGATACCAGGGGTAAGGCGGAGGTGCATAGAACGCTCAGCCCGCAGAGAGCGTGGGGGACCTGAGAGGACAGTGGAGATAGGATTGAGATGAATATCTAATCATAGTCAGTTAATGAATAGACTATACAAGCGCGTAGAAGTTCTCACTTCATTTGGAAGACTATCGATGACGCTATCGTGGGAAGCCATAGTTGTCACCTTCAGCCGGAGATAAGAGACGAGCGGAGACAAAGTGGCGACAACAAGGAAGCAGGGCAAGGGGCAAAGTATCACAATTATCACTCAAGTAATATCCAATTAAATCAAAAGTAGTGCAGTCCAGGATAGATGGGACAATGCGACGAGACTTGACGACAGAATAGCTGAATGTTGTCGGGTTGTCAACTATGCCAGTGTCAAGTTGTGAGCTTCAAGATAACGTCTTCAACGGCGTCAATTGAAAACGCGGGGAGGGGGGGCCATTGATTTAGTCAGCATCCGCAAGTCCGAATGACGAAACCTCCCTTGCTCTCTTAACAACCTCTGTCAACTCTGAGAGCTAATCAAGGAGAGGGACCCGTTCAATAGGAAGATGGTAATATCTTTTACGCGGTTGAGTTACTTAGTATCGGGTGAGATTGCCATGGATATAGAACCATTGCTCACGCTTTTGTCCTGAGCTATGGGTGAGTTGGCCAAGAGGGACCATTGGATTCTGTCATTAAGAGGTGATATCTTGTTAGAAAGACACTACATCTGACCAGATCATTATATCAATGCTTTTCTTAAGGAAGCACTAAGATTCTAAGAAGTGTTGCCTGCTACTTAATTTTAGGGACGACTCTAGATATCCGGGGAAAAGATAACCAAGGTGTCAGATAGGTGCAACAATAGGGTAGCAAGAATACAAGAAATCCCCGAATCTTTCAATCATAGTCATGGACAGGATAAAACTTTGATGAAACATGTATTATTTCTATTATCCCTTAACCTCTTTTATCCAGAGCGGTGATTTTAGTATGCCACTAATCTAATGCGCAACAATGCCTCGCTCTAAAAATGAATCTCCCAAACGCCTGTGCCAAATCAAATCGTGTCGTCGTGAATGACCAAAGTCTCTAGCCTGATAATATCCTGTTTACTGCTTTTGATCCTTGTTTCGCGCATCTCGCACAGCAGCATCCACTGCATCAACAAGATCAATATGGAAGAATGGCCTATCAACACCAAGGATGGCTGCCATGGATTGAGGCTGGGGGGACTCGGCGTGCACATGTGTGTTCTTGGTCATCATAGAAAGCTCATCTGATGAATTCGATGGCTGCTTAGACTCAGAACAATCCGATGAGCTCGAAGATTCTGTAGGTGCCTCGATATCGGCTGGTCGACGAGTATCACCAGGCAATTGAACATCTTTGTCCATAAGTGTCGCTGCGATAGAGTATGAGGGAACCCAGCTTCCGAGTGCCTCCTGGTTCTTAGAAGAAGGATATCCGAAACCAGCGCTGGCGAGAGCACGACGAGTCCAGCGGTTGTTGACATATGCAAAATGCCATTCCACAGCGTCGGGTGAGGCATAACGATCAAGAGAGTTGCGGAGATCCATGAGGCCTTGAATGCAGGTAATATCGAGGTTGTTGACAGCAGAAAAGTCCAGAACAATCGCGCGCAGGAAAGGAAGGTCGTCGCCATTCTTCTTCTGTCCCTTAGGACCAGGGTCGTTCCAGAGGCGATCGGATTCCTTCTCAAAGTGCTCCTCAGATGTACGCTTAGTGTTCTCCATGACGTGAGTAACCAGAGTGTCAACATGATAGGCCTGGTTGGTGTAGTTGTATCCTTCGCTGAACCGGTAAATGAAAACACCTGGGTAAGGTGACTCGACATCGATGTCGGGGTTTGAGGCATCCTTGTGGTCGAGGGGCAGGAACACATCCCGACCGGACTCGTCATGGAGAAGAGTGGCATGACTTGATCGTCGGCTCAGGGTATGTTGGTTTCCATGGTAAACCACGCGATGAGCTCGCGTACGACCGAGGAACTTGCCTCTTGTGCGGGCAAGGCGGAAGAGGAGGAGAGCAATAGAAAGGCCAATGCCGACGTAGATAGAGATCTCAAGAGACTCAAAGACTGCTAGGATGACGCCAATAATCCAGATGAGCAGCTCAGGGGGCGAGAGTTGCCAGTACTTGTAGAGGTTCTTGGGAGGTGCCAAGAGGTTGCAAACGGCGTGGATGATCAAGCCGGCAAGAGCAGCTTTGGGGATGTAGTAGAAGACGACTGTCAGAGCATAGAGGGCCAAAACAAGAACAAGTGCACTGAAGAGACCTGCTAGAGGTGTTCTCACACCAGCCTTGGAGAGGACAGCTGAAGCTCCGAAGGAGCCTGTGCACACGTAACCTCCCATGAAAGGGCTGAACAGGTTGGCAGCACCTAGGGCTACGATCTCTTGCGAAGGGCTGACGGTGTAGTCGTACAGTCGGCCCATCGACTTTGCAATGGCGATGTGCTCAATAACCAAAATGATAGCAACGGCAGGCAGTTGAGGCATGACAAGCTTAAGCAGCTCAGTGTCGGGTGAGGGCAAGCCGGCCTTCTTGAATCCTGTCTATATGTCAGCTTGATGTCTTTCATAGGTATTCATAGTGCTTACCTGGGTCGATCTTGCCAACGATCCGGAACTTGCTCTCCTCAAAAGGAACACCGCGATGCACGAGGAAGCTGACGAGAGTGAAGAGAAGCATGACGAAAGTCATCCGAAGAGACGAGATGTAAGACCAGACGCGCTTCTTTTGGGGGTGACGACGCTCCATGAAAGCACAGATATCTCGGATACCAAACAGGAGGATGATCGAGGAGAAGCCAATGGCAGCGTCAAGCTTTGTATCGGGCAAGGCCTTGAGGGTGTTGATGATGACTTTGTAAGGTGACTCGCGAGTGTTGATCTCCGAAAGGCCAAGAAGAACGGGCACTTGTGTCGACATGATGGTGATGCTAGCACCGGTGATGAAGGCCGAGATGGGGATATAGGGGATGAACTCGATGATCCAACCAAGACGGAACAGACCGAAGAACAGAAGGACTGCGCCAGACATCAAACTCAGAGCTGGAGCGACTTCTTCGTTGGAGTATTGTCCGGGCTTGGCGCTATCGACATGGCTGATGACTTGACCGACGAGAAGGGAACCAACGGCTGTTGTCTGAGATGTGTTAGTGCTGAAAGGTTGAGTCAAGGTATGGTACATACACCAATGACAATGTCCTTTGACGTTCCAAAGAGCCAGTACAAAACGGCACCGGTGAATGATGTGTAAAGGCCATATGCGGGTGTGAGCTGGGCGAGAAGGGCGTAGGCCAGAGCCTGAGGGACAACAACTAGGCCGATAGTAATGCCTGCATACCTAGTTTAGAACAGTACTAGAAGCTGGATACGCTCAACCTACCGGCAGTAACATCACCTAGTAGCCAGCTAAGGCAATATCTCGGAACCCATGCAGCTGATGGGAAGAGTCCTTGGAAATATTGATGAACACTATCTCGAGAGGGGGCAAGCTCCTTGAAGAATTCGGATATCGTTGGCTCCTGTTCTAGGAAGAGGTCGGCGGGTGTAATGGTCTCTCTCGCACGTTGATCGAGGTCCTGGGGCATGCGGGAGTATCGTTCGTTGACGTCAATGCCGAGGACCGTCTTGGTGACAAAGTGTGAAGCTTTTTGGGACGCCATGATGCAAGTCTCAACGGCCCAGCATAAAACGGTGATGTATGGAAAAACCTTGAGAATAAAAGAGAAATTCCAAAGACAAACAAGCGAGACGGGATCCCCAGGATATATACGAGGTGCCCCCGGCCGCCGGGCGGCTCAGGAAGGAACCAACGAGCCGGCAGACGGTAAAGTTATCAGGGCGGGAGACGGCGAAGACGGGAGTGGAGTCAGTCCACAGAAACAAGGCTCGCCGGGGTAGAGTCCATGATAGGGCCGGGGAGAGATCAGTGTAGCAGAATTGCCTGGCTAACGACGGGAGTCGGCCGGAGCGGCCTCTGACGGGTTACAGAGGCCCCCGAAGGAGACATCTGGTTGGCCGACAGGGAAGGGCGGTCTCCAGGTCCCCGATCGAGATTTGGCATATTGGTGGGCGCATCTGGGTAAGGGGAAAAAAAAGTTCTTATCCCCCTCCATGTGATAGCCGGCCTGTTGACGGAACTCGGGCTCTCGGCCGGGCATGTTGGAGCCGCTGCGGACCCACCGTGGACCCACTCAGTCGCCGACCTGCCGTTGCCTGTCTCCCGCTGGAATTCTACCCCGACGTGCCCGGCCCGAAAGCCGCCCCGCTCCCGACCGGCCGGTTGATCTGCACCGCAGGCCCTGCAACCCTAATCTTTGCTGCTGCATGGGGAAGACCGGTAAACGTATGACTTTAATCATGCTTACTTACAAGGATAAAACTTTGCTAGGTGCCCGACGGGGTCGTACATGGGACTGTTCTAATATCGGCTCGGAAGTCGCTGGAGGCAACAACTCCATGACCTGACACAGCACCAGATGTTTTGGACCAGTCGGAACGGATCTGCACTTTTTGATCTTGGCAGACCGACATGGCCTTTAAGAGGTGCCGCCGAGAACCATTCGGTTTATCAGACCGCTCTTCTTCTGCCTCCCTTTATCGACTTTTGACAATCTGATACACGGATCATCATGCTTGTCCCCTATTCCGGATCTCGGCTCTAGGTGAGCGAGGGATCGTTGCACCCACATTATAAGACTAATTCTTATCTGCGTCACTGATTCAAGACAGATGATGTATTGTATTGAGATTGTCATGAAATGAAGTACAAATCAGGTAAAAGAACGACAGGAGTTGGCCTCTTTGAATCCCAACCAGAAAACATGCGCCAGCGCCTGGAAACAAACATCAGAAACCTAGTGTTCATTCTTATAAAACCGTCTTCCTAATGTGTTCTCCCATCTTATCCATCTGCCTCCCTGCATCCATCATACTAAAGTGATGGACTCCCTCCAGAACCTCCACTGTAATGCGACTCCTGCCCAGCAACGATGCCCAGCCGTCGGCGGAAAAGTCAGACCGGTCGTTGAGCAGCCAAATCATCTCGCGTGGATCATCAGGACGGATCTCGGGCCTGGGGCCGTCTGGATCACTGCAGACGCCGTCCTTTGCATATAGCATCAAGGTCTTGGGGGCCTCGCCTGAGCCCTTGGGCCACGGGACTGGCTCGTAGTCGTCGAGCATACCGATAAAGGCGTCAAAGTGCGGGCGCAACCACTTGGGCACGTTGCCCCCAGACCCAAATATGCCGAGCTGTTGGAAAAAGTCGTACATGCGCGCCGGCGGGTTCTGCAGCCCGATTGGGTTCGGCGAGTCGATGAGGATCAGGTTCTCGACCGTGTCCCCAGCGGCAACGAGCTGTCTGGCAGCCTCGAATGCGCAGATGCCCCCCGCGCTCCATCCGCCGAGGTTGTACGGGCCCTTTGGCTGTCGGCGCCGGATTTCGGTGAGGTACTTGGCCGAGAGTTGGACAAGGGTGCATCCAGACCGGGCCATGTCCTGGGGAGTTGTGCGCCAGGGACAGTTGAGTCCGTAGATGGCCACCCTCGGGTCAATGCGAGCGAGAGCAGCATATGAGGACGCGGAACCCGAGCCGTCTGGGAACATGAACACAGCTGAGGTGGCAGAGCTAGCGGACCCCTGAAGGAGGATGGAAGTCGCTTGAGGTGCATCACGAACCACTGGATCACTTGTGGCCGGAGATGGCAGGGGTTCAGGGGCTGTAACTCGTGTTGGTTTTGTATACAACCCTAGAGCTGCAGAAATGGCTTTCTCGACTTCCGACAGAGTCTCGTTGTCTGCAAAAAGAGAGGATGGGAGTTCAACTTGGAATATCTCACTCAACCTGCCCATCGTTGTCAAGGCCAGGAGTGAGTCGACGCCAATCTCATCTAGACGGGTCGAAGGCGAGAGATCTTGTAACTTGATGCCGGTTTCTTCAGATATTGTGGAGCGGAGAATGTGGACATGATCCAAAGCCTCTGGCTCTGAAGCTAGGGAAGTGTATGGTGTTGATGTACCCGACTTCTCCTCATCGCTCACGTCGGTGACTGTCGATGATGGTGGAGCATCAGATCCATGCAGCTGCTGGAGGTCTCGTACTGAGGGGCACTCAGCAAAGATGGTGGAAGGAAGGTCTAGATTCAACTCATCGCGTATACGACCCGTGATCGTGAGAGACAGAAGGGAGTCGAGGCCGAGTTCCGCAAATTCTGTGTCAGGCTTGAGATCGCCGATGCTAACGCCGACCTCTTCTGAAATGATGCCTAGTATCCCCGACCAGACTCCACTAGAGGCAGATGGGGCGGATTGTGGAGGTATCGAAGCTGGGAAGAGTTTCTTTTTCATCAGCTTTGGAGTTGGAACAGCTTGTGTCATACTCCTGGATGTTGCTACTGGCCTCTGACTTGACTTGGACATGGGCTTCAGGCCATCTAGAGCTCGACGGGGAACCCCCAAGAACTAATATGGTTAGTAAATACCCTAGGTGAGGGCCAATCGACATACCTGAATCTGCTGGATCACGGCAACAATCTCATCTCTGTCAAAGATGTAGGTATCTCCCGCATATAGCGTCCCCTCACGAAGCTGCATTCTGTTGTAACTGTGATATGTTTTCCCAGGTTGAAATCTCGAGATGCATTTGAAGCCATCCCATCCATGGTTGATGAACACTTCGGCCTTTGGATGAGGGCTGTCATTGCCGTTCATGATGAAGCCGGCAACTCCGCCAAGACTGTCTATCCACTTTGGGTTAAAGTAGAAGCCTTGGTCATCCACTTGGAACTTGACCGTCGAAACGGCCTCGAGATCCTCGCTGTTGAGTATCACTTCTCTCATGCCTTGGTAGTCTGGGTCGTATTCCACAATGTTGGCAAAGAGCCTGTAGACGATGGCCCGCCTCATCTGATGAGCCTCGCCATGCTCCACAGACTTTCGGAGAGCTTCGATCCTGCTCTGGATGAGATAAGCGTTTCTTTTCCACTCGCTGATCCAGATCTTGGCGGGAGAAATATTGACGGTGCAGGTGGCATGATGGACGGTCTTAACCCCTCGGTCGTTGACGCTGAATATGGAAAACTTGATTGAGCTGGTAGACCATGTTGCTACTGCTGATACCCTGAATAGCTGGGAACTGAGATCTGGGTTGAGGACGAGTGACTTTTGTATCTGCATTCTAGTGACATCCATTCCTGTGCTCTCAGTCGACGGGGATCGCTTCTCCATCATGTAGTTGGTGAGTTGCATCGCGATATCGCCCCAGAGTGACTGGTACCTAGTTAGTACAATGAATTCGACAAGCGTAGTAAATGTGACCTACAGAAGGGCATAATTGTGCACCATTGACCCGATGCCCCGTAAAGACGGACACGAGCTTTGGGTCATGAACATCCGACTCGACCAAAACCGACGAAGATTCGCTGCCGTGTTCTTCCTCGATGACTCTCTGAAGAGAAGGAGAGATGTACTTGACAGGCTTTGGAGTATCCGAGACCATAGCTGCAGGTTGTGTACCCTCGCCCTTGGTGAGACAAAAGTCGTTCCGATACATGATCCAGTAGTTCTTCAGGTCCCAACTGTACCTCGGCAACTCAAGCACGCGATTGAACTTTCCAAAGCCTCGGTGGTACTCGTTCCAGTCGATTTGAACACCAACTAGATGGAGTTGTTCAAGAGTCGTAGATAGGGCCTTCCAGGTGTCTGTGTCTTTTCGGAGTGTCGATGTAGTGTTGGAGTTGCTGCCCAGGGTCCCCTTGACCATGCCGGAGCACGCTGGATGGGGACCAATCTCTAACCAGATGGTCTTTTCACTGCATAGTCCACTGTTTATGACTGCTTCTAATGCGGCCCGGAAGTTGACTGTGTGACGGCATGCCTTGGCAAGGTACGCACCATTCAGAACACCCTCCTTGGAGATGACCTCGGATTGTAGGGGGGAGACATATGGAATCGACGGGGCGTAGAACCTCACTGCCCGTGCTTTTGACTCAAACTCTTCTAGTATGGGTTCGACTTGCGCCGAGTGGAAAGCAAAGGATACATCGAGTTGTGTCGTAGTTAGCCCATTGGTCTTGAAGACTTGGGTCAACTGACTGATCTCTTCAACCTCGGCGCTCACAACCACTCCAGTAGGTTGATTCAGACACGCGATTTCGGCCTTGAAGTCTTCAATAAGAGGTCTGATGACATCCACAGATGCCTTGACGGCCAGCATCGAATGGGTGCCAGGCTTGCAATGCCGTGTGAGTAACCTCGCCCGTGTACCCACCAAGAAGATGGTGTCACTGGCGGATAAGACATTGGCTGCAAAGAGAGCGGCATATTCGCCCAGACTGTGCCCAATGACGAAGCTCGGCTCCACGCCCCAAGACACCCACAGTCTTGAGAGGGCCATCTGGAGGCAGGTGATGGCGAGTTGAGAGACAACCGGGTCAGGCGACTTGGTGGCTTGTGAGCTGTGGACGACATCAAGAAAACTAGGAAAGCCTTGACGAATAGCCATCTTTTCGAACCGTGTAATGTCTTCTCGGAAGGAGGACACATGAAGGTAGAGTTCTCTTCCCAGTCCGACGTAGAAGGACCCTTGCCCCGTAAACATGAATGCCACATTGGGAACCCTGGCAACTGGTGGGATTGGCTTTGGGTCTAGATTATCAATCTTCGACCTCAAAGACTGAGTGATCGAGGTTATGTTGGAGCCAATAGCAGTGATGCGATACCCATGATGCATCCGCCTCGCAGTAGTTGTGTATGCAAGACTGGAAACCGAGACATGCCTCGACGTCTCAAGATGAGCGATGAGCGTCTTAATATTTCCCCTGAGAGACTTGGCCGTCTTTGAAGAAACAGCCACAAGGTGAAACGTTCGGGGGTCGGCCTGTAGATCTCTTGGCAGAGGTGCATCTTCAAGTAGTACAGCCGTGTTACCGCCAGCTGCACTAAAGTTGTTCAAGAAGGCTAGTCTCTTCCCGCACGGGGCGTCATCTCTAAGCCATGGGGTAGGTCTAGACGCGATGTTTACGTTGCGGTCTTTGAGGTCGAGGGGGTAGTTGTGGTTGATCTTGGTTTTGATACCACAGTGTGGGGGGATCTCGTTGTGCTTCATCATCATGAGCACTTTGATGAGAGAAGAGACTCCAGAAGCAGATTCAGCGTGGCCGATATTTGCTTTTGCTGAGCCAAGATATAGAGGGTGACGAGGCATGCGTTGATATCCGGGAACAAAGACGGAGAGCACCGAGTTCATCTCTGTGGCGTCTCCGGCCTGGGTGCCCGTGCCGTGCATTTCGACATAGCTCACATCAAGGGGATTGACTCCAGCGTGGCGTATGATGCGCTTGAAGACAGATGTTTGATCACCTTCATGGGGACGAGTGATGCTGTCTGTCTGCCCACAGTGGTTGGTGGTTGCCCCTGATATGATGCCAAAGATGGGGTCATTGTCCATTTCGGCGTCTTCGAGGCGCTTGAGAATGACAGAACCGACGGCATCTGCTCGACAGTAACCACTGGCTCCGTCGTCAAATGCGTTGCAGTTACCTCAAAGACATTAGCATCAAACCTCCATATCAACTTGGTAACTACTTACCCGTTGTCGACAAGAAATGTCCTCGGTCAAGTCCCACGAAGTTGTCGGGGTTGGTGAGGACATTGGTACCACCAGCCACTGCGGTATCGCACTCTCCCCTCCATAGATATGCACAAGCTGTTTGGATAGCAGCGAAGCTCGACGAGCACGCAGTATCCATGCTGAGACTTGGACCTGAGAATCTGAAAAAGTAGCTGATACGTCCCGGAACAAAGGCGCGGTTGCCTCCGGGGATGAAGTACGTATCGACATCTTGTCCGCTGTTGACTTCTCTCCAGTCGTCACTTGTTGATCCAAAGAAGCAGCCAATACGGTCTTGTTGTGTAGATGGCGTCCTGTTGGGTACCATTCCAGCCATTTCCATTGCCTCGTAGACCGTCGTGATGGCCAATCGCTGCGCTGGGTCCGTATTCTCGGCTTCACGAGGTGAAATGTTGAAGAATCGTGCATCGAAGAGTCCTGGCTCCTCAATCCAACATCCATACTTGACACGACTGGTGTTCTTGGTCTTTCCTGTGGGATCATAATGTGTTTTCCAGTTGAAGCGATCCTCTGGAACCTCGCGGTGGACATCCTTGCCAGCCCTCAACAGGTCCCAGAATGCTTCGTTCGAGGCAGAGTCGGGAAAGCGGCCGGAGTAACCAATGATGGCAATCTTTGAGTCTGAAAAGTGACCATGGGTTGACTGTGACTTGGTAGCTTCAGGAACCCGTTCAACCTCGACGTTGAGGCTGGCGCGGTTGAGAGCCGAGGAGAGAAGCTGAGTGGCATTGCTGGAAAAGGGGAGGATGCTGCAACCTTCGAAACCAGTATTTTGAAGCCTTTCTATCGTCTCTTTCAGAATCGAGTTCCACCTCACCTGATTGATAAGAGTGTCTTTGATCACGGCTGAGATTGTGCTCTTGTAACCGTCTGTTGTGACCAAGTCTCCGGTGGAAGCCGAAATGAGAGGGAAAACCGAGATGTTATTGCATGAAACATCCTTAGAAATCTCTCCGAGAAAAGATTCATCAAAAAAATGTGGAGCGTGGTATGGCGAGTGAATAGGAAGTTCGTGTGATTTGAGTTGCTGGCTTGTGATGAACCCTTGAAGCACTCTTGGTGGGCCACTCAAGGTGATGTTGTTGGGTGCTGTAGCACTGATATATGGTCTCCAAAGCTCATGGAGGTTCTATCAATGTTGGTTACTCATTCAATAACTAGACAAACAGCAGAGACTTACTTCTGATGTGCCCCATCGATCTAGCTTCTCCTGAATCTCTTTCTCCTCCCCTGGAATGATGACTGACCAACTCCTCCCATGCTCCTCGTTGTTGCCAACTGTATCGGTCTTGATGCTGAATGAATGAAGCGCTGTTTTCAATGCAGTAATGACTGTTTCGCTGGCTATGTTGACCAGCTCTGAGAGAGATGACGATGAACAAACTGCTGCAGCAGAGAATGCCCCGGCACAGATGCCAAGACAATAGGCCTCATCGGGCGACGGATACTGTCGTCCATTGCGGCCGTAGTAACTATACTTGTGAGTTATGAGGTCTATGGAATCGTGTTACCTACTTACTTTATGAACTGCCCTATCTGACAGATTGGGAGAAGGCAGAACCTCAGAACTGGTGTGCCTTCTGTTTCGCCAAGCTTCGAAACCAAGTCAATCAGCGTAGTGAACCTAGGGAATAGGCTCTGCTGTTGTGTAGTCAAAAGCCCAATTTCATCTCTGATCTTGGCTCCAGCTTGTTCCAAAAAGGAGGTGAGCAAGGGGTTGTCGTGAACGTGCAAAAGTGCTTGGAGCTGTCCCTCAAAAGGGACAGACAGATCTCCAAACAGAAGTATCTTGCAGTTTTTCATGTTGAAACTCTGCTGTTGAATGTTGAATGATGAGTTCTCAAGCATTCAAGCGCCCGATACCTGTACTATATGGTTCTCTGCTTCTTGGCCCTTGACCTCGTCTCGATCAGCCCAGCCGCCACCACCCAACTGTCGGCTTGCGAAAGGGCCTCATACCTGGCTAGATGCATCTAATCTCACTGATAATGAGCGTCACATGGCCTCCGGGACAGCCAGGCAGCACTATGCACTCAGCTCGAGATGTAAGCGCCAGAGCGGCTTGTGTATTGACATCTCGGAACCGTTGGGAAGCGCGGTCCTCGGCGTCCGACTCGCCCCCCGGACATGACGATCATGAAGCTGCGGCTGTTATCGAAGATGTATTGAGACGAGGTGAGCACGTGCTAGTGTCTGGTTGTTCCAAGAAAAGCGATAAAAGCCATCATCTGCACGCGTCTTTATCCGGACACATCGCCGCTCGAGTCGTTGACGAAGGTGTTGCTCTACCAAGACTTTGTTTGCTCCTCTCTCAAGACACCATGTCGTCAAAGAGTCATCAACTATTTTCGGTGACCATCTTTGGTTATAGAAAGCCTGGGATGGATGAGGATGCCTATCATGAGTACGTCAGTCAGACGCACGCAGGGCATCTGAACGAGTTGCTCATCAAGAACAAGATTGTTTCATATCACATGGTAAGTATGTCATAACTAGTGTGGAGAGGTACATCAAAATGAATAACTAATGCTGTCTAGCAACACAACTCGACCAAGGGGCGAGCACTAATCAACCGCATCCTCCCTAACCTCCCCTCGGAAAAGGTCCATGACGCCGACTGCATCGTGCAGATCGTATTCAGAGACATTGAAGACTACGTGAAAGTAAAGAATGAGGAAAAATTCAAGACAGTGGTTGATCCTGATCATGTCGTCTTCTCTGATCCGTCGAGAACCAAGTTTGTGACTGGATGGTTCGAGTTTCACATTACAGATGGGGAACTAGTTTAGTTCTCTATGAATCACCATTAGATAGCATTAGATGTGCTATAATTTATTTAACTCAACTACTAGCATCGATTTTTCATAAGTGAAGGCCATGGGACCTCGCCTTGCTCCTCCTATATCTCATGTCAATGACATGTCTATCTCTTGTAAAGTCCCGACTTGCAACCATCTGTGCCACAACCACAACAACCGTGCCTGTGGCTCATGCCTTGTAGCGTTACATACATACTAACAATAACCCTCTTTATTGGTGAGTTGTCCCGGTTTATCCTCTGCTCTCGGCTTAATCAGGAAGTTGACCTGACAATGTCAGCTTTGCCACCCAGCCAGTTAACGGCCCAACTACAATGATTCCAGTAGGAATAGATAAGAGCCTCACGCCATGTGTGATGTTACTAGTTCTCTCTTCCCTCATTAGGACTCATGTAATATTCCTCCGTCTCGCCTTGGAAGTTGGAGTTGATGGTTTCATGAGTATGTGGCTTGACGGTTTTACAGCGTTTGAAAAATCTATTTTTAAACAAACAATGTTTCGAAACATTGTTTTACATAGACAATTTTGCCTTGAGATCTATGACCTCGTCAACTACAATTCCATATCTCCGGTCTCCACTAGATCCCGCTCTGCAGCTCACTTCCTTGGCCTCGAACACAATATCTCCGTAACCTATAGCTATGCCCGGCTGACCCGGTAGATTCGGCTCTCGTATGCCGCTGCCGGCGTATGACAATGCATAAAAGAGAGAGTCAACGACGTTGGCTACATGACGAGCTCAGGCTGAGCTGCATAAGCACGTGGCATTCAAGGCAAAAGTCCGTCGTATATGCACATGGCGTGATTCGCGTAGAGCCCATCTCATCCCCGGGCGTGCGAATGTTATCCAAGGATGGTGTGCCGAGCCATCGAGTCGAAATAGAGTTCTCCAATCGGGAAAATACCAGAAACGGGAGTCATCGAGCGGCTAGCTAGACCGGTATAGGCAGGGAGATACCACTAAACAGGCTCTGGGTAAGGGTATTGGTGGTTCATCTCTGAGGCTGTGCTTGATTATGTTGCATCCCGGAGGTGGCAGCTGAAACGGGACGGCTTATGGATCACAGATGACGCCCTATCCGGTATAAGATGGGTAGATCTGAAGCCATACTTGAGCCTACTGGTGAGATACATCTCGGCATCCGACTAGAACAAACTCTCAACCAATGCGTGAATCCCCTTGCTTGGTTCCCCTCCAGATGCTCTCCTGGCGATAACGGCAACCTGCTCACGACCAACTCCACGTGCTGAGAGGGACGGCTGCTCGAGCCCCAACTCCCTCACCAGGGCCTCTACACGTTGTGCCACTTCAATGGCATCTCCGCGAGCGTCTCCTCCTCGGCGATTTCCACCCAAGGCTGGAAGCAGACGGGCGATCTGCTGGGCGGCCGCCTCGTCCGTCTCTGCCTTGTAGCGGAGAACCGGACCCAGCGTCAGACAGCTGGTTTCACCGTCTGGGAGAACTCGTTGGTCAGCAGAGATTCGATTTGCCGGTATCTTTTTTATCTTGGGCTTATTGTTGCTGCTTTGTCAGTTGTGTAGGGTTACATCATCCCGACATTGTGCCTCTGTCATACAACGCCTTCTGCAGATCCGATTGGACGTGTGTCAAAGATGTCTCAGGAGAGGAGGGTTCAGCCTTGTTCGCCCGTCTCTCCAAGGGGATCAAAGTAACATGGGGGGTGTGATAGTAAGAAATAGTAGACTCACGAGGGATTCCATAAGGACTTCCAAGGGCGTGGCCTAGAGCGTGTGATAGGCCCATTCCGCCTCTAAAGTTGGAACCACGAAGGCCAGAACTGGCAAAAGCAGCGAGTTGTAGCTTGGTAGTGATGTCGTCGGCAGTGTCAGAGCCATGGATCTTATCTGCTGCCGGAAGGTACTCGACCAGAACACCAAGAGCCCATTGAGCCAGTGCCTTCCACGGCACCTCGGAGGCGTTTGGATGATACACAGTCTCGACTGCGTGATCTACCGCCCGCATACCCGTCGAGAGCCAGAGGCGCTTGGGTGTGTACCGAGCAAAAGAGGCGTCGTAGAAGATGGCGCCCACACCCATGGAAGGGTGCATGAAGCCAAGCTTGGTGCCGTCAGAGCGTGTGAAACCTCCCCCGGCTGTACACTCGGCAGCGCTGAGCGTCGTGGGGATGGCGATGTGCGTGAGGGTCCTCCCCGTGGATTCGTGTATGCGGAAGCAGACCATCTTGGCCGAGTCAATGGGGGAGCCGCCTCCAACAGACACCACCGTGCCGATCTTGTCGTCTTGGGTGACCAGCCGGGTAGCCTCGTCTACTCCCTCGGCCTGGCCGTGCTGCTTGATGTCCGGGTAGGTCCCGGCGTGGAGGTCACCGAGGAGCTCCTCCAGATTGCGTATCGCGGGTGTCTTGGTGGCCATGGAGGTGCCAGTAATGATGAAGACCTTGGAGGTAGGGGACGGGATCACGCTCAAGAGGTGTCTCTTGACGCACCCGGAACCGTAGTGCAGGTGCTTAAGATGGTCCTGGGGCCTCCATAGGCCAGAAAGGGGAGAATTAGTGCATTCGATAGCCATCGGGGAGATGTTTGCGAGTGTAGGATACTAGTGATGTTTCTCGAGAAGAGGAATTTCAGTCTATCACGAGATATTTCTAGCCCTGAACACGTCCCCTACGGATACACCTGCAGAACGGCATCTCCATGTTGCAGGGGGCTTCAACCTATACGGAACGGAACGATTAGAGTCCCGCTGATAATGATTCACTGTACCACCTCGAGCCCATAGACTAAGCTCACCTGGTACATAACAGTTTCCGTATGTGTGGAGGGGAATCTGACGGCGTCGGTCAGCGATCGGCCAAGCCACTCTGGAGCATTTCGAGACCTTTGAGAGAAAAACCCTCCGAAGGCCTTTTTTGGAAGCCTGGAGGACCATTTCTATCTCTTCCATCTCTCTCCTCGCAAGGTAGAGTCTCACGTAATGGCGCCCTGTGTGGTACCATATCCATGGTGTCTGTGACAAACTGGCCTCCTCCTTGATTAGGCTAACCTACTATATACCTCAGATCTCTTGGAAGCCTCAACTACAATTTATGGGCCTCTCCGTTGAGATCTGCTGCAAGGATGTGGAATACCCAAACTAAAGAGGTTTGTTCATCTGTCTCTACCTCGTTCGATAGCCGAATCCTAACTCTAGACGATGGAGCAACCGCAAATGTGGTCGACTCATGATCTAGCATGCGCTCACTGTCGAGCTCGCAAGATCCGCTGTGGAAGAGAGCGCCCTCAGTGCGAGAGCTGCAAGCGAGATGGCGTCGAGTGTCGTTACTCGTCCCCAGGGAAGCGTATCAACCACGTCAAGCTCCTGTAAGTTACCCTACTTGTCCCATGCTATTGGAAGCACAAGAAGCTCAAACCATCATGTCTCAGGTGCCAAAACTTCGAGGCTCTCGAGGACCAGCTGAGCAGCATCCAGAGCGACCTCTCAACCTTGACGTCGCTTGTCAGGAGCGGCAACGGAGCCAAGTCACTGCCCACGCCGGGGGAAGACTGGCTCCCCGAAGACACGGCGGCAAAATCGGATGAGACAGCGGCTGCTCCCCGCAAGGACCGTCACATAGCACGGGACGTGTCACAGTCTGTGGACCGATACCACGGACCTTCTTCCCTCTACACGCTCTGCAAGGAGTTCCACGACGACCCTGTCTTTGGGACCTCGGACCGTGATTTGGGTGATGGTGTTGCTGTGCGCGTCATGCTGCAGCAGATGCTTGCCGAGGCTAGCAAGGAGCAGCAGCTTGATATAGCTTCTAATCATACTGGCATCTGTCTCCCTCCTCGACAATTTCTCACCATTGTCGTTGGGCAATTCTTCAAGAGCGCCGACTATGCAATCGACATCTTTACAAGGTCCAACTTTCAAGCCAATCTCGATCGTATCTATTCGCAACCTCCAAGGCCATCGGATGAGGGCTGGGCTGTATGTTTCAACGTCATTGTTCTGCTGGCTATTGGAAAGGATCAGACAAGTCACGGCAACAGTCCCTTTATCCAGCCCTTTCTGCAAACTCTGGGTATGGCTGTGAACAATCCGCGTGTGTTCTTGACGCCAAGGCTTGTCAATGTTCAGGCCCTGGCTTTGCTGGTAGGTTTTCTACGCCTCATGTATTTGCTTAACAATCATTAATGTGTTTCTGTAGAGCTATGTGACGGAACAATACAGCACCACTGCCCTCGCAGAACTCATCTTTGCCCAGGCCTGTCATCTGGCTCGAACTATGGGCCTTCACCAAGCCCACGCCTCTCTGCATGACTGCCCCCCTGAAGTGATTATTGAACGGCAGAAGGTCTTCAGGTCTCTCTACATTCGAGACAAGAACGCTGTGGTATGCCGAGGAGCGACGTCCTGTCTACCAGGCTACGACTCTAGCATTACACGACCATCGGAGGGTGACGAAGCGAGGTATTCACCCAGGATCGACCTCGCGAGGATTCAAGATGAAGTTTACCGGAATCTCCATGCTGCTGAATCACCCGAATTGGCTAATTCAAAATCGAGTCAACTTCTTTCGCAGCTAGAGAACAAACTAGAGCAATACGATTCCACGCATCGAGTCACCAAGATGCCACCAACGTCTATTGATTCAGCAACTCTAATGTTATCTTTCTTTGCGACCCGACTATGCATTCTAAGAGCCAGTGAGGACACCAAATACTCTCATCAGGCACTCAGAGATGCAAAGGCCAGCTGCCTCCTCTTTCTCCTGGCAACAACGGCACAGCCAGATCCTCGCATGGTGGATGTTCTAGATCGACTACTTGGACATACTCGATCGTGCAGTCCGGTAATTCTAGCAAACTCGGATCGCACAAGAGAAAACCTCTCCCAGAAGGGAGCTTCTACACCGGACGAGGGCGAAATCTTGGCTTCGGTCCTACCAAGGCTAGCCGCAAACTTCCCTCTGGCAGCTGTTTTCATAATCGCCCGGAATATTATGCAGCCAATAGCATCCTCCAATGACGCCTTCGGCCAGCCAGAAGAGAAAATCCCGCTCTTGGAGGCTCTGCGTGACAGATACGCTTGGGCAGCTGACCAAGAACACGTCGAGAATCTTCCGTTGAAACTGAGTCGAACACTCGAATCTCTTCTCCGTATCGTACGACAAAAGATGTTTCCTGAGGTCATAAGCACGCCACCTATGGCCTTCAACGAACTATCCAGCCTCCAATCGACAGCATCCTCGTCTTCTCAACGAGGGAGTATCGGTGGCTCGCTCAAGGGTACTCCTCCAACTACCGAGGTGCAGTCTACGGCTGCGTCTGCAAGCGAGGCAGTTTCCACCACGTCTATGCTTCTCCCGTTTATGCAGCCACTCGAATCTCCCAACGGATGTTCGCCATGGCTTGGGAATGCAAGCCACGGAACCATGACTCTTTCGCCGTGGCCAACGTCATACAAACAGCACCCCGAGGCGGCAGTTCATGTGGGAAAAAGGCAAAGACTTTCTAATGAGGCAGAGCTATTTGATATAACGACAGGGTTTACGGATCATCATGTTACTCGCACTGAGGAGGACCCTCTCTTCACTTTTGACTTTCTTGCAGCAGCAAATGACATTCCTGTTTTTCGAGGTGATGAATAAAGGCATTCTCTCTTTTGGTAATGCTTTTTGGAGTTAGTATTTAAGGGCTAAGGAGCTAGGGCGTCTTCACTCTTTTCTATCTCCAGTCTAGATATATCTGCCAGATACATTAGTTAAAACCGCTTCAACACACAAGTAAAACCAGAGTTAGATAAAACACAACAACTCTCTACCCCTCATTCTTTCTTCTTGTCCTCTTTCTTCGCAGCTGCTGTCTCCTCTAGACGCTTCACCTCTTCCTCACTAAGCGGGATGGTTGCAAAGCGACGTAGAGCAGCAATGTTGGCTTCGGGGGTGAGCTCCTTTCCACTACCAATCAAAGCCTCGAGATGCTCAAAGTAGCGAATAAAGAAGCCGGGTGTGGCTGTATTGATGAATATAGCCTCTTCATCGAAGGGGTTGCTGAACTTGTGCGGCAGGCGAATGGGAATCGTTAGCATCTCTCCAGCCTTGCAGTCGACGTCGGGGCGGCCCGGTGAGTGGAAACGGACTGTGCCCTTCTGCAGTACAGCCTCGGTCAGCTTAGTCTCATGAAAAGCGTGGGGGGTCAAGTGGCTTGCCTTGACGTAGAAGCCCTCGTCATGCATCTCGTGAAAGTGAAAGACGGGGCCATCAGACTTGGGTGGGAGTAGGCTCTCGATGACGGCTAGTCGATGCTGCGTGTTGGATCCATCTTCAATGGGGCGCCATAGATCTATCATTCACTTAGAAACCGCTACTTTCATTTAAGCAAATCACAGTCTTTGAACACTTACACTGCCCAAGTCGACGCCAAGGGACCTCCTCCGGCTTGAAGTGATTAATCCGGAGCGTCTCCGCATAGGCCTCGGTAGCCGAGTCCATGACGAAGCAGCAAATCCTCTCAAGCTCAACTATTGGTTGGACGCAGAAACGGAGCTCTAGTGCAGCAAGGGAACAGGGGGCGTTGCGTGAAGCCGGAGTTAGAAGTTAAGGATTTCCTCTTTGGGACGAGTTGGCGATGGCTTCGACTCAAGAATTATGCGGATCCTTCATTATTTTATAACATTTCTTAACGCCGATAATTCCGCTTTTCTCATTCTATACACTACGGCAACCTACAGACTCTGTAACCGGGTTCCGGCAAATGCCTTCATCTGGCTCCCGAATGAGTTTCATGGTAAAGTCGAAAGATGGGCTGCGTAAGCTCATGACGACGACCGACACAGTCTTCAAGTATCAAAATCCTCTGGAAACTCTCAAGTCGGCTCCCGTGCAACTTGAAATAATGTTCTGTTAGCGCAATCTAATGCAGACGCAACTCCAAGACATAAAACGGGCTTGGTTCTTCAGCGACGTTTTGGGCATACACTAAGTCCGCCGACGGAGCACGAGGCGCGAGGGTGTTTTGTATGATGTTGTGTACTCTTGTTCCTGCCTCATACTGTCTCGGAGTTAATCACTCCTTCCACTCATTCTTTTCTCTGGTGGCAGTGAATAAGAGATGAGACGAGTGAATCCCCTCCCCTTTACACACTTACTCCTACGCAATCATCTCGCCTCTTCAACTCCTACATCATTTTCGAGACCAACTCTACAGATTATACGCCCTTAATCCCTCAGAATGTACGGCACAATGCTCCAGTACCAGGCCGTCAAGCAAGGCGGACCCTTCGCTCTCGCCAGGGTTCCTAAACCCAAGCCCGAACCGACTGATGTCTGCATTCGTATCAAGGCCGTGGCACTCAACCCCCTGGACTACAAGATGTTGACTCGCGGGGAGATGGTTAAATCTTGGCCTGCAGTCTTTGGTCTCGACGGCGCCGGCATCGTCGAGGAAGTTGGAGACGAGGTGACTGACTTCAAGCCGGGCCAAGAGGTTTTTGCCCTGTGCGGCATCGGCGGCAAGACAGCTGGCTTCCAAGAGATTGTAACCGTACCTCAGCATTTCGTATCTGAGAAACCTGCGTCTCTCACTTTTGAGCAAGTTGCGTCTCTGCCGTGAGTATACGTCTACGCCCTCAGTGCCCCTGAAAATACCACAGAACCGTTGACTCATGCTGTGCACTAGCATCTGTTATCTAACCGCCGCGGCCGCCATTATCGTCGGTCTCCATGTGTCAATTCCTCATATCTCGTCAAAGGCACCTGGCGAACCGGTCTCTCCACCCAAAAGCGTACTTGTTCTTGGCGGCGGCTCGGCTGTTGGAGGGGCTGCCATCCAGATGCTTCGGTTCGCCCTCCCCCACGCAACCATTATAACCACGGCATCTCTCGAGCATTTGGAACGCCTCAAGTCTCTAGGTGTCACTAAAGTCATTGACCGAAGCTCGACATCTCTTGTTTCTGACGTCGCGGAAGTGGTTCCAGGGGGTGTGGACGCAATCCTCGACTGTGTCACAGCCGCTGCAGAAGACCCTGGCCTCTTTAAGACACTGGATAACAATGGCCCTCGTCTATACTCACAGGTGTTTACAGGAGCCAAAGTTTCCACTCCCGACGGCGTCAAACAGGCCGTGGTTTTCGGGCGCAACGTCTTTGAGGCTCCCGGCGGAAAGGGGGCAATGGCAAATCTCGGCAAGCTGTTGGAGGAGGGGACTTACAAGCTCCCTGTCCCCATCAAGGTCATTGGCAAGGAATGGGATGCAGTCGGTGCCGGGTTACTTGACTTTGAGGCCCGCAGCAGCGGAGAGAAGCTCGTCGTGAGCCTGTGAGGCACTAAGCTCAGTGTTTGTTGAGGATTCGGCCTCCCCTCTCTCAAGTCCAGTGGTTTTGTGGCTGAATAGATAGAGGAAGCAGTTATTACCACTTAAATTTGTTCAAATTCAATGGAGTGCAAGCCATTTACGATCAGGACACAACCTATGTGATGTCAGTCCCTAGGGTAGGTGAGCTCCGAGCATTATACACACCATGCGATGCATGAATCTTGGCCTGTCATTACCTGATATTAGGTTGTGAGTAATTGCTTTATCGTCTCATGAAGCCTCATCTCTTCTCAATGATTCATTACGACATCTAAGGACCTCTGGTAGATCAACTGGGGCCGTGTTTACGGTGGAAGACGTTGGAACATTCGCGTAGCCATAGCACACGTCGAAACCAATGTCTTGAACGTCGAGTAACACATCAAATGTCAGTCTTGCCATTCAGGTATGGGTTGACACAGATTTTCACAAATAGCAGTAATTGGACATGTGCTGGCTCCGCCCATGCCCAAAGAACGCTCGTCAACTCATAGACGTCACGATTTACAACCCCTGAGTTGCATGTTTACTTTCCTATGCAAAGACGCGCTGCCGAAACGGAACTCCAACTCGGCGTCCGTTGCGGAATCCTCGGACTTTCACAACATACATGCATATCCAGACAACCCAGCCCTAGCTACATCACCTGTACCAGACTTTCGGGTCCGGATATCTCGTATTCCGTCTCCCATAGACCATCAGATAAGACGTGCCTCAGTAGCACTCGGGTTCCGCAACCCGCACCTTCTTGAGGCAACCCACTACCAGTAGACGTCGTGAATCGTATAATACGTTGGTGTTGAAGCAGTACACCATCATCTGACAAAAACCCAAGTTTCACAGGAAAATCATTCCCATTCTTGTTCTTGTTCTCCCCCAACTGCCCATCATGGTTGTTATCCTCCCCCGCTTTCACCTCATTGAGATTGAGGATTACTCGTGGTGCCCAATCTGGCTCCGCGAGTATGCTCATCGCTCGCTGGCCGCTGTTTGGAGTACTGTTGGGTTCAACAGGACGACTTCCACAGCTGCACAGGTTTGTGATGTCATCGTGGCCAACCTGCCCGGACATCCAAGCGAGTATCACTTTGTGGATGCTTGTGCCGGGGCTGGAGGCCCGACTCCCATCTTTGAGGAGATCCTCAACGAGCGAATGATCTCTGAGGGGAAACCTCCCATTGAGTTCCTGCTCACAGATCTGTTCCCGGATCTAGACGCTTGGAAGGCCATTGCTGCCAAGAGCGACCACATAACGTATGTGGAGAAGCCAGTTGATGCCACCAAAGCGACTAGATACGCTGCCCGTGACAAGAAAGAGCTTCGTATCTTCAACATGTGCTTCCATCACTTTGACGACGCCGGTGCTCGCAAGGTGCTTCGAAGCTGCATTGAGGAATCCGACGCCTTCATGTAAGTCGATATCTGTTGTTAAGGTTGCCGGCACTAACAAGTGCAGGATCTTTGAGCTTACTCACCGAACACCTTCATCGCTCATCATGACCACATTCGTCATTCTATCCCCCTTTGTGACCACTCTACTCTGGTGGTGGTGGTCTCCCATGCATCTCTTCTTCACTTACATCATCCCTGTGGTCCCTCTGTTCTTTGTAATCAACGGCTACGTCTCGTGCTTGCGAGGCCGTACTCCTGGAGAGATGTTTAAGCTTATCCAAGCAGAGGACATTGATACTACAGGCTGGAGGTTCACCAACGGCGAGACACGTGTTCTCCCTCCATTTGGAAACATCTATCACTTTATTGGAACCAAGGAGTGAGTGAGGGCTAGATACTGCATTGTAGACTAGATCATGATGGGAAAAGAGAAGAGTTCAGTCGGAGGGTAGAGAACGCAACAGGCGTGAGACATGGAGTGAGTTTAAAATAACCAGCAGAAACGGAAGGTTCTAGACAATAGAGTGTTTTTTGAATACAAGATGTTCCTCTTTATATTGTCACTACAAAGTCCTTGAAATGCCTATCTACCTTAAGATTGGCCACTTTTAGAATGAATAGAGGTTTCGTATGTCAAGTAAGCTTCAAAAAGAGTTAAAGACATCTCCTGTAACAGATCATCCTTCTTAATCATCGTGAGAACAGGTTAAGAATAGGAGCCATTAACAAACTATAACTCAATATTGACAGATAAAACATTTTGGAGCGAAAGTCAAGCAAACAATCTCTGACAACATGTCTCTCACACTCAATTTGCTCTAGGAGAGAGTTTGACCATCAACGGGGGCTTTATCCAGAACCCGTAAATCTTCTGCCCATCCATCCACGTCTTACTCTCTGGCAAGAGCTCCATGTCAAACCTCCACAGCATCCTCGCAAGGATCAACCTCAGCTCTGCCTTGGCCAAGTTCTTGCCTAGACAATTCCTTGGGCCGAACGAGAAAGGCTGAAAAACTGCTCTGCAGTCTCCTTGTTCGTTGAGCCATCGTTCTGGTAGAAACTCTGAAGGTCGGTTGAAGTTCTTTTCAGAGTGGTAAGCAGCGAGTTGATTGACGCCGACAATTGTGCCTTCGGGGACGAAGAGGCCGTCAATTGTCTCTCCACCAGGGGGTACTACCCTTGGCAGCGTGGCCGCAACTGGCGGGAATAGTCGTATGGACTCATGAATGACTGCACCCAGGAGTGGTACTCTTTCATTGGAAAGCGCCAAAGTGGTGATATCTTCCTCTGCTTCGAACTCCTGTCTAATACAGCCCTGAAGCTGTTGATAGACATCTCGATGTGTCAACAGGAGATATGTGGTACCAGCCAAGGCCGTGGCAGTACCATCAGACCCAGCTATGGCGATGCTAAAGGCATCTACCACCATCTCATCAGGTGTCAATCCTTTGCCCTGATCCTCTGCAGCTAGCACATGGTGCCAAAAGTCTTTGCGATCGTCGGTTGGGCCACGGGCGATTCGAGCTTCTACCATCTCCTTTGCGCGCATTGCGTTGGCGAACCGTGAGTTTGCGGAGCCTCGTAAGAAAAAGAAGTATCTTAGAGAGCCGAAGCCGTAGTATTGGGCCATCTGGCTCATGACCAACTCTCTAGATACACCCTTGATACATGCGACAAAGGGGTGAGGCTCTCCGGTGTCAATGCAAGAAAAGTCTTGGCCAAAGGCAAGAGATCCGATTAGATCAAATGCTATAGAAGCATCAATACCCAAGGTAATTCCAAGAGGTCATCAAACTTACTCGTCAAGGGAAACCATTTCGCCAAGTCCAGGGGGCCATCCGAGCAACGCGCTTGTAGCTGATCAAGCAACTTGGTGCAATATTGGACAAGAATGTCTTCTTGCTCACGGAGAGCTTTTTCAGAAAATGCGTGGGAAAGGAGACGTCGATGTCTAGAATGATTCACACGATCCGCCGTCACGATGTCTTTGTCGTTAGTCGCAGAACTGCCATTGTCAGGGAGCAGACTCACTGGGTACTCCAGTCGGCGTGACAAGAGAGAATATTGGATCTTTGGTCATCTCAACGCTTCGATGGCCGTATATTGTCTTCCAAGCCGTGTCAGAAGTGTATGATATCTCATCTGGTGCCACTCGAACTGCCGGGCCATAATGACGGTGAAGCTCCACGATTCGATGGTTCAGTTTTCCTTGATATTGGTTCCAACACCAGGGAAGTCTCGTCGCTGCCCAAAGCTTGGGGCCCGGATGATGTCTCAGGGGGTGTAGAAGGACGTTGTAGATGATCTTTAGCAAGGCCTGGTGGTAATTAGTAGGGGTTCAACGTCTTGACGTTTCGCAACTTACAAGCAAAGGCAGCGCCGCCAACAACCACAATCCTATGGCCGGCATGTTGATGAGATCTGATTATCAAGTGAGCTGATTGTAATTCAAAGAGCCGTACTTCTCAGCGAGTCCCTTGTAAATGGGCTCCGTTCTACTTCCCCTCGGTCACATTCTGACCCTCACAAACATGGCCAACCGGGAGGGCGGAACACGAAACGGACTTGGATGGGCTTCGGCTTCCGAGTTGGGTTCCTGCTTACGGCCTCAGATAGTGAAAGTAGTGCCGAAGGAGAGTCAGTTGTAGTCAAAAGCGCCCTCGCTGCAGCCCCAGACTTGACCTACCAATCTCTACTGCACGGCTTCTAGTCTTTCTCATAAGCCATCAACATGCCTGAAAAAGACCTCCACGTCATTATCATCGGCGCTGGTGAGTAACCCCAGAATCTATTTCATGGTGACACAGTACTTAGCTGCTTCCAGGAATCACCGGCCTCATTGTGGCACAGGGCCTCAAGAGGGTAGGTCTGTCTGCTCGACAATGCTCACATCTATACTAATACATCCAGCTGGGAATCCGCTACTCAATCTTCGAGAAGGAGGTCTGCCTCAACTATCGCAGCAATGAGTGGACAATGGCAATTCACTGGGCTTTGGACCGTCTGGAGAATATTGTGCCTCGGAAAGTCTTCTCCCAGATTCCACTCATCTCGTGTAACCCAGCCGTGCCCGTCGAGGCTGGTGGGCTTTATCCCATCATCCAGGCTGAGACGGGAAATCTTCTTACCGGTATCCCTTACGAAAAGGGGCTTCGTGTCTCACGGAGCAGAATGAGAGCTCTCTGTGCAGAAGGTATTGAAGTTCAGTATGGCAAGAACCTCGTCGACGTCGCCTTTAATGAGTCTGGTCAAGGTGTCATTGCATCCTTTTCTGACGGTACCATTGTCTCCGGTTCCATCATTGTTGGAGCAGATGGCCCTCGTTCCAAAGTTCGAGAGTTTGCTATGGGAAGTGCCGAGGAGGCGGCTGTCAGCAAATTTCCCATCTTCCACACAAACATGACGGTCTGCTACAACGATGCAGAGAAGGCCAAGTATGTGCGGCGAGATTACCCTACGAGCTTCCTAGCTCTGAGCAACCAGTCATTCCACGCCTTCCAGTCTAGTAGGTCGCAGCCCGTGATCCTTTTTTCCATGTCATCACTGACCATCCCACTTTCTTTAGTCTCCAATATGCCAAATGGCCAGGATCATCCCGAGTCGTGGATCTTTCACATGGCCATGGCCTGGATGGGCGATTCTAACCATAAGCTCAGCTATCCTGAACGGCTTGCCCTACTCAAAGAGCGAGCAGCAGGAATGGGCGAGCCTGCTCGATCAGCCTTTCTCTGGCTTCCCGAGGACACCGAAGTCCACAAAGCTGACATTAGCTACTGGATCACAAAGCCGTGGAACAACCATGGTGGAAGGATGACGCTGATCGGCGATGCTGCCCACCCAATGCCACCGTGTAAGTCAACGTACGTAACATACTGTAGAGACGCAGCACTGACAGGTTCTAGATCGTGGCCAAGGACTCAATCACTGCATCTGCGATACTTCCTACCTCATGGTTGGATTAGAGGGCGTCTTCCGTGGAGAAACGGAGCTTGAGGATGCCATCAAGATCTACGAAGCAGACGTGATCCCCCGAGGCCAGGAAGAGGTCAAGTGCTCGGTCGAGAACGGTTACATGCTTCACGACTGGAAGAAGGTCGAGGCCAGCCCAGTCTTTACTCGGGGATTCAAGCCAATGGAGGGGCATGATTCAGAGCCTAAGGAGCAAGAGGATCTTGGTGAGAAACCAAAGGAAGCGGAAGAGACGAAGATCGCGGTTTCTACCGAGGGTTAGGTATGGCTGTCATAGACGCACATACTTCTCACTACTAAGGATCTGACTGTACATTGAGAGATAAAGTGAGGGCATAAAGCTTAGACTGCAAGATACTAACATTTCCAATATTATAGACCAATACAGTCCATCAAATTCTTCAAATAATGATACCAACATGTAGATTGTACGATCGTTCCCATATCGAAGGGAAAGGCCAAGAATTGTAGACCAAATAAATCAACAGAAGAATCGAAATAAAGCCCACTCAAAAAAGACTCGTTAAGGGCGATGGCCAACGTTCAAACCAGCGATTCAAGCGCTTCACTCATACATCTTTTCCACGAGATGATTTGTAAAGTTCCACAAAGCACCAGTCGAGTGCGAGACAAAAGTGGCACCCGAGTACCAGGTACTCTTGTGTCCCTGAAGATCGTCAAGCTTATTGTAGAAGCCATTTGCAATCTCTTCAACCGGGACGTGCAGATCAAAGGGAGCGTGACTCGAGTACGCCAGCAGTTCAGCAAGTTTAAGCTTCTCCGTCTTGTTTCCAATAACAGAGAATCTGACTCTTTCAAAGGTGCGCAGCATATCCTCTTTGACGGCCGAGTCTGCCGTTTCTTCGTTGGAGCTGTAACGAACTGCGTAGAGGTCTGGTGCTTGAGTAGACGACATTTCAAACAACGCCGGTAGTTGGGGAAGATTCCAAGGAGTATCTGGGTCTGCGTTCTGGTACGAGAAACCCTCAGGAAGACCTTCAGCTCGAATTATGGCGACATACCATCCCGTCGCAGTGAACTTGCAGAAGAGCTCCTCTTCTCTATCACTCAATCCGAATGGTTCCATGTTTCGCTTCATTGGCGGGATCGTGATGAGAAGTTTCTTTGCTCTGATGTTCACAACCCCATCTGGGGTCTTGAGCTTTAGCCGAACTTCTTTAGAGTCACGGCGAGCTTCAGAGACGGTTGAGCTCACAAACACACCAGATCCAAGGTACTTGTGCGACTTTTCATAGAGCTCATAATTGTTCCCACGCACAGGAACCAGAGCCCCCTTAGATTCAGGGCTCATGACCTCTAGGTATCCGCTGTTGAGATACTTGAGAACATACAGCGTTGCCAGATTCGGTAGGTCTCCCAGGCCTTGAAGGTGAGAGAAGACGTTGTAGGTGGTTTCCTCCAGCTTGTACTTCTTGACCCAGTCTCGAAAGGGGAGGAGAAGGTCTTTTGGGACCGGATTAGGGAGACGAGTTGAGTAGTATAGGTATGGGTACTTGTCTGTCTGCTCTCGAATACCCGCCAGATCCATCGAGAAGGTGAAGTTCTTGAGAGTGCGACCATTGTTGAAGTCAACATAGCTTGTAGGCCCAAAGCCACCTTCAGGTACTGGGAAGTTGACAATGGGTATATCGAAGCTGGAAAACTGGTCTCTAGTGACTTGTTCGTCGCCATAGCCAATAACACCATAGTTGATGGCGATGTTGGAGTCGGGCACCTGATAGGTCACAGTATGGCCTCCAAGAAGGTCGCCCTTCTCGATAAGGGCAACCGTCTTTCCCATCCTCCGCAGTTTGACAGCTGCAAACGTTCCAGAAGATCCTCCCCCGATTACGACGACATCCTTGTGAATAGTTCGGCCTTTGGTCGACCTCGCAGAGGCAACGTCAGCAGTGGCAAGGCCGAGGCCGGCAAAGAGTGACAATGTAACGAGCGGTCTCATGCTGAATGGATGATGATGATGCAGGGAACTAGAAAGGAATGATGACAAGCGGATGGCCAGAGTGAGAAACATGACTGGTGACGAGACCTGTTTTTGATGCTTTTCTATGCAGTGACACCCCTATTCCCAGTCGCTCTCGGGATGTCATTCTCGCGGCTCTGCATAAGCCCCAGCTGCAACATTGTCGTGAAGCATTACGCCTCTGCAGTGATACGACCCGTCAACGTTTATCTCTGACCGCAACTTGATGAGCCTTAGGACATCGTCAGTTGCTAGCCGGAGCTCGGAAGCCGGTTCAGTATCTGGCTGAATAAAGAAGACAAACGTTCCCGCTCCGATGCGCAGGGCGAGAATTGAATTATTGGTTTCTCGGTTATACAAGATGCAAAACAGCCTGCAATACTTCAGCAGTGAATTCTTAACCCTGACCGAGTCCAGGTTCACAACTTGAACACGAGCTGCCGGTTTATGCCACCATGAATCCGAAAGACATTGCCCCCCTTTCCCGGGAGATTGTCAAAGAGGCCGACCAGCTGGAGAAGCTACTGTTCGAGGACGGGAAAGTTGAGAGTCCTGAGGCGCTGCTATGGAATCATCCACCTCGTGGCTCCGATATTGAGAAGAGCCAGTCCAAGCTACTCGGTCTCATCCAGCAGCTGAGCAGGACACTTCGAGGCCCGCAAGATTTCTTGCATGAGTTTGTTGCATCCAACTGGGACAAGGGCGCGCTGTACTGCCTTCTCGAATGTCGTGTCTTGGACAAGATTCCCCTTGATGGCCAGGCGACTCTTACTGAGCTCTCTGAAAAGACTGGGATACCAAGGGACAAACTGCTCCCCATGCTACGCCTTGCGGCATGTGACCAGATACTCGTCGAGGCCTCAGAACAGGTCTTTCGCCATGGCGTGATCTCGCGCGAGCTGGTTCAAGATCCCGGTCTGACAGCTTTTATCGGATTCCAGTGAGTATTGCGAAAAGCCTTAAGTATGCTCTGTACTGATGCAAAAGCAGACTCTTTGAAACGAGAGTCGCGAGTACTCATCTTGCAAACTCACTCAAGAAACCCAACCCTACCTGGACAGGTCACTCTGCTTTTAAACATGCGTGAGTGTCACACTTCAACTGAAGAACAAGAAACTGACTGCTTCAGATTCGGACAATCGATGTATGACTGGCATAGTAGTCATCCTGAAAATAGCGCCAGGTTTGCTGCTGCAATGCAAAGCGTCGCAGACTGTGAGTTTCCCAAGCTCTAAGGATCCAGTATGTCCATTAACACGAATAGTTCTGGATCCGGGGAACCAACTCCTCGAGGCCTGGTTCAGCGAAAACCTCGAAAAGGCGACTTGTCCAACGACAGTCGTAGACCTCGTCCGTACGCCAGAAGCAGCATCACGATTCCTCACAGAAAAGTTTCCTTCGCTAGAGCTCGAGGTCCAGCAGCTTCCAAAAGGCATCAGCCAATTCACCCTCGAGGACGAACCAGAGACTCCTCAAGTCTATCTCTTCAAGTCGATCCTCTGGAACCTGCCAGATAGGGACGTAATCTGCATCCTCAGCAACCTCCTCGTCGCTACTCGAAGGTCCAAGAATTGTGTCATCCTGGTGAATGACCTCTTGTCTCCTCCGCCAGGTACCTTTGAGCCTCATGTAGACAAAGCGTATCGAAGGCGAGATGTCACAGTTATGGCCATGCACAATGCCAAGCTCCGCACCAAGGATGAGTGGGATGCTATCTTTCGGAAATGTCATCCGGGCATCACGGACCCCAGACAATCCAAGTATGATACCCTCCGTATTGGCATGACGAAGGGATACACGTCCCACAGTTGCCGTGCGCAGTGGGAGCTGAAGTTGACAGGGCGCTTGGTCCCTGATGGAAGCTAGTCCACTGAGATATTCTCACGATGCAAGGATGGTGAACTCAAGATCGTCTTTGACCAGGCGGTGCAGATCCAACTCACCAGTAAACTTGACAAGATATACGGACATTCGTCTAATTCTATTCAATGACACATTTGGCCTCTATGATGAATACATTCTTTGTTACATAGCATTTTCAGCGCAGAGATGCGAAAACGCTCAGTTGTCCACAGGTTGCTCAGGTTTTTCTTCTGTAGAAGCCTTCTTCCGTTGCAACAAGCAGTGTCGACCCCATTTTCTCTTCAAGTGATCTGGAATGGCCTTGAGATCAGGGATCCATAAAGTCCTCGCCAGCAAATGCGTATTCGCGGCATCGAGGAATGGCTCGCACTTGACAATCTCCCAGTTCTCCTGGTCTGCAATGTAGTCGGGCTCATTTGGCGGCAGAGGGTCCCTCCGTTCCGGATACTGCGTGTCGACAAGGAACGAGCACGCACGAAGCTCCGTGTACTTGCCCATATCCTCCTCGTTATGGTCGTTCATGCCAGTTGTGGGCAGCCAAGTGCCGCTCCAGAAGCCGAAGCCGGTCTCAGCCTCGGAGAACTCGCCGGGGAGGAGACCACGGAACTCGGAGCGAACAAACTTGGCATGGATATCCCTAGGGAGGAAATAGGATGAGGGGAAGCGGTACCACTCCTTGCCAAGGCAAACAGTGTCTTCTTCGCGACCCAGAGGTGCTACTCCCTCAGCACCCTCCCAAAGAGGAGAGTAGATGCTCATTGGTGCAGAGTACGCTGACCAAATACCGTACACTCGGAAGAGGGCGACATCAACTGACAGGATCATGGCGACTGTGACGAAGAAGAGCTTCAGGCGCGCCGGGATCTTTCCAATCATCGTCTTGGGGTCAGAGTTACCCAGGGCGGTGAGGATCATATGCAAAGAGATGGCAGAGTTAAGCGCAAGGAAAGGATATGCCGGGTACATGAATCTCTCCTCCTTGTGCGGCTGCGAGCTAAAGATGCCGAGCCACATGTAGAAGGGGGCGAGGAACACGATAGTTCGCAGACCAGACTGGAACCCCTGAGTGGAAGGGGAAATGATCTTCTGGAGGATAAATAGAGGCAAAGCCGCAAGAGCGAGGATGAACCAGACGTTGAAGTTCAAGGCCAGGTTCTTGAAGTAAAAGGTCCAAGGCTCGGTTCCGTACAGTTCGGGGCCGCTACTGGACGAGAAGATGTTGTAACTGACAATATTCCAAGTCACGACAACCTTTTTCTTATAGAAGAAGAGGTTCACAATGAAATCGCTCGCCTAGAAAAATTGTAAGTCATTGTTCTTCGAATGATTGAGGTCATCTTACCAGGAGAAGAATCGCAGAAACAACACCACGACCAACCCGGACAAAGGCTTCCCACCAGGCAGTCTTGGTACCGAAAAGAACCAAGACAAACTCCTCAAGCATAAAAGGCGCACAGAGAGCCGAGGCAAATGGCCATCCCAGGATTCCAGCTGCGGCAAACCAGAACATTCCCTGGGAGGTCTTGAGCCCGCCCCGCCAGTTCATGAAGGCTGCAGCTCCCAAAGTCACGAGGTACATGGCGAAGCTGGATGGGAGGAAAGCGGTGCTCGCGTGGAAGTTCCCAGGGCTCATTACAGTAGCAATGAGGTAGAAGAGACCAATTCGGCTGTTGAGCGTTGTGCTGGTGACTAGGAAGAGCACGGTCTGGCAGAGGGCGCACACAAAGGCCAATCCAAAGCGAATAAAGAAGAATTCGCCAACCTAATCCATTCATCGTCAATTGAGCTCCAATCTTAACTTTTCTAAAAAGCCGCTCATACCTTTGTCGAGTGTGGGAGTAGTCGTCGCACATTACCCACAATGGCATGTAGGGCGATATACAACCAACTCCGGATCGCATAGTCGGGCGAGTATTCCCACGTCTGAAGACCATAGCCATGGGAAAGATAATGAGTCGGCTCCCAGTAGTTGAAAGTCTCATCGCAGTCTTGAATCGGCGCAAACCAGGCGGAAACGAGTGCGGCGGCGAGGAACCAGTAAAAGGCAGAGATGGGCTGCATCGAGTAGGCGCTGGGAGCCCTAGAAAGAAGCCAGTTAGCAACTTGAAGCTCGAGCAGAAGTGCTGTATATCTTACTTCTTCTTTGCATGGCTCGCCGACGGGTGCACAAACTGCCGCCTCTGCGGCGCCGTGTTTGGAGCCATTATTGTCGAGTGATGACGGTTTACAGAATGAGGAATGCTGTCGTCATGGTGGATTTGGAGCTTCAACTGTTGGGGAGAATGGATGGAGACCCTTGCAATCATGCTAACGAGTTTACCGAGGCTCTCACCGAGGTGAAGGGTAGTGGGGTGATGAACTAGCGCCATCGCGGGACCCACTCCTTATCGCTCACCTTGATTTTTTCTTTCCTGCCGCTAAAGGGTCCTTGAAGTCGGCGCTCCTGGGCAACTCAGTTTCTTCCTCGACAAGTTTTGCGCTCGCCTTGCGCTCAATTGAAACAAGCTTTTGCCTACTCAAAACACTTATTATAACCATTTAGAAAGGATTCCTTCTATCATTTCTTTCTCTATCATCTCATCAACATCTACTCATCTTGTCGCAACCCTCTACAGTCCGAGGCCAACACCATCCAGTCTGAACACCGCTCCGCCTCAAGAACATGTCAGGCTTCCAAATTCCAGGCCTTGGCCAGGCCAAGCCAAATGAGACACTGCCCCCTCTTCCCGCCGATGTCCTTGTAGCTGCCGCAAGTGTACAAGGCACCGAGACCACGAACCCAGAGGTGAACAACCAAACACCAGCACCCGCCGCCGAGCAACCAAAGCCCTCCGAGGCCCAACCCACATCCGCAGCTGCAGAGCCAGAGGCTATGGTTGTTGATCAACCCGAAAGCCCCCCTTCCCTTACTGGTGCCCTCGAAGCTGCCCTTGGTGGTCTCGACAACACGCCCGCGCAACCAGCTCCCACGGCACCTACCGAGAACGTCCCGCTCCAGAACGACCAAGGCGAGAACCCCGAGTGGGAGGTCGACTCTTCCCCTTACGACTCATCTTCAGAATCCAGCAGCTCTGATTCCTCCGAGGACGACTCCGATAATGAAGGTTATGAACTTTTGGGTGTGGAGGAAACTGCCCGCTTGCTGATGCAAGCAGAGGGAGGTTCTGACGATGAGGGCGAAAGAGGAGGAAAGGGTTCCAGCTCTGCGCAAGTCCGTACTAAGAATGAGGTGGCAGAAGAGGTCATTCCCAAGCCCGAAGTCACCATCACCCCGGAGATGAAGATTGAGGAGCTGGGAGCGATTGAGCATATCGTGGAGAACATCATGCTCGTCAAGGCCATAACACCTGGAGAATACCAGGTGCTAGATTCAGGTTCAGTCCTCTGCACTGCTGAACGGGTCGTCATTGGCGCTGTCTCAGAGACGATAGGAAAGGTTCTCCAGCCCATGTACACCGTCCGCTTCACCTCAGAAGACGAGATCAAGGAACTGGGTCTTGAAGTCGGCACCAAGCTCTTTTACCCCGTCGACCACGCCTCATACGTCTTCACCGAGCCCCTCAAGAACATGAAGGGTTCCGACGCCAGCAACCTCCACGATGAGGAGGTCGGCGACGACGAGATGGAGTTTTCCGATGACGAGAAGGAGGCCGAGTACAAGCGAGCACTCAAGCAGAAGAAGAAGGACAAGTGGAAGAAGAACGATGCAAAGGCCGGCAGGGAGCCTCACCCGCTGCGACAGGAAACGCGACCGGATGGTGGCCTCAACTACGACGACGATGACGACGGTCCCTATAAGCCCCTCGCTCGACCGCCAGGTTATGGCAGCGGGCCTCCCACCACCGAGACATACGAGCCACCGCCTGGCCGCAACTTCCAGCGGGGCCGGCGAGGTGAATTCAGGGGTGGTAGGGGAGGACGAGGTCGTGGTTCCGGCCGTGGAGGACGAGGAGGTTTCAACCAGCCCCGAGATGGCTATTCAATGCCCCCTCAAGGACATCAGCAGCAACACCAGCAACCTGCTCCCCCAGCTCAATGGGGCAACAACCAGCCTCCAGCCCAAAGCACTGCTGCACCGGCTGTGCCCAACTTTGGCTTCCAGTTCCCCGGCTGGCCTCAACCTCCTGCCCCAGCAAACACCGGTGCTGCTGGTGCTTCATCTGTACCTCCTCCGCCTCCTGGATGGCCAAACGCTCAGGGCCAGCAGGGAGCCAACGGCGGAGCCTTTGTTAACCCTGCTTTCTTTGCTGCGTTGATGTCTACTATGCAGGCTCAGCAAAATGGTCAGTCGCCATGGGGACAACAGCAGCAGCCTCCGAACAACGGGAATGGAGGCCAGGGTCAGTAATTACAAGGGCCTACCAAATATTAAGCCAAATAAGCATTCAGGGCGCTGGAGTTCTCGTCACGAGGTGTTGGTTTCAGGGATAGACAAAAGCAATCGCAATTTCAAATCAAATGTCAAAGATATAATACCCAACCCATCGCTGCATGCCCACACTTGTTTATAGAAATGGTTTCAAATTGATAATGATGCTCATCTAAAACTGAATCTACGTAATGTCGTATGCAAACCCGTCGCTCATAACCAATGATCTAGACTAATGATCCCTAGGATACATTTGTCCTCTAGCAAACCCAAAACGCACGCCAAAGAAGCTATCAACTCCTCTAGAGATCACCCCGATCCTCGGAGCTGTCAGAGAAATCGTAGAAGCCAAGCTCATAGACCAGACCAAGAGTCATGCGGGCATGCTCAAGCATATGGTCGAAAGAAAGGTACTTGATGTTGTCGTCGGTGGTGTGGATATGAGGGTCGGAGTACTCAAAGGCGGACTCGATGACGAAAGCGGAGGGATAACCGGCCTTGGAGGCAGAAGCATGGTCAGAGCAAGCATAGCCACACTTGGTCTCAACCCAGGGAATGTTGCAGTACTAGATAGAGGTTAACGAAAGGACGTGGTATTGAATCAAGGGTATACGAACCTCCTCAACAACGGTCTTGATGAAGGTGGTCAGACCAGGGTCGACAAAGTCGGTGATAACACCAACGCTCTCAGGCTGACCAGCGTCAAGGGTCTTCTGGACATAGCCAGTCATGTCCTGCTGCAGCATAGCCTTGACATCGCGGCCGCTCTGCTCGTATGACTGGAAGATGGCCTGGCTACCGAGCAATCCACCCTCCTCGGCAGAGTACCAGTGGAACTCAATAGTGTTGGGGGCCTTGCCATCAACAACATCCTTGGAGTTGAGGAGAGCGCGGAACACCTCCATGATGGTGACAGTACCGCTACCATCGTCGTCCGCGCCAGGAGCGGCTAGGATAGAGGGCAGGAACAGGTTGATGGAATCCTGGTGAGCGCCGATAACAACGGTGCTGTTAGACTGGCCGGGAATGGTGGCGATGACCGAGTGCTGCTGCCAGGTGTGGGGGAAGCTCTCGGCATAGACGGTATCCTGGGCGCCAGCATCTTTGATGATCTGGTTCACCTTCTCAAGAACCCAGTCAGAGGACTCAAGACCGTAATTGGACTTGTAGTATCGGGTGTGGAAGCTGGTCAACTTTTCGAGATTGGCCTTCATGTTCTTCTTCTCGAGGTTCTTGGAGAGGTCGGCAACCTCATCCTGCTTGACGCATTTCTTGGGGAAGGAGACGGTCTGGGCGTTGAGGCGCGTGGAACCGAGCGATGGGGTATCGGTGATGTCCATGAATCGCTGGCCATTCTATCGAGGTGTTAGCGGACTTGTCGGCGTGCGACTATCGTGTCCTAGGACGGTATACGTACGCGACGCAGCTCCCACTTCTGGTCCTCAGTAACCCATTGAGTCTTGCCAGGCGCGGTCTCGATGAGGTAGAGCTCGTCAGGCTTGAGAATGACGTTATCAGCTTCGGCGGTTTCGATGAACCGAGCGGAGATGGCGGGCAGACAAGCTGCCAGGAGAGAGGCTTGCGAGAACTTCATATTGATTAGGATGATAGGTTGTAGGGAAGATGATGCTAGGGAAAAGAAATGGAGGAGGAAGATGGTTGAGAGAGGTTGATGGAGGAGCTGTCGGAGATGCCTGGGATCGGAGGCAGCTTAAGCAGGTACCATGACAATCACGTAAGGTGCCTGCCGTTTTAGGTTCATGCATCGGCATGGCTTGGTCGTGTGACGCACCCGGAAGCTACGATGTGGAGACCCGGTTGCTATGCGGGGGAGATCCATCTCCGACGTCTAAGCTGCCTACGGTTTCTGTAGAAGTCATGGGCGAGTGGATTGGTATCTAGATACATATCGGATACTCTGATAAAGGTTATTCCTCTCTCTCTTGTTTTCTTGTTAAACACGTTAAGTTGCCATGTCTTCTATCGGCATCTCACACCGAGATTCATGAGACATTCCGAGGCCGCCGATAACGGTGGGGCACATACGGACCAATCAGATCGCCGGGATCAATGCGCCATGGGCGGCATCATGGGAGCTGTCGAGGAAGCACTCATGTTAACAGTCATGGATCAATGTGCCTATTGGTGGGAGGATACAATGTATTTCATTGCCAATCATGATTACTTTCTTTATTCCACGCCTGACAATAGCTTTGTGGAGCAAGACCCCAGAGCTCAAGGGCCACGGTTCTTTCATCTTCAAAGGATGCAGTCGGCCAAGTCTACTACCACTAAAGTGCAACTTGCATTTTACTATTCAGTATCTACAGAGGATATTGAACACTTTACAGGATCACGGAAGTCAAATTATCGCATCAACAAGCACAAAATTCACATCTTCTACCTACATATTCTGAGAGATCATGACGAGATGCCTCGTCCGTTCCGTTTCATTGGCATCAATTCACAGCCACCATCTCACACCCATGCCTTTCCTACCCATTGTCTAAGTAAAAGACCCATGTGGCCCAGTCTTTTCATCTTCCCTTCAGTCTCCTTCCAAAATCACCTTTGTTCACCTTTTCCATTCCCAAAGCAGCACCATGAGAACAGGCATGGACGAAAAGAAGCCCAAACGGGTATCTAGGAGGGTGTCTTTGTTGCCCAGAGATCCATGCTCACCAACCAAAAACCCTTCTGTTCAATGACTCCTTGGTGTTCGCGGTTTACCAACGCCTTTCAGCATGAATCTAGGACCCTTGATCTTTGTTTGGGAGAAAGAAATCCCAAACGGCCCTAACAATGACCAGGCTTGGGGTCGTATTCATATGCTTCAACTTAGGAATAAAAGATGTCGTTCATCTCTCAATCTCAGAACATCATCACACAGCTCACCATCAAAAGCATCAAGTAACAGTCGAGTTCTGGCAACTCACATTTCCCTACGATCTATACCCAAAACACTGTTTTCTTTCCCCCCTAACCACCAACAATGCCTTCCAGAAGAAACACGTCTGCTGGCCAGCATGGAATGGTCACTCCGACTGATACACCCCTGCGGCAGACCCGGGCTCGCTCCAAGCTCAACAATGCCCCTCAACTCATGACTGGTCTCGATCATCTTGGACGACCCAAGGACCCCCTTGCAACAGACCCCGAGAATATCATCTTTGACGATGTGGTTAGGAAGCTTCGTCGTAAGAAGAAGATCATCTTTGACACAGGTGCGAGACTCCCGCTCCTGAGTCTCCGACTGATAATGTCAAGGCTGCGAAGCGTGCCCAGCTGAAAAATAAGGCTGTCGCGTCAGTCGCTTCTTCTCTCATTCTCGATCCACATCCTCGAGCTCTTCCGATCCGGATTCAGACGGTGGGGTGCCCCTTTACTCTCGGTCCTCCTCCTCAGACTCGGATGGTGGTGTCCCCCTGACTTCTCGATCCCCCTCCGAGAGCTCTTCGGACCCAGATTCTGACGGCGGCGCACCCCTTAATTCTCCCAGTCAGTCTTCCTCTTCTAGCTTTGAGACTGGTCGTGCCACCTACGGCGACACTCTCTCCCCTCTATCTCGGGGCTCCCCCTGGTCCTCAGGCGCCTCCCGCCGTTCCGGTGCTTCTCACCACTCGGATCACTCCGGCTCTAATCCCCCCGGTGCCGGTGCCAGTGCACCTTTGGACGATAACCCGGGTGAGTCCAACCAACCTCAATCTAGTCCTTCCACTCGAGGTACACCAAACCAGCCTGAGCCCGGTGAAAGACTTCCACCTCGGGTCCCTCACCCTACCCTTGACCCAGATGCCGGCGAGGACACTCTCATGGAGGACGCCACCGAACCGATGAAGAGCCTCCCCCTTCGTCCTATCAAGGCTGTCCAAGGTTACGAGTTTCGGGATTGGTTTGCGAGCCGTCTTGGTGAGTCACCCACAATGGAGCCCAGTCCGGAAGACGTCAACAAGAGAGGTAGGGTCGTTGCCGCAGCAGGCGATTCCAACCCGCCAGCACTTCCTGTCGATGACGATGACGAACCACCTCGGAGAGCCACACGTCGCCCCCGGCGTGGCTGCGCAGCCGACGCTCTCCCTAAGCGACGACGATCTAAGGACGACGGGAGCGCTCCACAGACAGCCAAGAAGCGCCGAGTGGAGGAGCCTATTTCCTTCTCTCGTACGTTCAGCCTCCCCTTCGACGACGGCGAGAGCGATATCGGGCCCGAGATTCTCGACCGCGTTGATGAGGAGAGTAACGACGTTTTCTACTCCCCCACGTCCTCTATTCCAGTCACCGAACAGACCGACATCAACCCAATTCCTTCACCAGTGCTCACCACTACCAAGATCCCGGGACTTGCCTTCCTGGAGACCCAGAATGTAAGCATCGCCACTGACAACGCGAGCCCCAAGGTTCTAACACCTATTGAGCCCCCGGCTGATTTCGATAGCGAGATTCCGGGGCTCTATGGGTCTGGTAAGAGACCTCGCCTGCACTATGACTGGTATGAGCAGTACCATCGGTTTGGCCCCGACTGTCAAAAGGTCCACGGCTGCAAACACGGCCAATTCTGCCACGAGTGCCATGCCGACTGGCACAAGGCCTGGTCCCATTTCTTCAAGAGGCAAGACGAGGTTGACGCTGAGGTGGCTGCGACGACCAACTATGACATCCGTAAGGGGTATTTGGGGACGGCATTGGGATTCGAACATGCACCAAAGCCAGTGATTGAACCAATCCCTCCCCGTGGAGGCAAGATCCGAACTCATCCTGCTCGGATTGCCAAGGAGAAGCTGGCTTTGATGAAGAAGATGGCAGAGTCTGGTTGAAAAGGGTGAAGGATCTGGGTGTGCATCGGATTGGAGTTCATGGGTTGCTCGTGCTTGCTTTGAATAATTAGACTTGGTGTTCGTTGTATCATTAAAATGGGAGTTCATAGACAGGATAATAACTGGTTTGACTTACACTTCTCGTCTTTCCAATACCTCCATGTTTTTGCGTCTCGCTTGTGAATCGAAAATAGGCCGAGTCTGGGCTCACAGTCCCATATCCTCGTCGCTCGCCTCATCAGACTCCCGACCGCCACGTTCTTCATCTTCCTCTCTTCGTGATACTTCCACACTAGCGCCGATCTTTCTCACTCCCTCAACAACACCAACGACAAAGCCTCTGCTCTCTGCAAGCTCCATAGCGCCCACTCCTCGCAAACTCATGACACCATCCACGCCGCCTCCCAGCTGAGCCGTACTGGATCGCATCTTGGCAGCTCTTACCTCCTGCAAGTCACGAAGGAGTGATCGCACCTCGGATGAGGAGGTGATGTCATCTTGAGCGTGCGCGAGGAGCATCTCTGCGACCTCGAACCAGTGGTAAGGCAAAGCTCCCGGAGGTGCTTCTGAGGTGCAAGACGGCAAAAACGGTGGTGACAAGACAGTATCATCCATTCCAAATGGGTTTAATCTTCGCGCATTTCCTTGACCGTCTGCTCGAACGGGTGGTGGTGGGGGCGGCGCCCATCCCTTGGGGTCGATATTGATTTCGTGATTGACGATGTCGCGTAACGAGTCGGGATGGAGCCAAGGCGGAGGCACAATATTCGCTCGTCTCTGCTTCTTGAGTAGGATCGCAAGCCATAGCGGCAAATTACTTCGATGCGGCGGTCGAAGAGTCGGTGTTGAGCCCTGTGCACGAGGTCAGAAGCCAAGCATCAACGCGACGAGGGTGCGCTCACAGCAAGAAGATCAATGCTCTCGAGGCGCTGGCGAGGAACTACAGTGACGAGCTCCATTTCGCACAAGAAGGCGACCTCTGAGGGGATCAACCCTGGAGGTAGTGGTAATGCCATTTCGGTTGAGGATTTCCGAGGTATGAAGTTGGTCAAGTTGAGTTGATGGAGGAATTTCACAAGCTCCAAAAAGCTGCCCCTCTTCGCGTTGGAGGTTGCATTGACCGAGTCAACCCCACCACGACTGCAGCCATCCATTCTATTGTCGATTGGACTCGATCTACGACTTGACCAATCATTTCTCATTTCGCTGAATTTATCTTGAGAGCCCTTGAGGTCTTGATCTTAGACTTGACAATTGTCAACTGCTCTAATTTTCCTATACTTCTACAACTGCTAGTAGTCAAGCGGTGGTCAAGTTCTGCTCTCCCTTACACACCTAAAGTGTGAACTTGGATGTTTGTCAAGGGGTGATGTAGAGATTCCCGTTTAATTCCATGGTTTACTGTTCTCCATTAAACACGAACATTCTAGAGCCGTTATCAACGCGCCCTTCAGATGTCAGATGTAACTCGACTTGACATTGTCTTGTCAAATGTGTCGTTCTGTATTCCATGTACATGCAGCCAATCAGCCGAGGACTATTCAAGCCTTTCCACTTTCAAGCAACATGTGAAGATGCATCTATCTATTTTCAACTACTCATGTCATTTATACATCCATGAGAACACACCCGATGGCCCTTTTCTGCTTGGCCGAGTGCGTCATCGGCGGGTGCAGGGTAGCGTCGGTCCCCCACCTCCGATGTGGGGCCGCCGTGTAAAGGGCGCGGGCAACATCAAGACCGGAGTATAAGTAAATCAATGAGCAAGATACCACTTTTCACTAACACCAATTTCACCAGCCACCTCTCTTCTGAAGATACAGTTACTTCCTACCAATCCAATCATGGCCTCCCACAAGGACCTCCCGCCCGTCTCTTCCCCATCCCTCCTTCTCGCAAACCCCACCACCGAGGAGCGCCTCCGCGTCTGGAAGGCCACCCACCCCCATTGGGGCCCTGCTCTCACGATTGAAGATTATATCCGCCGTGAAGATGACAACCTGGAAGCTCCTCTTGCTCGGGACGGCGGTGTCACGAGCTGGATCTTGACAGACGGCAACCTTCCCGCCGATGGCCGCCCAATCCTGTCTTCTTGCGAGACATACAAGAAGAGAGCTCTTGTGTCTAGCAAGGAGGGCGCTGTTAGAGAGGGTACTGCCTATGGAGTTGCCAGCGTCTTCACCTTCATCGAATGCCGAGGAAAAGGCTACGCTAGCAAGATGATGTCCTTACTCGCAGAGGAACTCCGAGGTAGACAGCAAAAGAACCAAGGAGATGCCGACTTCTCAGTCCTTTGGTCAGACGTGGGCAAGAAGTTCTACAATGCCGTCGGATGGAAGCCCTTTGAGAGCACATACCTCGAGCTCCCAGCCACTAAGAACGAGCCAACATCTAGCTCGGCCCTGAAGCTTATCACCGTGGACGATCTCCCTGCGCTGGCAGAGCGAGATGATCAGTTCATCCGAAACAAGATAGCCTCCTCATCTTCTCAAATCCGCGCTGCTGTACTCCCAGATCTCACGACCCTTAGGTGGCACCTCCACCGTGAGAACTTCATGTGCAAGCACATCTTCTCTCGTATTCCTTCCACCCACGGCGCAATCTACACACCCCCTGACGCCCCCAACTCGAGAATTTGGGCTATCTGGACCCGAAGCTTCTACGGAGGCCTGGAGAAGCCAGAGAAGAATACTATTCACGTCATCCGCTTGGTGATTGAGGATGAGAGCATCTCAGACGAAGTGCTTGCTGCTGGTCTCCGAGCTATTGGGAACGCTGCCCAGAAGGAGGCTGCCGAGTGGTTGTGCTCCAAGGTGGAGATCTGGAATCCCGAGGATCGGATTCGACGGGTGACTGAAGGAATCCAGGAGCTTGGAGCCAAGTTTATCGTCAGAGAGAGCGAGAACCTTGCCAGTATGCAATGGTTCGGAGAGAACTCAATCGAAGAGGTTGAGTGGGTTGCTAATGAGAAGTTTGCTTGGTGCTAAACCTGGCAGCTAATTACTAGGAATTGGTCACAATAGATTTGAAAAAAGAATAGAAAAGAGGTGTTAAGTAGATCAACGAGATTCATAAGCATCGTCATCTCTACCATCTATCTTCTGTTCTACGTGTTGTTCCCATTTTCCACTCCCACCCGCTCCCTTTTCATAATCACATCACATCAAACCGTAATCACTGGTATATCATAAACATGCCAGGCCAACGCCTTCCCGCTCCCTGACTAGAAATTCCCATTCATCTCCTCTAGTAGCTTCGTCCAAACATGGTCCACTTATCCGCCTTGCCCTCACATTCGGGGTTGAGACATTTGGTCTCACCAGGGACAATGCCCTCGGGCTGCTCGAAAGGAACGCAAAGACTCTTCATGCCCATGGTGGCAGCCTTCTGGCCATCGGGGACGTCAGGCTGGTCGTCGACACGGGTGGTAAGCTCCTTGATGCGGTCCTCGCACTTGGGCTCACCGCAGAAAGGAATGAGAACAACGTTCTTGCTATCGAGGGCAGGGAGGACATCGCCCCAGTTGGTGATCTTGAGACGGTGCTCCCGGAAAGCAGTCTCAGCCTTGTTGTACATGTCGTTGTGGATGGTGTCGAGAAGCTCAGGGATCTTGGTGGCGATATCGGCAATGGGGATGGTGCCCTTCTCACCAGTGTCACGTCGAGCATAGCTGACAACCTCCTTAGCAGCGTCCTTGGGACCAAACTCCAGTCGGACGGGAACACCCTTCAGCTCCCAGTCGTTGAACTTCCAAGCAGGAGTGTAACCCTCTCGCCAGTCCGACTCGACACGGACACCGGCCTTCTTGAGGGTGGCTCGGATTTCATCAACCTGCTCCTCGTGCTGCTTGCGGGCCTCGGGGGTGGTGTTCTTGTTGATACCGACGGGGATGATGATAGCCTGGGTCTTGGCGACACGGGGAGGGAGGACGAGACCCTTGTCGTCACCGTGAATCATGACCATGACACCAATGACACGGGTTGACAGACCCCAAGAGTTCTGCCAGACGTGGATGTGAGAGCCCTTGTTCTGGGGGTCCTCAACGGTGATATCGAACATCTTGCTGAAGTTCTGGCCGAGGGCGTGAGAGGTAGCGCCCTGAATACCACGGCCGTTGGAAGGAATATAACCCTCCACAGTGGTAGTGTAATAACCACCAGCGAACTTCTCATTCTCAGTCTTTCGGCCGCGAACGACAGGAACGGCAAGCAGCTTCTCGTAAACACCAGCGTAGAGCTCAAGGATCTCCAGCACCTCAACGCCAGCAAGCTCCTCAGTCAGATGAGCAGTGTGACCCTCCTGCCAGAGGAACTCTCGAGTTCGAAGGAAAGGGGTGGTCTGCTTAGCCTCCCAGCGGACGACGGAGTTCCACTGGTTGAGACGGAGGGGAAGGTCTCGGTGGCTGCGAATCCACTTGGAGTAGTAGGGGTACATGACGGCTTCGGAGGTAGGACGAACTGCAACAGGAACCTCGAGGTCCTTGTCGCCACTGTTCATAAGTAAGCACAAGTATATCGGAAGGGTTCCCGATGGGGCACTTACGCCTTGGTAACCCAAGCCAGCTCAGGGGCGAAACCCTCGACGTGATCCTTCTCCTTCTCGAGCGACTTGGAGGAAAGGAACATGGGAAAGTTGGTCTCGTCGACACCCATCTCCTCAATATGGGCCTGGAACCATTTTCGGATCTCATTCCAGATGTGCATGGCGAGAGGACGGAGAACGAAGAAACCCGAGATCTCGGTGTAGTACTCGACCATCTCGGCCTTGAGGACAACCTCCTGGTACCATTGTGGGAAATTGTCGGCCTTGGAAACAGTGATGCCGATGATGTCGTCCGTCTTCTTGCCTCCAACAACGGGAAGGCTAGCCTGCTTGGCGGCCTTTGCAGCCTTCTCGGCGGCGAGGCGGGCCTGCTTCTCGGCCTTCTTCAGGGCGCTCTTGGACTGCTCGGGTGCGGCGCCGTCCATTGTGATGCGAAAACCGGTGTTGAAGTGAAGATGAAGAAAAAAAGATAGAATAGAAGATGCAGGCTTTATAGTCAGCCGAGAGCAGCCTTGAAGGTCCGTGAGAATACGGAAATAACTCGACCGAAGCGAATCTTGGGGGGGGAAGAAAGAAGAAATGCTTTGGAGTGTGAGTCGAAGTCGAGGTCGGACATGACTCTGTGCCCCGCACTCGCAGCGAAGGGAGAGTCGTGCGGGAAGGAAGGAGGGGCACGGCACCGCTAGCCAAAAATTCAGGCCTGACACGCGCCCAGCCAATAGCACCAACAACCGCTGAGCTGCACCGACAGCAGGGCAAGAGCCAGGGGTTCAGGTGGTCCGTGCTATCTTCTGTCAACTGCCCTTGCTCGCGGTGCCAACGTCCAACGCACAGCGCTGTTCCCGGCGCCGGAACAACCGGACCTCCGGGGAAAAAAGTCGGAGGGGCAGCCAGCGTACGGAGCTTCACAGCTTCTGGTAGCCTGGGCAGAATTTCCTGACGCTTCGCAAGCCCTCTCTCTCCCTCCCCACGTTGACGAAGCCGCCATTCCCCGTCAACGATACCGATAGCTGCAGCCATGGCTTCCATGTTTGAGCAGCCCCGAAACGGCACCCTTTTCCTGGGTGGCCAGAAGATCTCTGGTTCTGATATTAGAGACCAAAACGGTATGTGTCTTGTCCCGCCTTTCTGCTAGGTGTTAGGGGGGAAGTGGGGGGAAGCATCGAGACCGATGTTTGATATTGGTAATATCGAGACGACACATACTGACACGGCGCAGTCATGGCTACCCAGGCGATCGCAAATGTTGTCAAGAGTTCCTTTGGTCCCAGCGGCCTCGACAAGATGATGGTGGACGATATTGGCGTAGGCAACTCCGATCCCCTGTCGCCCTCGAGCACCCTTCTCACACTGCCCTAGGATGTTACTGTCACCAACGATGGTGCCACGATTCTCAGCCTTCTCGACGTCGAGCACCCCGCTGGCAAGATCCTCGTCGACCTTGCGCACCAACAAGACAAGGAGGTCGGTGACGGCACCACCTCTGTTGTCCTGATCGCCGCCGAGCTTCTACGACGAGGAAACGAGCTCATGAAGAACCGAATACACCCTACCACCATTATTACCGGTTACCGACTTGCCCTGCGAGAAGCTGTCAAGTACCTCAACGAGAACATCAGCACCAAGGTCGATGAGCTCGGTCGGGAATCGCTCATCAACATCGCCAAGACCTCCATGTCCAGCAAGATTATTGGTGCCGACTCCGACTTCTTTGCCGACATGGTTGTCGATGCTATGCAGGCTGTCAAGTCCACCAACAACCGAAATGAGGTCAAATACCCCGTTAAGGCCGTCAACATCCTCAAGGCCCACGGCAAGAGCACTCTCGAGTCGGTCCTGGTCAAGGGTTACGCCCTGAACTGCACTGTTGCTTCACAAGCGATGCCCACACGGATCCAGGATGCCAAGATTGCTGTTTTGGATATGAACCTGCAAAAGGAGCGCATGAAGCTCGGTGTTCAGATCACTGTGGACGACCCCCAACAGCTGGAGCAGATCCGAGCTCGTGAGTCGGGCATGATTCTTGAGAGGGTAGAGATGATCCTGAAGGCGGGCGCCAACGTTATCTTGACCACCAAGGGTATTGACGACCTCGTGCTGAAGACATTTGTTGAGAAGGGTGCTATGGGTGTACGAAGATGCAAGAAGGAGGATCTCCGACGAATTGCACGAGCGACCGGCGCCACTCTTCTCAGCACACTCTCTGATCTGAATGGTGACGAGAAGTTTGATCCTTCATACCTGGGTTATGCCGAGGAGGTTGTCCAGGAGCGCATCTCGGACGACGAGTGCATCCTGATCAAGGGTACCAAGGCTCACTCTTCTGCCTCTTGCATTCTCCGTGGCCCTAACGACTTCACCCTCGATGAGATGGAGCGCTCTGTTCACGACTCTCTTTGTGCTGTGAAGCGAACTCTTGAGAGTGGAAGCATCGTTCCTGGCGGCGGTGCTGTTGAGACTGCCCTCCACATCTACCTTGAGGAGTTTGCCGGCACCGTCGGCTCTCGGGAACAGCTCGCCATCGGTGAATTTGCACAGTCCCTCCTCGTCATCCCCAAGACCTTGGCCGTCAACGCCGCCAAGGACGCCGCCGAGCTCGTGGCCCAGCTGCGATCAAGGCACGCCCTGTCTCAGCGCATCCAGGAGGGCGACGGAAGCGAGGATGAGAAGACGATTGCGCGCAAGAAGGGCTACAAGAACTACGGCCTGGACCTCGCGCGCGGCAAGGTCGTGGACGAGATCAAGATTGGCGTGCTGGAGCCCAGCATCAGCAAGATCCGGCAGCTCAAGAGTGCCGTTGAGGCCTGCATCAGCATCATGCGCATTGATACCCTGATCAAGTTGGATCCTGAGCAGCCGGCGGATGACGGACATGGTCATTAGATGAATAATGAGTTCGGACAGGGTCAGGTATAGAATTCAAAAGCTGGCAATTGTCTGTTCATGTGTAACCTGTAACTGTTCTTGCGTGAGGCCAATGCCTATGTACGGGAGTCATGATGATATGCAAGACTGGACTCGAGATATTTGGCATTGTGTGAATATGAAGATGATGATATAAAACATCGGTATGTATGTCGGTCTCGGGTTCATGGCTTCATGGCTTGAGTCTAGAAGCTGGGTGGTTGACTGTTGAGATCGATAATGCATGAACACATTGCAAACATAGGCACGCACATGATATGCAATGAAATTCAATTAGTACAACTTCTCTCACGGGAGATCGCATCTTGCACTTGTTCCCACTCTTCCCCCTCGAATCCTCTTTGAGCCTGTCGACTGAATTTTCCTAGGACGTTTTATTTTTATACAATGGACTCAAGGCCACGTCTAAGAAATCAGCAACTTGCGCCCACCGGGGCCTTGGTGTGTGTGTCCGCCCGCCAGTCTAATGCTCCATCCACCTGCTTCTCTCTTCCCCTTCCTTATAAAAAAGAATACTCTTACATCCCTCGGGGATCCCGCTTAACCGACGACCAGCTTGCCATCCTCGGGGAAATCGTACTCGGGGATCTCGAGGTTGAGAGGGGCAGGACCCTTCCTTATTCGGCCGGAGATGTCGTAGTGAGAACCGTGGCAAGGGCAGAACCAGCCACCATAGTCACCGGCCTCGCCGATGGGGACACAACCCAGATGGGTGCAGACACCTGCCGACATGTTAGCATCCATCCTTCAAAGCATTGATGACCTGAGCATCACGTACCCAGCATGACAAGCCACTCGGGGTCCTTGACACGCGCGCTGTCCTCCTCGGGGTCTCGCAGGGCGGAGATGTTGACCTTGTTCGCCAAGTCGATCTCCTCCTGGGTTCGGTGTCGGATGAAGACGGGCTTGCCTCGCCACTTGATAATGACCTGCGCCCTTTTAGTGATGCTGCCTTGATAATCCGGAGCCCTTTCCAACTCACGTTCTTGCCCTCGGGGATGGTGCTCAGATCAACCTCAACCTTGGCCATGGCCAGAACGTCGGCGGAAGCAGACATGTTGACGAGGAACTCTATCACGCCAGCGTCAGCAAATCATCAATTGGCCATGCCGGATGCCGTGCCATCGACCAGCAACGCCAATTGCATCCCAATGGCACGGCATGCCCGCGTGAATCCGGATTCAACCCACCCTGGACGGTGCTCTTGGCACCAGCGGCGCTGACGGCACCGAGGGCGCCAACCATGAAGTACGAGTAGAGCTTGTTCTTGCCCTCGCTGCCGGAGGAGACGTAGGAACCAAAGTTGGGATCTTGGAACCCTTGGTCTCGCCCTTGAAGGGGCTCGAGTAGGCGGCCGAGGCGGCAGCGCTGTCGGGCGGACGGCGGTGGTGCTGAGGGCGCGCACAGCAGGGACGGCGGGCCTGGCAGCCGCGCGCAGGCAGAGGCGGGAAGCGGTCGCGAGGGACGCCATCGTGAAGGAGGAGGTCGTGGGGTGTGGCGTGGATGAATGGGTCGTCTCCAAGGGAAGGTTGAGGTCTTTTCCTTGGTGTGGTATCGGCTGATGATGCTTTGCCGAAAGTTTTGGGTGAAAAGTGCGGCCTGAGGCTGCAAATCAGCTTCGAGCTCGGAAATTGGCGACCCATCATTGGTCCGGTCAGTTTCGGGTGGGGCTTCCGGACTCTTCCGGGCATCTGGGTTCTCTAGGAGCTTTCATCATCACGAGGATTGACCCAATAGAGACAGTTATTGCCACGCAAAACCACATATTGAAGTGCCGGAATGTGAGAAATTGGTCTTTATACACTGTTAATACCATCTTTCACACTTTCCACGGCTCAATGGATCCAGCTTGCTGTTGATGCGAGGTTCATTCAATGACCAATCAGCAAACGACCCTTTCGTCCGTCACTCTAACAAGGCCTGGCCATACCCTTGTAAAGCCCAATGATACAACAACATCCATGATATCCATCTCCCACTCTAATAAGTCTGTCTTCATTATCATTTCAATGCATCCTCCTCAACTCCTCAATCAAGTTTCGCATGTCTTCGACACTCGGTCCAAGTCCCTCACACACCAACTCCTGTTTCCCTTCGTCCATATCCAAAAACCTCTCTACCATCTCTCCGTCTATGAAGCGATATGGTCCATCGCTCTCCCGGTTTTCATTTCGGAATGAACGCACAAACTTGAACTCAATGTTGCCTGGTGCATGAATGTACTCTTCCATCTTCGACTGAAAAGTCATGAGAAGGTCCTGATACTGCGGGGCGATGTCTCCATAAAGATAGAGCGAGCCCTCAGCCTGATGATACTGTTAGGTCTGTCTTGATGACGAGGTAGAGATACTTACAGATGCAAGAAATGCTCTCGGGTGTACAATAGCATTGTCTCCTGCTGGAACGTGGAGCTTCCGAATGCGATTGATCTGCTCACCAATGCCAATCTCACTCGTCACTTCGAGTCTGCTGCGGTCTTGTTCAGTCGGAGCATCGGCGTTCCGTTGTAGAACGATGAGATTTCCTTGAGAGTCAGCCTCCAGCCATCTTTCTTCGTCTAGATGGCAGATAGAGGTTGTCCAGATAGGCTCATAGTGTCGTGCTCGTTCTTCCAGCTTGGCCTTGCGGCCATCCTGTGCTGGGATAAACTCAACCAGCGAGAGAGACTGCATTAGGTCGCCCACACCAATCATGTTGCCCGAGATGTCCAGATCTACGGGAAGCGCAGCCGGTCTGTAAGCCGCAAGCTTCTCTAGAGATCCAGAGCTACTTGTGTCCTGCGAGTAGTTGTACACAACCACCGTCTTGGACAGCCCAGCCACAATGTAGTCATCCATCATCCCCAAGCATCGACAGGGTCCCTTCAGATTGTGGGAAACAATCTGGTACACCTGACGATGCTCGTCAACGCCGAGAACAAGGATGCGACCAAGAGTCCCGTTGGCCTCCTGAACCTGGCCGTCGTTAATGAAGCTCGTCCCCACGATGAATCGTTCCGTGGGGTTTCCGCCGGCATCGGGAAGTTCGGCACGGATCACGCACTCGACGATTTCCAGTGTGCTTGAAGCATTTAATAAGAAAGGCTCCCCTAGCTCCTTGAAGACAATCTCATCGACAAGTCTAAAGGAGCTAGTAACGACCTCCTCGTTGAGAACGAGTTCCTTTTTAATCGAACCCAAGCCAAAGGCCTTCAAGCCTGGAGAGTAAGCTACCCGTCTGACCGTCTCATGGACTGGCAAGGCCTTAACATGGGTTAAACGCTCTTTGTCAACATGGCAGATCCGAATATGGCTATCCGTAGACAAAACGATCGAGTCTGGGAAGGCATGAGAATCAAAGGGGGCAACGAATGTAGCGTCGTCAGCTGTCGTGGCAGAGAAGATGATGCGACCTTCGGAGCTGTAAATAAGGCTCGCGTGCTCAGTCGTCACAAAGACGCTGGATGTACCGTCGTCTTGGGGCAAAACGTGCAGCCGGGCCGGATTGCTGCCCAATGTGACGCTTTTGCGACCAGAGACAGCAAAGCCTTTGATAGACACGTTGAATGTGACCACAGTTCCATCCTCCATCGCAACCAGTAGTGTAGGCCCGGATATCTCTGGCGGGTGAAGCTGAACAAGTGCAATGTCTCGCGGGACGGTGGCACTGTCATCGGTCTGTCTCATAGATTCCCCATGAAGCGGTTGAAATGTTGCCATGTCGATCAAGGATATGCGACCTGAGGACCACCAGCCAACTACGCCGATATCAGGCGGATCTCGAGCGGCGTGAATACACGATATCTGATCCGGTTGCTGCGATCCAGGCTCGGCCTGAGTTTGTTGGACATTAACCGCCAAATTTTGCAACAGATTTAAGGATACAAGGGATGTTCCATCAACCGACAGCAAAGCCCACTTTGTGTTTGCTGAAGCCCTCGTGATGCTTTTCCCAGTTGGGACGTCCCATCTGCTGACGGCAACACCGCTCTCTGGGTCCAACAGGACAACAGATTTTGGGGTAATCTGGAGCAGCTGACCATTTGGAAGGTTTGACGCAAGGAGAGTTTCTGTGTCTTGCTCCATGCCTTGGAAAGAGTATATCTCTTCAATCCCACCATCGGTATCGAAACTCAGGATCCTCGTCTCGGTGATAGATGATACCACCAATGTATCCACCAAGTCGGAGTTGTAAGAACGAAGAGTAAACAGACCCCTGGTTCCATCCAGCTCATCAAGGATACCCCTTTCTTCAAGACCGACACCGCTTCGAATACTTCGAAGGCTTCCATCTTGGTATGCGCCGCAGCCCGCCACTATCCTGGACTGTCCGGAAGAAAATGCATTGCCAGCCTGAGCGTCACCCTCTCGGTTGCCCATATCCATAATCGAGAAGTCGAGGATTGGTGCGTTGTTAGACAATGACTTGATCAACAGCATTGCATTAGTCTCGGGATCGATTTGGTAGAGCTGAGAATCTCCGTGATGTGAGGCAACAAAAAGGGTGTTGTTGCCCATATAGACCAGGCTAGAGGCTCTTGAAGTGAGAGCGGGCGATTCCCCAAGCTTCATAGGCACAAGTGTCATGCCAGTAACTACGACACCAGTAGCTTCCACGTTTGTCTCGATCGTCAACATGTCGAGCCGTCCGTAGTCGTCGGCCAAGAAATAATGTGTGCCGTCATACTCGGCCCAAGCCACAAAGATCCTTGGGTCTTTTAGGGTCGAAGATACGCTTCTGTGGGTAAGACCATCATAGTAAGTGAGGAGGGTCTCGCCAACGATGAGCAGACCACCTAGATGAGCCTTTGCGCCTTCGGTATTCCGCACATGGTAGCGCTTCTCCTCGTCCAGCGGGACGGGGATGAGCATGGAGGCGTAAGGGTCTGGAATAACAACGTCGAGTTCTCTATCTTTGTGAGGGTCGAACTTGGACACCACGCCGCCCTTGTCGTCATGGGTAAATGGCTAACCGGGCTTCTCTGCTCCATCTGAGACTTGTAAAAAAGGCGATGGTCGGGTGCCAGTACGGCTGTGGATGCTGGCTTTCATAAAAAGCTCTGTGAGTCTGACTTGATCGAGGATCTCTAGTTTGTTGGTAGAGCCCTTGCGCGTCGGGAGCCGAAAGACGTTGAGCACGCCCTCCCAGAGGTGCATGGCCAGAAACCGTGCTGTTGGATCCACTAGACATTTGTTCTGGCTTTGCGAATGACGCATGTACGGTTCCGATAGATCTTCGATAACTCGCTCGATAGTATCAAGTTGCTTCGTCTCGGGGTTCCATGCAAGGTTGAAGTACTGCAGTCGATCGGTGCCAATAAACAGTAGGTCGGTCTCGGATCCTTTGGGTCGCAATCGTTGTAGCATTGATATTGTGCCGTGGATAAGTTTGGTCTGCAGGCATTCCATGCCTTCTTCCGATAGACGCCATATCTCCAACCGGTTCGCCTTGCTATGGCATCTCAATCAGCATCTGGCAAGGCATCTCTGCGGAACAAGAGAGCTCTTACGCTACAACCAGATCGTCAATCTCGGGGTCGAGCACGTTTGCGCGGATCGCATGGCGGATGCTCGTGGCCCTATGGATTGGCGCGACGTACGCCATGATGCCTTATTCTCGGTTGGGCAGGAAATGGCGGGGTGAGGAAGTGGTGATGTTTTGCTCTCGATGAGAGCTATCCCGAGAGCTCCATGTGAGGTGCCGTCAGTCTCCAGTTCAGCTGCGTCACTGCCGCCGGAGTTAGGACGGATTACAGCGGATGAAGTGGGGGACCGTTCGCTATCGGAATTTCCTTCAGCGATTGTTCATGTTATCTAGCGGGGCGCTAAACAACCATGGACGACTGGGCAACCACGACCTGGAGTTGGCCTCAAATGCTTCCAGCTGAGCTGAATGGAGCCACCTCAGCAGATCCAGCTCTCTTGAGTGTCCTGTTTAATAGCCGCTATGAAATTATTAACTTCTCATTTCATTCCTTGGTAGAAGCAATATTCAGTCTTTTTTCCTGTTATCTTGGACCAAGGTACATCGCTAGAATTCTTGACAAGCCCTCCATGACACCTACAAGATGTTTGACAGGGAGGGCCTTCATGGGAGTACCTTCCCTCAAGAACCACAAGATCCAACATGAAAATTTCGAGCAAAATCAAACATGCCACCCGACCTTACAAGATCGATAACCTGAATTCATCCTCTTGCCCTCCATACCCAACTCAATCGTCATTTTTCCCTTTACTCGAGCATCATTCTAGGCGACCTTTCGCAAGATCTCGACATGGATGACGGGGCTCACGAAGGCTCAACTGTCATCGACTATGCCCTCAAGCACGGATGTTTTCTTCGCCACAGAGACGCCCCGTACCGATTCGAGGATCAGCTTCACCAACTTCAAACAACTCTTCACCCAGTAGAATCTGATGGACTAGTTCACCAGCCAGGCGCCATTGACATTCCTCTTCCTCGTCCCAACATTCAACTACAACCGCCTTCCGAGGATGAGACATACTCGTTGCCGGTTGACCCATCTGTACCAAGTACGGCATTGTTCCCATTTTTGGGACAAACGAAAAAGCTACGACTGCCATCTGAGGCTCTAGACATAGGACACAATCTAGAGAAGGACCTCGAACAATACTTGACCGACATATACAACAGGAGTTTCTGCGATATATTGAGCGAGTGGCTCCCGTTGAGTCCTGTCAATATTGATAGCGATGAAGCGCTTGACTTCCCGCCTACTGCGATACGATGGAAGTTGTTGGCGGATCGTGAACTCGAGCTTGAAGCTATTTCAGGCTTCGAAGAAACACAGAGAATGCTACACGAGGAAGAAATCTTAAACCAGGCGAAATGTTACGACGATTTGTTTGCGCTGCGCAAGGTAAGTAAAATAGTCTTGTATGGACGATGGTGCTGGTCTAACACATCAACAGCAAGCGAAAGCCTACCCTGAGCCACTGTCCGTCCCACTCTCCCCAGCCTCTGACCTGGAAGAGCCTTTTGAGCCAAGTTCGGACATTTTGGTCATCGATCTCACTTCAGAACCGAGAAGTCCCATTGATTCGGCCGTCGAGAAACTACAACAGGACTTACATGATGGCTGTTTGGACTCGGAGCCGGCACCTCCATCAACCATGCCCAGCTCTCCCCCGGCACCTCGAGCTGTTTTTCTCGGCGATACAGAATACAGGGCATCGGATTACAAACTTGATGTGCCTCTAATGCCATCCAGCCCTAGAGTTGGTCAAGAGCTACAGCATCACGGCGAGATCTTTGCGCTTGGAGGGATAGATGTTGAGGAAACAGTTCAGCCTCTGGAGGAGCCTCAAGGGTTCTTCGACGAGGAAATGACAACTATTCTTGCGAGTCACCACGCTCGGGCAACTCGATTGCTGGAGAACGAACGTCTAAATGCAGCGGAGTCGCTTCTGAGGATGCCCGTTCCGGCCCTCGACTTGCACATACCTGACCCAGACTGGAGTGCGCAGTTGGCAACCCCCGAAGATCACTTCAAGTGGCTACGGGAGAACCTCATATCTGCCTTTCAACTGGATTCTTCAATCCAACCCGCTATCTTAAGTGCTTCGCTTCCATGGGCGCCGGCCCCCCATGGAAGCGGCCACATTTCACTGAACGAGGAGATGGAGCAGCTTGGACCGGCTAGTCGACAACTTTTAACGTCGGAAGTGCCTCATCTGAGTAGCCGCGACTATGTAAACAAAGCACCTGGGCTTGAGATTCTCCAAACCTTGGAGGATGAGGAAATGGAAGCTGAAGCCCCGTCTCCTGAAGCACCGACTGTTCCTGTGTCTCAAGCAACTGCTACCCATGGTCCACGCCCCAACTTGCCCGGTACGCCGAGTTGTGCGCCCTCACTGGATGATTTGTTGAAATCCAGATACCAACAAGGTCGCCAGACTTTGAGGAGGAAAGCTGGGGAAGAGTCAACTGGCCTCCTCTTGGGTTCCAGTGACCCTAGTGCGACGAGCAACTTGTTATCCAGCTTCATGGAGCTTCGTCAGGCGAAGAAGCCAAAAACAACACACATTACTATCCAGCAGCCTTCTCGGCAGCCTGTACAGCTATCAATGCAACGACCGCTTCCGGCCCTATCGCCGTCTCAGCTCACAGCAAACGAAACCACTGTTGAAGAGCAAGCCCCAGGGTCTGGCAACCATGGAATGAGGGATGCACCGGCCCCAGAGTTCCATGTTCCTAATAATGCTTGCTGTTTTATTGTCTCCTCGAGTTTGAGTCGGAATGTTCTTTCACAGCTGGACAAGTCATGGCCGCAACTCGAGCTCGTGGATAGGGATTTCTCTCAGTACAACTCAGTTGCCTGGTCCTCTGGTTCAGCACAACGAAAGGAGGTGATTTCCCGACTATCCTTCGAAGCTGATGTTTCCCTTTGTCCATCAGCCGGCATAATCGTCACGACGATGCTGAAAGTCAGGCAAAAACCTCTCCCCGGTTCAACTGCTCTGTCGCCGCTTCGCGAACGCGTGCAGGTTGTGAGCACTAAGTACGAATATCTCTTCATCCTCGTCTCAGAGTCAAACCCACTAGGGGAATACGTTGGTTCACCAAGCACGTCTGACATGACGGCTTATGCCGACTTTGTGCATTTCACCGTAAGTCTTCAGAGAGGCATCACAACATACCTAGTCTCAGGCGCAGAATGCACCCTTTCAAAGTGGATCTTGACTTTAATGTGTCGATATTCTTTGCAAGCGATGCAACTTGGAAAAGCTCTCGACTTCCACGACACAACTTGGGAGTTGTTCCTCCGTCGGGCAGGTCTGAACATTAACGCAGCACAAGTCATCTCAGGAGCTCTAGTCTCAGAGTATGGCAACCTGGGGCTTGCCAAGTTTTTGACCATGTCTTCAGAAGAGCTAATCTCAAAATTTGGCCCGATTATGGGAGGCGAGAGAGTGCTAAGGGATGTATCCCGAGGCTTGCACCAGCGATGGTTGTAAAAGTTTGGCAGTATTCCGAATCATGAGATAATGAACGAAGACTTACCTCTGGTCCCTGGCTGAGTACGCTGATCCCAGATCTCATAGTGTTTACGTGTGCTGTAACATCCATATGGGGTCCTTGTCGGGATATGACTATAGAGGACCGGCCATTCAAAATCTCTTCCAGATGTCAACTCTTTATGCACCCGACTGTCGCCAATACGCAAAGCCAATGGACAGAAGAGTCTCCCGGTCTATGCCACATACAGCACACGAAACAATGCCAGCCAGGGCTGGTGAGGTGGTTCTATTGCCTTGTCCCCTTACCGTCTACGTTTATGCGTCTAATCATGCAAGTAACCGAATTCTACAGATGGGTCTGGTACCCTGATTGACAAGCTGGCCATGGCACAAGGACGAGTTAACACACCTCCCACATGGGGCGGGGTAGCGTCCGCGTTGGAAGTGTGCCATGCGTTGACTTGAGGCCGACATAGACGACGCGGCGTGAGGGATTCGTCAATGTGACGGATCGTGATGCCAGGCCATAGTAGTCGGAGATGGAGTGTGTGAGCCAGCGCCTTGGGGGTGGTCAGTAACGTCGTCTTGGGGGCAACATGAAAAAGGGGTACTGACTTGAAGGCGGCGCTCTCGTCAGTGCCAAACGAGTCAAACACCATTCCTGAATCGACTGTCTCTTGCGAGACCTCTCGATGGGCGTGTTTCCATGTGGCCTTCTTCTCCCTCAACTCCCTCATGGCACCGTTCCTGCCCACAAACACGATCTCCTCATCCTCCGAATCCATCTCCTCGGCAGCACTGTCAATGTCCACATCTTCAACCTGTTGAGCGCAGATATACTGCCTCACTGGCTCCTCCAATGCGCGGACCCAGGTTCGCACAACGGGACTCCGCTTGCTCGCCTCACGCAGATCACGAGGCACTTCACCAACACCGAGTCCCGTAGCACTACCAGTTTTGAGCTGCTGCTTCTTGCGCGTAACCTGAAGACGGATAGTCTTGTCCTCGACGCGCTGGCGGATGCCGTGGTCCCAGAACTGAGCGAGCTGGTAGGGTACACGGTGGATGGGGTGCGTAGGATGGACCTCGTAGTCAGAGGGCAGGGGGGGCTGGACGTTCGGGACGTGCATCAAGCGGTCTGAGGATTTCCACGATCAGCAGGGCATTTTTTTTTGGTTTCGACACCGCAAGAAGCGAGTCGCAAATCATGTCATACCATTCTCCCATCGTCGGCGCTGGCGACTCCCCTCCTTGCCCTTGAGAATCAAATCACGTCTGCGCTGGCTGTCCCTCCTAGACGGCGGCCGCCTAGGGGTCTCAGTCGGCTCAATACCCTCCTCTCCGATGGCGACTTTACGCTCGATCTTAAGCTTGGGGGCTTGGTCGATGGGAATGGAGAGCGGGCTGCCGGTGCCGCGAGCAACGGGAGACACGCTGAGAGATTGAAGAGCCGAGATGGTCCAGGCATCAATGTCGATGGCCGACTTTCTCACGGGCGTGGGAGGCGACTGGACCGGGAGAGCCGACGCAGCAATGGGCGACGAGGGCTGCTGGTCGGGAGGTGGGACGGCACTGTAGATGGCCATGATGAGTAGATTGCGGGGAATTGAGAGATAAGGCTTTATCTAGGTTTGGAGGAGAGGAGTGATGCTGGAGATGGATGCTCCGGATAGCAATGGCAATCTGGGAGGAGGAAGAGAGATTCCCTAGGATTGTAGGTGATGAGAGAATAAGAGAAAAGCCTCTTGCCGGGGTGAGGAGGAGGTGGTTACTTGATGGATGGATGCCATCTTGAAAGGCCGATACGTATCGACAAGGACGAGGTGATTCATCCTAGAGATTAGCCAATCAGATGCTGGCGCATTCCCACACGGGGGAGCAGGGGGATCCATCCAGTCTCGGGGGCGGATGCGAGTCACCCGTCGCCCGCCTCCTTCCAGTCGAAGCCATGAATGCGAGGGCGTGAGTGCAAGCATCAAGTTCCTTTGGCGGATGAGGCTGTTCTGAAAGCGGCTACATGTGCATACTTTTATCTTGTGATTATTCCAGGTGATGTCTCCCAATTCCTAAGCCATGGCCATCACATCATGACCTTGGCGGGCAGAATAGTATACGTACCCCGGTTTTGAGTTGGAGATGCATGCCCCAGGATAAGCATCCAATGTAGGAGTCATCAACCCCCACTAGATCCCTAGCATGGTAATGAATGAGTCAAGCGGAGAGAGATTGGATCCGGGCTGAAGGAACAGAAACGTTATGCAATTCTAGACAAGAGTATGCCATCCTAACTTGAACCAAGAATCGATCAACACGAATAAATTATGGGATATCAATGCTCGCTGTAAACCCCCTGTGTTGCGTTATGCCACGCTGCGCTGCAATGCGCCTCTCGTGGCTCAACCCATCAGTGCTCGGTAGTGTCGTAGCTCTTGTGAGGGTTGCCTATTCCGCCAGGCCTCAGCAGCGGCTGACTCTCCCGCTCAATGGCGCGTTCCTCGCGCTCTTGGATATCGTCGAGGTCTTCCTCCGTCTCGGCGTACCGTTCCGGGTGACCCGTAAACGGTCCCGGCAGACCTCGCTCCCAGCCCTCCGAGTATGTTCGGGGCGCCGCGGGTCTCCGGGGGGTGCTCGAGTACTGAACAGGCGATTGCGGCGCGCTGTCGACATAGCCGTTGGCATAGCCTTCGCGGCGCCGAGCCGTGTATTCGTAGTAGACGCCCATGATGAGCACAGCGCCCTGCATAGACGCCGTGATCAGGTAGATGAACCAGGTGCTCCAGCCTTCCCAACCCAGACGAGCAAACAGGCTTGCCGCGAACAGGAAACCGCCGGGTGTCTGGATGCACATCATCGGGATGCTGAGACTTCCCACGTGCTTAAGGTGGTAGGTCATCCAAATCTGCGGCACGTACTGGATAGCAGCCAGGACGGTAGCCATGATGCCGAGCAGATTGGCCCAGAAGACGAGGTGATCGGGGAGGGCGATAAAGAAGACGCCAGTCAGGATGATCACGATGAGGCCATGGAGAACGCAGAGGAGACCGACCATAACAGCCGTCTGCCATCGAGGAGCATCTCCGCGGAGCTCCTCTGGAGGAACATTGGCTTGTCTATAACGGAAGAAGATGAGGAAAAGAACAAGGCTATACAAAGTGTTAGCTGAGGGGGCAAGTAGACGCATGGAGAGCTTACATGAGACTGAAGCAGACCCATTGGGCGCCGAGTTGAGCAACACCCAGCAGTCCAGCAGCGCATTCAAATCTGCCAACCTCGTAGCAGCAACCGATGGCAGCTCGGGACGGCGCGACAGTCAGAATATTGGCGAAGCCGGCAGTGGCGGAAGTGGTTCCCAGCAGGACAAAGTATGGCGAGATGCCCTCCGAGGTGCCTCGTGAGATGATGCGGTAGTGCTGGGGGAGGTAGGACACGAGGATACCGAGCAGGATGACGCTACAGTCAGTCAGCACACGTCAAAGTCCCTTGAAGAGAATCGCAATGGATCCGTACATGGAGACGATGAGCTCAAGATACGAGGGCGCCTTGAGCTTCGCACATCGGTCTTCGCCGGGGGCGAAGATTTCCATGGCTGACATAGACATGGTGGATAGACAATGCCGCGACCCTCGATATTCCCACGAGGGCGGACGGACAACAAAAGGGAAAAAGGAAGAGAAATGATCGTCAATGAGATTCAGGGGTTCTCCCCGAATTAAAAAAGAGGCTTATTAAAAGCCTAAGTAAAAAAAAAAAGGGTGGAGAGACGAGGGAAGCAAGCGTCTTGTTTCGCGAAAGGGAGTTTTTGGAAAGGAAAGGCGAAACGGCGCGACTTGGACTCGAACTGGGGCGTGGGCGGCGGTTGCTGGGAGGTGACGTATGATGGGCGCTCGCCTTTCTTTAGTTGGTGTTTTTTTATGTCTGCCCCAGGCGAGGCTGTGAGGGGAAAGCGACCGAGCTTAGACGGGGGGTCCTGTAGGAATCTGGATAGGCAGGTATACGATACGAGGATCGAAAACGAAGCAGTGCAGCTTTTAAGCGAAGCAACGGGGTCTGAGAGCTACGAGACCATGATTGGTGAAGAATGTATTCCGTTATGAGACAGACACGAGATACGAGATGTTGGTATGCTGATGTTCTCTGTTTCTGTTGACTGTTGGGGTTTTGATGGATGAGAAGGAAGAAAGAAAGTAAAGGAAGTGGGTGGTTGGAAAGCTTCGGAGAATTAAGAAACAACCTGACCCAGTGACATTGGACAAGGCGGGCAAGGCGAACAAGTAAGTGCAATCTACAAAGGTACCAGCAAATCATGTAGTCCACGGATGAAACCTTGAGAAGCGGGCGGCTCGAAACGGCAACTCTATGGAAAGGGTGCCTGTCCTGTCCTATCCTCCATGGATTGGAGAAAGAAAAAAACGTTGTTTGGTCAGCTGAGTCAATACAGCGTGTGCCTGTGCTGTGCTGTGCTGTACCTGGGATTCAAGCGAGGTCGCCGACAAAATGGATGCTTGCCTTTATCAGAATCTGGTCGGGCTGTTCTTGATCACCTCGTCCCATATCCCCCGCCAAGCCGGAGAAAGGCCCCTCATCACGAGAGCGAACCCGAGCTAGAGCGTCTCTTGCCTGTTGGACCCTGCAGGAGAAAACCCTTTGGAGGCCGCTGAGCTGCTCCTCGCTCTCTCTCTCTCTCGGTTCTTGGGTCCTGTCGGCAGCAAAGGCACAGCGGAGAGGTCTTGGCGCCAATGCTGATGACGTCGTCGCTGTGATAGCGCAGGGCAGATGGTTGTGTGGATCATCCGGCGATAGCCTCGCCTTTGGGGACAAGGGTAATGGGAGAAGAGGAAGCATTCATACTGACTATAGTTAGATAATGAGTTACAATGCCATCTGTGATAGTGATTTCTATATATCGAGATTAATTGAGCGCTGCATTTACTGCCTCTGTCCTTGTAAACGCAACATCTGGTGCAAGTACCTGTGGGTAACACAAACCCACTCCAGCTGATGCTGATTCAAGAGGTATCCACCCCAATTCCTCATTTTCCTGCCCATCCCCATCTCGCAACCTTCACCTCAACTTACACCATGGATGATCCCGAACCTACAGCAGAACCAGCTCCCGACTCCGCGAGAAATCCACATCCCGTATCAGAACCTCCTCCCTTGGATACTGATAACGATCTATCGCCTCAAAACTCACCCTCCATCAATCTCGTCGCCGAGAACTTGATCAGTCGGGAGCCTTCACAATCAAGCAAGGACAGCTTCTATACTTCAGCCCAATGGACCGCCGACGGAACATCTCTCCTCGTCTCATCCTCCCTCTATTCAATCTCCACCTTTGTCCTCCCTAACGACCTCCTCGACCCAGCCTCGTCCCACCCACGCCATCTAGAGCCCCAATCTTCAATCGCCCTTCCTGAACCATCGCAAACAGTCGTCGCCGCGCCCTTCTACTCCCTTGCCGATCCAGCCTCGCAGACCGTCCTCGTCGGGTGTCGCGACCACCCAATTCAGCTCTACCATCTCTTCCCTCCCGAGCAAGATGGGGTCGCATCGCGTGCCGCCCCGCTCGCCTCGTATAAGCTCATCCGTCAAGAAACGGAAGAGTACATCACACCCTCGTCCATGCTGTGGGAGGCTCCCGGGACCCATTTCCTATGCGGCTCGGCAAACCGTCTCGACTACTTTGACACGACACGCCCAGGCTCTGATGGTCCTCTTCTCACCATCCCCACAATACCCTCGAAAAGGTTCACTGCAAAGGGAGGCGGTGTCGGCATGAAGGGCACCGTCGCGGCCCTAGCAGCTTCCCCTGTCGATGCAAATGGCGGTAGAATAGTTGCTGCTGGGACGTGGTCTCGTTGGATAGGGCTATACGATGTACATCGCACTGACAAGGTCATCTCCAACTGGGCTCTCCCACGCCCTGATGATCTAGACGGGGCTTCCGGGGGACAGGGTGTTATCCAAGTACGCTGGAGTCCTTGTGGAAGATATCTTGTCATCAACGAGCGTCACGCTTCTGGCATTGTCGTCTATGACATTCGTGGAGTAGGCCAGCTCCTTTGCACATTAAAAGGTCGAAACGCGCCAACACAACAGAGGATGACGCTTGATGTGTTCTCGGGCGACCCTTATGCACAAACACCCTCATTTGAAGTCTGGACAGGAACTCATGATGGCGGTGTTGTAGTCTGGGAGGGCGTGGGTAGCACGGCTGGAGCCGTAGAGCCTTCCTGGGACTGGAAAGCGCATGATGCGCCTGTAGGGAGCACTGCCCTCCACTCGAGTGGTTCCGTAGTTGCGACGTGCTCTGGGGGATGGGGCTTTGGGGAGTCGGCAGGCGCGCAGACCGTATTCGAAGAGTCGAGTGTAAAGGTCTGGTCGATAGGGGGTTGAAAGTGCAGTAGAACCTCATGTTGAAAGGTCTCAAGAGTAAGTGGCACTATGGCATTATAGCAAGCTAACTTGATGCCTTCAAAAGAAGGGGAAAGTATGAAATGGACACGGCTATCTGTGCCTCGTGTTCTCAGTCAAGGTGTATGCAGAGGCACGCCTAGATGCGCAAATGTAAGTGTTTTGCTGTTGAATCATGATGTTCTCCTGAACGGATATACTTCTATGGGCGCCAACATCTGCAAATAGCCTTCCAGCATGAAAATTGGCTGCTCATGAAATCGAGAAACGTTGATTTAATCTTGATCATTTACTTATCATTAACTATCTACCATGAATCCTCCAGCTTGTGACCGTGTGGCCATCATATCTCATGATTAACCCCAACCAACCAACCACATCTACTGTATCCAACTCATTCCCGATTTCTTGACGTCGCTGTCTTTGTTTTCGATTTCTTCCCTCCTCTTTATTACATACATCCCGGGGGAGAAAAAAGTCTTTGAATGCACGCAGCCTCCACCGGATATCAACTCCTAGTGCCTCGCCGTAAAACGCCGGAAACGAAACCTGATTATAGCCCCCATTGCGCGTTGTCGTGCTTTAACCGTCTTTCCTCTTCGTCAAATCATATACAGCGTCTCCTGGTTTACACCCATCCCGGGTCTCGGTTTTGTTGCCACAGAGGACCTCCTCCACCACCGCGTGGTCCTGGATACGCAGCCATGGGACTGCTCATGGCTCCTGGTGTGCTGATGGCAGTGCCTGGTCTCGGGTCTTCTTCGCTGATCCGTCCCAGACCCGCATTGTAGCCGTGGGGATAGTCGACACTCTCGCGGGTCAGGGGTATCTCATCGTGCTCCATGTGGGCACCTCCACCAACTGCAGCAGCCGAGTACCCATACGCGACCGGAGGATCCCATGGCTCCGGGTGATACTCGTCGCCCTCACGAATAGGCGTGATGTTCCGGCGAGCCACCGGATTCGGTGGGGGCGGGGGTGGGCGTGGTGGAGGATGCGTTTCATCAACCTCCTGCATCGACGGTAGCGGCTGAAAGTTGTGTCTATCATGAGGACCGGGACTAGTAAAGAAAAATCTGTTAGCACAAAACAAAACTCCTTTTCCGTCACCTCATAAGTGGTGATGAGATATGGGCGCTTACCCGACGTGCTGCACTTTGTGTTTCAGGCCCGGCCCCTGGCGCTGGTTAGCCTGTCGGCGCCGGTAGAGCCAAATGACGGCCACGACTAGGGCGACGGCGGCGGCTACGCCGCTGATGGTACCACCGACAATTGCACCCGTGTTTTTGGTACCGTTGTCTTTGCCATCTGTATCCGGAGCTGCAGCGGCAGCGGTTGAAGTTGCGGCATCCTCATCGGACGTCCTGCTTGCAGTCTCGGTTTCCGACTCAGTTTCTGTTGTTGAAGCAGTTGATGAAGTCTTTGTGGTTTTTGTAGTGGAAGTTGATTCCGTGGAACTCTCAGTCTCCGTCGTTGACGTTTTTGTTGCAGTTGAACTTTTGGTGGTGGAGCTCTTTGTTGTTGAAGCCTTGCTGGTGGTAGATCCGGTTGAGGTCCTCTGCTTAGTTCCCAACGTTGTCGGTTCAGACAGCGATGTCGCGGTGGCCGTAAGGGGAGCCTTGATGGTCGTGAGTTGAATAGCAGACTTGCCTGAAGCGGTTGCTACCACTTTCGTAGCCAAGCCTGAAGTCGAGCCACATCCATACTGGAAGAATCCACCCTCGTAGCTGTTCTTGTAGCAAGAGTCGCCTCCTCCGCAAGTATAGACATACGGGTTCACCTCAGTCTGAGGATCGCTGTTGCCATCAAACACTCCTGTAAACACTCCCTGCGTGCAAGATCCTCCATCAGGACAGCATCCAACAGCACCATGCTCAACGTCCACCACGCAATGCGAGCCCGCTGAACAAGTAGCTGGTAGAGCGGGATCTCCTCCTACATAACCGCAAACGGTGTTTAACTGTCGTCGCAGCAGGAACCCATCGTCGGGGGCGGCCGTCGCGAGGGGATACGGAAGAACGTTCAGCTCGTGGAACTCGACCGTCTTTGTCGGGTACGGCAGCGCATAACCGGCGGCGAGGTTGGCGATGCTGGAGAAGACGAGCAGCGGCGGTAAGCGTGCCATGAGATCGGCGGGGGTCATGATCTGAAGTCCCGTGATCTCATCCAAACATGGTCTGGCGGGCGGTCGGGCTTGATGTTATCGATTTCGCTTGGAAAAGGCAGGGTACTATCGTAGCGTAGGTAGGTAGTGGGTGGGTTTTGGTGTTGGTGTTGACGATTGTCGGTCGATCCTCAGAAAAAAGAAGAAAGAAAGAGGAAGCCACGTCAAGAGGGAAAAAATGTGTGACGACCAAAAAAAGAGGATGCAAAATCAATAACCGGTGAGCAATGCAATGATGTAACAAGGGGGTTGATTTGATTGAAAAAGGGAAGAAGAGAAGAAAGAAAGAAGGAAGGGGAAAAAAAGGCCCTTGAACGAAGGGGGCTGTAACACAACGCACGCACGTTTACGAGGTATCAAAGCAGGGCCACACCTGTAAACTTGTCTCTGCAATGTGGGCTGCTGATACTGGTTTGTTTCGCAAAGGGTGAGTAGTTTGGTTGCTAGGCGCAGGGAACTAGATGCAGCGCAGGGGGGGATCTTTCTATCTGTTTTTTTTTTGCTGGGGATCTCCCTGCCTCTCTCTTTTTTTTCCCTCTCTACGCCAAGTAACGCCAGGGTCAAAGGCCGGGGGCCGTTTAAAGTGCTGGCAGCTTGGAGGGGTCTCGTCGCACCGGCATCCGACGCTGTGACGGCGTCTCCCGGGGCGACTTGGATCCAATCGTGAGGTCCGTTGCCGTTGGAGGGGAGGCTGGGCCGGGGTCACGGAGGCCGGCGGGGGGGGGTTGGGGGGGAGGAAGCCGGGGGATTGAGAGGAAGAGATTGATGAAGAGATGACTTTTTGTCGACGGAGTAGATACCCAGTACGGATGATACCAAGTAAATACGACTGGTATGGACGTGGAATAACACAGCAACCGGTCAAATTACTTGCATCAAATGTCTAAGAGAGCCTGATGGTTGTCCCTGGATCTTTGAGCCTCCTTCAGGCCCTCCCCTCTTTGGACTCCCCTTGACTCGCTGGCCACGTTGGCATGCTTGTCTCACCTTGGTCCCACACCCCTTGCTGTTTGGGTCGATCTTGTGCATTGCACTAGCATCGAGATGGTTGCATCTTGTGCATCTCATCCCGTGTATTCATCCCTTCACTCTTGCTCAGGTTGTACAGAGATTTGGTCTGTACGTCGGTGTAGATCTGTTGCGAACTGTTGCATTCTTTCACTACCTTGCACCTGTCGATACTAGAACTGTTAACGTCATGGTTTATCCATGCATCAGCTGACACACCTATCGCTCCATCCCGGATCCTCTTGGTGGCAGTGTTGCCGTCCTGTGCTTCTAAATCGGGATACACAGATCAACATACGACACCTGAGTTGTCCTCGCCTGCATCATGATACAATTATTGTAGAAAATACGATACATTCACTGAAACAATTATTCCTCCTCTCTATAGTTGTTTTTCCATACTGATTTCTCATGCACAAAAGCCGATTCCATCCACTTCACATTTGCCCACAAACACTCAGATCCATTCCTGGCTGAACGCCGCGCCTCTCCCAAAACACACCAAAATGCATACCAGGAACAACCCAACATGACTCGGGCCCCAAATCCTCTCTCAGACGCCTCCTATAGCAACTCTCGTCCGCTGCCCGATCGATCCTCGTCGATGAATCCATCCTCGAGCTCGTACGAACCCTGCTTGCGGGCCTTCTTGGCTGCCTTCTTCTGCTCCTTCTCCCGTTTCTTCTGCTGCTTGAGAGCCTTCTTCTCCTTGCGGCTGAGATGGGGAAATTCGCTGTCAGGACCACGGAGGACAAAGCCTGGGTGCATCACGTTGAGGAGTACAAGCGCAAAGAGGATGGGGAACGCATCGAGGCCGAGGGGATAACCCTCGTGGGTGAGGAGGTTGTTGTGCTCATTGACGCCAGGGCCAAACTCGACGAGACGATAAACGATTCGAACCTTGAGTTTGTTAGCTTATGTCTCGTCTATACCAGGAAGTACTTACAATAATGAGAATCAGGACAAGCAGCATAGTCCAGATGAGCCACTTCATCCGACCAATGTCGCGACCCTCAATCTCCCTGAGCTTATAGTAGAAGAAAGCAGTCAGGCCACTGAAGATGATGATTATGCCCAGTTGAACGCCGACACCTGCCATGTAAATCTTTTGTCCAATCCGAACTAGATTCTGGTCCTCGTCGTTGGAGAGAAGACTTCCGCCGCCGCCCTGGACGATGAACAAGATGATGTCGATCCAGACGAAAAGCACTGTCATTCTGATGGCCTTGATGCCCAAGAGTTTTCGATCGGGCATTCGAAAGTATACCATGCGCGCGACTGCCATGTACACGAAAGCATTGAGCCCTGATGCTGTTAGTCGCCTTGCTGAGGTTTGAATAATGGATCGGCACTTACACAATGGGGCAAGCAGGAAGAAGAGCTGTCCCCAAAGCACATACTGAAAGTTCTGCTGATTCCGACTTCCTAGGGTCTTGAAGGTGAAGCCAATCGTTTCCCAAGCTGCACCCATGATGACGACCCAGCAGAATCGCTAAGGCGGGTTAGCGGTGCCCAATCCTGAGCAACTCGAGAAACTGACCTTTCTGAAAATGATGGCCTGTGTGATATGGGCCAATGTCGTCATGCCATAAAGCACGCAAAAGGCAAGGTTGGCAGCGAAACTGGGGTCGAAGAAATAGTTGGCGTTGCAGGCGTCGATAGGAACACGGCCATATTTGCCAGGCACCGCAGTGGTGCAGCTGGCTGTTGCTGAGGATGATACCGTAGAGGTAGGTACATGTGTGGTGGTGGTGACCATGGTGTAAGTCGTCTTGGGCCCCGTCTAAGTGAAGTCGTCTTTAGCCTGTATGCTAAGCTGCTGCTGTCTGTCTGTCTGGTGGCGAAACATTTTGAACATCCTCTTCCAAGTCTTTATGTATTTCTTCAAATCTCAACCTATACGATGAATGCTGCGTTTGGCGAGGTTCAGACATTTTTGGCACTTCTCTGAGGCTCAGATCAAGCCCCAGCAGAAGTTGCTGGAGAAGGGTGACCGGGGTTGCTTGGCTGAGACGCGCGTGCTCGCCAATGCTCGCCAAAGCTAAGGCAGGCTCAGCCAACAAGAGCGTCGAGAATGCGACGTGGATGGGACATGGAGTAAGCGGACGGACCCGATGTCATGTAGGGCTGACAGAGGCTTGCCTTCTCGAAGACTGGAGCTCGTGAAATGGATTGAGGAAATCTGCCTTTTTGGCGAGCTGGGCCTTTGGAGGCTCTTAAATCTTCAAAGGCTTGGCTGTGAGGTTGTCGTCGCTTAGACGGGTGAGATGCCAAGTAATTTTGGACTGCGCCGTGATGAGCTTCAGTTGTTTTCACACTTGGCGGTGTCACTATTGCCTCTCTTCAACATTATTCCGTTTTCCCGAGTCCTTTGCAAGGTTGATTTCAATTGGCTTGAAGCATTGTCGCTTACAGCAACGGAAATTCGATGCTTGCGTATGCCATGACACGGGTTTACGACGCCATCATCAAGAGGCTGCTTTCTAAGCCATTGTCAAGGCTTGTTTTGCTTCTGCCTAATTCCAAGAGATGAGATCAAGTCTATAATTACTCTTCTATGTGTTTCAAAGCGCAGAATCTCAAAGTCGGTGTGGTGTGATACGTTGCCAAGACGCGTAGGCCATACGAGCAGTACGAGACGGCCCCAGATTAGCTTGTAGGGCTGAGAATTGAAGCTTTAAAAAAGGGTCTTCATCATCGTTCCTGGAGTTTTGAAAAGATCTGCATCACGTTATTCAACGGTGAGGCTTTGCAGCGGTTAACTTAGGTTGTGGCTCAACCTGAAACTGAACATGAAGCAATTTGACTTTGAGGGGTATCGCCGTGGTACAAGCATTGTGGTGTCGCTATGACGGAGTTGATTGAGGACCTTTTGCTTTAGCAATATCGTAAAAGCGGTGACTGTGAGTGAGTGAGCCAATTGATGTCCATAGTGCTTTATTTCCCCCTCCTGTGGACTTTCTTTGTATTGTTCTGAATGACCTCCTCCTCGTTCGATCATCACAGACATTGCCTCCCCCACCCGCCAATCTTGGATTCACGAGGCTAGATGATCCAATATCCGCAGGCCTAGCGACCCTGACAAGCTCTCCCACTGGCGGCTCGAGGACCCTTGATCTCCACCACTCGCGAGACGAACGAACCCTTGAGAGGGACCCTTGCTCATCTCCAGCCTCTGGTTGGGGGCTGTTTTTCCTGGGCAAGGACCGAAACCTGGCACACGGCTTGTCTTCTCACGCCTAGAGCGCTAAGCTCGGTCAACGAGCCTCTTTCTTTCTCGTCTTCTTCTCTCTTCTTGTTTGCTTGGGTCTCAAGACAAACGCTCTGGGCATCCGATCGACGGGCCATTGACTTGACCGGCGCGTGCACAGGCCAGCAAATCTTGAGGAAACCACCTCGGAGCTCCCTTCCTCCCCCTCATCTCCGCATCCCAACCATCTGGTCCATCCCTCGTGGACTACCTGCCTCTCCCGCGTAAGGGACCGTGAAGCAATCTTCTTCCCTTTTTATTCTTTCAAAGGGAGCTCCCTTATCGCATCACCTCCTAGAGCCCGCACCTTCGCGGAGGATTCATTCCTCATATTGGATTTATTATTACGACGTCATCATGCCTATCAAGGTCAAATCCAAGAAGCTCGCTGCCCCTCGCGAGGGAAGCCCCGTGTCCATCCGCCCGGACTGCGAGTACGACCTGCCCGACATTGCCTTTGACGATAGCTTCCGCGACGTGGTCAAGAAGCTCTCCCTGTGCGTGAACCCCTCGATTGAACCGCTAGAGGCCGTACTAACGCGTCGTGACTAGCTACTTTACCGATGCTATTGAGCTGCCCAGCACGTTTGAGCAGCTTAGGACCACGCCTGCGGGGGCTCCTCTGCGCATTTTGGTGGATCATCTCACGGCCACCTGCACCAACCCTGGCATTGTCAATGCTCTTCTGTACGTATCACTTTCGTGTTTCTGCCGTTTTACAATGTGGTTGCTTTAAACTGTTCTCCCATGCTGTGGCGTGCATACGCTGCAGGGGAAACAGAGCTTCGCCAATGCCTTTGGCCTCCTGACTATCGCTACGCCAATCACAACCTTCTTCACCCCAGCTTCAGCTGGTCCAACATTGTGGTTGCATCAACCTTCTCGCACACCTCAATGTTAACGTAGAAACTCCTGACTGACTGAACCTGCAGAGCACTCAAATGGCATTATGCTTCCTCATCAGATCACCGCACTCTGGGAGAGTCTCGGGCAGATGCTTGTGAAATTGTTGCATGGCGTTTCCTGACACGACTATCTGAGCGTGAGGCAGTTGATTACTGCCTCTACGAGATTCCTGATCTGGACGACGATGAAGAGACTGAAGAAACAGGCAACGGTCATACTCGCGACGAGGAGGCCGGCGAGGCATCTCCTTTGCTCTCTCACCTCCGATCTATTGACAATCGTCGCCGTGGACCTGGCCCTGCTGGCAGCAGCATGAAGCGCAACCAGCTTCTGAGTTCCCTTTCTCGACTGACTATGACCTCGGACGAGAACGATGACGAGGAAGAAAACGACCCTACCGCACCATTCAAGAACCTGAATGCTCTTGAAATCGCTGCCATTGCTGATGCCAAGCGCTTCCTCAGCCAGCACATTGTTCAGAAGATCATCACCGCCATATGGAGCGGTGATATCATCTTCTGGGACAGTCTGTCGGTTCACTCAACCAAGAAGCCTCGATTCTACAACCCTCGCACCGCCGACCCCTTTTCCCGTCTCCGGGTGCCCAAGTACCTCAAGAGCTGGGAGGTGCTCTTCTTCTGTATCTTCTTGGCCCTATACTACTCTGTGCTCATTGTTCGGGACGAATCTCGTCTCACCATTCCCGAAGTCATCCTCTTTTTCTGGATAGCAGCCTTCTTCTACGATGAGCTTAGCGAGTGGCTCGATGCGGGCTCCATCTTTTACGCCACTGACATCTGGAACTTGTTTGACATGATAATGATCACGATCGGTTTCACCTTTGCTATTCTGCGTAAGGAAAATGCCCTGTTATTCCTATGGGAGAGAAACTAACATGGCATAGGGATTATTGGCATCACCCAAGACAGGGTGGATCTGAGTGACCTCGCTTTTGACATCTTGTCTCTTGAAGCTCTCTTCATGATTCCTCGCATCTTCTCCATCCTCAGTCTGAGTCCCTACTGGGGTACTCTGATCCCCTGCTTGAAAGAAATGGGCAAGGACTTCTTTAAATACATGGTGCTCGTTGTAGTCGTGTATTGTGGCTTTTTGACGACGTTTTCGCTCGTTGGCCGCGATGTTTTTGCTTTCAAGTCGATGGCGTGGATCCTCACAAAGATATTCTATGGATCAGCCCCTATTGGATTCGAGGTGATGAACCAGATCGATCCCTTCTTTGGACCTCCCCTGATGATCATCTTCATCACGCTATCGAGTTTCCTGCTGATGGGCTCCCTGACTGGTATGCTGTCCAACAGCTTCTCGCGGGTTATCACCCACGCTAAGGAGGAGTATCTGTACGTGTACAGCGTCTACGTCCTGGAAGCGTCAACCAGCAACAGGCTCACTCACTTCTTCCCTCCCTTCAACCTGCTAGCCTTTGCCATCTTCAGGCCTTGGCGTCTCATCTTTTCTGCTGACGAAAAGTTCCGGGCTGGACGCATCATTCTCCTCAAGGCGACTCACTGGCCGATTGTCGGGATAATCAAGCTGTACGAGATGTACCGTAAGCCAGGTGTTGATGAGTTTGCTGGGTTCAAGGGACCTCAACATTCGACACGGCGCAACGGTAGGAAGAACCTGGCGGCGAAGCGGTCTACCTCTAACGTCGGACGCCGAGGCCTGCTGTCTCCCAGAGGACGACTCAACGCCCGCGACTTGGAACGACCAGAGGACGATGTGGAGGCTCCGACGGCGGCCGAGTCACAGCTTAGCGAGCTGCACCGCAAGGTCGACCAGCTGACGGCGTTGGTTTTGGCATTGCAAGAGAAGCAGTCGGCTACCGCAAGCGGCAAGGAGAGTGGAAGCACAAGTGAGGGCACCGCCGCCTAAACGCGGGCTTTGAAGATCGGACCGGTCCGCATGAGGATCAGTGTTGACTCTTGCTGGTCGGGTCGTGTCGGTAGAAGTGAGGGTGGAGAGAAGTGAAGCTGGGAAGGGTTCCAGAAGTCTTGATGTGTGGACAAGGCCTTATTCGATTGCTAGATGGATCCCACCCAGTGTGGGGAGCTCTGGTGGGGAGACGGAGAGCGACGGCTCTGGTGTCAGTCAGTCCAGTCAGTCGGCCAGTGTTGTGCTTGTGGACCTCATCGGTTAAGAATGAGTTACGACGACGTGAGATGCTAAGCTAACGACCCTAGACATGATACATTTGCTTCTTTTCTTGCATTGCTACCGTTGGCCTCTTTAATTAGAGATGGTCATTGAATAGTTAGGAGTTAGCGCACTAGATTGATAGGTTAAATTGCACCTCTTTGAGATTGGAAGGCCTGTTGACTCGGGATCGGGGGCTTGTGCCGAAGAACAGTTTGAATGATGGATCGGAACAATGTGATTGGTACTAACATGCATACTTGTGCATTGCTGGGTTGTTGTTTGGGATATCACGTGTCGTCAGGGACCTTGGTGGAGGATGGACCTCTCGATAAAGCCGGTGTATGCCGCCGAAGGTCCCAGGGCAAGGAGACGAACTGGGGAGAAGCAAGGGCCCTGCATGATGAGCTGGATCTCCAGTCGGGATAAGCCACCGGGGCCCTAATCGATGCCGATGCGATGGTCGTTGAGGGATGTTGTAAGTGGTGGTTTTGCTGGCGCGGCAATCATCGGCGTGGGGAAGCCGTGGGTGTAAGTGAAGGCAGTTGAGATTAGGTGATGGATTCGGGTTGCGGAGAGGTTACGGCGGTTGAGATGAGAGTATTTTGTGTGAGACAGAATATATATATCGGGGCTTAGGGTGATGTTGTGTCTTTTATTCGTCGTGTGACCGTGATACAAGTGTTGTTGTTTCGAAACTTGGTTGAAATACAGCCATCAATACACGATTACATCACTACCTCTACGTCGTTCAGCCACAACAAGAAACCCCATTCCAAGTACAAGTCCAGACTTCCTATTATCCTCCTCATAAATCAAGGACTCTTATCTTCCCGTCTCCTTTATTGCTTCCGAGATTTACTCTCCCCGAGACAAGCCGCTCTTACACCTTCGGTATCCCGCTCCGAACCGACTCACTCACCCACGGGGAAAGCAGCTCATCTCACCGACGGCGTGTGTGTGTGTACCTGAAAAAGCCCCCCCCGCCGATCTCGGCGCCCCCCCCGTTGGTTCGTCACAACTTGCAGCCCAACCAGGTCCGTCGTATTACCCACTGGGGTACGATCTGGTATTGCGGGAGCGTAGCGAAGCACACCGACGGTGCGTGCTCTGACGTCGGGAGACTTGTCCGGAGCGGTACCTTTTTTTTTTTAGTCTTGAACTTTGGGGACCAAGCTTGTTTCCTTCATCCTCTCTCTACCTTCTTTTTCCGTTTGGTAAAGGAAGAGAAAAGAGGAACATGGCAGACTCTACAGCCGTCAAGGATTCAGGCCCGCAGGCTGGAGCAGCATCCCAGCAGGGTGGTGGCCATCATCATGCAGCTACAGCTGCTGCGCTTGCTTTGTCCGGGACAGCTACACCCGAACAGGTCAACACCAAGACTACAACGACGACATCATCATCAACATGGAATACAAAGAATCTAGGCTTTAGAGTCCTTGCCGATGCTGCATCTGCTGCGAGTGCGGCGTCGCTCGTCGCACCTCTGATTGCAATTATTGACCGGTACGTCTACTCATTGATACCTGGATATATGCAGCATAGCTAATCATGTCCAGCTCCATCATGGAAAACGCTTCTGGACGTAATACCCTCGCCGCATCAATCAAGTCCTCCCTCCGCACGCTCCTCCTCCGCCCTCACACTCTCCTCCTCTCCAAACCCACGGCCCTCATCTTCTGTCTCTACGGTGGAACCTATCTCACAGCCAACGCCGTCGACACTGCCTCGTCGACCGTGTCCAACCGTCCTGCCTCGAGCGTCACGGCTGGCACGACAAAGTTTGCCGCCTCCAGCGCCGCAAACATTGGTGTCTGCATCTACAAGGATCAAGTGTTTGTTCGACTCTTTGGTCCTCCTGGTGTTACTCCTCGTCCTGTACCTATGGCTTCATACGGCTTGTTCGCTCTTCGAGATTGCCTTACCATCTTTGCTTCATTCAACGTACCGCCATTGTTAGGTCCCTACCTAGACCAACGCTTCACCGACGAAGTCAAGAAGCGTGTGTCAGGCTTGTACGCAGCACAGTTCATGGCCCCAGCAATGGTGCAGTTCATCTCGACCCCGATGCACCTCCTCGGACTCGACCTGTACAACCGTCCAGCCTCAGGCCCAGCCGGCGCCGTAGTCAGCATGCGCGATCGATGGGACATAATTCGTCGAAACTGGCTCATCAGCTCCGTGGCGCGGATATGTCGAATCGTTCCAGCGTTTGGTGTTGGTGGTGTCGTCAACATGAAGGTTCGCAACCAATTGATGACAAAGCTAGAATAAAGCTACTTTTTAAAGGAGAAAAGAGAGGAATGCATGGAAGCGAAAGAGAGAAGTACATCTTGCGAGGACCTAGAGTACAAAGTCCTTGCTGATTTGGCTGGGTTTTTGGCGTTTGTGTTTTTTATTTTTTTTTTTTTGTCATGGCTGCGTTGCTTATACGCGGCCACTGGAATGATGGTAATGATCAAGGCAATGACCGTGGAATGGATGTCGGTGGAAGAGTACACCAAGGCCGACGACTCCTAATTAGATCCTAGAAGACATAGACTCGCAGGCAAGCGTAAGAACTACCAAGAGCAGAAGCAATAGCTCTGGCCAGATATATCATACAACAAGATATCGTCTACTAGACGAGTTACATCTTACAACATGCATCACTCACTTGCAAATGATATCGAGCTAAACTTGACGAAACTGTTTTTATCATCACGCAAGGTCGCTTTCATTCATCACGCATCAGCGCGCTCATCCTCCCCCATATGTCCCTGCCTCATCCCTTCTACACTACATGCGTCGTCTTCACGCTCATATTCCTCAGTCCTGACCTTCAACCATCCCCTTAATACCTTTCCTCCCCACAACTCATCGAATATTGCCTGGGTTTTTATAGAACCAGCTCCATCTCGAACCGCCTGCCCGCCGCGGCCAGCCTTGTTCCCTCTGCAAACGCCCCTCTCCAGGCCTCAGCTGCCCCCGAGAGGAAGCTTAGAATAGAATCGAAGTAAAAAAAAAGAGAAAGGAAAACACTGAGCTCAGTCATGTGATATCAAAAAGGTTCCAAAGACCCAGACCTGCCAACTGGCAAGGTCTCAAAGAAGTAGGGTGTTTTCAAGAAAAGACGAGAAAAGAAAAGGAAAATGGGAGATTGACATCTCCGTCCAAGTGACAACGATCGTCTGGTACGCCGAGCCATGACTCATTGCATCGTCCAGCTACTAAAAAGGTATCAAAGAAGCATTAACTTCCTCGCCGACGTGTCGTTATAAAGCCGCAAAAGGCCAAATCAAAAAGGGGCGTCGTCCCTCGTTTGGGTCAGGGACTCATCAAGAACTGCGGATCCGTCCACCAAGGGGAAACCCTGGTCTGGTTATCGAGGCGGGGAACTGCACTGTCGGGCGAGGCTTCGAGAAACGGGAATATACCAGGTACGTCAAGTTGAGTCTGGCTCTCAACATGAATCCGCCATGCAGGAATGCAACCAAGCTGAAACGCCGTTGGCGTCATCCTTGACTAGTCATCTCCCACCTCCACATATAGCAGAAGCTTCTCGTTTCGCTGAAGAGCAAAGTCGAGATCGTTATCGTCCATCATGCTTGGCTTATCGCCAGTCGCCTCGTCCTTATAGAAAAGCTGGATTGGGTCGCCGGCCGGCACCTTAAGTCGGTCGCAGACCTTGTCGCAGAGTTGTTGGAACGAAATATCCGTTGGCACTCGGATCGCAATGAGATCTCCCTTGTAATACATCTTGATCTTCATCGCCGACGCGGGCTGTTGGGGTGCGTGCATGCTCGGGGTCAGAGATGTTTGCGAGGGCTGTGACAGTGATGACGTTTGCCGTTGCATTCCAGGGGGGCCGTTGCCCATCTGGTGCGCGGGTGCTGCTGACAGTCCTCCATATCCGCCACCAGTGAGATTGCTTTGAGATGCTTGCCTCGAGTTGACAGCTGGAGACTCGGTCGATGATGGCTGGGACGCTTGTGAAAGACGATACTCCTCTCCATTGGCTCCGCCCTCGATCTCGTAGTCTCCTTCTCGGGGCGCAAAGAATTGCTTCACTAGGTTACATCTCGAGATGTAGTGAGGCTGGCTCAGCAGGTTCTTGACGTACGCATCCAGGTTATGGAGGCGGCCTTCTGTGATTGCATCCGTCACGTAGTTAACGGGTCCGGGCATATACGGCAGCGTGCGCTTTTGTGTTCCTGTGTTACCGGCCTCGGCTGGGAACTCGGTGAGGAGAGCGATCTGGAAATCGTAAAAGTCCTCGTAGTAACGCGACAGCTCCCATTGTCGACCATCCTCCAGCATAGCCTCGATCACGAACCAGTACTTATCTTCGGCAAAACAGTATCGAGGTATCCGTGCTTGGAGTGGTGCCTGAAGTGGAGCGGCGGGTTTCGGAATGTAATGATTTTGTGCTTGCTGTGAAGTTCGAGCCTGGTTCGCAAATCCTGGCTGTGAAAGGGTTAGTCGGTCGATCGAGTGTTGCGCATCAAAGCCACTTACCGATCCATTCTGGGAGCTCTGTCGGCCGTGCTGCTGGAGGCTCATACGCTCCATGCCCTGCTCAATCGGCTGCCCAGGTTGTCCGGGGCCGCCACCCTCGAACTTGCCCAGCGTGATGCTGCTGTTCTTGTATTCGGCCGCCATCTTCTTCCACTCTTCCACCTTGGGAACACCAGCACGCTTAATGGCATCGGATGGGTTCGCAATCGCCTTGTCGCTTGCCATGTCTCGAATCTCGACGAAGGAAACCGGGATGAGTCCAGGGCCACCCAACCGACCGATCGGCTTGGCCACAAACCACTCGGGGTTCGACTGCGCAATGACGATAATAGCCTCACCAGCCTTGGCCTCCAGCTCATCCGCCCTCTCCGCAGCAAAGTCGTACATGACAATTCCGTAGACCATAGCTCCGGTCTTTCCAACCGACTTGGAAGCGCGGTGATTTGGAGGCATGGAGGCCGCCGGCGGCTGCGCGGCTGGCTGTGCTGCAGGCTGCATCGGGGGAGCTTCGCTATATCCGGAATCGTGGTCGGGGTTCTTTGTCGGCATAGGAGGCTGGCCACCGTCGGATTGCGCACTATCACGCTCGGTGCGGCCGAGAGCCTGGAAGAAGGTGACAGGGACAAGGCCCCGCGCGTCGGGTAGAGCTGGGTTGCAGGCCTCGTACCAGTCCTGATCGTTCTCGCGTCCGATAACGTGGAAAAAGTCTCCTCTAGAGAAGCTAAGTTCCTGGCTTGATCGTGCCTCGTAGTCGTAGAGCGCTCGGATTACCTGCGATTCGGTTGGGCATCAGCGCCTGAACTCAATGGGTTTGCGGTTGCCGTGGGGGATCATGGCGGGGCTGGATGTGGCTAAGCGTCATGGGGAAACGGGCGAGACATTCGATATTCGCATAGATGGTCGGGCACAGATATGAGATGCGAGGGGGCTGGAGGGACCAACCTTCTTGGGAGGAACAATAGCGACAGCCGATTTGGGAGCGATGGCTCCCTTTTCCTTGTCGCCTTTGATCGATCTTCGAAGAGCCTGTACCAAGCGCATGGCGGTTAGCTTCGAGCCTTGGCTATTACTGAGTCGCCAAAGAGAGACTGGCGCAAACGATGCCGGCAAAAGAAGAGGCAGCTCAAGGTGGTTTGCGGGGGAGGGGACGGAGGCAGAAAGGCAGACTCAGTGAGGAAGGTGCCTTGCAAGGCAGAGGGGAGATGGGAGGAAACAGCGACGGCATGGATGGAAATGGAAGGCATACAGGGCAATAAAGAGCAAGGGATGAGTTTTGCCATTTGGGCAGGAGCGACCAAGGACCAAAGGGAAGGGCGATGACGAACCTTCATGTTTGTGTAACGGGGTGCCTCCCGGGCAGTTGCGAGTTGGGAAGTTGTGAGTCGTCGCTCGGAGGCAGAGGTGGAAAAAAGGACCAGAATCGCGAGACCACCTGCAGGCAGTTGGGCAGAGCAGGCGGGCTACCTTAAGCTGGTGCTACCACTGAGACTTGTAAGAGGGACGCACGCACTGCCAGCCGGGGGGGGCTGCAAAATACCTTACCACTAGGCCCAGCTGAGCGCAGCGGCACCGTTGGCGGCTGGCGCAAGGTTGGGTACAGGCAGGAGGCAGGCAAGGCAAGGTACCTTACAGTGAGTGACTGGGGTCGCACACACACACGCACACACAACACACGCCGCCGTGAGGCACACAACGCCAGGGGGAGGGAGGGAGGGGGGGCGAAAAAGAGAAGCTGGTGCCCAGAAAGAGACCAGGGAGTCCCAAGTCCAAGTGGAGCGATGGAGCACCCGGGCGCGCAACGGCGGGAGATGGAAGCGACCGTGGAAGCTGTTGGAGGGGGTGGGGACGGGTGATAAAAAAAAGTTGTCGACAGTTGGAGAAGTTAGTGATGGTGGGAAAATGAGGGACGATTTTGAGGGATCGTGAAATGCCGATGTTGGTTATTCGCTTCGTTCCTTGCCGCAATCAATAAATGACAAACAAATCCACCACTGTTTCCGCTATGTCGTTTGGCGTTTTGTAAGTCGCTTCTTGATCGTCCTTGGAAACAAAACCGTAGTCGAATCCGTGGCTAGAACGCTCGCAGTTCACGCCTTGCCGCTTTATCGAATCAACAATGTTCCAGCACCTTGTCGACAAACACCATGAGGCGTAGGAGACAAAAAAGAGGAGATAGTGAAAAAAGAGAGGCAAAGTTTCAATGGATTGTGTCAATAATTAGGTAGGCGGCCGAAGCGCAAATCTTCCCCCAGGGGCGCCAGAGAAGAGTCGAGAGCTGGCGGTGGGGTGATGATGGATGGGATGGAGGGGCCTTTTCCGTAGATCGTGTTTGTTTGCGCTCGCCCAGCGGCGTCTAGAATGATGGCGGCAGCGGGATTGACAAGTTGTTGCCGTCGACCCTTTTGAAGAGTATGACAAAAAAAGAAGAAAGAACGAAGACGGAGAGGGGGTGAAAGCGAAGGAGAGGGAAAAAAAGGATGAGATGAATGTGGAGGTGAAGGGAAAATGGAAAGGACAGGAACAGGACAATAAGATGAGGAGTCCAGACGGGGAATGAATGGATGGTGGTCAGTGGCCCGTGGCTCTGGTCGGCGGTTCCAATCAGCGGCTCCAAGCATTTGGCGAGCCCAACAGCTAACAATGAGCAAGGGTCTCAGCAAAGCAAAGGGCGCTGCAGCATTTGTCCATCTCGGACTGGACACCAACAGCCTATGGCGTCTATCATCAGCAGCAGCTCGTCGACCGTTGGAAGCCATTAGACTTGCAGCTGGAGAGCTCAACCTCAGCCCGTCTTGGCTAGGACCTCTTGTTGTCGGCGGCGTCGACTGGTCCAGGCTTGATCTATGATTTGATTACACCATTGAAAAAGCCTAGACAAGCTCGCGCGTAGCCACAGAAAACCAACTCTACGCGGGAAATCATGAGGTGCTCAACCTTGAGGGCATTCGCTGTCTGTCTGTCCTGTTCCTACATACAGAAACCGAGTTAACAACCTATCAAATCAAAGTGCCCCTCACAGCGATGCAGCAAAACATGGGATGACATCCAGCGACCTTGACCCAATCGTCTCGGGCCAGCCGGGCCCCCCCCTCGTCCCATTCTTGGGTCGCCCATCCCGGGTCATGGGTGTGCGGCCAAATTAGCCAGGGAGGGTTGGTGGATTTTGACCTTTTGGCATCCATGATTCCGGGAGAAACACACAGACTCTCTCTTGTCTGTCTTGCAGCCCAACCCAGCCGCTAAAAAATCAAGAAAAACACTTGTGCTCATCGAGAAATTTCTGGCCTAGAAGAACAGACGAACCCACGACGCGCAGGGATCTACAGGAGCAAGGGGGGGCCACCATGCATGGCATTTGCATGGAGGTCTGTCTGTCAAGAGAAAGTATGTCTTGTCAGAGGTTTGTTTCCTACAACGAAAAACCTCCTCAAAAAAGACTGCACATGATATCTCTAGTCTTCCCTCTCATGTGCATCATCAACAAAGAGTCTGCATAGCAACCCGTCCTTTAAAGACAAGATGACGTCGCTCAAATTCCAGTCTCAAATCTACCCATCAAAGACAACACAACACACCTCGCATCAAGACACAGCCACCTGACGCCTGCTGTGGTGTCTAATGCGCTGCTGCACGCGGTTAAAGAGCCAACCCAGCCCAGGCCCCCAAGCCCAAAAGGTAAAGAAAAGCCCTCGCCGAGACATTGACTCAATGGCACCATGATGAGCAGAGAGAGGGAGCCATCTGTGCTACGTTCTGGAAGTCGATGGGCCTTTTCATGCCGACAAATGCCGGCCTCTATCCTACATGCGGATGTCGCGTGTTGTTCTCCATGATGACCCCCTTCCAGGCGACATGGTGATCTTCACAACTTGTTGCTCACTCACGCTGGGGAATCAACTCTGTTACGACATGGCTTCAATGCCCTTCATCTCGCATCCTGGCCCATTCCATCGATCAGGTCGATCCATCCCCTGGTCCAGTCTATGGCCACCCGGAAGCGTCCCCCGCTGAACCCATGAAAAGGACGCCGTCTCCTCTGCGGATACCGCTGCCCTGGGATTATAATCTACGAGTGTCAATCTCCCGTCTCGTGTCTTTTTGACGGGCCCTCCGTCCGGTCCATCATGAATTGTCCGTCCGTAAAACTTGATTCCTCTTGGGTTGCCTCCCATTGGGGACTCTAAAACACTGGCCTCCCACATGCGACCTCTTTCTTTCATGCACACGCGTAGACGCCCAGCAGCTCCCGAGACCCAATGTGCATGTTGCAAAAAGCCCGACTTTGCCATTGACTCCCAGAAACCCCATGTTCAAGCTACCAGAGCCCAACGTTGGCGCCATCAACTCCCCATGTTCACCATCGCAGGCCCCCTTTACCGAGACATTTTTCTGCGCAAAAGAATCCGCTAATCCCGCTCCCTACTCTATCCCGACGCTGCGGCACTCCCTGTTGTAGAGACCTTCCCACTCTGGGTATTCTGCCTCGTGGAAGACAAGTTTCTTAGGCAGGGGGGTGTTCGTTGCCCCCCTGGTTCGGAGCACGGTGTCCCAATCTAGAAGGGGTGTTTTCCTCGATGGCAATTTAACCACCACGTTGTTGTTACAAAGAGCATCGTGGGTAGCCCTCATTCATGCGCCTTATGCACTATTGTGTGTGTCCTCGTGCGTACAGCGCTCTATGTCCGGGCACTTATTTTGCCGTCTATTTGAAACCGGGTCCGTCATGTTGCTTTAATATGTAAGCATCCGTTCTCGTCCCGTGGACCAGATGAGCCGCAGTGTGACAAGAGCATTAATGCTCGGGCGGGCCAGTCGTTCACATGTTGTATCAAGTATAGCAATAGCGTTAAAGGATGCTTGAAAGAAAAAGAAAAAAAAAAAGTCGAGTTGTAGAAGGGTGATGATGATAATGTCAAATGCAAAAAAAATGCAAAAGAGAATATCCTCCTGCGTCAGCTGCCTCTGCTCAGGGTCGCCAGGTTATCGAAACAGGCATTGTGGGGCACTACCAAAACCCCTACACAGTTCAACAATACTTGGTTGAGGAACTCTATGTCAAGTGACTACCACTATGACAAATTGTTATCGCAGCGCTGACCATCGATGTCAGACGCCAGATGTTGGTTTGGGTCGGACGCAGTCGTTCCCGGGGGTGCCCGTGAGGGCGTTCAACAGTAATTGCATGCAATGCATCAGTAGTTTTACCTGGATTCGAACCGGCGCAGTCTAGCTGCAGGTAGATGCCCGGGTGCGTTATCAGCCCCAGACCAATCCTAACCCTTACCAGCTGAGGCAGCGAGCTAGGTGAACATTCTCTAAGAATGGCAGTAAAGTTTCGTCCTATAAAGCCCCACTCATCACTGGTGGCAGACAACCTAATATTTCATTCATCAGTCACAGCAAATACGCCCAATTGATGATCAAATACTCAAGTCAATAAAAAATCAATTGCTATGAACCTGGAATAACTGAGCTGTGCCTCCATGAAACGCCAAAGCCTCTCCAACCAATTCTGCCTGCGAATGATTGGGACTAATGTACAACAAGCTGCTATGGCATCAAGATATGAACGCCGTCAACCTCAAAGATCCGTTGTCCACCAGTCCCAACCATGCCGGGATTGGCCTTCAGTTTTGTTCCGTTGCGCGCCATGTAATCCCGTCGTGTCTAAATGCACCCCATCCAACTTTTGTAATCCATCAAAACAATGCTTTGCCTCCAGGTGTCATCAGCATTGTGGGCTAGTATGGAGGCTATGGTTAATTGATCGAGCCTAGAGTAGACAGCAGGAGACATGACCAAGGTCAACAGTCAACTGCATACTTCTCTGGGCTGGCGTGAAGTAGCGAAAAACGTTTCGATGCCGCTTAAGCGAGCAACGGGGTATAAATGCCGTGGTCGTGTCTACATGAATGAGACGTCATCCAGGTGACGGCATCATCACATCTTGTCGAGCTGATGTCGATAGCAAAATTCTGCCTCTAAGACGCCTGAGAAAGTCGCAAGAGAAAAAGAGGAAAAGAAATCGAGACGAAATGCACAGGAAAACGCTCAGATCTGGCCTTTGATGTCAACCTTTCGGAACGCAGCTGATCGGGCACCCTCAAAGAGGGGCCCGGCCTTGCCAGTCAGGAAAGCGATGTAATCCGTTCGATCTTCCAGCAAATGTTGACCTTGTTGGTCGATGATAAACTGGGCCGCATCAGCATCAGACTCGAATCCGAGTTCCTCAGTGATGAAGCGGAGCTTGACATCCGGCTTGTATCTGTGTCACGATTAGTACAGTTCAGTTGAATCACATAACAGAGGGTCACTTACGATCTGCAAATGTTGCACAAAGCAGCAAGCCGCTCCCGGACAACAAACATATCCATCAGGTATGCGCCCATGTTGGGCGTGTCCAGGTACAGCTGGAAGAACTTGTGATAGTTCCCCAGCGCCAGAGACGATCGCACCTCCAAAGCATGCTTGATCGGCTTCTCCTCCTTCTCTGCTGCGGTTAGATCTGCCATGGTGTCGTTCAGGCCGGTTCGGTTGGCAGTGTGGATAAAGTAAAGGATACGATACGCCTTGAATTCAATGGGGTTGCCCTTCAGGCCCAGAGCATACAGTGATCGTAGCTGGGTCTGACATTGATTATACTCACCGATATCCCCCTTCTCCAAGGCAATTCGGGCATGGATTTCATAGACGGAAACAGTAAAGTCGTTCTTGAGATGTTGCACAGTCAGGTCTTGACGCATCGACTTGAACTGATCACAAATGTACGAATAGTTGCTCTCCCTCTTCCATTTCTTCTTGAGAAGATCCAGGGTCTGGCGCAGAACACGTTCAGGTCTGACCTTGGACGGAACTGGAGGGGCTGTGAGACGAAGATACTTCTTCTCCAGTACTTCGCACGTGCCGATGATGGGTCCAGATGATGGCGGAGGCGGGCTGGGCGATCTGAACGCCTTGTATTCGGTCTCGAACCGGCGCTTGCGCTTGTTGGCTTCCTTCTGGAACTTACTTGATCTTGGGGGTGACTCGTCCAAGGAGGCGCGCTTTTCGGGTGAAGGGTAGGTGATGCGATCTTGAAGAGAAGATCGCGAGTTAGTAGAGCGCCACGGGGGCTGAGAGTTGTCATCATTTGCAAAATCGGCAGATTTCCTCTTCTTAGGATTCAGGGGTTCGCGGATATGGGATGGGGAGGAATGCATGCTGCGCTTCATTTCGGCGTCACGTTCGGCTCTGACTAAGGCCTGAGGAAGGGGCATGCTGTCCCAGTCGATGGTGTAGAGTGTGTCGTTCTCTTTAGCGGAACCGATGGTGCTCTTAAGCTTGGCTTCGATGTCCGCTCGAGATACAGAAGGGTCGTCGTTCTGGGGGAGGAAGGATCGCTGGACGTAGCTCCGAACAGATTCGGGCCAGTCAACTTTTGACTTGGCCTGCTCGGGTGCTGGGGTTGCACCATTCACGGGCGAGGCAGTAGACATTTGGAGTTGCACGGGGGGCGGTGGAGGCACGTATCCGGCATAGGGAGCTGCTGGTGCTCCGTATTGACCAAATCCCTGGCGTACGGGAACGGGGATGAAGGCAGGATCTGTGACAGGAGTCAGCATCGTCGTGCTAGGAGTGTGTTTGGCGAACGGCCGAAAGGCAGACTCACTTGTTGGATACGCATAGTTGCCTGGGGCGGTTTGCTGCGTGACGCTCGGCGCTGGCTGCGCCGCTGGCCAACTTGGCATCATGGTGTCGAAAGGCTAGCGGAGGAAGGGGTTAGTTTTACAAGATGGGCTGGGGAGAAAGACGATGCCGGAGTTGCAGTTGTAGATGGCAGAACAGCAGCTTGGGCGGTGATGGTCGTTGGGAAGAAAGCGGAGGCATTTTCGTGGTGCAACTACCCGTGACGGTGGCGGTAAAGTCCCGTGATCTGTCGGGAAAACTTCGGCATCCGACCTCGTGCGCTCCACGATTCATGGTTGCATGTGGGGCCGGCGACTTCGAGGGGCCGACCGATGCCTACATCCTCTACGGCAGATACCACTCAATATCACGAGTACTTGAACTCTCGATCACACCTTAGCTTGATACAGACGAAGACGAGATATTTCTCATAGTTTGAGGCTTTACTTGGCATTTCCATATCTCGAATTTCTTCCAACTAGTTCCCTCTCATACACGACAATACCCACTTGCATCATCGCTCATCCCAACATCCAACCAAGTTCACTCTACCACTCAACTTTGTTTCCACATGACGGATGTTTTTAAAACACATCGATCTTACTACTGCTTTAAGGCCCTCGTACCTTACAGACGAGGTGCTTCTGTTTGTTCAGGATAACGTTGGCTTGTATGAGGGGTAAGTTGCTCGTTAGCGCGGTGAGTGAATCTCGTTGACATGGCCGCAGCAAGTACAAGCTTCCCAATCAGCAAAATGGACAGGTTTACTTAACCTCGCATCGTGTTTGCTACGTCGATCAGAAGGAGCCTCGTACAAACTCGGTTGCGTTGGACCTGAAGGATGTGGATCGTTACGAATTCTACGCTGGTTTTCTCAAGTCATCAGCCAAGGTGACTTTGTTCCCGAAGCCTCCCAAGCGAGCATCCTACCACAGCCGCGCCATCTCAAACGCCTCAAGCTCGGTTAGGAATGTCTCTGGCTCTCCAGGACATTCAGAAAGTGGTTACCGGCCACCCCCGGAGCCACCGGCAGCCAAGAGTTCGACATGGGTTTGCACAATATGCAGTTTCTCTAACCCCGTCCCATCCAACTTTGATCCGACAACTGCCAACGCCCATACTCCCCTTCCGCCATGCCTTGCGTGTGGAATCAAACCAACTTTGACTCATGTTTTAAAGGCAGCCATATCTGGTGCAAATAACCGTACAGCTCCGTCACCAGCTCTGGCCTCCCCTCTCCCTTTACGGCCAGGGCCATCTGATTCTCGACCTGTGTCTGAGAATTTGGATCAAATACCAACACCCAGTTTACTGGATACCTCAAATGGCTCGGATTCATCTGCTTCGTTCCCATGCCCTCGGTGTACCTTTTCGAACCACCCCTCACTGATGTCCTGTGAGATGTGCGGTGCGCCCCTCATCTCTCAGGATATCCCATCAGCTATCCAGCAAAGTTCAACATCCGATGCAACGAGGATTGATTCTCCCGGTCCTACCCTTGACCAAAGCAAGGGCGGTAAGGGCGGGACTGACGCATACGAATGTGTTAAGCTCTCTTTTCGAAGGGGAGGTGAAAAGATCTTCTATGAGCGGTTAAAGGGGTCCATGACACAGCGCAAGTGGCTGCTTCAGGATGCACCTCCTGCTCCAAAGAGCAATCAGATGGCGGATGAAGCGACCAGTTCTGACTCGGGTACTGGAGCATCAGCAGTGAGAACCAAGGGGGTGGGTATTGCGGGACTGGAACAGTTGGGCCTGAACATGCGGAAGAACAACGAACTTCTAATCGGCAGCGCCTTTGAGGACTTGGAGGCCCTCATGTCGTCCGCCAAGGAGGTAATTGCCCTGGCCGAGCGCTTCGCAAGGCAGACAAACAATGGCCAGGGAAACGCATCGGCGGAGGAAAACGCCATCTTGGCGGAGTCGGCAAGTCAGCTGGGACTCATCACAACAAAGGACATCGTTGGTGGCGGCAGCTCTGAGTCACTTTATCTGTCAGAACTGTCAAGAAACTTGGCAGAGTTTCTTACCGATGACTCGAGGGGTGTCCTCAAAAAAGCAGGCGGCATCATCACGCTCGTCGATTTGTGGGCCATGTTCAACAGAGCCCGCGGCGGTGTTGAGCTCGTCAGTCCGGCGGACTTTGAGAAAGCTGCCAGGCTTTGGAGCAAGCTCAAGCTACCTGTCCGTCTACGTACCTTTCGCAGCGGTGTCATGGTGGTCCAGAGCCGCGACCGCACGGACGGAACCACCGTCAGGGCCATCCTTGCATGGCTACAAGACCTACACGAGTTTCCTCCGGATCGCGAGGTGCCCTGGGACTGGCAGGTGTTTGGTCGAGGTGTGACTGCTCAAGAAGCTGCCGAGCGATTCGGCTGGAGTCTTGGTGTTGCTGAGGAAGAGCTGCTCATGGCAGAGGAACGAGGGGAGCTGTGTCGTGAGGAGGGACTGGAGGGCCTCAAGTTCTGGGTCAACTATATCAATCCGGGTGACCACAAGAGGCACAGGACCAAAGCAGAGAAGGAAAACGATGCAGTTATGAAGGCGTTGAAAGCGAGCGGGTTGTTATGACTAGATCAGGCGGGATGTGATTAGGAACCGTAGACTTGTTAACCACATATTCCACAATGGAGAGGGAGTACGATGCAGAAGATCGCGTTGAACGAAGTATTGGTATTAAAACAGTTATCCGTCATGAAAAGCAAAGGTATATCCGTACAATCGTGAGTGTTACCGCAAACTCCCCCTGTGCCATCCGTTTCAACTCCTGGGCCTTGGACATCGACTCAAGCCCTCCCATGTAACAAATCTGCTGGGCATGTGCCCGACATGAAGCATTCATCAAACAACAACGTGCGTGGACAGGTGCTCGACAGCCTCCTTGATGGATCGCAGCATCCGCTGGTTGACGCAGAAAGGGCATCGCACTGGTCGATCATCACGCGCAATGGGTCCCTCCGAGTTGATCGGGGTCAAAGTAAGGTCCGTACTCAGGTCGTGGGCCGGTGTCGACGTGTAGCGGTGGACAGATGAAGCACGCCCACCAGGAGTGGTGATGATGCCGGGTGGTGGGAGTCCGGCTCTCTCTGCTCGTTCGCGTTCCTCACGTACTGCCGCAGCCTGCTCCTCGGCAGCCTGTTCTTCCTGTTGAAGCTGGCGCAAAGCGTTCTGCAACACCACCTCGGGGTCGTCGTCCGCATAGATGGGCTGGTCCGGTTGTGGTGGAGGAATAGAGGGCGGGTCGGGAGCAACCATCGGAGGGGGCGGTGGTGGTGGTTGAGGACTGGTGATTCTCCGAACGATTTCGTCGCGAGCAAGCGCACACGTGTTGAGGCTGGGCTCGATGCCGACAACGCGAAGAACTTCCTCTCTGATGGCGGCTGGGCTGGTCTCGGATGCAATGTTCATGAAGCGGGGAATGCAGTCCGCCAGGTACGCGATATCCTCAGCCGGGTTCATACCTCCGTCGCCGTGGCGGCGCTGCCTTCGGATCAATAGACCGTAACGTTTCTTGAATCGGTGAATCCAGCCGGGAGAAAACTCGGGCGGGTTCTCATCCTTGTATCGCGGAAGCTGGTTGAAGATGGACTTGGCCTTCTCGCCCAGTTCCTCGTTGGTAGGCTGCCGACCGGATGCTTGGACTTGTTGGTACCAGATGAGCACGAGCTTCTCGACGTCGGGCCAATTTCCGTATCGCAGCCGCGAGCCAGACAGCTGGGGATTGTCGCTATCCAGACGCGAGTACTTTGGCGACAGCGAATGTGAAACGGTGGACTGGCTGATCTGCTGGCCGTACTGCGAGTAGAACCACTCGATGCAGGCCTTGTGAGAAGGACGGATAGTCTGACCGTTAGCCCAGCGGCGCAGGGCCCTACGCTGGTCGAGGGTGAGGGAATGCCTCTCCTTGGGCGTCGTCGCGGCCTGCGCAACGGCCTCGAGGTGATCGACGGTACCGACCTGGGCAACCTGGGAGACGGGCGAAAGGTCGGAGGCGGGAGCGGCAAGCCCGGGGTCCATAGCCGGGTCCGACATGCCCAGGGCCGCAATCTCCTGAAGGTGGTTCTCGATGGTGGGCTTATTAAAGGGGGTTAAGGAGGCTGTCAACTTAACCGTTTATTCGACTAAGGAGGAGATAGGGAAGAAGCAGATGAGAGAAGAATGCGTTGATGCGGGGGAGGAGCACCTTTCACGTGACCTGGCGTTCAGCCATGCAATTCGGCAGGAGCATTTTGTCAGCACATGATGGCCACGAGCTGAAATCATGGCTGCCGATGCAAGGTGGCATGGCATCTGGTGGTTAAGTCAACGAAGACAAAAAGAATCATAGACTTCAAAGCCAGTCAAGAAAACCCGTTTCTTTTTCCAATTGAGGCGATCAAACGATACATTTGCACATGCCTCGGTACGGTACTCAACTTCTCGACAATGTACTATGTTGCCCTAGTCTGTCTCGACAAAGCATGTCAAGATAGAAGCCTTAAGCGGGGTGGTTAGCGTGCCAGGGGTAAGATCAACCCATTTAGCAGCATTGACCGCGCTCCTCGGCCACACGAGATGATGGTGACGGGGCACGCGGATGTACAAAAGCCAGAAACACCAGGACGAACGACTACGCTCGGTCAAGTCAATAAAGAGTCTTCACTTTATAGCCTAAATATGAGTTAAATAAGAGATAATAATAAGAAAAAATATCATAAGTATTTAAATACCTTATTATATTTAGGGGCCTTTTCTTGCGTTAAGATGTAGAAACATTAACTCCGTGTCTTATCGTTTTTTACGCTTGCGTGACGGGCATCTGCAAGGATACATACAAAGCCGTCTTGCCCACCGCTTGGATACATACCCTCAGTCAGAAGATGAATTGTTCATTTTCTTTCCAATCACTCACTGCATGAGTGTCAGGCCATTGCTCGCAAAACATTTTCCTGGTAGGATCAGATTTCTCACGTACTCGAACCATGTCGTCGAGCGTCGCAACCAATCCGGCCAACCCGCGTTTAAGAGGTTGACCGTGACCGCAAACGTTCTAGACCCGAGGCACAGTTAAAACCCTGTACATATTTATGAGCTCCTCAAGAGAAAAGCAACCATTCGGAAAGAATGGCAAGTCGTTTCCAGCGGGGTTCCCTGCTCGTATGTCGTCGCAACCCCTAAATCCCTGGCTTGTGGATATGGAATGTGTGGGTAAATAAACTGCATTCCTCTACCCTCGAGTGATGGAGACTCGTCTCCCATTCTCTGAAAGAAATTCTTGGCCTGCCGTCTCTCACAGGGCTGATAGCCTCTTGCTTCAATCAACTCTTGCATAGATCTGCAGCGATCTGCGACAATGTCTTCCCAAAAGACGGCCCTCGTAACGGGCACTAGCAAGGGTGGCATTGGAGATTACCTCGCCCGAGAACTCCACAGCAGGGGGTTTCGAGTCTTTGCGACAGCTCGAAGTCCTGCAAAGGTTGAACATCTGAAGGAGATGGGCCTGAAGATTGTGTTACTCGAAGTGACAGACTCGAACTCGATTAGGAAGGCCGTCGAGAAAGTGACTGAGAGGCCACGGGAGGAAAACTGGATATCCTCGTTAACAATTCGGGCGTTGGTTTGTTTTATCAACTAATACCACTCTCAAAATGATTGTTAATCGTTTTCAGGCTATATGGCTTGCTGGATGCAGATATGTCTCCAGCCAAAGCCATGTTCGATGTTAACGTCTGGGCCGTCTTGGAAGTGACCCAGGCATTCAGCCCTTTGCTGATTGCTTCCAAAGGAACTATCGTCAACATTGGCTCGGTGGCTGGAAGACTCCCGATTCCATTCGAGGGCATCTACAATATCAGCAAGGCGGCACTGGAGCATCTTTCAAGGCAGATGCGCGTTGAGTTTGCCCCCTTTGACGTGAAGGTGGTGCATGTAAGTTTCTTTACTTGAGAAGGTGTCGAACCAAGCTAAGTATGTACAGGTGGTTACTGGAGGAATCAAGACTGGCTTCTTTGCACATGCAGAGGAAACAGAGCTCCCAGAAACCTCGCCCTACTATCCTGGCCGAGAAGCTCTGGGCCCATGGATGAAGGGCGAGGCCAATACGACCCTACAACCGAGTCAGTTATTGTTAATCTCGAGTCTTCGCCCACTAATGCCATACAGCACCTCCCGAGGAGTATGCACGAAGCGTTATCAATAACGTGCTAAAGACATCCCCAACCACATCTCAATGGGTTGGCTACGGCACATTCGTCACCTGGCTGGCATCCAAGGTTCTATGGAACACTGCAACGGTGGGATCCTCAGTGACCATGATGAGAAGGCTACTGACAAGTGCCAGGATCTTGTCTTGTGGGGGATGGGAGTTCCTAATCTCAAGAAGGCCATTTTTGGCAGCAACAGTCAGAAGATTGACTAGCTGTAATTTGTCCACGACAGCGAGAAAAGACATTACGACGAAGGCGTTATGAGATTTCTTTACAGGTTAACTAGAATTATAAAACCCTATTGCTTACCTCCACTATTATGTACATTAACGTGAGGTTGTGTGACATCGTCTGCTATTTGACAATGGCTTGCCTTTAAATGCATGAGGGCGGAGTCAGTCACATTGATTCATGTCTTTCCGACCATTCTCCCTGCATGTCATCTATAAATGTGAAACCATGTAGGAATATTTACAGAAAGCGCCTTGAATACCATCGGTCGTGGCCATGAGTTGTTCGAATTGTAGGTTGCCTTGGAGCTCTAGGTTAGCCATCTTTTGTTAGCAACCCAATTGTGTGACAGCATCCTACTCTCGATATTAAGTATGCAGCAATCTGGAACACGATATTTTCGAGGTTGATGGACAGTTCAATTCAATTAATAATCTGTGGTAGCTACCTAGGTGTGAGCGTTGACAAAAAGACCCGGTGTGGTTATGTCATGGTCAAGATCGCCCAGTCGGGTCAGCAACCTTCACCAAAGCCACTCTGAGTCTTGGACAGCCGTGTAGCTTATCTCAACCAATTCGTCCCACACGGGCCTAACATGAACAAAGTAAGGTTTAACCTTTAGAAAACTGGTTTACATATTACTAGATCCATGAAAGATAGGCGATAGCCTAACGAAAGAAGCTCATTTGAGACACCGAAGCCGTCCCAGGGGCTCGGGATTCGCCAGTAACGTTACCACGCGAAGGAGCGTGTAGTGGAGAGCTTATCGCTCTACGGAGTACACGAGATGAGCTTATCCCTGGACAGACCAGAGACCCGGGATCATGTCGATCCATTGCCTCTAGGGGGAGCCAACGGCGACCGGCGACCCCGCGGACTCTAGGGGAAAGATTCCACTGTGGCCCGGATCGCCGGGCAGACTGTTCCCCGCGCTGAACACGCTATTCCGAGTGGCCGACGCCCCTAAATGCGGGTGGTCTAAGCACCTAATCTTCAGCACCTACAGGACGCACGGGAAAGCATGCTTTTGCTCCAGTTCGTCCGTCCCGTCAGCATCTTGCCCCTTACATATCCATTCCTCCGTCATTTCTCACCTCCCTTCAGCATGATGGACGTCAAATAAGCCAGTGTTTTGGGAGCAGCCGCGACGAAACGCCTGTTCTTTTCACCTTATAGCCTCCCTGATTCTCATTAGAGATCCCCCCTCATCATGAACAACGCCGAGCTGGCAAGCCTGGACGCGTCCACTTATGCTGGCAGTCAGGATGATCCCCCACCACCCTACCATGGAGGGATAGCCTCTGGCTCTTCCACGGCCGTCTCATCACTGGCCCCAAGCGCCTCCAGGGCCGACACCGGTTCTCAAATGTCCTCAAGCCAGACCCTGGTGAGCGAGTGTGTCAGGACGCCCTACCGTCCTATACCACGCATGCTCAAGGTTTCATGGCAGTGGAACAAGTGGAGGATCTTCTTTATCGGTGATGAAGCTACACCAAAGATGTTTGCCGTCTCAGAGTACTCCGGCCTGTCTGGCCGTGGGCCTGGCGCCGGGCCTTGCCTAATGATACATAACGGAGCCACTGGAAAGGACCCTATCTTGGCGGCCGCTGGAGACGCGTTACGGGATCCCTGCGATCCACCTACCAACTTGGAGAGCGTTGTCAATGTCTCTGCGCCGCCTTGGATGGAAGACGAAGCCAAGGTCGTGACAGAGATCATGTACACTGGGCTAGCGGAAAGCGAAGAGGTGGTCCATTTCAGATGGGAAATCGAGACAAAGCGGGAAACGGTTCAAGGGACGTCGTATTTGCGCGAGGAGTTTGAATGGCGCATGGGTTCAGCGGATGTTATAACTGACCCCAAATATCCCCACCAATTCCGACTGTATCGAGTTGGTGACTCGTTACCAGGTGGGGAAGGGTACCTCGCGACGGCGTCGTGGAAGGAAGCAGCATGGAAGACGTGTAGGATCGAATTCGAAGGCGGCTACGAGAACCTGGGAGAGCGATGGGGCACCATGGTTGTCATGACGGCGCTGAGGATCTGGCAACTCGGTCGGACAGGACAAGCATCTCTGGAGTATGTGGCTGACTGTTTTCACTTTACCAAAGAATAAGCATTGTATCAGGAGTTCAAGGCATTGGAGTAATAAAAGGCCTTATATTAGCAGATCTATTTGACGACTGGTGTGTGTGGTCCTTGAGGGGATCGTCAGCAAGGAGAAACTAGACCCGCATGAGACGGATGACACTATTAGTAGTGGCTTTATTAACCAGGTTCTAGACCGTAGCTTGAACCATCTCTCCACATTCTTCCTTGCTTAGGAATGTTAATGCTGCCATCTTATACAGCGATATTGAGCTATGGGGTAGACGTTGAGGCTGAAGAACAAACATCCCCTGCTTCTCTATAGAATGAAAGATGTTATTGAGATCTGCATGCAAGCACTTCCTCCCCTGGACCTCTTCCACTTAACATGACATTCTTGTCTCTGCTCGGTTAACTCATGGTAAGTAATGCTCGTTTTTAAGCCTCCAACCCAAAGTGTTTACCAACTGAAAAAGCGTAGGCATAGTAATAGCAAACATTGAAAGGCGTTTCTGCTTGCAATACAGATTCTATTGATCGCCGTGAAAATTTCCAGCAGAGGAGATATTCCTATCTTCCTCAGAACGCTACAATTGGCTCTCGAGGCTATAAGTTACACGACGTATAGGGTGGCCATGAACCGGGAAGATGAGCTCATGGTTCACCAGATTCATAACTAACAAGTGAGAACAGAGGAAAGGAAGCCGTGTATCTTTTTTCACTCAAAGGCACTCGAAGGGTGTGTGAATATGTGCTTAGTGAACAAGAGCTGTGTGAAAACAATCCAAGCTAGCTGGGCTTATGTCGCTCAACAACTACCCTGGCGGCAACCAAGAGACACATCCCAAGCTCACCGAGGATAAGCTACTAATTTTTCTGGTAAGTCTAATATTAACCCCCGTCCTCGGGTGATGACGAGCCTAATATCGCTGGGGCAGTCGGCTCACGGTTCCTAGTTCCCAGTTCGACCATATGTTTTGCAAGCACCTTAAAAAGTCCCCGTCAAACACCAACTGCTAAACTTTTAGACAAGAACACCGACCATGGACTTTTCTTCTTGTTCCTTTTGAGCATCTTGGGGCCAAAGAGGTTGGATCCGCGAGATATCGAACTTGTGAAAAAGAATCACTGATCTGAACGGGCGTTGCTCATACGGGACGGCCATAACTAGCTGTTTATCTTATGACATGCTGGTATATAACCATCTTATCAGAGAATGACAGTATTTACATGGACAGACGAGGGACATCTTTGGTGGTAATAATCTCTGCACCTGTTCTGCTTAACAGGTCGCCGAGAGAGAAACTTAAGCGATGGACCTCGATTCTTGGTGCTTGTCGGGTCCTTCTCATGATAAGTATAACTGTGACGACCTGATGCAAATGAGAACGGTGGTATTCGACTGGACAAGCCCCGATGGTCAAAGTTAGGCGGGCTTTAAACACATTCGCTTGCTGCCCACACGATGCTGTAGTCTCATCACATATTGACCATCTTCGACCTCTCAAAGGACGGTTTTGGGACTGCCGTTACACTGCCTGATCTAGACTGAGGTGAATAATTGGTCTGTGGCGAAAACCACACTGCAGATATGATCAAGGCATTCCAGATATTATGGGCTGTGGATCTGATCCTCCTGATAGAGCAAGTTGTCTAAGCTTTTCTTGAGGCCGATGCCGGTGTCGGATGAAAGGCTGATACAAATTGGGAGATCATTGGCCTTGAAAACACTCGTATTTCGATATGAGATTCAAGAGTTGGGTCACTGGAAACAAGCTAAGCTATCACTTGACAGTGTAGGCTGCAGTCTTGCCATTCTGTTGGAATTCGTCTGTCCACATCTGGGGGGCCGTCGTGATCCAGTCGCGACATTTGGCCGAATGATTCATCCTGTCATGTTTCGGAGGCTCCTCTTGGCCTTTTGGAGTGCCGTTGGGCAATGGGAAGAGGTTTTTGGGCGTTGTGCTGTGTTCTCTGAGCTTCTTAGGTCCACTGGTCGCCAAATCCGCCCTTGAACCGAGAACAAGCTGTGGAACAACGCAAACTGTCTGACATTGGCGGTAGGAGATTATCGGGTAGACACATTATCGAAAGTCACGCAATGAAGCTGATGGAAATTCTGACATCGTTATGCCGCCAATGGCTGACTCGGCTTTTGTTGGTATCTGAAATCGGCTGTCCGGCTCGATGAACAGCTCATGTCTCCATGACTGATGAATATACACCGCGTCCGCAAAACCGCAAGACCATCGTCCTTTCTCCGGCCGCCGCTTAGTTCTTCTTGTCCTGCTGGTCGAGGAAGTTCCTGCACTCCGGTTAGCCGAGGGAACGGAGCTGAAAGCTGAATTCGCGCACTTGATGAAGTCGGCCTCGTCGGAGCTGGAGGCGTTGATCGGGGGAGTGGCAGTGGCGGTGGGCTTGCTGGAGCTGCCAGACATGGCATACTTGACACCGCCGAACATGGTGGCCAACCAGGCCATGGCCAGCTGCGGAAGAGATTCGAGGTCAGTTTCTTCTGGCGGCGGGGGATTCCAATTGAGGGAGGACCAACGTAGTGACCGCCGACCTGCTTGCCGGCAATGGTGTAGTAAGCGACGCCAGCCATTGTGAATGAGGGAATGAGACCGGGATGGGCGAATTGGGTGGTGGATGGAGGGCAATGGGTGGATGTTTAAGGTGTCGCTCGTTGAGATGGAGGCTTTGCCGAGCTGCGCTTCGAGAATTCGGACCTCCGTCGTGCTTGCCTGGAATTGCAGGCCCCAAAGGGGACGAGTTCGGACCCGGCGGTAATACGTCGGAGAAATCAGTTATCGGGATCGATCGGATCTTGCCAGGTCTGTCTGTCGGTACGTACCTCCTGAGCAAGTTCAACGTTTTTGTACGGGCTTTCATCTCAATTAATAAACGTCTTTTAATTGCTAATCAAGGCTTGAAAACTTTCGGGCTCTGCGTTAATTAGTACCTATTGATCCAGTCCAGGCGTTGTCGGTTGAAACCGAAACCGTTGCTTTTTTTATTTACACGGATTTACTCGCTACTGATTTATAGAATTAAGTTTGTTAATATTACTAAGGTCCAGAGTCGCAATTTCTATCAAAATGAAAGTCGACATCTGTTTCTGTTTAGAAGCCTATCTAGACGCGCTGTTCTCAATCTAGCACTGCTCCCAGTGCTGGATAAAAGCCTAGGTAGTCGTTATTTGCATCTTCTGTCAAAATAACGTTGATTCTCGAGTTTCTTATGTACCGCGCCCACGCCGGCTTCGGTCTCACCCATTAGGGCATGATCGACATAGTCTCGCCGTCAAAAGAGAAAGCTCCGTGGCATCTATAACATCCTTTTCGTTACACATAGCGAGGTTTTAGTACAAGACGGCGGCAGAGCTTATTTTATGCGCCAGCATCTCCCTCTTTTGAACGAGATGCATTTTGACAGAAATTGCGACTCTGGACCTAAGCTTAATGTTCTAGTATCCGATCAAAGTTGCTCTACGCCAGATATGTTAGGTGCTGGAAATTAACAAATCCACCTCAGTTACATAAACCTAGACGGGTAATCTCTATCTAAAATCCCTAGTGACTACAATCATGCATTCATGCCTGATATTGTCCTCTAGTACAAATCAGGCTTCCACTGCCTAAATACGTAGTATAACATCAAGGATAGCATCGCCAGGCAAGAGATGATCCAACCGCCTCCCGCATTACCGCCATGGTCGCCGCTTTGTCCAAAAGTGCTCAGGCACATGAAGATTCGAATGAGGCTCTCCGCGAAGAGCTGGAGAACGATAGGCGCGACTTAGCGGACCTATGGAATAAGGCCCTTCTGAACTACCAAGGAAGCGTCGGCACCGATCTAAAAGCAGAATATGGCAATGTGAAGGAGATTGCTGATTTTGCCTCCAAAGAGATGGACAAGTTTCAAAAATTCCGCCACAGCAAGAATAAGGTCGACAAGCTGCGATCGCTCTTGAGAGACAACCTGGAATGTATCAAACGAGGAACGCAGCAGCTTGCCACTGCAGCCGCATTGGCCTTCCCACCGTCTGCAGCTATCGGTGCAGCGTTGACTTGTTTGATCACGGTGAGTACATATTCTCTGCTACATTGTTCTTCTCTTCCTGGTTACGGAGGCTTACGGATCGCGATGCGAGAACGAACATAGGCATGCCACGGCGTCTCGAGTGACTTTGACTTGGTCGTCGACTGCTTTGAAGACATGAATAGCTTTCTTGGTCGTATCCTCATCATTGAGAAAAGGATACCGAACTCAAAGCCTTACCACAACCGCCTGATGGATGTGTTTACAGCCTTTTTGTCTATGTGCGGCATCGCAAGAAAGTGTATCGAGTTCGGCAGATTTAGTAAGATACCCCCTTTCTTCTTTCCTATAACACGAAACAATGTTGATCATTACAGAGAGATGGGCTTCCAGACTGAAGGGAGAAGACAGCGATCTTACAGAGGCGCGGCAGAACATGGACAAGGCGCTAGACTCTTTGCAGAGGGCCACTCATCTCGCTATCTTGGGAAACACAGAGAGTCTGCAGAAGATGAATGAAGAGCTGCTGAAGAATCAAGACCATCACACAAAAATGCTTGAAGCGCAGAAGAAAAAGCTGGAAGCCTTCATGACCGAAGTTCGTGAGATGGTCAAGCTGGCTGTGGCAGGACAGTGGAAGGGGGACAACGGCGAGACTGGTCAAGACAGGGGGAATGAGGTGGGGGGGCAACTCGGAACCTCGAGGCCGTTGGCCCAAATCATCCGCTCCTATCTCGAAATTGTGGAAGCCAGAACTACAGAGTACCATATCCTCAAGGAGACTATGGTGCCTGGTACGTGTACATGGTTCTTTGCCGAGGAGGCATGGGCAGACTGGCTCTCCAGTCAGCAGAACGAGATGCAGTCCCGGTTTCTGTCTGTTGTTGGAGAGCCTGGGACTGGGAAGGGCCATCTCGCAGCCGCCATCTACGACCGTCTTTGCTCGAGTCTCCGGCAAGGCCCTGATGGCAAGGACGACAACTGCGTGGCTCACTTCTACTTCCGGGGCGATCGAGAGAGTCTCACTGACTTCAACAAGGCTGTCGCCTCGATCATCTACCAGGTGTCTGAGCAAAGCACTGGCGCTTGTGAGCTGATTCACAGGAAGCTCTGTTGTCAGAAGCTCGGGCACGAAGAGATCGATGTTACCGAGTGGAAAGAACTGTTGGACAAGCTCCTTGCGCCGGCGTTTGATAGCGGGTCGAAGCGACGTCTCTTTATTGTTTTTGACGGTTTCGACGAACTGAAAGGGGACGAAATGGAATCATTCATCGAGTTTCTTGCCATTGTTGCGGATAGGGGACTACGAATCCATGTCTGCTTCACGTCACAGCCCGTTGAAATAAAAATGAACGGTGAAACTTCTTGCTTACAAGTTGTCATGGCTAAGCAGAAGCAACTGTCGGACATCAAAGCTTTAGCTTGGAATCGAGTAAACGGACTCGACGGTCTGAAGAAGTTCAGCCGCTATGTCAAGCAGAGGATTGTGGAGAAGGTTGAGGAAGTCGCATCGAGTGAGTGTGAAATGGGACAACGTCCTTCTCCTTCTCTCTTTTCCCCTCTCTCCGCACATCTCTCCGTTTTCTAACTCACCTTGCTAGACATGCTGTATGCAGAACACATGCTCCACCGGTATAGCATACTGGCTCGTGAGGGAGCGGTGTTGCAGGACATGAAGAAACCAGCGCCGGCGGACATCGACACACTCTACGAGAGCATGGTAGATGAATGCTACCGCCGTACGACCACCGAGCATCTCGGCGCTGTCGCAGCGCTCCTACAGTGGATCTCCTTCTCATTTTCACCCCTGAATCTCGACGACATTACGTCCCTCCTACGGTTCGTCACAAAAGATAGCACCTTCGTCATAGAGGATATACCGCAGCCATTCTCCAAGTTTCTTCGCATTGGTCACCCGAGAGCGCCAGCTGAAGAAGGGAAAGACAAAGATCCGGCATCAGCAGGGGGACGAAGGGAAGGAGAAGGAAGGTCGTGGACGCTCCAGGACTTGCTGGAATTGGACACGCGCGGTGGGGACTATCTCGAAGAGCAATTCAACGACGGCACACTCCCAGTTAACTTCCAAGTCCGTCAGATGAGGTCGTTCTTCTGTAGATGGGACACCCGCAGCGAGAGCCGCGACAGGCAGGAAACGACCGGATGTTTAGAGCTCCGCAAGACGGGTGCGCAGGCATTGAGGGATATGTTCCTGGTTTCTGCTCAGTTGGTGCACCCCGACGCGAAGGAGACGTTGAAAAAGCTGGCGCCGGGCCTGAAGAAGTGCGTCATCTGTCATGTCCTTTTTTACTGGCTCATCATCGAGCCTGGAAACAGCACGCTCACCGAGAACAAGGCTGTGATGGAAGCCTTTACTGCTCTTTTTTCTTCGGAGAATGGCTATGCCGAGATGATTCTACAGCAGGAAGGAAGCATCCCTTACAAGCCTCTCTTGAGGAAACTGAGGGAGTGGAAGAGTATCGCTGCAGCAGATGGCCATCTCCTGGCCCAACTTGCGCCCAAAGAGCGGAACTGGTGGGATGGAGTGTTCAAAAACCCGCGAATGATTCTAGGCTATCTGGTGGTAGGCAACGTACGTGCCATGTACCGCTCCTCGGAACTCGAGTCGGCCAAGAAAGCCTACCTTGTTGCCCGCGAGGTACTTCACAGAGTATGGCATAACATCCCCTTCTCTTGGTTTGATGAATAACATTGCAGCAGAGCGGACTAGATGGAATGGTCGTTAGGCAGGCCTCTAAAAACTATGGCGACCAAATCGTCGTGCGCGGGCACGTATCAAAATGGCTGCCTCGGAACTATGTTCTGCTCGGGATCCCAGGCCTCTTCCCGGAACTCGAAATGGGTGCTGCTGTACACTGCGTAATGGCAGAGCTTCTATTCAGCTACAAGCACAGGGATTTTGCTTGCCAGGCCGCCCATATGGGGCTGGAACAGTCCGGCACGCCGGAGGAAAAGCTGAGAGCATCGGAGCTCCTGGCTCGCATGCAGCTCGAGATGGGTGACAGCACGGCAGCCCACAGAACCATCACTAGGTGTCTCGGAGAGCAGGCGGAAGGGGTGGGTGTTGCGCCCTCGCTCCGGCGGCGGGCGTTTGTCACCCTGGCACGCATTGAGCGTTCCATGGGCAACATCGCCGCCGCCGCAGCATCCTACGTTGAGGCCAAGGATAACGATCCGGAGGGAGTGACACCAGGCGATATCCTAGCAGAGGAGGTGGGCCTATTTGACAGCGTAGGCCAGTACCCAGACTTGATGGCCGCGATCCGGCGCTGGAAGCTGTCCGACCAAGTGACATACTTGACCGGGATCCTTGAAGACCAAGACAGCCTCGATCTCCTCCGCAAGGTCGCCTGGCATACGGGCGAGGCCTCGTTCCTGGTTGACACGTACGAAAAGGTGATCCATTGCCTGGACACTGTGGACGCCGGCGCACCCATGAGGTGCGAGCTGGCTGTGGTCCAGAGGATTGTGTGCAACGATCTAGAGAGCGCACGGGGGCTGCTGGACGAGGTTCTCGACAGTCGGCGTAGCAGCAGGGACTTGTACATGTTCACGGACCAACTTCCGGTGCTGACGGCATCTAATGCGATTATTCAACAGAGCAACACGCTGGAGGCACTTTTCCACCAGACGACAGACCCTGAGCACAAGGCAAGGCTCTTTCAGTCTGTCAAGGGCCTAACGCAGAAGCCGTTCATCCTGGACCTTCCCGAGTACAGGCTGAATATACTCTTACAGCGCCATCATCTGGCCACGGCACGCATGGCGAGGAAGATGGCTCCAGCGACCGAGTTTCAATCCCGGTTGAAGGAGGTCATTGACACATGCTTTCAGGGATTGTCCGACGACGCCTCGTGGAACGACTTCTTTAGTCTAGTAATGCTGGCCAGGGCGCTAGCTTTTCTTAGCCAGACCGTGTCTGGGGCAGCTATAGGGTCAAGGCTATTCTGGGCGGCTAGAGTGTTGGGATCAGCCATATTCTCGCAACTGGACCCAGCGGTTACATTTTGGGGTAGCCAACACAGTGACATGGGCAGCCAAAAGGAGGAGGAAGAGGCGGAGGGCGATAAGAACGAAGAAGACGACGACGAAGAGGACAATGACGATGATGACTTAGACGATGATGACGATGATGACGATGATGACGACTCAGACTCAGACTCAGACGATGATAATGGCGGAATCAGCACTGGCAATGACAGCAATGGCTCTACTCCCCCAGAGGACGAAGGGGATCTGAACGAGCAATACCAGAAACCTGAGAATGGAGGTATGCCATGCAGAGGCTTCGCCTGCAACCCAAGGGAACGTTATTGCTGGTGGGGTGGCCGGACAGCGTATATGTGCATCTCATGCGACAGCTTCTTGTGTATGGCCTGTCACGCGTCACGGCAGGCGGCCAACCAAGGAAAGGAATCGCAGAATATGACTTCCTGTGGCCAAAACCACACATATCTGCAGCTGCCGGTCGAAGGGTGGAAGGGGATCAAGGCCGGCAGGATGAAAGTGCAGGACGCCAAGGGGGACGTCAGGGACATGAGTTTTGGTGAGTATTTAAACGAGGTTCAAAAGATGTGTGCAGAGGCCTGGGAGGCATTTTGGCGGGAGCCTTAGGGGATTTTTCTGTTTGCCTGATGGGATAGAAATTGGGGAAGGATGTAACCGAACAAGTCTGGTCGGTTAGATTTGAATCCTAATCTCAAACCATTTTTAATGTCTTTAATGTGAAGCTCATTCCTTCAGAATGCCGTCAACTCGGGGACTATGCGATGTTCAGAGAGCAACAACTCCACGATGAACAACATCTAGAGCTCCGCCTAACTCCTTGCGTATTTCATGTCCTACACTGGTGAGGAGTTATTATGGGAATCAGTTTAGGAAAACCGCATCTGTTCTTGCCCCAGGGGATCGACCAACTCATAAACTCCCCTAACGGTTTTTCGCCGTGGAGCCAGAAAAATGTCCTATCTAAAGAAGTCATTGTTAAAGATCACAGAAACCGGCTATAACTAGGTAAATAGGATGCAAACTCTTGACTGGTTGGTTAACTTGCTGGATCCATAGAGGGCCCGGCATCCCCACCAGAAGTTGGAGGAGGCACTCTTTTCCAAGCTCATCTACCCAAGTACAACCTGAGCTAACTCAAAGCAACAGATGAAAACAGAACTCTTGTATTGCTATGCATAGATTGCTTTAATCTCCTGTTTAGATAGTGTGGTTACCTCGGTAGGCCAATTGGATCCGCTTCCGGAAACTTGTGTTCACTTGTACGGACCGATAGCGATCGAGCTCTTATCAATCCGGTCAAGTCAAGGCGGATAGTGACGTATTGCACCAACCGGGATTTTCCTGCATCGGTAGTGGCGGGTCGGTACTCAAAATGTAAGCGACTTCCGCGCAGCCGGTTCCATGGTTGACCTTTTTCTTCCATTAAGCAACAACAACACTCAGATTTCTCTCGTCTCTTGCGATGCTTTGGTGGGGAAAATCCCAAGACTCCAAGTCGGAGGAGAAGAAGGAGACGCCTCAAATCAAGGAATCAATTGCCGAAAAACTCCCCGCGACAGAGCAGCTCCCCAAGACGCTGCAGCGGTTTATTGACCATGCGGGCGAAGACATGAACGTGGTTACCGAGGGCTAGTATGTTGTTCGCATACGATGGATTGGACACTTGTTGACTGGATATAGTGCCTCTGATTCCACAGACTCAAACATTCGATATGCGGCTTATGCTGCGCGACTCCGGACCGTCCTCCTCTCTGCGCATCGATATGTCGCCTACACCTCTGACATTGGCGAGTCCTTCCGGCCGGTAGCTCACCCCAACCTCGTTCGCGGCGCCTATGGTGTATCTTGGATGTACCTTCTCGGCGACGTCTCGTATGAAGGCTACAAGGCCTACTGGCACAACCAGCGGGTTCGTGACCCGACTATACAGCTCACGGAACGGCAAGAAAAGATCACAGGCCTGCCTGCTATCGAGACGCGCGTCGTCAAGCCTGGCGAGGTGGCCCCTCTCGAAGACTACCGCACCGTCATGGTGCAGCGCGCAATTTTCCAGAGTCTCGCTAGCATGGGTCTGCCTGCTTTCACGATTCACAGCGTCGTGAGGTACTCTGGCCGGGCCATGAAGGACATGAAGAACAAGATGATCCGAACATGGGCCCCAATTGGCCTGGGCCTCGCTGTCGTCCCCTTCCTCCCTGCCATGTTTGACGAACCCGTCGAGAATGCAGTTGAGTGGGCATTCCACAAGGGATTCGAGATGTATGGCGGAAAAGGCGCAGTCGGCAATGCGCCTGCAACGGGCCGCGAGGAGCTATTGGCAAAGAAGCCAATCAAGGAAAAGGAATTGTAACACAAGTTGTTCCCTGGAAACTGAACTAGGCGTTAGGAGAGATAGAAGGCGCTCAACTCATGATTTATGTACGATATAGCATAACAGAATAGATGGATGATGCGAAAGTCGCTTCGAAATAGACCAAGCGTTATCTGCCTTGTCGAATTGTCCTGGTGTTGTAAAGTCAACATGGATGTAGCTCTGAGTGGGGTGCAAATCACCCCGCGATCTACCAAGACGGAGGGATGCATGGATCCAAGTCTTGGGCGTGGCTGTGCTTCTAATACATTAAGCAGGCCTCCGATTCTCCTCCTGACGAGAAAAGTCACGAGCAACTTTTCTTACTTACAAACACATATACGCATTACATCGAGTCAGCGCCTTACGTCTCCCTCCGAATACGATTCACCTGTGGCGATTCCTCACTCGTTCGTAATCCGCCAGCCTTGGCTAGACACGGACCCTTCCAGACGCTTCCTCGCCGCCTCCTTAACATCTGTCATCGTCCCAAACCAAACTTGCGACAACACCTCTGCCTAGACCTCACGCGATCGCCTCGACCTTTTTAAACGCGGTATACCTTCATCATGGCGTCATCATCAACACCAGAAGCTCCAGACACGAGCTACGTCGAGATGGACGACAAGAACGATGCCACTCTGATCGGCAAGCACTGCGAATACGATTACTGCAACCAGCTCGACTTTCTCCCCTTCTTCTGCCAGTCCTGCCGAAAGACCTTTTGCCTTGACCACCGATCCGAGACTTCGCACAAATGTACAGATGCTGGTGCCTGGGCGGAGCGCAAGCGGCTTAAGCAGCTGGCCCAGCCATCCATCGGTCAGGGAAGGGTTCTACGGGATAAGGTTTCTCAGAAGCCATGCGCGTCGCCAGAATGCAAGACGACGATTGGAACTTCTTTGACGCCAGGGGTGCACTGTCAGACCTGTAATCGAGACTACTGCCTGAAGCACCGACTTGGGGAGGACCACGACTGCAAGAACTTGATACCTATCGGAGCGCGCCCAGTACAGTTTGACGTTGCCCAAAAGACAAAGTCAGCGTTCGATAGGTTCCGCGCCTGGGGTACGGCCAAGAAAGAGCAAGCAAGCCGGGCACTCCCTAAGCCAAAGCCAACCTCTGCTTCAGCCCGGCTGGTCGCCGTCAACAAGCTCAAAAAGACAGCCAAGGGCGACGACAAGGTTCCCATGGAGAAGCGGGTATACATCTACGTGGAGGCCGAAGCGGAGACAGCAAAGGCCAAGTTCCCCAAGGGCGAATTCTTCTACAACAAGGACTGGGTGGTAGGCCGAGTCCTCGACGCTGCAGCCAGGAGTCTGCAGGTGCAGAACATCAACAACCAGAGCTCCGAAGAAAAAGACAAGCTGCGGGTGTTTCATGTGGAGGGTGGCAGAATTCTAGAGTTTAACGAAAAGGTCGGCACAGCACTACAGAGCGGGAACACGGTGGTTTTGCTAAGGGGCGTTGGGCCTGCCACACCGGATTTGATTGAAGCATAAGCTTGATTTTGAGGATTTTGTATTGTGATAGAGAAGCATGGCCTGGCGTTGTGGGCATGGAAGTTATGACCAGGATATCATGCAGCTGAACACAGCAGATGGATAGATTTGATTTGATTTGAGGGTGTAATTATTTGGGCTCTTGGATTCCATGACAGTCCGTAGATTCAGGTAGTAGCACGGGTACCTAGGTATCGGCGCCGTTGTGCTTTAGTAATGGGATTCCCCTAATCAAGTCACGTGGTTTCGTGCCATCTCGCGACACGATCTATGACGGATGTACTCAGTACCTGTCTTTCTTTGTCACTAAACGCCAAATAATGCAACCACTCACATCTCAAAGATAGGATGCCTCCTGTTGTACCGCGCAAGAGATTGCGCGAGTCATCGCCCTCGGGAGAGTCGAGACCATCAAAATCGGCAAGAAGCAAGGATGGCTCATCTCGGCGCAGAGCAACCCTATATGACGACCTAGATGCGACTTCGACACCTCTTTCGTCAAAGAATTCGAACTCGGTTCTGCACGGTTTTGCAGATAATGGTAGCGATGATGATGAAAGCTCTTTGACGTCACTTTCGGATGATGAATTCGAGGACGTAATTCCACCGAAGGATCCGGAAGACAAAGACGAGGAGGACTCCACAGATGAGGACATCGAGTTTGAGGATGTCGAGGCACCAGCTGCACCGGCGCCAGATGCTCCAGTTCCCTCTGGCGATTTGGAGTTGACTCTCACTAGAGATACTCGGATCTCACTGACGAATGCCTTTGACAAGAAGGGACCATCAAAACGAGAGAGAAAGGTCCGGCATGCTACACATTGCGTTCATGTCTTATTACTGCTATGGGCACAACGCCGTCCGAAACTCTTGGCTCTGCGACCCGAAGTGCAGGCTACTATGATTTCTCATCTCCCACCAAAATTATGGGATGAGGTGGACCGATGGAGGCGCAACAGCGGTCTTGAAAAGCCACCTCCTAAAAAGACGACAAAGGAAAAACCGAAGACAAAAGAAAAGGGCAAAAAAGCTCAAGAAAGACAATCACGACATTGGGGCGCTGAGGCACAGAAGCTTGAAGAAGGGGCTGTCGACATGAGCCACGGAGATCCTCTCTTCCGACTTATGCGGGTACTGACATCCTGGTGGAGGCAGAGATTCCGCGTATCAGCACCAGGCCTAAGAAAATGGGGATACATGTCTCTTGAGCGACTGGACCGGCTTACCAAGGCTCACAAGGCCGAGCCTCATGATCCCGAGCAATTTGGAGAGAAGATAGAGGATCTGGAGGGTTTCCGGGAATGTGCTCGAGTTTGTACGGGAAGTCGAGACGTTGGAGCTCAGCTATTCACTGCCCTCCTCAGGGGATTGGGATTGGAGGCACGAATGGTTGCGAACCTCCCTACTCTTGGGTTTGGCTGGAACAAGCTTGAAGATGCCGAGCCTGAAAAGGACGGCAAATTGGGTCAGAAGGAATCGACATCAAGCAAGAAGAAGGGAGCAAAGTCTGAGAGCGAGACGAAGCCAACTACGAAAGCGACAACCAAGCAAGCAAAGAAACCGGCCAGAAAGTCAAAGTCCAAAACAGAAATCGTGAGTGATTCCGATGAGCTGGAGCTCGAGTACAAGGACACCGACGACGAGTCAGTGGTTGAGCTGGAAACCACACCTCGAAAAATACCTGTTCCTACAAAACAGTATGACCGAGACATGGACTATCCTCACTATTGGACAGAAGTCCTTTCCCCTGTTACTAACACATACTTGCCTGTTGATGCTATAGCCAGAAACATTGTCGCAACCAGTCGAGGTCTCATCGAATCGTTGGAGCCCCGTGGAGCCAAAGCCGACAAGGCTCGCCAGATCATGGCATACATCATTGGATACTCCCAAGACGGAACAGCCAAGGACGTGACCGTCAGATACCTCAAGCGGAACGTACTTCCAGGGCGCACCAAGGGAGTGAGAATGGCGCCAGAGAAGGTTCCGATTTACAACCGACACGGAAAGGTGAAGCGATACGAAAAGTTTGACTGGTTCAAGACTGCAATATCTGGATACCGCCGCGGTACCAAGAGGCACCCAATCACAGAAGTCGACGAGATGGAAGACGCCACAGACCTGAAGATCGCTAAGCCAGAGAAGAAAGAAGTCAAGGAGGGCAAGGAGACACTGCAATACTACAAGCAGTCCAAGGAATTTGTCCTGGCACGACACCTTAAACGCGAGGAGGCTCTCAAAGCTGGGGCAAAGCCAGTCAAGATCTTCAAGAGCAAGGGCAAGGGCGGCAAGGTCGAAGAGGAAGATGTTTTTTCTTCGCAGCGACGTCCTGAATGTGAAGAGCGCCGAGACATGGCACAAGCAGGGCAGGGCGCCAATTGCTGGGGAACAGCCTCTCAAGAGAGTACCATACCGCGCAGCAAACCAATCGTCGCCGCGAAATCATGGAGGCGGAGGCTGCCACAGGAGAGAAGGTTCTACAAGGACTCTACAGCCGCGAACAAACTGACTGGATCATTCCGCCGCCAATCAAGGACGGCATTATTCCCAAGAACGAATATGGGTATGCAATCTTTTTCTTACTTTTCTTTTCAGGGGTACTAACAGGGGACTAGGAACATCGATTTGTTTGCTGAGCATATGTGTCCACAGGGTGCAGCACATGTACCGTACCGCGGCGCAATGCGTGTTTGCAAAAGACTGCAGATCGACTATGCTGAAGCAGTTGTAGACTTTGAGTTTGGCAATCGTATGGCTGTCCCCGTCATCCAGGGCGTCGTCATTGCCGAAGAGCATCTCGAAACGGTTATGGTAGAGCTCGAGAAAGACGAAGCGGAACGCGTACGAAAGGAAGATGAGAAGCGGAGAAAGGCAGCACTGTCCCAATGGCGTAGATTTCTCATGGGGATGCGTATCGCGGAGAGGATTCGACAAGAGTACGGAGAGATTGACGACCGGGTCTCGGTGTTTGGGCATGCTAGGGATGCAACAAGCACGAGGAAGCAACCGCACGTTCATGATGAAGAAATGGCTGGTGGTTTCCTGCCAGAAGGTTATGAAGAGGAAGAGGAAGAGGTTGAGGAGCCAGCGCATCATACCTCTGCTTTCTTCCCTGCTGTGGATGAAGATGATGAGGAGGATGGTGGGTTGGTGATGGAGGTCGATGGGCCGGTGCAAGTCGATGCTGAGCCAGAACCTGTTGTTCCAGAGCCTGCCGAGAAGGAGTCTCCTGAGCCTCAGGAGACTGGAGCTACAAAACCTCAGCCAGAGGCTGAGGTAGAATCCGAGGCAGAATCGGAACCGCCACAGCCAGCCCGGAGGTTTCGAGGGCGGCCAAGAAAACAAGCAGAGAAGAAACAGGTCTCTTCTGGACCGGCTACTCGACGGTCGACACGGAGTGGGCGTAATGTGGTTTCGTATAATGAAGAGGGCGAGGGCGAGGGCGAGGGCGATGACGACGAAGTCGCAGATTCATATGCTGAATCTGAGGACGATGAATAGAACTGCTTTGGGGTATTAGAAAGGTGTTTTGGGTCATGTTCAGGGTGGGCTGCCGCACACTACTCAACCACGCCTCCTTTGGGTGATTTTTCTTGCTGTTGCCATCGGAGGTATTTTTACTAGACTACCTGATGTTAGAGTCAACAATTATGGGCGTGTTACTCGTCACACTTCTTACGAGGATACCAGAAGCTGGAGTTTAGAGGCGCCTCCTTATTCCATCCACAATCTACCCCATGAATCTCATGCAAATTCTCGAGTTGTCTGTATCTGCTGGATGGATCATTGGTCGATCTAAGATTGATAGAAATGCAACTGAGGCCCCGTTTGGCCCGAAAACAGTGCGCCAGGGGGCGCGGGTGGGTGGACTTTGACCTTGGGGCATTTCCAGCAGCATCGCTAGACCATCACTTCCCTGCTTCCCATCCCCATGAGGCTGATATTCTGTACTGACTGTGCGTCATTCTGATTTTTTCTGTCGGAGGAAATTTCTTTATTTTGGTTCTTTTTCCCACTGTCGGTTCGGCCCCTGACCCGAGCCCTCCATACTGTACCCCCACGATCGGCCAAGAAGCAACCTTCTCTCGACCTCCAAAACCAGCCGATTTGAAGAGTGTGTGTTGTTCTAAGAGTGCAACGTGGAGCGAGGCTGGATGGAAGGAAATAGGGGTCGAATCTGCATCGGCCGACATCTTGGGGGGAGATGGGAAGATGAACTGTATCTTGCTACGCTTCAACACCAAGAACAAATAAACATCACCGTCGCCACCACCACGGCCGTGATTATCTCTAAAAGATATGGCTCCTCTTGTGTGGTGGTCTTCCTTCGTTTCTGCCCCGACAGCCTGCCATCCATTTTACACCCCTTTCCCCTGGGTATCACCGAGTTACTATGCGCACTCGGGTGCATCTGAGTTTAAGAGGCATGTTCAAAAGTAATTTACAACACTGAGGATCAAAATTTGCTCTTGAAGATGTATAAAAAGCCCCTGTGGGAATCAAGTGCAACAAAGTCCCCCGCCGTCATGTAAGAAATGCCCATGATCGATCCAGGGGCGTTATTATACACCTCACTCGGGTCTACCACGATGTAAGGATCACTCACATTGTTCTCGACTGACCCAAAATGGCCCTCCTCAGGCAATCCTCACCCTAAAATTTCTCCATATTTGCTTTCAGGGCACTCCCACTTAGAATACGCCGTTCCCTCTGCCGGCCGTTGACACTGCCAGCTAACCATCCACGGGGCAACCAACACTGCTCATCTTGTCGAACACTGTTAGGTCTTCGGCCCTCAGCTTCAAATTTCTATCCCCTTCTAAACCCACCGAACCCTACCGCCTACCACTCTTCTGCCACCTCCCACTGCACTGGAAGAAAAGTCCCTCCAAACCATCCATGTTTCTACCTAACCATCCGTCGCTGGGCGAGTCTCCGCTCGATATCGCACACCAACACTGCTTGTTGATCTTTCATCGCCACCAAAACTTCCTTTCCCGCGAACTTCCCACCCCCAAACCTTTCTCCCCTTCATCTACGAGCACGCTTGATCAACGCTCTGGCCCTCGAAACAATCGGTAAGCAATCGTCGCTCTTCTCGTGTTATGCCTCTAGGTATCTAGCACCTCTTCGAGAAAACTAACCAGAGATCAGCAACGATGGAACCTGAGCCGGTCGCTGAAGTGAAGCAGGCTTGCATTGAGCAGGTCTTGAGCCGTTTCCCTAACATCTGTTGGGGATTTGTCGCTGGGATCATTGGCCATCTGGGCCACGATGCCGAGAAGATCATCAACCACGTGCTCGAGCGACAGAACTTGGGGTATCCCTACCCTAGGGAGCAAACAGAGATCAGCCTCATACTCAAGGCTGGACCGACAGACGCCGGGATGGAAGGGTGGAAAGAAAAGCAACGGAGATGCACCGACTCCAGTCGGCCAGCTGAAACCCCTGGCACGCCCGGTTTCGACCTGACGCAAGTACTTCCTATCCTCTGCTTGATCTAGGAGCTAACTTCCGACCTAGGGTCAAGATGCTGGCAGGAGATTGGCCATACGTCCCAGTGAAGCAACTTCTGGATATTATGTCGCAGAACAAGAATCTCCTCTACCCAAGCTACATTGCAACCTTGGAGGTTGCCGCCAAGACTGTGTTTCATGGCGCACCACTGCCATGGACGTCGAAGAGATACCCCTCCCCCCTTGATAAACGGTACGAGGATGACAACATTTTTGTCACTCTGGGCTTGACCCAAGATCGTACTGAGGGCCACCTAATCACAGAACTGGCCCTGTGCAGGCTCTTGAGAAACCAGCAGAGTCTGAGGCTATCTTTTCTCAGCATGCGGCGCCGAGACGCCCTTGGCCTTCAACAAGCCATGGCAAGCGGCCAAGCTTCCGAGTGCGAGGGATGCTTCACCGAGTGCCCCATGATCCAACTCATCCATTGCGATGGAGATCACCCCCATGTAAGTCACACTCCCTTTCGTCTCCATCACCCGTGTATGACGAGTTATGTCCAGTTGTTTTGTGCCAAGTGCTGCGTAGCCAATGCTGAAAGCCAGATCGCTCAGTCCAAGTACGAACTCCGTTGCATTTCCACTGAGGATTGTAATGCCCGCTTCTCTATCGGAGAGAGCGCGAAGTTCTTGAGCGCGGAGCAAGTCAAGGCACTCGACCGTGTCAGAAAGGAGGCCGCCATCGGAAAGGATGACCAGGCCGTTCAGCATCAGGACTACCAGCAACAGTAGCCTGACCGGAGCAACCTCTCGCAGGGGCTTCTAGGACAAGTTGACAAGAACAGTCAAGGCTATGAGCAACAAGCTCTCCCTTCTCAACTTCAACATGGGACAGGATCCCCAGCAAGAAGTCAACCCTGAATTCCTGTTGCCGTTGATGAATCTCGGTTTATCTTAGACATGAAGGGGTTTTTTCTTCTTCTTCTTTCTTTTTCCTTTCTTTTTTCGTCTTGTTTTCTCACATCGCTCGTTTACGCTCTCTCAAGCTCAAGGTGCATAGAGGCAGCGTGGCACATTCAGTCATCGGAAGGAATTCGCACGCCAGGGAAACGGCGCTACAGGTGCAGTAGCAAGTTCACTTCTTTCAGACGCCTTCATTTGTCCCCATCACAGAAAATGGACAAAAGGTGTGGATAGGTTGATTTCGGGAAAAGGGCGGCGGCGATGCGCATGTAAGAGTTTTGCTAGTTAATCACTTTTTGACCCCAACGCCATGCTATCTCCAATTTCTCGTGAATGCCATAGTACAGGTCCCAAGTTGGTCATCTGCTACCTGTTTCTCCCAAATCGTTCATGCCACTTTCCCTTGGCCCCCCCTAGGCTCTTGGTAGCTCCGCCTGAAGTTCCAGTGGTTTTATCCGGAACTACTTCCAGCTCCACAGTTTCTCGTATGGTGGAAACTATAGAGATGCCTTGCTCTGGGTTCTCCGGAGTTGAAGGTGTGGGGGAAAGGAGCATGAAGGCATTGGAGGTGTTCTTTTGGCGCAGGGCATATGTCTTGGAGGGGGTTTTGAGAAGAGCAGAAGTGTCGGATGATTTCAGTGTCAGGCTTGAAAGAATTAGCATGGATTTTGGGGGCGGCAGTTGAAGTGAGAAGTTTGTATGTCTACTTACACGGGAGCAGAATCGGATTCAAGTAGGGACTGGAGCTCTGGGGGTAGCTCGATGAGACGATAGTTTGTCTCTGAGGGCGTATGTTGAACGGTGATCCCGCGAGATTGGCTAGACATGGCGACGTATTTTCTGGCCAGCCCTGTGTACACGGGGAGTTTGATGTGAACTGGAGTTCTAGAGCTGAGTGTTGTACTTGAGATGGTGGATTTTGGAGTTCAAGTGACGTCGGCAGACGCGACGTGGGGTTCGCTCCACGTGAAAGCGCGAAGCTCGCCAAGAGTGAGGGGCTATTATTAGCAACGTGGTGGGTAAGGGGAGATCATATAGTGTGAGGGTACAGAGTGAAATGGATGGGATAATAACGGGAAGAAACAAAGCGTTGTGATTAATGAATATGTTTCATGACACATTTTTCACCATGTCTCAGCATTGGCATGATTCTCTTCCATTGTTCTTGTCGATATGGCCTTAATGGTAAATCAGAGAGCCATCTAGATGCGTCTCGGTCAGTACCGATGTTTGTGTATATGTACTCTCCGCCATCCTTCTTGCAAGCCATATGTGCCAGTTTCTATGATCATCTTTCATGAGACTGATATAAAACTCGACAGAATAGTATTAACCCTTGGTATCTGTAGCAGTCTGTCTGCAATGTCTTCAGAGCTACCAACGGTCCAAGTACAAGATGGGCAGACAAGACAACCCTCGCTCATTTTTAAAAATCATGCATAATTACAAAATCAAGTTTCAGCCATTGACGAGAACAAAGTGGCTGAACGCGTGATGTCCAATGCATGAATAAACTGAACGCGTCGAGATAAGATGGATGCAGGGCGGGCATGGATGGAATTTTAGTGCCGGGGCTGGGAGCGGGCGGGGAGCGCCCCAACCTAAGATTCAGCCCTCGTCAGGCGCTGAAAGGGAAGGGAGTTCCCGCTGACGACCGACGCCGCCCGCGTGGGCAGGGACCAGACCCCATCAAAATTTCTGACCGCCCACTGGAGTCAGGGCAGGGCCGGCCATTGTTTGTTGCTTGCTTTCAGTGGAGGTGGGGATGTAAGATTCCCTTCCTTGTCGTCTGGGCCAACGGAGGGAGGTTGCTTCAAGTCTCGAAATTGTATCAGAATGAGTGCAGGTTAAAACTATTTGTCTCGGCCGAAAACAAGTGATAGTAGAGTCTCTATTTACAATTAATTCTCCATCACGTGTATTTGTTGATGGTTGGGTTAGAGAGTGCAACATTAATCTGTGTGACGCATCAATGTTTACTCTGGATGCGACACAAGACAAGGCCCCGGTCCACTCTCCTCTGCCCGCTTTCCGCTCCCCTCAGCATTTACTTTACTCATCTGTTGATCCCCGGCCTCGCTCTTCCTCCCCACGAACGAACCACTCAAAACCCAACCCCATGCTCGAGTCTGATTCCGACGAGCGTGCGTGTGCGTGACGAGGAGGTGAGGTCTCGTTTTCGTTTGCGCTCTCTTTCCTTTTTTCTTCACTCTCTCCTTCGGCTGCTCTTGTTCCGACCCGAATTCAATCCCTCCTGCGGCCCGACCTCGAGACCGCCCGTCAACGTCAACACACACGCACCCTTTGAGCGAGGGTCGCCTAACTCCCGACCCATTGTGACGACAACACTTCGCCGTCGCCATGGTTCGCGTTACCGACGATCTGGCCCTCTCGCCCGATCATGTCACTCTTTATCAAGCCGTCGACCCCTTGCTAGGCCATCTCCCTGTCCTCATCTTCCACGGCCCCTCGACCACCGCCAACTACACCCTCAACAGCTCCCGTGTCCAGGTCCATGTCTTCACACCGGCCGGCTTCCACTGTTTTCCTCGCATAACTATCTCGCCCAACTCGGCATTCTATAGCGTCGTCCACTTCTTGCCCCGCGAGTTTCAGGGCGACGAGGTCTACCGTGCCCTCGCCTTTGGCCTGTTCAAGTACTTTACCGAGTTGCCGGAATGCGTCAAGGCATATCTAAAGAACCTCTACCCCACGAGAGGTCGACGTCCGGGCAGCGCACCCGCTCTGTTCAGCGAGCAACATGCCGCCGATATTGTAAAGGATATGGTAGCGAGCGACCACACAGCCGACATCATTGAGACCCTACAGGATGCACTACAGACCCAACACATCAGCAACCTCGACCTCGACCTCGTACTCCCGCCCGGAGCTATCGTGCCACTCCAGCCCGACGATCTCGAAGACGTTCCCGATGATGAAGACGACATTCTCGACCCAACTCTGCGGCAATACGGTGGATATACCCCTCTGGTGAAGTTGTTTGGAGACCCTGTCTTTCTGCCGACTAGTCGTTTGCGGAGAGCACCTTCCAAGCCATCTGCACTGAACCGCAGCAAATCCTTCTCCAAGGACCAAAAGGTGGAATTGCGCATGAAGTTGGCCGAGTTGGTACACACAGAGGAGCGCTATGTTGCCAAGGTGAGGGAGTTGGTCAGACATGTCGCTGCTGACTTCCGAGAGAGCGCCGCGGCACGGCCTCCGGGTAGTCTCAGCCCCTCGGAGGAAGAACTGGAGAGACTGTTTCCAAAATCGGCGGATGGAATTCTGCAGGTCAACTCGGCTTTCATGGAGGAGATGCGGCGAATCATGGACGAAACAGAAGAGGAGGCTACACGGGATATGGAGACACCTGGCACAAGCTTCATGGGTTCGAGGCTTGGCCGCACAAAGGATCCCAGCGGTGCCCTGGCGATTGCGAGGTTGTTTCTGGAATGGTTTCCCAGGTTCACCGATTGTTACCAGGATTACATCAAGGCCAGCCAGCACTTTCCCTCGTTGCTCAACTCTTTTCTCGACCAGCAGTCGAGCTTCAAGCAACGGGTTGCTCAGGCTGGTGAACAGACGATTCGCTCTATCCTGATCGAGCCCGTACAACGACTGCCCCGATACAGCTTGCTGATAGACCAGATTGTTGGATGTATTCCAATAACGCATCCTGCTCTACAGCCCATGCTAAAGGCACGAGACATCATCACAAATATCTGCTCCATGGACGAACCCCTACCGGACAAGCCGCATGTTGCTAGTCGACTTCGAAATATGGTTGAAGCCTGGCCAGCGGATCTTGAGCCTCAGGGGCGCCTCATTGTGGCAGCTGATTTTGTCGAGTTGGCACCTCCCTTCCAGCCCATGATGAACCAGTCAGACAAGTCTGGGGTCTTCCTCCTCTTTTCAGATTGTGTCGTCATTCTCAAGAAGATGAGTGGTACCATGACTGGCCGCGACCTTTTGCGCGAGATCGAAAAGCCATCGGCAGCTGGCTTGCTCATTTCCATGACCAATGCAGCAGGCGGTCCAGCAACCTATGAATTCGTCTTCACGGGCTGGCACGAACTGTCAGAGGTCAAATTCACCGAGGCAGCAGATGGGACGCTTTTCTGGATGACTTCAACATCAGAGATGAGGGGAGTTCACCCCGGCGAGCATAAGATCAGCAGTGAGGTCACGTCACGATGCTTCCTCCTGCAGGAGCTGTACGAGACCAGAGCCGCCAAATGGGGTGAGGATGTGGTCAAAGCCCGAGTCGAAGCACGCTTCTCGGAGAAGGAGCGTGAAGATCCTACATGGACACTTCGGTCTGCTCGTATGCCAGATAGCAATCTGGGCCTACACGCAGCCATCTTCCAAGAGGGTGCCGATCAACTGATCGAGGGCCGCAAGGAGCCTGCCCCGATCCGAGTGGTTGTTGACCATGATAGGGGAACTAAAGGAGCACCTGTGGGCCATTATGGCGTCGAGATTGTAGTCAACGTTTCGACCAACGACATGAAGCGAGTCTCGATGCTCACTGTTGGATTGAACGGGAGGCAGTTCCAGGATGATGTATTCCTGGAGGATTTCCTGCCCACTATGTCACGACGAAGTGAGTATTTCCACTGACGTGAATCAAACAGAACGTGCACTAATCTATCTCAGTCATCCAACTAATGAGCACACAGCACAGTGTCTCCAACATGCAACTAACCGCGCCTCTCGTTTCGTACTACTCCAAAACATTACATGGGCTTTCTCTTTGGACCAGGGCTGAGAAGACGAGATCATTCCTGGGCACATCTCCAGTCAAGCTCCTCTCTAGCTTCTGGTCCGGCAGCTCTGCTCATGTCTCTGATACGGCGAGCATCGGATCTAAGCACAAGCAGGTGCCATCTATCCACCGCAACAACAGCCAAGCATCTGTGGTGAGCTCCATAAAGGGGGGCAAGGACAGTGTGTCTCAAGAGGAAAACCGTCCCGAGAACCCATTGGTGCGGTTGGAGCAAACATTCACGGGATATGTCGCTGCTTTCCAGTCCCGCAAGGGCCTTATTGTTGGCCGCACATTGCTGAATCGCTCCATGGTTGATGAACTCTCGGTCAATGATTTCTACAACAAACTCATCGAGAGTCCCTTTGATTTCGACTCGGTGTCAGATCTGAGCACAGAAGTCATATTTGTGGCTTTTGAGAAGTTCTTGCGCATCGCTTGGTCTGAGCAAATGGGCCCAGTCATGTCGATGCAGTCTCTCGACACCCTTCAGGCCCGTGTGAACAAGAGAGTGCCTGGAGATTTTGCCGACTTTGTCAACTTTTTGTTTGGAGACATGGCACCACAAAACCGCCGCGCTTTCACTGCCCTTATCAAGCTGTTGGCCGATCTGCTGGACGGGTGCGGCAATGACGGCGATAGGGGTGCCCTGACACTTGCGTTTGCTGAGTTGCTTGTGTATGATGGGACGGCACCAAACTACATCAACCTACTGGATCGCCTTGTGGAAGACTGTGATCGCATCTTTGAGGAGCCTGGCTTGAACCACAGCTTCAATCTTGATACCACGGCATATGAGTCGATCAATTCTGCAATTCGTGGAAAGGCATACACACCCTCTTTGGTCTCCAACACATCATCACTACGACGCAAGTTTGGATTCGACACTCTGTTACGACAGAATAGCAAGGATGACCGGTCTTCAGTCTGGCGGACGCTCAGCAAACACCGGAACCCCGCCACTGGTGAACCGGCCAGCCTATCCAAAGCATCACTAGGCCGTTCAAGGTCCATCGATGACAATACACTACCCAAGAAGCTGCAGCGGAGACCAGGCTCCAAGGATAACCGTCCGCCCATAGCAGGGGCGTTTGACGAAGTCCAGAGACCCGGCAGCTCACACAGAACGTTGGAGACGATTGGCGAACCCGAAACTGAGCGACCGCCACCGAGATCACCAAGAAAGAAGCGTCGCAGCTCACTATCGGATCTCAAGAGTCTCATGGCAGCGGCAACACTCGACGACGATGAGCCTCAGCCACTACAAGATGCAAAGGAGACGTCGGAGAAGGTCAACGCGAGCCCCAAGGCGACGACTCCGTCTAGAATACCAATGAGTCCACGTGTGACCCAGACGATGCGGCCTTCAAGGCAAAAGGAGAACCTTGAAGATCCCTTCCCACAGAGTCCACCACCAGAACCCCTGGAAGAGCCAAACAAGTCAAGATCGCCAACGAAGGGTCATAGGCATTCCAGGACACTATCATCAACCAACATCCCGACATTGCGCCCATATCGATCAGCACCTCCAGGATCTGAGTCGCCACCTCGCCGTCAGAGCTTCAGCCCATCAAGACCAGGAACACAGAGACTTCGTCTACAATCTCCGCAGAAGCTCCGAGAACGTCTCAACACTGAGAAGCAAGCGGTCGATGAGGTGGATGCCTCTCTCAAGTCTGAGCTATCCAAGATTGGAGAAGAGATGGCCCGCGTTAATAGCACAAGGCCGCCAGGCTCCCACTCTGTTGATATGCGACGATTGGGTGCTGCTGTGAGACAGCTTGAAGACCGTATCCCCACGGCGGTTCAGGAACTACAGGAGAAGCACGATGCGATCCAGCACGACATGGAAACCACGGTCAAGGCAGCCGAGGCCAAGGTGCGGGCCATCGATCAACTATACAAGGAAGCAGTAGCGGAGAACGAATTACTATATGAAAAGTTCAACGGAGAGCTTGGCAAGATTGTCAAGGCGCTCAAAGGCAAGGGCAAAGAGGAAAAGGAAGACCTGATGGCACGGTTGCGAGACCAGAGCGAGGAGACGGCACGTATGAAGAAGGAGAACGCGCGACTGAAGCGCGAGATGGTGAGCCTGCGCGCAGCGTTAAAGGGGACGACGGAGTAGGCGATGCTGTCCTCTGGGGGGCTAACTTGGAGGCTGTTTGGGCGTTTGAAAAGGATCTTTGCGATTACGAGGCGGGGAGTTTGTCACGTCTTGCCGGAAGGGCTGTATATTATGTGGAGGGCTCTAGGACTGGCGGAGTAACGAGCATGGCCGAATGGTAATGGCTGGGCCGGGTTCGGTCTGGGATCTGAACCCGGAAATGGTTTGATGTCATGTTATGCGAGAGGACTAGAGAATACGAAGTGTCATGATGACGATATATTTGGGTATCTTGTGAGGTTTTGAGGTTTCATGAAGATGGCTCGCTCTGTTCTATCCAGCATTCAAAGAATAGGGGCCCAGCTTGTACTGAACGTATTGGCGTTGTGTTTTGGCCGCCGAGCGAAGAGCCCTGATTAAGTGACGTCTCAGTTGGTGGTTGAAGATTGGGCTGAGAGGGGATCCAATCTTGTGGGTGCTACAAAACAAGATTAATCGTCAACATACTTGAAAAGTAGGATACACTTACACCTATAGGGGCAGCTGCCTCATCACGCAACTCAACAGCAAGAGTAAACGTGCTCCCCGCCGGAAGAGGGGGCATCATCTCAGCCGCATGGGCAACACGACGAAGCGCCCCCCTCAAAGCCTCGTTCACATCCGTCCAATTCACACTCTCATCATCATCCTCCATCTCGACTCCAGCAGCAAGAAATGCCTGCTCCTCTTGCTCCTCTTCCATCCCTGCGTCGCCCCACGCGGGAAAGGCCTCTACATCAAAGACCCAGCGCTCCAGCACGTCAAATGATTTTGCGGCGTGCATTGTAACTGCTATACGCCGGACGGTGCCTTTTCTTAGCTTGGCTGATACTGCGGCTACAGAGTCGTTTATCCATGTGCAGAGACCTGGGTGACGGGATTGGTGGACGGGGAGGTTGAGGGCACGGGCGGTGAGAAAGGTTGCTGGTGGGTAGAGGGCCCGGTGGTACAAGAGCGTGTGGAGGGTTAGAGTGAGAAAGGTTGTGAAGGAGGAGAGGAGGTTGGCCGCCTGGGAAGAGGGGATCGACGGGCCGGGGTTTGTCGTCGACATTTTGGTTGGTGATGGTGATGGTTGGTGGTTTAGGGAGACGTGATGGTACGCGTTGAGTGTAACGCGATGTCACGTGATGAACGTCATGATCTCAAAGTGTAGATGCCCAGCATGAAGCCATGCAGAAACTCGCCAACAAGCGGCCCGACTCTCGGCATGAGCATTAATTATCCTTGTTATCAATTGGATCCCAACATCAAGACTCATAGCTGCCTTGAAAGCCCAATCCAGGCCACAATTGCCCAACACCCCATCAAAAACCTCATCGTCACTGGCCCCCGCGACACAGCCCAAAGGGAAGGATCCACATATAGGGCTGAGGCAGCGAACCTCATGACGCAGCCCATCCCAAGCTCTCCCCCTCATCCAAAACCTCTCCCAACCAAACATTATAAAACCACCTGCCGAAGCTCCACCAACTACCGCTCAAGCCACTTCCAACAGCGATCTTACTGAACCAACCAAGCACACACATACACAGACGTCCAACCATGTCTGAACCACTAAGCGTCGGGTCCATCCTGGCCGGCATGGCGGAGGCCTTGCCTACACACCCTACCGGAGATGATTCCTCTGATCTTGCATCGTCCTACGAGGCTATTGCACTTCTTATCCACGCATATCTCGCCGCTCTCGGTTTCAAGCTCCACGGCTTTGACGAAGACAAGAAACTACGTAAGCTCTCCTTCTTCCAACCCATCAAACCAGTTACTAACACAAAGGTCCAGCTGAATGCGAGTCCCTCGCCCCCCGACTCCCACAACAATGGAACTCGGGCTTTGGATCCCTGAGCTTCGTGTACACTCACAAGCAGTCTTCCATGAAGTTTGTCGTCCGCGTCGATCGCATGGGCGGCAAGGTCGAGATTCGAGGCTTGGCTGTTGGGGACGAGAACATTCATCGCTTTGAGCGCAGCGTTAGAGACGTTGTGCAGTCTAGTGGGCTCCCCGTGCGCATCACTGTAAATGATGGTGAGGAGGATCGGAGTGATCTTGCGGAGAAGCTCCGCGGGGTGTTTGTCTCTGAGCAGGCCATCGTCGGTACGTTCCCATCATCCACATCACAAAGCCCTAGTTAACGCTCTCCAGATATCCTCCATGACCTCAAAGTCAACATCGTCCAAAAGCTCATCCCAAAGCTCCAGAGCGAAGGTTACGTCGAGACAGCCGAGGCGGAAGCCAACGCCCGCTCCGAGAGACGCGCCCAGGAGGCCCGGGACCCCAACCGGCCGTTCCGAGGCGATCCCGCGCCGAACATGGACGTGCGTCCTCCGCCGACCAACCCGCTTCCGGAGATGGCCCGCATGGAGCCCCGCCCTGTCGCCGACTTCCCGCCCCCGGGCTTTGAGGACGAGTACGAAGTTAACCGACCCCGGCGCAACCCGCTCGCCGTGCCTGAACGCTCGCCGTACAACATCGGACACGATGATCTGAACCCGCCTGGCCTAGGCCCTCATGACCCCCTTCGCGGGTCTTTTATCGGTGGAGGACTACCCCGTCCAGGCGGCGGTTCAGGAATGCATCCAACCTTTGATGATCCTCTCTTTGGTGGCTATGGAGGCGACGGCTCTGGCGGCTACGATCCTCAAGCACCACCCGGTGCGCGATGGGATCCCACTGGTCCCGGCGGCAACCCAAGATTCCCTGGCCCTGGAGGCAGCAGAGGAAATAATCCATACGGCGGTGGCTTCGGTGGAGGATTTGGTGGAGGAGATATTATCTGATCAGTCTCATGCCAAGAAAAGCCTGTACGATTAGAATAGTTAGTCGACACCGATTGCGTTAACGAGATCACGAACAGAATGACAATCAATCAATCATGACTTCATTTCATTGCTTTTTCTGCCTCGTGTATAGGCGTTTCCTTCGTCACAAGTATGTCTCTGGGCCTCGACAGGTGCCCCCAACTCGCTCGATCAATAGGCCGCCCACAGGTTCTTCTAAGTCTATCTACAATTTGCGTCCATTCATAAACCAGGCCAAACACATGATTATGCATCAGTCCTGTCTGTACGCATCTATCTACTATTCGTTATCGTAACGAAGATGGCGTATTGTTCTCATACCATAAGTCTTTTCATGTCCATTTTGGTTGGTCATCCCAGACACCTCAGGGATCCAGGTTCTTCAGCAGCGCCCGCATTCGAGAGATGTCCCGAGGCTTCCAGGCCGGCTTCGGCAGCTTTCTTGGTGCCTCATGTGCAGTTACCTCCTAATGCCCTGCCGCCACCTCGTTCAGCTTCGTCTTCTCATCCTCCGAGAGCATGTTGTACCAATCCTGGAAGTTGGCAGTGTTCTCCCGGCCACAGCGGAGGAAGAATTCGGCCAGGTAAGCCTGGGTCTCGTCATCTCGCTGTCGCTGGCCAACCTCGCTGAACGACATGAGTTCGGCCTTGGTGGTGCCGAGGCTCAAGTCGAGTGTGCCATCCTCATCCTCCCAGCCCTCATCGTCGCTCAGCTCATCATCATATCTGGCAGCAGCCATAGCCGCCGCTGCCGCATTTGACGCAGCCCGCTGGCCAGATGCAGAAATAAGCTCCTCGATGAGGACCTTGATAATCTTGAGCGAGGCGGGAACAATCGTGTACTGATCAGGGTCTGCTGACGGTGGCGGTTGATTAGCGTCTTGAGCTTCCATGTATTGGACGTAGAGAGTATCTAGAATGGAGGCAGTGGAAAATTCTCGACTCGATGAGTACATACTCTGCTTAGCGCGCGAGCGCGTCTTGATAAGACCGTCGTTGGCATTGACAATCAAGTCGCCCTTCACATTGGTTTGCGCCAGACGGGCATCGTTCAGGGAGTAGAGCTTTGACAGGGCAATCACACTAAAGGGGTCAGCAAAAGCCAGCGATTCGGTCGAGTGAACATACTTTTGTCGAATCTCGTCGTATCCAGCAAAGTTGACCGAGTTCTCGAGCCACTTGGCGAGAACAACCTGCAGACCGCTTTCACCATTAATCTGGATTTGGCTCAGGAAGTCAACAACGTCGCTGGCACCGGAGAGAGTCAGGCGGGCAAAGACGAGGATGAGAGACTGGATGAATGCTGCAGCTTCAGCTGTAGCAAGTCGGTTGGCAACAGCCTGGAGGAGCTGAGGGAGGAATGGTCCAAGGCGTTCTTGACCAGCCTTCTCGACCAGCTCAGCAGCCAAGCCACCAACCTCAGAAGCAGAGTTATCCTCAATCGAAGACCCAAGCAGTCGGTCAATGATGTGCAGGCAGACTTCGAGACCAGAACGGCCATTACCATCCTGCCAGTTGAAAACCTGCTGATGATCGTGCTGCAGGGCCCACTTGACGGTCTCACAACCAGGTCGAAGAACCTCGCCTTCCGTGGACTCCATCAGAAGACGGTTCAGCTTGGGGAATGTAGCAGCCACGAAGCCAGGGGGGAGGGGCTCAGACCCATGCTCAGCCAAGACAGCCAGCAACTCAACAGCGACCTACAGAGAATTAGTTTTGATGGACCATGGTGAGGGGGCAATGTCTTACCGTAACCAGAGGGTTATCCTCGGTAAGGTTAGCAACATCGAAGGCTCCGGTAAGGGTAGGCAGGATCTTGCTGCACAGAGCTGCGTAGGATTCGGGGTTGGAAAGGGTGCCAACAATCTCCTCAAACGCCTCGGAGACAATCATGGTAACCTGGAAGTTGCTAGCTCCCAATTGGGCGAGTCTGAAAAGGAGGTCAACCGACTGCACGTCGTTGGAGAGAGCGATGCGCGTGTCGATCTTGATAGCGGCACGAAGAGCCTCGGCGAGGGTGTACAAAAGCTCATCCGCATCCTCCATGTCGCTAGGATCCTTGTTGTTCATGTAGGTCTGGATAGAGTTGATGATAGGAATCTGTCTGTCGGGAGTGACGCGTCCGGCTCTAGTAAGGCCTTCAGCAGCCTTGACACAGGCGACCTGAACGACCTCGGACTCTTCGCGGGTGATGCAAGTGATGATGCGGTCCAAGAGCTCCACTGGGGTCTCGAAAAACTTGCAGAGGACGCCGGCGACCAAATATCCTCGAGCACCGAGCAGAGGTTCCTGGGGTCTGTTGATGGCATAGTTTACCAACTCCAAGTACGCATGAGCGACCTGGTTAGAAATAGGCTTCTGCATGTCATGGAAGTCGCTAGCCAGCATGACAAACAGATAGAGGGCCGCCTCCTGGCTGCGCCATGAGCCTTCGCCGGTAAACAGGGTCTTGGTGTAGCCAAAGAGACCATCAATCGTCTTCTGGTCAAACCACTCTCCCATCTTGATAAGGAGATCACCAGCAGCAGTTCGTGCAGTGTAGTTGGCAGTGACAGATGTCTCCTCAGCAAGGTACAGGGAGCAGTCAATATCCCACAGATCCTCCTCTTCCCGAGTAACACGCGAGTAACCAACGAGCATCTTCATAATCTCCATCATCCAAGGCACCTCGTGGGCCGAAGCGTGGCCTTGGAGCTGACCGTCAAGCTCAGCCTGAACGGGAGGAGCTCTGAAGCACTGGTTCAAGAAATCCAACTCTTCCAGGACGAGGAAGTCCAGAGTATAGGGGAGACTATCCGAATCCTCCAGTCGTCCCTGTGCATCCTGGTTGATATAAAGCTGCTCGTGGGGTACTTGCATCAGAGTAAGCTCCTCCCAAACAGCGCGGAAGAAGGTGGTGCACTGGGGAAGAAGGAGGTTGGGGAAAACGCGTCGGATTCTCAGCAGGGTCTTGACAACCTGAAGCTTAAGCGCAATGATGCTGTTCCAGCTGTCAGGTTGAGAGCCCTGGGTCAGGTCGGCCTCGGGCAGGCGGCTGGCGAGAACGGTAATGAAAAAGGGGTTCCACTCGGTCAGAAGCTCATCAGCAAATGCCTTGACCTCCTTGGCGTGGTCCTCCTTGATCATGTTCATAAGGTCGAAGCATCCTCGGAAAGTGGAAATAGCAAGGGCTCGAAGCATGGGCTTTCGGTTTTCGTCGAGAGCGACCTGAGTCAGGACCTTGGTGATGTCACGAGCCATTGAGAAAAACTGATCTTCGCTAAGGCTCTCGTCGATGAGATCACTGAGGACTCTCAATGCACCGTGAAGCTGGGCATCGGTACCCGTAGGGATAACAGCGAGGATAGTGGGAAGGAGGTTGGGCCACTGTTCGGGGAAGTCGTGCACGGCAATCTTGCCTGCAGCGTAACTGCAAGAGCCTAGTCAGTACTCTGGGAGGGTTTAGAGAGAGCCAGGCAAAGGCACAAACCTCGCAGCGAGCTTAACTTTACGGTCACCCTCAGGACTCAAGCAAAGGTCGAGCAGGACCTGCTTCAACTGGACCCGGACGTCATCGGCGATAGGGAGCGCAGGCTCGTCATCGGCCTCGTCGTCGCTCCAGTTCTTCTCGATGAAAATCCGCAAATTACTAAGGGCAGATTGGCGAATGCCCGTATCGATCGAGGTGTGGGAGGCAATGTTGGCGAGGGACAGGGGAAAGGCGGGATTGGAGCGGGCGCGCTTGAGCTCGATCTCGGCCAGCTGTCTGGGACCCTGCTCAGACAGCTGGGTGTTGGCAAGGAGCTGAACCAGCTGGTCCTCCATGATTGCGGCAGATGCTCAACACAGCGGCAACAGAAGGAGACAAGATATCGAGGATATGGAGGAGGTTGAAGGTAGGCGGGGAGAGAAGCGGGATAGATTGATGGTGATGGTGGGGGGAGAAACAAAAAGTGGGCTTTTTGTGAATGGGCAGGCGCGCTTTGGTTGCTCAGTTGCTGCCCAGCAGTTGCTTCCGTTTGAATCGCGGGGCAGCTGCGCCTTCACGTTTTTTCTTTTTTTTTTTTCCAAGGCCGTTTTCTGTTTCCATGGTGAACCACCTTCTTGGCCTCTCACTAGCCGGGCCTCAAACGACGACACTAGTCGATTGGAAGAGCACATTCTAAATGAACCATGGCAATGGTTTCGTTTGGTGGCATGGGTAAGGTGAGTCCGTGTCACGCACGACCTTGGCACCGAATCAGGGCCGTCAATAAGAACAAGACATTGGATGCTGCGCAGTTCGGATAGATCATTTGAGAATCACATCATAATAACTCGACAAACCTGTGGTTCACAACCATCTCTTTGCGACACCGGACTCTAGACATCCCAAGCAGCGAGCGGCATCCAACGGGAGCGTCACATCGGCAGTTGGCAGCCGAAGCGCATCCAGATTCCAAGTCAAGGTCGACTTGCCGAGCTGGCTTCGGGGTGTGGTTTTTCCGTCCGAGAGACAAACGCGCTTCAAGGTCGACGATCAGGGACTGAAACACTGTTGGTTCAGGGTGCAAGGTCGCGCATCGCATTCATTTGGAGTCGACAGGGATGGGGCATGCATCAACAAGTCAAGAGTCTGCTCCATAGTAATAATGTGCAGCACTTGAAAACATGGATGACTTACCCGTCTGTGGATGAAGGATCAAGTGTTTTTCTCTGAGCGATGTCGGTTCATTCTGCCATTACATCTCAAGCCCCCTCATTCATCACTTCCAAGGATTTGAGACTGGTCCCCTCAGATCTTTACATGGGTTTCCTCCTCTCCACCAGGGATGCCAGTCTTCCAATTGCGAAGGCGCCATGTCGTATGAGGTTGGTCGACGGTCCCCAATTGAGCGAGGTGGCCAGGAAGCCGGCAAGACAAGACGCACCACTGATGCCATGCTTGCTTTGCCTGGTACGATAAGTAACGTATCGATGGGGCTCGCATTAAAATTTTGAAGTAAAATTCTGCTTTCACGAGATGGCACGTGGTTCGGTTTAGAAAAATATGTTTAATGTATACTACCCTGCGGCGAAACGATCTCGGTATCCGATGGAGGCTTGATTAGCCTAAGGAGGCTTGTTGAGGAGGGTGGTGAATGTCAAGCCATGTAGAAGTCACCAAGAGGTTCCAATGCGAAAATGTCAAGACGTTATCAAAGTCCAGGCTCGGAGAGATGGATGGCATGAGGCCATGTTCGGAAAGAAACCGGAATGGGATCTTGAGTAAAATTGACTAGATTTTACAAATCCGAGGGGATACGATGATTTCCAAGAGATATGCAGATAAATGCTGGCATCACGTCCAAGTTCCAAGAGTTTGGATAAGATGGATGAGTTGACTCGATGAGATCGAGTAATACCTTTCTACGCAGGGAAGCTAAGATTATTTAGGTGCGACGCTGCAGCATCTTAGCCGTGTCGTTGCGCCGATAAGGAGCAAACCTGGCCAATGAGAAGTGACCATTTACGCCATACCGGGGAAGCCGCCCCTCACGGCATGGCTCTTGCCTGTCCGGCTCTGATAGCGGCCTGGGGCATGTGCAGGTCATCCAGGCGGCCACTAAACACCCGCTTCCACGCTTGTTGTTCCAATTTATCTGCCCTTGGTTTACAGCACTTCATCCCGTTCTCGGCGCTTTTACTGTTTATGAGGAGACATCGAGAGACATGATATCACACTGTCAACCTGAGCTGAACCTTGCCTCAATGACGATTCTCTGTCCTCACTGGACATGTCCTGGTGGGGGTTCCTCCACCCCGACACTTTGGACCCCTGTCACATCGCGTTGTGGCTACAATCTCTTCAACCTACTACACGGTCCCGAACCATGTCTCTTGGAGTGACATGGAGTGTCGGTGGTGGCATATGCTCGAGTTCGGATTGATGTTCATTGACTGCTCTGATGAGTCTTCAATGGGTGTTTGTCTGTTTCTTCATGGCCATCATGGCGCAAAAACCACATTGCTCTTTAAGAGCTGACGACCACTTACCCAAAACGCTATAGGTGGTGTACCTCTCATGCGGAGGGATCGCCCATCCTTCGTTCGACAATCCACACCGAGTGGCCGGCGGCGATGGTCCCAGCGCGGTTCATCGGGTAGCTATCTGCAACGGCCAGGTCTGGTCTGGGGATGGATGGCCAGACTGATAGCGGCGGCTGATAACCTTCTCCATCAGATGGGGTCCCGTCTTCTCCCCTTGCTCCGCGGCACTCAACCATCAAGCCATAAATACCGGCCAGCGCCCTCCACATTCAGACGTCCCAGACAGTGAGACAGTGGAGAGCCTCCAACCGATCACCCTTGTTCTTTGACAAGCAATCCCTTACACCCTTCTCTTGGTGACATTGGATCTCATCCCAATCTACCCATCTCTTGTGTCACCTGCACGTCATCACCCCTCCTCCAAGCCAGACCCTTCTTCTTGTGGTTTTAAGCTTTTTCTAGAACTCTTTCGCTGCAGTTTCGTCTGCACCTTCTAGATTGCTTCCCGTCTTATCTATTCTGTTTTATCACCCCAACACGTTTTGCCGTCATGGAGACTGGCTCTCGAGCTAAGTCCTGGGCTGACAGGCTCGCCGTCGAGTCGGAACCCGGCTTGACGAGCACCCAGCTTATGGTATGAAGACATTTCAAACCTTTGCGTTCCCGAACGGGGCGTAAATAGGTTCAATTGACGAGACCGAGCTGTACTGAACCCTTATGCAGCTCACCAACCATGATCTGAAACCGGTCGAGAAGGAACGCCGTGAATGGGGCGCCTGGAACTTTGTCGGCTTCTGGATCGCCGATTCTTTCAACATCAACACTTGGATGATCTCTTCATCCATGATTGTTGCTGGCCTCTCGTGGTGGCAGGCATGGCTGTGTGTCTGGATCGGCTATAGCATCACTGGTATTTTCGTCGCCATGAATGCTCGTGTCGGTGCCATGTACCACATTGGTTTCCCTGTGGCCAACAGAGCTGCCTTTGGTATCTGGGGAAGTTTGTGGCCTGTCCTGAACCGTGCCGCTATGGGTATGTTCAATCCTGTTCCTGTTCACCGCTTGTCACTAATACCACTGATAGCCTGTGTTTGGTACGGAGTCCAAAGTTACATCGGAGGCCAATGTGTCTATCTCATGATCCGCTCCATCTGGAAGTCCTATGCAGACATTCCCAACACCTTCAGCAAAGACTCGGGAACAAGCACGCCCTATTTTGTCGCCTTCTTCCTCTTCTGGGTCGGCTCCCTTCCAGCAATCTGGTTCCCCGTCCACAAGATCCGACATCTTTTCACGGTCAAGGCATATGTGGTCCCTGTTGCTGGAATTGCTTTCCTTGCCTGGACCATTTCTAAGGCTGGCGGCATTGGACCCATTGTGAAGACAGGCAACAAGATCCACGGCAGCGATTTGGCATGGGAGATTGTCAAGGGCATCATGTCCTCTATTGCCAACTTTGCGACCCTCATCGTCAACGGTAGCGACTTTTCTCGTTTTGCCCGCAAGCCCAGAGATGCGCTCTGGTCCCAGCTCATCACCATCCCCATCGGCTTCGCCCTCACCTCCTTCATCGGCATCATCGTCTCATCGGCATCTTCCGTCATGTACACCGACCCCATCTGGAATCCCCTTAACTTGCTTGACAAGTACATCGACGACGGTAACTCCGCTGAACGTTTTGGAGTCTTTGTCATCGCCATGGCCTTCACCCTTGCGCAGCTTGGTACCAACATCGCCGCCAACTCCGTCTCTGCTGGTACTGACATGACGGCTCTGCTTCCTCGATGGATCGATATCCGCCGCGGAGGATACATCTGTGCAGTCATTGGTTTCGCCATCTGCCCTTGGCAACTGCTCAAGGACAGCAACCAGTTTACCACTTATCTTTCCGCCTACAGTGTGTTCCTTAGCTCCATCGCTGGAGTCATGGTATCCGACTACTATCTCGTGCGAAAGGGATATCTCGAGCTCAAGGAACTCTACGATGGTCGCAAGGAGGGACCTTACTACTACACATTCGGTATCCATTGGCGCGGATATGCCGCCTACATTGCGGGCATTCTGATCAACGTTGTCGGATTCGCCGGTGCCGTCGGCCAGACCGTGCCCAAGGGAGCTACCTATATCTACAACGTCAACTACTTCTGTGGCTTCCTGATCTCGCTCGGCGTGTACTGGAGCTTGTGCAAGATTTTCCCGATCCCTGCGACGAGCAGCCGCTGGATGGAGGTTGGTGATGAGATTGACGATCTGCGAGTTGGCTACGATACTGGAAGCCAGAATTACGATGAAGAGCACGTTACGGGCCCAGCGCCCAAGGTGGCTGATGATATGAAGCATTTCTGAGTTATGGTGCATGAGCGTGATGATTGGAAGAGGTTATGTGAGCGATGTCTATCGTTAGAATGATTTAGTTGAAGGATATCCCGTTTTGTTGGCAAAGAGCCTTCTTGAACCTTATTTGACCAATGACTTTGAGTGTTTTTGCTTTGGTGCATTCTGAGTACCGTTGTTTCCGTGCTTCTATCGATTTGTTAGACATACAGGGTATCCCATGCAGAAGATGGGTTAGGTATACATGCAAGTGCTATTCACGCAGAGAGGTGGTCTCTACTTGTGGAGCTTGTTCCTATACAAGAAGCCATAGGGCAAGAGCAAACATTTAATGCTGAAGAGTATCTAGTCAGGTAGCTGTGATGACACCTTGCTAGAATTAAGAGACCAACTCGTATATTTGTCTTCTTCTCGGAATTCTTTTTATTCTTATCCTTAGTCTAATGGCCGGGCCATACTTCTCTTTATAGTCCCTTCATAGCTCAAGATGGTACAGCACACAAGGGTATGTGGCGCCATGTCTGAGAGCGAGTATCCACCATGGCGCACACCGCATCCTCTTAATCATCATTTCATCAGCCGATCTCCAAGCCCCGTTGGCTCAGTGGTAAAGCGTATCACTAGTAACTCAACGACATGATAAGATCACTGGTTCGATTCCAGTACGGGGCATAACAATCACCAAGCGATCAGATGAATCTGATCGTGCTCTTTTTGCGCTTCCATGTCATAAGTTGGTGATGCTTTGAGGTGGTGTTGAGGCTTGATTACCCTTTTTGTGTTGCATTGGAACGGCTCGGCACGTGCGACCTTATCTGGCTTAAGGTTGGTGCGGGATGACGTTGGGCTGCGGGGGGTGCTCCTTGACATCGGAAGCAGCGGAGCGTACATAAACAAATGAGCATGTATTTGTCTTGGATTCTATGGTAAGGGTCTAATTGTATTGCTAACATGTACTATAATGGGTCAAAATTACTACTTTTTGACCTTTTATCCATTTATTGTACTTGCGTCGCTTCTTTCGATTTGCTCCTCTCACGCCATTGACATTGATACGCTTTTTATATCCATGACTTCCGTCGTAGAAATAAAAGGTTATCTGGCGAGGGCCAAGAGATCAGTGATCCCTGTTTCCGTGACAATAACATCGCTGTATTCAGCGATGTACTTAGCCCCCAAAACCTTGGAAAATATTGACCATAGATGAGATACCAGCTTTCCCTGGATCTTCTGACCACAAATTTCTTTTTTGGGATTGATCTTGTCGCCCCAAACTCCCAGCTTAACCCGATGTGACTAAGATTACTCAGTCTTTCTTGGTTTTCGTTGAATTCGAGAACCCCTCTGCTCTGGCCAACAGCTACTGTCTATTGCGCACCGTATGTGAGTGTGCCACAGACACTGCCTCGGCCCTGGTCCTTTCCCAGATGGCTTTGATGGGAATTTCAAGGACCGCAATGATTGCTCACTTTATATATAGAATATTGGTGCTCTTCTTCGACTTGAACGAGAAGTCAGATGAAAGAAAAGAACTGAAATGTGATGTCAGTATGCTCTCCGCCTTGCCAACGCTCGACAGGACAAACTCGGCGATTGTGCTTGAGATTTGACCCGGCACCAGCCAGAATCAGTCGGAAGTGGTTAAAAACCTCACTGTAACTAGTCCTGGCACAACAGCTTCGACTGAAGCATGCGTCGAGAAGGAGGTATATATAGAGCTTTTTCCACGTTACGTCTCCCTCCTTCTGAAGGTGCGTGCTCCCGACTTTGGCGTGCTGACCACAATGTTTCTTGCCGCCGACGATACCATGATTTGCAGGAGTAATTGAAGTCCCTTCTTGGAACTGGTTTATATACTGGTCATATGATCGAAACTCGTAGCTTCGGCTCCCCAGGCGGTGCATCCCGGCAACATTGTCGCAGGGGAGAATGAGAAGCCTTCAATGCCTTGCCAACAGCTGCGCCTGGTCCCATACCAGCATTGATCTTGGCGTCCTCACCCGCGTTTCACAGCCTTCATGATCAATATTCCAGACCCTAATCTTGCCAATTTGCAGTTATAAGTGCGATACCCGGTTGTGTACCTAAGCTCTGTGCCTGCCGATTGATCAAGCAATCTCTGCCATAGAGTGGCAACAATGGAAAAGCGATGCTGCTCACATCCATCGTAGTGGGAGTCGATTCGCAGGCAGTGAGAGCCACTGACCCCAATCCTAACTCGCACAGCTCATAAAATCTTGCATGAGGACGTTTTATAGTCCCTACAGACATCATAGCCCAAAGGGCCAACGATCGAAGCAAGAAAGTTCAGGGAACCGGCTTAAGACCTATCAAGCGGCTCAGGTCTTCCCGTGTCTATCATTGCTGATTTCTGGTTAGCTTTCTTGCACGTGCGGTGTTGCCAACTTCAGGTTGGGGATCATAGATGACCCCCTTAACCCCTTTTCTGCTGCTATTTTTGACCAGCAACACGCTCCACGCATGCCAGTTCTGAGTATATATCTCCGTGTTTGCACCAAATGGGCTCTTCACTGGGATGTGATGACAAAGACAATGTGCTGTTTCCCTTTCCCGAAAGGGCAGCAAGCCGCCGAGAGGAACTATGATCCCTGTTTCCGAGATTATATCTAGCCTCTTTCCATTTACTCTTTATTAGCTTCGACTGCGTTCTTAACAAGAATCTCAATCAGCTCTGGAGCTATCTTGTCTGGCTTGAGACGCGATATCTCGAGCACTATGTATAATGATAGGGAAGTGACAGAGTAAAGCCGAGGCAAAAAGGATCGTACGTGGAGAAGTAGGCATCGGCGATGTACCACCACCACAGGAGCCAGAAGGCTCACAGCTTGGATCAATGCGCTTTTCCTTTGTTGTTAAAGCTGAGGGTTGTCATAGTCGTTGAAACAGGCTCTTTTGGTGATAATATAGGTTCAAATGTTTGTTCGGAGGAGCAGATGCCGTGCAACTCCTTTTCTCAACGTGTTAACCTTCTGAAAAAGATAACTTAGAAAGGAAAGGCTTTCCCGAAAATCATGGCCCAGTGCTTATTTACGTGGTGGATATATCTAGGGGTAGCGCACCAAGTGTGTGCGAAGTCTGGGATACTGAAGTGAAGTCTTTATGGTCGCCTCACATTCAGATAATGATGAGACCTTACCACTTGGTCCACATAGCAAAGTACCAATCGCGGAACCGAGAAAATTTCTTGTTCTCGCAGGCTACCTTTGATTACTGCCTGGTGTCGAAAATGCGAGACCCTGGGGGAAAGTCCTGGCGCTGTCTGGATGACGATGAGCATCGACGTCGAGTAGAATGAGGCAACTTGGCTCTTTCTTGTAAAGCGTCCGATTCAGTCTTGGCAGTAGGTGTATCTAAATTGGAAGACTCGACTGGCTTGACACACGTCGTAGAGAGCCTGTAATCCTGATAGTACCACAGGGTTGGCTAGGTGGTTTCTAGACCGGTCCTGCCATGAAACCTAGGCCGAAATAACAGGAGGCTTCCTCATCCTGGGCCATTTGTGTATATATATCCATTGATGAGAACCAATGGCTCTCTGGCAACTGCGACCCCTCTTCACCATTCAATTCGAAATGAGAAGTGGTATATAAATGTTCTTGAGACTGCACAGAAGACGCCAAAGCTTGTCATGGACTGCTGGTGGTGAAGATGGGCTCATGTCCTCGTGGCAGATTGCGCAATTAAGGACATAAGCTGCCAGGGATATGACAGGATAAATAAAGCTGTTGCAAAAAGCAGGCCAGGGGATATCCTTGGCCAATAAAGAGCCCCTCTAATAGGCGCAGTTGGAGAAGAGAGCCCGTATCTGGAGTGGGAGAGGTATATAGAAAGATAGCGAAGAATTGCATTCCACGGTCCGGCAAACCCAATTTGATCACTTTCCGGAAGGCCAAAGAGACAGCGATGACTTGAGCTGTCGCTCATTCTGAGGGGAGCCTCTGCATGTCGACGGCCGCTGAGCGGAGCAGGCCAGCTCTAGCCCGCGGCTTGGTCGTTGGAAGGATGAAGTTCCTTGCGACTGACCGTGCGAAAAACATCGAGGTCCGGAGTATGACACGATAGGTAAAAATTGGCAATATATATAGGGGAAGGCTTTTATGCAGAGTTTTTGACAAGCGAGCGAAGCCGCATTGAGCTCCCTCTCATCGAGGTAGCCGACAACATGTCGAGTTATGCCGTTTGGGGTTTGCATGTCTGCCATACTATAGTAGTCTTCGTATGAAGCGCAGGAGAGAAAGATGAGCGTAGGTTCCCGTAATTGAGGGCCGCATGCGTCGAGAAAATATAGACTGATGAAGGAAGAGGGCGGAATATCGACAATGCTGTTTGAGATATATAACATGAGAGAGCAGGCCGACACAGGAACCTCGACTAGTCTATGCGAGGGGGGGATAGATAGAAGTTGCAGTTTCTTAGACTGTCCTCCCTCAACCAGTATATCCATGTTCAGCTGGGAGCTACTAACAGAAACCCGCCCATTCTCTTGGCCGAGTGGGCGTGAGGTTCATGCTTCGGGAGAGCCAACAACCCTCAAATCCGTCCCAGTGCCTGGCGCCACTGACCATTGAGAGTGAAAAGGGTTGCGTAAACTTCGTCTTTCTAAAGTCCTTCCGTTGAACTGGAACTCATTTGAGCAGATCGGTCTTGTTCATGTCCATGCACGCCCGTGAACGGCCTACACCTGGAATCCAGGGCGACGGTAGGTTGGAAGCCCGTTTAGCTGTAGGGCTTTCTCCAGTGAACGCAGGCTCATTGTACATCCGGTTACAGATGGTGAAGGCACAAGTAGCATGTGCCGTATTTCCAAAGAACGAGGGCAGACTCGTGTGCTCTATGATGAGTTCTCGAACCCCACTAGTAAGAAGGGATTTGAATACTCGTGTATAGCCAAAAAGGGGGATACATGCAAGTATATATTCAAGGATGATGATTATCGTCGCCAAACTGATGGGATTCTCTCCATGCCTTAAAAGAGGCCCAGATGACAACATGGTTGAGACCTGTTGCAAGGGTCTAGGGTCTCTCATTGCATTGACGCAGGAATTCTTGCCCTCTTAGCTTCCATTTCGTCTCATACGGAAATGCCCCTTTTCGCTGTTCGGTGACTGTGGTGGTTCCCGGGTCCCCTTGGGTGAGTGAACGCCCGAGATTTTCTTTTATGGGCTTACGCGAGATATCCTGCGAAATAGAGAGTAAATGGAGCCTGGTTTAGAGAGTTCTAATGGAGTGCTATATGGGTGGGCTGAGAAGGGGGCTATAGTATAATGTATTGCACTTTTTGCAAATTATGGTGATCGTATTAGGGAGAGAAGGCGAACTGGAAAAGGGGAAGACGCGGACTATTTATACCCACCAAGTTTTCTTAGCTCTTGTTCATCTAGTAATGTTTTCATTTTGTCTCGTGCTATCCTTTGCTATGTTGAAATGCTATTTAGCAACATTCGCCAACACGTTAACAAGCATCACCAAGGACAGTTTGTCAAGCCATTTATCTTAGTTTTCTCTTCTAGAACGCCGCGCTATGTACAATCTGTCCATCATCTCCTCCTAAGAAGCAACTCTATCAAGAAAATCCCAGTCAAACACGGTCTCCAAGTAAACAGCGACGCTGATCCATGGTAGGAGAAGGCGGCTGCGCCTGTACGCCCGTTGAGAAGCAAGCTCTGCCTAGCCTCTCTCAATTGTTCCCCGTCCGAGACAGCTACATCCTGTTCAAACCTTGGGCAAACCCAGTGAACTCGATTTCAGAAAGTTTTCTGGCCCTGTGGAAAACTTTGACCAGCATGTCTTCTGCTGTCGCTCGATAGTTTGACATCCCGGTGAATCATGCCTTTGTTGGCGAGGTAGTCAAGGGCCTGTAGCATCTGGAGGGCGAGTGAAAAGGCGGCATCTGTATTTCTCGCAAAGAGTTGATACCCGTCTATCAGGTCTTTGACGCTTCCGGGTTTGAGTTCCATGAAAATATCGAAATACCCATCGTCTGCGGATTGGGACGTTATGTATCTTATGATGTTCCTCTGATGCTGTTAGCTGACGCTTCACAGGACTGATCTCGCTTGGGACTCTTACATGGGAAACCCTGGACAGCATGTGGACCTCTCGCTCCAGTGAGGAGCATTCGTCGAAATGGCTCTTCAGCCGTTTGACAGCCAGATGCTCGTCAGTATCAACATTGGCGACCTTCCAAACCTCACCAAATGCTTCCCTTCCGAGCCTCTTTCGTTTCGAGTATCTGATCATCCCCCAAATGCCAGCAGCATGAATTCCAGTATATGGGGAGGATGGCCCGCTTGTCGGCTGCTCGTCTGCGATGGTGAGAGCATGGTGGGGATTGCCTACTCTGTTGTCGTCACGCTGGTCATGCCAAAAAATTTGGAACTTGTACAGATCGTGATTCGGTCCACCCATACCAAGCTTTAGATTAATTTCCCGGTCGACAAGGACTCTGCGGTGAAGGTGTCCCTGCTTGAAGGGCATCGCTGTCCGCCCGAAAGGCTGAGTCGAGTTGTCCAGTGATCGGTCTTGGAGGATTACCTCCTCCCTATTGTGTCTGTCAAGCTCGAAAGAGCAATGGTAAGGCGAGATTTCAAGACCGTCGAATTTGATGTCACCTTCACGACCGAGAATGGCAAGAGTGTCGTTTGAGCCTGATGCGATCTGGAGCCCGATATCTAGCCCCTGAACCTTGACAGTCGGGTTGTCCCTGTCAAGAGGGAAAGACGAGACAAAACGGTCATTGTCCCGGTAAGTGAGAAGGCCTATGGCCCTGGCATTCAAGGGCACGAGCGAAAACAAAGCTTGGGGATTGGGGGGTTGGCCGGGAGGCATTGCGAAGGGTGGTGTCTCCCATGAGAGTGCTGGAACAAACAAGTTTGACGAAAAAGGTAATGGTGGCAGGACATTCAACTTTTAAAAGACCACCATGAGCACCCAGCTTGTCGCCTTGGTGCCTGTTGGGACCAGAAGCCCCTGGCCCTATTGCGTGTTTGCAAGATTTCTTTGTTCTCTCTGGTGGCGCGTTTGAGCCCCCCCTTCTAAGCCCCCTTTCATTCTCTCACCGTTCTCAGCTATGCAGGTTAACGGCGTCTTGGCAACATATTCTTTGTCTCTCCCCTGCTATACATTACCTGGCCTCTGACCAAGTTTGTTTGCACAATCTGACATGTCTCATCAACATTGTGACCATGTCGTCGTTCCTCAGCAACACTCCGTCGCCTCCGGGCCTTGAAGCCCCTCAACAGCAACCAATCGGCCCCAAACAGCCAGGGCCAGCTGAAACCACACAGTACCCAGTCTCCAGCCCCCAGGCCGACGATCGATTCGCGTGGATACAGCACTGGGGGCGAACTCGCGGATCATCGGCGTACCACCAGTTCCACACTCAAGCTAGATGGGAGCAAGACAAGCTCGAACACCAGAGAAGTTTTATGGGCCGCCGAAGACAGACGCAGCCATGGGATGATTCTTTCGATATTCGGGGCAACGCCTACAACAACGTTCGAAACAGTTGGATAGAACAGGGCATCTGGAGGAAAGTATGGGATGAACCCTGGGCTAAGGAAAGAGATGTCGGATTGTCCGATCAATCCCCTCGCTCCCTCAAACCGGAACCGACTAAATCGCGGCCAGGCTCTCAATGGGGCCATGAGGATGGAGGCCCGCCACCAGACAAAGAGTTCGAGCACGATATTCATCGAACTATTTATGCTCCTAGGGGGCTGGGAGGAAAGTCTTTACAAGAATATCTTGACCATCAGCCCAAATGGTATGTCGAAGGACCCATACCGGGCCCCGATTTCCCGGTTCCGAAGCCCAGGGCTCGCAATTCTGAAGCATCTCGTCCCTACCGCCAGTTCTTGTATCAGATTGCCAAGGAGCGTGAGTGGATAAAAGATGAGATGGACTTTCACAGTGCGTTTCGCCCATACAACCTCGATCTCGATTCCATGGCCTACGAAACTGTCAAGCACAACTGGATCTGGGATCGCATCTGGAAACCCGAGTGGGACAAGCTACCGGGGAGTACTTGGGCTCATGAAGATCCCCTCCAAGAACAGGATAAAGAGGAATTCGTTGGCACTGTTGATAAGTCGATTGAACAGCCGAGCAGTGTCGTTCATCGCCCGTACAAACGGGTGAGCGAGATCGTTGATGACTGGATGAAAATTCCACTCTCACAACGACGTGATCCCTTTACTCAGGAATTGCTATATCCTGAAGTCATACCAGGCTCCACCGACGACGTATCTGAAGCCATCCCAGGCAAAGCTATCTCAGGCAAAGCCCTCGGTTTCACGCACCAGCCCGCCATCGCTGACGGCACAAACAACCTGGACCAGGCTTCTAAGGACCAAAAGGGAACCACCAATTCGCCGCGGGGGAAGACTCGTAGCAACGAATCTGGATCCCTGTTTGGCCCAACTCTTGTGCCCCAGGTGCAAATCCAACCCCCTGGAAGCCATGGCGAGTCATCTAAGAGCGGCGGGAAACAGAAACGCGCCAGAAGGCAAAGCGATGACATTGACGAGCAGCCTCCAAAACGGCCGAAGCATACCCATCAACACTCTGTTCCCTCTTCCCGGGAAGTGCCAGGTCCTGCTGGTACGGACAATGAACCACTTGCCCCGAAAGACGTCATCGCAAAGGGTAAGCAGATAGACAAAGGGGAAGCTGTCGGAGCTGTCTCCAATCCGCGACAACCTAGCCCCGGGATTGCAGAAGGGGGTGTATGGAGCTTTGGGCCGTCGAGACTTGGAAAGCGAAGCCGGCCAAGACGAGCCGATCAGAATGACACTCCGAGAAGTGCAAAGAGACAGAATAAGAGTGGCAAGCATAGTCGAGGTAAAAGTTAGGGGGGGCAGTATCAAGTGCAGAAGTGTGGAAGAGGTGGACTTGCAGGAGCTTTGTTCTTTGGAGAGGTGGGCTGGTTCAGGATGCTGGAGGTTCATTATCTTAAGCTCGGGTTTTGCAGGAGTTTTTCTCTTATTTGACTGTATTGCAGTTTGTCATGTTTATCTATTTAGTGGATTGATTGGTTACAGTTCATACTTGAACGATCTTCGGGCTCAGTTAACCCATCAAGGGCCAGGCTGCAACTATAATAAAGAACAGATCTTCAACACATCATAATATTATGACCCGATGTTAATATAGTGGCCCTTTTTCTTTAACCCTTTTATTGCAATGGTAGAAGAGTTACACCTAGCCACATCATCATAAAAGGTCTAGTCTCTCATAGGCATTTTAACTGCTCTAACCTCCATACGAGAAACAAGGGAATTTTCCACATTTCTATCTTCTTAAGCCACAGTCTCTTAACACCATGTCTTTAAATACGACGCCAGGAACCACAGTCGATCGGCGGCACGGCCCTAACAACACTGCCACTGCTGCCTTATACTTGAACACAAAGCGCGGCCTACCTAGGAGCCCCCAGTCATCCAACACCGTCTCTACAGACCTTTTACCACTTGAACGCTAGGTATACTTGAGAAAGGCTACTCCCGAGCCACGTGTACCTTTCCCAAAAAGACAATATGTCTAGAACACCATCACCGGCGTTCTTGACAACGAGGAGGGTATCCCGACATCAAAAAGACGGGCAACGGGCAAAAAAGCAAGCTTTGTATGATCGCCTGCCCCGTACTGGAATCGAACCAGTGATCTTATCATTACTAGTGATACGCTTTACCACTGAGCCAACGGGGCTTTAGAGGTGATTCCTCGCTTGTTGAATGGCGGTTCAATGTTGGTGTTAATAAATCCCGCACTTTGGTGGGGTAAGGGGCGAACCCCTTTTTACGCCACGTTCAGATGAGACCAGAGCCATGATATGAAATTGACTCCCAACGCAACGTCTTTGCTTGAAAGTAATGCTCATAACTTAAACTCATGATCCATGAGCGAGAGTGCAATATGTTTGAAATGTTCTGAATGATTGCTATTAACCCCTGTATTAATCTTCAATGCTATCTACTCCAGGGTCCCTGTCTTTGCCCACATCGGAATACCATGAGTTCCAACTATTACATCCGCCTCTAAGTATCGGCTCAAATGAGTCTATCTATAATTTTTGAAGTCCAATCCTTTCCCTGCTTTCATGAATCATAACCTTGCAATGCCCCTGAAACAAATCCCATATGAGCAACCAAACTTTTAACCAAACGAACCATTGCTTTTCCTAAACAAAATCCTTGACAACATCGTAAATGCGAACAACCTTTACCTCAACCTCTGCACCCTTCTTTTCAAACGTGTCGATACCCCTTTGCTCTTCTTCGTCTCGCTCGTTGACAGATTCCTCGTTGACGCTCAACTGATCCGAGGGTGTGGCGGAAACAGAAGGGCTCTCAGTCTCGGAGAGATCAGACTCCAAATCGTCCTTCTTGTATTTGGGCTTCTCGGCATCTTCGCAGCCGGCTTTAGGGAGCTTGATGAAAAAGTCCAAGATGAGAGCCAGGCATGCAAGACCGAAAGCAATCCAAAAGACGCCTTTGTGTTGTGCCTTCAGGTCCCAGTCCTTTGATTCAAACACGCCAACCACCACGGCGATGATAGCAAGGAGGAATGCGCTGGCAAGGTATGAAGCAACAAAGATCAAGGCGCCTGCCAATCCAAGGAGATGGCGCGGTAGGGTCGAGGTCATGAAGACGTTGCCGATTGCCGAAAGAACAGAGATGCAGGCTCCCTCAGCCATGAGGGCCGGGAATACCCAAGCCCAGTAGCTGGGATTGTTGGGCATAAGGGCAAAAAGTAAGATGGCGATGACCTTGGCCACTCCACAAAGGATGAGGATAACCTGGCCTGAGAGGATGTGGAGGAGGAGACCACTAGTGATGGACAAGATCATGCCACCAGCAGCCCATGGGGCAAACCACACTGAGGCAGTCATGGGGTCCTTTCCGAGAACAGACTTGATACTGTTTTTGTTAGTCAATGATCATAGTATGAGGAAGGGGTCTTACTAAAAGTTGGCATAGAAGAGAAACACCGAGTAAACACCAAACTTCAAGGATAAGATGCCCAACATCTTCTTCATGCCCTTGACCTGGAAGATCTCCGGTGGGACCAGCGGCGCAGAAGCCACCCAACCCTCAACAAAGATGGCTGCAATAAGAAATGCGCAGCCGACGACGAGAGTTGTGATGATGTGCGGCGCGGTCCAGCCATAACGACGGCTATCCGTGATAGCATAGATGACCAGAAGAAGACCGGGAACCATGGTGCCGATACCCCACCAGTCCATGACATTGCCTCCCTTCCTAGCCTCAGCATAGTCCCGGGGCGATGCCCAAAGCGAGACACAAACGGCGGGAGTCAAGATCATGGTAATCAGCCAAAAGTACCAGCCCCAGGTGAGGTACTGCTGAACCATGCCACCACACATGGTCCCAAGGAAGAACATGACCGGGACCATGGCACCATAGAGGCTGAACACGAGATTCTTCCGGGGACCTGGGCGATAGGTGCGTCCGATCAAGGAGACGCCGGCGGGCAGAAAGGCTGCGGCTCCGAGACCCTGCATCGCGCGGCAGAAGACAAGCATGAAGAAGGTCTTGCTAAAGCCGGTGATGATAGACCAGACGACAACCCATAGAATTCCCACGTGGAAGAGCAGATAGCCTCCAAACATGTCGACCAACCTGGCGCAGGGGAACAGGAACGAGCCAGCCACCAGGGTGATGACACTGGAGAGCCATGTCTGAGAGTCCTGAGGGATGTTCAAGGCATCAGAGATTCCGGGAATAAGAATCTGGAAGCCGCCGACAAAGAATTCCTTCAAATTGTTAGCCAAGCTCTGCATATAGATGATGAGAAGCATACCGTAGCCGCAAGAGATGTCACCATGGACGCGACAAATGCCACCTCAGTCCATGTTGACCTGAATGCTTCAGGCCGCTGTCGTCCCAGCCTCTCAAGGTCGAACTCTTCCGGGATCTCCTCAATGGTGATCCGAGTGTCTGGCTCTTTGGACTTGTTGTTGGGTACCATATCTCCAGGCGGGCTGCTATGTTAGAATGGTCGTAAACCCCTGAGGCTGGCAAACTGGTCTGTCAGGGTCCGGGTGAGATAAGAGCCGAAGCAGCGGATGATAGACTGCACTCAGGAATATAAATATTTCAAGAGAAATTTGCAACTATGCAAGTATCTGACGAGTTTGCGGAGGAGGAGAATAGCGTTTCGGAGAGTCCTTATTGTGAGTCGACCGTTAAGACCGAGATGCTTAAGCTTCACTGATCCGTTGCTGATATCATCGTGATAATTGGGAGCCGCCATTCCATCTCTTTATACTCTTTACTTTTCTGCTTGCTTTGGCCATGGCGTGGACCAGACTCGCGATATCGCAACACGTTGTGGGCATGCCATCTCGGTTTGGACGGACTTGACGATGGTTCCAAGAGCCGTGGAACGACGATTTCCAGGCCGTAGCGGTGAGATAAACGCAGAAGATGTTCTCTGCTTTCCTATTTTGGGGAGCTCCAGAGTCTGGCCTCGGGGCCATCTCCACCAGATGGCGACGCGTCGCCACAATGTGTCATATTAAGAAGATGGTGGGAGGAGCAAGGCGTCAATGTGTCATGGAAGCGAACCCAATAAAGGCAGGGGAATAACGGTGAAAGGGGAAGAGAAAAAATTGAACTATCGTGAAGTCCGTTGTCGCAATATTGTGGTGGAGTTGCGGAGGAGCATGTGGAGGTAGATGGAAGGATGAGAAGTCATGGCTCTGCCTCGTGGGCCAAAGAGACGATCACAAGCGCAAGCAAGCTTTGCTCAAGCTAACAAACTACCTTCATGCCAGTCAGTTCATTTGCAGACCAAGCCGGACTTGATACGCCGAGGACGGGACGGGGGGAGTTGTGATAGCAGAGCCGCGCTGAGTAACGCCAGCCACATCTGCGAACCATGCCATGGGCAGAGAGGGCCATCAAGGCCTGAACTAGTCAATGTCAGGCCTTGTTGTCCAGAGCCAAAAAAGAAAATAGCATCAAGCTCCTCATCGCAATTCTGGGTCCGGAGACGCGACGAGTGACAGCTGATTTCCTCTTTTGGCGTGGTTGTGTGCTCTGGCTGGACGGCCTGGGCACAGCCCACAATGACAAGCTTTCTGCGAGCTCTGATGGAAGGTTTATGATGCAGGTCCCGGAGCTTCGGCTGCACGGTATGTCGTTTCCTTTCCGCATTGGGGCAGGACGGCATCGGCCGTAGTCGGGATTGCGAAGCGTCCCGTGCTGGAGGGTGTCGATGCTCGCCAGGCCAGGGCGTCCAGGTTGGATGGCAGGCAAGCAAGGGCTTGCATTGCTGCTGGCGTGTCGCCAACGTGGGGCGGCGGCTCTCAAAGAGGTTGCGGAGAACAGAGCAGAGCTAGGCGAGGGGTGAGGCGAGACGGACGATACCTGGGATCGACTGGCATTGGTAGGTTGTTAGTTGACGTGAGGTGATTACATACAACGTTATACATGATCGCATCGTGAGCCTCCATTGGAGTCGAGTCATGGGATCTGATGCGTGCCTGCACCTGCCCTAGAAAGGTGATAGTGATAGAAAAAACGTGCCCGATCTTGGATCTTGGTTCATTTTGGTTGCGCCTGCCGTCTAAGGCCATCCATTCATTCCTTCTCCAACTTGAGGAAGGTTCTACCTGCCTACCTACCTACCTACCCCTCCACTTGTTCCCCTCCATCTGTTCCCGGTCCCCTCTTCTTTCTCTCCCTCCACGTCTTCCACGACACGCTACCATTTCTTCTATCGTCATCATCATCGATTCTCTCTTTTGCATCATCCACTTCTTTCCCATCCTCCCCTCGTTCATCTTTCTCCATCCGCGACCGCACCAGACCATCATGAACCTTCTGTAGTCTCGAGCCCCCTCGTTGCTCTCAACCGCTGTCCGCACCGAAAAGAGCCCGCCCTAGCTATCTGGCTGCTCAGTCAGCGCCCGGCGCATGCCGCCAAGCAACACCAAACCGTGTCACAACTGCCGTCGTCGACGCCTGCGCTGCGACCGCTCGTGGCCGACATGCCACAAGTGCGCGGTCTCGGGGCAGGAATGCCTCGGGTATGGCAAGGTCTTCGTCTGGACACAAGGCATTGACTCGCAGGGCAATGTCAACCCGCCGCCCGGTCGGAGGATACCCGATGATGGGGATGTTTCCGGTTCCTCCTCCCTCAGTGTTTCGCCGTCTCCTCCGGGACAACAGCCGGGTCATGGCCTGCCCCGTCCCCAGCCTAGGCCGGATCCCAGTGACCAGCACCCACTGGCCCAGCTAGTCCAGAAGGCTAGAGAGCAGGCCGCCCAGCAGATGAACCGGCAACAGTCTCCCCAGGCCGACTCGCCCTTGCAACCACCGGGAGCTCTAACCGATCCACTGTTCCAGGACCTCGACCGCACCTCACGATACTATCTATCCCACTGTCAGTCCACCCAACAGTGGCGTTTTCCCTCTCATCTTTGTCAGTCACGCTAACGCATGTGCCAGTTTCTGAGAGGGTCTGCAAAGATCTCGTGGTGCGAGACACACCCGAGGACAACCCGTTTCGCGAGCTTCTGCCCTTGACGCGGAAGCATCCGCTTCTTCTGCAGATTCTCGTTGCGACATCAGCCCTTCATTGGTCCAACATCTTCCGCCGTGTCAGCGACATCCCTCCCGGCCTCTCGGATCCAGGTGGCTACCTTTCTCAGCTTAGATCGAGAGACCTCGTGACACGGCAAGCCCTCATTGATGCATTGACAGCCAAGCAAAAGGCCATGAGCCACCTTCGCGAGGTGCTTGACACCCTTGACCCTGCCGGCAGCGAGGTGGCTCTGGCCGCCATGCACTTCTTTATCAAGTTCGATCTGATTGATCTTGACAAGTCGGAGAACCAGAGCTGGAGGGCCCACCTCGAGGGCGCCACAAGTATCATGGCGCTGCTCAACCCAGATAGCAGCACGGATGCATCCAGTAGGATGCTACGGGACCGGGTCATTACAGACAGCTTCATGTAAGTCCTTCATCCGAACACCACCAACACTGCTAACCCTTGCAGCTACAATATCCTGGGCTCGACCTTGACTTCGGGAGGTCTCGCTGCCCGTGTTGCTCGACAAGCTTTCCAGTTCCTGCCTGTAATGAAGCGGGTCGAGTTGACCAATTCCCTGTCATGTCCACCAGATATCCTGAATATCATCTTGACTGCATCTCAGCTGTCCCACCAGACGCCATGGACCGACCAGTCCCTTACAGCAGCCGATGAGGCGCTTGCCCTGATTGATCAAGCGCTTGCTGTCGACATTCAGGCATGGGCCGAGTATCTCCGACAAAACAATGTCACCATGGACCTCGAAAGCCGAGTGCACCTAGCGGCGGCACACAGGTCAGCCGCGTGTCTCTACATTCTACAAGCGCTGCCCTTGGTACGATCTATGAGGACGATTGACACGGACTTTCTCCTGCAAGACACGCTGAGCCACTTGGCTGCAATTGGCGAAAACGATGTTTACTTTAAAGCATCATCGTGGCCAACGTTTATTGCAGGAGCCGAGACGCGTGATCCAGAAAAGCGTACGTGGACTATGACACGGCTCTTGTCGATCTGGGACATTTGCCCATGGGGTTATCTCTTTACGGCCATTGAGATGCTCAAGGCGGCGTGGGCCATGCAGGATTCGCGGGGAACCGAGAGCGTCAACTGGTTACGTGATCTGCGAGGATTGGGGTTTGAAAATTTGATTGTTTGATTTCTATTCTGTGATTTGTTGTTGGTGGATTCTGGTTCCAGTCCAGATGGTGCAGCGGGTTGGTCATTACATGTTTGGACATCTAAGAGAGTGAGAAGACAAAAGTTGTGCTTTTGCGGTCAGCACAGCACCCATGACTACCGGGCCCCGTGCCACGGAGCATCTACTAGATAGAAGGGCCTATTTTAGCCATAATCGTAGCGTAATACTAGACAAGGAAAGGTTTCCCGGTGTTGACTCGCTCACAGCCGAGACTATCCCAATCTAGGCTCGAGTGCTACTCGACAGAAATTTGCATCTCACGATGGCTTCAAAAAGACGGTGTCCCCACTGACACTTTTACTTCTTCTCCGCGACCCCCACCAATTGCTTCACATGGTCTGCTCTAGCGTGGAAGCTGTTGCTCTAGCCTGGAATCTGGAACTTCTCCATACATGTACGGACCTGCCCGTGGCTGTTGTCCTTTTGGTCTTGAATGATTCCCCGGCATGCTGGGTCTCGATCGAGGACGATTGCCTGCCGCATTGGCCCAGCTGCAGCTCTGATTTGCCCCGGCGGTGACACCTCAGGGTCCTCCCCTCACTTTGGCTCCACAGGAGAGGAATATGCAAGCCCGGGCAAGGGCCTGCAGCTTGTCAAAAGTGGTGATTCGACAAGAAATCTCGGCCGAGAACACCTGACACACTCTGGCCGCACGTTTTTGCTTTCCTGTGTCTGACCGACGTTGCGCACGTGTATCACAAGGCACCCTCTCCCTCACCGTCGCACAGCCTCTAAGCCAAGATTCCTCTTTCCTCCTCAGCTGCGACAAGGGGGAGGTGTGTGTGTGTGTGTCTGCTGTGCGCCGGGCTCTACCGTAGATCCGGTTGGTGTGCTTGCCGGTGTGGTAGCCCGCCCCCCATTTTGCAGCGCGGCTAATGCCTACTGGCCCCTATGACATCTGCCGGACCAGTCGCCTTGCTTGAACAGAGGGGACGGCCTGGCGATCATTTCGGTTAGACAAACTGACTTGTCTCAAATGGACAAAACACCAAAAAAGGTGAGCGAGAGAGACATCGTGACATTCAAGCTACGTACCCTAAAAGTTCCCCCGTCGCTTAAAGACTTGTCTTTCCGGATATGGCCAATGGCATCCCACATGGCTGCCTAAAATAATACTACCACCTTCCTAATCCTTAGGGTTTTCCACGTTGACAACGCAGAGTAAAAATAAACTTTAAAACCTAAATCTGGACACCGAACAACGACATAGCGAAACATTGAGATAACGGGCAATGACGCAAAAAGAAAGGTCTCAGAGGGAGTCGAACCCTCGCTGGCGGAATCAGAATCCGCAGTCATAACCGTTAGACCATGAAACCGAGGAATTCCGGCTGCCAGTTTTTAGTTGCCAATTATGTTTGCAAGACAGAGAGCTGGAATTAGCCACCTGAGCAACTGCCCAAGGTGTTCTGCAAATAGGAACAGGCCAATATCCTGACTAACAGACTCATCAGAGGCCTCGATACTGAGAACCCTCATACCCAAGTTTCAATGGCCCTGGAAGGTTGATTTGTTGAGCTGTGGCTAACAGGTGTGAAGCCCATGCTACCCTGCACCTGAACCCTTCACATCCAAAGCAGACCATACTTGACTAGTTCCCTTCTTGTACACAGCAAATACTTGCAGAATATCTTCAAATTGTTTTTAAAATACCTATCTGGTAAAATAAACGAAGTGGTTCCGACGTGATATTCCTGGAAAGCTGGCTGTGAACACCACTGACAAGATGCACAAGGACCATGCTCCAAAAGTTGACCAAGGCACTGGTGGTATACAAAAGATCTTTCCGCAACACCTTATGTATCTATGCAGTCGACATCGGGCACAGCCACAAGGTAGTTGGGCACCTTTGGGGGCACAAATGACTGATCAACAAATGGGGGTCATGTTCAAGGACGCATGCTAGCATAGAACAGTTGGCGCTAATGGTAACCGAAGGCCAGCATCTCGGGAGTCGAAGCCGGGACCGTTTCCGCCAAAGGAGGCAATAAGGAAAGACGTAGCCGGAGACAACGTCGATGATGGCAATGAGATGTGACCAAGACGGTTATTGCAAAAACAGGCAGGTGCAGCGACTCACGGTGACCGAAAATATTCGGTATACCAACCAAATTATAGATCTCAGATGTCAAAAGGCCCAATCGCATCTTCTCCAGTCGCCAAGCCTCCCCCGTGTGCAACTCCCAAGAGTAAGAAAAACTTGCAGCTGAGGTTTCGAATCGTTTCGGTGGTGATGGAGTCACCGCTGGGAAACTCTCGTTCCGAGCGCTAACACACAAAAGTATCGAGGCCCTCCCTAGCGTAGATCTTTTGTTTCTAGAAGATCGGCCGGGTTGAAACCTCTCAGGAGTCCAATCGCATTTGGAGAACGGTGGCCAAGAGTTGCCCTGAAACTTGCAGGGTGGGTAGAGGTTGAAACTACACGAGTGGTTGACTTGAACTGACTTGTACTGCGATGATAAAATTTATTAAAAAGATTCTTATAGTAATGATCACATTAGAATGTAAACTTTGTAAATTGAATAGCTTAATGTGCAAGAAAGAGTCAATTTGACCGTCATCACAGTATTATTCCAACCATCTGTGTGCTTTGACCTTCAAAAACCACAAGTTCAAGTTTCGAATCACGTCCGTGATTGGGGCACCGTCTCCAGCCTGACCAAAACACGAAACCAAAACTTCGAAACCTGAACCGCACCAGTACATGCTCAGCCTCAACGAACAGACATCAACCAGCAGCAGCAGCAGCAACACCTGAAGCTGTTGCTGGGCTAGTCTGCTTCACAGCTGCCCTCTTTCGCGACGGTCTCCAAGTTGGGACTTGTATGCTTCACCGAGAATTCAGTTCGACATGTGAGCCTTGAGAAAAAAAACAAAGGTATATAAGAAGAGAACATCTTTGTAATGTGGTCAATTAATTCAACTGCAAGCCAGTCTTCTCTGTTCTACTCTCTTCTATCCATCTACATTCAACGCCCCGGAGGCAACTCATTCTACACCTTACTCACTATAATACCACTTTTCAAAAACTTCAAAGACTTTCGACATGCGTTTCTTCACTGTCTCCGTTCTTGCCACCGCCGTCTCGGCCCATGGCGTGGTCATGTCTGTTGAGGGCGCCAACGGTGTCTCCATGCCCGGTCTGAGCAGTATGTCATATTCCCCTTCACTCGAAAAGGTCTACTAACACGGACAAGTCGCGGATGGAACTCCTCGTGATTGCTCTAGCAACAGATGTGGCTCTCAGGCCGACACTTCCATCATCCGTGACCGCGAGATTCGCAGCGGTGAAGCCAGTGCCCTTGGCCGGACCCAGGGCAATGGTCCTGTTGACGCTTCCGTCATGATCTCCAACTTCCTTGGTACAGGCGGCAACGTCCCGACCAACAATGGCTCCTCCGAGAGCGTGGGAGTTGAGGATAACTTGTCCAACCTGCCCGGAGCGCGAAAACACCGCCGACAGCTTGGCAACCTCCTGGGCGGTCTCTTTGGAGGTGGTGCCGCAGGAAGGGGCGGTGACAAGAGCGATGGCCCCCCGGAGGCTCGTGTTGCAGCCTCTGCCGGCGACGGCGCTTCCTCTGGCCTTCCCACCGCGTCGGATGATGGTGAAGTGACACTCACCTACAGACAGGTATGTCGTCCTCACTCGAGGTATCTCCAGCCACTAACATTTGCAGGTCAACCAAGATGGCGCTGGCCCATGACCGCTGACATCGATGCTACATCTGGTGGCACCGACCCTGATGCCTTCCAGTCGGCTGAGGTCACCGAGGACGTCCCAGGACTTGGCATCCAGGGCCTGTCTCTGGCCACCACACCGACTTCCCTCAAGGTGCGCATGCCCGAGGGAATGACTTGCGAGGGGCGTTGGAGGTGCCGAGAATGTCTGCATCGTCCGTGTTTCGCAACGGTGCGGCTGCTGGTCCCTTTGGCGGTTGGTGCTTCACGCAGTCTGCTGCTGCGCGCAAGCGGGCCTTTGCCTACCGTCTCAAGAAGCGCATGGAGATTGCCCGCAAGAACTAGGCGCCTATCTAGCGTGCCGTGTAGGGGAGGGCTGGACAAGTCCTAGAACATCCATGTGTGTGCTACAGAGGCCCATAGCGTATACACACCTACTTCGGCCATTGATGCGTCTCTGCGCTCCATCTCAAGCATCTGGCATTTTGTCATTGTCATCAAGTTAGAAGGATGGGAAGAGAAAGAGGGGAGGCCAGGCACACAGGGCACGGGGTTGGCTAAGACACGGCCAGAACCATGGTATCATGTATGGAATCTGGAGCAGCCAGGAGGACGGAGTACGGTCAATGGAAATAGAAGAACAGTTGGAAAGATGTCATATGGACCGAACGAGAGTAAGATTAAGAATGTATTCACGCATACCTCGTGAATGCTATAGAAGACGCCGGCCATGCACCTTGGTCATGAAATCGTTAAATGTAAACCAATACCAGAGCGCCGTTCCGGAAAAGCTTTAGACCCTAGCTGACGAGTGGGAAGAGAAAAAGAAACGTGAGGGAGCAGTGCCTGGCCTGGGGTCACGCAACAAAGAGCTGCGGTCTCGTGGAGGAAGAAACAAAAAGGAACATGATACCATTCGAGTAGAAAATGGGAGCGAGAACGTGTGCGGCTAGATATGGCCTACCAACGGCGGCTATTCAAAATTTAGCTGGTGCTGCTCCACGACGCTTTGGTGGCTTACCTGTATGCAGAGTCGAGCTTCGTTTGACGACGCTTGGGCTTGTTGCCCCCAGATGGCTTCCGCTTTTGTGTCTCCTCAGGAGTCTTGGCCTTGGTATCTCGTCCCAGCAGCTCGGCCTCCAACGAGTCCAACCCGGATGAGGCGTTGGACACTGACCGTGAGGCCGGAGTATGAGTGCGTGTTCGACTGCGACCACGGCTGCGGTCTCTGCTTCGACCTCTGCTACGGTCTCTGCTACGGTCTCTGCTTCGACCCCTGCTGCGATCCCGACTTCGATCCCGACTTCGATCTCGATGGTAAGATGTTGTTCTTTCGGGGGATCGTCGATGTTGTCCACGAGCCTCCGTTCCCCGATGTCCGGAACTGTCCCGACGTGATCTGCGCTTGATTCCCTGCCTATCCCACCGACTGGAATCCCCGTCGTTTGATCCTCTGCGACTGGGGTTAGAAGCACTCTGGGATCTCTGTCTCTTGAGAGGTCGCTCGGCACGGTCATTGTCACTAGAATGGCCACGTTTGGAGCGTTGCTCATGGACCTCCCCACTCTCGGAGCTTTCACTCCGCACTGCTTCAGGGTCCTTTGGTGGAAACTCAGCTGGAAGCTTAGATACCGCTTCTCCGCTGGGAAGCTTGCCATCTCGCACAAATGCTGGGTCGAATTCGATCGATGACCAATACGGCGTCTCATGTATCGGCTTGACATACTCCTCGATATTGTCAGCCTTGACATAGTTCGATTCGATGCATTTTGCATCCCACTTTCTAGGAAGAAGCACCTCGTCATTGTACTCTGCAGGCAGAGGCTTGCCCACTTCATCTGGTGGATGTGCTGTTTCTAGCTCCTTGAAGACTGTCTTCTCATCCCATTCCAGGTCATCTGCGTCAGTGGCATTATTGGGTGTCGTATCAGGTACCTGTGGTGGAACAGGTCTCGAGACCTCGGTGTCAGGCTTTTTCGTTTCAACCTTTTCAATGGGTGTGTTCGATTCTTGTTTAGGGACGGGTTGTGCTATTTGCTCCTGTTTCGGTGATGGGGTTGGTTTCGGAAGACTTGGAGCTTTTGTTTCAGGCTTTTGGTGATTTTCGCGAGGTTTCTGCTCCGGTTGCCGGTCCGGTTGCCTAGGATGAGGCTGATTCTTCTTCTGCCGGTTATCATGATTGCGATTGTGGCGCTCATGTCTTCGCCTATTATTCCGGTGATCACGAGAGTGGTCAGGGAAATCACGGCGACGACCAGGTTGAGGTGGTTTCGGAGGGAGGGATGGCTTGGGAGGTAGAGATGGTGGCAAGGGAAGCGTAGAGACTGTGCTTGGGCGTGGTATAGGTGGTGATCCTGATGCTCGGCTGGGCTGTGGTGTGGGAGGTGGTCCTGGAGATGGGCCTAACCTGGGAGGTGGAGGATGTCCATACCCAGGTGGTGCACTGTGAGGGGGGAAGGGAGGGGGGTACGGAGGCGCATGCTGTCCGTATGGCGGGGGCGTAGGCGGAGGATATGACTGATATGGCGGGTGCGAGCTGTAGGGCGCATGATCCGGACGGGGAGTTGGTGGAGGACCATATGGCCGTGAGTATGAGGGTGGTGGTCCCGGCGGTGGTTGAGTTGGTTGAGGTGGAGGAGGAGGGCCATATGGTGCAGGCGGACCAGGAGGAGGTGGGAGACCTGGAGGTGGACCACCGTATGAAGGCGGAGGGTATGGATGTGAGTAACCCGGAGGCGCGTAGCCAGGCGCATAGCCGGGAGCCGAAGATCCATATGGAGGGTACTGGGGAGGATAGGAGGGAGCTCCGGGGTAAGGCGCAGACGGAGGACCATAACCGGGCGGAGGCCCGTATCTGGTCACAACTGACCCTGGAGCTGGAGTAGGGGCGTACTTGGTGATGATGGGTCCCTTGGACTTTTTCGAACCTCCATGCTGCTCCTTGTGGCCCCCTTGCCCCGAAGTATTGGCATTCCTCCAAGCCGCGAGACCTCTGCAGGATAGTTAGCAGCGTACAGCCGCTGTGACCAGACTTTAGACCACTTACGCTGGAGTTTCTCGAGTAGGCTCTGGACATGCGATAGCCCAATGGCCAGAGGTGCCGCAGTTATAGCAGCGAGCCTCATCTGGCCGTGTCTGGCCTGGGGCCGAGTCGGGCATGATGGGTGATGTAACTCGACGTACCAGGAAGCGACAGCAGTCAAGGGAAGCGGATTTCCTGGGAGAAAGAAATGCTATGCCCGAAATTCAACCAAGGTGGCGGCGTCTATAATACAGGCGGATGGATGGCAAAGAGAGAGCGACGACAGCCTTGTTAGCGACTTGGTCGGGCGCGAAGACGGTTTCCGCGCCAGACGTCGACAGGACAAGGCAGAGACAAGAGCTGAGCGGGCAGTCTGGTCTGAGGCCAGTCTCATGTGACGCTGTGATAGGTTGCACAACAGAGTCCTCGGCGTGGCTGGAGAGCAGCAGCGGCAGCAGCAATAATAGTCGAGGAGCGAGGGCGTTGGGATACTACAGCCCAAGGCTTGCCAACAGCGACAGCGCGCGGACGCGACATCCAATGCGAAAGGACCCCCTCGGCGGAACCTGCACGGGCTTGCTTGCGGGGGAAACGCTCAGAGGGACCTCATCAAGTTGATCCTTGGAGGGCTCAGGGTGATTCTATTGAAGCCCTCGGGTCGGTGAAGAGGTGGATTCCGTTGCAGCCTGAGTAACAGAGATGGCGATGCCACTCATTGGGTCGTCGAGATCCGATGCTGAGGTTGTCGCGTGCGCACGGACCAGGTCACTGCCGAGTCAGAGTCAGAGTAAAACGAAACAAGGCATAAGGTACGATAAAATAAACTTCAGGCATCTCATCTCGAGGGAGACATTCTTTTTCCGAGCCTTATCTTGACATTCAATTTCGCTTTTTGATGAGCAAACACGTTGAGAGGACGAATTATTCATTTATTTGAATGCGCTTTTAGCTAATGGTTTGCTACATCCAATTTGAGTCAGGTACTTACCTAAACCGGAATACAGTGAAGGACAGTTCGTTTTCTAGCTACCCAAACGATGCGTACGTATACATTGCAGCAGTCAAACCTCGTTCGAGACTGTTGCGCTCATAGCCCCGTTCGTATATTTGACTAATAGATCTCGAACGATTCACTACCACATGGAGCGGCAACATGACATCGCCCTACAAACCCTCGACAATAAGGGTAGATGCTATGCGACCTATAGCATCAGCATCACAACCCAAGCGGGCAACTCTGATGAAACAAGACTGACTTGACCTCCATCCTGGGTCGATATGCCTACAAATATCCCACCTGTCACCTATCACTTTAATTTACCCGGAATTATCCGTCGAGGCGGATCTCCCGTAGGCATAGGGCTTCAGTCCGGGGTTCCGCTCTCGACACGCCATCCAGAACATGGCCCCGGAGCTTTGTCTGAATGAAGGCTCCTACAAGCTGCACATGGTTCAAACCTCCCAATCTTTCAAGTTCAACTTGATAGATTTTCATCGATCTTTACCGACGCTGACCATAGAAGGGCCTGAGATCGAGCTTGGTAGTCCAGCCATGCATGATATGATATCTTGAGATATCTATGCTTCCTGGCATCCACATCACCTTCAAGGTTAATTATCACCGTGATGAAACTCTGCATCTGACCCCACCTGGTATCCATTCATACGACCATCATGCTATTTCAACTCCGAGAGGTCCGCATTCATACATAGCCGAGGCGTCACAAGAGGTAGGTATATAAGCACACAAGACACTGCCATGAGCGAGATTTGACCTCACCCTCCTTACCTATGCGTCTCGGTTTGATCAGGTTGTCAACATGAGGGCCTCCATCTCTTTTGCTTACCTTCTGGCAACTGTCTCTGCCACGATCAACCCTGGCACCCTCGTCACCATTTCTTCATCAGTCGATGTGAACAGCCAGTCGGCGTGGTGGAATCCCCTCGACGAGTTCAACGGCTATCAGTGGCTGGCCTATCTGCGAAATCCTCTGGAGGGATCGACAGCCAACCACAATGTCATGGTTGTTCGTCGTGCTCAGACAAACGGTGCCATCTCGCGGGACTGTCTGAAGACCTCGAGCGGAGAGTGCGCCGAGTTCCTCGACGACAACGGCCACAACACCCCGGGCATTGCTGTCGACGGAGATGGCTACGTTCACGTCTTCACGAGCATGCACAACGAGCCATGGAACTACTTTCGTTCTTCCTCAGCTAATAGTGCAACCCTCGTGGATCGCAGCTCAGAGATGCCCGACCACACCCTTCGGGTTACGTATCCCGTGGTGAAGCGTGATGCTGATGGTAACCTGTGGATGATTGTTCGAGGACAATCGAGCAATGACGGTTCAGCTCGAGGTGGTTATTTTTACAAGTATACGACTTCTTCCAAGAAATGGGCACGGATCAGCATCTTTGCCTACAGAACAGACTACTCGGTGTATCCCGATGATATCCAGTTCTCTTCCGACGGCGACGTTCATCTTCAGTGGGAATGGGCCAAGTTCCCTGCCTCTGGGGTCCGCCATGAGGGAAGCTATGTGCGTTATACTCCTTCGTCAGACAGGTATCGATCCGCCTCTGGAGCAACAGTCACCTTGCCTATCACTCAGGAGACCAAGGACATTGTCTTCCAGCCCCTCACATCTGGCGAGACCTATGATGGAGACACCGGTGCAACGCCAGTCCCAGCATTCCAAAGCGCAAAGCTTGCCCTCTATGAGGGCGCAGCTGGCGAAGTTCATATCAACATCGCATACCGTTTCGCCCCCAAGTCCTATCAGGGATGGCAAATTAACCGCGCGAGGGCGACCTTTGGCACAGCGAACCCTTGGGCTCGTGAGGTGGTCTTTTCAGGCGAGAACACGAGCGCCGCCATCGGCATAACGCACGACGGCACAACCGTCCGCATCTACTATTGTGTCTCTGGTGGTAGTACTTGGGTTCTTGAGAAGTCTGGCAGCGCCGGGTGGACGAACAACGAGCTCAAGGCTGTAACGGGCAAGGGAGTGCAGCGTCTACAGGCCATGATGAGATCTGATGGCACAGATCTTTTGTATCTTGGTGCGCCGAAGAATGTGGACACGGTGACAGGCAGCTTGTATTTCATGACTGTGGGGGGCCGTTGAGACGATGATCAAGGACAGAACTTCGATCGTACATCTAGACCTATTTTTGAGGAGTCTCTTCCTATACTCACCAAAATTGAGATGAGAGATTAAGCTATTCCTATCTTCGACACACTCTTAACACGTCGATAGAGGAGCTATGGTTGGCTGGTTTAAAAAAAAAAAAAAAAACGGACGCTAGAATACCTATATAGTAAACAGTGTCCCTTGTGATATCGCAAGTTCAAGATAGACAAAACGAACAACTCACCTACCTACCTTAAACTCCAAGCCGTATTGCTCCCAACTTCATAACAGCCAGTCCAAAGGGCAAGCTACATCCATAAAAGACTGGACTCGCCGTCAACTACCGGCAAGTTCCAGCTCTCATCTGCCATCTGCCGATGGTGGTGTCAAAGTGTGGGGGAGCTCGGCCGGGCATTTTTCCCCAGCCGAGCTGTGTGATCAGCGACGACTAAGCAATTCACACGACACCAGGCTAAACATCCCACCGCCCTAACAAGCAAACCTCGTTCGCCCGTGCCTTCAACATGATCGCTTCTCTCGCTCCCTTCACCATGTCGCGATACTCTTTCTAGTGTCCTCACGCCACTCTCGCTCTCGACCCGCCTCCCTTGAAACGCTCGCGCCCAATGTGAACCTGTCCCGCTTCGTCTCCCGATCGATCATGTTGGTACAACCACCAAGCTCTCCTCCAGACATCATCCCCGCCAGGAGCCGCCGCCGCCAGCCTTAATGACTCCGGCCGCACGAGTCCCCTCGATACCAACGACCATCTTCTCCAACTGAATCTCTCGGTCGCCTTTCCTTCCTCCCCGCACATACGCACTGTACCTCAAACACAATGCCTGGGCTACCATGTAAGCGCCCGCCCCCGCCATCGAAAGGGCTCCTAGAGCTCGCAGGCTGATATCCCCGGGTCGCAACAGCATCCGTCGACCTCGACGAGTGCATCTCGCGCCTGTATAAGAAGGAGCTCCTAGCCGAGTCCGTCATCGAGGCCATCTGCGCAAAGACAAAGGAGCTCCTGATGCGCGAGAGCAATGTCGTCCACGTCCGCGCTCCCATCACCGTCGTCGGCGACATCCACGGCCAGTTCTTTGATCTGATCGAGATCTTTCGCATCGGCGGCTACTGCCCCGACACAAACTACCTCTTCCTCGGTAATCGCCCTCGCAGCGGACGAGACACAAACCTCTGGCTAACCACCATCGGGGAACAGGAGACTATGTCGACCGCGGCATGTTCAGCGTAGAGACCATCTCGCTGCTTGTGTGTTTAAAACTACGATACCCCAATCGCGTGCATCTGATCCGCGGGAACCACGAGTCGCGCGGCGTCACCCAGTCATATGGCTTCTACACAGAGTGCTCGCGCAAGTATGGCAATGCCAACGTGTGGCACTACTTTACCGACATGTTTGACTTTTTGACTTTGAGTGTCGTCATCAACGACCAAATATTCTGCGTCCACGGCGGTCAGTTTCAAGCCCGCATCTACTCTGCAGTAGCTCTAATACGACGTCTAGGCCTCTCCCCCTCTATCCATTCTATCGACCAAATCAAAATTATAGATCGCTTCCGCGAGATCCCCCACGAAGGCCCCATGGCCGACCTCGTTTGGTCCGACCCCGATCCCGAGCGCGACGAATTCTCCCTCTCTCCGCGAGGTGCTGGCTACACGTTTGGGGCCCAGGTGGTTAAGAAGTTCCTGGCCGTCAACAACATGTCGCACATTCTCAGGGCCCACCAGCTCTGCCAAGAGGGTTTCCAGGTGCTCTACGACGACCGGCTCAGTACCGTCTGGAGCGCCCCCAACTACTGCTACCGCTGCGGCAACATGGCCAGCGTTCTCGAGGTTAGCGATACAGGGGAGCGTTTCTTCAACGTCTTTGCAGCCGCCCCCGAGAACGACATGCATAAGGAGCTGCAGCCCGGGAACGAAAAGTCTGCCGACGGTAATGCCTTGCCAGACTATTTCCTCTGAGCAACCCATACATACATATACAACACACCGCCTAAAGCCACACCAGCTTGGGCTTGATGACATTTTACAACGATGTGATACCAGATCCTCTAAGTAGGCATATTGACGGACCCGAGCGGTAGATAGAGTTGTTGCATAGCAAATAGAGCTTGATGCATATCGGATTTTTTCCCTCCTTGGAGTCTCGAGACTCGGAAGTGAGGTTGAAGTATTGCCTCGTCAGTAACGAGCTAGATGATAGAAACAAAGCATCCACCCATCCCCATTCCCGGCTCCGATCCTCGATTTTCTCTTTTTATGTGGGTTTTTGTGTGTGTTGCGTCCTTATCCAATGTTCAGGTATCTCATTATCTCATGGCTTGTGGTATTTGTTTATGTGCGATTCCTAGGGATACACGACCCAAACCTGTTAGGTCGTGCCTTGGTGCCCTTTACAGGTCTACCAGTCCTTGGCGATATCGAAGCTCCACTCGAACTCGAGATGCTTCTTCTTGTCGTCATCCACGAAGCTCGAGACGGCGTTGTAGTGGCCACGGGCGAGCATGCCGCTAGGGGCCTCCTCCTCCTGGACTGTGGCGGTGTCAATGGCTGGATATAAGCAGAAACCATGTCAGACTTACATCTCTTCTCGTAGGTGGTCTGTCGGTCAGTGTTGGGAGCGTAGCTGCCCTGTACAGTGTGTCAGCATGCCGCTTAGCTCAGAAGCTGCCAGGAAAACGCACAATCATCTCAGAGTCCTTAGAGACCCGGATGCCCTTTCGCTTAACGACCTGAACGTAGTGAAGACCGCTGAGGATCTCGTGCTGGACCTTGAACTTGGCGCTCATGGTGAACTTGGCTCCCTCCTTGATTGTGAAGGGCTTGTCCTTGAGGGTGTTCTCGCTGCCGGGAGTGGAGAGGTCAATGGTGACGGGGTCGCGGCCGGGAGAGTCCATGGTCAGGGACAGGATGATGCAGACTCGGGGGTCGTTGGGGTCAGAGATGTCGGTGCCACCACCGAGACCGAGGGACTCCTTGTATCGCTGCAGGGACTCATCGCCAGCGTCTTGAGAGAAGAAGTGTTAGCATTGAGTAGTCTAGGGTTTGGAGGGGTGGCGTGGGAGAAGCGGTAAGCAGGATGCTTGGTGTTGCGCTGAGGGGAAGCTGTGCCAGACAAGACAATCCAAGAATGAAGCACAGCTCATGCGCTCTGACATAGCTCGGCTTGAGCCAGAGAGCTACGCATAGCACAGATGCATCGAATCATCATATCATGTTGGTGCGAGCTCGCAAGGCGGTGCCACATGGGACAGAAGCATGTGCTGCAAAGGCACGATAGGCCGGGGCGGAAGTCGGCCGGGGTACGGGGAGCTGCTGCACCTACCCATCTGCTGGTACTCAGCCAGACTCTGCTTGGGCTGAGAGAGCTTGTAGCCCTGAGTCTCCTCGGGCATGGTATCATCGTCGTGAGAAGCCATGGTGGGCGAGCGGGGCGAGGCTGGAGGAAGGCGGGGGATAGGAGAAGAGCGGAGAGCACCGAGAGGTTGAGGTCGAAGAGAGATGGCTACAGCAGCTGTGAATGGCTGCTCAAGATATAGTAGAGAGAAGAAGTGAAGGTTGGGGTAGAGAAAAAAGAAAGAGGAGAGGAGGAGGGGGAGAAGAAAGGAGAAGAAGCTTACTCGTTGAAGCAGGGGAGAGGTGAGCTTGGTCCTTGGTCCTTGGAGGGGCTTGGGTAGGTTGCTTGCTTGTTGCGGTGACGATGGAGGGGCTGTCTAGGCGGTGTTCCTCTGCTGTAGGTGCGTGCTAGGGTGGGTGCTGGCTTTTGGCGGTCGCTACCTAGGTATCCTCGTCGTTTGGTGGGGTTTCAGGAGGCTGACTCGCGAATGTTGATTGGGCCTGATGCGTTTGAATACGGACGAGTCGCCAATGGCTGCAGTTGGTATGGAGATGTGCTTGTCAGGGGTTGGGCTGGTGAAGGATAGCGGAGGATGAGGTGAGGCTTGTTTTCAGAGGGGTTATGGCGGCTGTGGCTTTGAGCCTCTGGGTTGTGTGAGCAGAAGCTGAGTGCCTGTAACTGCAACTGAGACATGGATTGCAGCATCGAGATAGCCTAGGCAGGCCAGGAGATAGTCCGTTGCAACACTGCTAGTTGAATAGGAGGAGTTGGACGCTCTTCTTTCGTCTTTCTACAGGCAATTCGAATTGCTTCAAGCACGTATCGTATTTCGACCAACATCATTAAACCTTGTTTGGCAATGCCAACATCACCACAATCCTCCCATTCTTGGCTTAAGAATGCCTTTCTGTCAATCCTCGCTCACCTACATCAAGTAACGCACTCAATTGCCACTGCGTGCTTTCCCCGCGTACCGCAGCAGCTCAGCAGTGGGCGCATGACAAGACGAATGGATCCTCATGCATTGACTCGCCCCTCTACGCTATGCGAATGCACATCGACAAATCGGAGACCTCAGCGATATAGATACGATAGCATCTAGCACATATAGAATGTCTCGCAGGGAGCTCCATGTGAAGACGGTCTGTCAGGAAAAGAAGCGTGGTCTGGGGTTGAGATCTCGTGGGGACAAAGACAGCAAAGAAAGATCACTGAAGAGAGTGGTCCGTCCATCCATTCTGTTCGTCCCGAGCCGGCAACCCCTTTGGACCCGACCCCTTCTAGACCTCTTGGAACATCGGATCAGTGCTGCGACAGCCCAAACAGGCACGGCGGCATGCGATGCCAGACGCGCGATAAGTGACTTGTTACGCCGCCATTCGTCCACCTCGGCAGCAGTAGGACTGTAAGCAGCCCATTTGTCGCCGGGCTCAGCAGACGGAATGAGACCATTGGCAACGAGTCGCACCCGTTTCTCAGCTCTGTCAATGGCTTGCCAGTGGACGTCTGTCTCTGGACATGTTTCGGCATCTCGCTTCCATGACGAGTCCTCTGTGACATGGCGCCGCCAAAGCCCAAACCCATGCCATTTCCCCGCGTTCTTCTGGGCGAGCAGTCGCCTGCTGGCGCGCCGGGCGCAACGAACGCCAGGGGGACCGGGGACTTGTTTGGGGGGTGGTTCACTTCTGACCTGGATCGGCGCTGGCGTTGGCGCTGTCGCTAGGTAGGGTGAGTGTGGTTGCTAGGGGCGGCAGACAGCATTCATCATCCATCCAACAGCGCAACCCATCGTCCAGTCCCCCACGTGCGCGCCAACGGAATCGAGCATGGCATCCATGGAAACGAGGGGGAAAGAGGCGAGCTGGGAATAGAATTATTTGACGCCGTCTAGCGCCCATCAAACAATAAAAGCCAATAAATGGTGGCTCCTTTTGTTGTGAAAATGACCCTGCACAAGAAAGGAGGTACGTACACACTAAACCAGATGGCACTGGAACCCATCGGGTAATGTCAAGTCAGGTGTCCATCAAGTTTGGCGTGTTGATGGGGGTAATTTGGCCGCACCATTAACAGGAGACCTGACGCTATGAGTGAACTGTGTGATGGTGCAAGTACCACTATATCTCGCAGCACCCCACTCCTACACGCGGAGCTAGTCCCCTTCGGGCTCTCGGTACGTACCTGGGCCGCCGAACCCGCCCAACAGGGCCACCCGCTAAAACCCTCGACGCTATCCAGCATGTAATTTGCGCGTCTGGATTCCCGTCTCAGCTCTTCCCTCGTCGAGCCTGTCGCGATCCTTTTCACCCTCATCTGCTTCATTTTCTTCATTCTTCGCTCCCTCTCTATTTCCGGCCCAAAGCACCGTTACCGCTGGCCTTTTAACTCGACGACTCTTTCGCCTGAAGCGCGATTGTACGTTCTTCAAGGGTTACTTTTTACTGAATGAATTGAGGCCCTGCGTTGACACGGTACGTCTAAAAAGGCCAAACTCTCCCCCGGCCCGTCGCCCGGATTGCGAGAAATTCTGCGCCCAACTCTCTTCACCTTCACCATCTGACGCGCCATCTCTAGCTTCGCGGTCTCATTCATTCATCTTACTCTCCGTTGCGCGCCGATAAACCACGTCGAGTCCCGCGATTTCGATTCATTTTGTCGGCCCAGAGGTAACACGGATCGATCGCGATCGAGAAGCAATTGGACAAGATGGCCCCCAACGCCGAGCGCATGCTTCCTACGAAGCACAACCCTCTCATGATGGAGGATATCCCGGATTGTATAGACCACCCACCTGCTTCGATGTCGCGACTTTGCAGGCTCACCCATGTTTTGTAGATACGGATCTGGTTGCGCGCCGACGCCTCGGACAGACCAAGCTGACACCTAAGATGGTCGGCACCGGTGAGGCTGAGCAGTCTCTTGGCGTCTTCGACTACGCCCATCTGCGGGCTCCTCTACCCAAGGGTATCGTCTCGGGCATCTTCAAGTCGAGCCCCAACAGCTACTTCCTGATGCGCCGCAGCTTCGACGGTTACGTCTCGGCCACCGGCATGTTCAAGGCCACCTTCCCATACGCCGAAGCAGCCGACGAGGAAGCCGAGCGCAAGTTTATCAAGTCTCTGGCGACTACGAGCCCCGAAGAGACGGCCGGAAACATCTGGATCCCCCCGGAGCAGGCTCTCGCCCTCGCCGATGAGTATCAGATTACCCCTTGGATCCGCGCCCTGCTCGATCCCGCCAAGATTTCCGTCACCAGCACCGCGGACTCGCCGCCCAAGAACATTACGGCTCCCCCCAAGTTTGACCCGGTCAAGTTGTCACAGCCTACACTGGCTCCTCCTACTCCGACTGTGATCCCTCGAACTACTCGGTCTCGCCGCTCAGCCAGCCCCACCAAGAGCACGAGGCGCGCAGCTGCATCGCCCCGAAAGCGAAGCCTCCGCACCAAGGTCGAGGCCGTTGAGACCGTCACCGAGAAGACCGATCTCGTCAACGGCGAGACCAAGGAGACCAAGCAGGAGGACATTGTCATGCAGTCAACCGAGTTTGAGCCCGCCATCGTTCTGGAGCCCAAGGAGGAGGAGCCCAAGGTCAAGGTCCACGTTGAGGAGGAGGTGTCAACCGATGCGGACGGAATTGAGACCAAGCACACTGTGACCGAGGTCGAGGTTCCTCTGCCCACTGCTGGCGAGCCGCCAAGCGCTGAGGAGATTGCTCAGATGATGGAGGCTGCCAAGGAGATGGTTCAGAAGAACAAGGAGGAGGAGCAACAGGCTAAGCCCGAGACAGAGGGTGAAGAGGCACAAGAAGAGGCGCCCGAGACAGAAGAGGCACCTCCTTCTGCTAAGAAGAGCAAGCGAAAGGCTGCCGATATCTCAGTAGGCGACAAGGACGCCGCCGACAAGACCGAAGAGACTCGAGAAGAGGAACAGCCCAGGGCGAAGAAGGTCAAGACAGAGGCTGAGCTACGGAAAGAAAAGGTCAAGAACCGAGCACTGCTCGGACTGGGTGCCACCGTTGCGGTTGGGTAAGACATTACGCCTCTGACTACTTAGATGAACCATTGCTAACAAGTCGGCAGCGCCATTGTCCCTTGGCTCATGAACTTTATCTAAGCTACGAATGTCATGTCTTCGGAACCCAAATCTTTGACCCAAGCCAGGGATTCGGACGGTTCCACTACGACCATGGCTGCAATATGGGACGGGCGGTTGGATCGGCGCGGTTCTTGTCTTTGGTTGTTTGTCATTTTTTCGTGTCATTTGTGTCTTGTTCACGGATCACTACCCATTACCCCTTGTCAGTACGAGATGTTACAGAGTAACAGGCTCGTCGACGCCCTACCTATCAATGTCCTTTTTACCTTGACCATTATACCACAACACTATGCTCTTTTTTTTTTCTTATTACTTTAGTACCCAAAATCTTTTCCCTTTGCACATACCCCTTTGACCCCTCGAAACCGCAAGCGCTAGATAGGCTGGCGAATTCAGGTTTCTATTTTAACGGTTCACTTCTGGAGAAGAGATTGAGATGATGGGGGGGCACGGCTGGTGGATGAACGTGTTGAAGTTGATGGATGGAGGCCCGTGGAGGAGAGAGGGGCTGGAGAAGAGGCGTTTTGTAATGACTCTGATCGGACTATCTACCTATATAAGGATATGAAGAAAAACACTAATAAAAAATAACACACAAAAGATATGTTCTTGATGCCTTCGGTGTTGAATAGCCGATGCCGAGTAGCGTCCATCAGTCGGGTCCAATCTGTCCGTGGTTGCTGGGTCACAGCGAAAAGTCCCCTAGAACCAACAGAATTCTAGCGACTCCGGCTCCATGTTTTAGCGCACTTGGTCCCCCGCGTGTTCCCCGCACGATTCGGGCAATCTCTCCATCATCTCCAACTCCCGCGTTCGTGAATCTAACTCGGTACCTTTCTGGCTATGTGCGGCAATGGCCGGCTCTCTTTCGGGTAACCACTCTCCCCCACACGTATTAACGTCAAGAGCTCTTGCTTCCATATATCTTGTGCTTCCCTCTTTTAACTTGAAAACTTGATCTCTTGTGTAACTTCTCTGCTATTGTAACTCTTCGTTGTATACCCTTGTACACATCATGAGACCTTCAACACGACTTGGAAGCCTTGTGCTTCGACGAGGCTTTGCCAGTTCAGCAAGACGACTGGATAACTATGCCTTTGTCGGTCTTGGACAGATGGTACCTTGACTCTCACTCCAACTATACAGGCATTCTAACCAGAGTACTATAGGGTTACCAAATGGCCAAGAACCTGCAATCCAAGTTAAAACCCTCGGATAAGGTGTCTATCTTTGACATCAACCCCGAGTCTATGAAGGGTCTTGAGACGGAAATGAAGGCTGCTTCAACCGGCGCGGATGTTGAGCTGGCTGCCAGCGCGTTTGATGCCTCGAAAGATGCTGTGAGTCTTGTTAGTCGTCGTGATCCACTTCAGCTATTAACATCTTCAGGACACTGTCATCACCGTTCTCCCTGAGCCTCAGCATGTCCAGGGTGTCTACAAGTCTATAATTACAGATTCTCTTCCTAAGAAGGACCGTGTTTTTATTGACTGCTCAACCATTGACCCTTCGACTTCCCGTCAAGTTGCCAAGACCGTCTCCTCTGCAGGTCAAGGTACATTTGTCGACGCCCCCATGTCCGGTGGTGTTGTAGGAGCTACTGCCGGAACTCTTACCTTTATGCTCGGCTCTCCTCCCTCGCTTGTTCCTCGATTGGAGCCCGTCCTACTCCTCATGGGTAAAAAGGTTCTCCACTGCGGTGAGCAGGGTGCCGGTCTCTCCGCCAAGCTCGCCAACAACTACCTCCTAGCCCTCAACAACATCGCCACCGCCGAGGCCATGAACCTGGGAATGAAATGGGGTCTGGATCCCAAGAAGCTGGCGGGCGTCATCAATGTGAGCACGGGCAAGTGCTGGCCGAGCGAGGTCAACAACCCCGTTGCGGGTGTAATCGAGACGGCGCCAGCGAACCGTGACTACGCGGGCGGCTTCGGAATCGGACTCATGAAGAAGGACCTTAGACTCGCCATTGTGGCGGCCGAGGAGGCGGGCGCGAGGATGGAGTTGGCTAAGCCGGCGTTTGCGGTATATGAGGCTGCTGAGAAGGAAGAGAGGTGTCAGGGACGGGACTTTTCGGTCGTTTACAGGTATCTGGGCGGCAAGGAGTAGAATTGGGTAGGTATATAGATACGTCAGACTCGCGTAAAACTACATGTGAATACAAGACTTGATAACGGAGAGATCAGCATGCTCGTCTACAGCACGGTGACATCTGGGCTCGTCAGTCACGGGTCCTTGGTGGACGTACTCTGTTTGTGTAACATGAAGCCACCACATTCATTCATTCATTCATATCATGTTTGCTTAAATTAACCCTACAAAAGCTCAAGAGTGAATGCTATCGGCTGTCAAGTTACCAGCCAGCCTCCAAGGTAAAAGCTGGTCAAACGGCCCTGCCAAGGTGGTTGGCTAACAAGCAGTGCATCAAGTCAATTCTCAACATGTTTCAATAAGACACGCGATACACCTTTTATCCCTGAAGCTGGCAAGAAGCTGCAGTTCGTACTTCGCCCCAGTGTTATTACGATACCTGAGTTATGCGGTAAGAATGATCTCACCTGTTAGGATACTATGCTACGAGTACTTACTTTCGAGACAACATCTAGCGATGATTGAAGTATTCCTCAGAACAACAAATGTAATTGACCTGAAACCCCCGGAGTGACCTGCTTGAAGCTCCTTGCCAGCTTAAGGGGGCAGCAGGCCTGAAATGATCAGCATTGCTCCACGCAGTCTATCCATGATCGTCTCCTGGAACAGGGTCGTTGAATAACCCATCGTTCCTCGAAGCTACTTCACTCTCTTTCTACATACCAAGACAAGCATGAGCTATCAATAATTATTTTTCCCATGTAAGTGCAAAATGCCCGGCCCCGTCAGGTTGGATGGGTGAACAAACTCATAGCCAGCTAACCTTGAGTAATAAGCCATCAACTGAATTTCCGAGACGGAAGCTATCTATCTGATGGCTGCTCCACCGTTAATCACAGGAAGCTCCGCAAGTAACTTGCATTTCCTAACGGCGAGTTACAAGTATCCATGTAACCCTTGCAGACCCGAACTAAAGGACGCCACAGCAACATTATAACTATAGAGTACGTGAACAAGAAAGCAGGTGTCTCAGTGTCTAAAGCTGGTATCATCAATTTGGTTGCTTGAACCTATGTCTGTATGCATGAATCGCCAACAGTGTCATGTTGTGGAATGCCTGTGGCTGACGTCAGAGGTAACTACCTAAGTGGCTTGAGACGGAGAAGACGTTGGCCCGGCTACATTTACTCATTGAACAATCAAATATGCACTTTGGGGTCTTTGTCTTGCCTCACTTAAAAGCGTGTAAGAACGACCCTGTCGCCAGCTCAAAAGGCTGGGAGAATGCCCAAGGCCTTTCCAGCCAAAAACCCACTGCAATTTCTCAATCATTATAACAAATACCTCTAAAAACGTAGTCTAGAAAACTACCAGTCTCAGTCCTGTCTCTCTTGACGCTTCTCAAAAAATCTGATTCAAAAAAGATGAAACAAGCAAACTCAAGACTCGGCAATCTAAATCTCTCCGAATCCCTGCTTCCATGCGGACCAGGTTGGCCCGCTCCCGTGGCGCCGCCACCAGGGTTCGGCCGCCGCTCAACGACTAGCTTAGCTCTCCCTCGGAGCTTTTTTTTTCTCTTCGAACGACATACTCAAAAGGGAAATACACCTCTAAGCGAGGTTAACGAGACACGAGATGAGGTGGTGTCCGGAACTCTGACCTTCCGGACGGTATTATTGGGTCCCTCGCTTTCAGAGAATGCCGTCAGCTTTGAGAGGATCAGCGTCTAGGAATGACTTTAAACCGACTTTGATCCTGTTCCCTCCAGTCAGCGTAATGTGACGTTTACTTCTATGCATCCCCTGGTCATTTAACAAAGGGTGCCCGAACTCCGGTTGATCCTTTAAATCCGTTGGGTGCCCCGGTGCTTAAACAAGTTTCCGTAACCGGGTTTGATGAAGAGAGAGTGGTGGTGTACTCGAATCCGGTCAGCAGTAATCTCGTCTGACGGTGTTTTCTTCTCTCCTCGACATCTTATCTTTCTATTTCTCTTCTTGTATATTTGTTGTTTTTGACGGAAGAGATTATCGACTGTGGCGAAAACTTGAGCGGAGTTGAAAAAACACCCCAATATCCGACCGACAAACCCAAGACGAAAACAACAAAGGAAGTAAGACTCTCGAATCTATCGCAACATGCTCGACGCGGTGCTCAACGAGCTGGCTCGTCGGAGACCAGCCAGCTTCGACGACTGTTCCGAAATCTCGGCCCTGTGTCCAGTCGATGCTACCGTCCTTGGCTATGTTCCCAACAGGGGATCCAGCATCTTCTTTGCCCTCGCTTTTGGCATCCTGTGTATCTCGAGTGTAGGACTGGGCGTGTGGAAAAAGACTTGGACGTATGCTGCTACTCTTGGAGTAGGCTTACTCCTCGAGACACTAGGTAAGACCAACAACACTCGACGATATCTTTCCCCCCTCTAACACTTTCAACCAGGCTACATCGGTCGAGCCCTTATGAACCCAAACCCCTGGAACTCTGCCGCCTTCCAGCTCCAGATCTGCTGCATCATCATCGCGCCCACCTTCATCTGCGCCGCCATCTACCTCACCCTCAAGCACGTCGCCCTCGCCCTCAACCCATCCCTCTCTCGCTTCCACCCTCGTTGGTACCCACGCGTCTTCCTCCCCGCCGACCTGTCATGTCTCATCATCCAGGCCATCGGCGGCGGTGTCGCGGCAGCCGCAAAGAGAGACCAGCCTGGTGTTGCTGAGAGTGGTAACCGCACCATCATCGCTGGTGTCGTTCTTCAGGTTATTGTCTTGCTGGGCTTTGGTGCCATGGGCACCGATTACTACCTGAGGGTGAGAAAGTACATCCACAGCTCCGAGGTTGATCCCGCAGCCTTGAGGGTTTGGACAGATACCAAGTTCCGACGCTTTACGGTTGCTGTCATTGGAGCTTACTGTTCCATCCTCATCCGTTGCATCTACCGGTCAGTTCCCCTTAATCTCTCCCCTAGTTAGTCACCAACTAACCCGTTTCTTACAGAATCGCCGAGATGGCTGGCGGATGGGGTAACCACATCATGCAAGACGAGCCCAGCTTCCTCGTTCTCGACAGCTCCCTAGTCTTGATCACAGGCTTCCTCCTGACCGCTTTCCACCCAGGCCTGTTCTTCCCCCAGATGGCGACGGGCATCAGCAAAAAGAATGTGACCGAGGCTGAAATGACTGCAGAGTCATCTGACGAGAGAAAGGTTGAAAACTCTCAGACTGCGTAGATAAGGGCTTGGAATTAGAACTGGTTCGTCAAGGGGTAAAAAACAAGGGCAAAGATGGCCGTCATTCCTTGGTTGGAATCAATACACAAGGCGTTGGATATTGTTGCGGATAATAGATCGATATTGCAGACTCGGGCGAGCCGAATTGAGCGTATTTCTCATGGTAATGCTGTCTATCACTATTAGGATTTGACCAGTCTATCCGTCTCCCCATCATCGTCACTGTCCGTCTCCTCTTCCTCGTCGTCGTCATCATCATCATCGTCCTCCTCCTCTTCATCTTCTTCCTCGTCATCAGTAGATTCCTCTTCGCTTTCCTCTTCCGTCTCTTCACTCTCCTCTTCCTCCTCCGCAAGCCAGTCATCCAGAGTCTTGGCACCTACACCCTCACCCGTACCGTTTGTCTTGCTTGGCACAAATGTTTTGGCTGCCTCGTCAAGCCTTTCGCCAGCTGGGAGTGTGCTTCTCTCGACATCGTATCGAGAACTCTGTCCTCCCTCGGGCTCACGGAGGCGACGGTCAGGCTGCTTTCCCTCCTCTACCCAGTCAGGCAGAGGCTCGTACCCCCTTAGTCCATGAATGGCGCCACCACCGGCAAGTACCAGAGTGGCAGAACCAAGCAAGAAGCCCTTTCGGGATTCGGATGGACTCGGGGCCTGCGGGGCAGGCTTCTCGGCGAGAAGCATCAACGTCGCCAACTGAGGAACAGCCAGTAGGGACCGGTACATCCTTGCCCGATCACGAAGATCAAAGGATCTATCATATCTTACGAGCAGCAGAGTATACTCCCAGAGACGCGCAATAGGATGAGTGTCTGTCTCCATAGGGGGGTCTTCCTCCGCTTCTCTCTGCTGCTCCGTCTCACTCTTCCGGTTAAGGTGGTGAAGATAGACCTTGGCAGCCAGAAGCAGAATTTGCTGCTTAGCTGCCGGTGATTCGCTGGAAAACTCCTTGAGCAAGATACGGAGAACATCTGGCGCAATATTGTCCTCTCCATTCAGCCCTGAGAATTCACCCACCAGCCAGATGATTGTCGCTCTCGCTTGAGGATCTGTAGCAGAGTCGAGGTTCTTCGCCAGCCGAACCACTGTTCCGATATGGCCCTGAACATCCTGTTGTATCAGGTGACGAATTACCGTCAGCGACTCAGCTGCAAGAGTCCCGTCCAGACTAGTGATCTGGCCCAGTAATAGCTTCAAGCATCGGGGAGCAGTGGTGACATCGGCCTGTGCACAGCGACCAATAGCACGGACAGCCTCGCGGACGAGAGCTTTGTTAGTTCCCTGCGAGAAATGCTCCAACTCTTTCAAGATGAGACTCTTGACATGGGGTGGGCTGTGAGGAAAGATGATGGTCAAGATCTCCAACTTCAACTCCCAGACGGGAGCAGGATCGGTGGCCCGGACAAGAAAGTGGCTCGCGTACTTGACAAAGTCGGCAGGCCGCATAAGGCATACAGAAACAATGTTGAATAACGCAGTTTGCTGTATGTCCTGAGCTCCACGGAGAAGGGCAATCAAGGGGCCGGTTGCGAGCTTGACATAGTCCGGTGTTCCAATGTCGACGTAGCATCTAGTCACGGCGACAACGACTCCAGCATTACGGCTCTGCAAAAGAGGCTTGAGGCCGTTCAGGAGCAGCGCCAGGTCAGGATCCAATACTGACGATCCCTGGCCTCGGCCGCCTTGCCGGGACTCTCCATAAAAATCGTCCACATTCTGGTCCTGAGACTGCTCCTCGGAGTCCCCTGAAGGCTCCGACTTCCGAGGGAAGCATCTCCGCGCATAATACATCATAAGTCGTATTGTGGCCAGCTGGCTCCATTCGTCCATATCCACCACTTGCTTAATCAACGCTCGGTAGTGCTTGTGGATGAGATCTATCCGGTCTGGGCAGACCTCTAGGAAGGCCGACACAGCTGCTCCAGCCACATAATACAGCTTGTCGCCCAGGAGCGTCGACAAGTAATCGATCAACTGCGGCGCTTGGCTCGGGTCTAACCGATGGCACTTGGGGATCGCCAGGGCGGCGGCCTTGCGTACGTAGGGGCTCATGTCGGCGACGCCCTTTTTGATAGCGAGGGACACGATCTGGCTGATTACGGGGACTCGGATTCCCGACATGGTCTTGAGGGCGAGGGCTCGGACTTGGGGGTTCTGGTCGGATAGGGATTTCTGTATCGTGTTGATGGACAAGAGGGCGAGGTCGGGTTCCTGCTCGGCATGATGGATGAGGTAGATGTAGACGAGCTTCTTGATTTCGAGGTTCGGAGAGGCGACATTCTTGACGACGGACGAGAAGAAAGGTAGGGTCTTGTGGTTTCGGTACATCATCTACCGCAGACATGTTAGCGCCTATTCTTCACGCTCAAGACAACAGCACGCACAGCCATGACGCGCCGTAGACCCTCGAGAACTTCGCGCTCGTTCCGACTATCCAGTAGCTTCCTCATCTGGTTCCGATCCAGAGGTCTCGAGCTCGTGCGCGCACCGCGCGTCGCCTGGGCAGCATCGAGGGTGAGCTCCCTCGCTGAGGCATCAGTCAGTTTAGCGCATGGACAAAGCGGTCAGTAAAGGATACGCACCAGTCTCCATGAGACTCGAGATCCTCGCTATCGACTCCATGATGACGAGTGAGCGTGGGAGCTTCTACCGCGTCGAGGAGAGAGAAAAAAAAAGGTACACTGGTCAAGGGTTGGGTGTAGGTGTTTGGAATGACGTTGTGTGATGGAAGGCGTCGCGGCTGGTGGAGGTGGAGGGGCGCCACGATTGGTGGGGGAGCTGCCTCAACACCAGACACAGAAGATGAGATCTTGGTACTACAACCAAAACAAGTGGTTCAGCCTCGTGACCAAATGGAGAGAATAACAAGACATCCAAGGGCAATGCTTCTAAACTCCAAAGACACCATTCCTTGAACTCAGACCTGAATAAGTCTACAGTGTCACCTCTTTACCAGAGCAACTACCCTGGACAACCACATCTCAAAAACATGGCATCTCAACCCATCGTCCTCTCTCCAGCAACGCCTTCGGAGCTTTTGTCATACATCATCTCGTACCACCGATACCCAACGACAATAGTGATAGGCTCTACAAAGACGGAATTCCAACAGTCTCTTGTCGAAGATACCACGTACCATCTTACTCTCCAAGACAAGGATCCCGAGATAGCATCACCTTCTCATCCCTTCCTCACAGCATCACTTTACCAGATCGCCATATCTCGCCATTTACGAATAATATTCGCCCCTACAGTCACACATCTTCGCGCACAACTTTCCGTCTTCACGCCCAAGGACTCTCCGTTGTCAGCACCGCCAAATCACGCCCCCAGTACTCGTGCGCCGATACTCTTAGTATACGGACTCTTGGCACTTCACCGAGATGCTAGTGAGTGGTCTGCTCAGGGTATTGGTAACTCAGCAGCACTCTTGGTTGATTCTGCTTCGCGAAATGCGTTTCGAGCAGTGGTGATCGAACCAAAGGGTATAGGAGGCCATGACGATATCGAGCACCTTGGGGGAGAAATGGTACCTCTGCTGAATGGCACAGCGAGGAGGGATGATGGGTCATGGAGCGGACGGGGTGTCAGTGTCCTCCAGGTAATGAGTCGCTGGTTCGAGTTTGAGGACCGAAAGAGCAACGTCACATGAGATACTTCTCATTGATCAGACCAAAGTTAGGAGATATACCTCGAGGTAACTGTATCGAACAGGGATACTGATAATATTCCACATCAACATCATCGCATCATCATCATTATGCTCGAGATACACATAAACACTGCATAACATGTCGTGATAAACCACCCTAACGCCAGCCCATGGTATCTATTCCAAGCATTGCCGCCCAACCGTAAAGCAAACAGACAAAGTTAACATGTCAAAGACAGATCTAAGCAATAGCTTGCTCCATCTCTGCAATGTAAAGCTCGATATGAGCCTCCATCTTTCGATACTCTTCGTGTGCGCTGTGAACTTCGTTCTCAATGTTCTCCTTCAGGTCAAGCATCTGCCACTGAGTTAGCATTCTGTAGTGCTGTCAATCAAGAAATGGGGACAACTGACCTTCTTCTCGGTTTGTTCGATCCTTACACGTCGGACCTCCATCTCCTTGCCCTTCTCGTTGCGCTCTGCCGTGAGCTGCTTGTGCACTGCGCTGAGCTCTTGCATCCTCTCCTTGGCCTCTTGCGCCTTTTGGTTGCTGCGCTCGCGGAGTTTCTCCGTCCGCTCTGTCCATTTGGAAAGCTGACGCTTTAGGAGACCCTCGGCGCGCTCCACCTCATGAGCGTTGTTATTGCGCTCCGATAGAGCGTCTCGTTGCTTTGCGTTGCGCGCCAGTTCCTCCTCCTCTTTGGACAGCTCCGTTGCAATCTCGTCCAGGATCTTGATGCAGGATGCTACATCAGTGGAGACGACAGAGAAGGAGTCTGTTGAAGTCTGAAGAGCTCTGGCTCGGCGGTCTAGAGCATCGATGTGGGACTTGTCGTTGTTGAGAATCTCGCGAAGCTCCGTCAAGTTGTCTTGAAGAGCTGAAGGGCTCTGAAGCACATAAGGTCGTAGCTTGGTGCTCTCCTGCTTCAAAGTGACCTTTTCTTGTGTCTTTTGCTCCAGCAAAGAAGTGAGCTCGCCCTTCTTCTGCTTCGCATCCTCAAGTCGCGCGGCGACCTTTTCCTGGTTCCTTCGAAGCTCTAGCAGCCTCTTCTTGAGTTCTTCGTTCCTCATCGTCTTCTCTCTGACCTGGGCCTCCATCGCCCTTTGGTTGTGTCGCATATCTTCTAACCGACCCTCGTTCTCCATGTTCTCAGTGTAGAGAGTCTCGATACGTGTCTTGGTCGACTCTGCCTTGTTATAGTGCTGGTCGATGACGGCGGTCTGCGACTCCCGGAACCGCACAAAGTTGATCACGTAGCTGAAGATCTTAACCAGGCGATCATATGTAGGTCGGTACAGGTCGTTGAAGCTAAAGTCGGTGATTCCGCACTCGAACAGGAGCCTGCGAAGCGAGACGTAGAAGCCCATCAGGTTGCGTGTGTCCGGGGGGATGACATCCGCAAACTCGCCGCAGATGTCTTCGGCGGCAGCGCGCATGGCTGGCTCGACAGTTTCGCGCGTCGCATTGAGGAGGAGCTCAGCAAACCACTCAAAGATCTGCTGAATATGGACGGCATTGGGTTTCTGAAGGTCCGCGACGGTGAAGTTGATGCCGATTTCGGTGATGCAGCCCACGATTTCGCGGTCTGATAGACGCATGAAAGCATCGGCCTCCTCTTCCTTCTTTCGCGGCCGCGACTGCTGCTGCGAGGTTGGGATAATGCTCATTCTCGGGTTGTACGCCATGTTTGCTGATTCTGTCACTATGCTGGATGGACTGGAATACTGCGAGGGTGTGCGCGTTGCCACTGTTTCCGTGCTAATCGCGATCCTTGGGAATGGAGGGGCGGTAAACACATAGTCGGTGTTGCTGTGGAAACAATCCGAAAAGAATCACGTGATGCACAACGCACTAGCACAGTCTGGAACACAAGTTGATCATGAGAATAACAGGTTTCACTTTTGTGGCTTGAATAAGTGAAATGATACTGTATCCTGCCTTTTTTCAACGTTGTTCTTCAACGATTGCTAAGTCGGGGATACGTTGGTCGTGCCTACAACTCTTGGTGAGATCTAGTGTAGCTGTGGCCACAACGTGGGTGGATCAAGAAATAGACGAGACACCAGCACAAACGTTGGTAAAGGAAACCCAACTCTTCTCAAATGTTCCAAGTAAATTAGCATAAAAGTTACCGAATCAATGAAATAAATATGCCAACAGAAAGTCATAGTTGAATTTTTTCAAGTTCATCATTCTTCCTGTGCCTAATTGGCTCATATAAGAGAATATGTTAACCTGGTGCTGGTATCTCGGTTTGAGCCATCTGAACGGGCAAGCAACAATGATGCTGTGCAATTATCTTGATACAAAGCAACCGTCGTATTTTTAGCAATGCGAGCATGATATATCGGCCTGTTCGTATATCGGCTACACATCGTGCCTTGTGTCGGAGAGGAATTCACTACTTGCACTCTTCTCGTGATGCCCTCGGTCATGAGGCTAAGTGAGTTGACATCTTATCAGGTTTGTGTCTTGGCTCTCTTGCAGCACAACTAGTTAGGATGAACAATCAACCCACGTATGTATCATTATCTTGCTGGCAGCTTGTAAAAGAAAATACTTATTATCTGTCATTAGCAATTACCACATGCCAATGCTGACAGCCAATCGATCCTGGTCAACGACCCAAGCACGGCATAAGCACTTTGCTCTCGGCACCAGGCTGACGCACGAGCATGCCAGAGCCTATTACGAAGTAACACCGGCAATCCGGTCAAGACGCCTGTTTGAGTGGTTATTGGCGATGATCGGCTGGGACCTGATTACTCTGCGCCAGGCTGTGTCACCTCGCGGGTCGCCGGGATAACCTCGCCCAGGCGTTTTGCCAGTCCCGTCCTACCACTCATCTCGCGTGGTTTCGGTAATGCTGCAGATGCAGCAAGCACAGCCAGGCGAGTTGTCGTGATATGCGTCCTCTGCGCGGTGCGGCGAACAGTTTCATGGCCGAACCGACATATACTACCATCTTGTCTTGGAGTCTCTGAATACGAATGCAGAACGCTGCTTTGTGAGCCAGTTCCTCAGAGTCCCTCCTCACTTACTAGATCCACGAACCCGACAGCGGGAAACTCTGGACCTTGGGAGCCGGGCTACTGCGTGAGAACCGCACATCGCATCCACGTGGCGGTGCGTTAGCCCGTCCGATCCAACCCCGATGGATGGTCTCTTTGCTTTTCTGTCCACCGAGATGCACGCCCCTGAAGTCGCCATCCGTCCCTGGCAAGGGGTAACAGATCTGTCTGAATTCTGGAACAAAGCAAAGACGTCTCATGGCAAAGGCTCAATCCCGCGTGCCATGAAACATCAAGATCGATTGGCCCGCCTGCCCCAGAATCAATGCGCCCTGATGAAACAAAGGGGGCATCAGTCTCCTCAGATGTTTACTTTTCCTAGATTTGCCCTGGCCAAGGGGAGCGCCATCGTTAAACTCTGTTGGATTCTTGGCTGGCTGAAATGCAGTCCATTGATGAGGGAAACCGGTTTGCTGCACCAAGTAGGAATATGAAGGCTCTCGGGACCAAATCTGCCAATATCGTCGGCGGATACGGCCATCCGATGAGACACAGAAACGGGAAGCGACGTATAGCGGTGAAACGCAAACTTCTGAAGGAGAGCTGGCAGGCTGCGCAAGCGGAAGAGAAACCCTTTCGGTGTTGGAGAGGGATCCAACCATCTCCTGCAGAGCCCAACATGCATAGTCCCTGGGATAAGCACTGTCAAAGGGACTCTTTGACAAGGAACCCCCGAACAACCGATGGGGCCGCCCTATGTCGCTTGTCGCTTGACGACGCGAAGCGCTGAGATTCGCTGTCAGGACACAAGGCTTCATTTCGGCGCTGCACAGTATATTGCCGTCAATATGGAGAGATAAGCTCAATCTCCCAAAGTTGATCACATATGAAGCCTCAGCTCTCACTGTTGACCCCGGAATCATGGATCAGGCCAGTGATGGAGGCTCGGCACTTGAGAAAGGATGGCTTTCGATGGCGTCCTCCTGGCGGTCTCGCATCGAAGCTTGGAGATCCTGCGCGATTCAGGATCACAAACCCGGCCGCAAAGTTATGAGCCACCCGAAGCTCGGATGAAGTCAAAAGACGGCCTAACATGAGTGGTCCCTGATTCGCAACGTCCCAGCCCAGGTCCAAGCTCCACGCTTCAACGGTCGCGCGGCGGGAGTGCTAGGGCAAAATCCGCGATAAATTGATCAAGCTCGCGGCCGGCCGAAGACGACAGGCCATACGGCAACGATGCATGACAACTCGATTGTACGACACCCACTTTCGGCTGAAGATTCCCTAGAAAAGTAGTTCCTGGTTGCGCAATGGGAACGAACGGCTTCTGCGTCTGACTCGAGGAGTAGAATCGCTGAAAGCTTCGTTGACCGGATGGTGGGATATGCTTTTGGCACCTGGCGCCCGTTCATGATGACGTCCTCTGCTGGGCTCGGCGGATCGACACTCACAGTGGACGAAAACTTGTTTGCTGGGATTGACCCTGCCCATGCCTGACGACAATGCTACCAGGGGTACGCAAAAGGTCAGTGGCTCATGTTTTCTCTCCCATCACGCTATGGGTTTGAATATGCCATAGAGCCTTTCCGCCTTGTGTTATCGAGAGCGTCAGATCTCCGCTCATGTCGGTGGACGTGGCGGCCGTGTTAGTTTTAGTTTCTGCGATGGTTCCCTGCCGTCACCAGATTCCAAGACCAACGCCAGCAGAAAGACTCGGCGGCATGCGCGGGCAGTGAGCTTCAGCGGGCGAGCACGCAACAACTGCCTCGAAGAGTAGCAATGGGCGGACGAATACGAAGGCCTAGAAGTCAAGTTGGCGGAAAGGCTCCAGAAACTGGCAGGGCTAGACAGAGAGATACTTCGTACCCAGAACCTCTCGGGGGGCGTGATACGAACAAGCACGCAGGGACGGCGTGGATGGACGCGCGATGCGTGGGTCTCATGCGAGGTACGAAGTACTGGTACCTGGGCCACGACAAGGGAGACTTGGCAGAAGTACCTGACGGTCAATGTCGTTTCCATTGCCAACTAACTCCACTGCGCAGTCAAGTTGCTGCTGTTGGCGACATTGCTTTGTTTGGCGCCTTGTGCAAGACAGCAAGAGCCTACCGAGCAGAGGCTCAGACACAGTACTGTAGCAAAGCCAACGGCGTGAGGCGGGGTTTGGCGTGACAAGCTTCCATCATCAAGCCGCCACGGACGAGATCTCTCTCAGCCAAGTCGAAACGACAGCCCCTGTGCCTAGCGTGTTTGTCGATCCAGTCATCCCCTGTGGCGGGAAGGCCGCGAGCCACAAGGCTAGAAACCTCTCGGAACCAGGCATGTGCCTTGCGGTGAACGTTGCCATGCCATCGACTGAGATTCCCGTGATTAGACGGAAAAGGCGTTTGCCCTGTTTCGTAGCATGCACTCTCGGACACCAGCCGGCAAAATGCAGCTGTGCTGTGGCTGCAATGGTGGCGAGCGATTGCGCTGAAGATCACCGATGACTGGGCAGACCAAGTGACGGATAGTGTTCCCGTGGCAGACCAAGATTAGAGAGTTGGAGGAACGGCAAGGCAAACTACTCGCGATCCGGGCTGGACAAGGCCTGAGCTCTCACATCCCCTTCCCTCGAAACCAGCCAATCTGCAGATCCGAGACCTGCAGACGGGGACGAACTCGACTCGATGCATTGGTGAGGGTGAGGTGAGATTGGACCTGAGGCGCGGCGTGGTATACCACCAATGGAGCTATAGCTGGGCTGGGCGGCGATCATCGACGGCACCAAGCGGAGGTGAGATCCGGAGGTTCCAGGTTCCATCAGTTCCATCCAGTTCGCCAGCTGACAGCCAGCCTCGGGCCGCCAGCAGAAATTGGAACAAGAAGCGAAGCCGGGGTCGAAGAGTTCTCGGCCTCGTCAGCACGTATTCCATCCTTTGAGGCATTTGCATACGAATAGGATATCGACTCGTGACAAGACAACGCGGCAATGTGTCGCCCTGGTTTCATGCTGCGTCCCTCTGAACCTCGAAAATAGAAAACCGCACTACTCCGAAGTTGGTTAATCCGGGACTGTTGGGCTTGATTTTGCATAACCAGCTCGGGACGGCGAGGTACGAGCAGGGGTAAGGCAGAGGATCTTGTCGTGCCGCAACCAGAAATGGATGAACTAAAAAAAGGGCATTCGATCATCCATAGATCACAGCAGAGCCAAGCCAAGGCAAGATTGTCTTTGATTGATTGATCAAGGGCGAAAGGAAACCTGAGGGTCAGCTAACTTGGTCAAAGAATCGTCGGGTCGTGATTTCCATGCACACGTCCTGCAGGTGGGTTCAGGTTCCTTCCTTGAATCATGACCATTCCCTCCCCGCCATTAGTAGAGCTTCCGGAATTAACCATACATCATCTTCATGCCATTGGTATCTTGTTTGTAGGTTTACCTTGCGAGGTGCAGCAATGGAAAAACAAACATCCTCTAAACGTCGATATCGGAGCTTTCCTGTGTGTGCCTTGGCGAGTCAGCCTGTACCCAACCTTCAGTCATGTTCGCTGCATCGTCTTCCGGCCGACCCGTTGAGCAACTGACCAGACCATCCAACGGTAGCACTTGACCCGACCTTTGTCGCTTGAGGGCAGGCCGCTCTGAATCAGAAGACAGCAGACACTGCCCACAACATCATTCGTGCCCAATAGCCCGCGCTGTGTCAGTGATCCGCTGCTGCAGTTCCACCAAGGCCTGTCTTGCGGTGTTGACGGCCGCTCTGCTGTGCTGCGCTGCATCGTTTGTGCGGGCTGGTCGGACGCTCAGGTACCGGACCGGGAGGTACCTTCAGTTACGAGGTCGCCCCGCCACCAAACCTCCAGCGCCCAGCCAGCGCCAGCGGCGACCCCCCTCAGCGGCCCCTCCTGGCCCTTCAGCACCCGGCTTCAGCGGGTTGGACGCCACCAGACCGAATGGCAGCGTACCCGCACCCTCGAGCTAGCCCTGGAAGTCCCCGCCGGCAAGTACCGGTACCGGATGTCGCCTGCTCAGCCTGTGCATCCGTCGCTCATCTTGGTACCGCTACTTCAGGGGACGTCTCCCTGCTCCCCACTTCCATTAAGAGGGCCCCGTTGCGAAAGAGCCCCGGTCCACAGTGACAAGACCCTTCGCGTCGACTGGGGGGCATCTGGGGGCTTGGTGTCTTTTCACTGCGCTAAGACACAGAAAAAGTACTTACAGCTCCAACTCCCGCTTTAGCACTTGCAGGGCCCAAGAAGAAAGCACAATTCATGGGCGCAGTGGACCTCCCGCCCTTCCCTGTCCTGTCCGGTACCTCTCCGCTGAGCCCAAGCCTGACGTCGACTTTCCCACTCAACCTGCAGTCCCTCGTTGGCTGCAACTTGGAAGTTGCTTCCTGCTCATTGGCTTGGTCCATTCCTTCCCTTCCCTGCTGTCCCCAGCGCTGAAAAATTGTCTTAATCCCGCCCCCCGAAGCCCGCGCGCCTGCCCTTTTTCTTTGTGTGCCTGCCTGCACCTACCTTGCTTGCACTTGCTACCTTAATTACCTAGCACCTGCTGCTTCTCGACAATTACCACCACACACGTCTCGCCACGCAACATTCGCCCACGTCCACGACCACGTCCTCGCCCGCGTGCTTGCATTCATCCCATACCTTACACACGCCTTGCATATACACAATCACCGCTTTGCTCGACTGTCACTGCACATACAGATACAGTCGTCAGCCAACTACTTGCTCCTCTGGAATCGCTCGCGCGTCTGTCGATACGGCCGACCTAGACCCCCGGGGACTCCTTGGTTAGTCGCCAGCGCAGTGAGCCGCTTGACACGACCCTGCAGCTCTCCTTCGTCTCTCCCGATGACCAGCTTGGTCCGACCGCTTCGACGACTCCACGATGCTCTCGCACGCCGCACATAATCTCGACAACTTCGACTGTACATCGGCGACGATACTGGCTGCTCGCAACTAGCTTCCGTCTCTGGTGACGTACTCGGAGCCATGGCCCTGTGGCCATTCCGGCGCCGGAGCAGCCGCAAGCGCTCCCGCAGCGGCGCGGCCCTCTCTGATGCAGAGGGTGCGCCGCCGCCTACAAATGAGGGAGTCAAGGCTGGTTTGAAGAAACGACGTACCGAGCCTGCCCGTTTACAACGAGCAACGCGTACTTATAGCTTCTCACCGGGACGCCAGGATGATATTCGAGTCGACCGGGATCGTGATGACCGCTCTCCCGCCCGTCATCGTCCCGGTCGATCGAGGACCACCGGAAATCGCGATGAGGACATTGGGGCGTGGGACCGCACTCCCACGCTCCGACCAACTGAACAACCAGGAAGGAGGAAAACAAGTAAGAGGAGGAGAGAAGAAAGGAATAGGGAGGCTGAGATCAAAGCAATGAGTAATTTCGTGCCGGTACGGCCTGCCACGGATCAATGGACTTCAGGCCGGCCGATGAAGAAGGATTCCAAGAGATCCAAGACTGGTGGGATTGGAAGGCATGGGCCTAGTCGCACGTCGGATGTCTCTTTACCAGTCCCAGGATCGATTCATTCGAGCCTGTCGTCCGACTCTGAATTTGGCTCATATAAGGTGTCGGCACTTGCTGCCCTCGCCCCACGACCGACGCTTCGATACACGCCCAATTCACGATGGACAACACCTCATGTGCCTGCTCCTCACCGGTCAGGCTCACAGCGAAGGAAGCTCCTAGACCAGGAGCCAATTCCAGAGGAAACAATGAGGGCGCACAAACGTATCGATTCCCTCGCCGACGATCTCGATGCCCACGACCTCAGAGAGCTCATGGAGAGGGATAACCGACGACGGGAGAAGAAGAAGCAGAAGGAGAGGCAAAGGATGGAGCGTCGGTTGGCCCAAAGAGCCGAGAAACAAAAGGCGGAGGAAATTGAGGCCAAGAAGTCTGGCACTCCGCCACCAGAAAATCTTGAGAGAGGAGTGATGGGCCGTGAACTGGCAGGGTTGGGTATAGAGCCCGCCTCGGCTGTCATCGTCTCCAAGCCAGATGTCTCTGAAGAACCAGAACCCATGGATCTTACTGCTGATGCTGAAGAAGTGGTCGAGTCTCCCAAAAAGACCGAGGAATCTTTCCACCGCACAGATACGGTCACCTCCGAGCAACCGACGCCGATGGAAGAGGTTGCTACGAAAGACACAGCTTCCGTCATGCGGACGTCTACGGACACAGGACGCATCTCCCCGGGGTCACGACGACTCTCTGGCATCTTGAGATCCGTGAAATCACGGTCTAGGTCGACTCTGCGTTCAGACCGGGATAAGATGGTTTCTCCTCCACCTGAGACGATCAACGAGGAGGATGTGCTACGTCATGACACGCACGACTCTGACGGTAGCAAGGCCGGTCATTTCTCTATCAAGGCATTCTTGCGGCTGGGCAGCAAGCGACAGAGACACTCAGGACCATCATCCTTCTCCAACACATCTCGAGAAGAGATGCAAGCCGCCGCAGCGGCGGCTCAGGCAAGGGCACAAGCGCAGGCGCATGCACTTGCCAGGCTCGAGGGTGAAGATTCGCCTAATGCCTCACGCACTAACACGGGCAACTACATCTCGCGCAAACCCAGCGCTGGTGCTCCCAAGCGAACTCGATCCCGCTTCCGGGAAGACCTTCCCGAGTTGCCGCTCTCACCGCCAGCCTCACGCGTGCAGTCCCCAGAGGCTGAGCCTCCGATGCCCGTGCTTACCGAGCAGAAGATCCACGAGATGGAACAGCTGCGATCTTTGGGTGTGCGTTATGATACGCCCACATCAGGCCATCGATCTGTCGATGCCGTCCGCCGTACTACTCCCTCCACAATGGAGCGAGCATATGTCTCGCCATCTCCGGAGGCTGGAATGTCGATGTCTTTGGCCTCGATTGACTCTGAAGGTTCCTGGTTGTCTGGCAACCCTAATGCCCGAAGAGCTGCTCTGCGAGACAGCATTCGACGTGCTAACCAGCGTGAGCATGTCGACACGATTGATTCTCCCACCAACAGTACCGAGGAGGATCTTGAGATTGTCGAGGACGAGTACCTGACCAAGCTTACCCCCCGACGAAACTCTGGACAGGACTTGATGGGCCGCCGTTCTGGCGAAGGACGCCCTAGCAGCGACGAGGAGGACCTTGTTGACGACGCCGACATGAAGTGGGGTCGCGTCGGTTCTCAGCCCGAGGTTGTGCACCGATATACCATGAAGAGCCACGAGGGCCTTTTGGAAATTGAGTCTGAGGATGAGGACAGCCAGGCGTCCCCGATCTCGCCTTCATCGCAGGAGGATGCCGACATCCAGCGCGCTAAGAGCGTGAGCCTGGGTAAGGGTCACGTTCGCAACTTCAGCGCTGGTAGCGCTAAGCTGCTCGATATTACTCCTCGCCCCTCCGTGGATGCCAGGAGAAGCTCGGAGAGGCGACGAAGCCACGTTCTGCCTGCTATGTGAAAAGAGAACTGATACTAAGCCGCTCCAGACGAAGAGTCTCCCACTATGCCGCCAACGAAACGAAAACCACGCTCTTTACCTTTTCTTAACGTCAGCACTGACCGAAGTCGCTCATTACTCATTTTCCTTACTATAAAATCGAGAAAAGGTACAAAAAAACTTGGAAAATAACAACAGGCGGAGACTCTTTTTCTGGACGGCGACAACCTCAGTTTCACAACTCTCTAGCGGCTGGGACTACAGGCCCAGGAACCTACTCTTGATGTATGACTACGACCTTGATGACGGCGCTCTTCAAGTTTGCTACCCGGATTTTCTTTTCTCGACTACATATACCGCATCTTTTGATACCCCGCGTCGACCGCCCGTTATGGACTATTTTGAGACTCGACGTGCTTGATTCACCGCATATTGGCAGGGGAGCCTAGCTTTTTTTCAACCGAGCCCATTCGCGCCTACTTTGAGGCGCTGTCGCTCTTTGGGAGCTCGGTGTCATTCTCCTCGTAATAGAATGGGGAGATTGTTTTGCTTTCGGTTAGCCGGGGTTTATTGGCGGTTAGGGAAAAGGGATTGATTGATTGATTTGAACATTTTTGGGACTTCTTTGCTTTTGCACTTGGGAGGCCAGAGGAATAAACTTGGAGCCCGGTACTGAGCTTGGCGTGAAAGCGGTTGATTCCATGAACCATAGATATCATTGTGCTTGAAGGGGCGGAACACTGAGAAGAGTAGGAGTAGGAAAGTCGGATATCGACGTGTACTTTTTTTGCCCAGAGGAGTGAAGGTGTAAATGCTTGTATCTGATAGGTTAATTAACCAGCTTGAACAATATCTTTTTGATGATGGGAGTCATCTGTGGATGTGTATTCGCAATTGGAGGTTGACGGCATGGCTATAGGCGGTGAGATGTAGCCTGATTAGTCCTAGGTGAAGATTGATCAGAAAAGAACATGTCGGTCCTACTAGGAGCCCTCGCAACCTGAACATTGATTTGAAATGAATCAAGACACATGCTCCTTAGCAGTATCTCCTTGTTTGCGCGGGGACTGCCATTATATACCGAGCTGGGATCTAGACCAATTATGATTAGACTCTTCTTAGGCTTACTGAAATATAAATGAGGGATTAACACATCATCATATAACTTTTGTAAAGGCTTAGATAGTGCTTTAATAATATAGATCAATACGCTCTGGCAGTCCTCGCGCAAGCAAGGAAATATCCGTCCGTCTGGTGGAATATGCGTGAGCCATCTCCTACTTGACCTGATTCGCCAATTGCATTTGATCGCCGGCTCCACTTCCGGGCGGGAAGAGCCAGAGCTCGGCGATTGGAAATCCAGATGTCTTCTGTCCATCAACATCTGAATCTACCCTGACTCACACCTGCGATTCCCAGCGACGCAAGTATTCAAAATGGCCTCTCCGTTCCGTCTTGTGCGACCCATCATCTTCCAGGCTGCTAAGCCTAGGGCCGTCGCTTTCGCCTCTAGAACTTTCCACAGCTCGGCTGCTAGGCTCGCTGTTCGGGATATCAAGACGTGAGTGAGCACGGGAGTGAGAGATCTATATTTTTCAACTAATGCTGAGATGTCTAGTACTGCCGAGTTCAAGGAACTCGTATCGACAACAGACAAGGCCGTCCTCGTCGACTGCTTCGCCACCTGGTGCGGTCCTTGCAAGGCCATCTCTCCCATCCTCTCCAAGTATGTATCTAGCCTCAAAGCATTATTCATCATTCCTAACGCTTCAGCAGGCTGTCTGATCAACCCGACCTTCAGAGCGTCGAGTTTGTCAAGTTTGACGTTGATGAGCTGCCTGATCTGGCGGCTGCGCTCGGTGTTCGCGCCATGCCTACCTTTTTCGTCTTTAAGGATGGCAAGAATGTTGATGAGCTGGTTGGTGCTAATCCTCCTGTGCTCGAGCAATTGGTGAGGAAGCACGCTTAAACGTAACATGGGCTTCTTTGTGTGTATTGATCACCAAGATCCGTGGGAAAAGGCAGTGTATATTAGACAATGATAAACTGGGCTAAAAGATGTACTGGTTTTGCATAATCCTACCTATGCGGGTATGTTGAATAGAGTCGATAGGCCTATCTATCTCGGTACTTGAGTGTTGTCATGTATTCGGCTTCACTCGCATTGTAACGGCGAATAAACAATGCATGTCATGCTCTCATCCGGCCTTCTACTTTCAGAGATGGTGTCATCGGAGGTGGAAAGCCGTAGCGTAAATTCGGCGAGTGTCAACCACGCCTTGAGCCTCCGACAATTATGACAACAACCAAATACAAGGTGTATTATTGGACAGACAACCCTCCTTCAACGACAAGACATGTCAATCAAGGCTTATCATGTTGCATGAGGATTCACTCGTTCGACAACTTGCTTGCTTTTGCTTGTCTCGGCGTAGTAGTCATGACCGGTACCGAGATCGGCCGTCCTCGGGGGCCGGTCCCTCGAACCGGCTTATCGGGGGGTGGGCCAATCAGCGGGGTGAATTGGACCGGCTTGAAGATCGGGGCTTCAACTGAGAGCCGAGCCCAGTCGGTCTATAAGGTATCTTGAACGACCTTGTGGGTATCCGTCTCTCATATCCCTCCAGCTTCAACTCTCTACCTTTTCGAATTGCCTCGTTAGCGACTTGAATTTAGCGAAAATAACCTGTCAACATGTCCAACACAATCGTCGTCGTTGGGTAAGTTTGAGATAACTTGCTCATCATGAGGCTGGATGCTAACATGAGTAAAGTGCCGGTGTCATTGGCTTGACGTCGGCCTTGCTGCTCTCCAAGAACAAGGGCAACAAGATCACCGTCGTGGCCAAGCACATGCCCGGTGACTATGACGTTGAATATGCCTCGCCTTTTGCTGGTGCCAACCACTCCCCGTAAGTTTACTCTGGCTCGAGTAGCATGCATTTCGCTTACAAGTTTGAAGTATGGCGACAGCAGAGAGCAGTGAATGGGAGCGTCGCACTTGGTATGAGTTTAGGCGTCTGGTCGAGGAGGTCCCTGAGGCCGGTGTTCATTTCCAGAGTACGTCCCTTCTTTACCAAAGTTGAAGGCCGACTAACATTGTGCTTGTGAAGAGTCGCGCATCCAGAGACGCACTGAAAAGAGAGATCTGGCTTCCCGGACGCTCTCTTCTCGAAAGATCCCTGGTTCAAGAACATGTTTGAGGACTTCCGTGAGCAGCACCCCAGCGAGGTCATTCCCGGCTACGACTCGGGCTGCGAGTTCACATCGGTGTGCATCAACACGGCCATCTACCTCCCATGGCTCCTGGGCCAGTGCATCAAGAATGGTGTCATCGTCAAGCGCGCCATCCTCAACGATATCAGCGAGGCCAAGAAGCTGAGCCACACGGGCAAGACGCCCAACATTATCGTCAATGCCACTGGTCTCGGCTCCTACAAGCTGGGCGGTGTCGAAGACAAGACTATGGCCCCTGCACGAGGACAGATTGTAGTTGTGCGCACGAGAGCAGCCCATGCTCCTCACCTCAGGTGTCGAGGACGGCGGTGCTGATGTCATGTACCTGATGCAACGAGCAGCTGGCGGCGGCACCATCCTGGGCGGCACCTACGACGTCGGCAACTGGGAGTCCCAACCAGACCCCACATCGCGGCTCGCATTATGCAGCGCATCGTCGAGGTGCGGCCCGAAATTGCCAACGGCAAGGGTGTCAAGGGGCTGAGCGTGATCCGACACGCCGTCGGCATGCGGCCGTGGCGAAAGGACGGAGTCAGGATCGAGGAGGAGAAGCTGGATGATGAGACTTGGATCGCACAACTACGGACACTCTGGATGGGGATATCAGGGCTCGTATGGTTGTGCTGAGAATGTAGTCCAGTTGGTTGACAAGGTCGGCAAGGCGGCCAAGTCTAAGCTGTAGTTTGAAAAAGCCTGAATGAGTAATAGTAATTGGATATTGGAAATACCGTATTTGTCCTCAAACTTGATATTGAACTTTTTATTGTCGTTGATATTAATGGTGACACGAGCTCAAGGTGCCTCGGGTTATGCATATTGCGGGCAGCTTTCCAAGCTCCATCTCAACCCCTGGCCACGATGTTGAAGCTCAACCTCTAGAGGCCAGCGATGCCCACAACCAACACCATGCCAGAGCCCACGCCTGGCATCCTCACCCAAGCGACGCGCTTCGTCCTGGACGTCGTAAATGGTCGACATGTCCTCCAAGTTTATACCCGTCGCGCTATGGCTCGTCGACGCGGTCCTCTGCGGCCTAATCATCTGGAAGATCCCATGTGAGCTGCGCTACCTCGAACATCAAATACCCCGAAGCTGACATGGACTTGGATAGATACCGAGATCGATTGGGTGGCGTATATGGAGCAGATTTCACAATTCGTATCGGGCGAACGAGATTATACCAAGATGGAGGGTGGCACCGGTCCTCTCGTCTACCCGGCCGCCCACGTCTACACTTACACGGCGCTATACTACATCACGGACGAGGGCAAGAATATCTTTTTGGCGCAGCAGATCTTTGGAGTCTTGTACATGGCGACGCTGGCGCTGGTCATGCTCTGCTACTGGAAAGCCAAGGTGAGCAATTGCTCTAGAGCTGAGAACGAGCTCAGCTAACTGGAACCAGGCACCCCCGTACATCTTCACCCTCCTGATCCTCTCCAAGCGACTACACAGCATCTTTGTCCTACGGTGTTTCAACGACTGCTTCGCCGTCTTCTTCCTCTGGCTAGCAATCTACTTCCTACAGCGCCGCTACTGGACCTTTGGCAGCCTCGCCTACACCTGGGGCCTGGGCATCAAGATGTCTCTCCTCCTTGTGCTCCCAGCGTTGGGCGTCATCCTCTTCCTAGGCCGAGGCTTCAGGGCCAGCCTGCGCCTCGCGTGGCTCATGGCTCAGGTCCAGTTCGCCATCGCGGTGCCCTTCATCGCCAAGAACCCGCGCGGATACGCGGCGAGGGCGTTTGAGCTGTCACGGCAGTTCAAGTTTGAGTGGACGGTCAACTGGCGCATGTTGGGCGAGGAGCTGTTCCTCAGCAAGTCTCTTGCTCTGCTCCTCCTTCTCCTCCACGCTACGGTGCTCTTGGCCTTTATCGCAAACAGATGGATCCAGCCTGCTGGTCGACCTCTGTCGGCTCTGATCCCGTCCTTCCTCCGTGCCAAGTCTCCCTTTACTCAGCACGAGGAGCTTCGCATCTCCAACTCTGTCACCCCGCAGTACGTCATGACGACGATGCTCTCGGCCAATGTCATCGGCTTGCTGTTTGCGAGGTCCCTCCACTACCAATTCTATGCCTATCTCGCATGGGCGTCGCCGTACCTCCTCTGGCGAGCCACGCGCAATCCCCTCATCGTGGTGCCTCTCTGGCTCGCGCAGGAGTGGGCTTGGAACGTCTTTCCCAGCACCGTCGTCAGCTCTATTGATGTTGTGAGCGTGCTATTTGCGACTGTCGTGTTGGTGTATTTCGGGACGAACGACTCGACACCGGAAGTCAAGGATGTCGAGGCAAAGAATGAATAGAGATAGATATGTGGCGCAGGTCACTCTTCTTCGGAGTCGCTAGGGGCATCTTTGCCAACGTTGGATTCGTCTTCGGAGTCGTTCAAATCGTATGCATTCTTGGCGAATTCCTTTGGCCTGTGCAAACTTGATTAGTCTCGTCCTCGTCGACCCTGCGATTTAACAATCCTCACCAATAAGCCTGCTTGCGCCAAAGCTTCTCGTCCCGAACAACATTGACAATCTCGCCCATGGCCCGAGTATCCTCCCTGCTGCTCTCATATCGCTCCGCTAGAACAAAACCGCCGCGCTTGATCCAGATGGTGTTGCGGAAGCGTTGTGCCAGCTCCAGGATGAGGGGCTTGGTGTCTGGGAGCTCGCAGGTGTAGAGATTGTTGCCCTCAGGCTTAACAACTCTAACTATGGACTGACCAGGTCCGAGGACGTCTGGAGGTGTCATTGACTCCTCGGCAGCCGCGAGGACATTGCGCTTAGGACGACCCATGGTGTTATACGATTGGTGATTGATATCGGTAGAAAATGTAATTTTTTTCTTGATAGACTGGAGGGGTGGAGGGGCAGATACCGATAGACCGATACACCTTGATACCCTCGAATCACGCTAGAATATCCTTGTATCTAAGCTTGGGCCCATCGCGGAATTCCCCCATCTGGACACACCGGACCGGTCACGAAGAGACGACATCGTCAACCATCGTTTCTTTTTGAATGCTCAAAGCTGAGTGGACGAGACTTGGTTACTATCCGCTCTTATCTCGGAGGCACCACAAGCCATGTTATGTTCTCTCTCCACCGAGGTGTGATCTCGGTCGCGCCCCGAGCCGCAGGTGCGTTACGTATCAGATTTCACAACCCAGGGTTGGATCACGACAGATCAGAAAGGGTGGTCATTTTTGTCAGGATGCAGCTCTTGCTTCTCTGATAACCAATTGAGTTATCCGTGGCGTCGCCGTCACCTTGACCGAGCACGGTGAAGACACGGCCCGGAGGCTCAACATGGCACACCCCGTTTAAATTATTCGGCAGCGGATGCTACAGGTCCGGCTGGTGTGATGGGACCCATATTCTAACCTCGCATGGGTCCGGTTCATGTGAGCCCTCAATGTGGATTCCTGGTCTCCGTTCTGGAAGCATTTGCCTGTCGAGCTCTCACTTTGAAGCGCACGCCAGGGGCTTCGTTATGGATATGCCAGATGTAGTCATTCCATGTGCGGGGAGCGAAAAGTCTGGCTTGTCCAGGTGACCCTGATATGGGCTTGATTACAGATCTTGTCGTGGCCTGGACTCACGAGATGCTCAGGGGAGCTTCATGGGAAATGGGTATATTTATGGATGCTGGTCGAGTTGCTGCCCATACTGGTCTCTCTTGATCTTTGTCGTCCATCTTGTTTTCGCTGAACCACTTAAGCCAATAGTTGCATCGCCAACTCCTTCAATCGGCTTGATTGCCTCTTGCAATGGATGCCTCGATGCTCACCGGCCTAGTTGCGGTCCAGTCCGTCTCGGCCGAGTCCCCGACCGAGGAACTCTACCGTCCCTTGACGACCCCAGCCAGGACAGTCCCTAGGACATATCCAGGAGCTCCTCACAGCGAGTCTTTTGACCTTCATCGAATCTCCGTCCGCGATGGGCACCAATCAGGAAGCACCACTCCCCGAGCTGAAAATGATCTCGAGATGAGCAGGCCCTCCAGCCCTGAGGCTGTCGAGGTGATGCCTAGTGCCTGGCAGCCCTTTATGAATCGCTTCAGACTCTTTGCCGTGTGTCTCGCCAACTTGGGCAACGCCCTTAGTGACAGTGCTGCTGGTGCTTTGATCCCATACATGGAAAAGTGAGCTGGGTATCTGCCCCTATTCACAGTCGTGGCTAACAGTCGTCAAGGTACTATGACATCGGATATGGTATCGTCTCCCTAATCTTCGTCGGCCAAGCCATCGGCTTCATCATGGCAGCCGTGTTCCTGGACGCCCTACGAGCGAAACTCGGTCGTGCCAAACTCCTAGGCCTTGGTCAAGCCATGGTCACTCTATCCTACATCCCACTCATCTGCGGAGCGCCGTTTCCCGTCATTGTCTGCTCGTTCTTCTTCGTCGGGTTCAGCATCTCGGTGAATGTGGGCATAGGAAACCTCTTCTGCGGAGGTCTACGCAATGGTACATTTATGTTGGGTCTGTTGCATGGCACCTATGGCATCGGAGGTACAGTCGGCCCCCTCATCGCTACCGCACTCGTCACGGCTGCCAACGCCCTCTGGACGCGCTACTACATACTTACCTGCGGTATCGGCGTGTGCACCTTTTCGCTGGCCGTGTGGTCTTTCTGGAACTACGAGAAAGAGATGAGTCCGGCGGTAAGGGCGAGGGAGACAGCCCAAGCTGACGAGTCCATGATGAACAGCATGTTCATGGCCATGAAGCTGCGGGTCGTTCTTCTCGGCTCCATCTTCATCTTTGCCTACCAGGGCGCCGAAGTGTCCATCTCGGGCTGGGTCATCTCGTTCCTCATCAACGCCCGCGATGGAGACCCTTCGTCAGTGGGATATGTGACGGCTGGATTCTGGGCGGGCATCACTCTCGGCCGATTCCTCCTTTCAGGTCCAGCTCATCGCATCGGAGAGAAACCCTTTGTATACGGTCTCACAATCGGCGCCTTGGCTTTCCAGATCCTCGTCTGGTTCGTGCCCAACATCGTGGGTAACGCCGTCGCCGTGTCCATTGTCGGTCTGCTGCTGGGCCCCATCTACCCTTGCGGAGCTGCCGTCTTTATGCGAAGAATGAACCGGCGCGAGGTTCTCAGTGGTATTGGCACTATCAGTGCATGCGGCAGCGCGGGAGGTGCTGTTGCGCCTTTCATCACTGGTCTTTTGGCACAGGCCGCGGGCACATTTGTGCTTCATCCGATTGTGATTTTCCTCTTTCTAGTCATGCTGCTGTGCTGGTATTTCCTACCAGACGAGGAAAAGAGGGATGAGTGAGCTGCTAATGGTGAAAAAGATTGTGTAAAGATGGGTTAATACGCGATGAGGAAACTCAAGACGGAAGAATGGCTATATCTGATCAAACGTGCAATATCGAAAAGTACCAAGTTGTTACCAAAAGCGGGCGTTTATATCTAGATATATCGGTAGTTATTTATATGTAAAATCTATGAGAAATCTATAACGTTTCGTGGTAGATGGCTCTCATCTACTGTTCTATTCTATGAGTCTTTTGATCAAACATAGACACTTTCCTTTCCTGTTCTTATTTCCAAAATAGGTAGGTAGACGAATTAGATGCGGCCACGGGCAGCGTCCTTGACGGACAGGTCACCGGCGACAATCTCCTTGACAGTCTGGGTGATGCTGGACCAGTCGCGGAAGGTAACAAAGGGGACGTTCTCGTTTTCGCACCAGGTAACGAGGTCTATCAACATGTTAGTGGTGTCTTCTCAAACTCAAAGGGTGACTGTTGCAGTCATGAGCAGTACGTACCCATGTCGGCCTTGGCGAAGAGCAGATCGGTCTCCTTGGCAGCGGAAAGGTCTGAAACACCATCGCCGGCGTAGAACATGGTAGGTCGGTTAGGGAGGGAAGAGTATTTTCGGATCTCGAGGGACTTGTCATGACCGTGGATACTATACGAGTCAGTATCTTAAACAAAGACAAAATGGAGGGGTCTTACCTGTCATCATGGAACTCAATTCTCCAGCCACCCTCATCGTTGATGTCCTTGCCCTCTCGCGCCTTCACATCGTTGCTCACAATCTGAATATCCCACCCAGGTCCCAGAAGCACGTCCAGCAGAGCGCGGATGATGGGCTGCATGCCACCGCTCAGGATGACAATGGGCACGTTGTTGACCTTGGCCCAGTCGTAAAACTCCTTGAACCCAGGGTCCAGCTTAATGTTGTGGAGGAGGATCTTGATGCACTCGTCAAAGGGGGTCTTGACGCTGTCGAGCATCTCGACGAAGCTGTCGCGGAAGTGCATGCGGCCGTAGAGGACGTCCTTGTTGAGCTGACGACGGCGCTCAACACCAAAGCCCAGGTTGTCGGTCATGTAGTCATTAGAGTCGGCGGTGGTGACGGTGCCGTCAAAGTCTGTGAAGAAGATGAACTTGGGGTTGTTCTTGAGAGCTGGTGTGTCTGAGGAGGCCATGATGACGGTGTTGGGACTGTTGATGGGGAGTATTAAGTGTGCCGTAAGCTCTATCCCAAAGTCTATACCGGTTCCTTGCGTGTCAAATATATGAGCGAGCGGTGTTGGCCTTATTTAGGCGTTATCTCAAGGATAGACTTTTGTTGCTCAGAAGATATGACAGAGGGAATCAAAATGGCGGGGGAGGGGCACGTTTTCATGAGGAGGAACAATGCGACAACGGAGAATCGCAGAAACAGACAACCCGAGAGAAGCGCAATATAAACTGGATCAATTGATTGGAAGATCTAACAACCAAGGATCATGACTAGTGAGATACACGACACAGGAAAACAACGCATATCAGCAACTCTTTAACCGTCCTGGCGGTGGTTGGCTCCTTGATTGTGCCGTTGTTGAAACTGTCGTCATTAGATCAAAAATCTGCCCCTCCACACCTCTTTTTTTTTTTCTAGGTGTCCCCCACCAAGCTCTCAGCGCACAAGCCCCCTGTGAACGCCCCGAGAGACAGCTCTCGAGACCCTGACTCAGCCTCTAGACAGTTCCATGACCGAGGAGAACCCCGCTGCAAGGCACATGCACCCGCGTTTTTCCAGCTTCCTCAGCGGCAAAGGCGGTGACGCGGTGGGGGCCGGTTCTCGCTCCGGTTAGCGGCAGAAAAACGCCCGGGACGGAGCGGCAGATGGACCAGTAGCAGGAACAGCAGCTTTATGGTGGGTGGTGGTGGCCCGTGGTGGTAGCTTCTTTCGGCTCGGCCCATGTAGGTTCTTCCTCAACCTTTTGTGCGAAGACAGCCCGCCCCCTCCGAGAGTCAATTCGCTCCCACGGGACTCGTTCGAGTCAACGCTGCACCTACAACCGTTGCAACGGTGCTCGTCATGCAGCCCTTTGCCCGTCCTGCGGCGAGGCTTGCCTGGGGTCACGCTCGACTGGGGTTCGATCTGTCGACGAGGCCGGGCAGGTCAAGATCCCTCGTCCAGAACCCGGCAATATGTGTGCGGTGCAGTATACAAGCCATTGGCCTCCAGCCAAGGCTTTTCTCCAACCAGACACCACCCAACGGCTCAGGCTCAGGCTCAGGCTCAGGCTCAGGCTCAGGCTCGAGGACCGATAAGGATGTCGAGGCCGAACTCCAGTCCATCCTCAAACCCAAACCCCGACCGATTCCCTTCAAGCCTCAGCGCCAGATCGAGGGACCCAGGGCAGAACGACTGAGGCTGGGCCACCCGAACTTTGATAAACCTGCAGAGGAGGAAGAGAAGCCTCACACTTTGAGAGTGGAAGCGAAAACCGAAAATGAGAAGCCGAACGAAACCGCTCAACCGCAAGAAACTCGCTCAAGAGCCGAGGACCTCCGAAAATTGGCGTTTGCTCAGCTCAACGAGTTGAAGGAAAAGTTTGCCCGGGCAATGGACACCCTGCAGAACCGGGCGATGAATGCCTCCCAGACCCTCAACGATATTACCGGCTACACTAGCATCGAGTCTATCAAGCGTCAGAACGCCGTTTTAGAGACGCAGCTGGCCGAGGCGCACGACCGAGTCCGCAACGCCCGCCAGGCATACAAGACATCCAACGCAAGCCGTGCTGCCACACAGCGAGAGGTTACAACATTATTAGCGCGGAAAGATAGCTGGTCTCCCGGGGACCTGGAGCGATTTACCGAGCTTTACCGGGCAGACCACGTACTCGAAGGAGAGGTCGTCGCCTCCCAAGAAGCACTTACAGAGTCCGAAGCCGAAGAGCAAAGCTTGAGTATGCGTCTCAATGCAGGCATGCTGAAGCGGTATCATGAGGAACAGATTTGGAGTGACCGGATCCGGAGAGCAAGTACCTGGGGCACATGGGGCCTGATGGGTATGAACTTTGTGCTCTTTGTCGTTCTACAGTTTGTGGCAGAGCCCTGGAAGAGACGGAGGTTGGTCAAGGGCGTTGTTGCCGAGGAAAAGGCTGTGCTTGAAGAGGTTCGAGGCGAGCTCGAGCAAGTCAAGCTCGCAATCGAGAAGCGAGATCAGCTTGCAGCAGCTGAAGCCCTGGCCGGAGCTGTCAAGGCAACAGACTCTACTGCGGAGACCGCGGCATCCGGAGAGACAGTGGTCGACGAAGGCTTCATGTCAACCAAGACGACACAGACTACACAGCCCGTTAAACCAGCGGTGGCAACACCAATAGAAAAGCCCACAGCACCACCAAAGACATGGGAAGAGATGCTGGAGGAGCTGAAGGACCCCGAGTGGTGGAAAGAAAAGGCAGAGGACCTGTGCAGCGAGCGGCGAATAGACCTGCGCATGAGAGACGCCTCGCTATTGGCGCTCGAGGGAGCGTTGGCGGGAGCGTTTTTGACAGCAAGCTTCATGATGCTTGTGAGATGATGAGTCTATGAAAAACCCAACTTGGATGTAAAAAAACCGAACATAGTGTACAATATTTTTAATGCAGAAGCTGTAGACTATTTGCTTGACACATAAAAGAAAGCATTTCACTTAGACCTAGACACAAAAAGACTCACGATGCTTGCTTTGAACTCTGCACTGCATGCCCCCCCGCCGCCAATCGGGCAGCGGCATATCCCATGACACACGGCTAGCGGATGCTCACCTGGTAGGGCTGAAAGGGCCAGAAGGAGGTCAATCCTTCCTAGGACCCTTTGCTTTCCTTTGACAGGTCTTCCCGCAGAGGAACGGTCCCTGTCATCTAACTTCACCAGGGTGACTCAGGGATCTTATATGAGCTTGGATGAAGAGATGATCGCCTTGGGGCTCTGATTCGCCCGCCCAGAAATGAAGCTGGGTCGTGTCGAGGTCTGAGATTGATTGCACCCAACTGATAAGGGCCATGCACGCAAGCAGCGGTCAGGTCAGATCTGCGACAGTCGGTGTTGGGCGTGCTTGTGGTCTGCTGCTGCTGCGTGAGGTGAGGGAGGGAGAACCGGTTGGTCTGATTCTAGGACTTTGTAGGACTCGAAACTCACCTTTGTATATGTGTCACATTTATAACCTTTTTATGCCTGATGCGCCATGCGGCGGGTAATAATCCACCGTGCGGCGCATGGAGAAAAAAAAGTAAGAATTGATGGAATCATAAGTGACATGTTCGATACATACGTCAACGGCAATACTGTTGAACGATTGTGTACGGCTTAAACTGTGCTGAAGATATCATGCAAAACATGTCGATGTATAACAGTCTTCGTTTCGAAAGCTTGTTTCATGACCAAGGTTCTGCAGATGCACCATGTGCCTCATGAATCCCATGCCTTGGAACTTCTGTTTCAAGTAGGACACCTACAAACAGGTCATTGTCAGAGCCCAGTTTTGAACAGCACAGCAAAGCATGGTTTATTGTGCCAAACTCCAAGGCGCACATCATCCAGTCCTAATGTGCACTATATGGAATCCAAATTCTTTGCCCGCGTAAGCATGGCGGGCTGTGCCATCTGACCAGAGGCAAAGCCTCCCTCTTGTGGCGACACATTTAACATGCCGTCTGCTACGTTCCATGCTATTCACCTTTTGATCCGCAGCACCAGCGTCTCAGCCGGACAATGAAAGATAGGAAACATCACCAAGACGAGAAGGCTGCGGCATATATCGGCTGAAACACCTCCTTGAGAAAGAGGAGAGAAGAAGAGAGAAGAGAAAAAAGCCGCCTGATCATATCAGAGCCCAGTGCCTTGTCTTTGTGGCCGAACGAACCCTGCTACAGTGCAGATACTCGTACGTCGTGTCGCCCACCCGTCAACCAAAAGAGCTACGCCGCCGCTACAAGCTCCCCCCGCCAGCCAACAACCCAGCCTGATCGACGGCCCAAGGTAACGCAAGAGCGGTCTAAGCTCCCTGAGTACAGTGCCTAGGTCTGGTACCTTATGGAAGGTTTGGGCATTGGCTCTGGAGCATTGGGCTTTCTCTTCCCGCCTCCCCCTGCCTGTCTGCCTCGCATTTTCCCTCTACAGACTCTCTTCCCTCTCTGTCCTCTCCAGGGGAAAAGCATTGTTAGGGAGAAGCGACTGGACTCGAGAGCCATTGCTTGCTTGTCTCACTGAGGGGATCCATACCTACCTCTACCTGCCGTGAGTGGTACCTAAGGCTAGCTTACCGCCCGCTATCCATCGCTGCCGCATGCAAAACACACAAAAACCTGGACCCCGCCAAACGCCCAAAGCCTCGTTTAACCCCCTCCCCAGAACCTCGACCTCGTCACTGACGACATCTCCCACCACACCACCCTTTGATTCTCCTCCCTCCTCCTGACTTCTCATACTCCTAACCCGCTAGCTTCTGCTTCTGCTTCATACAAGCCAAGCGACAGAAGCCCGCCGGCCAAAGGCCACGCACGCACCCGGTACCTCTCCGCCTGTGCTGCTGTGCTCGGTACCCAACCACGCGAGACGTCAGCTGTCGATCCCGTCGTCTCGCCGTTCTTTCTGGGCAAAACCTGTCGACCGTCCCTCGCCCGCCGCATCCAAGGCGTCGCAGAGGTTGCGTTTACCGGCTCGTCTTGACGGCTTTCGCCTCCGTCCCATTCCTCCCTCATCTTTCCCCGTCTCGCGCGAACGCATCGCGCACCCACGACCGCCATGAACGACGAGGAAGCAATTCAGAATATTTACAAGAAGATTGAGAGGGAAAAGGCCCTCATCAACGCCGCTAATGCGATGAGGGCCCAGACCAACAACGAGGCAGTCCGCTCCCGCCTCGACTCTCAGATGCGCGATGGCCGCCGAAACCTCAAGTTCTTCGAGGAGAAGCTGCAGGACATCCAGCAGCGACGTATCGGCCAGGGTGTCGAAGGCATGTCCTTGGACGATGCCGGCGATGACGCTCCAGCGCCCCCTCCCAAGGATGGTTCAGGCAACTGGGCGGGAGAGAGGGGTTCCTACGGCTCTGGCTCGGGGCAATACGGTGGCGGTCACTCTGATCTGATGCCTCCGCGCCATCCTTATGCCAGTCCAGGACCTGGCTCTGGTATCCCGAGGGCACGACCAAACTTTAACAGGCTAGGTTTGTGATGGCCTCACTCTTATCAGTCTACCCTACGCAGAACTAACACGGGACAGATCTGATCAAATATGACACACCGCACTTGGGACCCCGCATTCAGCTCATGCTATCGCAGATTCAGTTCAAGCTCAATGTCGAGGAGCAGTATCTGAAGGGTATTGAAAAGATGGTGCAACTCTACGGCATGGAGGGCGATCGGAAGAGCAAGGCCGACGCCGCTGCTAGGAAAGTTGAGAGCAAGCAGAAGATAGTATTGCTGAAGCAGGCGCTCAAGAGATATGAAGAGCTGCACATCGACATGGACACTGCGGATGCCCAGGATGGTGAGCTTGTCTCTTGTCTCGACTATTGTTGCATACTAACATGAACCAGACGACTCGATCAACACACCTAACCTCAGGAAGCCCCTCAGTGGAAGTTTGTCGATTCGAGTTCTTGCTGTCAAGGATGTTGATCACGCTCCTACTGGAAGATTCACGCGAGGACCCGAGACTTTCGTCGCTGTCAAGGTTGAAGACACCGTTATGGCTCGAACGAGGGCCTCGCGAAACGATCGCTGGGAGGCTGAATATCACACCATCGAGGTGGACAAGGCTAACGAGATCGAACTGACCGTCTACGACAAGCCTAGTGAGCACCCAATGCCCATTGCCATGCTTTGGGTTCGAATTTCCGACATCATTGAGGAGATACGCCGCAAGAGGATCGAGGCTGAGATGAACAGCTCTGGTTGGGTGTCTGCGGACAGGATGGGTAGCGCTTCTGCTCCTTCGCAATTCCCAATGAGCCCATCTCAGGGCTCCTTTGGAGGATCCCCTACATCGCCCGACGGCCCTCAGCAGGGCAACGAGCAGCCTGGCGCATACGGAACACCCGGTCCTCAACCTCAGGTCAACACAGGACCTATCGAAGGGTGGTTCAATCTCGAACCCACAGGACAGATTCAGCTTCAAATGAGTTTCAACAAGAGCGACAGGCGGCCCGTCGACCTTGGTCTTGGACGAAAGGGTGCCGTTCGTCAGCGCAAGGAGGAGGTTCACGAGATGTACGGCCACAAGTTTGTGCAGCACCAGTTCTACAACATCATGCGCTGCGCTCTCTGCGGAGATTTCCTCAAGTACTCGGCCGGCATGCAGTGCGAGGACTGCAAGTACACTTGCCATACCAAGTGTTATTCCAGCGTGGTCACAAAGTGCATTAGCAAGAGTAATGCAGAGACGGACCCAGACGAGGAGAAGATCAACCACCGCATTCCTCACAGGTTTACTCCTTTCTCGAATATGACTGCAAACTGGTGCTGTCACTGTGGTTACATCCTGCCTTTTGGAAAGAAGAATTGTCGAAAGTGTTCCGGTAAGTTTGTGATTGGCAATTCACTTTGGACGGGACTAATGTTGCCTAGAATGTGGTCTTACTTGCCACGCCCAGTGTGTTCACCTTGTTCCAGACTTCTGCGGAATGTCCATGGCCGTGGCCAACCAGATCTTGGACGGTATCAGGACTCAAAAGCAGAGGCAGGCCAAGGTTTCGTCACTCACTGAGAAGACCCTTCGACCTGGAAAGACGAGCCCGACTAGCACTCACTCCGCAGCACCTTCGTACTCGAGCTCTAGTGTTCCCGGTTATGCGCCCGGGCCAGCGTCCCCCGAGGCGACCGAGGCAGCGAAGCTCATGTATAACCAGCCTCAAGGGCAGAGACCACACCCCGATCGAACATCCTCCAGCTCAGCGGCAACCGCAGCTGCCAGTGCAGCAATGTCTGGTGCCCCCGGTGGTGCCCAACGGCAACAGTCGGACTACGGACGTTACAGCGGTGGCTATGATCAACAGGAGGATGCGTATGGTCAAGCAAGCCAACCAGGTGCTGGACAGCAGCGAAAGTACAACCCTGCAGACTATGCGAATGTCAACCCTGGCTATGGTGGACAAGCTCCTCAGCAGGCTCAACGACCTGTTCAGCCACAGCAGTATCCTCAGCAACCGCCTCCTCAACAACCGTTGCCCCCGGTACCGCAACAGCAGCCGCAACAGCAGCAGCCTTCTTATCAACAACAGCCGCAGGTGCCTCCGCACAAGCCTCAGGCGGAACCCATGTCTCCCTCTCAGGGATCCGTGTCTGGCGGACAGCGAATGCAGCTCCCTCTTGCTACCGATCCTGGCACTGGTCAGCGTATTGGTCTTGATCACTTCAACTTCCTTGCTGTGCTGGGTAAGGGCAACTTTGGAAAGGTCATGTTGGCTGAGACCAAGAGGTCTCGAAAGCTTTATGCCATCAAGGTGCTCAAGAAGGAGTTTATTATTGAGAACGACGAAGTTGAGAGCATCCGATCCGAGAAGCGAGTGTTCCTGGTGGCCAACAGGGGACGACACCCCTTCCTTACCAACCTGCACGCCTGTTTCCAGACCGAAACCCGTGTCTACTTTGTCATGGAGTACGTCAGTGGTGGTGATCTGATGCTTCACATTCAGCGTGGACAGTTCGGTACCAAGCGAGCACAGTTCTACGCTGCCGAGGTTTGCTTGGCACTCAAGTACTTCCACGAGAACGGTGTCATCTACCGTGATCTGAAGCTCGACAACATTCTCCTGTCGCTCGACGGCCATGTCAAGATTGGTGATTATGGTCTTTGCAAGGAGGATATGTGGTATGGTTCGACAACGAGCACCTTCTGTGGTACTCCTGAGTTCATGGCTCCCGAGGTATGTGTTGACGATGACTGAACGTGAGGTTTTTTCTAACGTGAATTAGATTCTGCTTGACAAGAAGTATGGGCGCTCCGTCGATTGGTGGGCGTTTGGTGTCTTGATCTACCAGATGCTTCTTCAGCAATCCCCCTTCCGAGGCGAGGATGAGGACGAAATCTACGACGCTATCCTTGCTGATGAGCCTCTGTACCCGATCCACATGCCTAGGGATTCCGTCTCGATCCTTCAGAAGCTGCTCACTCGTGAGCCGGATCAGCGACTCGGAAGCGGCCCAACTGACGCACAGGAGGTGATGAGCCAGCCTTTCTTCCGTAACATCAACTGGGACGACATCTACCACAAGCGGGTGCAGCCTCCTTTCATGCCTTCTATCAAGAACCCAACAGATACCAGCAACTTCGATTCCGAGTTTACCAGTGTTACCCCTGTTTTGACCCCAGTTCAGTCTGGTAAGTTTGTCTTGGCTCTTTTGAAGTCCCATGCTGACATTTGTCTTCAGTCTTGTCTCAGGCTATGCAGGAGGAGTTCCGTGGCTTCTCTTACACTGCCGACTTTGATTAAACGACTGCACACGAGATTGACGATTTTGCAATTCTTTGTTGACATGATGGCGCCGCGGTGAGGAATTGTCTTGCCTATCGGATACCCAGGCGTGATGGTTAGATGGACCGGACACCGCGGGCAGGTGATGTCGGTGCAGCGAGCTCGGGGAGAAGGTCTCGAGGCGCTTCTATTATTTGCTGTTTGGTTGTAGGTGATTTGTTGTCACGGAAAGAGGTTGGAGAAAAAGCAAGGATGGTCAAGTCATGGTTGAAGCCATGTCAGGGACCAGAGTAGGTGGCAGACAGCGGACAGCAATGGGAGAAACAGCGTGTCTGCTTAATAGAAGCGAGAAGTAACGAGGCTCTTGGAAACAAGCCGAAGGGTAGCTAGTAGTAGTATGGTATACTCTTGTTTTTATAGATCACAATAGTGGTTGTCATGCTGCATGTGGTGCCGACTAATGTGGACACTCTAGTTCGACGTAACTACGGTTTAAACTAAGGACCAGAGCCCGAAGGGCATCTCTCTTGTTATTGTTCTACTTCTGGGTAGTTGTGAGGTGCTGAAATATTGTCCAACACAACTCAACTCGTGGTTGGTTGGCATGAGTCAAGGTAACCATTCTCGGTTTACAACACAACCACATTTGTTCAGGATTTCAATGAACGAGACAAGATCATAGTTTCAATATTTTGGCATTTTTTTGTTCCTATTTATCCGTTCTCTTTCTACGCTGTCTCTATCCCATCTAAGAAGTGTACTCCTTCTGAAGCAGCTTGGCAATAGTGTTGAGTCTGAGTTGATGTTAGCATTATCGCTCTAAAGATGAAGCAGATTACTTACTGAATGTTGCTAGTACCCTCGTAGATGGCACCAATCTTGCTGTCACGGAAGTACTTCTCAGCAAGGCCCTCGCGCACAAAGCCCATGCCACCCATCCACTCAACGGCGAGACCACTGACGCGGCCGGCGACCTGAGAGGCGTAGAGCTTGGCCATGGCGGCGTCCCTGACAAAGTTCTCACCGGCCTCCTTCTTGCGAGCGGCGTTGTAGACCAGGGCGCGGGCAGCGGCGATCTCGGTATAGGACTGAGCAATCTGGTGCTGCATGCCCTGGAACTCTCCGACGAGCTGGCCAAACTGCTTGCGGTCGTTCCAGACGTAGCGAGCAGCGTTCTCCCAGGCACCGAGGGCCAGACCAGTCATCTGGGCGGCGATACCAATGCGACCCTCGTTGAGCAGGCTGATGGCGTACTTGTAACCGTGGCCGCGCTCACCAAGGAGGTTCTCCTTGGGCACAACGACGTCGTCGAGGTTGATAACGCAGGTGCTCGAGGCGCGGATACCCAGCTTCTTCTCCTTCTTGGCGATGGAGAAGCCGGGAGTGCCCTTCTCGACCAGGAAGGCGGTGATACCCTTGTAGCCCTTGCTGGGGTCGAGGTTGGCAAAGACGATGAAGAGGCCAGACTCCATCGAGTTTGTGATCCACATCTTGCCGCCGTTGATCTTGAAGCCGTCGGCCGTCTCAGTGGCCTTGGTGGCCAGGGCGAAAGCGTCGGAGCCAGAGACGGGCTCGGAGAGACAGAAGGAAGCGACCGTGTTGGTCGCGAGGCGGGGGAGCCACTTCTTCTTCAAGGCAGGAGAACCGTAGTTGATAATGGCAGTGTTGCACAGAGTGTTGTGCACATCGACAAGAACAGACACGGAGGGATCAGCGCGGGCGAGCTCCTCAATGCCAATAATGGCAGAGGTAAAGTTCATGCCAGCACCACCATACTCCTCTGGAATCTCAACACCCATGAGACCCTGCTCAAACAGCTGCTCAACAATCTCAGGGTCCATCTCCTCAGCCTCGTCCATCTCGCGAGCCTTGGGGAGGACGATATCGGTGGCGAACTTGGAGACGGTGTCGGCCATGGCGGCCTCTACCTCTGAGAGGTGCGAGATGGGCGTGGGGGGGATCTCGGAGATGTCGATGTGGTCATTGCGACGGGTGGCTGTGGTGGACAGAGGTCGGGCAACGTTGCTAGAGAATGTAGGTGAGCAATTGGGTCTAGACAATTGGGTCTGTGTGTTCTCTGCTTACGGGCTTATCCTCGTCATGCAACGGGGAGCGGTGGCGACGCGCTGTGTAAGACCTCGTCCTCCCCTCAGGGCAGGGCGCAAGACCCGAGTAAACGACGACATGGCGGAAGAAGATTGGGGGGTATCAAACGAAGAAATTCGAGAGAGGAGGGCAAGGTTAAAGAATTCCAACAGGAAGGGTCGGAATTAAAAAAAGGGAAAGTCGGAGGAAGTGGGAGGTGTCTGATCGCCGAGATATCGAGGTGGAGGAGAGACAATCACAAGCCACGAGAGACGACAAGACAAGCCGGAACAGGGACAGCTTCCTTCAATCGAGGTATGTAAAGGAAAGAGAAAATGAATTGAAGAGTAGAAAATCAGCTCCTCCCCCCTTTGACCCCCCATATATCAACGCAGCCACACTAAATACATGCCTACCCGCGGGCGTCTCGCGGTTCAAGATCTGGTTCTTCTCGGCCTTGGGCAGCCGAGGATAACCACCCGAACAGTCGAGGTCATTCGGTATTACACCGGTAGTAAAAGCAGTTTGGGGAACCGACGACCGGTAGAGCTGTTGACAGAATGCGGGCGGTGCGGGGAGGATGAAAGGTTCCGTGGATTAACCGGTGACGTCAGGTGGGGCCCCAAGATGCCAGATGCCGGGGTAACATGTGATCTGATCCGGAGGACGGAGGATGATAGATTCCGTTGAGGCTCATCACGTGACTCAATTGCGAGAGGCTGAGATTTTGATATGGCTTCATTGGAGCTTGGTAGTGTAGGAAAGAGACAGGTTGGAATTGGATCGATTCAACCCACGACAAGTCCCCTCCCGACCCGATACCATCCTTCAAAATGGTCGGTTCCATCCTCCGCCAGTTCTTCTCCCCGGCCACCCGCCGACCCCTCGCCTCGGCCGTCATCTCAACACCGAGCCGCCTCCTCAACACCCCCCGATCCTTCAGCACCTCCACGCCCCGCGCATTCGCCCCTACAGCAGCCCGCCCCGCGACGCTGAACCAGGTCCTCCGCGGAATCCGAAAGGGCAAGCGCGCTCGTCACGCCGTTTCTCCTGCCTTGTCCAACACGCATTGCCCGGCCCTCAAGGGTGTGTGTCTCCGTGTGGGTGTCGTCCGACCCAAGAAGCCCAACTCTGGCGAGCGCAAGACTGCTCGTATTAAGCTGTCCACCGGTGCCCTCATTACTGCTTATATCCCTGGCGAGGGACACAACATTCAGCAGCACAGTGTTGTTCTTGTGAGGGGTGGCCGAGCGCAGGATTGTCCTGGTGTGCGATACCGTCTCATTCGAGGAGCTCTAGATCTGGTATGTTTCAAAGATGCCGGACCTGCAAATTGGGGTTTGAGGTTGCAAATGAGAATTTAATACTAATAATTATCCAGGGTGGTGTTGCTAGCCGAACAACAAGTCGAAGCAAGTTTGGTACCAAGAAGCCCAAGAAGGCCACCGTCGGTTAAGGAGCAATTGGAATAAACGATTTGTCTAACTATATCGTCGAAATGACTCGAGAAGGCGCAATGATGGATGGGTCAAGGCCGTCATGATAGAACCTGGCTACGGCCATGTATCGATATTGTACATTATTTTAAGCAAGTTCAGCAGCCATGCATGCCAAAGATCCCAAACAGTCGATCGGTTCGATTCATACACATCTACATGACCAAAGCTGTCCAAAGTATTTCAAACCCAGACGCCTAATTTTGTCCACTTGCGAACATCCCCAACCCACCCATCAAGTGCGGCCTAAAAATAAGGCAAACAATCTACCGAGCATTACAACCTATATGATAAACGTACAATCCCGCCGCTAATCTTCTCCATGCGGTTGCTTTACTGCTGCTCCTCGTAACCCTGGGGCTTCTCAATGCCGTTGAGCTCGTAATATCGCGAGGTGCCTAGTTGCTGTGTTAGCCAGATCATCCACACGTCACAATTCACAAGTGCTTACAAGAGTAGCCCTTCCAGTCAAAGTTCTCCTTGGGGTTGCAGTGGCAGCGGAGATCAAGACGCTTCTGCTCACCAGTGGGGCAGTGAGTGAAGGGAACGTGGTAGTAGGCGATATCGTTGAAGAAGTGAATCTGCTCCTTCTTGAGGAGAAGACCAGCAGCGATAGAGTGGACGGGAGCATCACCCCATCGCTCGTAGAAGAAACCACCGTCCTTGTCGAGAGACTCAAAGAAATCGAGGTAAGGCTTGCTTCGGAGCCAAGACAGGCTACCAACCTCAAAGTTGGACCACTAAAAAGGGTTAGTTTATGAAGGCATTTGAGACATTTGAAACTCACGAAGTGGCACTTGTTGTAGGTGTTGCCACCATCATCACTGAGGAATCGCATCGAGTTGTCCTCGGCAATATGCTCGGGGTGGTTGGCCATGAACTTCTTGGTGCTGTCCCAGAGAGTAGGAATGGTGTCAATGTACTCGTAGAGAGAGAGAACGAAGCTGTACTTCTTGTTGTTCTCGTGCATGACACGGAAGGGGTCGTAATGGATATCGCAGAAGAGCTTGACAGAGGGCTCAACACGCCAGTAGTACTCGTAGTTCATCATGAGCTCCTGTCGGAAGAAGAAACCAGACTCAAATCGGCACATGTGGCGGTAGCTGACAGAATCACCATAGATGATCTTGCGGGCGGCCATATCCTCACGAACCTTCTTGGCCTTCTCCTGGTCAATCCACTCGGGGAAAGACCAGTGCTCCTCAGGAATCAGACCGTAGTGGGTCTTACCAGAGCAGAGAGAGCTGGTGACCTTCTTGAACTGATCATCGAAGGGCTTGTCGTTCAGGAAGACCCAGTCGTAGTTGTATCGTCGGTTGAATCGATCCTCGACCTGACGGATAGACTCGGCGATCTCCCAAACGTCGCTGTTTCGAGCAAGAGTGACAAAGGTGGCGTTCATGCGGGGTCCAGGAGCAGTGCCCAGGAGGTTGTCCCAACCAGGCTCGCCGGGGTTCATGGCCATGGGAGCGTTGGCGAGCTCATCGGCAGGCTTAGCGGCGCCCTCGGGCTCAACGGGAGCAGCACCCTCAGCAGCAGGCTTCTGGGCGGGAATCTCGTCCTTGGTGAGGGAGGTATCATCATCGCCGGGAACGGGAGCGGTCTCTCCTTGGGGGAAGTTGACAGAGTTGCCAGAGTTGCCAGAGTTGGGGACAGCGCCAGGAGCCTGCTGGTTGCCACCAGTTGCAGGGCTTCCGGGGCCACCAGGGAAGTTTCCAACGTTGCCGGTAACGGGGATGGTCTCGTATCTCGAGTTGGAGAAAAAGTAGAACATAGTGAGCGTCTGGGACAAGACACGTTAGCGAGTGGCGACGTAAGCTGGGCAGAGCAGGAGGCGGCGACATACAAAGAGCGCGAGCGCAATGTAGCGCACGTAGCGCGTATGACCGGCAGCCATGGTGAATGGATTCGACGATGCGGAACCGTCAATAAAGGAAGGGCTCGAAGAATCCGAAAAAGGTGATGATGAAGGATGGAGAAAGGATGATCTGTCGCGACGGGGAGTGGGCGCGCACAGGGCGAAAAAAGATTAGGAGCCAAGCAAGGCCGAGAAACTTTTGTACTAAAGGTAGCACTCAAACAATCATCCCGTCCTCTATGGACTCTGAATGACGCCTGAAATGGTCGACCGTGGACCTGAATCAACCAAGGAAAAAGGAAATGCAAGACCACACGATGCAGAAGATGCTCGTGATGGGGAAGAAGGAGGAATAAAGACAACGACAAGAGAGTCGAGTCGAGTCGATACGGGAGGAATGGGGGATGAACAGAGTGTCCGGGGATGAGCAAGGAGCGGGTCTACGATCGTCAAGTCAGGTACGCGGGACTTGAAGGTACAGCGAGATGCCCGCCAAGACAGGTACCTTGGGGCGGTCTGTGCTACTTGAGACGTGGCCTACCCTCCTTGGGGGTACTTGGGGTCAGGTACTCTTCATCAAAAGATACCTACGCCCTCTCCTGGCGCTACTTGAGCTGATGCCTCTGACGTTCAGGGGGTAGAGGATCTCTACTAAAATCGTGGCCGCCACAATTCGAAGCTTGCCCGCTGGTTCCAACTTCGTCAGAGTCCAGACGCTCAGATGGAGCAGAGCTTCCAGTGATAGCAGCCTCTTCGGCGTCTCCAGGGGGCCCGGCTGTTCACTCGAGATAGGGGACGGGCACGGAGGCTGAAAACCCAGATGCACTCTTTTTGCAAGGCCCCTCGTCTGCCAATTCGGAGGGATTGCGTCCCCCTTTCATCATCACAACTGCCTCCCAGCTGTCATTCGAGAACTGATGGAATGACGGGTCCACTGCCACTTCAAGCCGCATCCCCAAGAGACTTTTGTGGCAGCAGCTTCGCTCCTTTATCCGGCAAGGCGGCTTTTCTCGATGCATTACCACCTTTTTTTCTCGTATTTGCTGATTCGAGAGGGAGCCCCCTTTTACGTTTCCTTGGCCTTGTTTTAGGCGGGCGATAAAAAAAGGTACCTTGCGGCTAGGAGCTCCGCAGTCAGCCTGTAACAGCTCAATTCTCCCCACCTTCTCTGCAAGCGTCGTCTCCCTTTCTTTTGCTTACGAGGCTGTTATCGACAGGGGATGTTTGCCAGACCCCTTGTTTCAGCTTTCGTCGAAAGGTCGAGGGAGGCTAGAAGTCTCGCCTGCAAATGGAAGGGCTTGATATTGAAGTTCGTTATCTTGAACTACGTGTGCGAACAAGAGACAATCTCTATCTCTCTTGTATCATGCAGCTCCAGTCCTGGGTTGGGTACAAGTCGGCAATTGCTCTTAGTTGTAATCAAGCATGAGATGAGATGGCGACATGTCTATCCTTCCGTCGTAGCCGTAGCTTTTGTCGTAATTTCATGAGTCCACCAGCTACTGCACGACCTCAGCTCTCCTGCGTCAAATAAACGACGGCCGGCGACTCACTCCGCGCCATAGGACTTGACAAACCAAACTATTTCTTTTGATAAACTTGAGGGAGCCGTGGAGGGGGTTCGTCATGAGAATATTGGAAAAGAATAGACAACTAACTGATTAATTGATCAACCATTTGCCCACTGCGTCCTTGCTGCAGATTGACACATACATGCAGCAACCCTTGAGATAAGGGAGATCTGTCCGTTTCTAGCAGACTCATGATCTAAAAACCACTCAACGATGTCATCGGCTGGCGATAATTGTTTCCGAACGTTCACCAGAACAAACGTAGAGGTCGAGGTAAGCTGCAAGCGGTTACAGAGCAATGCAGCTCCCCAGTCGCTGCATGCAAGTTCGGAAACGCATTACGTTCAATTGGAGCACGATATCACGATCTAAAACAGAAATATCCTTTCCAGCTGCATCAGGGTCATGCATTGTAGCAGGGTCTCGCCTCTGAGCTTGGAAGTCAGCGTTTTGAGGCTTACAAGCCATAACGCCCTTGCAGGTTTGCAGCGATGGAGCTCTTCGCAAAGTCCCCTCACGTGTAATTTCACGTGACTTAGCCATGCCTGCGCAGGTCCGTGCTCCGGGAACGGAATATCCCACATGTGGGGAAAGGCTTGGAGCACATCGCTGGCTCCTCGTCGCATCATCGTTGGCAGAAGAGCCTCGCCGCGCATCTCTTCTGCACTGCGCTCTCCGTTAGCCGGCCTCCCACAGCACCTTCAACCTCTCGGCGTTTAGCCAGAGCTCTGCGAACCTTGTCTCCCCATTTCTGCCAGCTTCCTGCTATCTTCGCATGGTTGGCTAGGATACAAACCTCTTTCGCCCGACCTGTTCAAAGACATCATGATAGATTTGTGCGCGTTGGCCGACCCCGCAAGGATCTCCTTTTCTTAGTGGTGAGTACTTCTCTTTGGTCTTTTGCATCTTGATGCTCTACAATGCGTCTGGTTTTGTCTGCGGTTCCGTCCGTAGAAGACTTCTGGGTGCTTCTCTGGATTCCGACCCTTCAAGGACGACCAACGACATTTCGCCAAAGGGACCTGTGGATGGGGCGAACGTGGAAATGGCGTTCATTACTCTGCCAGGACAGAAGCAAGGCTTGTCGACATGGACGACCCCGAGGACGACTTGGCTATGCCCAGATCACCTATGTACAATGTGCGCGACAATTCCAGTAGAGGGGCCAAATGAGAATGAGCGTTGGTTCTGGGATATCGAAATTCGAAACTTGGCAACACATCCTTTAATTCGTCCGAAGGACTACGATCTCTGTCGTCTGTCAGGCAGGGGAGCGCTGGATGACAGCTTGGGCGGGGCTCGAAGCTCAGGGCTGCTAAAAGTTACTTAACCTACCTTCAGACACAATACTAATTTCTTCCTAGCACAATCACCGTTCACTCCTTTACTTTCGAATCTGATAACCAACATGTCATTCTTCGGTTTCGACGCAACCGGCCGCCATAACACGGCGGCGCCTGGCTTCTCCCAAGCCCACGACCCCTTTGCAGGGTTGTCGGGCAGGGATGGAGACGGCGACGATGCTCTCGACTTTGAGGATACCTACGATGGTCTTGGAGATCAGCTTGAGGAAACTGGCGATGCGTTTAATGACGATACTTTTGGAGACAGTGGGCCTGCGGTAGGAAAGAGTGTTGGCAAAGATTTCGACTTTTTCGGCCAGACTGCCAAGGTTGCCGGTGCTATTGAGGAAGAACATGTTCGATTTCATCGCCAGGGGCCAGCGATCAGGACCACCCCCGCAGCTCCTCAGTATGGCGCCGCCGATATGCACTCGTACTACTCCAACCAGCCCATCCAACAGCCTGTACGCTCTGGCTATGAAAAGTACCGAGACCCCGAACCGCTTCCCGATCTCCACGTCGACAGAAGTATCTGGGGCATTGGGCCAGCCAAGCCCGCCAAGCAGGCTTCTCCCGCTCCTCCTGTTCAAGCTATCCCGTCCGCTTCTAGTCGCAAGGTCATGAGTCTGGAGGAGGTCGAGGCTGCTATGCGAGCTCAGCCCAAGATCCCGACCCCTCAGCCTCCTATCGCAGAGCTGGCTTATCAGCAGCCTCCTCCTGGATATCCTGTTCAGCAGCAACCTCCCCAGCAGCATGGACATGGCCACCCCGTGACTATCTTGCAACGACCTCAGAGCATCCAGCCGAAGCCCACGCCGCCAGCCCAGGGCCTTCAGGCAACTCCTGTTCAGCAGCACCAGCCCCCGGTCCAGCCTACCCAGATCCTGCAGAACCCTAACCGCTCTACACCCGATGCGCGGGCGGCGCCTCATGGCCACCAGGCCAAGCACTCCCATGGCACCGCCGCCAGTCTCGCTCAATTGCAGGCACATCCTCAGATGATGCAGATGTCGGAGGAAGAGAAGGCAGCCTTTTTGGATCAAGAGACGAAGAGGGCCAAGCGTAACCACAAGATCTGGCTTCTCTCCAAGGACAATGGCTTGATGACTCCACAAGACAAGAACTTCATCACTCGCATCCAGCTTCAACAGCTCGTCTCCGCCACTGGCAACCCCGTTGATGGCTCAGATGCGTCTATTGCGGAGGATTTCTACTATCAAGTTTACAGCCACATCCGAGCCGGTCAGCGACAGAACCCCAGCCAGCCTCTTAGCAACTTTGCCCAGACGTACTTGTACCAGACTGGCAGCCGCCAGGGTGGCATGCGACGACATGGCCGGCCTGCTGAGAACCACTTCCAGCGAATGGAACAGCAGGTCCAGCGGGCTGTTGAGGCTGCCAAGAACAAGCCTAAGAATCCCCAACTTGTCATCGCCGGCAGTCTAGGAAAGATTTCCTTCAGCAACGCAAAGACGCCCAAGCCTCTCCTTAACATCAAGCGAACCGAGAGCGACCACCAGCGTCCGAGCAGCGGAAAGAAAGGCTCTAGTCTTGACCGAAAGACGATTCTGCGCAATGTGGAGAAGGTGTACCAGACCCTCATGCAGATTGAGGACCATGTTCGACTTATTCCCCCTCCCATGACAAGCCCCGACGAGGAACTGGAGAACAAGCACAAGGAATGGGCTACCGTTCTGGAGGCTTATAACGCCAAGCTCTGGGGTGAACTCAAGGTTCATGAGCCGATTGGAGTCGTCGTTCCTCACCCCTTTATTGCTTTCTTGTCTTGCGCCAAGGGTGAGAAGGCCATTCCTCGAATCTTCCCTCACCTCTCTTTTGAGCAACGAACTACCATCTTGACCATGATCATCTACCACCTGGACCAGTTGGATGTTGTGCAAGGCGCAGCCATCAACCCGGGTGAGGTGACTACTCTTAACGCTCGGATGCGAGAGAAGATTGAACTGTTCATCTCTACCGTGATGCCATCATTGATGCAGTACTTCAATGATACTGGTTTGGATATTGTTGATGGCGTCCTTAACCTCATTGCCACAAAGCTCAACGTGGACCTTATCGCCAGATCGAGAATCGGCGTGTCCATGTTGACACTTATTCTTAGCCGTGCCGTGCTCCTCAAGCAAACAGGCGCCGGCACTCCGGAGCAATGGGATAAATGGTATGTGAACCCTCGAGTAGATATTGGACTTGCACTGACAACTATTAGGGACCGCACTTTTGAGACCTTGTTCAGCAGACTTGAGCCTTCGTTGCCTTACATCTTTCCCGGTAGTGTCAACACTGGGAGGACGTCTATGTATGGCAACTTCTTGCAGCCATGGGCGTCAGCGCGTCTCACGACCAACAGACTCGCCTTGTCTTGGCTGTCAAGGACCGCGTCCTCGACACGGTTACTGTTTCAAAGACGCGCTGCCTCCGGCTATGGCTGCCGAGCGGCTAAACAGCGTCAACCTATTTATGCGTTCCATCGGGTTGGATGTTGAGCTTCTCCAGTAAACAGACGTTTGATATTACACGCAGTCGATGGCGATTCTTGGGGTTTCTGGGCTGGCATTTGGGAGCACTAGGAAGAACCGGGATAATGCGTGGTGCACAAAAAAGAAAAAGAGAATCAAGTTTACTTATGGGTTGATGAAGGAGAATATTGGGAACGACGCATCGCGGTTGGCATTGCATGATGGGTGTACCAAATATCAAAGCGTAGAGTGCTCAGCTCAGCGCACTCTTTGTGTTTACCGGCATAGGTTACCATGTCGGACGACTGACTACTCGTGGAGAGAGTTTGGGAGCGGGCTCTTTTCTATCGAGAATAAGTTATATAGTATTTCGAATTATACGCGTTTTTGCAAAGCGATTGAGGTGCTTCTGTGTTATATCAGTGTCTTGTTGCATTGATTCCCTGTTCTATGAATTGCATTGTATCCTATTACGCCGTCTCATGCAACCGTGTTTTAACCATCTCTGGGACCTCGTTTTCATTGACGGCCAGCCTAGTCAACCGTCATGTTGTCCGAGGTCGTAGTTTGGTGTTTTGGGCGTCGAGGGAGGTGCTTTCTCACTCCGCTCAGTTCCTTTGGATCAAGCTCTTGATGATCCTCGACCAAGGCATCCTTGCTAGGTTCTTTCTAAGATTCGCTTGGGAAGCCGGGTTTGGGCTTCTTCACTTTGAAGACAGCCTCAAAGTACTCATCATCATCCCACTTGCGACCCAAATGGGGAACAGCATCCTCCAACGGCCGCTCCTCCTTTGCAACAGCGTCAGCCTTTGTCTCCTTGCCCTTTGTCTCCTCACCCTGAGTTCCGTCCTCAGTGGGACGTAGGAAAAGACTCTCGTTGTAAACCTCCCAGGCGGCCTCCTCGTTCTCATCGGTGAAGCGCAGGTTGCGCCAGTTTTCGGACTGGACGGCGCGCAGGCGGTCAGCCATGGTTTCCGTGGTGACTGTATCGCCGTCTCCGGTGGTCTTGACTGTCATGTGGATAGCTCGGGCAGTGCCAGCACCTGAAGATGGGCCCGCATCCTTTGAGTTGGCTTGGCGATCGAGTTGAACGGCTGCGTCTATATGGTGTAGCTGAGGACGAAGCATAACGAGGGATGAGACGGGGGTGAGATGGAGCTCCTCTGAAGTAACATGTTAGAGAATGCGTTGCGCAGTAATGAATGGGATACTCACTCCCTTGAAAGACGCCAACCATGTGTAGCTGCTTCTGGGTTTTGGGATAATGTCCACCAAGAGTCTGTGTCCTCAACACCTTGTCCTGCCGAACAGCCTCAGCCCAATCCAAGTTATCAGCGTCCTCCTCAGCCTTCTTCCTCCCACCCCGACCCTGCACACCGCCAACTCCAAAACCACCAGCAAGACCATGACTACCACCATTCTTGGCTGCCATGGAAGCCTGCAGACCCTTTCCCCACTTGAGACCCTTCTCGCGGTCGTAGGCGACGCTGTGGTCGAGGGGGAGGTCGACCTCGACCATGCCTGCGCGCGTCTTGAGGCGGAGCTCGGTGGGCGCGGCCTGGGGGGTGTCGCTGGCGGTGTTTGGGTGCTGGAGGATAAGGAGGCGGCGACCAAGAGGGAGGGAAGGGTTTATGAAGACGTTGTAGGTGGCCGTGACGGGGTCGTCTTCGTCATCGTCGTCTATGGTGTTTGTGGATGCTGATTGCTGGAGCTTGGGCTCGATATCGTCGACGTCCATTGGGGTCATGGACTCGTCAGGTCGAGTAGCCATTTTATAAGATGTGAAGCGTATGCGATATTCGTTGGAGTGTTGGAGAAGCCTCAAGGCCTGCTGCTGCCGCAAGCTGTCGAGGTCGAGATGAAGGGTAGCTTTGCGACAGATGCGCTATGCTCGCAGACAACCGTAGTTGTAGACTATCGACAGTCCAGCTCACCAGGGTCAAATGTGAAATTCGTCTACTCCTTCTGTGTTCCTTGCGACAACGTTTATTAAAGGACAAATAAGAAAGAGGGTATCACGGCAATTGCTATGTCGAGTTGGTCATCTTGAAGGTTGGAGGGGCACCAGAGAAATTTCCAAAGCTCGTCCCCCGCCAAAGTTTAGGACTCTTATCTTATCGCCGCACACCATCATAAAGGGTCCCTGGGTTAGACATGAATCTTTTTTATAGCCGTCAAGATGAATTTCTCGGCAACTCCTCTCAATCTATTCAACTTTTCAACTTGTGTAACTTCCTTTTGAAAAGCATATACCATTTGGCTTTTAGCTCTACAACATTATTCTCATCCAGTACTTGACACCATCATCGCCAGTATGGTAGGTCGTTCAAGCAAGATGAGCCCAAATCAACCCATGTAGTCGCCCAAGAAAATCCTCTATAATGTTCAACCCTCTAACGGCCATTCTTGCCGCGATCTCGTCGTCCTCCCTCCAGCACCTTGACCCTCTTGTTGAACCTCTCTCCAATTCCAGGCCCCATGCCGCTACCACGAGGTCCATCCGTAGTGTCGATGCCGCGCTTTCGGCTCTTGTCCAGGAGCGCACGAACACCGCCGCCAGATTGCTTGCGCTTGGTGAGACGGTCGATTCGGTCAACACCCTCTCCAAGATTGTGCCACTCCTCGCCACCAAACTGCATGCGATTGCTGCGACCAGACTGCTTCGCCTTCTTGGCCCGGTCCTTCTTGCTCTCCTTGGGGAGACGGGTAAAGTTGGTCTCTTCGTACTCTCGGCGCTCCGCCTCCTCCTTTCGCTCGGCATCCGTCTTCATCTTGCGACCACCCTGGACAATAGTCGTACCAATACTGGGCTGGGCCAGAGGAGCAGAAGAAAGCTCTGATGCAACAAACTCTTCCATAGTATGCGACTTGATGCCGCGCCTGTCTGACTTGTCGCGGCGCTGAGGGGCGTCCATGACCTGGCGTTCTCGTCTGGGAGGACGGTAGACACCTGGCGCTCCTCCATCGCGCGACTTCTCGGTCGCAACATCGCTAACCAGAGCTCCGAATTTGGGTCCTGCTGAAAGTTCGCCAGGCTTACGGGAGGTGACCTCGCTCTCGCTCTCGTCCTCGGAATCCTCTTCAGAATCGTCTTCAGATCCTGAATCCTTCTGTTCCATCTCTGCTGCCTTCCTCTCACGCTCCGCATCGTCGGCTGTTCGAAGGAATCGGTCGATAGAATAGCGCAGCTTCTCCTCTAGTGGTCGGGCTCCTCTCTCAAGGTACAGACGCAGCTCCACCAGTTTTGATCGCACAGATTCGTCCAGCTCAGAATCATCTTCATCTGACTTTTCAGAATCCGACTTGGAGTTGCGTAGCTTGAGGAGAATCAAGAAGACGAGGTTTTGTAGGTATGAAAGGAGCAATTCGTTCTTGACGTCGAGGAGGGAGATGCCATCCTTCTGGTGTTCAATGGCGGCGATTCTGGGGGTGACCTCGAGAGCAGAGGAAAGCGACTGCGTCAGTGAGGTCAGTAGCGCTGGTAATGTCGTTGGGGCTGCCATCTTGTCGTATGTGTCCGAGACGTAGACGCGAGGTTGGATGTCTCGTCAAAAAGTTTTGGCTGCTTCAACTTTTTAGCGGGGCCATGTTGGAGAATCTGCAGGCCTGTCACACTAGCCACATTGCGCCACATCACACCTGTCGCTGCTCTCGCTTGCTGCCGATCCCCTTCCCGGCAAGGGGATCTTCCGGACTTATCTCCTGACTAAGCGAGGCGCCGAGCTGTTTGTCTGGAACTTGGCCAGATAATAGGGACCTGAAGTCCAAAGTGGCCTCGAAGCTCCCTGAGTTGGCGTCTAACTCGTGCAGCTTTTCCGCTGGCTTGATTCACCACAATATCCATCGTATCAACGACCGCCGGTCGAAGCAAGAGCTCTTGAGCCTCTTGTTGGCAGACTATCTGGTCTTGCATTTTCCTCCCTCGCCGTCGCGGAATCTCGATTCGCGCATTGTCGTCAGCTCCAACCCGGACTCGACATTTAGCATCCATCTTTCGCAACGCTCGTTCCATTAAAATTACGCCCTTCAGCGCATGACCAAACCTTCAAGATGCATTTCAGAGACTTTGCGCCTTCAACGGCGCTTCTTACCTCGCTTCTAGCGGTTCCCCAGCTGGCCTCGGCCTTCTACCTCCCCGGTGTCGCCCCGACCACGTACAAGGACGGAGACAAGGTCCCTCTCTACGTCAACAGCATCAAGCCCGTCGCCGCGCCTCAAGATGCTCGACTGCACTCGGTTGTCTCGTACGACTACTACCATCCCGCGTTCCAATTTTGTCAGCCCGAAGGTGGACCTCAATATGTGTCGGAGAGTCTAGGCAGCATTCTCTTCGGAGACCGAATCATGACCTCCCCCTTCGAGCTCATCATGGGCAAGAACGAGACCTGCAAACCCCTTTGCGAGACGACGTACCCCGAAAAGTCCATCACCTTTGTCAGGAGCCGTATCGAGCAGGGTTACAGCTTGAACTGGCTTGTCGACGGCCTCCCTGCTGGTCAGCAAATTAAGGACCAGCTGACGGGCACCACATTTTACAGCTCTGGCTTCTTGCTCGGCCAGGACGACGAGAGCGACAACATCCTCTTTAACAACCACTACGAGATCTGGGTCGAGTACCACGAGGTGAACAACGATGCTACCCAGCGCCGTGTTGTCGGCGTTGTCGTGGAGCCCAGCTCCAAGGAGTACGGAGGCAAGGCGGACTGCGGCAACCACCAGCCCATCGTGTTCAACGGCAAGGATCAAAAGGTTGCCTTCAGTTACAGTGTTTACTGGCGCAAGTCAGATACCGCCTGGGCTACGCGCTGGGACAAGTATCTGCACGTCTTTGACCCCAAGATTCACTGGTTCTGGCTTATCGACACTGCTATCATTGTCGTCATCCTCGTCCTGACTGTCATGTCGATCCTGGTCCGAGCCCTGAAGAAGGACATTGCGCGTTATAACCGGCTTGATCAGATCGACCTTGACGATTTTTGGTGGCACCTCAGTCGTTGAGGATGGTGTTCAGGAGGATTCTGGCTGGAAGCTGGTTCATGGCGATGTCTTCCGACCCCCTCCTCGTCCTCTCCTCCTGGCCATCCTCGCGGGTAACGTGTTCAGCTCTTCTGCATGACGGGCTGCACTATTCTGTTTGCCCTGCTTGGATTCCTGTCTCCCTCCAACCGTGGATCTCTCGGCACCATCATGATTCTCCTCTACACTGTCCTTGGCTTCGTTGGTGGTTACGTCTCGGCCCGAACTTACAAGGCCTGGCAGGGTGAGGCTTGGAAGCTCAACATCGCCTTGACTCCTCTCCTGGTTCCTGGAATCGTCTTTTCATGCTTCTTCCTTCTGGACCTCTTTCTTTGGGCTAAACAGTCATCGGGTGCGGTTCCTTTCACCACGATGCTTGTTCTCGTCGCCATCTGGTTCATCATCTCCATCCCTCTGTCGGTTGCTGGCTCCTGGCTTGGTTTCCGTGCCCCTGGCTTTGAGCCTCCTGTCCGCACCAACCAGATTCCTCGACAGATTCCTCCTGTGAGCACCTATCTTAAGCCCATTCCCAGCATGCTCATCGTTGGTCTTCTTCCCTTCGGTGCCATTTTTGTCGAGCTGTACTTCATTATCAGCTCCATCTGGTTCAGCAGGATTTACTACATGTTCGGTTTCCTGTTCCTTTGCTACGGCCTCATGATTGTCGTGTGTGCCGCCGTCACCATTCTCATGGTCTACTTCCTGCTTTGCTCAGAGAACTACAACTGGCAGTGGAGGTCTTTCCTCGCTGCTGGCATGAGCGGCGGTTACATCTTCCTCAACTGCCTGCTGTACCTTGTCACCAAGGTCAAGCTGGGCGGTCTTGCTGGTACTGTCCTCTACATCGGCTACAGTGCCCTCATCTCGTTCCTCTTCTTTATCCTTGCTGGTGAGTTGCCCGTCCTAATATCATTGTCCATATCTAACGTGATGCGCAGGCTCCATTGGCTACTTTGCAAGCTGGTGGTTTGTCCGCAAGATTTACTCCTCCATCAAGATCGACTAAACTGTCGTGTCGATGGAGGTTCAGCAGAGGTCCTGAAAATGGGCCTTGAACGATGGATATCTTTATGACAGGGAGACGAGTGTGGCGTTTGTAACAATACATGTACGACCAGCGTCTGAATTTGCGATTTCACCTCGCGTCACTCCTTTGATCGCGATGGGTCAGCCGGAGAAATCATGGCAGCAGGGCATGTGTAGCGATATCAGGTTGTTGTGTCGGCGGAGTAGATTTGTTTCATTTTTAGACGGGCAAAAGAGATCGGGAACGGGCCCGGTACAATTCAAATACGTTGGTTATGGGTGAGGGAAGGCATCTCTTATTGTTTTCAGCTTCTATAGAGATCAAAATTTTATGGCTTGATTCTGGTTCAATCATCGTCGTCGTCGTCATCCAAATCATCCAGGTTGGTGAACTGGAACTGTGCCTTTTGCTGAGGAGGTCCAGCCGTGCTCTTGGCCTCGCCGGGAGCACCAGATGGCCCTCCAACAAGACTGGCTCGTCTCCAGGCCTCTTGTTCCTTCTCCCTCTGTTTCTCCCGTTCGATGCGCTGGCGTTCGCGGTCTTCGCGAATCTTCCTCTCGCGTTCCTCTTGAGCCAGACGAGCCTCCTCCTCCTTCTGCTTCCGCTCCTCTTCCTCGCGTTGCTTGCGCGCTTCCTCCTCAACGGGATCATAGCCCTTGGGTTCGATGCCTTGTTCCATGAGAACTTGGTTGGAGGCTAGGGAGCCAGCACGGATCTTGTCCTCCTGGGGCCAGGGGAAGAAGAGCTGACCAGACAGGGGGTTCAAGAATTGGGTCCACCCCTCGGGGAGGTTGGTGTTGGTGGATGTGGTGGTTTGCTGTGTCGCGGGCTCCTGGGACACTTGCGGTGTGCCGTTCATAACGGCGGGGCTCTGGACCTGCGACGTAGGGGGCGCCGAGGGCGTCATGACGGAGGCATTTTGAGAGTCGGGCCCAGGTGTCTGGCCTGCGGGTGTCTGGCCCTCAGGGGGAGAGGGTGACACGGGGTTGATGGTACCCGCGGGGGGCATGGTGGTCTTGCTGATGCGGCGAGCATAGTTGAGTAGCTCTTCGTAAGCGATGGGGTAGTTGGGTTCGGCTGAGAAGGTAGTGGCATGCGTCGTCACGATGTCCTTTCGCGTCGTTGCGAGACTAGAGATGGTGTCGCGGATCTGGGCGTCGAGAGCTGCTGAAGACTCGCGGAGTTGCTGAATCCGTAGGTAGTTGTTCTGGTGTGTTTGGACTACATATAGTTAGTATCAGCGCCAGGGAGAATTCCGTCAAAGGAGGCTTACCCTCTTCCAAGCCTTTGCTCAGTTCATTGTCGGCCGCCTCGAGCTCTTGGGCATGCACCGTAGAAGGGTGATATTTGGTGACCGAGTCGATTAAATTGGCAAGAGCCTTTTCCAGCCGCTCAAAGCGACGGTCAATGAAAGTATCCATCCCGTGGTCCGTATCAGAAAAGTTGTCAAGAGGAATTATTGGATGTGAGAGGAAGAACCAGAACCTCCAAGACGAGGCTGTAGAAGCTCCCAAGTTGGGTGGGTCTTCAAATGGCGCTGTGATTGGCCCGGCTGCCCTTGAGCTTGGTTCAGGCCTGAGGCCAAACAAACCCGGTCTTTCCCGTCCGGCAAACTCGCGCAACCAAGGCCATTCTTTTTACGACGACGAATTATCCTATCGACGAGCAATTGAACGACGAACAAGGCTTCCACCGCCCCACGAGTCAAGATGGTTTCCTACGTATGTTGTGCCTCTCCGTAGAGGGTTTCAATTGCCTACCAATGGCCCTCGGCGTCCCAATTTAGAGGTGCAAGTTTGGCTTACCTGATTCTCGACAGACTCCCATCCGCATGGCCGAGTTCAAGAGCGCCTACGGTCCCAAGTACGCCTTTTCCCTCTACCCGATCTACGAGGCATCGACTGTCGAACGACTGCGTATTACGAGCGAATTGCAGCCTTCGAGATCGATCGAGACGGTTCAACGACGATGGCTAACACTCCGGTAATAGGTACCAGTCTCAGCCTAACCTGGCTGGCTTTACTATTCAGTCTGCCACCAGAATGTGAGTATTCTACTCGATCCTCAAGCACGATTCTACCGCCGAGAACACGAATGCGAACCCGAGTCTTGTCCCTTCCGTTCCTCCGAAACCTTGGATCAGCTCTCGCGACGGAGACAATCAGTACTGGGCTTCAATGATCGAAAGGGGCTTTGGAAGATGGGGAGAGCAGTCGTGTTCGAGGGGTGGATTGCGACTTGAAAAGTTGCTGACTGAATGTCACAGCGGCACCCGTCTGGCCTTCTACGGCGCCCCCGCCGTCGTTGGTGTCCTCCTCTTCGCCAACGGTATCCCCCGTGTGCAGCGCGACATCCTCCAGGTACGGCAACATACAACAACATGATCTAATCACAGCGCTGACTCCCTTAACAGAAGATCCCCTTCCTCGGTGGCTTCTTCCGCAAGGAGATCCACCCCGCCGACAACGTGAGTTGCACCTCGTCTGATGGAGCTCTTCCCCTGCTAACCTTGTATGCAGCCCTTCTAAATCAAATGGTGGAATGCGGACGATAGACATTATTCAGTGGCCCGTCTCTGTTGCGTGGGCGGCTCTGGTTGTACAAGATATTCCAATAGACGTGTTCTGAGCCTTGAATTTTGATGATTTTGCTGTGAAATGTACGGACTGTGATTGGCTGGCGGTTGGAGAGTCGCTGGCTTGGCTGCTTGAATTGCAGCCATGACCGGAAAGGGAAAAGCAGGTCCAGCAATTGAATACCGACCGAAAGTATTGTTTCTCGTTAAATTGTGCCTGTCAATTATGAGATAATACAATTCTTTCATGTTAGAGGGCCATGTGCTGGTGCAACGTCAATTGATGACTTGACTCCAATTGGAGACCAAGCGTCCGGGGCACAGTGCAGCTCATGATGCGCCAAGCACTGTCTCTCCTGCTCAATTAACAACTCCATAATCTCAATCTTGCAAGTCAACACAGGCTTCAAGACATCCGCTCATTTTCCCACCCGACTCGCGACTAGAAAAGGTCTTTTTTTTTTTTCGTCTTTCATGTCATGATAATATTTTACTTATTTCTCCTTTAATTCTTTCCCCGATTCTTCGCGGGCTATCGTGTTGGACACTTGTCAACATGGAGCCGCAGAGCCTCTCATTCTGGACGGCTTCAAGCGGCCTAGTTGCGCTCCCGGTCTTCTTTTGTCTACTCAGCAAGTCTAGAGGATCTTTCTCGTGGTTATCCGGCTTGTTACCATTTGCCCTTGCCGCCCTTTGTTTCTCATGGCTCTACATCGTTTCGGCCGTCGTCCCAGAGCCATACCTAGTGAGTCTTTATAGGCAGCAAGGTAACTTCATAATGCTAATCTCAGAAAGGACGAGGTTTTTCATATTCCCCAAGCGCAAAAGTATTGTGAGGGCAAGTTTCTGGAGTGGGACGACAAGATCACAACGCCTCCAGGACTGTAAGTCTCGTCTGCATGCCCCTTTTCAGCCATACTAACAGAAATCCAGTTACCTTCTTTCCCTCTTGATTCCGGGAGTGGTGCGTCCAAGCGGATCCCTTGAGGGCTATGTCTGCGATGCAAGCAGCCTCCGAGCTGCGAATGCTGTCGCTCTGATGTTACTGGCATATCTGGCTCTTCAATGCCGCCATCAAATTGAGTCGCGTCTGTACGAAGCGCACTCTTCGATGCGATTGCGCATTCATTCGCAGTACGCACTCCACACCGCGTTCAACATTGCACTATTCCCACTTCTGTTCTTCTTCTCCGGACTGTATTATACCGACGTGGCTTCGACAGCCGCTGTATTGGTAGCATATCTGAACCACCTCAGACGTCTCGGACGAGATCAGAGTTCACCCCTGAACGATCTCTTGACGGTTATTCTTGGGGTTTTCACCTTGTTCTTCCGTCAGACGAATGTATTCTGGGTGGTTGTCTACATGGGAGGTCTAGAGGCGGTTCACGCTATCAAGACACTGCGACCAGAGCGGGTTGACCAGCCGTTCATGTCTTCTCTTTTTGAACAGGTCAAGTACTATCTATGGAGGTACTCGCTTGGCGATATCCACGACCCTCCGCTGAATATGCTTTGGCCGGACGGTGAGTCAAGTTCTCTGGATGCATATGAACAAGTTACTAACCAAGACACAGACATGATCTTTTGCGTTCTAAGCTTGGGTATCGCAGCCCTCTGCAACCCGATCCGCGTCATCAGGCAGATCTGGCCGTATGTTGCCGTCCTTGTATCTTTCGGCGCTTTTGTTGTCTGGAACGGTGGAGTTGTGCTCGGTGAGTCTTGCTTGTTGTCTTGGTACTCACGTTGCTAACTAAGAGTAGGGGATAAATCCAACCACGTCGCCACCATTCATCTGCCACAGATGCTCTACATCTGGCCATTCTTCGGCTTCTTTTCGCTACCTCTGCTTGTGCCTTGTGCCCTCCCCTTTATCAATGCCCTCATCCGAGTAATCTCAAAGAAGTCACCCAGCTCTACCGCCACGCCCGCCGCTGGAACAGGAGTTGGCAAGGGGAGCAAATCTCGAAGCAGTGGTAGTTCCAAAATCAAGACATCTTCCAGAGCTCCAGACACTGCGCCCCCAGCTCTTTCAGCGCCCCTGAAGATGGCAGACTTCATATTCAACTCCAAGATACTCTGGCCAATCTACATGCTCGCCACAATCCTTCTTTCCATAGGCGTGGTTCGGTACAACACCATCATTCACCCCTTCACCCTCGCCGACAATCGTCACTACATGTTCTACATCTTTCGATACACAATCCGCCGAGCATCCTGGATCCGATATGCCCTGGTCTTGCCATACACAGTGGCTCGCTGGATGACTTGGGACGTTATGGCTGGCTGTTCACCCATGTTCTTCATTGGCAGCAGAAATACTTGTTCGTTTCGCTACATGGTTTCGGACGAGGCGCCTTTCATGAGCAATCCTTTCTGGATCAGACGTGGAGCCTCGGCTCGGCAGACTGATGTCCCCTTTCCTACTGCCATCGAAACTTCTCCTGATGCCCGAGCCGAGGAGCAGGAATTGAATCAAGCATTGAAGGAGGACCCTCTTTTGGCTTCTGTTGAACCAGCTTGCACATCCACGGGTCTCATCTTTTTACTCGCCACGACGCTGTCTCTCATGACAGCGCCCCTGGTTGAGCCGCGGTACTTTATCATCCCGTGGGTCATATGGAGGCTCATGGTACCGGCATGGAGACTACACAACCATGAACCTAACGGCCTGGTCGGGATATTGATGTCATCAAAGCTGAGGCCTGTGGTGATGGCTTTCAGACATTACGATATCCGTCTCATTCTGGAGACGGGATGGTTCATTGCCATCAATGTCGTCACTGGGTACATCTTCCTCTGCAAGCCTTACTTGTGGAAGGCCGAGGACGGAACGCTACTCGATGAGGGTCGACTACAGCGCTTCATGTGGTAATTCTGAGAAGGAATCATGCCTCTTTTCATGCAACAGAGTCTGCAATAGACACTTTTTGGTCATTTAGGGGCGCATACCCGAATACTTGTGGGAGACATTTGTGCCCCGTTGTAAAAACCCTCAACACTTCCCAACGCCGTAGCCATGACGCCAAAACAATAGTCATCTCCAAAAACCAATTCGTCCCATCGTCATTCGGTGATTTAATCTTCCCCGTGGAGCAACCCAGATGCTCTATGTACCGTGAGGGCTCCTCCATGTAATAGTGGCTAATACCAATCCCGAAAATCGTTCAGAAGCAACCGCAAAGACATGGACGTTCCGTTATGCGATCATCCTTATAAACTCAAGCGATCGAGGCTTAGGCCGTCGTTGCTCCGCACGCGCCGAATAACGCCGAGCTTGAAGAACTTCTCCTCGCCTCCGGGTGTGCGACCGCCGATGTAGAACTTGTCGGCACCTATCACGTCTCGGAAGCCTTCGCTGCTGCTATCGCTACCGCGGCGGCCCGATGAACCGGGGATGGGTATTGCGGCGCCGTTGCCGGGGGATGTGGCGGTAGTCGTCGGCCCGGAGGCGGGGGAGCGGAGGGCGACACTTGATGAGGTTGTTTGGTGGTGATGATGAGGTGGTGGTGATGTGAAGATGAAGCGGCGGCGGACGTCGATGTGGTTGCTGAGGATGCTGCGCTGCTGCTGCGGCTGTGGTGGTGGTTGTTGCGTCGCGGGTGTGCTTGTTTGGTTGGTGGTGGGAAGTAGAGATGGAGGGGCCTTGAGGACGGAAGGCGGCGAGGAAGGAGGAGAGGAAGTAGGGGCGTTGTGAAGGCATCGTCGAGGAGTTGTAGAAGAGTGGATGAGTCGGAAGTCGAAGTCGGTGATGCACGGGAGTTGACTATGTGCGATCCTCGGCAAATGGCGATGACGCTGATGGACAAGAGAGGGAGATTCAAGTCCCCCCTCAGATAATCACCCAAAACAGGATTTCCTCTCTTGTATGGGAGATTCGTATCTTGACGTCGGTGAAGCGATTGTCGGCGGGGTATAACAGATTAGACAGAGGGGGGGGGAGGGAAAGGTTGAAGGGTGGTGGAGTTGATATTAATGGTCGTGGACCCTCTTGGCTCGTGGTCGGTCACTGACGTCGAAGGGATTTCTACAACCCGGGGGGGGCAGAGACTCTTCAGTCAAGTGCGTGCGCCCGGGATTGTTGCGCTGTCGGTAAAACCCGGATCCGGGAGTCGTAATGCAAATGGCAGGGTTGCCATAGGCTGAGAGGCTTTGAACCTGGACGCCGCTTTTAGAAAGTGTGTGTGTATCTGCAGCCGAGAGGACGTTTAAACAGAAAGATTCGGCTAGGCTTGCAAGTTCTGAAGAAAAACGTTGATGCTATGGGTGAGGGTTTGCCGTCATTGGATGGACATGTACGGTCGAGATTGTCTGGAGGTGAGGGCCAAGGTATGCGAGTCGAGGCTAGTGAGTGTGAGTTGAGAGTGGTAGAGCTAATGGTTAGTGAAGGAGGCTAATCAGCAAACTTGAAGCCTCGGTTGATCTTCAAGTTTCAAGTTGAAGAAAACATGTTTAACAACTTACAAGACAGTCATCTCTGCCATGCATCTTTTCAGTCCATTTCAATCCATTCATCGAAAAAGATGAGAGCTGTCAAGTCCTCCATGATGCCTAGACACCCCGCATGCACATCCCAAGTAGGAGGGCAGCCTGGACTCTCATCGTCGAAGATCCCTTCCAGTTCCAATCAGCAACGCAACCGGCATCACGGCCGGCTCGACATGCCTCGCTTGCATCCCACGCTTCGGTTCCTGACATGTCGCATCTGATAAGAGCTTGAGCTCTCGGGTATTGATAGTCTTGACTTCAGGGTCTTTTACCTTGAACCACATGCAAGACATAGAGACCTCTCTAGCTCCCGGACCACCGCAAAAGCAGCAACAAGCAACGGCGCTGCGGGGGTAAAAGGAAAGCCAAGACGCCGGTCCTCCGGGGGCTTGATAAACTCGGCTCAAGGTCCGTCGCCTTGTGACGGGCTGTGTGGAGAAAGACAAGGCCGTATCACAACCAACAAGACCCAGCCGCCTTGAACATGATCTGATTTCTCGACTGTCCTGTCACGCCCTCTCTTCTCCTCCCCCGCTCGATCGTCGATCGTTAATTGGTGTTTATGACTGGCTGCGTCGGCAATCGATCGGATTTTCTTTACAGCCCGATAAATTGTTACTGTTCATGTATCCCTGCTCCCTGGTTGTTGCGTCGTGATTGTCAGGTTGTATTGCTGCGATGTTGCCTGGGGGACTACCCTGGATCTCCGACACCTAGCAATGGCAGTCAGCGTTTTAGCGAAACCCCAAGAGAATAAGATAGATATAGATCTTGTCATATCTTCAAAGTTTATTCTCTTACTTCTCAACTCAATTCTTTCCAATGTGAGACCGTAGAATAGTAGTTTTTGCCCATGTCGGTGAGCGTTCACATGAGACAAGCCACGCCAGCAGCTCCTTGGCGTGCAGCTAAAATACCTCTATTAGCCATCGACAACAACAAGTGTTTCGTTCAACTCATCACACAAACTCACCACTGATATTCATCCCAAATCATGCCCTCCCTCAAGGCTCGGCTCATCAGCTACTACATCTGGTGGCAGTTCAAGCCAACCTGGAGCTCCGCAGAGGGCATCAACAACCGCATCGCCAAGTCTCGCTTGAACCCCAGCTTTCAGCCACCCAAGAAGCTCTACAATGACTTTTCCATTGAGGAAGCAGAGCGTTCGGGATATGTCGTCTATACCCTGAGTCACAAGTCGGATACTCCCAAGGCTGCCCGCATCCTCTACCTCCATGGCGGTGGTTTCGTCTTTGATATAACCCCGCAGCATTGGGAACTCGTTGCTCAGCTGGCGCGTCGGCTGAATGCTGTTGTCACCGTGCCCATCTACCCCTTGGGCCCTGAGACTAGACTCATGAAGATGTACGAGCTTGTGCAGCCTCTTCATGATGAGCTCGCTGGGGCTGACGACCCGACGCCCTTCTGGATGGTTGGTGACTCTGCTGGAGGAACCATGACACTCGTCCTTACGCAGAGAGCTCGTCTGGCTGGGAACCCAACAGCCAAGCTTCTCGTGCCTATTACGCCCTGCACGGATTCAACACTCCTCAACCCAGACATGCACGCAGCGTCGGTCAAGGACCCGTGGCTCGGCGTAGAGGGCATCGCAGAGATTACGCGGCTCATCTGCCCCGAGATGGACACCAAGCACCCGTGTGTCAGTCCCATCTACGGCGACCTGGCTCTCCCACCTATGCTGGTTTTTGCAGCAGACCAGGACCTCTTGACGCCCGACACCAAGTTGATGGTCAACAAAGCGAGGGAGCAGGGCACCGAGGTGGAGCTGGTGGTTGGCGAGGGCATGGTGCATGTGTGGCCGCTGCTCCCCATCTGGGAGGCGCAGCAGGCTGTAGACAAGATGATCGAGTGGCTGGGTCAGGAGAGGAAGTGATGTGTTTTGGTGTTGAAGGATTATGAAGGATGATACCCAGGAGAGAAGCTACGGCAGGTCTCTTATAGAAAGAGCTGGATGCTAGATTATACTACACTACACTATTCAAGCTGGAACGATTATTGTATGATGATATTGATAAGAACTTCTTTTATCGAAAGATGTTTTTTCAACTTTTCAGACATGTCACAAATAATGAAATTGAGGCAGCCGTTTTTCTCTGCTCAACTATAGCCCCGTAACTCGAAGTGGTCTTATATGACGTTGTATCGCTGCAAGATGGCATAAAACAATCGCATTCGCTGTCACCATGTGGCACATCCTACGTATAGTAGCCGCTTCTTTCGAAACAGAGAAGGATCCACAGAGCCACAAGATAGACGAGGATACGGCCATGATCCTTGAAGCGAATGACGTGCGTTTTTATGCCGACCAGTTGCAAGGTTTCAGATACACGTCTTTTGTGCAGATTCGGAGAATGAGCGCGAAGAGGTGTCAGGATACGAGATGGGGGCCTGAAGTGAAGTGTCCCATTGGGAGGGACTTGATGGGTATGTCGTGATACAAGAAGGACCCGATCCTTACGGCTGGTTTATTGATGCTATGCTTAATGTATCTCCCCAGATCTTGGCCCAATCGGGATCCAGGAAGGGGAATCCTTGATCCTCCATGACTCTATTTCTGGACCAAGTATATGGGGTAGTGTTCGAGATTGGTGCATGGTTTCCAAGCCAGAACGTCTACCACAACTGGCATGTTTCAGCCTTGACAGCGAACACTACCGATACAAATAGAAATGACATCCAAGCGGATAGAGTGTTGGTTGAACGTGGCTCTGTTCTATACGGGATCCTTTTCCTGCAAGGAAACCCTTGCCGAGAGATCTAATACTATGAGACCGTCTTGGGAACAGAGCAACACCAAGTTCCTATCCATAGCACACTGTCCATGACGTGTTCCCCACTGAACCTGATCTGTTTTTACACGTGAATCCTTATGATCATGGGCTTGTCGGCCCGTTCACACTGCTGTGAGGGTGAACGCCAGCTGCCAGAGCCGCAGTGTGCACTGGCAGCCCGTAGGACCTCCCATTTATAAAAGCAAAAAAAAAAAAAACATGAGGCATGTTCATGATTCCTCGACTTGACTGCATCCATAATCACGCCTCTTTCTTGGTCTTTTTGGATTCCTGCTCTGATCGACCGAGCGAGTCGCACACTTCATCACTCTCACCCTCCCTACCTTGTTGTTTTGGATCGAGCATCATCAAAACCACACGCGGTCTCGTCTATTGACGATGCTGAGCTTTCTGCTCTCGTCGGAAGCGCAGTGGACTCTCATCATGATCACGGCTCTCCTAGGCCTGGTCATGTTGGGAGTCGCCGCCTTCAACATCTTTGTGTACCCCTTCTACGTCTCCCCCCTCCGCCGTCTCCCAGGACCAACCGACAATACCTTTTTTCTCGGCCAGACGACAAAGTTTCTCCAGGTCGCCTGGTTCCCGGAGCTCTTTTGCGAGTGGTCTCGCGCGTACCCCGAGGCCCCTTTTATTCGCTATCTGAACCTTGCCAACTCGGAAACCCTCTTTGCGAACACCATTGAGGCGTACAAGGAGATTTCCCAGACAAAGAGTAGCATGTTCGTCAAGCCGGAGTTTGCAAGAAAGTTCGTTCATGAAATTGTCGGGGATGGACTCCCTTTCATTGAGGGGAAGCTTCATCGTCAGCGTCGTGCGGCCATCAGCCGTCCATTGTCAACCCCACGCCTCAAAGCCTTCTTCCCCATTGTACAGAACAAGGCCGAGCAGCTTGCCCAAGTTCTCTCTGAACAGCGAAACAGTGTTGGGAACGTTCAAGTTGAGACAAACATCTGGAAGGCGGTCCTCGATGTCATTGGCCTCGAAACTTTTGGCCTTGACCTCAACCACCTCGAGGGCGACCAATCCCCTTTGTTCAAGGCATTCACAAACATGATGCAGCCGTCTCTGATTGGCCACATTGTCAACTATGTCAACTCACTGGTCCCGATCCGGCAATTTCTTCCCATTGAGGAATGTCGAGAGCTTGTTCAGTCTTGTACCCGGGCTCGAGAGTTCATCATTGGCATGATCGCCATTAGACGCCGGGCATTGGACAAGGGCCACGTTGAAGAGACGCAAGAGCCTGATGCCCTTCAGTGTCTTCTCGACTACTCCGATCCCTCTTGGGACGACAATTCCGTAGTCGAGTACATCCTAAACCTCTTGGTTCTTGGACACGACACGATAGCTTGCTCAATCACCTGGGCTCTTCATGAGCTTTCACGCCGACCCGAGTGTCAACAACGTCTACGCAGTGAAATCACCAGCTTTGACAAGACTTGCCCATCGCCAGACTTTGGCGACATTGACAAGCTCCCATATCTGCACAACTTTGTGCGGGAGGTCCTGCGGCTCTACTGCGCCGTCGCCATGGCACCACGCCAAGCCACCCAAGATGTCGAGATCGCTGGCGTCATGCTCCCCAAGGGAACCGTGATTCAGCTCTCGCCAGCCGTCATGAACACGCACCCATCAATCTGGGGCCCAACAGCTCAGACATTTGACCCAGACCGCTGGGATAACCTAGAAGACACGGCGGCGAGCGCCTACGCCTTTGAGACGTTCCACAACGGGCCGCGCATGTGCATCGGCAAGCAGCTGTCGATGCTGGAGATGAAGGTGATGTTGGCCGAGATGGTACGCCGTTTCCGCATCGAGAAGCCGCTTGGCTTCGAGGAGAGACTAGTAGAGGTCGCGGCGCCAACTTTTACGCTGCGGCCCAAGGAGAAGTTGGTTTTGCGACTTGTTGAGCTGTGAGGGAGAAGAAGTTATAGAGTTTGGATCAAGGATAGACCAGGGTATACAGAGGGGCTCACGCCAGCGCTTGAGAGTGCGAAATGTCTTGATGTACGGTTAGATTAGAGTCGAGCTTGATAGGTAAGAGCTTTGATAAATAAAAACTAATTGCCTAAACTAGATTGTGATGGTAACAACTTGTTGGTTCATTATTTGTGACATGAACTAGGCCTGTTCCTGGAGATAACTAGGTCGTCCACCCGCAGTGGCACCCCGCCAAAGTCCCCTATATCCATCCTCCCCCGCGTCCTCATTCTCGAACTTTCTAGGGCACCCGCGCTTAGAATCCAATCATATCCGCGCCTCCCGGGAGTAAATGGCAGTTGCAGGGTCTCACGTTTTGGCATCCAGCTCCTACCTAATCATATCACGGTCCCTCCCTCTTACACAACGAACAGCCATCCTCGTTTCGTTTGCGCGGGGTTTCCCTCTTGCATTAACTTGCTTTGTTGCACATTTTGACCTTTCGAAGCAAGTTCTATTTCTGATCGTGTTATTTCTCTTTCTCGTAGTTCCATCTTTGATAGCTGTCCGGAGAGAGCTCCTTTGATACCCCCCACCTTAACACTCAACCGATCTACCAACGAGACACCAGTCACCATGTCAAAGTCGATGCAATTGAAGGAGGAGGGCAACAAATGCTTTCAAGCAGGCGACTATGCCGGCGCCGATAGCCTCTACTCCAAGGCGTGAGCTCTCCAGGCGCAAATATACCCTTCTCCTTCTCTGACAAAGCGAAACTAGCATCATCGTCGACCCCAAGAACCCGACCCTCTATACGAACCGCGCCTTTGCCCGCCTCAAGCTCAACTACTGGGACTCTGTCGTCACCGACTGCGAAGCATGCCTGCGGCTCGCTCCCGATAATATGAAGGCACACTACTATCTCGCCCAAGCTCAACTCGCCCTGCGCGACTTTGACGGTGCCCTTGAGAGTGCCTTGCGTGCCCATGCCATCTGCACAGAGGCTAACGACCGCTCTCTTGCAAATGTCACCGCCGTGGTCCTGCGATGCAAGAAGGAGCGCTGGGAGGAACGTGAGAGGGCCCGCCTCCGCGAGACCAAGGACCTGGAGAGGGAGCTCATTGAGCTCCTTGGCAGGGATAGGGACGCCATGCTGGCGGAGACGGACGACGGCATGGAGAAGCAAGAGATTGAAGAGGAAACCGCGGCAAAGATTGAAAGAATGAAGGAGATATTCGAAAAGGCGCGAGACGGCAGCGAGAGGAAGCGCGAGGTGCCCGACTGGGCGATCGATGACATCAGTTTTGGTATCATGGTTGATCCCGTCATTGTAAGGCCCCCATACCCCTGCGAATATCCCCAACATCGACCACTAACACATCTACAGACAAAGACTGGAAAATCATATGAGCGCGCCTCCATCATGGAGCACCTCCGACGACATCCCAGCGACCCTCTTACCCGTGAACCCCTCCAACCGTCGGAGCTACGACCCAACCGGGGTCTGAAGCAAGCCTGTGATGAGTTCCTCGAAGAGAACGGCTGGGCTGTTGACTGGTAAAGAGTCCAGGGGGACTAAAAAAAAAAAAAAAAAGAAACTTGTATCGGATGCTGAGTAGCGTTTTACGGAAGGGCGGCCTTTTGTCTTTTTTTTTTTTTTGAATCATCTTTAATGCTTGGAGTCTAGGGCAAAGCACAGCATTGGGGAATCTTTGCTGCACTGCACGTATTGCTTTCGCATTGCGCGGAGTTCTGGAACAAAGGAAGCGAATTCTCACAAACTACATGAATTATTAGACATCAAATGAGATCATGTTACAGCGTCGTTGTGTTCATCTTCACATGGCATGCTTCTCGTATTTTTCACCAAAAACAAAGGGGCTAGGCTAATAATGCTAGATTATCGTGATACAGCTAATCTTGACTCATGACGCGTTTGCTTATCCTCCACCAACTGCCAGATCCCTTTCCCCCTGTGTCCCGTAGCAGCTCTGCGTGTACAGGGCAGTTCATCAAAGCTTGCGCTCCGTCCAACACACGTGTTCTATACCTACCATACCCAGGAGTGACGACAGTACACAAGGCGCCACGCAATCCATGCCCCAGAAGCGAACAAGTAACGGGATAGATAAAACCAAGAAAACACCCAACGCCAGGCATATGCTATGAACCTGAAAACGAGACCTTCATGTACTGTTTTCGCCTTGATCACCCTCAGAGAAACGCGGGGCCACGGCTGTCCTCCTTGACAAGGCCTTGTCTCTCTTCTTCGGTTGGCTCTTCAACGCCAGACGTTGATCTCGATGAATGAGGCCGCCGGAAAACATTATGGAAAGAGAATTGGCGTCGAGTTCCACTCATATTTCCTCCATGTGGCGGAGGGGTTGGAGGAGCAAGGCTCTGGTTGCTGTGAGACGAAGCACCCCGATACTCGGTATCCTCACGATCAAAGACGTGCTCGCGGGTTTGGCCAAAGTAGGCATCGGATTCATCGTCGGGCTTATCTCGAGGAACAGAAATCTCGGTCAGAGGAACAGGGTGCATAGGACTCCGGGCTTTATCGTCAGAATTCTCTTCCTCATAGTGTCGGCCAGAGAAGTTGGTAAAGCCCCGAGCTCGGCCACGGATCGTACCCGCGATGCTCGAAAAGATGGTACTCCGGTCGTTATAGTCGTCATCTTCGTCGTCTGAGGGTGGGAAGTGAGACATGCCCAATGGAGGGTGAGCCCTGGGAGTGGAAGGCGGTGGTGGTGCATGGCGACCAGAACTAGGGGGTGGCGATGGTGCGTTTCTTCCACGTGAACTGACAGTGCCGGACCTATAAGTCATTGTCCTCCTTCTCCTCAAGCCATCCCATTCCCACTCTGTCTGTTGTCCTTCCTCAATGGGGTCCATTGCTTCCATTCTCTTTTCCTCGTGTAATCTCTTGAGTTCATCTGCCTCCATTCTTAGTCGTCTTCGTGAGATTTGTCGTAAGATAGCAGCGGTTCCACGGATGGAATCAGCCTTTGGATCCGACTCTGGTTGTTCCTGTTCGGCGATAGTTTGAATCTGGTCGAGGTCGCCGCTGAAAACGGCTGCATCTGGAACGTCCTTGGCTGATTTCGAGAGTTGTAATAACACCACTCCGGAACATATAGTTAAGAAACCCAGTACCACTGTGACAATGGACTGAGCAGTGCCCTTAAAGCCCTGGAATAAGATGGCCGAGGTGATGATTGTCGTGCTGGTAAAGTAGACATAGTAAGTGGGGGTGACGATCGAGGCGTTGAAGATGTTGAGAGCTTTCTGCAAAGGAGTGAGCAGGTGAGACACCATAAGACACGGGATTCATACATTGAGGTAGACGATTTCGGTCAGCAGTGTGATGATAATAAAGACGAGAAGTACCCAGAAGAACCACTCCTTGTATTGAGGCTTTCCACGGATCCACGCAAGGATACCAGCGCCCAGGCCCTGAGTTGCGACAACGCTCAAGCCGCCGACCCAGCTGCAGATAGAGATGTAGACCAGCATGTTCTTATTACCCCATTTTGGCCCAGCCCAGAACGCAGCAATTACCGAACCGACAACGATAACACCGGCGTAGGAGAGGAAGCCGGGGGTGATGAAGTACTTTTGCATCTCCTGGATGTTGTTGACGCTCGTGCCATGAGGAGCGTTCATGACAATGACGACGGATCCGACGATACAGAGAAAGCAGGCGACCTTGCCAACCATGCTAAGACGCTCCTTGAGGAAGATGGCGGACAGGACGGCGCAGATAACGACCGACAGTGCGCCGAGGGGTGTGACGAGGATGGCATCCGTGAAGAGGTATGCGGCAAAGTTGCAGATCTCCCCAATGATCATGAGGGTCATGCCTCCCCACCAGTAGGCGTTCTTGAGGTAGCCATATCCTTCACCAGGGGTTTCATTGTACTTTTCGTTTGCGCGCAGCAGGCCAAACTTTTTGAGGACGAACGAGACACCGATGAAGATTCCAGAGGCGACGGCGAGAGCGATACCGATGAATTTGTAGACGGGGGGCTTTTCGTCGTCGCTGCTCGATGCTCCTCCGCTTCGCTCGTAGAGATCAAAGTCCATTGCGGGAATGGACTCGTCAAAGGATGAGGAAGGGGAGGGAGAGGAGGAGGAGGAGGGAGGAGAGTCGAGGCCGAGATTGGGGTTAGGACCACATGTGCGACGGCGAAAGCTTAGATCGGTTGCGGGAGCGACGAACGAGGACTCGGAATAGGACAAGTCGTAGGGAGCTTAGGTTTGAAAAAGTGTATAGTATAGTATGTAGCGGAAAGAGAATCAAGGTTAAGCGCAAGAAGCAGCAAAAACAAGATACGTAGTTAGAGGAGAAGAGACTCGGAGGCAGGATCTGGAAAGAAACCTGGAACCGTCGTCGCACCCAACCCCAGCTTGTGATGAACGGATGGGTGGGCGCTCCTGAGACACGGACGGATGCTAAACAAGCGTGGGAGGCGGAATGTACAGGTACTTCCATGTTCTTCTTACGCCCCCAAGCTCGCAACCAGTGAACCACAGGGGGCTCCATTAGGCGCTGTCTGCTCAGGCCAGGCCCGGCCCCGCCGCCAGCTTCCAGGCCCTGTACCGTTCCGCCGGGCGGAGGAGATCTTAGCGCCTGCATCGGTTCGGCGTGAAAGGTGCCATTGACAGCCCGAACCCGAACAAGAAGCGCCCAGGGAGCCCTGAGTCCTTGGAGGACCGACTCTGTTGAGCGGGGCAGTAGCTATTGCGGATGGTTTCACCGAAATGCCGAATCCATCAAGATTGCTTGCCAGGCCAGACCAGGCCAGTTCAATCCAACCCCTTCCCATTGGATCCATCGTGTCGCCTGCGCAACGGGCGTCCCCCTCTTGTCAGCAGATGATGGATTGCTTATGGGCGTAAGCCCCCCATGCATACAGCCTGATCAAGCTGTAAAACGACCGCATGTTGGCCGAATGGGCGTTTTATCCTGCCTGAGTCGAGATGTTGGCAGAATCGTGTGTTGGGGTCTGCCTCGATCAAATCCTCTACCTGCCCAACATGGCAAGCTCCCAGCGCCGTTGTCAAAAAAATCCTACATGTATAGGTACTTGTTCCTCCGCCACTTACACTACGTACCAGCAATGACGACGAATCCACCTCTTCCATGGAAGATCCCGACTCAATTTGGAAGCATTGCGCATGTTGTGAACCAAACACTTTCTTTCGTCTTGTTCCTCGTCTTGTTCCTTGAAACAAAAGGCACAATAGCTCTGTCTTGCCGTGGTTAGATTTTGCCTTTTTGGCTGTCCGTTAATTCCTCATGTGCGGCGAGGCATAATTCGCACACTTGCAGCTGCATGCTTGAGGCTGTACACTTTGAACGCCTGCAGGACCAGCTGAACATGAATGTCTTTAGCCAAAAAAGATGGATGGTGGCTGAATAGGCCAACGCGGATGGGACCCTTCCTTGGCCAAGCACACACAAGCAACGTGGGGGCTGTGCTACCTCGATCTAGACTATCACTGCGCCGTCTCTTTGTGTGTTACCGGCCGATACAGGATAACTCTGCGAAAAGCTTCTCCTCCGAATTCCATAGGAGGTTGGAGAGATGATAGATCTGACGGAGCGGAACATTGTCAACCTTCCGCACCCCGAAAGATACGGTAGACTTGCCAACCAGATTTTACGTTGCAACTCTACATGTGGATGACGATTCTTCCCCCCCCCTGCCTGCTACTATTTCTGTCAATTGTGGGTGTGCATTGCCCTGCTCCGCGCGACTCAGAGCGTCTCGCCTCCACGCACACCCAACACGCGTGGTGTTTCAGAGCATGTCTCTGCGGCCGATTCGAAAGAGATCAATGAGAGGGCAAAGCTTATTTCCTGAGTGGGGACGGAACCTATCACCTTGGCAAGACACGTCGATCTAAACATAGTTGCTGTCGATGTTGTTGATGTGAATTTTGGGTATCACTGGATTCTTGGCCAATGCTCAAGACTATTCGTTGCCTAGCCAATCTTGATAGTTTTGGCCAATTATTGCAATTTGTGTAACAGTCAATCAAACATGGTGAATGTCACGGTGAATGTCACATTTACGATAGCCGATGGCAACGGTTAACCGCCAGCCTGATTAATGCAACCTTGAGGCTTGCATCTGCATGGCGTTCAGGCAACAGAACAGGACAAGACGGGACAAACTAGATTATAGATAAATTCAAAAAAGATTCCGCTAATGCAATGCCATGGTTGTCGTCCGTTTCCGTTACATGTGGGTATCTCGATCTCATGTATGCTCATAATCCATCCTGACCATTCCATCCCAACATATAATCCTCCTCTTGCCAGATCAGTCTGCACTGCTATCCATCGAAATCACCTCGTCCAGCCACTTCCGCACCCTCTCGTTCAGCGGGATCTTTGTCTTCTCGTCAACCTCCTTGATCAGACTGGCCTTGAGGTTTCCCCTTGGCTTCTCCCTCACAGGTGCTGGTGCAGGTGCCGGTGCAGGTGCAGCAACTCTCCTGGCAGCTGGCTTAGGTTCGGCTTTCTCCCTCACAGGTGCAGGCACCGTTCTCGTGGTCACCCTCGGCTGCGGCTTCACCTCTGTCTTCTTCTCCGGTGCCTTTACCGGGGTCTTGAACGGATCCGGTGGTATAGCCCTATGCGTGATGCGTTGAACTCTACCCCAAAAGATCATGTGCTTTTCCGATGGAGTACTAATGTTATATCGGATCGCATCACGCGGGTTCGCCAGAGTCACGTAAAAGACAATGTTGAACTCGTCATCCGATGCCATCTTGGAGTACCGGATGCCCATATCAAAGACGGCCTTGGCGACATCCAGAGCGCCGAGCTTATCGCAATCCAGCTCCTCGAGAAACGTCTGCGCGACAGGGCGAGCGTACGTGATCGGGGCCTTGCGGAGTGCAGCCTGAAGCACCGGGTGTCGGTGTGAGTTGTCAGCGCTCCCCATCGATGTCGGCATCCAGTTCTTCGCCTCTGGCGGGGTCGCTGGTCGTTTGATCTCTGGCTGGGGTGGGGGTTGGGGGTGCGCGGCGGGCGCAGGGTCTATCCGCTGTCGCTTCTGAGGAACTGGAATCTGCGCATCGTTGCGAGGAAGAGCCCTTTTCCTGCCAGAAGGTTGAGGTTGTTCTACCGAGGAGGGGTCCTCTTCCTCTTCTTCCTCGTCTTCTTCGTAGTATTCATATGACGTTTCGTACTAGGGTTTATTAGCCCGAGGGTCGTTGGGAGTCTTGACGTTCTTCCATACACTGTTGGAAGAGTCTTCTTCTTCTTCTCTCGCCTTTGCAAGCAGAAGGGTCGCTAGAGCCGCCAACTCATGTCTCTGCTCGATGAGTATCTCTTCGTGGATGATTTCTCTGATGACAGCCTCACGGAACTGCTGTTGCATAGCCATATTCGCTGGACCGGGCTGGGAGCCACGCAAGTGCGAGTTCATGTTCAAGACAGAGGATGGCGATGTTTCCGGAGGGAATCCGGAGGAGGATGTCAGCTCTGACGCCGTCTTTATCAGCTCATGGACTTGCCGTCATTTTTATTCTTTTGCCCGAGGCCGACAAGCCCGAGGTGCCAGCAGACCGAAATGTGGAGAGCGGCTGGACCGTGACCAATCATGACGTCTTGCGACGGATAAGAGGCCCGTCTAGAATCCTGGGCACGACAGAGGGTTTCTTGGAGATCCTTCGTTTTTCGTATCGATAGAGGCCGAGACCCATCGGATTCGCATTCTCCGGTACGGATACCGTCTTCCATCGGATCTTATGGATGCCGATATCATTTCCCAGACAGTAAGGTATCCACATTTTAGGCTCTGTTTCCCATGCCCAACTTTGGCCTGGACTCTGCAAGATTCAAAAGTGGCTTCCGAACCAGGGACGGGCGTGACAGGGTCCTTCGGGGTTTAACTACACCGTACTGCCGACTGAGCATATCTACTGAGAGCTACGGGTTCTGAAATGTTGAAAGGCTCGCTGGATGCACCAAAGGTCAGCCACAGCTGAGAGGTCATCCTGCCAAGGCGTAGAGTGCCAATTGAAGGACAGAGGTCAGATTTGGGAGACCCGCTGTGCTTGGTGGATTTGCTGATTCGATACCACACAACTCAACCAGCGTCTCACAGCCGTATGTTACCCTCTCGATATAGGAAGCCAGTAATACTCGTTTTCGAAGTGTTCTGTTCAAAGATATCGGTTCTTTATGTATGCTTCAACTAAGTCTGCTGTCGATATAGTCGAGGGATGTAGTAAGTACCTAGTGACAACAGACCTAGTTGAAACATACATAAAGAGGCTTTACAGAGCCTTGTTTATTTACGAACAAGAAACTGGGCTATGGAGTTATATACAGAAAATAAGCGCCTACAGGTCTTGCATCTGGCCATCTGAAGACAGCCTGCTTGTACAAAGTGAGCTGAAAACCCGTGCCGAGGATCGACAATTCTTTTAAAAGCCGCCTCCTTTACAGGAGGTTTCAGGATTTGGAGTGATACCAAATGTCTTCGCTTCTCATTCCTTCCCTAACCCCCGACTTGGGCTCTGCTTTATAATTTCGTTCTTTGATACCCTTACCTATCGGAATCGCGGCAAAACTACTGTACGACACTCCCTTAACCAATTTGTACAACACCCTTTTAACAAAATCCTGCCTAATGGCACATTCGAATGCTGCCGAGCTTGCCAAGGCTGTTCCCGAATGCGTGAGCGGGTGCTTCAACATTGGTGTTGCTGCAACTGGTTGTGGAGACGATGACTTTGACTGCTGGTGTTACGATAAGAATCACGAAACTATCGTCGATACAATGAGTGAGTGTCTGGGTAACCGCGAGAGGAAATTGAAAGAATCATGCAGTAAAGATGAAATGTTTCGTACGGCACACTTCCCTTTTCTGAGACAGAGTTACTTATAGATGTATTAGAGATGGAGAATAGCTACTGGAAGATCTGCGAACAATACTGGGAAGCCTACGGAACTGCTACCGAACCGACAACGATATCGACACCGGTTCCAAAGTCGTCGCTGAATTCATCGCGAGTCTCATCAATCACCTCCACTGCCGAACTACCACAAAACACCACGAAACAGCCCGAAAGCGAAAATCGAGACACGCCAAGAGAAACCGATAGTGCGTCTTCCCAAAATAGAGGACTGTCAATAGAAGAGAAAGTGGGAATCGGCATCGGCATTACATTGGGAGTGATTCTAATTGCTGTCGCCATCATATTGTGGTTAAGAGAAAGGAGACAACGACGCAAGCTTCAAGAGGAGCTCCAAAAAGCAAAGAACCGAAAATCATTGGATGATGGTTTCGTGATATACGAGAGAGGAGGAGTCTACGAAATGGAGGGTGACCTACAACATTGCGCCGAGTTACGCGGATGCATGAGAACACCAGAGCTACCGGCTCCGACTTGGAGGAGGAGAGGCGAAGGGTCTATAAGCGCCTCCCAAAGGGGAAGAGAGCAGTCGAATATATCTTCAGAAAGCTCTGCATGGCCGCAGCCGTTGGCAATTTGTTCGAGTAACAGGCCTGACAGAGGGGTACGCCCCATGTCATGGGTTCGCAGAGCGTCCAGAGGGCATCTGAATGTGATAAAGCAGGATGCCCCAATTGGAAATTTCTTTTAACTAGATCTTAACTTGAATGAAGAGGGGACGAAAAGGGAGTTATATGGTTTTGTAAATCAGAATTTTGACACCGTTTGTTAGTGTTGAGAGTCAAACCACCAAGCCAAACGTATTGGCTTCAATCCTCTACAATACAAAACCGGCACAGAGGATGGTAATGGGACATTATTATTCATTCTCAGGATGACACTGGAGGGCTATACAGATGAACGGGATGGATCCCTTCAACGTCAAACGGCCGAACCTCCCATATAAGAGCGAGCTCATGGTGATGGCTTCATCAGAACATCTTCAACTCATCACCATCTTCAATTCGACTCAACTCAACAACAAGATGGCTAGCACTACTGTCGAAGAGATCGCCAAGCAGATCCGAGCCAAGGATCCGGCCTCGGCTGTCGTCCTCGAGGTGAGCACTAGCCTGTACATCAACACTACTTGATCATGCTGACTCTTTGATAGCGCTACATTGCCGAGACGGACCATCTGAGAAACACCGTCCAGGCCATTGTCGAGGACATTGGTTACTGCATGCAGGAACTCGACCTGCGTCAGGGCCAGTCCGAGGGCCTCCGTCGTTGCTCCACTGATCTCTCTCGCTCTGTTGTAAGTTGTGATTGTTGACTTGTGATAACACCAGGCTGACAGAGACTAGGAGGAGCACACCAAGGTCACCGATTCCGCCTACGAGCGCAACTTCCGCCCCCGTTTCACCTGCAAGATCGTGAGCTTCAAGTGCGTCAACGCGACTAAGAAGGCCGGCCAGGAAGAAGAAGCCCAGATGGAATTGGTCGTTCAGTTCCCGGCTGCCGAGTACAGCGAGTCTCCTCACTCTCTGATTCCTGGCCAGGCCAAGGTTTACATCATGATGAAGGAGGAGCTCTAAGTTGGAGGTTACAGGGTCAGTAGCTGGACATGTAGCATTCTGGTGGTTCTCGAGAGCTTGGGTGAAAGATGCAACAGCATTAACAGGCTGGGTTCAAGGAATGATCAGGAAGACCACAGACTACACCAAGTAATTGACGATCAAGACAACTCAAGTTGATACTGTAGCTTCCAAGTGACGTGGGTGCGATATTTGTAGCATAGTGCATAGACACTGTGCGAAGACTGTGCTCCTGCCATCCGGGAAACCAACCATTCACAGGCGACAATTTGTCCGGCGCCTTTTTGAAGCTTCACCCGAAACCAACTCCCGCGCGTCGTTGAGAATCCATTGGGAGCTGGCCCGGCCCAGCATCACCTCCCAGCCATGTCCGCCGCTCTCCTACGATCACGAATCGCCGCCTCGGGCGCCCGGGCTCCCTCGGTGCGCGCCGCCCTGCCCCGGAAGCCCGTCCTCCAGCGCCGTCATGCCTCTACCGAAGCCGGTGACGGAGGAGACGTGCTCAAGGCCGTCCTCTACGGCACCGCCGCCGCCGCCGCCCTCTACGGCTCGTACCTATATGCCACAGATACCCGAGCCTTCTTCCACCGATGGGTCGTTCCCCCGGTGCTGCGCTGGGTGTATCCCGATGCTGAAGACGCCCACCATGCTGGTACCACTTCACTCAAGATGCTCTACGAGCTGAACCTCAACCCCCGCGAGCGCGATACGACACTCAATTCCCCCGAGCTCTCCGTCTCCGTGTTCGGCACCGAAGTGCAGAACCCAATTGGCATCTCAGCCGGCCTCGACAAGGATGCTGAGATTCCTGATGCGTTGTTTGATCTGGGTGCCGGCATCGTCGAGGTTGGTGGCTGCACGCCCCTCCCCCAGGAGGGCAACCCCAAGCCCCGTGTCTTCCGTGTTCCCAAGCTCGATGGCATGGTCAACCGATACGGCCTGAACTCCCGTGGTGCGGATGACATGGCTATTCGACTGCGAGACCGACTTCGACGATACGCCCGATCCGTTGGTGTCACTGAGAAGGATGTTCTGAATGGCGAGGCCAACGTCCCCCCCGGTAGCTTGCGAAAGGGTCGACTTTTGGCTGTTCAGATCGCCAAGAACAAGGAGACAGATGAGCGAGATGAGAGAGCTGTGGCTGACGACTACGTCTACTGCGTGCGAAGACTGGCCCGCTACGCCGACGTGTTGGTCGTCAACGTCAGCAGCCCCAACACCCCCGGTCTGCGCGAGCTTCAGGCTACCGAGCCTCTTACACGCCTCTTGACTGCTGTCGTTGAGGAGGCCGCCAAGACTGACCGAAAGCAACGGCCCAAGGTCATGGTCAAGGTCTCGCCTGATGAGGATGAGGATTCTCAGATGGAGGGCATCGTGCAGGCCGTTCAACTGAGCGGCGTTGACGGAGTCATTGTTGGCAACACCACCAAGCGAAGAACTGGAGTCATCCCCGAAGGCGTCAAGCTCAGTGCCAAGGAGCAGACTGCCCTCAATGAGACTGGCGGCTACTCAGGCCCTGCCATGTACAGCCGAACGCTTGACCTTGTGGGACGGTACCGCAAGATGCTGGACTCGCAGTCCTTCAAGGCTGCGGGCGGCGCCCAAAAGGTCATCTTTGCCACGGGAGGCATCACCAACGGCGAGCAGGCGCAAAAGATCCTCAACGCCGGCGCCAGCGTGGCCATGATCTACACGGGGATGACTTATGGTGGAGCGGGCACTGTGACGAGGATCAAGAAGGAGTTAAAAGAACGGGTGTAGAGAAACTAGACCAAGCTATAGCAACATTTTCACGTTTTCTTTGTTGAATCAAAAATGGGACGATATGGATATTGAAAGAAAATATCAGAGTCAATTTTTTGTGGTTATACTCTGCTGTCTACTCGATGTTAGCAATACAACCAGGAGGAGTCACTCACCTTATCTTGGCCACTTGGCCGAAGCAGGTTGGAAGTGTAGTCGTCCTAGATAAGGTGTCAGTATCTCTCTCAAACGCCGGAATGGACAACAAAGCCCAAAAGTATTTTACAAAGGAGAGAGCTGTACTCTATCTCCTCACTTGTCATCTTGGAGAGTGTCCCAGATGCTAGCGTGGAGCTCAGTGAGTCTCTCGCCCACACTCAGAACCTCGGACAGAGCACTTTCCATGTTCTCCTCCGTCGGCTCCTTTCCAGCCTTCTTCAAAGCTTCGACAACTAGCGTAATGTGGTCGACAATGGAGCCCACATTCTCGTGGATGGCCCCAAGGTCACGGCGGGCCGCTTGGAGGGCTCGCTCAGCCTCTTCGCGACGAAGGATCTCCTCGTGGATGCTCGGCACAGGCTGCTGGCTCATCTCGTGAGTCGTCTGCGTCTGTTCGTCAAACCGACGACCAAGTCGCTGACGGCGCCGTTCTTCAAGGTTAACCTGTGTGTTGTTAGTCGAGGCTCTCGACGATGAAGAAGGGGTAAAGATGAGTCCCGGAGAACTATTGGTCTGCCGGGAAGGGAGGCTCGGGGTTGTCCCCTCATCTTCAGAAGGAGGATAAGTCGATCTGAGATAGTAGTTGTCTGGACGATCGTCTAGACGGATGGCGCCGACGGCGGGCACATCTTCCCCCTCGTCCTCCGAGTTACGTCTAGCACCACGGTTGGGCTGGGTGCGACCAGGCGTGTCACGGCCGGTCACGACTCGAGACAGCCAATTGGTGATATCAGATGAAGACATGATTTTGCCTGAGAGGTAGTAACCTGCTGAGTGGGAAGGATGCGTCAGTGAGAGCAAGATGATGTTACCTTGCTGGTTTGTGGAGTGAAGTGGTGATGTGGTGGAAAGTACTTGAGGTGATGGGAATTTTATAGTCAAGGTAACCTTGGTTCAGGGAGTTTTTTCTGGACCGTTCAATGCCTAGTTTTAGGGAGGCATGAAGTAATGACGTTGTTCAAGTTTCTTTCAATCTTGTGCGTAGTTATCACGACAAGGCCTTTGTTCTTTGTATGCGTTCTCAATGGACAATGCCAAGGGTATAGAATGACATGAGAGATGTTGTTCTGCTATTGGAGATCATTCTTGGCTTCTGAGTTTCGAAAAATGATAAATTCGAGAGTTGTGTGTTGAGAAGCGTTTCTGTACCCGAGTTCATCATATTCCGTCGTTGTTCCACCCCCTGTTTTCCTTCATCACCAGCTTGGTCAAGATATCCACCGTCGAACACCTTGTCCCTCTCTATGAGTCTCTCGTCCATTTCTTCCGCTAGTCCAATCTCTCGCATTCCCCTAGTCGTGTGCCGCCATCTTGAAGTCGTGAACCTTCTGCTGATCCTCGGTCACATTGCAGCGCGAGGCTCTAGTCTCTCCTCTCCCTCCGGAGGCAACATGTATGCCAATTTCTTCACCTCCTTGTCAAGCTTTGTCAGGCTGTCGTTTAATTGATTGATGGTATCGGCGACGTGGCTGAGCTTGTTTTGTACCTCGCGAATGGTCGTGGCTAAGGAGGTGAGGCTTTGTTGATATCGGTGAGAAGGAGTTTCATTGGGTTGCGTCGCTTGCTTATAAGATTTGATGGCGGCCATTATGATAAAGAAGATCAGATTTGGAACTTCAGGCTTGTGTAGATATTTTAGGCGTGATGATTGAGGAGAAAATACTGGTCTGGAGCTTGTACTCTGGTGTCAGGACTGAGAGCGAACGGTAAAGGAAGCAGAGCGCAACTCGGGGACGCAGCCATAATTTATGTTTGGGATTACATTGGGATAACATAAAAAGTCTACCGTAAAGTTAGTTGTATATGTGTGATCTGGTAGCTGGCATATCTTCATCTCCAAATATGCGCTGGCCAAAGATGCTCTGAGCTGCTCCAGCAACCGGACCCGTGCATAAGTTCGCTTCTTTTGAATTCTACATCCCACACCAGGATACAATATGAATTGAGGTAGACGGCTGGGGGAGAATTTGAGCTAATGCACGTTGCCGCTTTTCAGCCCTTATCATCATGAAGGCGTGTCTAGTGATGGAAACACATGCACACTCCCGAGATTAGGCACTGGCTGATATTTCCGCCATGAAAAACGAGGAGGAGTTTCAGCAGTAAGACAAGAATTCAGAGAGATAATTCGCAACGACTGATGTATTCGCAGCTAGATATAGGATAAAGCCGGTTCCTGTCTCAAGTTGCATGCCAAATTGTCCTGATTTCCCAGTGACCCATCCTGCTAGTATCCAAAATCCGTGACATCAAGTTTCTTCCATTAGGTGCGTTGAAGATCCATCAAGATAGGCCAGTGTCCTAGTATGTTGCTCTCGTAAGATCGGCGCGTGGTGGTAGTTGGAGACTCATAGTTCCCGAAACCTGTTGGCGCGTCTATTCCCTGATACGGGCGAAGCAGCCTCCTTCATGGCGGTGTAGCTGCGGAAAGTTCTGAGGGCCCAGTCGGCCTCGAGGCTGCACTGCTTGACGAGAAGATCAAGACGAGTGTGCTCCTCAGTCTGGTTGGCGGGGAGGTTCCCAATGACCTGGTACAGCTTATTGAGGCGGACGAGCAAATCCTCGATGTGGCCGTCCAAAGTAAAGAGGAAGCTGTCCAGGAGGGGGACATGAGTTTGGTCGAGGGTAGTTTGGGAGGCCATTTTGATGTAGGTAGGTGGGCTTGAGTGGGTGAGTTGATGCTGGGAATGTTGTGGGACGAAAAGAAGACAGTTGGTTGGGCTTGGTGTTGCTTCGTGAAGAATGTCAAGTTGAAGGATGGAATATCTCAGGACACTATTCAAGGCCTGTGTTATATACCAACGCTGGAGTGAATGTAATGCCAACGCTCCTTCACTGCAGCTCTCCGAAATGCCTACGTGCTGTTTTGGACATGCTGAGCGCCTTGGGCACATTTAGTCTCGGGTCACCGTAGCTCTTGTCACCAAACATCCATTATTTTCAATCTATTCACTTGGTGTAATGCGCCTTTGTCGAGCTTCTGTAGGTCCTTATCCGGATAGTTACAGGTGAAGAATTATGACAACTGAACAAGCACAAGTCAGTAGCAGGCTTGAAGTCACCCGTGAAACTAAGAATGGCTGGCAAGAGAAGCTGTTTCATATCGTCAGGTTTACTCCTATTTATCGCTTGTTATCTGTTTGATTGATCAGGCACGGCAAAACAAGGTTCAGATTCTCAACTTCATCTCGAAGCAGAACTAATGATAGGCCGATTGTCACCAACGAGGCCACTTGCATTGAAATTTGAAGTAATGTTACACTCATTACAAATTTGTTTTAGATCTATCAGCTTCTCATGCATCTGCTATTCCTCATTGTTGGCGATAATGCAGCCATTCACGTGCCGCTCTCCGAAGACGGCAGGCTAGCGATACCCTTGCTCGATTGCTACGCAGGCTTTTATGGAGAAGCTTAACTTGACAACAACATCCATACGAGACTCACCAAATCTGAACTAAAAACAAACTCGAATTTCTTTTTCAACCATGGGGTGCGACTGCTGTCCGCGCCCTGACCCAGCTCCAGCTCCCGAGCCCGTGGTCACACAGGCTCCGGTTCAAGTCGAAGACAAGGCCAGCTGCCAGGATTCTTGCTGCGATGACGAAGAATCCGAGACCAGCCAGGGGAATTCCATCCCTCAAGAGGCGGGTGATTGCTGCGCTTCCGGTAGCTGCGCGGATGAAAAGCCCAATGATGACTCCGACGCGCCGGATTGCTGCCGTGGCAAGATCTCCCCTTGCTGTGATGCATCTTGCCTTGACCGCATCGCCATGCGGGAGTGTAAAATGAGTGCTGCCAACCTCACTGGCCAATCCAAGGGTGAGTAGCTTCCGTTTGAAGCAAGCAGCGGCAACAGCGTTTGCTAACCTCCCTGTTAGACGCGACTTGTGGTACCAGCAGCTCCGGTTGCAATGGAGCAACCGACGGCAAGGCATGCGGCCAGCATAGTCTCTCTGCCCTTGATCGCTACGGCGCGACTCTCCAAGCCCTCGGATGTCTCTGCCGTGCTCTTATCGCCCTCGGTCAAGAGTCTTGCTGCGAGACCCGTGACCGCCCATCGGTGGCCAAGTCGTGCTCCAAGAATTCGTCGACTCGCTCTCTCATCCGTACTTCGGTGGATTCCTGCTGCAGCACCGGCAGTGTCACCAAAGACCAGGCTGCGCAGAACCGCCTTCGCCTGCGAAAGAGCTCTGACAGCTGCAAGTCCGTCAAGAAGTCTCCTACGGGTGCTTGCGCTGGCTCCTGTTGCTCCAAGGACAAGCCAATCAAGACCCCGTCTGTCAAGGATAGCTGCTCGAAGCCATGTTGTTCAGGTGACAAACCTGTGAAAGATCCCCCTTCCAAGAGCAGTTGTGCCGATGCTTGCTGTTCCAAGCCTGAGCCCTCCATTGTCTCTACGGCCAAGTCTGGTAGCACTGGCTCTGAGCTTGGGAAAGACAGCGGTGCCAAGGACACTGGCACCAAGATATGTCCCGGTTCTTGCTGCTCCAAGGACAAGTCACCCAAAGCCCCATCCATCAAGAGCAACGCTGCATCCTGCTGTTCCATTGAGAAGCCTGCCAAACAGTCCTCCACTGGCGATGGTTGCGCAGACCTTTGTTGTGCCCAGCCCAAGCCCGATGAAGCCCCCATCGTGAAGAAGTCTGGCTGTGCCAAGTCTTGCTGCTCCAAGGAGAAGATTGCTCAGCAGCCTCCTGCGAACGATGGCTGTGCAGACCTTTGCTGTGCGCAGTCTAAGCCTTCTGAAGGTTCCGTCGCACAGAACTCTGGCTGCGCCAAGTCTTGCTGCTCTGATGTCAAACCTGCCGTCAAGGCACCTGCTGGCGGATGCGCGAAAGGTTGTTGCGGCACGTCAAAGGCTGTCCCTGTCAAAGAGCCACCCAAGTCTGCCTGTGCTGATGCTTGTTGCAAGCCGCCAAGCAAAGATATCGTCGTCTCGAAGGCTAGCTGTGCCGATTCTTGCTGTGAGATAGGGCGACCTAGCAGCCCCCGAGGCTCTTGCGAGGATGATTGCTGCGCCTCTGGCCCGCCTGATGCTTCTCTGCAGATTGAAAAGGCCCCGATCCAGACCATCACGGACGTCGAGAACCAGGCAGCAGGGAAAGAGCATGTTGTTCTCAGCATCTCTGGTATGACTTGTACCGGTTGCGAGACCAAGCTCAACCGGACTCTCGCAACTGTCCCTGCCGTCAAGGATCTCAAGACGAGCCTTGTTCTTTCTCGCGCCGAGTTCAACCTTGAACTCCGTCTGGGCTCGGTCGAAGAAGTCATTAAACACCTGGAACGAACCACCGAGTTCAAGTGCGAGAGAGTCCAGAACAACGGTTCCAGCCTTGATCTCATTGTGCCTGATGATGCCTCCAAGTTCATGAGCCAGACCTGGCCAGAAGGCGTGCTTGAGATGACTCTTGTGGACAAGGAAACGGTTCGAGTTGCATTTGATCCCAAGATCGTTGGAGCTCGAGACCTCGCTGAGAATATTTGGGGCCCTCCCATCAAACTTGCCCCTCCTCATGGCGACCTTTCTCTTGAGGCTGGTAGTAAGCACGTTCGTCATGTCGGATACATGACACTTCTCTCTGCCATCTTGACGATTCCTGTTCTTGTCCTGGCCTGGGCTCCAATTCCCGAAAGAGAAGTGGCTTACTCCTCGGCCTCACTGGCCTTGGCCACCATTGTCCAATTCGTCGTTGCAGGTCCCTTCTATCCCAAGGCGATCAAGGCTCTCGTTTTCTCGAGGGTTATTGAAATGGATTTGTTGATCGTTCTGAGCACCAGTGCCGCCTATATCTTCTCCGTGGTCTCCTTCGGCTACCTCATTGCTGGAAATCCACTGTCGACTGGCCAATTCTTCGAGACGAGCACTCTCCTCGTGACTCTGATTATGGTTGGCCGATGGGTTGCGGCTCTTGCTCGCCAGCGAGCTGTCGAATCCATCTCGATCCGCTCGCTTCAGGCTTCCACCGCTCTCCTCGTCGATGAAAAGACCAAGGAGGAACGCGAGATCGACGCCCGTCTCCTCCAACATGGTGATGTCTTCAAGGTCCTCCCAGACTCTAGAATCCCTACCGATGGGACAGTCATCACAGGTTCCTCGGAAGTCGACGAGTCGATGCTCACGGGCGAGTCACGACCCGTCGAAAAGTATCCCAAGTCTGTGGTGATTGCTGGCTCTATCAACGGGTCTGGAGTCATGACTGTTCGTCTCAATCGCCTTCCAAGCGACAACACGATCAATGCCATTGCCGCCATGGTTGATGAGGCCAAGCTTTCAAAACCCAAGTTACAGGACTTGGCAGACCAGGTTGCCTCCTACTTTGTCCCCGTGGTGGTGACTTTGACAATAATCACCTTCGTCATCTGGGTTGCGATTGGTATGACTGTTCGTGGTCATGATGGCTCTGAGGCTACTATCCAGGCTATCACTTATGCCATTACCGTTCTCATTGTGTCCTGCCCCTGTGCAATCGGACTGGCAGTTCCTATGGTCATCGTCATTGCCAGCGGAGTCGCAGCCGAGAAAGGCATCATCTTCAAGTCCGCGGATGCTATCGAAGTCGCCCACAAGACTTCGCATGTTGTGTTTGACAAGACGGGAACTTTGACTCAAGGAAAGCTCTCCGTCGTTTCACAGGACTGCCTTGACGAGAATGCCCTTGGGCCTCTGTTGGGTCTCATTGAGAACAGTCGACACCCCGTCTCAGTTGCTGTCACTGCTCACCTCAAAGACATGGGTGTCAAGGCATGGACTGTACCTGAGCCCAAGAGTTTGACTGGAAAGGGGGTTGAAACAACTTTGAAGGGGCAGAAGCTCCGGGCTGGGAATTCTCGCTGGTTGGAACTCTCGAACCATGACCTTGTTCTGCCGATGCTAGCTCAGGGCTATACCGTCTTTTGCTTCACCATTGACAACGAGCTGAAGGCTATTTACGGCCTTGAAGATGAGCTCCGGTCTGATGCTGCGTCCACTGTCGATACCTTGCAGAAGCGTGGTGTCTCGGTCCATATGGTCTCTGGTGATGATGATGGAGCTGTCCAGGCTCTGGCATCCAAGCTGGGTATTTCTGGCGACAATGTCCGCTCTCGAAGCTCACCTGCCGACAAGAAGGACTATATCCAGACTCTTCTGGGTAACAAGGCTGACCGAAAGAAGCCTGTTGTCGTTTTCTGCGGCGATGGTACAAACGACGCTGTTGCTCTCACCCAAGCCACCATTGGCGTGCACATGAATGAGGGTACTGATGTTGCGCAGTCTGCTGCTGATGTCGTTCTCATGCGTCCATCCCTGGCTGGGATCCTGACCATGATGAATGCCAGCCGAAAGTCGGTCAACCGCATCAAGTTCAACTTCTTGTGGAGCTTCGTGTACAACACCTTTGCTGTCCTCTTGGCTGCTGGGGCGTTTGTCAACGCGAGGATTCCACCCGAGTATGCCGGTCTTGGCGAGTTGGTGAGCGTTCTGCCAGTCATTGCGGCTGCGGTGCTCCTGCGCTGGTCGAAGATCTAAGGGGATGATTGTTGATGCCTATGGCTCACATTCTGTCAACTCTCCTTTAACTCCGACCAGAATCGCCATGGCTACAGATGGGAGTACAACTCGCCATCACTTTTCAAGTTGAATCAATGCTGTGCTTCTGTCATTACCGGCTGCTACTGCTACTGCTTTTTCCATCACCAGATAAGGCCTCCCCGGACGCCTATACTCAACCAGTACCCTTCTCATGTCCTGTACTCCGGGGCAACATTTTCAACAACTACGACTCCTTTGGCGGTGAAGTGGTGGAGGGGGATGAACACTGTTCAGGGGGCTTGCAGGGTCTATCCGCCCTTTGCCTCATTCTCGTCCTTGGGGACGTATTTACCGAGTGTCTAGCTATTCATGATAGTTTAGTCTGCGTCAGTGTTATCCGACCTGGACTCATTCTTTCAATACTACATACGCATACAGACTATTTGACGTGTTTCAAGTTCCAGCCGTGTGACAACCTCTGACTGGCAGTAGTAATATCAGCCGGATACGAGTGCATCAATGTGGTTTTATGCTATGCTACTTCTCATTAGGCCTGATGCAGCGATCGTTGTCCCATGCTGGCCTGTCCGCCACGTAGGCTAGCCAGTTCTTGCTAGACACGTTCCAGTGTTTCATCAAGAAACCGGTTCTTGAAAAACACAAGGATGAGCATAATCGAACACGGAAGATACGGCCTCAGTGAGCTGGTGTTTTAGGGGGCGGTTGGTGTTTGACAATCTGCAGGTGTGCGTCAACGCTGCCGTGTACGAACAAGTCGGCCGACCGGGAATCTTCCTCTGTAACTACTCACAGTAAGTAAACACGTCCGGGATTTTGAACTTGAGAATCGTCACACGAGAGCAATTTGCTTCATGCTTGGGCTGAATGATATTTGAATCTTGGCGTTATTCGACGTGCAAACTAAAGGCAGGTAGGTAGGTATCAAGTTGGATTTACTGCTGTTACAACTGACCACTGTCGAACAGAATTTACACGCTCCAAAGTAGTATTATTTACTTTTCGTTGAATCGATTTGCTATTTCGTACAGCGAGCAAAGTGCTCCTTAACTGCTCTGTAGCATGACTACCTATTAAGATTATTTCCCACCTCCGTGACCAACGCCGTATGATTCCCGTAATAATAAAAACAACCGCTAAAATAACAAAGAACAAGACTTTGGGCCACAGGACAACTCAAAGGAACTCGGCCAGCCATACCCAACAACAGACGATGGGTATCATGGCGAGCACTATCCACCACACCTCTATCGTCAGCTTCACTTGCAACCAGCGAGGTAATCTCCTGCTGAAAGCTGAGCGATGTGAGCATGTTCTTGTCCCGTAAACTAGACAACCAAGGCCGGGCCGAGATTCGCATTCAATGTGCTCTCGCCGGCGTTGCATGAGCAGACTATGGTGACAATTAGCTATGCTCAGAAGTTGTTCTTAGAGTGAGCACTTACGGAACACTACCGCGGCAGAAACGGAGATCACTACCCAGATCACATCTCCTGTCGTTTGGACACTCGAGGTGTAAACTCCGCCTCTCCACAAGCCATTCCACCTTGAGGTTGACGCCCGTGTCGACGAGGCTGTAGAAGTGGGCGTTGGTGTGTTTCAAGGAGAGGGCATCCGGGTAGATGAGCATGCGAGATATAGCAAGGTGGATCTCGGTTGGAAGAGCCATAAAGGTGACCTTGGGCGATTCTTTCTTCGCGACGTCTAGCTTGATGGCTCCGGAGCCTTGTTCGGCGCCGGGCCCGGGGGTTGTGGGGCGGCGCATACGGAGGACGTTGGACATTGCGGGGGGATTGACTTGGGATAAGTTTTTGGAGATGGATATTTGGATACCTTAGCGATTGGACTTGACGGGATCCTGGGAAAGCTTTGTACTTGACTGCTGCCTTGAGGCGTGAGTCTAGGACTCGGATAGTGTATGCCAACCCCGGCCGTTTAAGAACGGGCCAGCGTGGTCGGTCGGTCGCAGGCAGCCAAGCCACTCCTGTAGTTGTAGTGCAGCGCACGAGGTTCTAGCGGGTTTCAGGAGAGCGCAGTGAGGGGATAGGCGCTGGACCACAAGGCTTCCATGCTCGTATTTTTACAGCGGCAAGGCGTCTTCTGGCTCAAGACGGCGGTAGTAGCAGCAGCTATTTCTGGTGGTTCAAGGCTGAAAACAGGGATGGGTTAGGCATGTTCCGTTTACTTATTCAAAAGAAACATGAAAAAAGTCTCAGTCTAATCTCGACGTGACCGTTTTCGCTCAACCAAGACCTGAGGTTGTGATGAAAACGTCGAATCCTATTTTAGGATTTGGATGGCTCCTACAGCTGGTGCCTGAATTGTTTGTGTACCTGCCTGTCCTACCTACAGCACCTTCTCCACGTGACTCCGTGGTTCTCTCGCGCGTCATTCCCCAAATTACTTAGACACGCTCTTTTGTTCTTCCATGATTCATCATCGCATGCCCTGGCCAAGGCTATCATGACGCCAGACAGCGATGACGAGTTTGGCTATGATTTCTCTGTCGAGGAAGAGGAGCTGCTGCTTCAGCTCACTTCACACAAGGACGCCCCCGCTCCACAGCAACAGCAGGGAAACATAACGACGATAGATGCTCAAGATGGCAGACTTTGCGGTCAGGCTGTTGCCCAAGAGGCCAGGAATCGTTCAACGCTTGTTCATGGTGATATCCAGGCCTCAAGGGAAGTCGCCTATGCTCACTCAAGCCTCCCTACGCCACCGCCGTTGTCATCAACGGCCATACTCAACCAAGAGGTTTTCTACCCGGATCGTACGTGGTGACCTCGCCATGGGACTTCGTCACACTAACTGACCCAAGCGACTAGTCACCAAAGCCCTGTCTAACCTAGAGTCCAAGCCAGCTGTCAAGTCTGACTCAACTGCCACAGCAGGACCACAGGTTGACCCCGTCGAGGATGATCCCTTTGACGACGGCCGTTCACCTTTACAGCGGTTTCGCTCTTATCCCAAGAAACCTCTAACAGTCAGCGATCTCACTTCAGGTGCTTGGTGTGAGTTGCAGTATTGGTACACCCTCACCCGGTTACCAGGCGGCCGGAGGACAAGAACAGCCGCGATGAAGCAAGGGTCCAAGGTCCACCAAAAATTGGAGGATGAGGTCCATACCACAGTCCAGATCGACATCATGACCAAGGAAGACGCATTTGGACTTCGACTTTGGAATTTGGTTCAAGGCCTGAGAACCCTGCGAGACACAGGACTTACCCGGGAACTGGAAGTTTGGGGCATGGTTGACGATAACCTCGTCAATGGCGTCATTGACAGCGTCAGCTATGAGAATCCCAATCCCGAATTCGAAGAGGAGCTTTCTAGTCAGGAGTCGCAGACGAATTACCAACAGACGACATTAACGGATTATTTCCCACCCAGAAGTGGCGAGAACGATGGCGGTCCGAAAATCTATCTCGCAGACGTCAAAACCCGAGGATCGTATGCTCCCCCGTCAAATGCCATGATTAGGCCTGCCAAAATCCAGTTATTGCTATATCATCGATTTTTGTCCGATATGGCGGCTGGCAGGCTCAACTTTCTCAAGGTCTTCCGACGATACGGCCTCGATCCCGATGACGCTTTCTCAGACACTTTCATTGCTCAAGTTGGGAGCCTCCACGACGAGATATTCGTAGACGCTTCAGAAATAGAGGCTTCAGCCACAGAGGGCGGCCCTTCGTCCAGCTATCGGAGCTCATCATCAGCTGGTCCCGATTTACTCCAGTATCGGACCCTACGGGAACTCATACCGCTTGTCGAGCATGAGATGGGTCTCACATTTCCCCACGGCGAACATACCCTCGGCCACATGCTCCGCGTCCAATACGTCCATCGTAGTGATGGCCAGGAGATTGATGTTCACGATTTCCCCGTTTCTAGACAAGCATTGGACGCCTTCCTCGCCAACTACATGGCCTGGTGGCGAGGCGAGCGAAGGGCTAAAGGTGTGGATATAGAGGAGGCCTTCAAGTGTAGAACATGCGAGTTTGCCTCTGACTGCTCATGGCGTCAGGCCATGGACGATGAGAGGTTGCAGAGAGCGAGGGCGCAGCAGAAGGCGAGGGCTATGCGGCGGAAGAGTAGTGCTTATACATGAGATGAACATTCCTGTATATGTTACGAGTTATGAAGGATAACGAATATACACGACCTTTGCCTTGCCTACTTGGAGTTTGAGCTGTTCTCTGAGCAGGTTTTGACTTAAAAACCACCCTCTGCTGGTTGAAATGGTGTCAAATTGTCTGTTGTTTTTCTATCATGTGAGATCCCATGAACTAGAATAGCCATCTTCTATACCAAACACCCCTATATGAAGAGACGAGATCATTGCCAATAATACTATGATACTCGAAGCACTCTAGTTCCAGGATCAATGCCTCTTGTGTCGGTGCGTACGGGTCATACCAAAGCCCCATCCATCTATCAACTCAGTCAGCAGAATTCGAAAAGCAAGAGGCCACACTTACATTGAGCTGCGACATGAATGTCGATATCAAGTTCGTCAGCCCAGTGCCAGACAAGGTTGGGGTCCTTGAGGAACCCACGGCCAACCAGCACAGCGTCGACGGAACCATCACTCAGGTACCCCTGAGCCTGTTTCCCGGAAGTGATGCTGCCCACGGCAGTCACCTGGATCCCTGTTCCCTCAACAGCCTTCTTCACGGCCGCAGCCCAGGGGACTTGGTAGCCAGGGCCAGCGGTGATCTTCTGTCGGCTGTCCAAACCGCCACCTGAGATGTCGAGCAGATCTACGCCCTCGCCCGCCAAGATTTTGCCTAGCCTTCCAGCTTCTTCGATATGCCACTGTGGCAAAGAGGGATCAAAGTCAAGATAGTCCGTACCAGGCATGCGAACCAACAGAGGGAAGTCTGCAGGGACGATAGTGCGAGTAAGTTGGACGATTTCGATGAGAAGACGGGTTCGGTTCTCGAAAGAGCCGCCGTATTCATCTGTTCGCTGGTTGGAGGCTGGCGAGAGGAAAGAGTTGAGAAGGTAGCCGTGAGCGGCGTGAATCTCGATAGCCTGTAGTTGTTAGTACTGATCGGCAAGTAATAAGAGCTCAGAGACTCACGTCGAAGCCAACCGCGAGTGCTCTCTTAACACCGGCAACCCAGTCCCGCTTGAACTTGGCAATGCCCTCTGTGGTTATCTCCTTGGGGACCAAAGTCTCTGGACTGAAAGGAATTGCACTCGGTGCAACAACTTCGTCTGGCCAGCCGTCGGCCTACAGCAGGTTAGCATGTGTTTTCTGAAAGTTCGATTGTCTTGTTTATCCCACCTCCTTGACGGCCACGGCCTTGCGGTCAAGCCAAGGCGCGACTGTGCTCGCCTTTCTTCCAGCATGCCCCATCTGGATAGCGATCTTGCTGTTCTGACTGTGCACAAACTCGACAACCTCCTTCAAAGGCACCATCTGTCCATCTTCCCAAATTCCTGCATCCTGGGGGCTAATACGGCCCTCGGGTGAGACAGCGTGGACTTCGGTAATGATGAGTGCAGCACCGCGGGCTGCGAAACTGCCGAGATGCTGCTTGTGCCAAGGCGTCATGTAGCCGTCCTTGGCAGAGTACCTAAGGGAAGTTTAGTATGGGTCTCGAGTTGATGTGAAAGATGACGTACTGGCACATAGGAGACACAATGATGCGGTTGCGGAGGGTGAGGTTTCGAAGTTTGAGAGGAGAGAAGAGGGTGCCTTCTGGCTGGGGATCCCATGGTGTTCCCGCAGGGGGATCTTGGATGGGGGTATAGAAAGCAACCTGAAGCTGTAAGTGTTCTGGATCGTCTGATCATTCTAATCCCCAAGTACATACATTCTTGGCTCCGGTGTTCACAATGGCCTTGCGATGGTCGTTGGGGATTTCAGTTGTCGGCATGATGAATGCGAAAGTTGGGTGGGTTCTAAGTGAGAAAGGGTACGAGGTCTTTGTTCGGGACTTGTGTGCTGAGTAAAATTGTAGACTGGTCTGAGAATGTCGAGTGTGGACGAAGAGGCAGATATACTTATACCCAGATCCATGGTGAGTTATCGCATGATGGCATGGGTAGAATTATGCTTGCTGTTGCTGTGTAAGCCATTCCGATTCCCTTCAGATGCACGTTTTAGCCTTGGCGGTTAGACGGCACGACAATTGGCGTTTTCCATGTTCCGGCTTCCGGGGCTGTGACATGTTTTCCGCTCTTGGTGTTGATGCTTAGAGAGCATAGTAACATCAACAACCAGATCCGAACAGCGAAAATAGAGGCCGAGACGCGAAAGAAGACCCCTGTCAAGATGCCTTGAAGATATTATCGCGAAGGCCGAAACGCATGCGGGAATAACGGTCCTCCTGTTAAGTGTGCAGGGTATCTGATTGGGATGTTGTCCTCGGTGGTTCGGCAAGTAACCCTTTCAACCCTTCAGCGTCGCATGAGTCGGCATCAAGCCATGGCTTTGGAAGCAGGTGGCTTGCCTGACAAAGAATGCATGGAACGTTCCAAGCGAGTTGCGAGAAGCCCGAGAGAAGGGTAATGTAGATGCAGTGCCAGGTCAGGTCGGCCGATCTTGCATGGCCGTAAATGGAGCCAACTACGTCACTGGGCTTTGAGTTGCGAATTGCTGACATGTGCTGTTTTCGAGGCATCTCAAGTGCCGCTCCATCCATCTTGGCAGAATGTCTTGTTCGGCTGAGGAGAATCCTTGATGTTTGCTCAGAACCATAACCTAAACAATGCCATCATCTCAAGTTGGCCCAGGTTACGCATTCGGGGATCCTCGTTGTCTGGATCCTCGAGTTGGTCTTCATCTTGATCATCTTCAGACCCAAACTTGGCATGCTTTCCCTGCTTGATCTCGCCACATTCTTCCAAATGCCCCTCAAATGAGGTCGCTGTGAATCTCCGTCGGTGGTGAAAAGGCATCTTTTCCAGGTCCTCACACCCGATGCAGTGGAAGCCTTGTTCCGTCAACTGTTTCGACTTGTTGAACCACGGCGTCGGAACGATAGCCAGAAAGCGATGCGGATTGTTCACTCTTTCATCGCATCGAGAGAGAAAGACTTCAGGAGGCTCAACGAAAGGCTTGGGATCGTCCTCAGAGAATGCCGCCTCGTATCGCCTTCGAGAATATTCGTTGATCCTTTCCATCTCCTTCTGTATAACAGTTTCGGTCATGACATCGGATGAACCGTGAATTTCGAGACCGACTTTGAGGGCGCTTTCAGAGTCTACAAATACAGACTCGACACTGGCGACACGGGCTGGCGAGTATACGCCGGGCATCGCTTTCATGTGAGGCAGCGTGTCGATAATCTCGCCGGCGACCCAATACTTGCGAGATGCGAGGTTTGGCGGCACGGGAAAGTAGCGTTTCTTTTCAGAGAAGCAGACAAAGCACACTCGCTTGCAGGTGAGTAGGTAAAGATAGCCGCCGAAATCACCACAGCCGTCGCATTTTTCTGTACAGAGCTTCTCGTGCAATTGCTTGCAGGTGATGATCTTGGCTGTATCGATGCACAGAGCGCCGCGGACTGCATCCCAAGCATGGGTGATGAGAGTGTTGTACTCAGAATGCGAGTAGAGTAGCTCGGCGGCTCGTCTATTGGTTCGCCGGAGGGCATGGAGAGAAGCGAGGTCAAGTTGAGAAATGATGATGTGAAACAGTTCTGGGGGGAGACGATCCAAGAAAGGAAACGGGGTCGTAGATGGCTGAGGAAGAAAGTCCCAATCCGATGGAAGGACAGGCAAGTTGTCGCTGAGGGTAAAGTCCAATTGCAAGACGTGGGGAGAAGGCTCTGGAGTCAATTGCTGGTCCTCCATGCTGAAAGAAGCTGGCTATCGCAAAGAAACGTCTCGTTGATTGATGAATACCGTACAATAAAGCGATTCGATTACACTCGATGAAATGATGGTTTGGTGTCTGATTTGGGTTTGTGAAAGAAGCAGTCTCACCTTCGAGGCTGCACATTCCAGAGTGGAAGCCTCAGGTACCAAACTCTCCTCAGGTCACACAACAACCACTTATTAACCCATGTCTCAAGCGCCTCATTTTCCTGCCCAAAACACCACGATCAGCCACCGCTCACCACGGGAGTCACTGTCAAATGCGACGATTCAGAGATGACGCTTCTGATGAGAGCCATGACGAAGAGGATATTCCCCTGCATCACAAGCGCGCCTTTGGTGCAGGGTTGAAGCGCAAGCGGGTTGAGTTTGTCCCCGCCCAAGATCCAGACGCTGGTGTCACAACAACCGTGACGCCTGCTAAAGCGACAGATACATCCATCGGAGATTTATACGCCAGTATCGTATTGAAACCTGAGTCTGAAACCAAGGAGTCTACCGAGGAAACAGCTGAAATATGCCCTGTTTGCGAGCTCCCCGTCAACTCTACTTCCCAACCTCATGAAGCATCCATGGCACATCAGGTCTCACTAAAACACTCCTATCCGCCCTCAGCTCTTGACCGGTCCCGCATGGGACTGCGGGCTCTCAAATCACAAGGATGGGATCCGGATGCCCGGCAAGGCCTCGGCCGCGATGGCGAAGGCATGAGGTACCCGATCAAGGTGGTGGCCAAGGAGGATACTCTGGGAGTCGGCGCAACCGTGCCAGAGCACATTCAGAAGAAGGAGAAGGAAGAAAAGCCAAAACAGCTAAACCGCAAGGAGATGAGGCAACTGGCAGCAAAGGAACGACAACGGAATGAACGATTACAAGGGGAGATTTACGGGAGGGTCGATGTTGAGAGGTACCTGAGGGGAGACGGAAGTGACATATGACAGGTCAAGCTGGATGCAAACCAACATCATGAGGTGCGGGAGGACCTATCGTATGTCGCGGGACTGTCAGAATGCCTTGGCTGAAGATGCCGATAGGTATGGACTGTCCGTGAACTGGTGGAGGCTGCGTAACGCGGCTGAGGACCTGCATCTAGTACGGTAGGACTCACCGCTATCTAGGGATGCAAGTGAAAGTCTATGAGATGTGAGTCTTCGCTGTTCTGGATTGATACCTATCCATAGGCAGTGAAATAGGATACCCTATTAACAAGAGATGCACTAACAAACAAGACTAAACATGGTGGTGGCCATAGGCCCTCGCTCACTGCCAACGTCAGAGGTACATACCAGTATCCTCCGGAGCATCGGTTTAAAGAAATGGATATCAACCCGAAACAGTTATTCTGAGACGGAACATCAAGCTCACACGGACCCTGAATTATTCATGCATGTAGATAGCGGATACAAATCAAAGCGATTGTTTGCCAGCCTTGACTCACTCTACAGTCTTGAAAGAAGTCCAAATATGCTAACCTAAGCTTTGGTGATGACCTCATCGGCTGCAGCGACACCGTCACACACCGCTCCGCAACCAAACAGCTCACCCCAGCATCAGTCCTTGGGGGCAGGCTTCAGCGGGCCTCGGGCTGTCCTACAGCGGACTCACTCTTACAGCGACCATCACCAACCAACCAACTTCGGTGCGCTAAGGACAGAGCCTCCAGGACCAGAGGCTGGGATCCACTTCATGCGCAGGTGCCATCCAAGGGCCTTGGGCGCGGGCTTGAATGAAACCCCGCCATAGTCTACTCCTGACTCGAGTTGAGACCCAAACTTGGGATCTTGGACACTCAATCGTGGACGACTTAGTTCGGCTTCACCTTTGGCTCTGACGCTGTCGCGCTTCTCCTTGGACTTGGCTTCAATTCTTTCATCCTATAATCTCTTCAACCTCCTTCTTTTCCTGTCGCGACTCCCATTCCGACCATTCCTGCTTCCGCCCAGCATCCTCCCTGTGTACCCAACGACGTGACGGGGCAGCCCGCCTACAGCATTCACCATGGGGCTGTCCGTCATTCAAGAGCAGCACGATGGTATGTCTGATTGACTCTAAGCCATGGCCGTAGGCCATTCTGTTGACGCGCATCGCCAGCCATTCTGGAGCAGATTAAACAGATCACCCGAGGAGACGTAAGCTATAACATCCCTCCGCCAAGCTTATCAAGTTCAACAGCTAACAACACTCCGCCTTCCAGTGGAAATGCCTAATCGTCGACGAGAACTCCAAGAAGATTATCTACAATGTCGTCAAGGAAGATGATATTCTCAACAACAACATCGCCAGTTCGTCCACCTATCCAAACCCCCAGCCGCCATCAGCAAGGCCTCTGGCTGACCTTACTCCTCCGTCTAGCTATCGAGCTCATCGAGAGTCGTCGCGAACCAAACCCTGAGATGGATGCCATCTACATCCTCTCCCCCGAACCTTTCGCCGTCGATTGCCTCCTCGCCGACTATGAAATGCGACGCTATCGCAGCTCCTACCTTGTCTGGACTGGACTGCTCGACCCCTCACTGCGACGCAAGATTGACGATTTCCCTGGGGCTCGCCAGCTTCGCGCCGGTTTCCAAACTCTTTTTATCGACTTTGTTCCTCGAGAGTCTCATCTGGTCACTTTCAAAGACCCCTGGAGCTTCCCTATGCTCTATCACCCATCATGCAATGCACTGGTTCCCCAACATATGAAGAGCCTGGCACAAAAGGTAGGCCGACAGTGTGCGCCAGCCCGGATTCTGGTCATTAATCTAGAAAACAGATCGCCGGTCTTTGTATTACTCTCGGAGAATACCCCAAGGTTCGATACTACAAGCCCTCAGGTGCGCTTCACGAAGCGAGCGTCCTCTGTACACACTTGGCTCGATTCGTGCAAGAAGAGTTGGATGGCTATGCGCAATGGGATACCAACTTCCCACCTCCCTCGCAACGACCGCAAGCGACGCTGATGATCACGGACCGATCGATGGATTTGATGGCACCACTTGTACACGAGTTCACCTACCAAGCCATGGCACACGACCTACTTCATATCAAGGACGGCGACAAGGTCACCTACCGTACCACCATCAACGAAGGAACTCCTGAAGCAGAAGAGAAGGATATGGAGCTCGCAGAAAAGGACAAGATCTGGGTGGATAACCGACACAGGCACATGAAGGATACCATTTCCAAGCTGATGGACGATTTCCAAAAGTTCCTCGCGCAGAACCCACACTTTACCAACGAGAACGCCGACACGACCAACCTGAACACGATTCGAGACATGTTGGCAGGCCTACCGCAGTTCCAGGAGATGAAGGAGGCTTATTCACTGCACCTCACCATGGCGCAAGAATGCATGAACATATTCCAGAAGCACAAGCTGATGGACATTTCCAACGTAGAGCAGACTCTGGCAACCGGACTAGATGAGGACTTCCGGAGACCCAAGAACGTGCTCGACTCCGTAGTGCGACTGTTGGATGATGAGGCCGTGTCTCCCGACGATCGACTCCGACTCATTATCATGTTCATTCTCTACCGGGACGGCGTTATCAGAGAGGACATCAAGAGACTCGTTGCCCATTCGGGCCTCCAACAACCAAAATGCCAAGTCATAGAGAACTTTGCGCAGCTTGGCGGGCTCATGACACATGAGCTTAAGGACGTGCGACAGCCTCCCCCGCCCCTATTCCCTATCGACACAAAGGCAACCCAGTTGAGCGAGGAGTATGGCCTGGCTCGCTTCGAGCCGGTTCTGAAGCACATGCTGGATGCTCTCGCAAGAGGCGTGCTAGAACAGACTCACTTCCCATATGTGAAACCTCCGTTGGACCCTAATGAGGACCTTCTGATAGCACAGGGAGGATCTCTACGCGCCGGCCGACCAAACTGGGCAGCAGCAGGACGTCGCCCACCAGAGAACCGACAGCGGATCATCGTCTTTATGGCCGGAGGTGCAACTTACAGTGAGAGTCGTGCATGCTACGAAGTTGGCGCTGAGAAGAGCCGCGATATTATCCTGGCAACATCACACATGCTCTCGCCTGAGCTCTTTGTCCGTCAAGTTGGTGACCTGAGCAAAGACAAGCGACAGCTTGACTTACCTCTTGAACGACCCAAGAGACATGCGCCAGCACATCTCTATGAGCGCCCAGCACCTCCTCGTCCTCCACCTCAACAACAGGCACCTCCACAACAGCCTGGCGGTCCAGCACGCCGGCCGATCCCTGGTGGTCTTCCTTCTCAGCCTCGCCCTGGGAACGCACCCCCTACGGCAGCCATGGGCAACATGTCACTGAACCCCAACGGCGGCAGTAACGGTGCTTCACGACCGACCTCGCACCACAGCACCAGCGGATATCATCAAGAGGATGGTGGCAAATACCACAAAGAGAAGAAACGGAGAAATTTCCTGGGTATGAAGAAGTAGGGCTCTTCAAGCGGGAGTGTTTCTTCCAAGGCTGCAGTGTCGCCGCTGGCTCGGCGGTCTGACACGACTGGGACCGAAGATTCAACAGAGGAGCTCACAAAGCCTGGTCGGAGGAAAGGTGGCAGGAGCTCTTCAAGTACAGGCCGGAAAGAAAAGTGCTGAAGGTGAGGGGCCATCTACTATATCTTGGGTGATACGAAGAGGTTGTTTGTTGTGTTGGGTAGCGATTCGATGAGAGAGCAGGTTAAACTATATGTTGGTGTTGTACCCTTTTTGGTTCTTTGCAGTCCTCGATGGAGCGCGGCGTTTCTTCTTCCTCTCTTCGTTGTCTGCGTTTTGCCTTTTGGTCTCACGACGAATCAACATGTCTTGCTTGCTTGCTTGCTTGCTCTGAGTGAGTGGTAAAGTGTACATAAAGGGCTAGCCTGTGTATATACAAGTTTTCCGTGTGATGAGTTTGTTGTTGGTGGTGTTGAAAAACCATCTCTTTTTCCAACGCTTCTTTGTTGCCCTGGCCTGAATAACGACATGTCTCGCTTCATAGCAGAGATACATAATCTCACAAGGCACACACACGCATTACATGACGACAAGAAACATCAAAGTTGCCCATCAATCAATCCATTTGAACCCACTACCTAACAAACAACCGAATTTTTGCCTCCATGCCTATTCCCTGTTGTCCCCTTCCCCATCGCCTTGCTTCCAGAAAAGATAAAAAAGGAATAATAACATAAAAAAAAAAGGGACAAAAGTTTTGTTTCAAAAAAAAACCAAGTTACTATCTGCAGGAGGCGTTGAACGTTGGTCCGCCGCTGCTTTCCAAGCTCTCGGGTTGTTGATATGGTTGCGGTTTTTTCCTCTTTTTTCTTTTGCTCCGGTTGATGGTCACACAGTAGTGTAAGAAAAAGCATTTCGCTGGGGGAGAAGCGAGACGCTTTTTTGTTCCAATGTGGTTTGAGACAGGCTGTTGATAGATTTCGTACATGTGCGGTGCGCTTGGAGGGGAGTTTCTCCCCTCGTCGTGACCGATGGGGGATGGTTGAAGTATGGCAGTTCGTGAGAGTAGCTTTAAGGTCTGCCATAAGTGGCGCCGCGGCCGGGGTTACCAGCAGGAGGCATACCTCGGCCCTCGAAGGGACCGCCGGGGAAGTCGGGTCCAGGAGGTCCGTTAAAGCCACCGAGGCCTGGGGGGAGGAAGCCGTGAGGTGGGCCGGCGAAGAAGCCGGGTGGAGGCGGAGGCATGTTACGAGGGGGCATACCGCCCATGGCCTCGGGAGGAGGTGGCATCGCGCCGGGAGGGAAGTTTGGTGGGAACATGTGAGGCATGGGCATGTTGCGGTTAGGGCCAGGGCCACCAGGGCCACCAGCCAAGCCTGGAGGAGGAATCATAGGACCTCGCTGCTGAGGAGGAGGCATTTGGCCGCCACCTGGCATCCAACTGGGTGGCATCTGGTCCAGGCCTGGGGGAGGGGGAGGGCGTTGCAAGATCTGGGTCGGTTGGTTGGGTCGACCATCGACATCAGGGGGGTTGTGGAAGCGTTCTTCCATGGGGAAGCCGGGCGGCGGCTGATGGCGAATACGCTGCGGACCGCGGTCATCCCTGGGAAAGTCGGGCTCTCGGTCGTTGAGCTGAGGGGGCATCTGTCCAGGCTTTTGCGGCTGGGGTCCCATGCGCATCAGCAGTTCGTTGCGCTGCATGTCTTGCGGCGCTCTCATGAGGTTCATCAAGAACTCAGCATTGTTGTTGTTACGGGCGGCGTCAGGGCGACCAGATCCCTGGCTGGGGGCACGCTGCCGTTGTCCCACGAGGTCCTGGAGGAGCTGATCGGGACGAGCAGACTGCGGCTGTGGTCGGGGAGCGAGAATCTCCTGGACGTGTTGGGGCGGAGGTCGGCCCATGGGCGGGCCGTCCATTCGGCGATCACCTCCGTATTGCTGGAAAGGCGATCCGGGCGAGGCCATGGGGTTCGGTCTACCAGCATTGGGCGGCGTGCCCTGAGGGGCAGCGAAAGGTGAAGGACCGGGGGGTGTAGCGCTCATTGTCTGCTTCTGCAGCTTCGCAAGGAGTTGCTGGAAAGCCTGTCGCTCATCTTCGGGTCCAGGGGCTTGGCCGGCGGCAACAGGCATAGGCATAGGCAGAGGTAGCGGGATGCCACCATTAATAGGTGGTCCAGTCATGGGAGTAGGAGGCTCAGTCTTTCCTCGAGGTTCCTCCTGAGGCTGGGAAAAGAACGAAGTGAACCTCGAAGACTTTCCAGTCGGCTTGGGTTTGCTGGCGGCAACGGGCTCCTTGGCCTCGCTAGCGCCTGGCGTGTCAAGACCAGCATTAGACGCAAAGGCCATGAAGAACTTGTCGGGACCAGATTCCACAGCTGGAGCAGATTGCACTGGAGGCTTTTCAGCCTCAACAACAGCTTCAGCCGCCTCGACAGCTGCAGGCTTGGGGGGAGCGGCGGGAATGCCAGCCTTGGCCTTCTTCATCTCCTCCATCCATTTCTGGAAGTCCTGCTGCGTGTGGGCTTCAGGATGCTCCTCAAGAGGGTTCATCAAGCCATTCGGGTTCGCGCTCGACTCGCTGGTCTCGGTCACGTCCCAACGTCTCTCATGCGTGCGGTTGTTGGAGCGATCATCCGCAACCTCGGCGGAAGTATCACGATCTCTCCAACTCTTTGCGCGGTCTATGCGCTCCCTCTTGTCAGGGGTCGATGTTTCATTCGTGTTGGTACTGGGCTCGTTCTTGTACCACGACTCAGACTTGTTTCGATTCGGTCCGTTTCGAGATCGGTCATTGTCGTCGCCATCTTTGTCTCGGAGAACGAGTCAAAGTTTCGCGCCGGGCGATCTCGAGTAGCTTCACGGTCATCGCGCTCTCTGGGCTGTCGCCCGCCGTCACGGAAGTTGCCTCCCATGCGTCCATGGAAGCGCTCAGCGCCTTCGTGGCCGAAACTCTTGCGAGGCTTCACCGTACTCCAACCGTCAGATTCGCCCTCGTTCCATCGCGGCGACGGAAGCCATTGCTGTTGCGACCTTCGCGGAACCGATCGTTTTCTAAATCGCCATTGCGACTTCGGAAGTTGCCGAAACGGGCTGGAGCATCAGAGTCTTTCGCAGTCTTGTCATTTTCGGTAGCTTTGTTGCCTCGGGCTGAAGCAAAGGCATTCGAGGGGCAAAAACGAGATCTTCAGGGTCTAAACAATTGCGCATCGGTCAGCACATGTCAAGTATGGGGTTCAATCCAGGGGGAACCGACTGGCACTGTTCCGTGAAACATGTCTCTCAGCACCAGGACGGCGGTTGGTCTGGTCAAGAAGAGGGTTGTCATTTGATCTAGGCCGATCGCCGGTCGTCTTGTTCTGGGTGCGGTTTGGTTCAGGTGGGGGTCTGAGGCACGAGGTCAGGAGATTGATATCAGCAGCTGAAAATACTTGGTACTTACCCCATCCAATCCTCGGCAGGAGGGAGGTTTGGAGGTTTTATACATAGCGGCGATTCCCGCAAGAACAGCAGTGTTTCAGCTGTGTATCGAACAGCCATGATGGTATGGAATCTGGGGATGCGATGCGCATCCGAGAGAGGAGATGGTCGCACAGGAGAGGAGAGAAGTTGTTCCTGGGAGAATTCAGGCGCACACCGAGGTATTAAAGGAGCTTTGGGTCTCGTGGGAAGAGCGGCAGGTTCGCGTTCAGGGTGACAGGTGAGTTGTAGCCTTCAAGGCTGATTCTCGACAGGTGTGACGAGGAAACGTGGCGAGGCGGAGATGTGGTAACGGAGGCGATAGCAGCGGCGGTGGGTGGGGAGCAGGTCGATCGATCAGTGGTAGGTCAGTCGGTGAGTCGGCGAGGAAGCGTGAATGTATTGTCGTCAAGGAATCTCGGGCGATAGCGTCGAGCGACAAGGCAAGAGTTGAGCGTGACAGATATTGGATGAGATGGCGGAGGAGGGTGACGTCCTAAGGTGGTGGTGGTGCTGGCTTGACAAGGCGAGCCAAATGTGGAGCCAACAGCTGGGCTGGGCTGGGCTCTGCTGGCTTTCTTGAACCAAGACCAAGCCTCAGAGGGCCAAGGGCTTGCGGCAAGAGGACAGGGGTGTGTGCTACAAGGAGGTCGCTTTCGCTGTTGGTGGTTGTGGTAGTTGTTGTCGTCGCAGGTGGAAACACTAAGATACTGTGTAACGATAAACAGGATGGCAATAGAGGGGGGAATGTAGAAAGTCGAGAGATGTTTTTTGGTGGCTTGACGTGGTTGCGAGGAGGAGGTGGAGGCGGGCGGTCGCCAGTGCCAGTGGGAGATGGAGAGGGAGGCGAGAGGACCCAAGGGCTGGTGTCCTAGCGCTTCTAGCGTCGTAGTGACAGTTGTACAAGTTCAAAAAGGGCGAATAATGAAAATGGGTCGTGTCTTTTTTGGAAGAAGAGCGAATGATGAGTTGGTAAATCTGGTTCCGGGTGTTGGTTGTTGGACGAACGTTTTTGGGGCGGAGGGTTTGGGTTTGGAGACGGATTGTGATCCCGTGGTGAGAGGGGACGAGATACCTTGCCCGCAACCCAGAGCTTCGTACCATGGCAGGTACCCTCTGCAGACGCTGCACGCACTCAAAGCACGCTGTGAATGCCTGAACGCGTCCGTGCTAGGGGTTGGTCTCAGTGGCAAGTTGTCCCCTGGAGCTCGTCCGCGCCCACGCGACGTTGCCCAGCTACCTTTGTGGGTACGCGCGATGCTCTGTCCATCGAGGTACCTAGACAAAGCTGTCCGGCTTTGGCACCGGCTCCGGACTCGGCTTTCTTTTGACGGGCTAGCAGAGGCCATTCGGAGCCTCGAGTTGATGGAGCTATCGCTTTGTTGATGAAAGCGGATATTTTGGCCCACATTCCTGGATCACTTCAACTTCAGCGTAAGGATTAAATAAATCGTCTCAAGGGGCTCAATGGGTTCCATTTTGCGATCTCTCCCTCTTACTCTTAGGTTGTTATTCAATACAAGGATACAAGACATTATTGAGGATTTCTTAAGATAATTGTTGCGTGACATCCAATGTTAAATAGCCAACTTCTCCCTTGGCAATTGTTGATCTGATCAAACTATTTTCAGTTTGAGCAAAAACGGTATACCAACAATGTTGAAAACCGGCACATCGCCCAAAATACAGACAAATGAACAAGACAAGCCAGACTCAAAGCCACATCTTCATTCAAATTCAAGTTTCATTTCAGCATCTACACCATCTACTTCTTCAAAGCCGCACCAACAGCCACAACTTCCTCATCCAGCGGCAGGATATGCGGCAGCGGGCCGACAGGAGTAATAGCAAAGGGGTTGATCTGAGTGTGGCTCCTCGTGTAGTGCCACTTGATGTGCTCGAACTGCGTCGTCTCCTTGAACGCAGGGACGTTCCAGTAGAGGTTGCGCATCCACTGATGAATCGCCGGGTACCCGGAGCGGATGTCGCGGATGTTGCACTTGAAGTGTTGCACGTAGACAGGGTCGAAGCGGATGATGGTGACATACCTGAAGGGTGTCAGTACATAAGACGAGTTTGAGGAAGAGAGAAACTTACAGTCTGATGTCGGCTTCGGTAATGTTGGCTCCAAAGTAGTAGGGGCCTTCTTGCGATGCGAGATGCTTCTCGGCTCGGTCCAGCGCTTCAAAGAGCGCCACCACGTTGCGCTCGTACGCCTCGCTCGTCGTGGCAAAGCCAGACTTGTACACGCCGTTGTTGATGAGGTCGTACGTCCACTCGTGTGTCTCCTCAATCTGCTTCTGCAGGTTCTCAGGGTACAGCTGGATAGCCTTGTGCTCTTCGTCCAGGAGGTCATCGAACTGTCTGTGTGTCAGTCATGAATCAAATTGTGACAACAAGCAACTTACCTCAGTGCCAAACATGCGCAGAATCTCACTGCTCTCGTTGCTCACAATTCTCTTGGTCTTCTTGTCGTACAACACCGGCACGGTGTATCGTCCCTGATAATCCTTCTCACTCTCAAAGTACACCTCCTTCAGGTGCGTGAAAGCCTCGTGGCCCTCAATCGGGTCAGGCACAACATTCTCTCCAGGAACGTCACCATCCTCCTTGGTCACAAAGCGCCAGCCGCCCTGTCCGAGGTGCCAGTGCACCACAGAGAAGGAGACAAAATCCTGAAGGCCCTTGAGGTGTCGGGCGATGAGGGTGCGACACGCCCAAGGGCATGCGTAGCTCACGTAGAGGTGGTAGCGGCCCTTCTCGGGAGGGTACTGGGCGCCAGGCTTTCGAGAGATCCAATCGCGGAATGAACTGACTTGACGCTTAAACTCGCCAGACTTGTCGCCGGGCTTGACCCAGTCGGTGACCGAAAAGCCGGTGCTTGACTATCATTCTGTTAGCAAATCGTGAACAAGAGCAAAGAACCATCAACTAACCATTCTGATCTGATTCGAAAATTGGACGTTGAAGTTGGATGTCGTTGTTGGTGATGGCCTCACCGAATTCGCAAGATATGTCAAAGATCTCACAGATTGCTTCTTCTGCTTAAAGAGTAAATTCTGGTTCCAAGCTCCAAATGCTCGAATCCTCAATGCTTGCATCGACATTTCACAAAGCGGAACCAAGCTCGATTAATGACGGCGACAAGCAACCTTTATACTCGACCCCTCTCAAGCCAAAACGTCGTATCACCCTTGCTCACTAAGACTTGCTCAGCAGCCAGCCCCTCACCAGGTACAGTCTAACTACTTCACGCAGGCAGAGCCCAGCCTTACAATCCGTTGGTTCTTTCTGGAGCTCCCTGCTGGTCGAGCTATTCCGTCCTGGAGCTGTGCGTCTCCGATTTCATAATCGTGGCGTAATGGGTCACCCCCACTCGTCTGCGTGCCGCTTAGTTAATTCGCTGTCTTGTCTTGATAAGCTGCCCATTCATCATGACATGAGCCTTCGTAAACCACTTGGATGAGAAGCTAGGTAGGAAACTACTGTAAGCACGCCCGGCTATTGGCCTCGAATGTATTTTCTTCACAAGATCGATCTTCTCTTGCAAACTGTGCCTCTGGAGTTCCCGGTCAAGGTTGTCTCGGCTACCCCGCATTCCATTCACTCAATGCCATGAGGCATCCCTACACCCTCTGGGCCAGCGTAAACAACATGATTCAAAGCAGTGCAACAACTTCATAGTCACATAATGGATTTCATCTATCTTTCTGAATTCGCTCATCCTTTATTCGTGTGCTCTTTCGCACTCTGTTCCTTCTACCGCTTCCTTACATATCTGAATGACCGACCGACAAAACATTCTCATTTCACTTATGCAATCTTGACCTTGATGTAGGGAACCTCCACATCTTCCTCGGCGAGATCCTCCGCTACAATCTCAAAGATGACCTCCTTCTGGTGCTCAGGGATGGGCTTCTTCGAGATCGTCTCCACAAGCTTGCTCAGCTTCATCTCATATCGCTCCTTCAACTTGGCAGGAGGGAAGAAGGACGCATACAGAAGGCTGACACCTGAGCTGAGCATGCTGATGCTCAGTCCCTTCTCCTTGAAGTATCCAAAAAGCTCCCTCAGAGTAATGTCCTCAATCTCGAATCGATCCCAAATCTTGTCCAGTGTGACGTCACCCTCAGGTCCCTTGTACACCACCTTGGGACTGGCGATGGGCTCACTGAAGCCAAAGAAGGGCAGAGCCAGGTTGATGAAACCGTTCTTGTACTGCTCGATATCATCCTTGCCATCAATGATCTTGAACAACTCCAGGACCACCAGGCCAGTGACCAGGGCCGTTGTAGTGGCAATGGCGGGAATGATCTTGCCAGCAATGAACTTGGTCTTGTGGCGATCAGCGGGCTCGATCTTGTAGTTCTCCGCTCTCAAGTTACTGCAAGCAGTAATAAAGTCGATGTGGTGGTTCGAGTCGTCGTCCTTCTCAAAGTCCACAGGCACCAACTGGAAGCCGGACAGGGTGTTGGGTGCGGGCAGGCTAGCCGTCAGCTTATCCAACTCATCGTTGTCGTCGAAGGCGCTTGCCTCCGGTTCCTAGATCCGATTAGTTTCTCATCTTTCAGGGGCTATGCAATTGCTTACGGGCGCGGGCTCCTTATCATCCGCCTGAATCTTCACGTTCGAGTCAGGGGTGAAATCGGGCACAATGACGTTATCCAGTTCCCGCAGGTAGATGGACCTGTCAGTTCCAGGCGACTTGATGTCGTAGTTGAAGGCATGGAGGTTGGCAGCGGCCACGATGAACCCAAAGTGTGTCGGGTTGTTGGGATCAAACTTGAGCGCATCCGGAGCACGCTTGGGTCCAGACCAGAAGGGTGTTCCAGACGATGTCTCGGAGTCCTTGGGGAAGTTGTAGAGAAGTTGCTGGATCTTGTTGGCAAACTCAGTCTCAAAGAGTCGACGAGCCCAGGCGATACAGTCCTCGAAAGTTCGTGGTCGCTCGGTTGTGAGGTAGTTGCGGATCGTCTCGAGTGTCTCCTTCTGGTTGCCACCCTGCTTCAGAGTAGACTCCAAGAAGTTGGGCTGGGTCAAGTACAGGTTGACGGTCTGGGGAGCCTTGACAAAGAGCTTCTCAAACATGTACTCCTTGGACCATGCGATGGTGTGCTCAATGCGGTTGGGGAAGGATCGGATAGTGCACATAGGGAATTCCTTCTCAGGGGGATCCTGTGACGAAGAGTAGGATTCGGTAAGGTGAGGAAGGACAACCTGTGTGTTGCCCTTGGTTCCAAGAGTACCACTCTCGAGAAGAGGCTTCTGGAAGAAGACACATCGTCGATCCACATATGTTCGCGCCTCAACGTTGTCGAGAGCATTGGTAACACCATCGAGGTTGCGCCAGAAGTCTTCATTGAAAACGCTTTCGGTATCGGGGCTAACGCGTTCCTTCAGCGTCACAATGTGGCCTTCGAGGTCGGGGTTCATGCGCTGAACTGCCTTGGCGGCACAGTCACTCTTCATGCCTCCAACATCTGCGGCACGGAAGAGGAACTGCCGGTTCAGGTTGCTCCTCTCAATCGAGTCCATGTCAGTCACCCAGATCTTGCCCTCAGGGCCCGTTCCAAGACCAATCATGGCCCAGTTCTTGAGCATCTCGCATCCAATAGCGCCGGCTCCGACGAGGAATTGCTTCAGGTTCGCAATCTTGTTCTGGTACTCTGTTCCAAAGACAGCGATCTGACCGTCGTACCGGCTGCCAATAGGCTTGCAGAGCTCGGGAGAACGCTTGGTACTTGTGGGGAGAGACTCGAGAGAATCAAAGTACATCCACTGGTTGATGGGCTGGAACTTGCCAGAAACAGCCTTCAGGATCTCCTGAGCCGTGATACCACCAAAGTAAGCAGCCATGGGGTTGAGGTCACCCAGAGCCTGGTAGCTCAGCTCCTTCAGTAGCTTCTCGTCCAGCTCAAGCTCCAGACCCTCCTCCTCGGCAAACTTCTTGGCGGCACCCAGCACTATGGTCGCATCCTCGTCGTCCATGGGGTTGGGGAGTCGCCCCTTCGAGACCTGGAAGGCATGCAGAGCCTGGAAACCAAGGTGCAGCTGTTGAGGGCGGTCGAACTTGGCAAAGTCGGAGATGAGGAACTCGGGCTCCTTCAGGGCATTGGTGAAACTCTTGAAGTTGACGATCTTAGGCATCTTGACTTGCTGGTACATGCCACCCCGCTGATACTGGCCCAGCCCAGACACGTCGCCAATCGAGAAGGTATAAGGGCCCTTGACAGTAATCTTGCGGGGCTCACAGCCGTTCAGAGCCTCCATACCTTCGATCTCGGAGAATGTCACGTAGTCGCCATCTTCCAGGCCGTGTCGGGTCTCGTCCAAAGCAGAGACCAGGCCCTCCTCATCGACTCCAGCAACGATACCGCTAAGAGGAGTCTCGCCAGTAGGGTCGATGACGGTGAACTTGTCTCCAAAATCGCAGAAAATGGAACCGAAGAGACCAAAGGTGTCGGCAATAACGACATAGATTCCCTTGTTGTGGCAGTAATCGCCGATGGCCTTCTGGTGGTGGATAGGAACGTTGGTTAGGACGACGATCTGGTACTTGTCGAACTGGGAGAAGTTATCGTCCAGGCCGGGAGACTGGTGGACCTTGACGGGGGTGTAGGCGTTCAGCTCGGCAACGCGAGGCACGGTGACCTCATCTCTGGGCTTGCCAACGTCGCTGGGGGTGAGGAAGAACTGAGAGGAGAGGTCGGCAAGTTGAACTGGAGCGGGGTCGTAGAGGGTGAGACTCTTGACACCTGCCAAGGCGATGTTCTTGGCGACCTCAACACCGAGGCCCTTCAGACCGACGATGAGCACATTTGAAGCGCCCATGCGCTTCATGGCCTCGTGGCCCAAAACATAGAGCTGTCGGCTGTAGAGGGATTCGTCGATCTCGGTGTGTCCGACGACGGACTCGTCGACCTGCATCCGGGTCGCGAGGTCGACCTCGGGCAGCTTTTGGTCCTAGAAGTCGAGAAAAGGTCAGCTTTAGTCATGTTGAGTTTGCGCCAACGGGTCGGAAGCGTGCAGATGAGAACGGGCCCTCTGCCCGCACGCAGCATGATCCGAGGCTTCATGAAGTTGCCGCCTTGAAAAGGGCGAGCCCGGACGGGATGTACTCACAACCATGGTGCGCTTATGGGTAGGTGACTCCCCGTTGGAGAGCTTTCGCTTCCCCAGCTTGTCTGCTTCAGACGCTATGTTGAAGGTGGTAAACCAGGTGGTTGCGAAGGTGATCCAGCACCAGGCAGAGCTCAACCCCGCCGATCAAAAGGTTGACGGTGAGGGGCAGACGGAAGAGGGACGAGAGATGAATGTATCTGCGGGCGATTTCGATGCTCGTCGCAGACGGTAGCGGTGATATGAAAATGTGTACGTTGGTATGGAAATCAGTGGTTTGTGAGAGACAAGAATTCCTGCCACGGAGTCAGGTAGAAGAGAAGACTGAGGCTGTGAGCAGCGCGTAGTGGACGGTTGATGAGGTAATGGCCAGAGGCGGCTTAGTGCAGACAGTGCGGTGCGGCATGAGGCATGAGCTGGCGCGTGCTGGGAGCGGGTAATCCAGCTGGTGCCTTACATAAGCGAACAAGAACGTCGATGAAAGGGAGGATGAGGGGCAACATGACTTGGAGTGAGTGGGGTGGCAGGCCAGGCACACACCAGCTGGTTGCCCCGCGGCCAGTGAGAGGATGACTACCCTGGAGCTTTGGTGGGCTCTGGCCCCTCCAAGACATGGGTCAGAACTCGACAAAACTGGCCACCTGTGCCTGCACAAAGGTTCCGTTGGATTCTATTGACCTCATCCGACTTGGTAGGGTCTATGCACAGTAATCCAAAAAGGTTGTTGATGGTGGTGGTCGCCGGCTGCTTTTGTCAGCGCCAGTCCGGTCTGGGGTGAGCTTCGCCCTGCTTTGGTGAGGTACAGTGCTTGGTCCTCGTTGGCGGGGTCAAAGCATTTCGCGGGGCACGCCATGCATGTTCACTGCAGCTCAAGATCATGAGCTCTCATGAGCGAAAGAAATATCTCCAGGCTACAGGATTACAGAGGAGTTGAATGAGCAGCCATCACATGAGTCGTTTACAGTTGCAGCAGTCAATACGCATACGCCCAAAGTTTGGACTACCTCTTGACTCGAGTGGAGCTCGATCCAGGCGCAAGAAGCAAGACAAGGATGAGCAAAAGTTAATCACTGCAGCATGAAATAAGGACAGGCATCGATTGTTCTTTATTTAGCCGTTCGCATAGTTACGATAGCGGTGTAGAAGCTACCCGGATCGAACTGGGCCCAATACTAGGTCTGGGTATAATGAGCAATGGGCTAGTCGTAGGTTCGTTGAGCTGGCAGATCCGTTCAAAATCCCAGCTACCGAAGGCGACCGACAGCGACGGCGACAATTGGCGCATTTATTGGACCTTCTTGAGCTCGACATCGCTGAGTTAACATTAGTGTCATATCCGATTGGTTGTGGCGAGCTATTTGTACTTACAAGATGAGGCTAGAGTTGGGGGGGATGTGGCCGGGGAAGCCGCTGTGGTAGTCGTGTTAGCTTGCGCGCTCTGTGAAGGCTCGTCAAAGATGATGTAAATAGGGTCGGAGCTCCGGCGACAACAATGAGCCACTTGGGGGAGCGGGGGGCACGATTGGTCTGTGCCGGGTCGAGAGGGGAGACTTGGAGGGCTTACCGAGCACCATAGCCGTAGTCGCTGGAAGAAGCTTGTTAGCAATTGTTTGCGACGCAAAGAATGAGGAGGAGAGCTTACGGAGAGATGTCAAGGGTGGCCTTCTCGCCAACCTGCATCTGGGTGACGCCCTCATCCCAACCTGAGGAGCGTAGTTTGTTAGCATCGAATGTCTTGTCTCTAGTTGCTCGGAAAGGCGGAGGAGGACGGGTATGGGACTCGCGTACCCTTGATGACCTGGCCAACGCCAATCTTGACGACAAAGTCGCCGCGGCCAACGGAAGAGTCGAACCTGAAGAGGAAAAGGTTAGCTATGGCCGAAGCTTCAATGATGAAGAGGCCGGCTGGATCCTTACTTGGCACCCTTGTTGTCGGGCTTGGACTCGTCCTTGAGGTAGCCAGTGTACTCAATGGTGACGGTCTGGCCGACCTGAGGGACAGCGCCGGTGCCCTCCTGGTGAGTAGTCTTGGTAACGCCCATGATTGCTTGTGTGAAGGAGAAGTTGCGAGATTGAGGTGCAAAGGAGTTGAGTCTGGTGGTGATGCGAGATGCGCGGGAGATGGATGCAAGAGAGAAAGACCGCATGTTGGAAGGGAGGAGACGGACGCGGACCTTTAAAGGGAAAGGGGAGAGCTGAGCAGAGAGCAGCTGGAGCAGAATCGGGAAGGCAGGTACAATGAATCACAGCCAGGAGCCAGACCAGACCAGGACTTGAAAAGGTACAGTAAGGTACGAACGAAGGAGGGAGTGTTGAGAGCTCGGCGATGCGTGGTTGGATGGCTTCAGAGCCGGGGTCAGCTCTTCCAATCCCAGGGCGCAATGGAGGGGCAATGAGATCGACGGCGGGGCATGGACAAGCCAGAATGACGAACAATGCCAATCAGCTTGCGTGAAGGCTCCACTTGGGATGACGAGTGGGAGAAGCTCGCAGAATCGAGCATCCATGGAAGCCCAGGCAAAAAAAAAGATACATTTATTGGTCGTGATACTGTGGCCTTGGATGACAACACGTGCAGGGTTTAGAAAGGGCGGTAAATCCCCTTGTTGGTTCCGGAAAAGTACGGTACTGTACCTCCGTTAATTGTAGCCGCTGCTGTGCCCAAAAGGTGCGTATTCGGTCCTTGGCTTGGCCTGGCTGTCTCCATCACGGCGGATGGATGGATGATTCTACATCCAAACCAATCATCACCATGAATCACTCAGGGTCCCTTCGTCAAACAAACTACATCTACCTCTTCTACCGGATGATCTATTCTTAGTCGCTGTACTCTCCAATACACAGGGACTGTACCTGCTGCGGAGATACATCCATACATATTCACGCGCATACCGTCCGTCTCAGGCGACGACGCAGTGGGTCTTGATGATCGTCCTCTTCCAAGCTTGGAAAAAAAGCAATGCTTTTCATGGTTTATCAAGACAACATGACACCAGACAGACCAACATGAAACGAGGTAGTGTCAATATTATCCCTCAGCCTCGTTTCAACCCGGCTCGCTCCTCTAGTCCAGCCTAATCTCGGCCGACACGCCGGCTGGGTTGCTGGTTGGCCATGTTTCGACCGCCCACTCACTCCATCCTCTCCCAGTCAGATCATGGTAGGGATATTTCAGCTGCTATAGTCCATCACTAAACACCACACCCAGATAACCGCCAAGAAACCATGCATAACTATCCGTAGCCCTAGAATCGGCCTGCTGCAGCGTGCTCTCCTGTTGCAACCCGTCACCCATACCTTGCTGCAGGACGAGTTGAGGCCCACGCGGCCGAAGTATTTCGGGCTTCTCGGGGATGCGGGCGTGATACTGACAAGGTAGTCTGATACCTTGCAGGTACCTCAATTTCCCCGTGATGACAAGTCAGAAACTGAGTCACTTGTGCGAATGAGTTCAGCGAGCGTGTCCCAGCAAGTGTGATACTGCGGCTGGAAGTTGTTTGTGTGACAGTCAAGGGCGGAGTTTTCGACGACTCCAGGGTCACCACTGAATCGTCCTCAATTGACGTCGTGCAGATCGTGCCTGCGGCATCTTGCATTTGTGATGCCTCGATCTCTGATTGCAGTTTCTCAGAAGACCATCCTTGAGTAACTGGAGGTAGGTTGCCCTGCATATCTTCCGAGACGGCGGCTCTTGAATACCGAAATAGCGACCTTGACCCGGGGTTCTGATATATGTAGATTGATAACTATCTCAGCTTTCATGGGCTCGGCCATGGCATCATACTTACTAACGACAAATCAGATTTGAGGGGGCGTTTGAGCTGAGACTGTTGGAAAGCTGACTAGATGTCCCCTCCGCATGAATCCTACAAGCATGAAGCCGAAACATATCGGACGTACCATGCAGGTGCGCTCTGCAAGTCTTCCCCGAGCCAGAGCTCATCGACGATGGCCATCATCACAATCGAGGACATATGTGCTGTACTCCACACCAGCAACGTCGTGAAACATCTTTTGCATGCCACACCGATCGTTCCCATCCTTCGTGGCTCCTCCAGACTCGTCTCACAAGTGCGCAGCTCGCAAAAGACATGGGTATGCAACCGAGCCATGCGCTTCATGTCTCGGTGTTGGATAGTAGCGCCCGACACGTGGAGAGTAGAGACTGGAGAGGCGAGCATGTGGTGTTGTACTCGGCAGGATATCAGCCCTCAAGCGAGGTATGGTTGCGAAGAGACGCCGAGGACTATATCACCATGCGTTTTGTGTGACTTGTTAGCATGGACCTTCTCGAATGGGTATGGGTGTTGTGGTTGTTGGGAGATACCCGAGAGAAGATTGCGTCATAGTGACCGTCTTGACAATGCATAGGACCTTTATTATGGCCTTTGAAAAGACACTGAGGTACGTATGGATGTTGAGGTTTACCAGACTTACACGCATCTTGAAAAGACGTAATTGGTGGTGCATTGAGGCGTGCTGGAAGCATGGCTTGGCAGGTGAAACATCGGGACGAATTGAGCTTCTCGGGGATCCATGGATTTTTGTTAAACACCACGATGATAACACCGAGCTCACAAGCTTGAAACATGGTTTCATCCGAGACCTCGCTTTTACCTGCATTCTTGCCAACCGATGTAGCCGCGATAATATGCCTGGGCCCACTTCACTCCAGGTTGTGCTTTGACATTTTGGACGATCTCTCATGGTAATTCAACAATACGGGAGACAGGGCAGAAAGACAACTTGAAACCGGGACTAGAAGAGCGTATCAAAACATGGGAGATTACGTTGTTGAACTCGGTAAAGCCTGTACGAAGCACTACGTTCAGGATCGTCGCGTGGGGGCTGCTAAGACAATAAAAAGAAAGCAAGAGATGTATATGAAGCGACACGAGGTGGCCTCATGGCCTGTTTTCAGCTTGGCCAAAACCTGCTAGAGGGCTCGGCCGACTCCGGTGGCTGAAGTGATACCTGTCGTCGTCGGAGACTTGTGACTGACTAGAAGTAAGGAAGTTGAATGGATTTAATTGTCATTCTGTAGCGCATAATGAAGTACTTGGATATCTTTGATCGGCACCCGACCGAGCGTCGAGGAACATACTTCAAGAACAACTGGATTTAGCCAGGATAATGAATGGGTTAGTGTAAGGATAGTCATGGAGAGGTGGAAATCATCAAGAGTACAATATCATCAAAGTCTCAGTGAGTATGAGCCTCAAATCACCACCCCCACAGACCCTTGCTATTGACTTTGAAGTATCTAGTAACTCCTACCTTTGTATCCCGCATGGGACTTGACATGATACCACTCCACTGCTTTGCGAGGAACTTGTAAAGGACAGAAGAACCTCGGTCCTGGTAGTCATTGCTGGCAGTCGACCAATACTCAGCTATGGCTTGCGCTTGGTTGGCAGACATCATAGGTCCTACTACACTGGGAGGCCAATGGCTGAATTATGACGCCAGGGCCCAGACTAGGTAAGTTCATGCTCTTTGATGGGAGGATAGAAAAGAAATTGCTACCGAATGCAGTGAAGAATGTGAGTGGCTGTAGGATACTCAACTTGGGGTCTTCGGCTACCTCCCTTCGTATGAAGTATAGCCAGAATTAGAGCATGGTTTGAATCAGCGTGATCAGTACTAACATAAAGAGAAGCTTACATGCAATGAACGACTGGAGATATTGCCCACCTGGAATAGCCTGAATTCTTGCTTGGAGACTGTCAGCGACGGAGTGGTCTCGCGAAAATCCGGTCGAGGCATTTAAGAGAATGGCAAGCGCTCATTTCAAAATATTAAGCCTTAAACGAGTGAGATATTTGCTAATTGTGTAAAATGAAGTGATTCTCTTGGTAATTGAATGCCATCGTGGATCAACGATTCCCTCTTGTGGTTGTTGTTCGCTGATGTATGAAGGCCTTGACTGGCCAAGACAACCGAAGGAAAGAGTAGAAAGTAGCTACCTAGTGAATGTTTTATAAAACAAGAAGTTAGCCAGATTCTATAGCATTAGAGCTCTTGGCGCCCTTCTTCCAGGGCGTCCAGTGTCACCCCTTCGCGTTGTTCCTAAGCAATGTGCAGCGGCATTATCGCCCACACGGGCCCATGACTTCTATTGCAGCGCAACCTACCGAAAGGCTGACAATATAAACTATATGACAACGAAAGCAGGTATCTGGGCTAAGGTGTGGCCTGTACCAACAGTTGGATGCGTATCTCGATTGGGACTACTGAAGTTCAAAGTTACGGCAGTTATGGCTTGAGTATATGATCTTTCACAGACCTTGTGTGCCTGATAAATCTAGTTATACCATAACTTGATTAGTGAGAAGGAAATTTTTCATCATCAATCCCCATCATGCACTTCACCTTGGAGAACGGGGTAAGATCAGGGTCCAAAAATCGACACAGAGGATGGCAATTGCTTAACCTAAACTTGTGACAATTATATTACCTCTGGAACTAACATAGCAGAGATTCTTGTAAGAGGTTTACTGAGCCTTACTTGCTGTCGGTGAGTAGACTTGGTGTGGCCAATGCTGTCCCGTTCTGACAACGCAAATCTGGCTTGATACACTCACCCATTCTAACACTATATATGACAACAGATAATGCGTAAGCTTACGTAGACCATGAGATCCTACTAAATATGATAGGACGAGTAGCTGCCGACTTTGATTATCGTTGGGGGGTGAGGGTGGCATCGCCTAAGATACCTTCTTGGATCCATCGTACTTGGATATCGCAGCAAGATAAACAGCGAACTCATGACCACAGCCGTCATGACAACTTGACTCAGCCTTGATCTTATCCTGATTTTACGGACGACCCAATAGCATTAATGGAGTGCCGCGTTGAAAGAACTTTTGCAACTCCTGCCTTGGAGAAGCCGTTAAGGACGTGTTCTCAACTGCCGACTTATGGCTGATTAGGACGTCCTGATCGTCACAAGGATTGCCGGAAAGAATTTCTCCAGACGGAGCACTTGGATTGCAATAATTACTAAGCAATTAAGGAGATGAGTGTTTGACACAGGTCTATGCCTTCGGAATGGCCGCAACCGTACTCAGCATATCGGCCGAGACTGCAAGATACATCATTGGAGTTTTCGTATTTTACCTCGTTGGACCGGCCCTACAAGGCATACTTTGGACCTAATCAAGCACTCGGAGTACTCTCACAAGCACATCAAGGAGATGAGGGCTCATGACGCCTGGTTTTCGGTATGACCGTGACAGGGGTTGCAAAGTATATCGGCCGAGACCGCAAGTTACTATTGGGACTTTCGTATTTTGCGCCGTTAGACTGAACCTGTAAGGCATTTTTATGAACCTAGTTAAGAACTTTGTCGTAGGGCTGTCTGTAGGTTAATCGAACCCCTGAAACTGCCTGGCCGTCGTTTCGTGCATTGTCGTTACACAAGGGAAAAAGAGAGAGTTTGCTGGGTATCATGGCCACACCGATAGTTGGAGGCCGCCGGCATGGATACGCGCATATGTTTCTTAGAATCATGCTGTTGGTCTGGTGAATTTCTTTGAGTGCGCAGATGCCGAGTATCATGAAGCATCTTGGCTGCAGCATGTGAACTTGGCGAGAGAGGCCTCCATCACTTTTTAGATCTAAGTCGGGCCATTCTGATCGATCTAGAACAGGATCCTAGGATCCAAGGCTGATGATGTACATTTAAGTTATTTAATGGAAATTACCCGCGCGTGTTCGCATTGCCGTGTTCCGAAGCCATCATGAAGATTGGTACGCACCGGCCAATGAGAGGCAACGGCTGAGCCCTGTGGAACCTGTCAAGAGGCCATGACCGCCGAGAGATGATCAGGGTTCCCCCCAAGTCGGCGAGTTTTGGTGGGCGAGTGCCCAGACCCGGGCGCTACGCGGCACCCGTTAACCGCTACGGGCCCAGACCTTGGCGCACTATGTGCCGTTGGATCCGGGAGTTCTGCAGTCAGGAGCTGTTGACGGTGAGCATGACGTCAGAAACCACGGTACCTGTTGCGAGCTGGCGATGCGAGCTTGCGCAGCCGTTGTCGCCAAGGTCTTGTTTACGGTAGATGGGCAGATAGAGTGGCTGGGCTGCTATTGATATCTCTGTTCTCACACAGCCTGGAGAAGAATGAAAAAATCGTGTCTAGGGGAAAATGAGCGTTGGCGCATTCAAATATCAGCCACCGTCCGCCGCCATCGATAGCTCTTGACCCAAAACGGATGATATCCTCACTACCGAGCTGCGTTGCGACGGCGCATCCAACCAACCATCCATCACACCACAGGACCCTGCGAACCAGCCTCCCAACGCCTCCTCGTGAACTCAATCCTGCATCTTTCTCCTCACCATACTGTCATAAACCCGGTGCGCGGGTCACAGAGTGCTGATCTACTCGGCTGTCCCGGACCTGGGAACTCTTGATTCACCGATAGAGACGCTATCGGGCGCATCTTGAAAGCCGCGAGCTTCACTGTCGCAAACCCCGCGAAATCAGCCTCGCGATCCAATTCGAAATGTCGGCCCCAGACACCGCCGAGGCCCAGACGAATGGCCATAACGGAACTACACACAATGGCGAGAACGGCGCATCAACTACGCAAACTAATGGTGCACCAAAGTCGCAAGATTCTCACGACGGCGGCCATAACTTGTTGAAACATCCTACGAGGATAGGATCCGGTCTGAAGGAGCGCATCAGCAATATTAAGAATGGTCCTCCTGGCGGCTTCGACCCAACTCCTCTACCGGATGCGCCTCAGGGCTACACGATTCGCTTCATCTTTCACAGCGCCTCCAATCTTCCTCCAGCAGACTTTGTCACGGCCTCTTCAGACCCTTTCCTCGTCGCGACGCTTCGAGGTACCCAGCCCAAGAGGCACAAGGAGGACCCAGACCTGGTTCACAGGACGAGGACTATCAGGAAGACTACAGAGCCCAAGTGGGAGGAAGAATGGGTTGTCGCCAACGTCCCTCCTACCGGGTTCACGCTTAAGTGCCGAATGTACGATGAGGACTTTCCGGATCACGACGACAGACTGGGCAATGTGACGATCAAGATTGATCGCTTATCCGACACATGGAAAGGGCTGGACGAGACGTACAAGGCCAAGAAGCGCATGATGAGCAAGAGGGCATATTTCGTTAAAGCTCTCACCAGCGTCGTCAACTCGAACGTGCATATGACGCCCGTTCTCCATCTGAGCATGGAGCTGCTGGGACCGTCCGATCCGCCTTATGCTCAGATGTACACGGTAGGACCGACAACCTGGGTCAAGCACTTTAGTCCCTTGATTGGTCGCATCGCCGGTGTCAAGGTGAATGCGAATGCAGACGATGATGCCCGAGATGATGGAGATCAACAGGTTGATCAGAATGGGAAAAAGAAACCGAGGACTCAAAAATATGAGTATGTGCCCTATCCCCAGCTTAAGTCCCAGACTGACATGTTGCAATAGCTTCCAAGCCAACGAGATGCAGCTACAAGGCCCGGTGCCTCCAAAGCTGTACCACCGTTTTGTCGAGTTTAGACCCATCATCGCCTCCATTTACTCGTCAACGGGCTTACGCGGCAAGATTCTAAATAAGGCACTGCACAGCCAGCACCGCCGCATTTACAACTTCAACCAGTCGACCGAGTACGGCGACTTTGACGCATGCTCTAAAGAGGCTGCACTTCAGTTCCTTAAACTGGTCCACTTTGATGAGGGAGGTCGCATCTTCACCTACGTGTTGACTCTGGATGGCATGTTCAGGTTCACCGAGACGGGTAAGGAATTTGGCATTGACATGCTGAGCAAGCATACCATGCATTCAGATGTCGAGACATACATCGCCTGTTCAGGCGAGTTCTTTATTCGGCGTCTCAAGCATCCCGTGTCTTCGGATGAGGTGCATCCGAAGGAGAAGACACACCCGAACGAGCCTGTCTCTGGCGGACCACCCAGAGACGACCCCCCACACAACCCTGCCTATTACCAGCTTGTCATTGATAATGATTCGGGCACATATCGACCTGACAAGTCTACTCTTCCACTGCTGAAGGAGTTTCTGGAGAAGAACTTCCCAGAGCTTGGAATCGTGGTGATGCACTGGGAGGAGAAGGAGCTGCAAGATATGAAGCAGGCTCAGCGAACAACCAAGAAGAGCGAGGGCAGAATGATCAACATGGTGATGAACAGAAGCCAGAGCAGCATCAGCTCAGCTGAGAGTGAGCTTGATGACCGTGAGGCTGGCTGGGAGCAAGGGCAGAAGAGCAAGCGAGAGGCGGCATACGAGGCTCTCGAAGACCCCCACAAGGTCAAGGAAGCTGTCAAGACGTTTGTTCCTGGTATGAGGTCGGAGAGGGGGGAGAGCTCCAAGTGATTGGACTATGACTGTTACGGCCGAACTTATGATATCTGGGCTAGATGGGTTGGAACGTTCTTCGTGGTGAAAAGATACCTGGATTGGTTTTGCAAGGATAGTTTTCATTTGTTACCCTAGCATTCTCTACTGTGCAGTTCTTTCTGATCATGTTCTAATCTACGAGCATTGCTCGCCTTCTCATTCCCTGGACGGCCTGTATCTATTCCCAAACGAATCCACTCTAATCACAGGTTTGACTTGAGTGCCACCCACTTGCTTGAGCACTTGGCCAGCACCTCACCATCTTTGTCCTTCAGATCACACCGGATCCTAGTCTTTCTACCATCGGTCTCATCTACAGTTGAAGTGATGTAATACACGCCGTTTGTGGGAACTGGCTTCAAAAACTTGATGTCTAGCCCGCCCGTCACATTGGGCGTCTGAAACGCTCTCGCTTCCTTTCTCAATGTGCCATTCAGGTCAAATATCGTCCCCATGGACTCATCAAGCAACGAAGCAATCATTCCACCATGGGTAACTCCAGGGAACCCGCTGAGGCCGTCACCTAGAGACACGAGGGTGACTGTCTCGGTGATACTGTGTGAGGGGTCCTTAGCCACATCGGTGCTCGGAGCATTGAAGAAGCTGATGAGATGGGAGAGACCGCGTTCGTTGTTGAGGGTGAGACCAAAGAGCTGGTCATGTGCTGGCGATGCCGGGTTGCGACATGATGGAAGGAAGGGGATTGTGTTTGGAGCTGATAGAAGAGATGCTGTCCAAGGCACGGAGGCGAAGAAGGTGAGTTCAGAGGCAAAGAGGTCAGGCGGTGTGCCCGGGAAGACGACATTGAGAGCCGGGCAGACAATGGTGCTGTCGATGGGAGGGAAAGTCATTTTGGATGAAGCTCGTGATGAAAATGGGTGGTTGAAGAAAGGTTGACGATGAGCCGCGATATTGATGGCCGGTCCGATGATATGGTCTCCGCAACGCGGGGCTGGGGGTTGAAGCCGGAGGATGCAGGCTCTTGACAGCGCGGTATGAGGACGTTTTAGGACAGATCTTGCGACTAGCATCATCCGACAACCTAACGTGACCAAAGCGAAGAATGTATTTATAGATGGATGAGAGTGATAGAACAACGCAAAGTTGAAATTTGTCGGGGCCGCGGGATTGTGAAACCGAGGTACCTATCTGGGCGTTGATCCGAGTCTCCCCAAGAACCAATAGAATGAGGGTTGCTCCTTGTCGCTCTTTGGCAAGTCATAACCAGAACTATTGTTCGATGGTCAGGAATTAGACCGAGTTGCTAAAGATTTGACAAAATGTCTAATTGGATGAAAATAATGGCCGAGGTCAAACGGGCACTAACTTTCTTGCGGGGTGCAGTGATACTTGGTGGCACCTTTGTGCGCACTTGTATATATACCCCAGATTTGAGAACATCACTCATATCGTGGACTATTGTCTTGGGCCATTTTAAAAATGTATTCATATACTCTGGACTTGATGAATATTTTGTTTGACAGCTGCCACCATGTTCCCTTTTCATGATGGGCTCCATCCGAGAAAGCCTTATTCAAGTGGTTCACGCAAACGCCAACACGAACCACGATGATAGGCCCCCGAATACGCCATTGTGGTCACAAAGAAGCCAATTGCAAGCAAACAAGAATCGGCATCGTTCAATTATTTCCTCGGAAAGCTCTCGGTGACATTTTGCCTCATTGTGATTCAGTGGGAGCCCCTCGGGAGTACCTGCACTGGTTGCCACTGGTGGCACCTGCCAACTCTATCACAACGCACTGTGCCTGCCTATCTGCCTTCCTTCCCGAGTAGAAGGTGCGACCTCGAGATCTCTTTTTTAGAGGAGTTTCGTGCCTGCCTCAACTCCGCTCATTTCATCCCCCCGCCTGCTTCGCTCCGGTGGTGCTTCACCTTTGCTCGCCTTTCGTTCAACCACCACCACGACCACCTAGAGGCATCAAGCGCCGTCAGCATGGAGGCCCCCGAGAAGGGGCAGGCACTTTCGCCTCAGGAAATAGATGTTCTCATTACGATCGAGCGAGTCGGAGCGGGATGCTCCATGGTGGCCATCACTCTGGTGATGCTGAGCTACTGGGCGTTCACGAAGCTCCGAACCACCCCAAACCTCTTTCTCCTCTTCGCCTCCATGGCCAACGCCGGCGCCAGTGTGGCCTCGATGATAGGATACGATGGGCTTGAGAGAGGCGAGGACTCTACTCTTTGTCAGGCTCAAGCTTTCATCTTTGAATGGTACAGTTCCTCCGCTGGTGAATGAGTGTGTGTTGCTAACCTGAGCGACAGGTTCATGCAGTCTGATCCCTGGTGGTCTTTTGCCATGGCGATCAACGTCTTTCTCGTCTTCTTTCTCAACGCGAACCCACGAACATTTCGACAGTACGCCTGGCTTTATTGTGTCATCTGTTTCGGCGGCCCCATGATACCTGCGATCGTCCTCATCTCTGTTCGTGGCCACCCCGACGGCCTCATTTTCGGAGACGCAACAGTAAGTGGCAACCTCCTTTACTAATTCATCTCAACACTTCGTATCTGTTCCAGTAAACTGACTGATTTCAGCTGTGGTGCTGGATCGGAACTGACTGGAGCCTTGTCCGCCTGTACTCGTACTACATCCCGATCTGGATCTTCTCACTGCTGTCGATTGTCATCTACATCGCTGTCGGGTTCCACGTCTTTCATCACAGAAACCTCCTCAGAAACGTCGCTGCAGATCGACTGGGAAGTGGGGAAAAGAACGGCAACAACCCATACTCAAGCAGTGATGCCAAGGGATCCTCGGAAGCGGTAGGCCTCCTACCAGTACCACTGACAGAGGAAACACTAAACACTGTCCCTAGAACCTTACCGGTCGCCAGGAGTTTTATGGAACGGCTGTTACGGAAGTCCAGATCACATCTTCTGTGCCGAGACGGAAGCACGAACCCGCCATGCCAGGTGTTATTCATCCCGGAATGAGTCCCAGCCGCGCTCGATCTTGGGCCTTGCCAGCATCCTACGAACACCTTGAGCCGAACACTCCCACCAGGCCCCAGAGATTCGAGACGACGTGCACCTCTGACAGCACTCCAAACCCGTCACCGACGATCGCTTCACGCCTTCGGGCCGTCAAGTCGAATGCCTCACTGAAACTCAAGCGACTCGACCCTATCAAGATGGCGTACTTGCGAACTAGCTTCATCTTCGGCTTTGCAGTCCTGATTACCTGGATCCCAAGTTCGGTCAACCGGCTTTACAGCCTCACGCACCATGACAAGATCAGCTTCCCTCTGAGTGTTGCGAGTGGGTGCGTGCTCCCACTCCAAGGTGTGTGGAACGCCCTCATCTACTTTACTACGAGCTGGAAGACGTTTTGTGAAGAGGTCGGGGCACTCAAGGGCCGGTGGTTTCGGAGGCGTGGCGAGGCTCCTGGGGCGATTCGCCTTGACAGCGGCCTTGGCTCTCTCAGAGTTGAGCACCGCGACACCTTTGAGCGAGCTCAACAGGGGCAGATGAACAGTCTGCGGAGTGGAAAGATGGAGGTGTGATACCCATTTGGAACCGGATCAACTATCATTTGGTGAAATTTTATTGGCAAAATGGTGTTCAAGGCGAAACCTAGCGCACGCAGCTTAACTGTTATTTCAATCGTCGGCTGCAGAGGAGAAAGCAACTGAATCATCTCAGGAGGTCATGAAGGAACTGCAATGAGTCTAGCATGAAAATTCATTCATATTTTTGTTCATGTATCGTCATAATCACGAAGCCTATTTTTAATCAGGACTGTGCCTAGGCATCGTAGATGGCTTCTCCTTCGGCCGCATCCACGCCCTCTCGCACAACTCTCTCCACGGCAGCATCGATCTCCTCCTCGCCGTCGAGGAGATCCAGCCAAGTGTTCTTCACACCGTCAGCTGCAAGAAGGGCCGAGGCAACCTTGGCAACCGCCTCGCGGCTGATGCCGTCCTTTGATGATAGATGGGCTGTCTTTCCAAGCTCAACCTTGGTAGCTGGGTTGTGGGTAAGGGTTCCAGGGCGGAGGTTGAGTCCGACAAGGGTGGGGCTCTGCTTAGAAACGCGATAGAGGGCCTCATCGGCCGCGATCTTGGCCTTGTAGTAGTTTGCGAGCACGCCATTGTTGACGGTCTTGTGGAACTCATCCCATTCACCGGCAGGCCACCACGAGGCACCGGCGCGGCGAGAGCCAAGATAGGAGACGAGAAGGAAGCGGGTGATGGTGGGGACTGTGGCAGCGGCGTTGATGAAGTGGATTGCTGCGTCGCGATCAATCTTGAAAGTCTGTAGGATGAGTTAGCAGCGGAATCACGAGAATGGGGGCTTGAGTTGGTGAGGTGTGTACCCGCTCGGGAGCGCCCTTGCCTCCAGCACCTGTATCTCATTAGTATCATGATATCAAACTTCATCGAGATCAAGTCTGAACATACCGGCGCTCCAGGCAATGTAGTCGGGCTTCACCTCGTCCAGGATGCTCTGGGCCTTCTCCTGGGACGTGACATCCTCAATGCTGCGGACGAGAACGTTGAGCTTTCCGGGAAGACCGGCGCCGAGCTTCTCAATAGTTGGAACCTGCTCCGAGGCGCGGATGACACTGGTGACGGTCCAGGAGCGCTTGAGGAGGAGGGGAGTAAGGTGCTGAGCGACGTAGCCGTGGCCGCCGAGGATGAGGACGTGGTGAGAGGCCATTTTGTAGTATTGACGAGATTTCAAGGTCCTTGAAGAGTCGATGTGATGGAAGATCTATAAGCCAAGGGACAATGCTTTCTTAAATCCGAGAGACTGGTGATTTTAAGCTTCAATGTTTACAGAGGATTGGTCAACTCAATCACGCAAGTGGGTATGACGACATTGGCGAGGGAGCGGGGTTTGTATTTCTAATCTGGATGGGCCATGGCATGATGGGGCTCAATCGGTGATGGAAAACGACAAGCCGTGGCGGTTTGAAGTATTAGTTTTTCATGTCTTTGCTTTATTTGGCCAAGATGAATGAGCTTGAAGTGAGAGTTGAGTTGGGTGTAAGTGAGGATGGTGATGGTGGCACAGAGTAGTGAGTGTTAGGGCGAGCTAGATGCGTAGTGCTCTTTACCAACAGGAACGGATTTCACATGGAGTGAGATAATCTCTGGGCTGTAAATACGATAAAGAAGAGGCTGGAAATTATAAAATCCGATTTCTTTGTATTTTGACGCCTTCATAGTGTTTTTTTACTTCTGTTTTGAATGAAAACCCAGTCTTTAACAATACGTCTCCGTGTAAGAAGACTATCTCATGAGGTAATGGTGGAGGCTAAAGAGTTGATGCGTTCATGACACAACTCGACACGCTTAATAAAGGTATTTGTGATTATGTATAAAAGCTTCGAGCAGAAATTTGGCAAAAATTGGATTCTTGAAAATATCGACTTTCACATGGGTTTAGAGGTGGAAACTGTGAGGGAGATCAACACCATGATGCTTCTCGTAGACAAGCGCTTAGTCAGCTACGAATTCGACGATCTCGGGAGTTGCGGGAGTACATCGACTAAGCCGTTTAGGGGCATCTACTTCTCACGTCTCACTCACTGTTTTGCTATATCAACTGAGCCTCTCCCTTGGATCAAGGCTGCAGTCAAAGCCGTTGCTTAGGTGTGGGAGTGTTGTGGAGGCAAATCGACGACTATTTCTAATGCAAATTGGCCAGCAAAGTCGTACGACAAGGTCTCTTCTACAAATCGCTCAAAACCCTGCTTTCAAATCCTGGTTTGAAAGAGACCTCCGAGCAGGGATCACTTTACGCCGACTCGGCAGTATATGACGCTGATCAGATATTTGTTTTCTGCGAGAAATATGGCAAAGACTGTTTGCATTGTTGGTGGGTGACGTACACTCACCGAGTTTGAGTTCCTCACTGACAGTCTATTGATAGGTGCCGGTCCTTCGGGACTCGTTGCAGCCAAGACGCTGCTTCATAATACTGCTCCCGGGAATTCAAGGTTACCGTTTTTGATGCTCAGAAACATGTTGGGGTCTCTGGCCGACTTCAAAGGATGATACGGAACGACAGGTTCATCCGCTCATGTGGGCGAACCAGAGCAGACACACAGTGCAGTTCTCTGAGCTGGCCTGGGACGATGCGACGCCTCAGTTTCCCCAGGCGTGGATGATTGGGAATTATCTTGAGAAGTATCTTGATCGATTCCTCACCAGTAACCCGGACTTTGAACTCAAGCTTGGGACAAAGGTGGAGCGAGCTGAGCGTCCAGAGGGCTCATCCGAAGGCTGGGATATCACCACCGGGACCGAGACGAAGCACTTTGACCATCTTCTTGTGGCATCTGGTTTCTTTGGGAAGCCTATTATTCCTGATTGTCTTGCTAAGGAGTCTACTATTCCCATTATTCACAGCAGCAGTTATCGAGACCTGGAGAGCCTCCTGGGCAAGGGACGTCCTGGTGGGGGCAAGATTCTCATTGTCGGAGGCCAAATGTCCGGTGTCGAGATTGCAGGCACAATTGCAGCTCATCTCTCCTCGGAGATCAACTCGCCAGATGCATCAAAAATCGCCGATATTGACAAGTACGAGATTCATAACGTCATCCAACGCCCAACCTGGGTGTTTCCTCTCTTCTCCAGCCCCAAGGTAAGCAGTCATCTGGGACTTTAGGACAAATTGCTCATATTTTATAGTCGACGAAGCCAGCTGCGCCTTTCTTACCCTTTGACTTTGGATCCTACAACATCAACAACCGCCCCAAGCCATTGGTCAACATGCAGGGACACATCACCGAGGAGAGAGCCAAGATGCTGAACGGCCTCTACAAGAGTGTCATTGGCACCGACCAGTCCGAGTTCTCTCCCCTGCTCAAGATAGACGAGACCAACGATAAGGAGCAGCCTTACATGGCCTGCAGTTTTTGGTACTCCGACTTTGTCCGATCAGGAATGATCAAGTTGACAAAGGGTAAAGTGGAGGACCTCGACGGTTCTACAGCCACTCTATCTGATGGTACAAAGATTGAAGACATTGCTGCGGTGGTTGTGGCTACGGGTTTTGACCCTTCGCCCTGTTTGAGCTTCCTTTCAGACGATGTTTTGAAGACACTTCAGCACTCGCCCACGCATATCGACCAACCTGTCGCTTTGGCCTTTCACGGTACTCATCACCCCGAGGTTCCGAACCTGGGCTTTGTCGGCTTCTATCGATCACCTTACTGGGGCGTCATGCAAATGCAGGCTCGATTTGTCTCGGCACTATGGTCGGACAATGTCACCCCTGGTCGCTCTTCGCAGATTTTCCAGGACAAACTTCGTGATGACATCTCTATCCAACGAACGCTTGACCTTCGAGATGACCCTCGCACGTCGCAGTTCCCAATGGGAGATTACCTTTACCTTATGGACGAGTTTGCCGAGGCGCTGTCAATGAAGATCCAAGAACCTCTGACGCCGCCCGTCCCCAGCCTCCCGCATAACGACAAACCCCTGGATATGCTGACTCCGGCGAGGTTCTCGAACTCCAATGACGACCAGGAGTCCAAAGATGCCGCAATGGAGTCTCTCAAGCAGACTCACAAAACAGCGACAGATGGACTTTCGTCTCCCAGGTTCGTGGCTCACGCCGTATTCCGCAGCTTGTTGGGAACATGGAAACTTGAGCGCGACCTGATCAGCAAGCTTCCTACGCATCCAAGTGGCCACTTTAGTGGAACTGCACAGTTTCTGCTCCGCGAGAAGACCAGCGATGGTCTCCGATGCGCTGCCAACCCTACAGATGGATCTCCGGAAGTGGACGAGCTCGGTATGGAATACCTCTACATTGAAGAGGGCGAGTTCAAGACGGAGCAGGGTTTCGGATTCAAGGCATCGCGGCGGTATGTCTGGCGATATGACGAGCTCAAGGATGTACTGAGCGTGTGGTTCGCCAAGCCTGATGACTTGAAACGAGCCGACTATCTCTTCCACGAGATCGAGTTTACCGAAGCGACTGAGAAGGGATGGGCGGCCAAGGCGGGACATCTGTGTATCGACGACTACTACAACGTCAAGTACAACTTTGCGTTCCAGGCAGTGAACTTGAAGGAATGGGGGATCGAGTACACGGTCAAGGGGCCAAAGAAGGATTACACAATCAGTGGTACTTATAGACGGTAGACACAGAGATAAGACAAAACCCTGCAGCCTTTATAAACGGGCCTACTGCATGCATGCTCTGACCCAAGCGAAGGACCGTTAGCACCGAAGATCCGGCACCGGCATCATCTCCGCGGCCCCGCAGTATTACGGCGACACCCCCCTGACCGGCCCGGCGTTGCCGGGTTGCTCCACCGGGGAGGATGCGTCTTGGTAGGGCTGACATGGGATCTGCGTGATCTGGAGAAATGCAAGCAAGTTGAGTAGGTCTGGGGAAGTGGCGATTTGGATGCAGGTTGCATGAGCTATCTGTGCCCACTTTGGCTTTCTCAAATTTCTAACCGATAGAACTATCAAACAATGATACCTTGTTTCATACTCGAAAGTGCTTTGTTCTTGGACACTCCTTCGATGTGATAGTCCTCGCCGAATCATCCATGGGCCATCTTTTCACTCTTTCCCTCAGACTGAGATAGCATTAAAGCATGAAAGAGAGCATAGCTCTGCTCCAAAGGAACTTGCAGAGACCAGTCTTGATGAGGGGGTTGCTTAAGTTTACAGCGAGCCTTCTTAAGAGTGAGCGCTTCTATGGACGAAGACTTATCGCAGGAAAAAATAGCAGGTTCGGTCGAAGAGCCGGGCTATGGGTAGGCTCCTGGTTAGCTATCGAAAGATCGCGTCAACGGGATGAGAGTCACTCGCCTGGGTCTTTTGGGTACCCTTCTTGCCCTTGTATCGCTTCTTCCTTGGGGGATCGCCATCATCATCGGCATTATCTTTCCCAGCCTCCTCCCCAGTGGTCGTGTGGTTCTGTGCTGACAAGAATCTCCGGGACAGGACCTCCATGTCCCTGACAAACTGCTTCTCTCGCGCCCTCGCGGCCTCAGGACCAATCCTCTCGCGCTCGCCGTTACTGGCATACATGATTTGCTTTTGAATTAGGTCGCCCCATTCAGCCAGGTTTTGGTATTTTTGAATCGCATCGGGGTCTTGGCTTTCTCGTGCCATCTTTTCGCTATAAGCAAGCTTCTTGCGACACGCGATGGCGACTGGGTATGTCATGTAATCTGGTTCGTCTTGAAGGCGAATGCCCTCGCGCTGCACCTTTTCCTGCTAGGCATCCTCCACTGCGTCGGTACAGAGCGATTGCGAGCGGGAGACGAGTGACGAGGCGGGAGTTGAGACCTCCTCGGTCAGGCTTCGGGGGCTTGATTCGTTTGACATGCTGCTAGATATTTGATGAAAACTTGATGAAAAGTGAAGATGGATGATGGATGGTGTTTCTTGGTTCTGCCAATGCCTGAAGGAATGATAAACGTTGAGCCAAGGGAATAAGGAAGGAGTGAACATGGGCTTGATTGAGCAGGAGGCACTCGTTGGCAGCACTTGCTAGTGACGGCCATGATGAAGCAGGTAGCAAAGATGCCTCTGGTTGTTTTTCGTGTTTGACTAAACGCCTTGTGAGGATTGCGAGTTGTGTTGTTGTTGGAACACACGAAGCACACGAGTCAAGTTATGCTACTGCATAAAAACCAGGAACATGCATCAAGGTTCATAACTAAAGATATGCAAACAGTCACCTAGACTCAAATCTATGAAACAATCCATAAATCTGGGCCCAGAGATCTCACGACAAGTCGGCGGCTCCCGCAAGGATGCATATCAGACAGCCTCATCTCTGAAATCTTGGCAAGGGCGGGAGACTAGGGACCCGGTGCCGCGGCGCTGCGAGATAGAAGTTAAGATTACAAGATTGAAGAGTGGGATGATTTGACATGGCATCACGGGAGAATTAGTGAGGCTCTGCGCTATGAGCGGGCGCGGCGTTCGCCATGCATATCGGCCGATGCCATGAACCCTTCCGTCGGCACCGGGGGGCCGGACGCCGAGCAGGGGGTTTGTCTTAGTGGACATGGGTTGACGAGTCAGGGAGGGAGAGTTCTTTGTATCTGGTTTGTATAGGGCCGATGTTGGTGATGAGATGCGTAGATTGAAACGTGGTGTTTTGTGCGGGTGAGAGATGGGTTCTGCGTCTGGGGAATCTATCGAGATACGAAGACTCCGGAGATGCAGTGGATTCCGAGTATCTTGAAAATGTATGGCTATAGAGATTAAACGGGTAGATACATATCGACACCCACCAAAGACGGTTGCATCTGTACTCCGCTACACCACAGCTTAAACTCAGCCCCCCTGAAACAATCAAGCCAGCACCCCCAAAACCAGTCACCGCCGAAAACGTTTACTCTGCTCATACGTTGGGCAGCGACTCAAAGAAGGAAAAAAAAAAATTATGACTGTGCCAGCCCCTTACGACGCACGCACTCACTTGGCGTCCAAGCTTGGATATTGCATGGCCTGATGATGGAAGCACATGGGCTCTATCATTGGGAGCAGAGGGCAAACTGTGGTGTCGCGCGAGGGGCTATGGACGCCCGCTTGATGAGGGAATGGTTTGTTTTCGTCTTGGGGGGTTGATAGAGGGTTAGAGTATTTAAATTCTGTGTGTTTCCGCAAAAGATGAAAGTCAAAAGAGTGAGATCATACTTTCTTGTGGAGAAATAAGGTAGCCAAGAACGAGGCTTCCAAGGTTATCACAAACCCCGCGCAACACCACATACCAATACCTCTCATCAACATTTAATACCTCTTTTCTTCACTTTTATCCTTGTTTCCTTGACACATCATCATCAAAATGAAGGTCGCCGTCTTTAGCACAAAGCCCTACGACAAAAAGTACCTGTCGGCCGTCGTAGCCTGCGACAAGCACGCTTCGTCGGGTATTGAGCTCGTCTTTCACGAGTTCGCCCTCAACGAGGACACGGTGTCGTTGGTTGAGGGCGCCGACGCCATCTGCGTCTTTGTCAACGATGTTGTCAACGACAATGTCATCTCTGCTCTGTCCGAGTTTGGCGTCAAGGCCATCCTCCTCAGATGCGCCGGCTTCAACAATGTCGATCTTGACGCTGCTCAGCGCATGCGCATCATGGTCGCCAACGTGCCCTCGTACTCGCCCGAGGCTGTTGCCGAGTTTGCTGTCGCTCTGATTCAGACCCTCAACCGCAAGACGCACCGCGCTTACAACCGTGTCCGCGAGGGCAACTTTGCTCTTGATGGTCTTCTCGGTAAGACGCTTTGCGGCAAGACTGTCGGCATCGTCGGTGTTGGCAAGATTGGTCTTGCTACCGCCCGCATCATGAAGGGCTTTGGCTGCACCCTCCTTGCATATGATCCCTTCCCATCTCCCGCCTTTGAGGAGTATGGCGAGTACCGCGATCTTGAAGACCTTCTCCCTGAGTGCGACATTGTCAGCCTCCATTGTCCCCTCATGGACCAGACACGCCACATCATCAACGCTGAGAGCCTTGCGCTGATGAAGGAGGGCGCCATGCTGGTCAACACGTCGCGAGGAGGCCTCATCGATACCGAGGCCGTCATCCAGTCGCTCAAGACCAACCACATCGGAGGCCTCGCACTCGACGTGTACGAGGCCGAGGGTGAGCTCTTTTACAACGACCACTCTTCGCACATCATCCAGGACGACATGTTGATGCGTCTCATGACGTTCCCCAACGTGGTCGTCTGCGGCCACCAGGCCTTCTTCACCGAGGAGGCCCTCACCGAGATTGCCGAGTGCACCATCAACAACCTTGAGGACTGGATCACCCACAAGACGAGCAAGAACTCTCTGACCAAGGACCTCAAGATGCGCCGCCGCGATTCGCTGCCCGTGCGAGCCATTTAGAGTCTTTTTCTCTCTCTTCTCTTTTCTCTCGTCTCGACCTTTGTCGTCGTACTCCTTCAGCCCACACCTTGGCTTATACATTTCGTGATCACATCACACCACAACCAAAACAAGACCCAACATAGTGTACAATCCCTGCCACCCCCTTACCTTGTTCAAGTGGGCCTCGCCACTGGATGCCGATGCCACCTTGGACGCACTCGCGGATCTCGTTCGGTGTTGCCGAGCATTGCCGGACGAAGCCCGCCCGCATGAACACCTCCTTTATCCCCTGGTAACGCGACCGTACTGTTGGGTCTGGTCATGGGAAGCAACATGTGATCTCTTGTACTTTTGCTTTTGACATTTTTCTTGTTTTTTTTTTTTTTTTGCTTTATTTTTTTTATGACTGAGATACGACGACAAAACGGATTATAGAAAGGCTTTGCTTTGTATGAAGCTTGCTGCAAATGGTCAGCGGGCTGGATGCTTTAGATCAAGGGGGAATATGAGAAAATGAAGCACTCACGCACACACTGGTCGGAGCGCTTTCAAAAATATTCTTTATATAAATCGAGGGTATTATGCTAAATATCCAAGTAAACGCTTTTAAACGACGTGTTTCCTCCACCAGGGCATAACCAAAGCCTATGTATGTAAACCAAGCCTGTGCATAACCCAGCCCATTACCACCTAGCCCCTTGGCTATTTTCTCTATGTCACACCCACCAGTCTAAGTCTATAGTTGTTGAAAGTATCCTTGAAGGATAGTAAGGAATGTTTGTTGTATGTTACTCGCTTCGCTTAAGGGTTACTGACGTAACTCCTGGCGCGTCGCAAGTCTTCGTCGTTCTCAGTGTCCGTACGGGGAGAAGCACCGCCAGGAGCGGCACCACGGCCCTTGGCCTTTTCAATGTCGTCGGTCTCGTCTTCGTCACCGGCGTAAGCGTACTTGCTGCGCTGACGGATTCTAGCACCAAACTTCCAGAACATGAAGGGAATGGCACAGCAAGCGAGACTGATAAAGGCAAGGAGAGTGGAAGCCCACTGGTCGTTGAGACGGTCGTACATTTGCTCAGTGAACAGGACCACAGCGGCACCCCAGAAACTTCGGATACAAGTCTTGGCTGCAAGGGCGGAGGCGGCCTGGTGCTGGTAAGAGTCGACAAGGTAGTTGTTGGCGGCGTTGTACAGGAAGATGAAGCCGAAACCAACGGGGAAACCACCCATGGCGGGACCAGCCCAGGAGAGGTCGGCGTAGGAAGTCCAGGCAAAGATGAAGAGACCGATGGGGATGCACCAGCACGAGATCATCATGGGGATCAGACGGACCTCGGCGGGAGGGTGACCGTTGTGCTTCTTAACAAGGGTGAGGTAATGCTTGTTGACAAAGGGAGAGCAAAGAGCGGAGAGGACGACACCGACGGCGACGGGAATAAACATGAGACCAGTCTTGCCGGAGGAGTAGCCCTTGCCCTTTTGATAGATGATGGGGAAGGCGACAAAGAACATGTAGAGAAGACCGTACAGGACACTCATGTAGAGAGAGATGAGGAAGACGATGAGCTCGCCAAACAGAAGCTGGAAAGGTCGGATGAGGAAGATGCGGAGACGCTCAGAGAGAGGTCGCATATCCAGCTCTTGCTCAGTGACGTGGTCGGCCTCGCCAGTCTCCTTGCGGAGCTTGGCAGCGCGACGGGCGAGAATGGTGGGTGTGTATGTCTCGGGGACGGTAAAGGTGATGAGGACCCAGACGATACCGGCGAGGATGAGCTGGATCCAGTAGAGCCAGCGCCAGCCAGCAGCATCAGAAAGGAAGCCACCAACGAGAGGACCGACTGTGGTGTTTGTTAGTGAGTGTTAATCTTGAGTGTTTGAGGATGTTACTTACTGGCTGGGCCGATAAAGGGGGCGGCAGAGAAGGCGGCCATGGGAACACCTCGCTCCTCATTTCTCCAGAGATCGGCGAGTGTACCACCGACAAGAGTCATGGGAGCAGAGAATGCAATACCGTCGATGGCACGGCAGACGAGAAGAGTCTCGATGTTCTTGGCGACGGCACAGGGGATGATGAAGATGACGGCGATGAGGAGAGTAGATCCGCTAAAACACGGTTAACACCACAACCTTTTTACTCAAGACATTGAAAGAACTTACTAGATGACTCTTCGACCATAAATCTCAGAAAGGGGAGCAAAGATCATGGGACCGACACCGAAACCCACGACAAAGAGCGACACACTAACGAGGGCGAGCTCATTGCTCACGTTGAGATCCTCAGTGACACCCTTGATATCGGCAGTGATGACTGAAGAAGCAAAAGCGACGACGAAGCAGGTGATGGCGACACACATGGTGCACCACCACTTGTAAGCCTTGCTCCAGTTCTTTGGATTCTCAGGATCATTCGGCGTAAACGTAACAAGCTTGTACCTCCTCTCACCCTCCTTCTGACCCGACTGTCTAGCAACAGAAGGTGGCTCAACAGGGCCTGGGATACTACCACTGGGGACCTCGACGCGGTACTCATCGAGGTTTGCCTCTGCGCTGAGGGTACGGTACGGAAGGTCAACGTCGAGATTCGGATCCCTCGTCTCCTTACGGGACAAGTCTGCTCCACCAGAGTTTGACCTGGCGAGGGAGAGGGAACGACGGATTCGGTTGATGGCGCTGGCGTGGGTCGCGATGGGGGCAAAGGTTGCTTCGACGTGGTCGTCGTCCTCACGGCTCGAGTCGCCGGGGAGTGTTGTCGACGATGTATTTGAGTGATTTGAATTCATTTTTGTTTTGTTGAGATATTGGAAAAGGGGTTAATAGTAAACCAGTTTTCAATGAAAGCAAGAAGTAAAAGTATTATGAAATACCAATAAGGTAATGGAAAGAATGTATTGATATCTCAATGTTGGTCAACCAAACTTTCTTCTCTTTAGGGAGGGGACAGGGCCTCTATATACTTTCTCTGCTTAGGCTCCCTCGCCCGAAAAATCTGAAATCAAGATTCCACAGATGGACCAGATGATACCAGAGACAACAACGACCTCACCCGAAAGCCGGAGCAGCGCCGCTCTGTTCCTGAATTTGCATCCGCGTCGCCACCCGGGAATGCACGTTCTCGATGTGTGCAGTCCCCACTATGCGAACCGTATCCAACCCATGTGCTTTGTTTTTTGCGGCTCCAACCGATGAGACTAGGATCAGGCCGATAACAGATTTTGACTGGAAGGGGTTTTGCACGGGCGTGTACAAGCTGTTGGTTGGTTGGTTGACCTCAGCTAGCTTGGAGATTTCTCGGTATTTGGGCTGCCTTTTCTCAAGATCCACAAAAATTACTCCCTGTGACGAGATTCTCATCTTTTTTGTTATTTCCTTTTTTTCTTTCAAGGGGGTCATGAGCCTCAGATCCAAGAGGCTCGTGTACCTACCGATCTCCCAATCTCTTGGGTTTTTTTTTGTGTCTTTTTTCTTTTCTCTCCCTCTCTGTTTCTTCTTTGCTTTCATCATCTTCCTTTCGGCCTTGGCTCGTTGCAGATCTCGGAAGCTGACCGTCTCCACTTCGGACCCGACGACTCCGATGTGGGTCCCGAACCTCTCGGCCGCGCCGTCATCGGAACGGATTTCCAACTGGGCTGAGACCAAGACCCATGCTAGAGGCTCAAGCTACATGAACTAACGTCATGGACCGACCAAGGGACTGCCCAATCTTCGGTAATAACCCCCGGTTATACTGCACTGGACTGGATCTCTTTGAGTGCGCGAAGACTCCCATTGGGTATCTTGCAGGGATCTTCACCAATCACGGTCAATATCCCTCTACCCTCACTCAAATTGAGATATAAAACTAACATCTCGCCACAGAGCTAGTAAGCGACTTAGATAGTGATCTAGTAGTGGAGACTGGTACCGTGTGGGAGTCTTCGCGCACTCAAAGAGATACCCTGTTTATTATCGATGCTATCAATTGATAATGCAATCTCTATTCCTGTTCCGGACCCTTGCCGAGCACACCTCACTTTCCTCTCGTTTCGACTTCAACGCAGTTCCACCTCTATTCTCGCAATCCCATTCACCTCCTCCACCAGCTCCACGCTCACCGTGCCATCCATTCCGTCACCTTGTTCACCGGACTTCAAACTGCGGTCTCGTTCCACGCATGGCTGATTCCATCCAAAAGTCGTGTCTGTTGCGACATGACCCCCATCAAGACCCTTCCCGTCCACCCCCGAAGCGGCAGAAGTTTGCTCCACTTGGGCCATGGTATAGTCTCCCTCACCATCGACCTGTCTCAGACTTCCATCCTGCTGGACTACTGTGTGATTAAACGCGTCTTCCCGTCCGGCATGCAAGGCCCACGCCCTAGCCCACCCCTGTGCACTAAACGCCCAGAGAACCATGTCGGGTCCCGAATCTAGGGCAAGCTCCACTAGATTGCTGCAGATAGCTACGGCTTGCCCTCTAATCTCGAGTGGGTAAGCCGTGGCCTCTGAAGACGGATCGCCAAACTCAATGTCACCGTAGCTTCCTTCGGACCGCCAGTCCATCGATAAGCCATCTGCATCAATACCCTCGGCTGTCCTCCAGCTGTGACGCGATCGACCTCGAGACATGGCAAGAAACAGGTCAGGAGGTATCGTGTAAAAGACAATCATCTGCTTGTCAACGTCCATGGCCTTCTGTGGGTCCGAGCCGCGGCCTATGGCAACCTCATCAGAGTTGAGCTGCATGCCATCTCCACCGTCGACTGAAAATGTTGCAACGACACGGACCCCATGTCGTGTGTCTGCCCCAGCAGTGTATAACACGGGTAACGGTGACGATGCATTGGCTGGAGGACGGAACCAGACTTTGCGTATTAAGCGATTCATCGACCCTGCTGGTGCATCAGTGCCCAAGCAAAGATACCCTGTCTTGGGATCCGTGAACAAGATGTGGCTTCCATCGCTCAGGGGGACAGCTCTATCATGATCTGCCTTGCTGGGCGATATCCCACTGCTTCTACCATCGTCTCGCACCTCTTGGCTCCAGGCATCGCGTGCTTTCACCGAGGAGAGTCGACTTGGCAGATCAGCTACCGAGTGGATGTCATGGACGATGACGTCTCCACCTGCCGGGCCCATGACCGTTACACCCGCGCTATGCCCAGGTCTAAAGACATTGACATTGGTCTCGAATCCGTTTCCGACTGGACCGAGCAGATTACCGAGCGCCGCGGCAGAACTGATGAGCCGAATCTTTTGTCCCGTGTCTATCCCTCTCCGAGTCGGCATGAAGAAGAGAAAGTCACTCGGGAACGTCAACGGGAACCATCTGCTGAAGTCGTGGTTCGTGAGAGCATCCACCTAGTGAAGCTCAATACCGCCTGTGCAACCAAAGGCCACGCAGCTGCGGTGAGGGCAGATGGCGACCGAGCGTGGCGGGTCGTTGGCATGACAGATGCTTCTGTATACCGATCGCGGACCTTCTTCCAGACGCGGCGCCTGCGTCACGGGGGTGTCCCGGCAGACGCATGCAGCTGCCATGCGGCTGAACAGATTGGGTGTGCTCCCAAAAGAGTCATCCTCTGAACGTCCCAACCGTGTTTGAGTCAAAGCTGCATTTGTCCGGGTCATGATATCGCACACTATGCCCATACGTCCTTCCATCAAAACTGCCACGGCATTTCGTCCTGATGATGTGTCCATACTGCAAGATATGACACGCCGTGGACACACGACAGTCGCTGCTGGTCGAAGCATGCCAAGACGTCTGCCCTCTCTCGGCCGTAACGGAAGAGACCAACCCAGTCGCCTGCTGAAGCAGACATGGTTCAGCTCGTAGACATATAGGGTTCGCCCGTGCGTCACCATCAGAAACCGGCCGCAGAGGCTCATGGTGAAGACGAGGGTCCCATGCAATCTGGCAGTGGTGGAACCTGGAACAAGGCCACTGAAGTCGGTAAACCCAACCTGTTTGAACGCGCTCCCTTTCATGCTGGCCAGATCACACTCCCTTGAGATCCATTTGCTCATTAATCTCTCCTGATCTAATATGGTGCGTGGTCGTGTTATCCTCAGGGGTTCTGAAATATGTTGCAGGCTGCTCCACCATCCTCCTCTCTTGAGCATCTCGACGAGAAGCGAGTGACAGAGACCAGCACGAAACCAAGAGCGGGATGTATAGCGAGTGGCGTTGAAGTCTTCTGGGTCAAGGTAATGATAGATCTGTTGCATAATCTCGTAGGGGAGTCTCGTCGAAGGGGGGGCATCTTCTGGCTCCTCGTTAGCTCGCTTCAAGGCAGAGCGGGGATGGATGCCACTCACCATCCAGTTCAAGAATGCCATAATCACTCCCGGGTAGCCTCTGAACATTGGCAATGCCTGCTGGCACGACGTGGATAGGTCCCGGACCAGAGACCAGGGCCAAGGCCGCCATTCTCAAGTCGACTGGCCCATGAGGCTGCAGAGGTATTGGTCGAGCCAAAGCGGCACCCCTGGATAGGAGAATTTCCGAAGACGTTTTGAGGCCAACCCCCACGCATGGAGGCTGTGGGTGTGAAACAGGGTATGTGCTGTATATGTAGGTTAAGTGAGAGAAAAGTGAGGAGGTGATGGTCACATTGCAGCAACGGGATGAATAGGAAGCGGCTAAGAGCCTGACTCCTGCCCAAGGCAGTTGCATCAAAGATCAGAGGCAAGAGCGTTAACCTCGGAAAGTCCCCTCCCCTCAAGGAAGAAGAATCTTCCTGCCTCACGTCAACCAACAAAATGAGAAAATCTGGATACTGATATCTTACCCCTATTATACCTCAACAAACTATGGGAATCAAGCACGTTTAAACTAAACTCCTTGTTAACAACCAAACAAGCGCCGTGTTCGTGTATCCCTCCTCTCAATGATGACTTCGTTAAACATTAGTTTCCCCGTTGTCTCGCCAGACATTATCCTCCCCTATGCCAAGAGTGCTATCGACACCCTGAAGGATCGGCCGGTCCTGTTCATCTGTTTCACTCTCGGGCAGCGGCGGTGGTGGGTCTTTGTAGATCCAAGGCTGCTGCAATCTGTCACAGTCGAGTCAGCTCCGAGTCATTTTGGGGATTTGGTGAAACTTACGGGGCTACAAGGCTGGGGTTCACAAAAACGAGTCCCTTCTCCTTGTATTCGTCAAGAGTGCTTCCTCGGCGAAGGATGGCCTGCGAAGGTCGAGGGCCGTCTTCTTCCTCAAAAGCATCGTCCATGGCAGCGCTGTCCTCCGGGTCCTCATCCGCTCTAATGGCGCGAAGAGCGATATAGATGGTGAGGGGCTCAAACCGCTGCTTGATGTAGTAGCTATACCAGATTGAGAACGGCACCAGTGGCAGGATGAATACAGATTGAATAAAAGCCTTCTCCGCTGCAATCTTACCAAACATGACCACCTCAAAGACAAGCAGACCGATGATAATACGTTGGCATATTATCCGCCACGCACCTCCGGTTGCATGTTGAGGCTGATCCATGGCATACAGTACCATGTACTTGAATGTGAAGTATCCCAAGCTGAAATAAATGGTGCCGACGATAAGAATGATGAGCCCGTGATTGAGAATACTGTAGATGAGGCAAAGGTTGAAGACAAGCAAAGCCGTGGGCAAGAAGAAGCCATACTGGAAGGGAGGAGGCTGCTTCAACTCCTCAAAGTCGCGCGGCGTCTTGGCCATCGACCGAAGGAAGGGATAGAGAAACACACTCCCCGCCTCCAAGATTCTGAACGGCATCAGACCGATGCCCTGCAACATGATGAAGGAGATGTAGAAAGTGGAGAGCCCCTCTACATCGGCAGCAATGACACCAGGGAGCTGGCTGGTGTCCTTGAGGAATTTCCGCATGACGGCGAAGAACTGGAACCCAGTCTTTGAAACCGCAAAGACAAAAAATGTGTTGAAGAAGGTGAAGAAGTAGTTCTTGGAGATGAGGGAAAGCTCCACGTCACCCTGGGATATCATTCCCTGCCGGTTGGAGAGGAAGTCGTACAGATACGGGACAGCAACGTTAAGAAGTGAAACGACCAGAGCAGGGAGACCGTTTTGAACCAGTGAGTGAATAATGTCGTGGCCTTGTAGCCAAAGCGCAAAATTGGGAAATGCCTTTCTGACGGCGCAGATGCTTAACCAGGAGGCCAGAACAGCCGTGGGGAAGATCCAGAGCAGGGTGAGAAACGTGATGAACAGCGTGATGGCCCACGACTTAAGACGGCGAACGCCACGTCGTGAGTAAGTGTTCCTCCAGACTAGGTCCGAAGGGGCTGGTGTTGGCTTTGTCAAAAGCCGGCCGGGTCTTGGGTCGATGCGTGCCTGAATGACCATTTGACAAGAGGCAACCGAATCCATAGTGACGATGGCCATGTCGGTAGCTGTGTATGTCTTGCCACGAGCGTCAATGATCTTAGCATCCAGTCGTCGAAGTCTTTCTTCGTAATAGTCGATCGCGTCGACGTTTCGGGACCGCAAACCAAGAGTCCCGTAACGGATGTTAACTTTCGGCCTTCCTTCGTCCTCGGAGTCCCACGGTCCCTGGTCCGAATCTAGGAGATGTCCGTTCTCGCCAGCCTCATCATCCAGCCCTCGATCTTGGGAGTCGCTGGGAGTTGCGCCGTTGGCTTGTTCTTGTCGGCGACTGTTCTTCTTTTTCTGGCGCTGTCGGTTCAGAAAGGTTGCCCAGGCGGTCTCGAGACTTCGAAGGGTAGTCTCTCGCAAATCCACAAGGTCGTCGAGCCTTTTCCAGTCGCGGCAGATGGTGACCTTTTCGACAGTGCCAATACCCAGCTTTTCAATAAGCTGCTTTATTTGACCCTCAGACCTCAAGTCATCCGGGATGCCCGTAAGACGGAATGTTCTATCCGTGACTGTCGATTGGGATCCAAGGTAGTCCTGGCGGTATCGAATGATACGGAATGTCTCCCAATTGACAAAGTAGATGGTCAAGGCGACAAAGAAGTAGGTGAAAATGACATATGACCATAGCCAGCCCTTTTCCCTACTGAGATCCACGTCATCGCCGTCCTTGTCTTTGAACGGGTCAACGCCCGATATCCAGAGCGAGGATTGACCTGGTGCATTGAACAGATCTTGGGCTTCGGGTTTGGTGCCCCCCAAGCCGGTCCCAAGGTCAAAATTAAATTTAAGCTTATTGTATTTGATGTTGATGGGGCAGAGAACAGTGGTTGCAAAGAAAGCCATGATGGCAAAGAGACGGGTCGACATCTTGAAAAAGCTCAAAAACTATAGTTCATCAGCATTGGCCCATTCGCTGTCAAGGTTTGGCTCGTACCACAAAAGCATCCAGGCCAGCTGATGCGAGAATCTGCTCTTCGGTGATCCTGTATAGGGGCGGAATCCAGCCAAACGCGGAATTGGGCAGGGAGGGGAGGCCGAGCGTGTGGCCGAGGCGGCGTTTTCGTGCGGCGTAGAGAGTTGGCCATCGCGGGCGTAGAAACTGTAGAATGTCAGTCTTGTGTTCGATGATACACAAAGAACCCTGAGGAGACCGAGAGCCCAAGGCAAGTCGTGGAAAGACGGTGAAGCTGGACATGACATACACAGAAGAGGAAAAAGGCGGACGCGCCTATCGCCAAGGACAAGACAAGCTGGACCGTGAAGTTTTTCTCGCTGTTGGGGGCCATCAAATCCTCCCTCGTGCATCCTTTTTCATCGTCTTCCAGCGCCATCTTGAAAAGCGGTGCTGGGCCAGCGGAGTTGCAATAATTGACGGTTCATGCACTGAGGTGCAAATGGGAAGGCTGAAGCTCCTCTAGATGGTGTGGCGCATGACGATGAGCCGATGACGTACAGTGACCTCAGACCCACACAAGCTTCATGGGGTTAGCGTCATGGTGAGTCAGCTACTGCATCAAGTGGGCTACCCTGGATTGATAATGCCAATTTTCGACATACCCTCCAAGCAACAACATCCGGTATGGTGTAGTGGCTAACATTTCGCGCTCTCATAACCTGAGGGAATAGCACCGCGGAGCCCAGGGTTCGATTCCCTGTACCGGAGTTTCTTTTTGCTGACGCAGATGAATCGCCCGGAAATGTGAGGGTCACAAGGCCGTGAAGATCACAAGCCCCAACCCCAACATCCAATGTGCTTTGCTTTTTGCCCCTCGTGTTTATATGCTTGGACAAACAGTCTTGACTCGTTTTTTCTCGATGACTACGGTCCTGCTGGGCCAGAGTTGGTCATCCCCGAAACCGAGGAGATTATCGAGAGCTTGGTCGACACAGTCAAGTAACTTTATTGACCAGTTTCAGTCTCAGTTGAGAGCACTGCTAAATACCGCATGACGGTAAGACGCAGAGCAGTCCGATTTATAGGAATATTTTACTAAATTAGAAACGCTCTCACTCTCTATCATCTTGCTGGTTCGCAAGGCTTACTTGGCCATCGTCTACCTCAGTGGGCGCGGTTGCAATGCTCCTTGTTCCATTTGCGAAGTCAAGTAGGGTTCAAAGGAGATCTCCCCATGATTGTAGGGCGGTAGATAAAGACGGATAAACTAACCTCAAGTATCTCTGATAAGAGAGATCAATTTTATGGTATCTCCATTGAAACAGAGCGACATTGCGTTTTCGCACATCTCAACTCTACCTTGCTCCCCAATGATGATCAACCAGCAACCCGTCATATAGCCCAAGTCCCAAAGCAAAACCCCATTCACGATCACAAACCTCTAAGGGGTCATGCATAGGCACTAAGGCCAGAATGCATATAGGTACAACCGTGGGATATTGAGCCAGGCCAGAAAACAGCCAACTCGCCCACCAACTGTCTCGCAAAGAACCGTCGCGGTCCTAGGACGACTATCTTCCCATGGCCCTTTGTCTCCTCAGGGTAATCGTCGCTATCTCCTTCTAAGGTCTCTGCCTGCCCCTTGAAGTGATCATATGGGATATTATTCCGTATATCATCCTGCCAGACATCACCCGAAAACAGCTCCCATGTGTCACGGTTAGGCATGAACCGATCATCATCGAAGAGGGCCCAGGCTCGCTGTCTGTAAAGTTTCAAGTTCATGAAGGAATCCAACAATGAGTAGTCGAGTAACTTCTTATACAGGCCCGGTGGCTCGTGAGTTGAGATGCTGAAGTTGGTGAGCAAGGGATGGTTGGAACGGTTGTGGACCTCAGCATTGAAGGCTTTAAACCATGATCCAAGACGACGGCAGCCACCAATGCCAGTGTTGGCGACTCCAAGTATACTGGAGACGAGGTCAAGGCCGTTATGCGCCAATGTACTCGCAACGCGGGCCTCGCTCTTGGATAGACACGCGGAGTATTCAGGGTTCCAATGAGTGTCGTACCCGTCCCATTGTCGTCGAAAAGGGGAACGTTTCTCTCGGGTTTCCGCATCGTTGCATCGAATAATCATGGCCCCGTAGAGTGATTCGAGGTAGTTGTGGACGCACCGAAGTGCCCCCACCTCCCAGAGCGTCCCAGCACGACTGCCTCTAACCTCCCAGAGCTTCTTCCAATTCCAGCGCGAATAGAACCCGAGACTACACACTTGGCTGTGGATTTTGCAGAGAAGTTCGTACCCCAAGAAGGCTTGGAAGAATCTCCTCCTCTCCGAGCCGCTCAACAGGTCCACGTCGAAAATGCCAGCCTGGGTTGGTGAAGGGGTCGGAAGGTGGCGGTACTGGCGAAAAGGGACACGAGCTGTCGCCTTGGCTATGTAGTCTCCCATGAAGATGCGAAGTCGAATGCGCAGCCTGTCTAGATCCTCTATGGCCTCTTGGTCGTGTGTGTCGAGGGGGTTGGAGAGCTGCTTCGACGCCCACAGCTCGAGGTGATGTTCAGTGGCCTCATAGGGATAATCGGGGGCATCCAGATCTGGGAAGGTCAGAACCGCCATGGCATCTTGCATGAGCTCATGGTCAAAGTCTTTTGATATAAACACCCCGGCAATGTAGCTCTTGGAGTGCGTATACTCATGCAGCATGACCGGCGACGCCCTGATCATCTGGTGGAGGCTGCTTGTCTGGAGTCGGGTCAGGATTTGGACCCGAAGTTCAGCGGGAAGTGACAGGAAAGGATCCATCTCGTTCTGTATCTGGAGGTTGTGAGGGTTAGATGATATGCTCGTGGTCTTGGTCTCGTTGATAACTCACGAATGCGTTCATGTGCGATGTTCTTGGTGAATGCAGAATAAACTCTCAAAAGCAATACGATAGATGAGCTCTTGACTCTAATGCTTTGGAAGATCCTGTGATATCAGCGTCCTATTTCGAGCTCCGATGGGATGTTCATGTGTTTATATGGCATCAAAGGGTGTGTAGCCTCCTTTTAAAGTCCATGTATGCATTCACAAATTTAAATCGCCAACTTGGCAGAATTGAGTTCCAATATAAGCTCTCAGTAGGCATGACTATATCTAATGGTAACGAAGATAACTTTGGTCGTAATTACTAATTAGCCCAGTTTGCTCGGCACTTTTTAGCACAGAAGTTGAGCATCAAGTTGTAGTAGATTCAATTTTTAGGTGTTCAAATGGCATGGGTGCAAGCTGAGAATTTGCAACAGATAGATCTGCGTGACTTAGCATAGGCAGTGGAATAGCGAGATATATAAGTCTCTTGCTACATAAAAGGTTGCTCAAGAGTTGACACTCGCATGGAAATGCATCAAGGGTCCGGTGATAAATAAGGTTGGGGTGGAAGATGCAACTCTAAAGCTTGAATCAAGGTGATGCGGCACACAGAACAACAAGGACAAACTCATTAAATATTAAGAGGCAAATGCCCAAGCAAAGTTTCTATAAAGACAATCCAGCGTTGGGTACCTTGGCTGTTGCTATCCCTCGCTGTTTACCCAACAGGCACTGGTGTAAGTGCGACCATCAGCAGCTTGGGCGGGTTCACGCCAAGCTTAACAAGAACCCTGAGACAGTAGATGTACAGATTTTACTTTTTTCTTGTTCAATAATGTGTAAGGACTACAATAGACTTTTGGTTGTCAACTCAGGGTAGGTTGTGACACTGCTTCTGTGGCTCCAGTCTCTACTCTCCAGGTTGCCACTCTCTGCCCTCTCTGAGCACAGTAAGGCTACATTAGGCCTCAGAATCGTACCACTCGATCCTATGTCTTCTTTAAATGATCTAGAATAGTTCCTTGGCTGCTTGGCTGCCGCAGGTGGGCACCCCGCGCCCTCCACCAGACTATCCCCTACCTGACATCCCGGACCGAACCATGAAGTCCTACTCCGGGGGACTAACTTATGTCGCTACGTAACGCCTCACAATTAGTCTGATCTATCAGTCTTTAACATGTGACTATCTCGAAGGATCAAGGAAATGGACGCTGAATGGGTGAGCATGCTCTGCCTGGTCAGGTCATCTGGGGGCGGTAGGCAGTGGCCAGAGTCGAGCAATAGGTTCTTATTGAGAACCAAACATAAATTCACTATAAAAAATCGTAGATTTAGCCTATGTCAACCTACAACTTGTCGCAAACTTCCAAGTTATCGAGTCACGCCGGACATCAACTCCTGAGGTCAGGCAACGGGAATCTACCACCGCTTTTATCCGGTCCATAGACCACAATAACATCCCTTTTTTCTCTAATAATCACACTCAATAATTTCAGCCACTTTCATTCAACCCATTGGAGTGGAGGCCTCAACACATAGCCAAGAACAACTCTGGTTAAATCGCCGAGTCACCCCACGCAAGAACCCCAGGCATTATTTCAACAGAACAGACATTGGACAGTCCGTATGTCGTACAACAGCGGGATATGATTCCTTTTGTAAACGGCTCATCAGCAGATCGGCTTTTACGTTACACCCCCTGGCCCGTCACAACACCCTTGCATCCTGGTCTGCAGTAAGAACCTAGGAAAATCTTGCATGGATCGTTTGATATTCTGGTGAGGATATCAATTCTTGCGGAGCATGGGGTCTACGGGGGTTTCCTTTGGATTGGTCTCGTGATGGGGGTAATTTAATCCCACTGGTTGGGCAGTTGGCATATGCAGATGGTAGCATTTGGACGGATTGGATATTTCGTGCTTTCAAGTTGACCAATTTTTCAAGATCTTCTAGTGGCAATTTACAGGGACCAAACGGACCCTCGGATGAACCTTCTACTGTCTACCTGTATAAGTGTATCGTCGCAATGGTTTCTGAAAGGGGCAATATACGGACAGGCCCCATCGACTCCCTGGTTACTGTACATGTGCCCCCGATCTCGAATCATTATCTACACTACAAACTAGCAGATCCAGAAATTTCTTGCACTAAATGACACTAGTATAAGTAAAAAAAAAAAAAGCGATCTCTTTATTGCAATGTACGTCACTTATTTGAGGCGACTTTTCAGAGTCGCCAGATCACAATTACCTGTTTGGGGAAAAACGATGCGAGGAAGCACGACCATGATTCATTCAAGACAAATTCTCCGGGGGATAAAAAAAACAGAACTTCAACAGGGCTGTCAAATTCGGCGAACCATCCGAATGCTTCCGACCCCATGGTGGGAGGGAACCATGTTTGGCGAAGGAGGGGGGACCACTCTTTGAATGGCGTGTCTAGGATTGATTACTTTCTGTTATCAATCAGGATCATTAGCTTCTCCTGTAAATAAGGTAGATTCATTCGCCTGTATACGACGGCCTGATCCGTTGTCAGTTCCTGATGCTACGTCTAGCCTGAGCTTTCTCCCCCCACGTACCTGGCTCGGACCACAGCTTGGCAGGCATTGTAGCATTGAGGTTTCCACATCTAAAGGCAACAGGATTCACGTCGTGTTGCATTGGTGGGTTGAAGGGTTGTAGAGTCCGCTTTTTTCGAACCTACGGGGGGAGGGGACCTTGTTCCTTTCAACCCCGTCTCCGCGTGACCTGCCGGTGGCCTCCGTTGGGAGTGTTTTTCATTATTACTTGCGTATGTCAGTTCCGTATAGATGGCGGATATTGCTCAAACCGATTGACCCGATCAATTCAGTTGTTAGTCATGTCGTTAGCCACTGTGAACTAACACATGAAGGGAGACAGTAGTAAACCAACAGCATCCAGAAAAAGCCTCCTACGAATGAGCAATTCACTCTCACTGGTTCTCAACTAACGTTGCAGAAGTACCCTGGCCCAAAAAGATCCGGCTTGGCGGGCCCATGTGGACTTGGGCTGCGGAGTTGGAGTTGGTCTGAGCATCTTGAAAGGACCGATATCCACCGCTTGAGGGAACAGGTCTCATGCTTGCCACGCGGTACAGGCCAAGAAACCCCAATTGACCGGCGTTAGCCAACACTGTAACCGATTTGCCCCCCAAGGACAGCCCTTCCCGCCTGAAGCGCCATGCGTGGGATGGGACCAGATGTAAATGACGCCTCGCCTCGAGGCGAGAGCCTCTTTTAGATTGATCTTATCTTATCTCCCATCAACTGAGTGAATGGATGAGGTCGAGCTGCCACACACCCCCGGCACTTCTAGACGACAGCTCGCAGACGCTTGCGCCCCTTGACAAGCGCCAGGGCTGAGACGCCTCACCTTAAACTCACGACTCGGAGAAAACTTTTCTCATCATTAACCTCGGGTAAAAGATCAGTCGAGATCGTATGAAGGGAAGTAGATCATCTCCATCAGCCTTGAGCGCATTGTTTCTCCAGAAACGCCAAAAAGAACCACAACAGAAAATGAATGGTGAAAAAAAGCAAGCGAGGAACCGGTCATAAGCCGGGGTTGCCGGGGCCCTAACCATGCAAGCCAGAGGAGAAAAAGCCACGAGAACGAGCGTCTTGGCAAGAAGAAGCGTCCTGACCATCAGAGGGTCCTGGAGCGCCCTGACTCGCGTTTGTACCAATCGCTCGGGAAAGAAGGGAGTGAAATTCCTGTTGTCACAGGAGAGCATTGCTTGGCTGGTTGGCTTTCACAAGGATAGCGTGGGATCAACAGAGACTTGTGCCCGATATATCAGCTTATCTGATCATCTGATAATGCAGAAAAAAAGAGAGAGACTGAGAGACATATGGCATCCTTGTACTGTGTCGAACCTTTGAGGCGAGCTCCTCCGATGGGGAACAAATCCTTCCTTCAACTCCATACGGAAACGATCTACTCATGAGCTCCCTATACACGGCCCAATCAGACACCATGGCTTTCACGTCCGATGCTATTATCCCTTGTTTGCCTACCCACGCAACTCCACCTTGGAGGTACATACGCCCTACGGCCTGATGGATCCTGCGATATGCATCTCTCCCACTCTCGTTCTCTATTCTTCTCGTTCTCGTTCGGGGCACCCAATCTTGGCATTAGTCCGACTTCCGGAACAGGCGACGGACATCCATTCTCTCCCTCCAGGACAGGGTCAAACTGTAAGACGATCCCTGCAGGATCCAGCAAGATGGCCAGCCCCGATCCCCAATTGACTGCTGTACGGAAGAAGAGCTCGTCCGTCTGGCCGTTCTGTATGTGAATGCAACGTTGTGTATAAAGCCGGACCGTCGCTGTCACTCTGCTCTTTCATTCTCCACGCCTGTCCTTTAGACCTCAGAGTGCCCTGGCCATCTAAAGCCCACTCTCTCCCTTCCCAAGCTCTTTCAAGTACCCTTTGAGCCCGCAGGTGTGCGAACCAAGCAACAATGGCCGCCCAAATCAGCCCGGCGCCAGCCGAGGCGCGCGACTATGAGAAGCAGATCAACCCCGAGAACCAGGTCAACGACTATCCTGACAAGGAGAGCGACTCGGAAGACAGCGGCATCAAGCAGGATGGTGTCAAAGCGGTCGAGGCCGTTACTCAGATCTGGTCCCCGGCCATGATGTGGGCAGTCTTTGGCTTGTGAGTAGAATTAACACAGTTTTTGGTGATCAACACAAACTAACATCACTCAGCCTCTACATGGTCAACTTTGTCGATACCCTGCTTCAAGCTGTTCACGGCAGTCTTGTGCCCTATGTCACCTCATCCTTCAACCAGCACGGTCTCCTCGCCGTCACCAGCGTCTTTGGTTCCATCATCGCCGGTGTGAGCAAGCTAGCCATCGCCAAGATCATTGATATCCGCGGCCGTAACGAAGGTTTCCTCCTCATGATCCTGATCATCATCCTCGGCATGATCATGAAGGCCGTCTGCAAAAACGTCGAGACGTACGCCGCCGGCCACACCTTTTACTGGGTCGGCCACGTCGGTCTCAGCTACATCATCGACGTGGTCCTCTCCGACATGACGTCCCTCCGCAACCGTATGATCATGTTTGGTCTCTACATGAGCCCCCGTCTCGCCTCGACCTTTGGAGGTCCCAAGATCGCCGAGCTCTTCCTGAAGCACTCGACCTACCGATGGGCCTTTGGCTCCTTCTGTATCATCCTGGTCTTCTTCTCCATCCCCGTGTCAGCCATCTTCATGTTCCACGAGTTCAAGGCCAAGAAGATGGGCCTTATCCCCGAGAAGAGCGGCCGCAGCCTCTGGGAGTCTACCAAGTTCTACGTCATCGAGTTTGACGTTGTCGGCATGCTCCTCACCATCGCCGGTTTCTCCCTGATCCTGACCCCCCTGAACATTGCCACCCGAGCCCCCAATGGCTGGGCTAGCGACTACATCATCGCCATGATCGTCGTTGGTGTCGTCTGTCTTGCCGGCTTTGTTGCTTGGGAGAAGTGGTATGCCAAGGTCCCGTACATCCCCTTCAAGTTCCTCAAGAACAGGACCATTCTGGGCGCCTGCTGTCTCAGTGCCTTCCTCAACATGTCCATCTTCGCCTGGGACACCTACTACATGTCGTACCTTCAGGTTGTCCACAGCCTCAGCGTCTCCCTCGCTGGCTACACTCTCAACGCCTTCTCCGTCACCTCGACCATCCTGGCTCCCTTCATCGGAATGTAAGTCTATACTGCCTGTTTCACAAACACATGTTCCTTACTAATACTCCCTTAGTTTCCTTCGATGGTACGGTCGATACTACTGGCCCGCTGTCTCTGGTCTTCCCTGGTGTATCGTTGGAACTGCCCTCCTCATCCACTTCCGTCATCCCGGCGTTGAGGTCGGTTACCTCGTCATGTGCCAGGTGTTCCACGGTGTCTGCGGTGGTATCTGGGCCATGTGTGGGCCGCTCGCCATCATGACGCAGGTCAACCACCAGGATATCGCTGTCGCCCTCGCTCTCTACTCCATGTTCGGCTCCATCGGCCAGGCCATCGGCTTCGGTATCTCTGGTGCCATCTGGACCAACGACCTCCCCAAGGAGATGTACAAAGCCCTTCCCGAATACGCCAAGAACCAGACGGCTGCCCTCTACGGCAACATGGTCGAGCAGATGGCCGACCCCGTCGGTACCCCTATCCGCGACGCCGTCATCCATGCCTACGGAGTTGTCCAGCGACAGATGGTCATCGCCGGCTGTGCCTTCCTGCCCTTCATCGTCATCTGCGTTCTTGTTTGGCACAACAAACCCATCGACCGCAAGCAGACCAAGGGTAACGTTTTCTAAACGTGTCCATGAGTATCAGCTGTGCTGGATGAGAGACGTTGACGTCTTGACGGTGTTTGTCACGCGGCCACGTGGCCATAAAACTTAAAAAGTACTATTTTGAGATATCACATATATAGTTGTTAAAACTTAATTCGATTCTTCAACACATGATCTACTGTCCAATTCGTTCTCTGTGCTCTCTTGTCTCCGTCAGAGATTTATATCACTTAGGTTTCCAAGGAAGACACAATCACAGAGAGACACAGTATGGGCCCCGATACACTTGTAATTTCCAGTCTTTCCAGCTAGCTAATGGGTACGCAGCTACGTACTCAGGATACGCTCTAGGAGCGCCAAAGTGGCCAGTCAGTCTGTTCAGGAGGATATGACCAAGACCAAATCTAGAAATTCAAGACTTTGCGGGCATGTCACTGTTGCATACACCAAGATCATTACAAGGTTGAGACTCGGGATGGCCAACGTGTCAATAGCATATGTATGAGTTGCTCGCTCACCTGCGTGTGATTATGCAAGGCACATTGTTGGGCAAATTGAAGCTGCTAATTGTATGCAGCCACTGGCAGTTCCGGGCTGTCAACATCAAATCATCATCTTAGTCAATGACCTCTTTGCATAACCATTTCTTGGCAGTTTTCACCAACCAAACCACAAAGGAATCTCGTTCATCATATGACCTGACTTTCATTGGCGCAATTGCGTTCAAGATTTACCGACAGTTCCATCTCAAAGGCGTTCAAGAGAGACAAAACTAATGCAATGCACGAGCTATCACTCTCTGAGCATATCAGGCTGTGCCGCTCTCGCCATGTGAGCTCAACCCAGAACAAGGCTCTGAGTAACATCATTACGCATAGATCAACGGATGCCCGCGTCGTATTCTGACCTCGTGAGCTCGCTTATACCGAAGTCCGCGCAAAATGACTCCTGATATGATACTCATCAACTGCTGTGAAACCGAAACTATTGCGATAGCGCCAAAGCAAGTCGAGTATCATCCTTGGCTCTCTATTTTCTGCCTCGGACATATCAGCCCGCGGTCAAAGCACGTATGATCATCCCATGCCTCGTCAAAGTTGCAACCACCCGCGCTCACAAGATCCATTGCCCCCTTGTTTGTGCTACCACAAGCCCCTCTCTCTGCCACGGCCACGTCGAAAGGGGAAAGGGCTCGTTGCACAACTAGCGAGTGGCTAAACAATGTGCAAAACAGGCTCAGTGCGAGCGATTATACATGATAACAGCTCTAATGGTAGTGGACCATGTTTTTGCCCCTCGCTAAGAAGCAATTCGGCTCGAGCCAGAGGCAGACATCGCAAGTTCCTCATTTTTGATGCGTATGTCCAAAGTTGCAGTGTACCAGATAATCTTTTGTATAGTTTCTTTAATCATTCAACGTGTTAAGACAAAAAGTCTCTTCCATATAATAGACAGTGGTTGTCTCTCCTCCCTAGGCTAGCACATCCAATTGGGGGTGCATCCTCCTAGACCCAACCCGGGGCCATGTCTCGAAAACAGCTCACCGCAGGATTTAGCTCTGGCTCTGGGATCCCCAGTCGAGGGATGAGATCCCCATAGGTTGGGTCGAGAGTATGCGCTGAGCTAGAGAACGACGTTTGGCGATGTTGGTTGCGTGTGCATGCAGGCAACGAAGATGCTGCTTCCCGCTAGTCTCAAGTCTCGGTCAGGAGTTCTCTGCTGATCCTTCAGCAGGACAATACATAGGGCAAGGGAATCTCCTGACTTCTCGGTTGGGAGTTTACCTCCAAGGCGGGAAGAACTTTGCAAGAGGATGCCCCTGAAGTCCGACCCAGCGAAGCATATCATCTTCGTAACTATTCCAAGATCGTCAAAAGCTCCCCAGATACCTTATTAAGTATCACTCCAACGTTCCAAATGGCCAAGGACGAGTCACAGGGTAGCCCACGGGCTAAGAGTGAATACCAAGAGGAAACAACACACCTCCCTCATTCAACACCAAAGGCCAATAACAACACTCACGCTTCTTGCCCACAATCCATCAGCCACAAACTGTACACCGAGCCAGAAAGAGACACCACTGAGACTCTATTGGTCCACAACAACCAGTCCAAGCAAAATTCACCGGCAATGGCTCGATTTCTGGCTGAACGTGATAGCCCCTGGACTGTCCTTGGCCAGACGGGCTACCCTACAGCAGAATCACCACCTGATTTTGGCTCTAAAACCACGACAGCAATGGCTACTCATGGTTCGGCAAGCGATCAGGGGCACAAAGACATCTAGTTCCAGAAGGTCGGAATGGGCAAGTCGGCAGTGAGGTCAAGCCTGTTTGTGATGAAACTCAACGTGGGAAAGACAAGGCTAGTGTTCGACGGTCTTGAAGTGACACTTAGCGTGTTGTTGAAGACTACATGTCTTAGATGGCGCAATTTGGACAGTGTTTTCGGAATTGACCAAGAAAGTCAAAGGGATGAATAGGTGCGATGCAATTTCTAGGAATTCTGGGTATGAAGACATAATATTGCAGGTCACTTGGCTTTAGCAACCCTCAGCATAAGCTAGTCGTGGCGGTTCACAACTATTTTGTTAAAATCTTTTTAACATTTCCATGTATACCATCCCAATGCTTGGCGAGCAATTATGGCGAGGGCGTGATAGTCAGGTCAAGATATTCGACAAAGCATTCTTGGAGTCCTTGGCCATGGATTACGGAGGTGGGTGAGAGCGTACAATGCCCAGCTGACACTTTAATTGCTCTGGAACATGCTCAGCGTCCCTGAAATTAGCTCACATTCTTCCCAGGTAGTACAGATTTTTGCAAATGATCTCGACTATTGCGTGAACTTGAGAACTTGAATGGTCAAGTGGTGTTAATGAGGACTCGTTGATGATGGTGACAGGAGTCGTCCTCGACAATGAAGGTTTATTCGATTCTCGCTTCCAGCTGGATGCAAGACATGGCCCCCACAGGTTGGGCATGGGGGTTTCGCTGTTGGCTGTAAGCGGCCTGCCCAAGAGAGCTGAGCTCCGATTTCCAGGCGGGCGGAGGTAAAATTGTTGGAGCAGATCGTGAGCAGCACGCAAGGGCACCCGATGCTCCGACGTGGGAGTGAGCCGTGTCGAGTCGTCGTCATTCTCCCCACTCTGCCACTTTGCCAAGGGCATCAGCGCGCTGCAGCCGGTCGAATGTATGAAAGGTTAATCGTTGGTAGCCATTGAGCTGGCATCCATCTCGTGTTGGCATCTCGCTGACCCGAGATGGCCAAGAGATGCCAATGTGACGTGACGGTGAAGGGAGAGAGATGGTGAGCAAGATACGGGCACCTTGGCAGGGTCGCAAGACATGTGCTGATAGCACGCTTCCGGTGGCAGTAGTGGCGGTGGTACTGTATGAACATTATCAGGGTTCACATAGAGTGAGTGCCGTGCAATTGATTCTTCTGGCGATATCGTGTTTCCCATGGAGGACTCCAGAGTGCCAATGCCATCCCAACTTTGTCGGAAATTGCGCCCTCAGTCCAACCAATCACGCCCACCCTCCTCCTTGCGTGTGTGGACCACTTTCAGGCACCTTGGGGGCGTGGTCGGGACAATGCCCGCTGACAGTCAGGGCACTCAGCAAGGGGCCATCCGCTGTGGCGCCCAAATAGGTCACTGAGCAGGCCTCGGAGCATCCACGATCAGCAGCTCCAGGGAGGCGGCCAAAGATAGTTAGATCGTGAGTCTATATTCGTGCTCCATTGCGGGCTGTTGGGGGGATTTCTGGCAGCAGCCGGACCCAGGCTAATGTCCTTGTACGAGGTTGCTCAAAAGCAAAAGCAGGGTGCGGTCAGTTGGAAGCCTGAGCGCTGGCTGCTCTGAATCCGAGACGCCAAGGGGGAACTCACAGTGAAACGACAGAGGTAAACAAAACAAAACAGAAAAAAACAAGAGAAAGGGGCATGCATAAAGAGGCTGCTGAGTGATCTCCTCTGCATAAACCGGAACCTATAGGCTATTGAGATGGCGCAGCTTTTTTTCTGCCGTGTGCAGTCAGCTTGTCCCCATCCAACGATATCCATCCAGTCAGCCAAAGTCTAGATAGCTCCAAGAGTATTCCGGCGCCACGAACCCGCTTGCCAAGTCCAGGCCGGTGGCTTGGGTTCTTGTGAGTACACAGAGTGGAAGTACCGGAAGTCCATGCGCCCTCACATTGACGCGCCGGGATACCCGACTGATACTTGGCGCTCTGGTCACTCGGCACACTTTTGGCTTCTCGTACCCGCCGCCTGGGCGCGTCCTTCCCGGCGAATCTCGTCCAGTGAGAGACGAGCTCTGGACGGGGAAAGTAACCCCCCCCAAAAGTAGATCCGTTGATTCTTGGAAGGTGTCAGGTCGCATCGTCACGTTGGCTGACAGATTCGGATGGGCCAAGCAAGCAAGCAGCAAGGAAAACAGAAGGAAAGGATTGAGAAGCCAGGTATAACGGACAATTCCAAGCTTCTGCTGGCCACTCAAATTCCTGACCTGGCTTATTCTCCCCACCATTTGTGTCTCTGGCCTCCCTCTCTTTCTCTTGGGCTCATCTCTTGCACATTCCCTCTGTTATCAACTGACAATCCATATCTCTCGCTCCCTCTCCCTCTAACCCTGCTCCTGCTCCTACTCCTACTCCTTCCTGTTCCCGTGTTCCTTCTCCCTCTCGTGTTCTTGCAAAAGAGGATCAAGACGAACCCGCTGTGGTCCCGCCTTCCCCCCCCAACCCTGGCCGTTGTAACTTAAGTCGAAAGCGGCAGTCACAAGTCGCCCGACCCGACTCTCCCGCTCGCTCAGCTCTTTCCCAATACTTGGGCCTCGTCCTCCCGTCGTCTCGTCTCCTTGACTGACCCAATTTTTCCCCGGTCTTCCGAGTCGCTCGCTACGTACCTTTTTCTTCCTTGAGTCTTGGACTTGCACCTGCATTCGTCGATTCGCATCCTCCGTGTTTCGTCTGCCGCTCGTCCTTTGTTCTTCCGACCAACCAACCAACCAACCGCCGACCGTGTCGTCCTTTAACCACCGACCGACCGACTGACAAAGGACCGACCGAAAATTTCGAGTCACGCGCTCTTTCTCTCACTCACTCCGGTCCTGTCCTGTCGATCTTCTGGAAGGCTCAAAGAAGAGAGGCTGGGAATAGGCCAAGCACCATCACGATTTTCAAGTGGCTTGGGTGACGACACGACTTGGTCAATAGCGCATTTGCACGCCGCCTCCACTGCCTTGGCTTTTTCCGACTGACAACACACAACACCACCATTCTCCCACCGCCCTCTGCCAACTTTCGATCGACAACTCCTGGGCTTTTCCGTGCCCTCGACATCGTCTTTCTCGAAACTCTTTCTCTCGTTTAACTCAGGGATTACAACCCAACCACTGTCAAAATGGGTGCGTCTCAGCGAATCACCCTATCACAATCCCCTCATACTAACATGCAATAATTATAGCTGCCAACGAGAACAGCGCTCCCGAGACCACCATCGTTCCTTTCGCCGACCGAAAGGTCCTTCCTGCTTGCGCCGTCTCTTGTGGTGCCCTTTACGATGCCAACGGCGCCTGTGTTCCTCCCATCATCGCCGTAGACGCCGGCCCGAGTGCTTACACACAGTGTTTCTGTCTCGATACCCGAGTCGCTGCATTCTCTACCGCAACCAAGGGCCCTTGCGACGACGCTTGTACTAACGACCCCAACGGCCTTTCCTCAATCGCCGCATGGTTCCGCGATATTTGCACAGTCGACGAGAACGCCAACAAGGGAAATGGAAACGGCCAGGTCTCGTCAAAGACGACGACAACCGATGGTTCTAGCTCGACTGGCGGCAGCAGAGCGGGCGCCAACTCTGGCGGCGGCGGTGATTGGTATGTTACTTATTGTTGAGACGATCAGCATATACCTAACTAGGCCCTACAGGATTTCGAACCACTGGCAGTGGGTGATTATGCTCGTCATTCTTGTTGTCGGCATTGCTGGAATTTGGATTGGTGCTTGCATCTGGCGCCGCCGTTACCTCCGCAAGAAGGACCGCCAGTCCTCCCTCGGCCAGAAGCACTCTGGCTCAGCATCTCGACCATCCTGGGGTCCCGGTATCGAAGCCTCCGAGGCTGGCGGCATGCCTTACAACACCGGCTACGACTCGAACCGAGACTCGAACGGCATGATGCTCCCCGGCGCTGGAGCTGCCGCCGTTGTCGAGGAGAAGCCCAAAAAGGAGAAGAAGCGATGGATCGTCCGTGACCGAACATGAGTTTAGTGCTCGATCTTGCGCCGCGTCTCGTTTCTCTATTTTTCACGACTCTCCTTACCAATGTCCGATCCGAAACAGCAACATCCTGTGCATCTCACGATATAAACCGTGCATTTATCTATACGGCCTTTTTTCCCGACACCCTCGATTACCTATGATTTGACCAGCTGGGGATAATACCCAGCACCTTACAGAAGGGAGGAAACACAAGTCACGCATGACAAGACATGAGCAGCTGTCTCGAATCGCGTAACCCTGAGACAGGACCAGATCATGACTTGTGGTTGCATCCTCTGCTTCCCTTTGTGGCACGTGAGCCACGCTTGCTTTATTTTGACATTGTCTTTGTTTGTTTTCGGTGGCGTTTCAGTGTCTTTTTGGATATCCGGCGTTGCTGGGAGAGGCGCAGCCCGCTCGGTTTTTTTGGTCGCCGCCACCATTGAACCGCTCCACGCTTTGAAAGGCGTGGTTGGAATGCAGGGCTTGGCACCATGGGGAAAATGATTTGTCTTGTTTTTATTCAAGCCGACATAACGGAAGTTGCTCGTGGACATTGGTGCCGCATATTGATGGCCTCTCAGGTTCGAGGGCAAGGGGCGGGACATGGGAGTCTATCCTTGACATACAATCCTACTATTTTCAAGCCGTTAATTCTATTTCTGGCCATGTGAAAGACTAGACCTCTAGTTGTGATATCACGGGAATAAGCCCAACAATGAGAGGTCTAACATTGTCACGGAATCGATCTGGATCTTCTTGACTTGAGCGCCTCAGAGATCATGGCTTGAAGGAAAACACGCAATCACCAACAGCAACAGCAACCGAACGCCTGGTAACCAAGTGGTGGTGGCTAAAAAATACTTGTCATTAACCTGATCTAGGAGAATACTCGTAATGCAAAGATGCAGAATCCGTCGTCGTGTGCTCATGCCCATGCCCATGCCCAAGGTGTCATATCCTTCTCTTCTATCCTATCCTACTTTTGCTCCTCCACGGCGTCCATGTACAAGTCGATGAGACATCCAGCCGACCAAGCTTGTGTGGGGCTCTGTGAGTGTGTTAGCATGAAATCGACATATTATTCTTGGATATATAAACTTGAACGTACCGAGTCTGGACAGTATTCTCCATTCTTCTGGGTCAGCTCTTGAAGACCGGCCCAGGGACTCTCTTGGATCATCTTCTTGCACCCACTGAGGCGTCGGGTAACCTGCTGGAAAGCCTCAGTGCGGCCCTCAGGCGTCGTCCGCCTCTTGAGATCAAACTTGAGCAGAGCACGGAGGAAGAAGCCGGTAGGCCATATCCACTCAGGTCCCTGATGGTAGTTTCGTCCCTTGCTCGTGGCAAAGTCATCGCTGTCCTCGCTGTTGATGTAGTAAGGGCGGTAGTTGAGGTCTGCGGGATCCAGTGTGGCCATTCCTTGAGGGCCTCGCAAGACCTCGTCGGCAAGGCACAGAGCGTGCATGGCATGGTCAGGATCAAACAGGTCGGGCGCCGTGGTCATGGCAATGGCAAAGTTGGGGCGCAGTTGGTAGTCCTCATACTCCTTGCCCGACTTGTAGAGGTCCTTGTAGACTCCGCGGCGGTTAACGATGGGGGTGTTGACGTCGTATTTGGAGTCATCTTCGGGTGACAGGGGCACATAGTAGCATCGCTCAAAGTTGGTCTTGACCAATCCTGCCCAGTCGGCCAACGAGATGGAGCCACCGTCAGACTTGTCCACACTGGCATATGCGTACTGGCCCTTCTCGTTGAGTCGAGCTAGCCAGTTCAGAGTGCTGTAGAGCATGCCCGTGATTTCAATAGCAGCGCCATCACGAGGAGTTCCAGGGACACCCTTAGAACCAGCACGCTCGCTTTCGCCCATCTTGTCCATCCATGTGCCGCAGTTGAACTGGTTGCCACCGAAAATGATACCAGTCTCCCAGTCGACCTTGATGTCCTGGTTGAAGCCCTCATCCTTCATCTGAGAATCGATTTGAGGACCAGCGTTGGCTTCTCGGTACTTCATGCCTGAAGCATGTCTTTGAAGCGCCTCCTGGATGACCTCTTCGATGGTACTCTCCTTTGAATACGCCCTCGAGTCATCGGTGGGGAACCAAGTGTCGTCGTAAGGCAAGAAGCGACGCTTGACCTTGGTCTTGAGGATGCCGACACCCTCAGGGGCAAACCGAGTGTAATCTTGGATGCACTGGAGGAAGAACCAGATCGAATCTCGAGAGTTGTACCGAGGTGCATCACCACTGCTCAGGAGGTTGGGAATCATGCCATGCTTTAACACGCTCGCAAAGGCCAGGATGTGCTCCTTGGCATCATCGAAACGGCCGGTGCCGATGAGGAGACCACGGAGAGAGATAAAGACGTCTCGTCCCCAGCATCGCGCCCATTCCACGGCAAAGTGAGGAAGGCCAGCGGCAAGAGAAGGCACCAGCTTGTTAGGCCACAGAGATGCTGACTTGACGTATCCAACCTGCTGGACACTAACCATGGCCAGGCTTTGCAAGAACCATTGCCCATCTCTCACGCTCGCGTTCATGAGCTCCAGAGACCTCTCCCAGCTGGCCATGTAGGCAGTGCGCAGCACCAGGCCAAAGTAACGAGGGAGCAGGAAGCTCGGGATCTTCCGGATAGCATCAAATCGCTCCTTCAGCCACGTTAAAGGCTGCGCCATGGCCTCGTTTCCGGGAATGGCACTGATTCTTTGCAGTCGTGCCAAGATGTAGTCCAACGCCCACTGACCATCACGAAGGTTCTGACACAGCGGATGAGCCAGGTTGTTGTCTCGGATAATGTCCTTGAGAAGACTCCACCATCCCTGAAGACCAGCGTAGACGAGCTTTCCATGTCCGGGGATATCGTATACACCATCCCGGCCATCGCTCTCGGCTCGCTCTTCAGCCTCACATCGGTAAAGAAGGTAGTTAAGGTCAGACAGGCTGAGCTCATTCCATGCGGCCTTGGCCCCCGAGGTGACATAGTTGTCCAGACCCGACGAGTGCTCTGCGGCTGGGATCCATGTCTCAAAGAGTGCAATACTTCCCGGAGGGAACTTGTCACGCACCGTGATGATGGTGTCATCGCCCTTGATCTCCATCCGAATTCCTGGCACGTCCTTGACTCGGCTGGGCAGGCCACGCAGATGCTTCTTGTCCTCGAGGATTCGCTTGGTCGTCTCCTCGCTGGCGTCAACCTCAAGCATCCAGCTACCCAGATGACGGGCTTTGGTGCCAGAGAGATGCACAGCACTGAAGGCACCGTTGCCATTGCCATAGCCGGGGAATGCGGTATGAGCAATGAGGAAGTAACCCTTTCGGGACTCTGGGTGGACTCGGTGGACGGTGATGTATTGGTCCTCATGATGAATGTGAGTCTCATCATAACCATCCTTGCCCATTAGAGTGTGAATCTGGTTGAGCAACTTCTTGACACCGCCAATACCATCCTCGCCGCCTCCGATCTTAATAGGCTTGGGCCCAGATGATGCCGATGTGTAGAGGCGAGTCTCGTTCACCAGATCCACGAGCTTCGGGTAGATCTCGTCATAGCCCATAACACTGCCAGTGGCACTTGAGCACATGCAGACAAGGGCTGCGTTGGGAAGGGTATCTCGAGCATCACGCTTTTGAGCTGGTGTCTCGTTGTCGTGGGTGCAGTCCATGAACAGGGCATGTACCGGGCTCGGCTTGACTGTTCGGACGATCTCTCTGGAGAAGGGCCCAGAGCCGTTGGTGTCACTGGCCTTTGGGCTCGTAGGACTTCCCGTAGGCGTGCGAACATCTGACTTGGAAACCTCGTCAACCTCAAAGCTGCCAATAGGTCGGCCACCGTGCCTATGCACAAGTCGGCTGAGTTCGCCCGTGCTCCAGGCCTGCATAGCCTCACGGATAAGAGAGCTGAGGCCGAGACGCTTCACAAAGACATAATCCATCTCCTCAGATCCAGTGAACAGCTCAGCGACTACATATAGATCTGGTCGCACCCGGCGGGCCTCGTCCAGGATGTGCTCAGCGACGTGGATAGGGGTAGAGTGGCAGTTGTCAATGCGAAGACCAGCAAAGTACTTGGCCAGCATGCGAGCATACTTGGTCATATGCTCCCATAGCCAGGGATTGTCTTCGGGGCTCGAGCCATATCGCAGCTTGACGCAATCACCCCAGACAATAACTTCTCGGCGAAGGTAGACTCGCGAAGCAGGGCCCGCATTATCAACGAGCGCATTGCCACCCCAAACCCATCCATTATTGACCAAGGCAAGGTCTTCAGGCTTGTGCTTGGATGTTGTAGCGTTGGAAGGAAGTCGAGTAAAGTATGTCTCGATCAGGGGGTTGGCCTCGTTGATGGGACCCAGCTTGGGGCCATGCTCGTCAAGTCGGACATATTTTATCCTGTTAAAGATTTGCTGAAGGATATCGTCCACTTCGGAGTCGTACTCCTTGTAAAAGTCCACGTTGAGAATATCCAAGATCTCGACAATCTTGGCTCTTGCTGTGGCATCATCAGGGGACTCTAAAACAGAGGACAAGAAGCTTGCAGCAACATCTGGCTTGACTCTTCTGCGGAAACGCTCTCCCATGCGATCTGTACCAGCCAAACCAAACTCTCTCATAAAGGTGACCTGGTCCTTGACCGGCGCTGCCTTGACCTTTTGGAGCTGCTTCTCAAACTCGGCCGAGTCTTCGGGGGTGTGTAGGCTTCCCTTGGAGAGAGCTTCGACCGTCGCATCGGCGTCTCGGTCGACATCGAGGGCGTAGTATTCCCACAGTCGGATCTTGGCAACGACCTCCGTCTTGATTGCGTTCATGATTAGGAGCAGATCTTCGCTGGACTTGAGCTCGGTTGGCAACCCAAGCTTCTCCAAGTTCTCGCTCAGCTCCAGGAGCTTCGTGTCAAGCTGGTAAGCAGGCTCCAGCCAGGGAGCCGTAGTCAGGTTGTAGCCAGCCTCGGGGTGCTCCTCTAGCCACTTGGTGTTGTTTGCCGTGTGGTTAAGCACAATGTCGGTCAAGCTGAGCAGAGAGTGGTTCTGTTCGAGACTGGTCACCATCTTCTGGACGTCCTCCTCGCCCTTGGGAAAACAAGAAGGGTCCCAACCAAGTTGGTCGTACAAGCTGTAGGGCGAGTTGGACTCTCCGCGCACTTGTAGAGGAGTGAAGTGGATCATGTTGTAGCCGCGATCACTGATGCCACCGAGGTGACGCTCCCAGTCGTTGGGATATTTGCCCATGAACTTGCTGATAACCGAGAAGATTGACAGGGCGGGCAGCGGCAACGGCCGGCCGTCAAGCTGGAGTCTGGGCGCAACATCGATGTAGTACAGAGGGGTCTTTTTGAGGTTCTCCTTCTGGTCAGAGCTGTCTTCTAGCTCTTTCTTGAGATCAGGGAGCTCGGCGTAGGTAGTGTAGAAGGCATAAGCTCCAGGCTGGTGAATGGGAATGGAGATTTCGAGTGTGCGATTGAAGTCTGGCGTGAGCCTGAGTTGCGACAAGAGTTAGTGACTGTGTTGCTGCCATTCGCTGGGTTCTTGGAGAAGTGCCGGAGTGCTGCAGATAGCTCAATTGGCTTCAGGAGCTTGGAATAGACTCACTTGTACTCGCGGAACTTGTCGCGACGAAATTCCTGATCCTCGTCGGGGATGTTGACCCAGAGACTGCCATGACGACAAATGGACGATGTGCCCTCGATAGCAAATCGTATCGTGATAGCATCATTGGACCTGGGAGCCAGATAGATGTACTCGCCCGGCACCTGAGGCGAGCCATCGTCGTTGAGCGGCAGCAGATACACCTCGTTGGACGTCATGGTGTGCGGTGGGCTCATGATGAGAGGAGAGAAGGGCGGGCGCTGCGTGCCCCGCGGAACGACAAGTACCTCTTGGAGACGGGATGGAGCTCATCCACTGCAGCTGCAACCACAGCCAAGGAACCGCGTAGCGCACGTAGTGGAGCAAATGATGGCTAACGGTTCGTGTCGGCGGGGAGCTTGAGGCACGCTGCTTGGATCGTTTTAGTGGGCTCTCGCCCGTGCTTGGTTCAGGGATCTGGGATCTGGGATCTCGGGCGGATCGACAGACAGATTGAGAGACGACGATGTGATGTGCCAGAGATAAGGCAATGTAGGGAGGGAGGTGAGGGGCTGGGATCTCCGATGGGATGATCCAGAAGAGGGATGATGAGGAAAAGAAGAGGGAAAAGAAGGTGTGAGGATGGAAAGGATAGTCCGAGCGAGTAGGAGAGGACGGGACCTAGCCACAGCTGGAGGATATGGCTGTGGTTGACGAGGTGAAGGACAGAGACAACACCAAAAAGTCACTACACAAGAGGAAGAAGGAAAGAGGAGAGAAGAGAAGAAAAAGCCAAAAATCAGCTCATCAACATCAAGCCATTTCTCTATAACCGAATCTGGGCAACTTAGTATCAGGTAGTAGCAGTAGTAAGCATCAACTCTGTGTTACCTCCCGCCTCATCCGTGAATCCAGCTTGGGCGGTCAACACGAACGATGGGAGCCAGGGTCTACCAAGCAAGTTTCCTGCCTTTCAGACCAATCCTCCATCACAAACACGATCGAGGAGAGCAGGGGCATTCGTTCCCGGGACGAGGCTGGAGCAACTCAAGCCCAACAAAAATAAATTCACGCATGGCCAGTGGACGAGAAGGAATTGAGTTTTTTTTTACCCTCTTCCTTCTTTTCTTTGTTTGGTCGTCAAGAGATCAGCCGAGACGCACGAAGCTTGATGCTCTTGGCCTAGCTCGAAGCAACCACCAAGAACTAGCACTACAGAGTAAGCGGCCGACAAAAGGCGGACTAGCCTTGAATGGTTGTACGAGTCGAGCTCAAGTCCAAGCGTCGCCAGGGGAAGCTTCGCAAACAATGCAATGAATGAGGGGAAGCTTTCCGTGTGCGGCTGTCGTGAGGAGACTGGTCTAGGTAGTCTTGGCTTTTGTCTGGGTGACCGCTTCTAGTATCTTGTTGGTGGCATATGGGCTCATGAGAGTCTTTCCCTCCTTTATGATTCGACTTTGCGACCAAGTCATGAAAATCTGCCAACCTCCTTCACATGCTCCAAACCTGGTTTTGTCATGAATTACGTCATTGAAGCGCAATGCAAGTTCCCGAATAATTTCCATCTGCGGGCAAGAATTAGCGCCTCGTCCACGGATCCATCCTGGATCCCGACTCTGTGGCGGGGCGCGCTATAAGATCAGTGGACTCTAGGGCAGAGTTTGGGGCTCGAGGTTTACTGAGGAGGACTTACTCCGGAGTAAGGAGTGTCTTTATTCATGAGGAGGTCAATTCTTAAATCCAAAGGTATCTTGGTTCAAACTTGAGGTGATTGAGCTTCCTTGAGCTCTTCGATACACTCAGACTGGACGCAACATACAGCCATGCACCTTGGTGGTTCTACAGCTCGTTTCTGCATCCACCCGTCGATGAGAGCAAGACTTCGAGTCTAGAACGGTCCTTGCGCCGATCATTCAAGATGATCAAGGTACCCGGGACTAGACGCGAATCACGAGGAACAAGGAGGGAAATCAGCTGGAAACTGGATACCTAGGAGATGGTGACTTGATGTGTGCATTCGACTGTGTGGTTGTAGTGGGATGGCAAAACTAAGAAAAAGAGAGGGCATGTAAAATCTATGTAAAGGATAAGGGTCTATGAAATAACGAGTCTAAACACCATTCTTTATGAATCACTTTTTAATAATTTAGCATTTCCCCCAACACAAACCTCCCCTCAACCACCCACGCTCCTTCATCCACATCACCTATCATTTACCCCCCGCTTGTTCCACTTTCTGCTCAGTCAGCTCCTCCACTTCCATGATCCTTCAAAACCGCTTCTTTGTAAGAAACAGCGATGAAACAGTCAGCAGTGCACCCGCAGCGATCACCATGACCCAAATCTCCGAGATGGTCTTGACCAGCACGTCCAGGCACCGCCGCCTGAGTTCGGGAGTGATGGTCGCCAGAATCTTGCTCTGCGAACCCGCGATAGCCGCCCGGATCTCCTCTGTCGAGAAGCCTTGACCTTGGAGTACCTTGTTCATGCCGTCGAATGCGCGGCTTTGGAAGATGGAGCTGGCGATCGCTAGACCCAGCATTTGGCTTTTGCCTTGGGAGATGTTAAGGAACTGGATCGATTCGGCAAGTCGCTCTGGCTTAACGATGTGCGCAGCTACCGCGTAACCCGCCTGACTGGTCGTTAGGCCAAAGCCCAAGAGTGCTGAGAAGCCGTATGTGTAGCTCGCGGGCGAGTCGGCCTTGATGGTGTACATGGCTGCGCCGCCGGCTGTGAGCAAAAGGCCAGAGATCAGGTACCAGACCATGTGGTAGCCGGTACGAGGCATGGCATATCCGCAAAAGAGGATGGCCGTGATGTAGAAGAAGATGAAGGGGAGTAGTCGGACCGCCGCCTCAGTTCCCGAGTCGCCATGGACAAAGAGAAAGTACAGCGGGATGTAATACACGGCAACAAACAGACCAGCTCCACCACATGCAATGGCGATGTACAAGATTATCATCTGGGGGTTAGCCAGGAAGTCGCAGGGGAAGAGCCGATCGACCTTGTTGGTGAAGACGGTGTAGTACTGCGTGATGGCGAATGTAGCGACAAAGACGACGAAGAGCACGACGCAAGTGATGAACCGACCATCATCCCACGCCCACTCGGGACCGCCGAAGGTGAAGGCGAGGACGAAGCAGACATAGATGCCTGTGTTGAGGGTAATTCCTAGCCAGTCAAGCTTCTTGAGCTTCTCGACAAAGGTTGTGTCGGGCTGTTGAGGCAGCGATGGCAGAGCGAAGAGGTAGATGGGCGAAGTGACGGCAAAGATGACCAGGTTGAGATAAAATGCCTACATTTGGTCAGCCAGTGTCTTCCAATCAAGTTCGAGCTGTCGAATCGAGTTAAGCTTACCCATCTCCAAGTCGCAGCGCTGTCCGACAATAGACCTCCAACCACTGGTCCAAGGATACACCCTCCTCCATAGACGAAGCCTTCGAAGGCGATATAGAAAGCCGCCTCACGAGGACTGGCAGTCGAAGACACTAAGTTCAATGTTCTACACAAGTTAGCAATGATTTCGTCTCACCGACATCTCCTGAATCTTACCCAAGATACATGCCCGCACCACCAGCACCAGCCCAGACACGTCCAACGATCATGGCACCCATAGAAGGAGCAGCACCACAAAGGGCACTAGCTGCTGAGAACATGACCAGAGACGCGATGTAAAGATACTTTGTGTCAAAGATACCATACGCCTTGCCGAGGGGGAGGATGGCAACTGTGGCTCCTAGGCCGAAACCCACGCCGAGCCACCCAAGCTTTGTGACATTGTCAAAGGTCTCGGACACGGCAGCTTGGATGTCCGCAGCAATGGTTGTATCGAGTCCGTAGAGAAAATTTGCTGAGAGATGGCGACGCACACGAGGAACCAGCGGAAGCCTCTGATGGTTCTCTCCTGCTGAGGTGCCTTGGTTCTGAGGTCGTAGGGCTGTTTTCGTCCGAGGATTCGTTTCGGAGGGTTGGAGTACTCGAAGAAGGGTTATCCTGTTTCTCCATGTCTCCTTGGTTCATTCCAGGGGCATTGTGAGTGATAATGGAACTCATAGTGGGTGATGCAAAGGTGTTCTGAGTGAACGAAGCTTGGAACTGCTGCTGAGACAAGACATCTTGGTAACAGCGAAGCAATGGTATTTATCTACAGAATCCTCCTGGCCAACACGACTGGATTTCACAATCCTCATGTTCCAAAAGGAGTTCTGGAGTTGAACTCCTTGATTCCGACCAAAGTTGTAAGAGACGTTGACCGAAATTCCGTAGGTCTGACCAATCAGACGCGACGGAACCGCGGAGACTTTTGGGTCCAAACTACGGAATCCAAGATATATCCGCAATCTCCGCCCAAGCTTCATCTTGCAACTCACTGCTTTCCAATCTTTTCGTTAAAAAGACCCATAAAGGATTGTTTCTTATTTGTAATGCTCCCTTTGTTATCCCTGGGGTCGCATAATGGCGAGGGCAGGGCTGAAATTTGTTCACCTGCGCTCTCGAAACCGTCGAGGAAGCAAGTCTCGCGGGCATGTGATCACTGTCGCTCGAGACGGGTAAAGTGTGATCATGGGAAGCCATGCAGGCCTTGTCGACAAAAGGGGCTACAGTGTAATAGCAGGGGGAGGTTCAATGATGAGGCTCGAACTCTTCCCCAAGCAGTGCAGTGAGTTCGACAGGACAAGTGGTGGAGTTTTACTAACACCCTTCTTCGTTTAGGGAAATAGAGAGACTTAGACGTCGAGTGGAAGAGTTAGAGACTCAACTCGAGGAAGCTCGCCGTCATGCTACATCGTTACCTTCAGGCATTCCCACCCCTACCCACTCAACTCCTTCATCGACCGAACTTCAACTACGTCCCTCACCCTCAAGCCCAACGCCAGCGCCTTCACCAAAAAGGCAATGGGAGGGAATCTACACGGCATCTGGTCGTTCCGACCAAACATCTTACTATGGCCCATCCTCATCCCACTACTTCATCAACCGTATCGGTTGCTTTCTAAGCCAAGCCTTCCATCAACCACTGCCACACAGGTGTATGGAACCAAAGGGGATGAACAGGAGACTCGATGACCCTACAAGCCAAGGAGACGCCACATCGCGAACAGACCGTCGAACTGAGGTACCTAGGCCGTCCATGTCTCGCATGCAGGAGGAGTATTTCCTCAATCTGTTCTGGGAATCACACCACGCCAACATCCCCATCATCCAAGAAGGCGAATTTCGAAAGCTTCACAACTCTTTATGGAGCGGCTCTAGTTCCTATCGCAAGCCATCTGCACTGGTGGACATCATCCTTGCCATTTCGATGCAGTACGGCTGCGCATTCCTGCTCCGGGGTTCGGGCGCCAACAGCCGCGACCAGGACGATGCTAGCATCGCAGGTAGATGGTACTACCGAAGATGTCAAACCCTCCTTGCCTCGGAGTTGGAAAGCCCTTCGATTACGACGCTTCAATGCCACCTCTTCTCCGTCGTGTACCTCTGCTGCGCGTCCTTCCAAAACATGGCGCACTCAACCCTTGCCACCGCCATGTCCATAGCGCAAACCCTTGGATTACATCTCGAACCCCCAGCGTCAATGCCAAGAGCCGAGAAAGAGCTGCGAAAGAGACTCTGGTGGGCAACGTTCATCAACGATTCTAAGACCTCCCTGAAAGTCGGCAGACCAATCTCGATGCAAAGGTCTCAGATTACTGTCTCCCCTATCAGCGACGACGAAGAAGCTGCTTCCTTCTTCGGCTCGAGTCTGGGTTCTTATGATGGAGTTACTTGGCTCACATACGCTGCTCAGAACCAGAAGCTCATAATTGTCTCGACGGATATCCACAATGCGTTTTACGAGAGATGCTCCGAGATTCTCGGGCAAAGCAGTCACTCGACACCGTACAAGAACTCCAAGGACCTCGAATCATGCGCCAAGTTTATTACCAGCCAGTTGCCTGCTCTCCAATCATGGGCCGACCAAGTTCCCTCCGGCTTGAGACTCCAACGGCGAGACTCAGGAGCCCACTTTTCCCCGGATCGAACCCCCGTCTTAATCGACTCATGTGCACCACTCTGGCTGCAACGTCACCGAATCTGCCTCGAACTCATCTACCATACTCTCCAATCCAACCTCCACCGCCCATTCATCAACTTTGCCCCTCCGCCAGGAACATACACTCCCACTGCAGAGCGCCACGCAGTGACCTGCGCAAACCATGCCGCGGCATACACCCACATCCTGCACCAAACTCTTCAGGAAACAGATATCATGAACGGCTGGCAAGAATTCTTCATCTGGCAGTGGAACGCCACGGTCAACATGATTGGCTTTTTGCTTGCGTGTCCCATAAACGCCGCGACGGGCAGCGTTCGAAGAGCAATCGACAAGGCCGTCGAGGTATTCGAGGTATTCGGTAGCGATTTCGCCATTGCTGCGAGTGCGGCAGTTGTGACAAAGAATCTTACGACAAAGGCAGACTTGTTGATGGACCAATTGCGCAGTGGTATCACTGCTGGTGCTGAGACAGGGGTCGTGGATGGAGTGGCAGGAATGACAGTAGGGGAAAGGGATAACGTGGAGACTGGGCAGACCGCTGAAGAAGGCCTGACAGAGTTCATGGATTGGGCCTTGACTGTGGACTCGTTCAACAACTTTGAGGACTTATTCGTTGATGTAAACAAGTCAATGGACTTCTGGGGTGTCAACCCTGTATGAATGACTAGGACTTGCATACAAATACCATGATAATCAGTAACTTGGCCTATCAGAGCAGTAATCATAAAGGCCATAAACCCAACTTGTACGAGTTCATCGCTGTAAATCACAATTCATTCCGAATTCGCCTGCCTGATACTATGAGTAAACCCACGTAAACTACCCATCTGAGCCATACCAACGCCGCTCCATATTGACCAACCGTCCAATCCATGTTGTCCCCCAACCCTATACTAGGATTCCGATATTTCAGGAGTCTTGAACAAGGTTGGGAATATCATCCACCTTGGCCTGACCGTTCAAGATGGCGTGCACTGCGGTGAACAGGGGGTACTCTGACTCCAGTCCCCTCGCCTTCAGAAAGCTGTTGACCTCCTCTGCCGTCGTGGTACCCTGGATCTTCTGTCCATTGAGTTCTTGCTGCTCGACTTCTTGCACCGAGATGCCCTTCTCCACGGACTTCTTGGCACAGCGGAAGTTACGACCACCAGAGCAGGAGGTAATCAAATCAGCAACACCAGCTGATGACTCTGTAAAGGTAGCGGTGTGCACGGTCTCGCCGAAGAATTCCTTGCCGAACTTGACCATCTCCATGAGACCAACACGCATGATGGCAGCCTTGGCGTTGTCACCCCAGCCACGACCATCGACGAAACCGGCTGCGAGAGCGACTACGTTCTTCAACGCACCACTCAATGACACACCTGCAACGTCAGACACCATCTGGACATGGAAATAATGTCGGTGGAACAGAGTGCGGAAGCAGTCCTGGTCAAGAGGAGGGTAATCGGCAGGCATAGCGGTCAGCTTGGTCTTGGAGGTTCGGCCACGGACATCCTTGTGGCGGATCTCGGGAAGCTCTCCAATTGTAGGGTTGGGGCTTCCATCTCGCGGCGATGGAGCTCTGCTATTATCCAAAGCCGGGGGGTCATAAGCAATGGTCGTTTCCGACCACTTCTCCTCGGCAATCTCACGGGCCAGGTTGGCGCCACTGAGAGCGCCGCAGTAGATGCCGAGGCCATCACCAATCCACTCGCTAAACAAGCTCACACCGTCATCGGTGACGTTGACACCCTTGATACAGCTGATACCACGGGCAAAGGGCAGGATGTGTCCGTTGATCTGCTTGCAAACATTTGCAATAAACTGGTGGGGCAAGTTGAAGACGAGAATGGTGGAGTCCTTGACGGCAGCGCGAATGTCAGGGTTGGCGACAATGTTGGGAGGCAGGGCGATGCCGGGCAGGTACTTGACGTTCTCGTGATGCTTGTTGATCACCTCGGTGAGCTTCTGAGGCTTGTCGCCAATCGATTCGTCATAGTACTTGGAGTCTTTAGAGATGGTCACGTCTTCCTCATAGACCCACATCTGGACCTCTTCCTCGAAGACATCTTTGTTTGCGCGGGTGTTCTCGGCAACGATTTTGGCAATCGTTGAGCCCCTGGATCACGGGAAAAGATGTTAGCAAGCTGCGCAAAGCTGAATTGAGCTTCGGAAAGGGTTGAGCGTACCAATTGCCGGATCCCACAATGGTCACCTTGTGCTTCTTCGAATGCCCGCCCAAGTTCGTCATGTTGCCGAATGTCATCGTGGAGTAGCTGCGTGTGCAAGAAAGAATTCTTTTTGATTTGATCAAGACAGAAGAAGATCGCAAGACGAGGGAACGCAACATGCGAGAACGGGCAAAATCGAAGCAAAAGGTACCAGGTAAGAGCAAGAGCTAAAGCTTGTGAGAGAGAGGAGGGGTAGGAGATATACGATGGATTTGTCTGGTCCAGACTCAGCTTCCCAAGGTTGTTGAACCCTGGAGCAAGCCACAATGACGCAGGGCAGTAAAGTGGCGGGTGACACCGCCTGCCGTAAACAGTCAAGCGCCCCATCAAAACCCATCGATTTTCCGGGGCAAGGGCCGGAAGGATGAGCCTGGGATCGGGGCCACCGACCTCCGACCGGCCGAGGCCATCACATGCGGCGGGGACTTGCAAAACCAACAGCTGAAATGGCAGCTTTTTTTTTGGTTGTTGCGTGGGCATATCCATTTTCACATGTGAAGCTGACAAGGATCTTGAGCATCAGCATCGTTCTTGGGGAACCGGGGGGCGACATTGCATGCAGCACAATCCAGGAACAGGACCGAGCCCCGTTGCTAAACATAAACGACCGCGGGCCGATCCTCCTCCCTGGCTTGCGGCTGGCTACGGTCGCGTGACGGCTCATGCCGTCGAAGTCAAGATCATGAGCTTGTGGATGTACGAGGTTGACGGATAAAGGGCCCTTGAGCTGCCCGCCGCTGGGAATCGCGTCATATCTCATCCTTGATACCGAGGATGCATCGTTACATTGACTCGAGAGCACTTGATGTCGACATGCGTGCGCTAGGTCTCAACAAGACGCATTCCCGCAACCAGTTTCACCCCAACCATGCTGGTTGAGCCACTTCCGTCCCTTTCATCCGCCCAAAGCAGCTTGTGTAACAGCTTGGCACGCAGTGGATGAGAGACATGCACCACAGTGCTTTAGGGTTTATTATTCAACCAGTAGTATTATATTATTCAAGAAATAAAGCAGTAATTGATTGGTTCCTTAGTCAGTAATCACAGCTTACAACATATATGGCGTCTAGCCGACGCTCTCTCCTGTGAGCTCAGTCAAATTCTTTCAGCAATCCCACCTTTTCCTCGTCCAAGTGCGGGATTCGTTGTCGAACTTGGGACCATGAAGACTTCTTCTTGTGTCCCCAGCGCTGTTCCGTCTCCTCGGTTCTCTCACCATCTCCCAAGACGGGTTTCAAAATGCCATCATACATCATCCAACTCAAGTTGAAAAAGACCGTGGTAGCAAGGGCTAGCCATCGAGGCAGTTTCCCTTCTTTGTCCGCCAGAGGACCGGATAGGGCCATAATTGCGAAGAAGACGAGGCTGATAACCAAGTACACCGCGGCGCCGATGTGCTGCCTCCAGTTGGTGATAGTGTAAGTCGGCATACCATTAAGCCAGCGCTGGTAACCTTCGGGGAGTTCATGCTCCTTAGCACCATCTCGGATCAGGTTCAGGTAACGAGCGCTTGGCTGCGCATAGCCGGGCTCTCGAACGGGATGGATCAGGAAGCGATACCACCACTTCTTCTTGCGAGGATCATCGGGCAGGTCGGAGTCGGGGATTTGGGGCGCAAAGAGCGTCTTCGCCAGGAATGGCTTTGGAATTTCAGGGAAAGGCTTCTCTGGGATAGACATCTTGGGAGGAAGAGGAAGGCATGGCACCATGATCTGCTTGTAGCCCGTTCCACCACCCTCGGTGCGGATGATGGTCTTGTAGTCTTCCTCTGTGACCTCATACACCACACCCAGGAGACCCTCATCCCATTGAGACTCTGAATGGGGAGGTCGCGGGGGGTCAAATGGGATCTTTGGAGGCAGCTTCGGCTTATCGGGCAGCTTCCTGTATCCAACGTTCGCAAAGCAAGGCTCGCGATAAGGAATTCCTGGAAGGTCGAACTTGAGCTCCAACGTAGGTACTGAGACGTTCACCTGCGATAGCGGACGAATACCTCGCATGCCGAGAAAGGTTTGCGCACACAGGTTGGATCCGTAGGCGAGGTAGAGATAGGTGTTGGGCTTTGGGTGGTCGGAATCTTCGACGACATCTTCGGCGGCCAGCGCCAGACGTTCCGCGGAGGTGCGAGGTATCGACGAAACAGTAGGATACTTTGGCACGAGCGTTGGCTCGGGGCGCGGCCGTTGCGCAACGCTGAGCTTGCACAAGCTGGCGAGGGCGCAGGTCTTGGTGCCCGCATCGCTGACTGCGCTGGCGACGCCAGGCTGCTGTTCGTGCTCTGACATGGCGATTCTGACTATGTGGCTTAAGGTTTAACTCGGTGGCCTTACTGCAGTGCCGTTATGAGGTACCGTAAACGTCTAGCACCTTTAAATGATGACGAGCAAGCAGCCTTGTGTTATCGAAGCCAGCGACGTTGTTCAGGAGTATTTATGAGACCGACGACCCGGACGATCCAAAGCGAGATGCGGAGGTCGCGGACTTCTCCACTGATGCCTGTGCTTTAAGTCCGCCGTCTGGTTGAAACGTGCTGAATAATCCCCGTGCATGGACGACATCATGGTCGGTGTCGGGGCGACAGGATCCCCGAAGTCCGCTCGTCTGGTTCTTTAATATCAATGCATTTCACCTTCGGACCATCGGGCTATCTTATACATACAGTAATAAATAGTGTGGACCTGTCATTATGAATCATCTAGGATCCATGGTCTTGACCCCAGATCAGCCCGGAATTGAAGATGCAGAATTCGTCCGTCAGAGCCCGAGCTAAAGCGTCTCGAATCCTTGTTTCATGTGGATTTTGGGCTGGTCTCTATTGTGTTCTTTTAATGAATATTGAGCCGGAGAGCTTACTTTGCAATAGAAATACATGTTGCTGAGGATCCTGGGTGTCAATCATAACCAGTCGGGTGCGTCATGAAGCTCGTCACACTGATGAATGACGCGTAACTTCTTAGATCTCACCAAGAAAAGAACATTTTGATAGAAATCAAGGACGCAAGCGTCATATCAATACATGCCCATAGAAAAGCAAATATTCTTCATATTCCATGCTTTTTCAATCCCACGCTGCCTTTTTGCGTCCATCTTTTGAAGCATGACCTTTCATGAAATGGCGATGCACCTACCCGGTACCTCTGGGCAGCTGCATGATGAATTGTTATCGGCGCCAATCACCAGCGATAACCCACGTCACGACTGAGACGCTCCTGCCCTCCAAATTACGATGGATTACTTGTGCAAAGAAAATGTCCTCGTCCCCTTATCTTTTACCCTGATGATCACGCCAGCGCGAATAGTAATTTTTAATGTCATCCAACACATTGAACTTTGTGAGTTGAGTGTGATCATTTGTGCTGGGAAGGACCTTCTTGGGGGCCTGGGTTTGCAGGCGTGGTCGACATCGCTCCTTCCTCACCCTACACCAGAACGCTCAACATCCCAAGATCTTGGGAATTTCTCCTCAACACCATAATTTCGACATTTCATCTCTCTACGATTGAGGACTTTGGCACGAGCGATACGACTTTGTCGCACACGAAATCACTGTCGTTTGCATCGGACGATATCGCGACTGCAGCTCCAAGTGGCTTGCTGCACCTGCTGGCAACAGTGTAAGTTGGAGCTCTAACAATACCCCGCCAGACACATCTAACAATTGCCCGGAGCCTACGGATACGCAGGCATGCCACGGAAGGGTGGCAAATCCACTCAGCGTGGAAAGCACAGGCTTTTGTCAACAGAGTTCGGACAGCTCGAAACTACCCCAACATCCCGTCACCTCCAATCTCCCGAGGAGCACCATACACAGACGCCAGTCTCCAAATCGCAAGGTCGGAATAACAGTGATCAAACCTCGCGGGTCAAAAGTTCGACTACAAACCAGAAGCAACAGTTGAGTTTCGTCGATGAATTCGATGATGGAGTAGACGATGTCGATCTGATCAATTTGGACCCCTTCGAAGAGCCGAAAACACAACCTGCACCTGTCAACGACTTTTCATGGTCTGAAACTGGATCCTTGACTCGCCCGAGCTCACCACTTCGCGGCAGCGAGGCATCCAAGGATATTTGGCAGTTTGATAACCAAGGATTGCTGCTTGATGCATTCTCTAGCCCCAAGTCTGGGCAGGGAGACCTCCCCAAAACTCAGCCACTCACACAAAGCCTCAACGCCCATCTGGAAGAGTTACCAAACGAAGCTGTCGTTGTAGTAGATTTCTCAGAAACGGCTTCCACAGGGCGACGGAGCTCGCCGTTCGCTTCTCAAGTCGCAACCGAAGAATCGTGGGAATTACTCAGTAACAAGCCCCTACTTTCTAGCACGATTCCCGACTCTCTGCAACTGCCCGAAATGCCACGTTATCTACCAGAGAAACCAATTGAACACCTGCCAGCGGATGAGCTTTACGATGCCACCCCTCCTAGATCGAGTGCACAGCGTCCAGACGCTCCTCCGCCGCAACGCTCCCAGGCTCCCCGAGAAAGTGTCAACCATGATCAGGGTTCGGCACCATCGCAGACGAAGAGCAAGAAGCGAGCCCAAACCCCGCACCCAAAGAAGGGTTTGGCCAAGTATATTGAAGATACAGACTTTCCGAGCGATGAAGTAGTATCCATTTCATCACCCGATGACCCAAAGCCCCGTGAAACTCATCGAAAGGGAGACAAGACGAGTACTATCCAAGAAAAGGCACCAACCGAGGACAAACAGGCCACTCCCCAAGCGCAAGATGACCAAGCAGCAGGACAAGGTCAGAAGGGGAAGAAGCGAAAGCAACGTGCGAAGATACCGATTCAGTTTGACAAGGACACTCAAGCAATCAAGGAAGCCCCCCAACCGAAGAAGAATGCCGAACCTCCAGTGAGAATGACTCTCGTGAACGCTATGAAACAGGCAAGCGTTGCCTCAAGCTCCCCAGCTCTCAGTGCAAGAAAGAAGGCGGCCCCCAAGACTACCCGGAAAGCTGCGCCAAAGTCTACCCCAAAACCTGCACCCAAGCCGGTTAAGAGGAAGGCACAACCCAGAAAGAAACGCAAAATATCTGTCGAGGAGGAGTACGAAGATGCCTCTGTCATCGTCGTCGACACAACCGACTTCACTGAACCCAAGCCTGCCATCAACACGAGGGCGAGGACAGCAGCCCAGTCAAAGACCAAAGCTGCACAAGGGAAGCAGGGCCCAGAGATCAACGCAGGCTCTCAAGGGTTATCTCATGATCCTATCGTGGTGGCAAGCGACCCGGCCAGTTCATCGATATCAGAAGACGAGTCTAAACGGACAGAGCCGTTGAGGCCATCGCAAGGAATTCGAACTGCAGCACAAAATTCGATGGCAGAAACCGATGCGCCTCCCATGGCGACACCAAACACTTCTCTGGAGCATGGTATAGACCAGCAGATGGCAGTGTTACCACAGGAGCCCCCCTCGTCTGCCGCCTCCCAGCCTTCCAACGCACCCAAGGCGAAGGAAGCTATCGTCGATAAAACGTCAATGAATGCAGCTGCACCGACAGGGCCTGCAGAACAACCCACCAATATTCGCAAGCGAAGTCGCGAAACCAATTTCAACGCTCCTCAAGCTCTCTCTCATCGTGACCCCAACATCCCTGTGAAAGGTACTCTCCGTACTACCCGGGGAGCAGGTATCTCGACGAAGGAGACTTCTACAAGAGTTAACAAGGCAGGTTTTGTTCAACGCCGCAAGAGTAGCAAAATGTCACGGAGTTTCAGCATCAGCAAGGCGGGAAGCCCGGTACCAGTTGAGACGGGACTAGGTCTCTTGATTGATGAATCGAGCCCAATCAAGGCCCAGAGCCCGCGATTGAAGGAAATGGTGCTTGACAGGGAGCGACCTGGACCTAGAAGGTCTCAGCGCCTTCGGCGACCTGAGGGATAGAAATCCTCAGATTCTCGAGGCAGCGATCTACAGCAACGATACATCTCAGGTTTGGCAGTGGCAGAGCCAAACCACGACAAGACCAGAATTGAACTCAAAGCACGCCCACGAAACGAACAGAGAGAGCAAGAGAACGATATTCTTCCTGTCATCACTGCGCTCAACAAGAACCTGGAGAGCCAGATCTTTGAGTCTCTGCAAGGACAGGACGAGGCATCCGTGGTGGTGGATGAAGCGAAGCGGACCAAGACTACGGAGAAGGGCAATGAAGTTGCCGAGCAGACACGCTCCGAGAAACCGACAGAAGAAGTTGCGGGGAAACTCCACGCGCTGGTTGAGGTAGGTTTCTTAGTCATTGGGAGATGCCGTGCTTACATGCTGCCTAGACAATGTTGAGTCACCTGGCAACCAAGGAAGCGACCATTTACCGCGGGGCGGATGCCTATCGCAAGAGCGGGATCGATTGCGTGGACAGGATTGAGCGAAAGTACAGCCAAGAACGGAATGCGCTGGCCGATGGGTGTAAGAAGGATGGTGATAGGTTCGCTCGGCGAGTTCGCGAAGCGAGAGAAACCGTTGAGGACGGCGAAAACGCGCGGGGGAAGGCGATGCACCAGCTGGAGCAAGCGGCGACAAAGCGACGTCAGCTATACCAGCAAGCGAGCACTGGCCTGCGGGCCCTTCACGGCCGAGTCTTGAAGCGAAAGATGGTGGAGGATGAGGGCATTTAGATGTTTTGAGCACATGGGTAAGATACAAGATGTACACTACGGAGTACACACCCAGGGACGCACAGAGAGCACCGGGGAGATGGGACAGAGTACTTGTAGAGGTGAGGTTGATGGGCAAAGTTTCATATGCGAGTGGGTTCTCAGGGACGTACGAAGGAAGATCAGGGTTCAGTGGCGGCAGGGATTTTGAAGGTTGATTGCACGGGCAGGTTTCCTGCGGCCTGTCCATGAGGGTGACGGACGACCGGGCTTGGCAGGTGTATTTGTCCGTGGCTAGGCCAGAAGGCGAATTTGACAGGATTTTGATAGAGAACGGAGGATCGATCTCGCGATGATAATGCTTCGTGGTTGACAGTTGCAATGGGTTTAGTCGCAGGCGAAACGATCACCAGGTGATGCAACGATTTGGGACTCTCAAGGGTCGAGTGGATGAATGGGATGATGAGCCGGGAGGAGAGGACCTGGCTGGGTAGTCAGGGACTAGACTCAATTAGGGAGGATTAAGGGCTGGTGATGCCGATGATGGAGTTTTGAGTCCGGAGGCGTTTGAATGAGGCGTTGATGGGCGGCGCGATCGGTAGCGCGGTTGAAGGCTGCGCTGCGTGGGCGTGGATTGGAGCGATGACGATGTTGGGAGGTGACGTATTTGGCTTCGAGGCGCGGGCATGATCAGCTCAGCTTGGCTTGCTGGCGGGAGCCAGTCAAGTATAAGGTGCGCGATGCCCTCGCAGATGAATTCGAGTAGAGTTATTGATTGCTTAAAAGGCTAATATAATTAATTTCGTTCTTGTACGAGAAACATCTATTTAATCTCGAACCTTGTTACTTCCAGACCCTAATTAATTACTCTGGGTGGTCCCTAGCATTGTTTCAACTTTCTATCGAATCGACCACGGACCCATCGAATCGACAGGAGACGAGACGACATCCCTACCATATTGCGCTGGCTCTCATAGACGGAGGATACCACAAAGCAACTTGAAACCTGAGTGGTACGATGGCCTCGGATGAAGCGGGGACGCCAAGGTACGTGCTGCAACAGCGGACTTGGGTCCATGTTTCGTTTGTCTGTGTTTGATGTTTGAAGTTTGAAGACGAGTGTCTACTATTGTTCCGATTAATTACCCCAATTGGGACGCTGGTATCCTCCTGAGGGCAGAGTTGCCTGACTTCCTCGTCCCATGGTGCCTCGACCGACCTCGGGGCATCCTTGCTGTCCGTCCCCGTGTGGTCCGGCGGGCATATGACTCTACGTCCCATGCTATCCGTCCCGTCACGCTCTAGGCGCGAGGCGAGTCACAGCCGAGGACAGAAACCTGCAATACATACATGCATATGTGCATTGGCAGACCAAGGAGAGTCGAGCAATCGACTGAGGTTGCATGCAACGAGGCCAGCGACAACCAGAATGACAGGGTCCTCTTACATGGCCCGAGTTGCAGGGGGCCTCCCAGCGGATGCGGGTGCCGCTAGACTGCCGTTGCAGCCTTCGCCCCGCCCCAGTCAATGGAAGCTTGGCCTTTTTCGGGCTGAGCCTCAGTTGCAAACGCGCCAACTAAGCCTCCCCATCGGCTCCCCCATCTTTAGCACTGAACACTGCCCTCCCGCTCCAGTTTTTTTTCCTCTTCCTCTCCTCGCATTCACCTTCATCTCAGATTTTTTTTTCACGTCACACGACGACTACCCGAGTCTCGTGGAAAAATAACCCAAAACGGAACAAAAACCGCACGCTTTATTGAATCATTGTGTACGGATTCTCCTATTGTTCTCCCTGTTTGTTTCGTTTGTTCTCAAACCGCATATACCTACCCCCCTCCTTCCATCCCTCCCCTAGTCCTCTCACTTACACAACTTGAAAAAACCCAACCAACGCTTTCATCTCTCCACTCATCGCTCTCTGTTCTTTCTTCATCCCACTTGCGATCTGCGCTTCTCTCGTCTCTCGAGCCAACTACTGCTGCTTGCGCTTCTACTCGCTCGACATCGTCCACTGACCTTGCACCTTCTCAGCCGTATTCGCTCTTGGCTCTCGTTCCGCCGGCGCCGATCACGACCAGGCAGCTCCGGGTCTATCGACACAAGCTCTACGTTAACTGCCAACTCGGACCACGAGATTACGCCCGCGACTTCGAATTCTTCCGCCAACACCTCTCCTTCAATATCTCCCCAGACGAAAGACTCCAAGATGCCTTTTCGTCAGAGGATGGCCCGCCACTTTGGCGATTCCGTACGTGCAACCCCGCCTCCGCACCTGGGCGCGTGCTCTCGTCCGCTGCGCCGCCATTGGGATGGTCACCGGCTCGCATATGCACCCTACTTGCTTGAAACGGCGCTGACACTGATTACAGCTTGCGCCCGAAAAGCCATATCTGAGCTATTACGATGTTCTCCTCACGGCCGAAGATATCAAGTCTCTGAAGCACGACTGGTTGACCGACAACAATATCGCCTTCTGGGAGGAGTACCTCGAGCGCGAGACACTTCCTCGGTATCCCCAAGCACGCATTGTCCTCCTTCGCCCTAGTATGACGTTTCTCCTCATGAAGGAGCCCGACTTGCGCTCGGTCCGATCCGCCCTTCCCGATTTCTCAAAGGTCACGCACGTTTTCCTGCCCATCAACGACAACCGTAATGTGGGTGTCGCTGAGGGTGGTAGCCACTGGTCACTACTCCTTGTCTCAACTCTTGATGGCGTTGCCTTCCATTACGACTCTCTCGGAGGTGCCAACTATGCCGAGGCTAACCTTGCTACGCGCAAGCTTGCCACGGTGCTGCAGCGACCTCTGCGATTCATCAACCTCGAAGATTGCCCTCAGCAGGAGAACGGAAGCGACTGCGGTGTCTTTGTTTGCTTATTGATGCGACATCTCCTAGTCAAGCGCCTTCTCTGCGCTAATGCCCGCGAGAAGGTGTCCATGAGCATGGGCGGAAAAATGGTCGATAGTTACGGCGGCCGCAAGGAGATGCTTCGCATCATTGAGAACCTTCGCAAGGAGGGCGAGCGCAGGCGATCGTGAGTGTTGGAGTTCCCCGATTGTGTGAAGTGTCTAATAATCAAGATAGGAGAAGTGCCAGCCCGTTCACGAACAACAAGACGCCTCCGCGGATCGAATAGAGAACGGACTGCTACGGCTCTTACGAAGAATTCGAGGAGCGTTTGCAGAAACTGATGCGGAGACGGTCCGTGACCAAGCCTAAGACCAAGGCAGCGACCAAGAAGAGGTTGCCGAGTGGGCGCAAGGTCGACAAAGGTCGCAGTGATGCCACTGAACCAGAGAAGAGCGATCTGCCTCCTTGGACTGGGATGAGATCTCGGCTCCGTCCTAGAACTCGGTCGGCCAGCCAGAGTTCATCATCTCCTTCATCGTCCGACCCCAGCTATCGAGTCAGCAAGCCTGAGACGCGCTCCCGCAGCTCAAAGAGTCTCACACCTGTCAAGGTTCGGAGCAAGCGACAGCCGAAGGTCGACTCGGAGGCGGACTCGAACTGAGGCAGTCACCACACACTGAGATGTCTGTTCTACTATTGTAATGAAATTTACGAAGGATGCGCGACGGTCGAGTTGATTTATTTTCTGTTTCTTTTTTTCTGCTTCCACGAGAAGCTCATGTATTGTTGGCGTTGGATGGTACTGCAGCGATAGCGAAGCGAGACGCCTTGTGCACCTGGACGCAATCACCAGGTGACGGATGAGAGCGATTATGCTAATAGGCCTTTTCTGTTTTCGATTTTTTGGAATGATGCTCGGATGACGAGTAATGCAATGTGGAGTTGAGGTAGCCATTGCGGCGTTGACAAGGACAAGGGAAAATATGTTGTGGAAGCGTCATGATATGCACATGATAGCGTTTATGAGGAATAGCTGTATCTTGATAACAATTGAGCTCTATTGAATGTACCTTGTCTATTGTGTCGTGATTGTTTCATAGATTTGCATGATGCTTTTTGAATCCCTAACTCCTCAAACTCCTGACAACAGCTCCAAGGCTGTTGAGTGCCTCGTCTTGATGAAGCACTCCCAACCAGTATTTTCATACAATGGTATCAACTGAGCGTCTCCGTAAAGTTTAATCATGGATCCAGACTAGTTGTTCCCTGTGAAGGCCGGGTTCTGCTCCATCGTCGCCGAGATGTACCCCCGTAGAGCAGCCCATCGGTTCGCAGTCGGCGCAGGGGCAGCAGGCTTGGCCTCTCCCACCTTGGCCTTATTATCCATATCTTCATCATCGTCATCATCATCATGCTGCACCCCAGCAGGTGCCGCATTCTCCTGAGGGGCGCCAGTCAACCTCGCCATACTAACACCAAACCTCTCCATCTCGCCCTTGACCACCATCTCCTTCTTCTTGAGCGCACCCTTCTTGCTCCTCAAACTCTTGTGCTTGACCTTTCCAGGTTGTCCAGCATCATCGTCGAGTTCGGGCAGGGCGTCTGCGAGGCTGTCGAGGGTGGCTGCGAGCTTCTTTGACGGTCTGCGGCGCTTGTTCGCCTTGGAGACGCGCGAAGAGGAGGCGATGCGGGAGACGAAGGAGGAGTGCTTGATGAGGCGCTTGTCGCGCTTGCTGGAGAGGAACGAGTCTGAGACTGCGGCGTCGTCGCGGAATGTCTTTGATGGGGCGAGGGGGTGGATTTGGCCTGTTATGCGCTGGTGGCGGAGGGTTCGAGCCGAGGGCTTCTTGAGGCCGGGTGGTTGGGGAGCCTGAGATGGTTAGTATTTCTTCTTGTGTTGGAGACAAGAGGGGCTCACCATTTTTGAATTGTGTATTGGGTTGTAGGAAGTTGAGATGCTGGGATTCGGTGTTGAAGATTCTCGGTATTGGAAATATTTTCGGTCAAGGGTCCGTTCACCGAGGTCATGGTGGGGTACACCGAGACTTTGTCACACGGCGGATGGAGGGGCAGCTCGTGAGCCATGAATAAGCTTCTTGACTCAAACCATTCAACCTTTCTCATATTTTGGGGTAAAACATGGTCAAGATAGATCAACTTCGAAAGGAGATTGCAAAGCGAGAGGTTGAGCTCGCTGATCTTCGGGCGCAGCTTGCTGCCGCTGAGGCCGAGGAGAGGGAGAGCAAGCAAGCTTGGAAGTGGCCGCTTGATGCGCATGAGTATGAGAGGTATAGCAGACAGATGATTGTTCCCAAATTTGGCCTCGAGGGTATGTCTATTCCTAACCCTCTTCATTAAGGAATGTAGCTAATATTGTTAAAGGCCAGTTGAGGTTGAGAAAAGCCAAGGTGCTCCTTGTTGGCGCTGGAGGACTGGGATGTCCAGCTGCGGCGTATCTCGCGGGTTCAGGAATCGGCGCCATTGGGCTGGTTGATGGCGATGAAGTCGAAGTGTCGAATCTTCATCGCCAGATAGCACATTCGACGAGTCGTGTCGGCATGAGCAAGGTGGAGAGCGCAATCACATATCTAAAAGAGTAAGGTCTCTCACAAGTTTGGTAGGGCTTCGACTGACAACTATAGACTCAACCCAACCATCACGTATCATGCCCACAAGACTCACCTCACACCGCAAAACGCCCAGGACATTGTTTCAAAGTACGACCTCGTCCTTGATTGTACCGACCATCCCACATCACGATATCTCATCTCCGATATTTGCGTTCTTCTATCGAAGCCTCTTATCTCAGCATCTGCGTTTCAAGCATCAGGACAGCTCATCGTTCTCAACAACCCTCCCGGCCAAGGACCATGCTACCGCTGCGTATTCCCTACCCCACCACCACCAGAGAGTGTCGTCGGCTGTGGTGAGGGCGGTATCATTGGGCCTGTTGTCGGCGTCATGGGTGTCTTGCAGGCTTTGGAGGCTATCAAGCTGATCACTCGAGGCGACCTCGAGATCCAGGAAAGGGAGCCCAAGACCCCGATGCTGCTGCTCTTTAGTGCATTGGCGGATACCCCCTTTCGGTCTGTGAGGATGAGAGGTCGAAGAAAGACATGTTTTGCATGTGGGGATGAGAATGCATTGACGTTGAATGAGTTGAAGACGTCAATGGACTATGTCCAATTTTGTGGTGTTATGAAGCCTGTCGAGCTTCTTCAACCTCAAGAGAGAATATCTGCCAAAGAGTACCAAGATGTTGCCAAGACGAAAAAGAAGGAACACTTGTTATTGGATGTCCGGGAAAAGGAGCATTTTGACCTCTGCAACATTGCAGGCTCGGTTAACATCCCCATCAGTCGATTCATGAACGCTCGTGGTGAGACAACACCTGAGGGTTGGCCAACCGACCTGTCACCGTCTACACCCATCTACATCGTCTGCCGAGTTGGCAATGATTCGCAAATTGCCGCCAAGAAGCTCAAAGACTTAGGGCTAGGAAACAATGGGGAGCGCTTCATCGGTGACATCCAAGGAGGCATGAGATCCTGGAAAGCTAACGTCGACCCAAGCGTACCATTCATATAGCCACATACACCAGATAGCCAAATATAAATCCAGTGAAAAGAGGAAGAGAGTTTGTTATTGGATAAGAGATTTGACGATATAGATACATGCCCGCGATGATCCGGGGCCGCAACATCAAGGGCGGCCCATCCCTGCCCGTCAGCTGCGCCATCATTACATATGAAGATTTTTTGTTTTGCTCTGCCAATGAAGAAAATACCATTATCCATTAGCCAAGACAAGTTTTTTTTGTAGTTGTTGTTTTTACACAAAGTTGGCAGTCTTCTTCTTGTTGAAAGCCTTTTGATCTTTTAGCCATTGTCGGTAGCCAGCCACGCTCTGAATCTTTTCGCCGTAAAAGTCGGGAACTGTCATCAATTAGCTTGAGTGTATAGATTATCAGATAAGAAAATCAGGTCATACCAGGGTTGGCGGCGCTCGAGTTGGTGGGGTCAACCCGGTGCTTCTTGATGCGCTCAAAGAACTCGGCCTCCTTCTGCGTCATCTGCTTCTTCCACTTGCGGTTCAAGGCGTAGAAGAACTGGTTACCGATGCTGGGGCCGATCAGCCAACCAAGACCGGAAAAGGCAAACGTCATGATGCCCAGCGTCATGAATGGGTCGAGGGGAATCTGGGTGATGATGGGCTCGGCGACACCCGTTGAGAGGACCACAGCGCCGGCGCCTCCGCAGAACATGCCGTTGGTGATGGAGAAGAGAAGCTGGTAGCGGCGGCGCTTGAGGCGGAGCTTGAAGAAGCTGTTCCAGTCGAGGGCGTGATGAGGATCCTGCGCAAAGTCGTGTGCATTGTTCTGTCCCGGCGTGGCGTTGAGGGACTGCTGCGCGGCCGAGGCTAGATCGGGCTTACCCGAGCTGGCGGCGCGGGCAAAAGCCTTGGGAACGGAGACGACGGGAGTGAGGCATTGCTTTCGGAGCGGCGAGCGAGCGAGGCACGAGGCGGCGGGAAAGGTCGAGAAGGGAGCTTTCGGCGAAGAGCAGATGACGCCGGTGACGGGACGTCGCAAGACAAACGTCTTGAGCGGGGAGGAGGCCATGATTCGAGGGAAAATTGCGCAAGAAAAAGAGTCAATTAATTCAATGCGAAACTTGAGTATGGAGTGGAGATTGGAGAATTGACCTTTGTCGACGTCGGGATTTTGGTCGACGGGATTTTTGACGTGGGGGAAGCTCGGTACAAGCTGGGTTCGTGATCTCATGGGAAAGGGCGAGAAAAGATGGCGCTTGTATTAAGCGCGGTTAAGCGCTGCCGACCCGAGAGGTCAATCGGGGGAGCTATAATTGAGTCGGCGCTAGGGGGGTCTAGTTTATAGCAGTTATAAGTTTTAATTTACTATAAGAGTTAAATAAAGCTATTTTTTAGGTTTTAAGTAAATAACTAGGCTTATAAGTATTTAAAATTATTATTATTACTTAAATAAATAATAATAAAAATAATACTTTTTTTAATATTAAATAAAATATTTAATAGCTCGAGGGATCCTAAGAGTTTTAGGGGCCCTTTGCATGTTCTAGACTTGATCAGACCAGGCTTAGTCATCACCTGATCTCTATTTTCTACGAGGTGGCTTGTGTGGAGGAAGAGCTAACCGCGTTTAATTCATGTGCCAGCAGCAACGACTCTAATATTTCACCAGAAACCCATTCAGATCTTGGCCGAAAAAATCACAGAGCTCGCTAACGCGTTGCCTTAATGTCAAATTCTTTTTTGGGCTGTTGCGGCGCTTCTTTTTCACCTTCTTTGTCTTGAGACTCAAAGTGGTGGATCGTGGAGCTTCCTCGTGCGCGCACGCGATGGAGTCGACCCAGCAGTCGGAAGCCGTCGACCCCGAGAAACGAAAACGAACCGACCATGTACGCACTCGAATAGAAGTGCAAATTCACCAGAAAAAGCAAAGGGGCTATGTCCCAGGCAGCGGTCCTCCTCTCCAACCCATCAGTCTACTTCCACCTCGAGACTCGACCGCGTACATCCTCGATCGCATCATACTCCCCTCACCGGGTCTAGCAGCAGATGGAAGGCCTCTTCCGAGACGGATGACTTATATCGTGGGATGGCACGACTTGCCGGCTGCGAGGATGCTGGTGCCCGCCATGCAGATCCTCAACTATGTCTCGCCTCAAGAGGTCGAGGAGTGGGGGTTCAATAACATGGAGGAGCAAATGGGCAGCAAGAAGTTGGCGCAAGAGAAGAAGGGACAGGCTGTGGATAAGTCATCCAAGCCAAAGAGACGTGGACGACCGCCTAAACACAGCAAGATAGAAACTGCTGTCGTTACGGAGCCTGAGAGCAACACTGCCGCCATACCTAAGAAGGGCGTCATGACGATATCAGTTCCGAAGGAGAACAGACTCGAGGAATTTGAAGGACTATCAGATGATTATGGGACTCCTTCGAGACAGTTGCAGCAAGAGACATCGAGGGGTTCAACAGACGTGGATATGGACCATGAGCATGAGGCCGACCTGGGTCCTCGAAAATCCGAAAACGTGCGTCCTGTGCCCCAAATAGGCACGTTGCACACGGCTGAGCTCGAGTCCCGTGCGTCGGGACAAAGCAATGCTGGGGGCAAACAACCTGTCTTTGAATCGCTCCCCTCAACAGCATCTTCGACTCGACAAAGTACACCACAGTCAGCAGCCGTCAAGCCGAATCTCAAGGGCAAGAAGAAGATGGCACCAGCCAGTTCTTCAAAGACCCAGAAACCTCCGACAGTGGCTAAGAGCCGTGATGAGCTCTTTTCGGGCCCGGAGTGGAAGTGGGACCCCCTTGCAGAACATACAATCCCTCTCTCAGTCACAACTGTTATAACGCCGAGCCTGGAGCCACAGCCTTTCAGGAATCCGTACTTACCAGAAGTGAAATCGATGAAGAGCAAGCCAAAGGAAATCAAGACGGCGCCAAAGCCTCCTGAGCCAGCTCCCGCGGCAGAAGAGCCAGCCAAAGACAAAGAAAATGATGACTGGGAGGTCAAGCGCCTAGAGGGCATGGAGTTCTTCGAGGTTGAGGGCGTTGGAATCGTTCGTTACTTCAAAGTCCGCTGGGAAGGCGACTGGCCTCCTGATCAGAATCCATCGTGGGAACCGGAGGATAACCTTCCTGCCGCTTTGGTACGGAATTATCTCAAGCAGGGCAAGAAGAGACGCACCGGACATGACGCTCATGAACCAAAGAAGAAGACCCCACGACCTACGACACAGGCTCCTTCAGCGCCGCCCAAGAAGAAGGGCAACCTTAAGCAGACGACCCTACCGTGGGGTATACCCGCGAAGCAGTACAAGAGCGTCAGCGAGGCTTTTGCAGGTGACGAGGAAGAGGCCATGGGAATGCCTATTGCAAATGATGTCCCGGAGGAGGTTGAGGAAGAACAAGATGAGCTTTTCGTAGTCGAAGAGCCTCCAGCGAAGAAGAGCCGCGTACAGGCGCCGTGGCATGGGCATGGAACGTCGGCAAGAATGGAGTGGACTTGATCACGATGCCGTTGTATAGATGATACTTGGAGAGATGATGAACTTGGAAGAACTCGGCTACTTCTGGAAAGGAAAAAGTATGATGACTTCATGAAATGGGCAGGCAGGCGGTATTGGCTTTGAAAACATTCACGTCACGGCGCACATGGCATTTGAGATACCCCAAATTTTAGGAGAAGAACCTTTTCCATACAATGAATTGATACAGTGAACCTCGATGCCCTAGCGAACTGGTCATAATAACCCGCTTCCCATTCCCATTTCATCCCGAGCAGAGATTCCCAAACATGAAGCGAGGCGCCGATGGCCGATAAGTAGAGATGGGAACATGTCAACCATCTTTGCCGAGATCACTCTTGTCGTAGCGAACAAGAGACGAACGAGAATGCCGATAGACGATAGCCTTGCAGTGTCTACTATAGTATTGACACGAGTCGATCGAAATGGCGAAATCAAAATGTCGAAATGAAAAGTCGAGATCGAGAGTCGAAACATCGGGAACCGAGAACCAGGAACCGAATCCCAGTTACGTCTACCGTAGAGGTAGTGTCAACCGCGAGAGAGAGCAGTGACCGCCGTAAAGACACGCGTTCGTCGAAAAGTCGAAATTCAGATCTGACAAGGAAAGAAGAAAAAAGGTCGAGAAATCAATTGTCGAGAACTGTTAACCAGACCGAGAAGTTAATCCCAGAAAGGTTGGCTACCGGGGAGGTAGATGACTGCCGTAAAGGTAGTACAGGCCGAAGAGGCACAAGTTCGTCGAAAGATTGAGATTCGGATCCGACAAGAAAAGAGACGATGTCAAGCTGTGAACCGAGAACTTAATCACAGTTAGGTCTACCGCGAGAGCAGTGACTGCATAGCTTTGTCGAAAGATCGAGGTTGATATGAAACAAAAAGTGAAGAGAAGGTCCAGAAGTCGATATTCGAGAACTAAAAAACTAGACCGAGAACTGAATCACATCTAGTTTGACTGCCGTGAAGGAAGTGCTGGCCGAGGAGGCGCGAGTTCGTCGAAGTGCCGATATTCTGACGCGGAAAGGAAAGGAAGTCGTGAGTTGTAAATCGAGAACTGAAAACAAGACCGAGAAGTAAATCACATTAAGTTTAACCACCGGGGAGGTGGTTGACTGCTGCAAGGGCAGTGCAGGCCGTAAAGGCACGAGTTCATCGAGAACAAAGACCGAGATCCGAAAGGTAGAGACATGCCGAAAGCGAAATCCGAGAACGAGAACAAACCAGGAACTTAATCCCAGTGTTCTTTACCGTAGAGACAGTACTGGTCGCGAAGACGTAAGTTCATCGAGAGACGACGGTCGGATGTGAAGGCGAGTCAAGAGGGCTGGAGCAAAGTCGAGAACTGAATCACAGCAAGCTACCTGCCCTCAGACTTCCTGCCGTAAAGGCGAGATGAGATGTTCGTCGCAAAGAAACGAGTACCGTAGAAGAACATCTGAAATCGAGAATCGTGAATGAAGAGGACCAAGAGGCGTTTCTTGGTTCGACTGCGGTGAGTGCAGTTCTGTCTGCTGTAGACGTAGGATTCATCGATAAACGATTGTTCAGATGTGAAGAAGAAAAACCGAAGAAGATCATAACCCATGAGAGGGCTTACCGAAAGTTGAGACACAAGAGTCGAAAAGGCCGAAGCCAAACAACAAAAGACTCGAGTGTGAAAGTGTTGCCTTGACACAAAATCCATCTCAGCGTGGTCGGTTGTTGTCTAGACATTGCATCTCATGAGAGAGCGTCTGTCCTGCCATTCCGAGACCAGCGTACATGTGTAGAGGTGAGTGTTGGATTTAGTTGTATCGAAGAAACTGGGGTGTCATAGGCGGGATGGACAGGCGGATCTGTTGATCGTCGCCTTGGAGCCATGCCCCGTGCATGAATCCCTCATCGCTGCCCTGAGTGTACATCTGCGCACGAAGGGGAGTGGGCGAATCGCGAAGACTTGGGCCACAGTCGTAGCAGTCAGCAGGGCAGATGATACGGCCTTCAGCCTTGAGGCGACGATGCTCAACGATGTTAGCGTAAATGTCAGGGTTGAGAACCTGCTGCTGCAGGGCGAGCTCTCTCCAGAAGTCGGCCCACTCATGCTTGCCAAGGGTCATCTCTTGGAGGATCTTCAGTTCCTTTCCGCGGACCTCTGTCTGAGGGAATGTGGATCCCGTGGGCTGCTTGTAGACACATCCATCTTGGCAGGTGTAGGTGCGGCTGCCCATCGTCATCTCTGGGATAGGTCTCACATCTTCCTCAGGGATGTCGGGGAGGGTGGCCTGGTAGGCCATACGGGCGAACACTTCGGGGTGGAACGATCGGGGAGGCTCCCAAGTGTTGTACGGAGCTTTGTTCCACTCGTCAAGGTGGCCATGCTCGATGTAGGGAATGACGTTGTCGTACAGCTTGTGAACGTGATCAGGGGGATAGTCGGACTCTGTGATTCCGTAAGAAATATCCTCTGCACGGCCTGAAACGCCGGGGAGGGGTGTCTCTGACAGCGCAACATCGCGGATGTACTCTGCCTTGACGACATCAGTCATCTCCACTGAGAGTTCGCCAACATCACCAGAGGCGTCGGGGTTGAATGTGACTCTGACAATGCCCGACAGGCCAATCTTGCTGATGGCTGCCCAGACGGCCGACTCAGGAAAGTTGGCGAAATCAAGGCATCGACCCGAGACGGGGCTCTGAGCATCATGGTCAGAAGGATTGGCTGCCTTGAAGTGAAGCATCTGTGTCTTGTGGACATCGCCATCTTCATCAACGAAAAACAGAGGCTTTTCCTTGAAGAAGTCGATGTAGGCGGTGGCGGCCTGGCTGTTGTTAAAGTGAATGGCGGCACAGTACGTGCCCTTTCGGGACCCAGCCGGCTCGGGCTTCACGAGAACGCTGTTGATGCCACCAACGCCGGTGACGCCTTGCATGACCTGCGCGTACGTGATGTTGGCAGGCAGATCGTTGAGAATGACCATTGGGCCCTTGTTGTTGATGACGGCCTGGGTCCATTCCCAGTCGCCCTTGGGAACACGGGGAGCGATAGGCTTAGCGATGATCTCGAAGTCATCCTCCTCGTCCTAAGAGGAGAGAGACTGAGGGCCGACATTACTGTCGCAGTCATCTTCAGACAGGAGCTCATCTTGGACCTGTAGAGTAAAGTCAGAAACTAAAAGGCGAAAGGGGGAGAGAACAGGAGAAAGGAGAGGGCTGTGCTCTTACAAGCTTGAACTCGCGGAGGCCGTTGATCATGTCAACCTTTCGCTTGATAATGTCACGCTGTTCCTCAAGGTCCCGCATGACGTCTTCAACCAGCTTCACAAACTTGTCGAAAGAAAGGGATCGAGCCATTTCGATCAAAAGAAGCTGGGTGGGGATGGTGTCAGTATCTTCAGGTGTCTACGCCTTGAGGCTAGGGTTGGCATGAAAACTTACAAACGCGTCTTGCCTCATCTTGCTGAGGCCTTTGATATCGTGGACGGCATCAGTGCTCAGCTCGTTCAAAGTGAGTAGCATGTCGCATGGGAGACCAGCAAAGTCTGCTGCATCGATCATCGTAGCATGTGTGTAATACTCGATCAGGGTAGCGAGGCACTTGAATTTGTCGTCGGTGCTCCGGAAGAACAATTGGTTGTCATCGCCGTATCCAACAACTGTCAGGAGGCCAGGGAAAGCACCGAAATTGATTTCCTCCTCGGGGTTGAAGGAGGGGTGAACGATGCCCGGTGCGTCGAGGGCAGACATCTTGGGCGTACACTACAAAGGTGACGCGTGAGCGTTGGATAGAAGTAAAAGTGAAGATCAACTCTTGAAGAGCGAGATGAGAATGTGAGAAGGATTGAAGGGGTTTGTGTGATGTGTTGCGGTGAGGTGTTGCGGGGAGATGTGAGGGTGGGAGAGTTTGGGTGGAGAGGAGGAGGGAGGAAAACAAAAGGTCAAGACGCGTGCCGCGAACTGTGAACGCCCACAAACACGCGGCGGCTCTGCCTCGTTTTTCAGGATTCCACGTCAACACCAGGGCAACCTAGAAATATAGGGCTTGTGGGCTTCGTACGGGAGGGCATTAGCTGACTAACTGCAAGCTTTAGGGCTCGTAGCCCAGTATCAACTCCCGTGACCTCCCTGAGGGGTCTCTCCAGTGGCCAGAAGGGTCATGCCATCCGTCATCGTGGTTCCTTTGGGCCATTGCATCGTGATATCTATTGTGGCAGAGGCCCACCCGGTCTAGGGGACACTTCCAGATGGTTCCTCGTGAGGACGAGGATCAAGTAATCCACCAACCCGTAATCATCCCTCCATGGTGTAGTCGTGAGCTGCGAGCGGCCTCGGTCTCCATCTCTGAATCCATCTTGCTCTTGGAGTTCCAGTCGCAGACGACAAAGGCCCATTCATCGTGGCATTGTAGACGAGGGAGCACGCCCCTCCTAGTAGAAATATCATAGTGAGATAGTGAGGTCGTCGACATGCTGCAGGCACCGCATGGCCGTCACCCACTGCACTGTTCGTCCGTTGTGGTTGATGCCATCCCCGATGCATGGGCACCCCTCTTTTCCACCACCGTCCCGAACCCACGCTACCTGAGGGCCTAGCCCATCACGATCCCCTATTCCTTGCATCTCTCAGAAATCGTCTTCTAGTGCATTTGCTTGCGAAAAAATCATCCATGATACAGCATACAACGAGTCGTCCATGGGCTGCAAAGGGGGTGCTGTATTTCGCTAGAAATCAGGGTCCTTCGAGACTGTGCTGACCTAGCACTCGCAGAGCAAGCATCGCGACCACGAATCCACGGTGTTTTGACACATCGCACCTTCACGAAGCAACAAGAACACGTCGACATCATCCACACACCGACCCTATTCATCCTTACATTCATCCCTTTCTGATCCGACGACGTCTCAAGATCACGTTCGCTCGCACGACCCAGACCACAGACCGAACGCCGTCCTTCCGACAAAGGAGACGCCGCACGAACAGCGCATCGGCGAAAGGGGCCAGAGACTATGCCCGCTAAGGCGATACATGACTTTGAGAGGGCGCCAGAGCTCTCGGCTATATCTTCGCTCGAAGAGAAGCAGCGGAAAGCCAGGAACACGAGGGACTTGGGATGCTCTCGGCTTCGTCAAACGCCGCCCGTGACTCTTCGCTCCATCCTAGGTTGACACTTGCATCGACCACCACAAAGCAAAGGGTATTCTATGACACCAGCTTCTTTGACTCGTCCCAACTACCGAGCACTCTTCTCAGGGGCACGAATGGGTACGTGAACGATGGATATGGCCGGCTACTAACCAGACTTTGAAAAGGGGCAGGAAGAGAGACGCACAGAAAGCCTCCAGAAAGACCTCGAAACGATCCCCCATACTCGACATTCCCATACTCGACGACCTTCATACAGAGACCACAAGCACTCGCTAGCTTCGAGATACGAAAGAGCAAAGGCAAACATGCAAGGGAGGGTCAAGCACCAACGATTGTTGGCAGTCAGGGCAGACAGACCTAGGCTGAAGACGACTCGGATTACTGGTTGGCTTCGTTGGTTGGGATGACTCGACTCGACGTTGCAGCTGCTCGGTTGGTTTCACGTGTTTCGAAGAGACAAACTCGACATCGATAGAACAAAGAACCCGGTCCTTGGCCCCTCAGAAGGAATGTGGTCAAGAGAGAGTTTGGGACGTCTCACGTGAGAAAGGGCGGCGTCCAACATGAGCTCCACCTTCCCCGGTGACTCAAGCGGCCGCGATCCCTGCCAAACCCTGGCAACCCCACAGACAAGGTCCTTCCACGTTGCTCAATGGCTCGCCAAGGCCTCGCCAACACGGGAGGATGCTCCATTGAGGACCATCTGGCGATCCTGTGTAGCCGCTAACCAACAGGCATTGGCCCTGCTCACCGGGGGGTGGCATTGTGGATGGCTTCAGCCGGACCGTAGGCAGCAAGCCTCAGCCGCATGTAGCAGCCTGAAGTCAACCAACATGAATTGGCTACCAACGGCAGAAATCAATTGGATCGAGATCGAAGTTTGGTCAAGCCATATTGCCGTTACCCGTTGACTACCAGAAGCGGAGAGCCGTCCCTCCACAAAGTAAGTACCTTACTAGTACCTACCCTCTATAGTACCTTCTGTGGCTGACTCACTGACCGACATCTGCCAGCTCCCCAACGTTTCTCTCAGGTCTCACAAATCTCCACAACATCCAGCTATATTAAGACCAATTCATCCCCGTCACCGAAACCCTCTCCCTCTCAGCAAGCCGATACCTCCAGAGGTCCAAGACTTGTCCATCATTCATCCATCATGGCGTCGACCACCGAATCTCAGGAGGCCTGGTTCCTCAAGTCTTCGTACCCTGTCCTCTTTCCCTTCCACGAGTCCTTGAAGAAGCCCCAGGCAGAGTTCGAGAACTTCCTTCGGGAAGAGCTTCGTCTTCGCCATGACGAGACTCCAGTGGAACTTGGTGCTGGTCAGGACCAGGCCATGACTGACGCTGGCGAGTCAGAGACCTTCACTCTTGTCTCCAACAGCACGACAGGCGAGATCCGGAAAGGCATTGATGCCATGGATGTCACGGAACCCGACTCGCGCGACGCCAAACCAGAGGAGCCCAAGGCTGACACCAAGTCTAATCCATTTATGGAAGGCCTGGTGAGCTACGGCAAGGAGGAGGAGGAGCCTCCTCGAAACCTTGAGAACATGATGCATACCGAAAACAGCGACCTTGCATACCGCTCCACCAAGGATGCCCTCGTAGACCTCTTTCAGGAACTCGAGGAGGTTGTGTCTGGGCCACGCCTGGCGGAACTACTCCCAGCCGCCTGGAAGGCGGACCCTCTGGATACCCTCAAAATCATCTTCAATGCCCGTTCCATCCACTTGGGCAAAAGCTCAAGAGTCAGCTTTTACCGCTGCGCCGGGTGGCTGGCACAAAACCATCCCGCAACCCTCGTCGCCAACCTCCAGTGGTTGAGCCGCCCGGTCATCGAAAAGAAGGCCAAGAAGGAGAGCGAAGACGACGTGGTGATTGTCGACGTGAAGGACGAGGACGACCCTACAAAGTACGATGTCAAGCACGGAGTGGCCCATGGCTACTGGAAGGATCTCCTCAATATCCTTGCCCTGGCCGCCAACAACAAGCTCGACGGGCTCTCGGATCCTAAGAGCGTTCTCAACAGCAAGAATCCCGGTATTATCCGAGGGAAGAGCATCGCAAAGACTCGCGGTCGTGGAGTCGGAAGAGGTCGTGGCCGTGGTCGTGGTCGCGGAGGAGCTCGCTCTCGGAGAGATCGTATCATGGAAAGCGATGAGAAGGAACAAAAGGGACAAAAGGAACAGACTGGTCTGCCTCCAAAGGAGTTCAGACGGCAAACCAGAGACACCCGGTACGAGGCGGCTGTCAAGGCCTTCAACGCGGATCCAGTGTATCGTGCCCTGCACTTGACCATCGCCCGACTGTTTGCAGAGCAGCTGGAGAAGGACCTTCGCATCCTCCGAGGAGTTGATGCAAAGGCAAAGCGCACCATCTCGCTGTGTGGCAAGTGGGCTCCTTCGCACGACCACTTTCACGACAGGCACACCTTCATTGTCAGCACCATTGCCGAGATTCTGTATCCACGCGACACTATCCAGGACAACCGGCTTTCCCCAACGGACGACCGAGAGACTTATCTCCGATTCGCACGTGAAGAGTACCGCAAGGACACATCCGCTCTTCGGAAGCATCTCGAGGTTGTGGAACGTGACATCACCCTCCAAAAGTTTGACAATATCAAGTACGATCGGGTGCCTTCTCTTGCCATGAGTCAATACTCGAAACTTTTCATCGAGAAGGATATGGACCATTTTGGTGCATATATCGACAAGGTCGCCGAAGGAAAGGCCAACATCTCTGGAGCAACCCTGCTGCCGTCTACCTTGATTCAAAAGGTGCGAGGGGGAAACTCGGGCAGCGGGAATAACAGTGCACGCGATCTTGTTGACCGAAAGGTCCATGAGATCGAGGCCAAGGTTGTTGATGGGCAGTGGAAGACGCTGGTACAACGCATCAAAGATTCGGGCACTCTCGAGTCTTGCATCGCCGTCTGCGATGTGTCTGGAAGTATGACATATCCCAACTTCCCCGACAACACTACCCCGATGGACTCGGCTATTGGTCTGTCCCTTCTGATTGCAGAGGTTGCGAAGCCTCCGTTTTCAGGGGCATTCATCACATTCAGCGCCAGTCCCACCGTCGAACAAGTCGACCTCACCAAGCCTTTGGGAGAAAAGTACCGTAACATGCTGTCTTCGCAATGGGGCATGAACACAAACTTTGTGGCAGTTTTCGAAGATCTCATTCTCCCCATGGCGATCAAGAACAACCTGAAGCAGGAAGACATGGTGAAACGTGTCTTTGTCTTCAGTGACATGCAGTTTGATGCCGCCTGTGGTAACGAGTCTTATAGCTGGGATGAGCGGCCGAAGAAGCCCGCTGAATGGACCACGTCATTTGAGCGGATCAAGAGTAAGTACCAAGATGCTGGTTACGAGATGCCAGAGGTTGTATTCTGGAACCTGGCTGGGGGTCGGGCAGGCTACTCGGGTGGAATGGGAGACACGACAGCGCCAAAGCCTGTTACTGCAGAGGAGGAGGGGACTTGCCTCGTCAGTGGTTACTCACAGGGAATGCTCAAGGTGTTCCTGGATGGAGGTGGTTTTGAGGAGCCAGAGGAGGAAGATGAGGAAGAGGAAGTGGTTGTTGACAAGGATGAGGATGGCAATGTCACGGAGAAGCCAACCAAGAAGAAGGCCAAGATGGACCCTCTCAAGGTAGTGAAGAAGGCAATCAGCCACAAGGCGTATGACATGTTGAAGGTGGTTGACTGAGGGCTGGATACCCAGATGAGGAATAATGATACCCAAAATGAGACACGACAGATTGCTATCCACGAACCCAGAATGAGCGTGACAGAACGAGTTGATTAGCCATAAACAGCGGTATCATAATTCAACATGAAATCTCTGAACTCATACTGGCATCGAGACTCTTTTGCTACCTTATGGGTGTGGCGGCGATCACGGCTTCACCCCTACCCTATGGCATTACCACTTGAGAGAAGTTCGTGCTCACAAACACTGCCCATGCTGGCCTTTAGCGATCTTATTGGGATAATAAAAAATCAATGATTTTACTTTAATTAGTTCTTTGCCACTAGAACGTGTCGTTTTGTGTCATTAAGGGCAAGACGTTTGTGCCAGTATATACGTTAAGAACCTCGATTTCCCCTCATGCGATCATAGGAGAGTAGCAATAGAACAGAACAACACTCGATATTAAGAAGCTTTCGTCTTTGAAAATAATGAGAGAAACATAAAAAGGCTAACCATTCACTGCTTGCTTGCCTGCTTTCTGAACTGACCCCCAGGCATTACCTCCCCCAAATACAGTCATTACTCCACAACGATCATTTCGTCCACCATCTTCATGAACCTCTCCCTATACTCTGCCGGATCCGCCGTGATACTCATGGGTCCCTTGTGAGCCACCTTGTTGAAGATCTTGACCACCTTTGTCAGCGTCCTCGCATGCAGAGTGTGTTTTGCCCAGAAAAAGTCGAGCACAACGCATCGATACGTCCACTTGCCCTCAACATCGTTAACGCCCTTTCGCCATGCACCTGTGTCGGAAGATACGGTTGGAACATTGCTTCCGCAGGGGTAGCGTACTAGGAAGAGGGAGTAGTCGACGGCGTTGTGGGATGCGAGGAGGGCTGAATCGGCAAAGAGGAGGGAGGTGAGTTCTTCTTTGGCTTCGCGTGTGACGCGTACTTTTCCTGGGAATTCGTCGACGAGACGCTCAATGACACTTTCGGGAACAAAAGCTCCGTCGGCGATATCCCGTTCTGGGAAGAAGTAGTCGTTTGGCTTGAGGTCGTACGTCTCCCAGCCGTCGCCCTCTTGGTCCTGTGGCCTTCCGAAGAGCAGGTTCTCCATGACGATGTGGTGCGTGGGAGCAACACCTAGCATACCACCCAGAGATGCATGAGGTGCATGTACAAGGTCTGTTATGCGGACGAGCAAACTGTGAGGTTGATGCTTCATGTGTCCGATATAAGGATCCAGCAACTCCCTCGCAAAAAAGGCATGCTCGAAACGTCGAGGGAGCGACTTGACGAGATACTTGTCATTAGGCGTCGTAAAGAAAGTCGAACCACTGTATCCAAGATCACCGATGGGCACAAGCTGCGCAGGAGGATCCTTTCCCTTCTTCCTCTGCGTCCGCGGCTCATCCTGCTGCTCCTGGAACGAAGCAGTGTACTCATCCTCATCAAGCTTCCAGACCTCCTTTCGGAGAGCGAGGAAATCAACAGGTCGGAACCGTGAGAGGAGAAGCTTGAAAAGGCGGAAAAAGGAGAGTATGACGCGAAGGACGTTGGACTTTGTTGTGCCGTTACGACGACATATCGCCTTGGCTATCGAGGTCGAGATGCGAGAGGAGCGAATCTTCATACCGATCGTTGGTACTTGGTATGTACAAATGAAGAACCGTTTTTTTTTATTTTAGAGTGTAGATTTAGTTTTGGTCTAGGATCTTGCCGTGTTTTTCGAAAAGGTTGTGTAGATTTGCTTAATCGAAGCTTGAGGTGGAATGTGAGGGTTTGGAGAGTCGAGGTGACGTCACTGTATCGTAGAGGGAGCACAACATGTGATATCCAGGAAAGGACGTCATGCACAAGGTACAAGCTGATGTTGAAAACGAGAAACAAAAGAATTAATATTTTAGATGTTTCTTATCCGTAAAAAGTTCAATCATCAAAATCCCCAGATATTCCAAGAAAAGGTCGCTGTGTAAGCCAAAAGTGAAAACTATCAAAACATTCCCATCGCTCGCTCGCTTTTCCCAAATACCCCAGCAAAACTCCAATGAAACAAAAAAACAAAAGAAATTTCCTGTAATCCCATCTCTTGTTTTTGTAATATCCTGTACCGGGTCGATGTTCATTCTCAATATCGTACCCCGTATTATTAGGCCGTCATCGTACACTCCTGCCTTGTCAAAATAAAACACTTTTGAGTTCAGGTCATTGCCTAGAAACTGAACAGACCACTCCTCCTCTTACCAAGAGGATACACAATCAAGGCACTCAGGAATAGACCGACACTGATTCCAATGGCGACTTGAATAACCTTGAACAAGACGTTGAACGCCGTTCCGTCGAGGTTACCCATCGAGTCACTGCTGCCACCGGAGTTCTTGGTGATTTCATCCGCCGAAGCAATACTGGCCAGTAGAGAGCCACCAGCCGCAAGACCAGATGGCACCTGGACGAAGATGGCGGGGAGCATAGCGGCGGCGGCAAGACTGTATCCGACCTTCCGGGGCTTCTCGTCGGGCTTCTCGGGGGACTGGGGTCGCGATTCGGGGTCCGACATTGACGGCAGAGACCAAGTATCCGAGGTAAGCTTCTTTCTGGTGTACCTCGGCCGAACCCTGAGCTTCCACCAGTCGAGAAAATCCAACCAACCATTCTCAACATGTCTTCCAAGTCTCGAGTACAAATTCGCAAGGATACCAATGGCGAGAGCGCCAAGCATGTTGGAGATCTGACCGTTTCCTCCAAAGTACTCGCTGCAGTAGCTGTTGACGCAGAAACCCGCCAGGGCCATGGCCGTCATGACGGGGGTCTGCTTCCACTTGGCCTGGTTGATGAGGCAAAGACACATGGCGAACCCGGGGACGAAGAGGAAGTACCACTCCCGTCCGAGGGGGTCGTTGCACTTGGCTGAACTCGTCGCGTTCTTGTCAATCATTCCGTAAAGGGAGGCCCCGATTGTGATTCCGTAACCGAGGAATAGCGTGTAGATGAGAGCGTGCACCATGCGTACACTGCCAGCGACGATGTTGCCGCTCTGGAGTTCCAGTGAACTGCAAAGGACCATGTAACCGGGGAGAATCAAGGCGATACTGCTCTGGGCTAGAGTGCTGAAACAGAACAGTTCGCCGTTGTTGATGGAACCAAAGGCTCGTCCGAGAAAGGATGTGACAACTGCAGCCGAAACCTCAAACACATGAGCATATAGCTCATTGCTAGGAGCCAGTACCAGTTGGAGGGTTCCAACGATGGCGCCAAGGATGAATGCAATAGGCAAGTCGATGAAGCGTCCCTGGAAAGCAAAGGGGGCGACGCAAGCCGAGGCAACGCCGTAGAGGAATACACGGAGCCAGATGTTGAACTTGGGTTTGTTCAAGATCACCTCGTCCAGACGCTTGGTGGCTTCTTCCACTCCAACCTTGTCGTGCACCACTTCCTTGTAGATGTTGTGCACGTCACGGAGACGTCCCAGGTCGATACCCTGAGGAACTCGGACGAGCTTGACCTCGGTTGTATGTGTCGTGCTATCGTCGAAGCTGATGATCATGCAGCCGGGTAGGTAGAGGAACTGGGCTTCAATCTCGAGAACTCGCGACGACATGGTCATGTACTCCTCCAGTCTGTGCGTCGGTGCCCCGTACATCATGAGTGCACGGCATAGCTTCAACAAGTAGCGATGACGCTGAATGATGCCGGCAATGTGAATAGTGATCCGAGCCTTGTCTCGCTTCTTGGGGGGTGGCGTCTGTTCTCGTTTGAGCTTCTCGGCCCACTTGTCAGAGATGTTGGTGGAAGCTGGGGCCGCAAACATGGAAGATGACTTCATAAGCTCGGTCAAGGCAAGGGAGGATGTCGAGCTGCGGGACTTGTGATAGTTAAAGAGACCACTCGGGGGCCGAGAGAGTGGTGAACGGAGAGGGGCACCCATGGCTGAAGCAGGCCTCGAGGTTGGAGGTGAAGGACGAGGGGACATGAGAGGTGTTCCAGGTATCTGAGGAGTGTTGAAGCCGCTGCTGGGAGCTCCTCGATCATCATGGTACAGCTTGAGAAGGGAGGATAGAATGCCCCCACGATACTTGTCTGGTCGTGGGACATAGTCGTGAGCGTAGTTCTGTTCAAGAACAGGAGTTGCTGTCCCGGAGGCTTGTCCACTTGACTGCTGATGAAACAAATCTCTCTTTCCTTTTCGTGAGTGAGATCTGACCAGGTTCTCCGCATCGGTGTGGTGCTTGAAGGGTTCGGTATCGTATGTTATCCTCGGTACTCGTTGGCGCAAGGTGGAGTAAGTGCCTCCATCGTCGATAGCCGTCGTCTTCTTTGGTAGATCGTCGTCACTCTCGTAGTCCTTAATCAGGGGTTGGACCGGCGGCACTTCAGCAAGGTCAATCGATCCACGTCGAGACCCTGGAGCCGAGTAGCTTCCCACTGACACAGCTAGACGGTCAGCTCTCTGGCGAGCGTCAGTCATGGATTTGAGTTGACGCTCGCTCGCCCTCGACTCTGCCAGATCGGCCATCTCACGATCCTGGGGGGCGTCATAGCTTGTGTTTCTCCTCAATGCTGGTCTCGGACGCTTCGGACCTGGGAGGTCTGGTGTTCCAGGGGACAGCTTCTCGACCTTGTCCTTCTCTTGTTGACGACGCTTGTTCTCCTGCTCGGCGGATAATAAGTTTGTAAGTGCAAGGCTTAGTTCGTATGCGTCTGGGGCGTTGGGTGGTAGTTCTCCAGGGGCTAGCTTTGGAGACCCGGTAGGTGAGAAGACGACCTCATCCTCACGAGGTCGACTGGCCCCGGCCTGGTCAGTTCCTCCTCTGGCAGCGAAGCTGTCACTGCTGGCGTGGAAGCCGACTCGCTTCTTCTCTTTACGGACTGGAGTGGGGACCTCGCTCGGCCGAGCGCTCCCACTGCCGCTTCCGCCGCTGCTGCTGTCGTTCTGTTCGGCCGACATGGGGGTGAACGAGTCAACGGCCGAATAGGTTGACACACTTGGATGAAAAAGATTATGGTGGGAAATAGTCAGGGTTTATTTAATTGAACCCCGAGACGATCGTCTCTCAGCGTTTGGCTGCTAAGAAACTAAAGGAATGAAAGGATTCATGGTCCGTCGATCGACGGGGGAGACCCTTTTTCTCTGTTCCTCTTTGTTGGGCGCGCGTCGAGCTCCCTACTCTGGGAATGGATCTTTGGGCTCGCCCCGGAGCGAGAGGATCAAAAATTGGAGCCTCTGGTGGTTCCTGGGGGCAAAAAAAACTTGAAAATAAAGCCAGCAAGCCTGGTCCTCTGTTGGGCAAGGTGTGTGATAAGGGACCTTTGTGGGTCGCCGAGAGAGGCTCCGACAGGTAGCATACCTGCTTTTTGGTGGAGGAGCCATTGATGTGATGAAATCATATAAGAGGTATGTAGGTATGATAATGATGTGCTTCGCCTCCCGTCTGATGAACATGAACCTGGCCCCTTCCTGCCGTCGCTATCGGCCGCGTGTGGGCTGGTGTTTGGGTTGGCTTTCGTAATGCCACTGGCGATCTCGGCGTGGTGTTTTGGTCCGGCGTCCGGTTAATTTGAGTCACCCTGTTCAACCAGCCGCCAAAAGTCTCTCTTTTCTCCATGACTGCTCGGCCGAAACTTGCCTGATGAACATGATTTTACTTTTCTTACACTCTCTCGCTTCGGCCGGCACCAGGTGAGTCTCGTCCGTTGTCGGGTCCCCATCGCGTCTCATCATGGCTGGTCCCTGCCTCTAGATTGGCCCGGATAAAGTCGACAACCTGCAGTTTTTATCATGACGGGCTCGGATTACCCATTCTGGGAGGGTGTACACGCAGCGCGCAGAGTGAAAGATGAAGAAAATCTTGCCTTCTCCCAACCAGTTGGTACTGCAAGATCCAAGCCCTGACCTGGTCCCCTGGGCTTCCAGCGGGCTTCTTCCGCCGCCAACCAACCCATCCAACAGCGGCTTCAGCGCCACGTGCGGACCGCGACGGCGTCCGCCTCGGGCGCGAACTGCCCTGTGCTCCCAGGGGACGGGAAGTGCTGGCTGCTGCAGCCCTGCAGCGATCAACAGGGTGATGGGTGCCCTGAGACAATGCGACACGCACTTCAAGATTTGTCGTCAACACCAGCGAGATGCACGGCTGGCAGTTGATCGGCAGTGTTGGTTTCCTAGATTGATGTGACGGGACGTGCATCCTGACGTGCAGTCGCGGATGCTGGTATCTTTTTCTCGGCGGTCGCTTCAGATGATGCAATGGTGTCCGGACTTCCGCTTTAGAATTCCTAACCCTGACGTCTCTCTTCTCGTCTCGTCTCGTATTCGACAGGTGTGGGCAGGTTTTCTGTTGTTTTAACGCGTAATGACAAGCTCACCAGCTCTTTGAATATCAACCGACGGAGGTGATAGCTCTCAAGTTGATCCCCCTGCAGACCCATATCTCGGTTTTCCCAATTCTCCCTTGTTCCCGTTTTTTTTATCATCACATGCCAAAGCTTAGTGTGAGAGATGGAGGCTCTTGCTCTTGGTGAAGGGGCCAAGAGCAGGGGAGAGAGAGGATGCATCCATTGATTGAGGCTGTAAAGAGGAGACGGAGTAGCTCTATCCGGGACCGGCCGTTCCGGAGCATCCACTTTGAGGTGCCCAATAGCTCGGAGATGGAGGCATCTAAGCTCGAGCTAGTTCAGAAGCTATGATGTTCTAGATAATTTCATTGTTACCTTGTCCCTGGGTGGCTATTCTTGGAAAGAGATTTCATCGTCTCAAGAATGTATCGAGTATAGCGCGAGGCACAGATAAAGAGTGAGTAAGCAGGGAAACCAAAATGGAAACGTTTGACTTTTTTTTACTGGGTCCTCGTCTCGCAACTATTGATATCAACAACCTATCAATCATCAAGGTGAGTCGGAGACAAGAGTCATTCAACGCCACACCTACGCCAACCACACCGAGAGAGGACGGGAGATAGACGCCCAGCGATAAGCGCGCCTGCTACCACTTGACCTCCTTTACCAGACTATTTACTGCACATCCACACCTACCCGGCAGATCTCAACAATCTCCCGTCGTCGTAATCGCCCTATCTTCGGCATAAACAACGCACTATTCCGTATACTACACAAACAATCATGGCTTCACCTACCAAGAGATCCCAGGGGTCCGTGGCTATACTCCCCGACCGCATCGTCCCTATGCGCGTCATCGTCTGCGGCGTGCATCGCACAGGCACGCTGAGTAGGTTTTCACCGTCCGCTCACCGAATCACGCAATGCCCGGGGGTGTAACAAAGGGGTGTACGATGGATGTGTGGCAGCCCACGCGTCGTCCTTGCATGGATAAAAGCAGCGTGGCCACCAGATAAGGGGAAGCCGAAGGAAACAGAGATCTGAGCTGACTCGTTTCGGATCCGCAGGCATTCGCAGTGCCCTGTGGCAGTTGGGCTTCCACGACTGCTACCACATGCACTCGATGATCCAGGATACATCGCAGGCCACGGAATGGGTCCGGGCGTTTGAGGCAAAGTATGCCGGCCGGGGCACCTTTACCCGTGCCGACTTTGACCGTCTCCTCGGCGACTGTCAGGCCGTATGTGATGCGCCTGCCGCGTTCCTCGGCGCCGAGCTCGCGGAGGCCTACCCGGAGGCCAAGGTGATCATCCTGAACCGCGACCCGGAGGGATGGTATGACAGCGTGCTCAACAGCATTTATCTCATGACCAAGCCACAGGGGTTGGGGCTGAAGCTGTCCATGATCTACTCCTTCATGTTTGATACCAGTCTACGCAACATGGCTGGGTATAGTAAGGCTCTGAGGCAGTACGTGCTAAAATACGATCACGGTGAGGAAAAGGACAAGGCTCTGGTATGGTACAAGGCGCAGTATGATGAATTTCGTGAGCGTATCCCCGCCGAGCGCCGCATCGAGTATACCATCACGGATGGATGGGCCCCGCTATGTGAGCATCTAGGAGTCCCCATCCCCATGGTCGAGGGCCCAGAGACGGGCAAGATGGTGGAGGCACCGTTCCCCCACCTTAACGACCGCGAGATGTTCAAAGCAAACAGCAAGAGGATGGTAAAGAGGAGCAGGGCGAGGGCCAACGATAACCTCCTCTCGGCGGTGGGGAGGCTGGCGCTGCTGGGCGTCGCGGGGTACGCCGGGTATCTTGCTTGGAGGACCCGACTCGGCGGACGAGTCTAGCCTGGGGCTTAGTCGGACTTCCCAACTTCCCCGGGGGCTCGCAAAGGATCCGTGCAGCCTGTTTGAGTCAAGGCTGGAACGAGTCAAGGCTGAGTATAATCAGGGAAAGCCTGCGGGGAAAGATGGTCATCTGGAGGTAGTGTAAGATAGGCTTGTTTGTTCATCTCTACTTGGTATTTGATCAACTGGGAAACATGTCATCAGCGTTGCAGTTGTCATGAATCTTGCACGATGTCATCTCCACAGCCTGATGATTCCTTTGTCGTGAAAATATGGACTGACCGCCGGCAAAGGGAACCAGGGTAAGTGCCGGAACATGGAATGCGAGATGCACAGATGGGCAAGGGCCCTGGATGAAGGAATCCGACATCATCACAGAAGACACCTTCACTGCAATCTTGGAGACGGGAACAAAGCAAGATGCGAGAGAACCCCCCACGTCTCTGGGCAGCACGTGAGGAACCCCGGCTGCAGTGGCCCGTGGCGTCTGGCTCTTGTCCCATGGCCACGGGCCTCGGTCTGTTCGGAAGCCCATCCATCCATCCACCACAATCACATCGAAGAACGCAGGTGTGGTCGATCATATCACATGGGCTTGAAGATGGCATTCTTCCATCAATGAAAGACCTCCAATTCATCTCGCGAGATCTGATCTGTCTTCAATTCGAGAAGCTGAAAAGAAAAAAGTGTGGCGAGTGTGTCGCGTCGCCGCCATTATCGTAAGTTACTGTACCTCCAAGTGACCTTACAATTATCCATGGATCTGAACCCCCCACGCTCTTTTCAATCAACAAATTCACCCTTCCCAGCACTTTTCTACTTCCTTCTTCCATGCCTGGTATCAAGTCCGGCGCAGGCAAAAATCCACCATCCATGCGCCCCGAGCTAGTCTTCTCCCCCCTTTACCTTTCAAGTTACACACAAGTCAGGGAAGCGAAGCAGGCTGGACGTGCCAATTCAGGGCTGTCATTGGTTGACGAATGGAGCTGACGCTTCTCTCCAGGTGCTGGCTGGGAAAAGAAGACGTGGGGGTTCCCCTCCCCCAGCATGACCTTGCCTGATATACACGGCCTCTGTTTGGTCAATTAGGGAAAATGGGCGTCGACCCATTGGACGCCTAGGGGATAGCGGGCTCTGGGTCTGGGGGGCGCCTAGTCTACAGAGTTGCGTTGCGTTGCGTCGACAATGACCAGTTTTGGAACTTGGAGGGTGAGAGCCTTGATCAGGAGACGTCGCTCTCGGACGGTACCTGCTTCTGTCGTGCTGATCATGATTGTTGGTGGAGGGCGCCGTCGGTCTCTGAAGGCTGCCTGTCAAGCCTCCTTCTTACGCAAGTCAGACAGCTCGGGCTCAGCTCTTGTGTAACCATTGGCATGTCTGCGTCCGCACTCCTATCGTTCTGGGCACTCTCACGAGGTCATCCGCGTGCTTGCAACATCCTTTGTTTACAGCTTACATGCACACATACGAGAATCCGTCCCCGACATTTTGTGGGCTCATTGTTCGACAACTGGTACCCCCACTGAGAGACTCCATCGGGGCGGTCTGCCCAGTCTTCTCTTTCCTCTTTGCGCGCGTGCTGGTTCTCGGGCGAGCAAGTCTGGCGATTACCGGTGCGGCCCGGAGGCACTCGGCCGGAGGACGGCGTGGCCTTTTGACTCTCTGCTTGCCTCCCCCGCTTGACCCAGGCATCCGGTGGCTTTCCTGGTGATCAGAGCTAACCCCCACGCCAAAAGGACCCCCCTTGTCTGCGCCTGGCTGGCTCGTGTGAGCATCCATCTGCCGAGTTGACACCGCTTAGACCAAGGCTTGGGGACTCTGGCTAAGCAAAGCCTCATGACGAAGGCCGCCTTTCCAACTCCGTCCTTTTTTCCCAAGGGCTGCCCTGGTCCTGCGGTGGACATAAAAGAGCAGCTGACGCCCTTTTGTTTGCCGAGATTTCCTTATCATACCATCTTGTTTAACTTCCCTGTCCGCTTAAGCATCTGTTGTTGCGTATAAGACGACGACATCCCCTCTTCTATACAAACATCACATCTCACTTCAGACTTCATGCCTGCTACACTCCTCACATCTCCCACCATGGGTTCACCAAAAGCTCCTCAACTACGACTCGGCGACGGCGTCTACGTCCCCACCCTCGCATTCTTCACCCCCGATGACGAGGTCGACTCCCCAGCCTTGGAGAAGCACATCATCAAGCTCCTCGAAGCAGGAGTCGCTGGCATCGTAGTCCACGGCTCCAACGGCGAATGTGCCCACCTTTCACACTCTGAGCGAACCGCCATCATCCGCGTCGCCAGGGATACCATCCTCCACGAGTCCACCGGTGCTCGCATCCCCCTCATCGCCGGCTGTGGTGCTCAGAGCACCAAGGAGACGACCCAGCTGTGTGAAGACGCCGGCAAGGCGGGCGCCACTCATGCCCTTGTTCTCCCTCCCAGCTACTACGGCGGCTTGCTCCCCGACGACCTCGTTGTGCAGCACTTTTATGACGTGGCCGACAAGAGCCCTATCCCTCTTCTCGTGTACAACTTCCCAGGCGCAGCTGCCGGCCGCGATCTTTCCTCAGACACCATCCTCAGCATCGCCAAGCACCCCAACGTGGTGGGCGTCAAGCTGACGTGCGGCAACACTGGCAAGCTCGCCCGCATCGTGGCCGACTGCCCCGAGGGCTTCTTCGTTGGCGGCGGCAGCGCAGACTTCATCCTCCAGGGTCACGCGGTGGGCGCCAACGGCACCATCTCGGGCCTCGCGAACCTGTGCCCCCGCGCGTGCGTGCGAATCATGGAGCTCGCCGACGAAGGGCGCTGGAAGGAGGCCCGACAGCTGCAGGCGCAGGTGGCCAAGGCCGACTGGACGGCCATCAAGACGGGCTTCGTGGGCGTCAAGGCGGCGCTGGGCCACTACTTTGGCTATGGAGGCGAACCTAGAAGACCCTGCGTGGCGCCTTCGCAGAAGGAGCTGGACGTGATCGCCCGGGGGTTCCAAGAAGTCATGGAGCTGGAGCCGACGCTTTGATTTGATTTGACATGAGCAAAAAAGTCTTGTTGACGGAGTTGCATCGGGTTAGCGATGATGATACCTAGATCAAGCACAAGATGGTGTTGTGGCGTTGGGCATGGGCACATGCATACATATACACAGCCATGGGATCGATCATCTGGCCCAGCTGTTGTACATTTATTACGAGCGGTATTTCTTTAATAGGTAGTCTTTTGGAATGAATTTGGAAATGATGTTCAATTGATGACTTCTATACTCTGATGAGGTGTCTGTCCTAGTGTAAATTTGCCACACACATCAATATCTGCATCTCGGACTTTGGGACTTGAGTATTCGTAACTCCTTTTTTCTGGGGGAGGCGGAAAAGACGACGCATGATTCTCCACGTTTAGACGCAGACGCAAGCAATAAAGCCCCGACAATGGATGTGAGAGCGGCACAGTCAAGTCACGACCCCAGCGGCTGTGCAACCAATATTTGAGTGGCTGGGCCCATGATCAGCAGACAAGGCACGCATCAGGTTGCCTCTTTTGGAGGAGTATGTTGAAAGTAAAACCGGTAAAGGCCGGCAAAGAATGCACGAGGCCCGGCGTCGGACGTTTCATTTGAACTCGAGTGGTTGAACGATGATGACGAGGAGGGACAAAAGCATCGTGGAGAACCCCGCATGTAGTGCAGAACAGGGATCCCTTGAAGGAATGGGTCTGGACAATTATGTAAACTGGGGCGAGGAATGGGCAAGTCAGAGGCGAGGGATTCGTAATTCTACGCTGGGGCGAAACATTGGGGATTTGAGTGTGATTTTTTCATGTTCCCCCACGGGCAGAGAGAAAGAGAGAGAAGACAAGGGATTGAAGCATCTTGAGACGGTGATCCTTGACGTGGATCTCTGCGTCGGAGAGTTGCTACATAAAACAGGCTTGGAAAAGGCGGGTGGTAAATGACGGCAAACAAAAAAGAATCAGCCTCAATTTACAAGGATCAATAAAATGCAAAAGTGTCAGCTGGCCTCGGTCTTGGCACATTGGGGGCAACAAAAAGAAAGAAAACCGGTATTGGTTTTGAGGCTGACTCTTCTTCGGTCTCGGGAATAGGCAATCGTCGGCATCTGAGTGTTGGGGGAGAGAAAGAGAGAAAAGTGTGGAGAAGACATAAAGGTGGAGAAGCCTGTTGGATGTGGAGATCTGAACGTGGGGGTTCAGTGGCCAAGTTTCTAAATGTCTCGGATGGATTTGAGGCTTTTGTAATTGATCATCACGAGAGTAGCAGTACCTGACTATCAATGGTTACATGCACTAGTTTATAGCTCCGCCAAGTCCAGATTCCGGATCAGATCATAGTAAAACTTGACAATGTCCAGATGAGAGTCCATCCTCACCCTCTCGTCCACCGTGTGGATGTTTTCCGAACCACGTTGTCGGGATGGCGTCCAACGGTAAATATGTGGTGAAAGGTCTGCAAGTCGGTTAGAATTTACTGTCAAACATGCATGAACTGGAAAACTCACTCAGGTAATGTCTCGTGTCAGTGTTGCCAGTCATTACCTCGCCAACGGGGACAACTCGTCCACCGTCAAAGGCAAAGGTATGCTGGATCGTTCCGGAAAAGATGTCCCAGACTGGTCCGCTTGTAGGAGACACGGGGGTAATGTCAAACTTTTCTGCTCCCTTTAGAATGAGACGACCATCGTAGTCTCCAACTGGTTTGGCGTTCAATCCAAAGATGGCCTGATACTCTTTGTCGTCGGTGTACGCCTCCACACTAAGGTTGTACTTGTCCACCACACCCGAAATGCTTTCGATGAAACGGCGCTGCACCCCGACGATACTGTCTTGAGGGGCGATTCGGTAGTTTACCCCAAGAGTGACAACCTCAGGGAGGGCGTTGATCTTTTGCCCACCCTGGATAATGTCGACGGCCTGCGTCGTCTGAATGAGGAACCGAGCCGTGGGGTTCACGCTAATCAACTCCGAAGTGAGCTTGTCAAGGTCTTCTTGGGTTAATAACAGCACAAACAAGGTGGTTGTACACGGGACTACCCTCGAGGACCTTTGGCTCGTAGGGGTGAGCTTCAAGTGCCGAGATGATCTCTGCCGCGATGCCGATGCCAGTGTGGGGCTGGGGAATGGAGCTGTGGCCGCCCTTGGTGTGTAGTTCTGCCCAGATGTCGATGGGCCCTTTTCCATTACTGCGGGGAGAACGTAGAGTGTGTCGTCGATGAGCTGGATTCCTGAGCCGCCCTCGTCGAGGATCAAGGCGATGCTGTCGTCTCCATACCGTTCTGTGAGGAAGTCGCCGATCCTGCCGGCGCCGCGATACCCGGAACACTCTTCATCAAAACCAAATGCCAACAGGAGAGTACGCTTTGGTTTCCAATCGGTCTCTGTGAGGAGTGTCTCAATTGCCGAGAGGAGAGCAGTCAGACTGTTTTTGTCATCTGATGAACCACGGCCCCAGAGCCATTCGCCGTCAAAGTATGCGTCAAAGGGTGGGTGAGTCCATGTTGATGGGTCCGGGACGGGGACAACATCTTGATGAGCTGCAAGAAGATATGGCTTCAGAGATGAGTCGCTTCCAGCAAGCGTGTAAACCAAGCCGAATCTATTGACTTTTTCAACCTTGGCGTGCGTGTGGCTGGTAACTGATCAGCTACTGGGCGTGAAAGCAAAGAGCACCACTCACATTGCAGGATACGTCTCTGCCAACACATCATGCAAAGCGTAAAACGGCTCCCACCGCTCATCTCTGTCAAAGTCACCTAGGTCATCGTAGCAGATTGACGGAACCCGCACGACGGCCTGGTGCCTCGTGACCTGCTTCAGCAAAGCATCGTGAGACGAAAACAGACTATCGGCCGAGGGAAGTCCGTCACGGGTGGGGTTGAGCACGGGAGGGAGATCACACTGAAAGCCGCCTCCTCCCAAGGGTTTCTGGACATTGGTGCCGATTGCCAAGGCTGAGGCGCCGGCGACGGTGACCAGCGCGGTGAACGATTTCATCACCATGGTTTCGCACTACTTTGGAAAGTTGGTTGAGGTGAAGGAATGTATGATTGTGTCTCTCGGAGATATAGAAGAGGCTGGTGTGGGGAAGACATTTTGTTGCCAATAGTGGGAATGCATTGCGACATGGCCGGGGCCGGAGTCCGGGGTGATACCGTTTGACCCGATACGGAATCCGTTTGATGTCTCGGGATACAGATGTGGGTGCCGTTGATAGGCGAGGACAAGAGGGTTGATTGGTGCATCTCGGCCACTGATAGTTGGCTGCAGGGTGCCTGCTTACACGCTTGTTGAAGGAACATTGCATCCTCTATCGCATCATCATTGCTTCTTAATGTAATTCCTGGGCGCGATGCCGTTCTTCGGCGTCTTCCATTATTCCCTCCTGCTATCCATCACTAGGTGCCAATGCCATCCATCCCTCTCCCTCACACACGATTCAGTCCAACTCCAAACTCCCTCGTATAATGTCAAATGGGTATTGCGTGCAATCAAAGTAGAAAACAAGAATAAAATGTTCTCTGGCTGGACACCACGGCTGCTCACAACTTGCTCAGATCGAGGTTGCCAGGCGTGTACCCAAACACGGCCTGCGCTAGCTCTCGAAGCTTGTGAATGCACTCCCGGTCGCCGTCGTGATGATGGATGATGGATGGCTTATCCCGTCTAAACTCGCCAAGTCGTAGTACGGCTCTTTGCAGAGATTCTCGCACGCCACCCTCTTGGACTTTCACTCGATGGGCAAAAGACCCGGAGTCTCTTCAGCCAAGTCGAGATAGTGCTTGAAGCCGGCCATGTTCTTGTTCCAATCCCGGTAAAAAATGCCGAGGCGAGTTGTTGGCCGGCCCTTGATATCCTGCATGCGAAGGCGGAAGGAGTCGATTAAGTAGCCGTAGACCTCTGTGTCTGGCATGTAGTGAAGCCAGTTGACGTTTGGATAGCCGTACCCAGAGCCTCCCGATGGGATCTCAGGTGCTGGCCACAAGATGTCTTTTAGATGAGGACGGCTCGAGTTTTTGTAGTGAGGCTTTGCAACTGCACCCTGAGGGGGTGGGACAGGAAGCTTGCGCAACAAGACAGGGGCTTGACACGACATGATAGTGGGAGGACTGTACATGGCAGGTCGAAGTCTCGGAGTGAAGATGGGCATAATGATGTTAGGATCGGGAGGTAGCTCGCAGATGATGGGATTCGAGTAGCCACCGTAAGGCGTGAACCCTCGCTCCTGACCGTGCTGCCACCAGCACTCTTTGGTATAGTAGATACTGCGCTCGCCGAGGTGGTCTCTAAACTTCTCTCCGACTGGGGCGATACAACCAGCACCGCATTTCTGGCACCAGGTGTAAATGCCTTCGAGGGCCCCTTGGCTGGTCCGGCTCGGCAGGGACAGCATGATAGGAAGATGTCGCCGATGGACGAGAACAAGTATAGCGCCAATAGAAGATATGAAGCAAACGGGTTTAGGCGTTTCTGTTGTTGTTGACTGAATTTATCAGAGATGTGAAGCAAAGATGCAATCAAGTTGGTGTTGCTTTTGTATGAGAGAGAGAGAGAGAGAGAGAGAGATGAAAAGGAAGGTGAATTGGCTGTTCTTATTATTGGTAACAATGATAGTAAGCTGCCTTTTTTTATGTTCTAAAACACGATGCTCAATAGATAATTCATCCCCATGCGGCAGTAAGTCCAAATCTCCCAAAGTGAATAGACCAAAAAACACAACGATAGAGTTCATCCTTCCATTGTGCATCAACCTCAGATGCAGCTCAAAACTCTCAATCAGTCCTTCTCCATATACTCGATTCTCTTTCCAAGCCAGGCCTCAAGTGCAGAAAATTGAGCGACATTGTTTCGCTCTCCGCAAAACTCCTTGAGGGCTGTGGCCTGCTCCTCTACCCAGCGCCGCTGGAGGTTGATCTTCGGTCCACTGCCGAGGAGAGGGCCTAACTCCCATGACAACTTGGTCGTGCAAATGGGGCAGAGGTATGGAGGTATATGGCTTTGCTGTCTGGTGCTGGAGACGCCTTGCATGATGCATGCGTAGTAGGTGCAGTGTTCCATGCCGAAGCAGTAGCCTAATCCTCGAGAGACGGCAAAAGCAACCCGGGAGAGCCACACGCCGGTCAGTTCGTCGACGGTCTTTGGCTTGGGAGCTTTCTTGTATGCTTCAATCGCAGCGGGGAGTGCAGAGATGGACTTGGGTGGCTCGTTGGAGTCGAGGGGTTCGTCGTTTGACATCTTACGTCGCTTCGTCGCCTGAGTCTCTTCTTCCTGGGCGATCAAGCCATCAGCATAGGCCCTACAGTGAGTTGCAGGCCACATGTGCTCCCGATCAATCTCTTGTATCCCATCCAGGGCAGGATGTAGGCGGAACGTGGACACGATGACGATCCGGGAGCCGCCATATGCCTTCGTGACAGTGAAGTTGTTATTCTCATCATCGCTGAGATCGTACAAGTCAAAGTCAACTAGAAGAACAGTTGCGTGTGCCTTCGGAGGCATCCTGTTCAGGACGGCGTCCAGGAGGTCGGGACCGTGGACCTGCATACGTGAGACGCCATCTTTTCCTGGGCGGTATCTGATGAGGAAGTAGTCGCGAACCGTTGGGACTTCTAAGCCGATGTACGTCTGTCCCTCCTTTGGCGGTTTGCCCTTGTACGGGCGCCACTTGAGCTGCATCCGAGACAGCTGAATAGTCATGGGATGGTAAAACGCCGCGAGATAGTCGTTTAGGTCCTTCAACTGAGCCGATGAAGCCGTCCACTTTGGCAACTCGAGAGTGTTGTCTGACTCTGGCAAAATAGGCTTATCCCAAAAATCGCTATCCTCACCAATAGGTTCGCTAAAGATGGGTGGAGGAAGAACAAAGATCTTGTTTCTGTCTTCATCGACTTCGTTTCTCGTGTATCCGCGCCATACCTTGCAGCTCTGGTGATACAACGGCACGTCGTGGTTGAGTTGGGTCATAAAGTCAGATGGTAGTACCAAGGGCCCAGGAAACGTCTCCTCATTCATCATGGCATCTTCGGGTATCGGGAAAGTGTCTCTCCTTCTCTTACCCAAGGTGGAGGCCGCGAGAAGACGTCTTTCAAGGGAGGGTCTCTTGAAGCCGATTCGGTCCGCGATGGAGGTGCAGTTGGTGTAAAGCGACTCATGCGAGCAAGGCGCCATCCTTCCAGAAGAGATGCCTTGGTTTTTACTTTGATGCAATAACGTTTAGAGAGACATGTATGCACGAGTAAAGTTGATGGAAAAGTTAAAGAGTGTGGAAGACGTTGGGTCTTTATCTCTTTGTTCACAACAAAGGTACGTATGTAATGAATGTGGCACGAAATATTCATTAGCAGGTTTCTTCAAGACGCTAAGACGGTAATTCACTTGGAGAAACGGGAGGGAAGCAAACAAAGGGCGGGTGTTAGGGTGTGGGTAGATGCGTTTGCATTCACTGACTTGTCGGTTGATATGTGCACAGTTAGATGCTTACAGTACCGCTAGTGTTCACACTGTCATGCAAGAAGACGGTTCTTAATTCGAGTGGTCGACGTTTTAATGTAGTCCGCGGTAGGGTTGAAGCCACGCTCACTAACGTTTTACACAGCTGTCACCCAACACACTCGGTGTCTTGGATGAAGATGTAATGCCATTAGAAAAACTGTAGAGTAGATGAAACATAAACTATGTTGCTCGGATTCGGGCATCGAGTTATCGGTAGCCCTGCCGTCCTTTTCCAGCCCCGAGATATCCATGGGTTAACCTCACCATCACCTTGAACAGCTGATGTCTCGTCGACCTCCTTTTCCTTCTGGGCCTTGGCGGCGGGAGTCTTCGCTTGCTCTTGGCTTGCTTCTGTTTTTTAGGCGTAGTGTCCATGGATTCAGGGCCTTTAAATGAGCTTTGCCACCATTCGAAATCTCTAATCAGCCCCTTTTGGCGTGGGACTGTGAGGATGTCGTCAGCTCGCGTCGGCCGTTGGCACTGCCAGCCAGGTGCACGATCAGATTTCCAAAGAGCGCATAAAATCTCTATCGTGACTTTAAAAAAAATGCCTCCTAATTCTGTTCCCTCACCTTTCTGCCCCAGGCTAATATCACCTCTCCCTTCACCATGCACGTCATGCAGCGATGCATCGATCACGACAAGGCTCGCCTCCACCACAACGACAGAAGAAGTCGCTCTGTTGGCTATATATTCGTTTCAGCTCAACTTTAACAGCCGCTCTATCTCATTATATATACAACATCACTCCTCAACGTGATCTCTGGCCTCTTCTCATTACTTGAACAGTGGCAGCGCACGGAATGGCTAGCTTCTATTGGTGAGCTTTGGTGCTTTCTTTGAACTCGGTGGCTCTTCGTTTCTTCGTCATAGGGCGCATCGACCTTCTCCCCCTATGGGCTGGTCGGTGTGCCTCTTTGATTCTTCCAAGCGCTTGATTCTTCGGCATCTGCGCGTCTTGAAAAAGAGGCACGTTTCTCCGGCTCGAAAGAAAGAAAATTCTCGGATATGAAATCTCGAGCTTCTCGCCTTTCCTCGTCACTGGGGCGCATCGGCGGGCTGCTATGGTGCCTTCTTTGAACTTGGTGGTTCTTCCTCCATTCGTCATAGTATCGACCTTCTCGCCCTACGGGCTGCTGCGGGTGCCTCTTGGTTTTTCCAAGCGCTTGATTTTTCGGCGTGTGGGCCTCGCGAGCAAGAGAAAACCCTCCTTCTCCGACTTGAAAGAAGCCTCTGGGGTGTGGATACTTCGAACTTCTCGTTTTGACCGGTCATCAGGGTGCAGCATCGACCTTCTCGCCCTATGGGCTGCTGCGTGTTCCTCCCTGATTTTCCTCATCATTCGACTTTTCGGCTTGTGGGCCTTTTGAACAAGAGACACGATCTTCGGGCTCAGTTAACCCATCGAGGGCCGGGCTGCTACTATAATAAAGAACAGATCGAACAAGAGACACGCTTCTCCGACCTGATGGAAGCCTCTGGGAGTGGATACATCGAATTGCTCGGCTTTGCGGCCTTCGTCACGCCCCCTTTTCACTGTCATTTGGCCCGGAAAAGTTTCGAACCTTTGCTAATATCACCGACATATTTCTTCCCGGCCTATCCCATTCCCCATCATTTGCCTCGCGGCCACCATCCCAGCAAGATGCTATCTTTTACTCCTTCCCACAAGAAACCCAGCAGATTGTCTTCCCTGAGCTCGCGCCGTCTAGAGATCTCGCCCCCTTCGCATGCGTCAACAAGCACTGGCAAGAATTCTTCAAAGTCAGGACATCTCGACACTTGATCATCAGCCAATACGACATTGAAGATTTCGACATTATCGTCCGAATTGTCAGAAGTTACGTCAAGCACCTCTGGAAAACATGTGCGGGACGACTTTTTTGAGAGAGACGTCGGCATGTACCAGGAGTAACTGGAAACCGACTCTATCGAGCCATATGAGTCATCTGGAGATGTTTACGCGCCTTATTTAAAGGCTTACAAGAAACTTGGCGGTATGTTTGGGACGCAGATGTGGGATCGAACCGTGGCTAACTTGTTCAGATGGAAGCCTCGCGAGTTCAACTTTCACGAGCAAGAAGACATGTCCCCAATTCGAAATGACGAAGCACCAAACATCCCAAGTGTTTCCGTCTTCACGAAATTCTTGATCCGTCGGTCGCAGTTTCGACAAATCTCACCGACCTCACTCATCGAAACATTGTCGAGCCTGCGCAACCTTGAGCAACTTTTGTCATTGGACAGTAGCGGTACCGCAGGTGTGACTCTTCCGCTATCGCAGCAAAAGGTTTTAAAAAAAGGCCACTGTGTTAACATCGGGTCATGATGTTATGATGTGTTGAAGATCTGTTCTTTATTATAGTTGCAGCCCGGCCCTCGATGGGTTAACTGAGCCCGAAGATCGAACGGTGCTGGTGCGTGGACGCTGGAGAGGAGACGCCAGAGTTTGCCAAGGTCTTCATCTTGGCTCTGTCGGCGTCGATCAAGACATTGTCTTTGTACGGAGACACTGTCAACATCTTTCATGTGTGGTCATCCAAGGACGTCAACACCATCGATTTGGCAAAGCATCTACGGAACTACGGCTTGGTCAAGGGCTCGAAGAAGGGGGGTGGGGGTAGACTTCTGAGCAACCCAACGGAAATAACACAGCCAAAACGGAACTACGGCAGACACCTCGAGGGCATCTCTGTCTCATTCCTCATCGACGCCGAGGACTTTTTCTAGCCGTTCTGGACATCGCAGACAGAGTGCACCACCACTTGGGAGATCTCGAAGACCCTGTCACTCACCTCTCAAATCCACAAGACACCTTAAAGAAGCCAGGTCAACGGACTCCTCTACGCGGCAGCCAACGCAGCCATGAAGATGCCAAAGCTGCAACTGCTCGAGCTCTGAAGCGGTGACGAAGGGATTGCCTCTGTGTTTCGACATCGTGTTAAGGACACCGTCACCGAGATTACCTGGCTCAGCACTCACATCACCAAAGTCGACCAGAAAGTGATTAATGCCTGGACCAGCGTGGCAGTGGCACAGGGGAGACCCGACGTCAGAGTATCGACAAGCAAGCTTGATCCCGACAAGATCATCTCTACTGGAACTGCCTTGCGGCGTCTATATCTTAGAGAGCAGATCCTACACTCTGTTTCGGGATACGGGATTGCGTGGGAACAGAAGAAGCAGAGCTGAGCCGGATATTTGGGGGGCATGATATATACCTGGGTAGGGTAAGAATGATGTTTTTGATGTATACTAGCAGGGAATGACCCTGATGCCTGGTGTACTATCACTGGAATACATTTCTCGAACAGCATTCTTCTTCTCTAGACTCGCGACATGCGTCAGATTGCCCTCATCATGCCAGTGATAAACATCCTGTTATTACGGGTCTCTACATTGAATAAGCCATCAATTGCTTGAGCTTGACCATCCTTGAGCCACTCCTCTGGCCTTTATGATACCCCTACAGCCTCTACGCTTCCATCTTCTGTTCGAGTAAAACCTCCGTTACCCAACGTCCAGCTCGGACTGACTTGCCTCGGCGCTCGCTAGCCGAGTCCCCAGTGTCTACGTATGGGCAGTGCCCGCAACAAAACTCTTGTAAGTAAGCCTTGTCTAATGCCCATGTTTTTTGGTAGTCAAAGATCGTGACTGCTGGTCAGACGGTTCGAACCTCCATGATATTGTCTGCGTAATTGGGCTCGGAAGAGCTGCGTACAGGAATATCGTCATGGAAAGCGACCATAAACACAAGGTTGGGAGAAGACGATTGATGGACCATGTTGGTATAATAATGTTTGGAAAGAATAATGCACTGAAGCACACTCCTCGTTATTCATAAGCGGCTCAACTCGACAGGCCTGCTCTCCCATAAGAATGTAATGACAATTCCGCCATAAGCAATGCGCCAAACACCTGCATCTGATGCCTACTTTTAATCTTTACACATATTCTTCCCGAGAATCTCCGCCAGAGTGCGAGACATCGCTGTTCCTGGACTTTTCTCCGCCACCGACGGTGCTCATGCGACGGAAATAAGACTCGTCCCTCTGCTCTCGTGTGATATAACCAGGAGGAGTCCACTTAGAGCTGTTCCAAGGCTTGATGTCTTGGCCGTACATGAGATCGACGTTCTCCAGACTGAGCATCCGCGATTCGTAGAGGAAGAACCAGACAATAATCGCAGCAGCCAGGTTTGTTCCGCAAAAGACAAAACCATAGGCGTATTTAATTCCATCCACGGCAAGAGGAGTAAGGAACGCAATCATGACTGTGAGAAGTGGTTAGAATAAGGGCATATAACACAGACCGCTGAGACTTACAGTTTCCAAGCCAGTTGCTAGCAGTAGCAAGAGAAGCTTGCTTCGCACGAGTGCGCAGAGGGAATGACTCGCCAATAACGACCCAAGCAATAGGTCCCCATGTACCCGCAAAGGAAGCGATGAACATGCATGACGCGACAATCATGATGATGCCCACGGTGCGGTTCTCCGCGGGATCAATGGCAGTTCCAACGCTAGCGAAGATCAGGAGCCAGGCGGACTGCCAAAGAGCACCGATGAACAAGGGCCAGCGTCTTCCGTACTTCTCCACCACATAGAGACCGTAAAAGGTCATGACGACGTTGACAGCGCCGAGGATCAGCTGCGTCAAGATAGAGTCGATGCCGAGAGACTTGAAAATCGTGGCACCAAAGTAGAAGAAGTAGTTGACACCAGTCCATTGCTGCAGGAAATGGATCGCGATGCCGAGAAAGGTGCGGTAGACGAGCTTGGGGATCTCAGTCTTGGGCACGAAGCATTCGGCCCAGCTTCCTTGGCCAGCCTTGCGCTCCTGGTCGAGAATCTTTCGCATCTCGTTGAGATCATCCTCAACGAGCTTGTTGTTGGGGTCGTTCTTCATGCCACGGAGGCGGGCCATTGAGGTTCGAGCGTTGTTCCAATCGCCTCGAGATGCCAGCCATCTAGGTGACTCAGGGACGCAGAGGATACCGATTCCGAGGGGGAGAGAGAAAGCAATTCCGAGGCCAATGACGATTCTCCAAGAGGCGTCGGAATCGCCAATGTTCTGAACGCCGTAGTTGATGATGTTGGCGACAAGAATACCGATAGTAATCATGAGCTGATACGAAGCGACGACGGCTCCTCGAATCTCGCGGGGAGAGCACTCGGACTGGAACATGGGAACGCCGACCGAGAGGTTACCAACACCGAGACCGGCGGCAAAGCGACCCATCATCATATGAACCCAAGAGTTCATCGCCGTTATCTGGATGACATTACCAATGATAAACACGATGACTCCGAAAGTCAAGCTCTTCCGTCGACCCCACCAATCCGCCGTGCTATATTGTGTAAGTTGTTGGGTCAGCCAGCGGAGGGAGAAAACCTACTAGGCACCAGAGAGAGAACCAAGTAGACATCCGATGCTCATAAGAGAGACGACTAGGGACTGGATGATAGGCACCCATTTCTTGTCATCTGCTGGTCCTTGGGCAAATCGGTTGATGAAATCCTCAAAGAGGAGCATTCCAGAAATTTGACCGGTATCGTATCCGAAGAGGAAGCCGCCGATAGATGTAACGACACCCAAAAGGATGGACTCGGCACCGCAGTCGGCGCCGTTGACCTTGATGGACCTGGAGAACAATGCCGTTAGCCATGCCTGGGCAAGACAGGCGGGACAGAACCTACTTTGTGCCCAACATTGTATCCAACGTGTCTCGGGTGATGTCTTGGGAGGAAGAATAAGACTAGATGGATATCTGGTTCCAAATTCCAGAAGATGGAGGCGGGAGAGCGGGTCTATTAATACCAAGACCGAAAACACGTCTGCCTCAAGACATGCAAGTGGAGAGTGTATCACAACCCCGGGGGCACAAAGTTTAGGCACGCCTGCCCCAGCTCCAAGCCTGCCTGCCCCCGTTGCAAAAGTCGGCGAGGCCGACTAGTAGTTGCCAAAGTTGGCCGTGACCGAACATCATTTGCTAAACTTGGCAGTCGTCATGGGGAAAAGCATCTCCTCCATGGTCGTGTCAGGCGCTGATCTCCAAGAACTGGTATAGGTCACCGTAGGGGGAAGAAGTGCGGAACGGAGGTCCAAGTGGCTGTTGGCCATCTAACGGAGACGAGAAAGGGCCGATGTCAGTGGCGCCGGAGAAGCTTGGGGTGAAGCCGGCTCTGGGGTTGCTCCACGAAGGAGTCTTGGCCAGCAGTTGTGAAGGCGGGCGGTCCCTTATGCAGAGCCTGTCAAGAAGGCCTGATTGGACCTCTGTACTGGCTTCTCCTCAATGGAGGCAGTGGATGCTGGGGACTGGGGTTTCTGGGGCTAAGCCAACGTCGTTCGTTGTGTGGGAACTGGAAGGTTCAGCTTGCGCAGGAGATTTTGGGTGTGAGTGGCAGCGATGATGTCATACTTAAGCTTAAAGTCCGATACCCGTCGTCATGTTAAGCGACAGAGATTTCGGTGACGGCATCGCCTCGGTGCCATTTCCGCACAAGCCATGTCGATCTGGAATGGAAGCCGGGCATTGTTTCTTTGTCTGTTCTGTTCTTGCGAGTCACGAGGACTGTTAGTTGAGGTGGTGTGCATCCGTCCTTGACCGCACGCGTGAGAATCTGGGGATTGTTGCTTTTGGCCAAGCAATTTAGCTGGCCGTTGAACACTTTTGTCCAAGACATGAGTCTCAGCATTACAAGTGGATTACGGTGAAGGTGTCTTGGCTTTTCTGGAGGTGCCGACATGGATTGATCTTCAACGCGCTGTGACGCGAGACAGTGTTGCACAGGCAGATCATTCCCCCTCACATAGCCAGTGTCCATTGACATCCGTCATCAGAAGAATATGCCGATGAACTGCTTCTCAAGCTGACAAGAAACAGCCAACAATGGTCGGACTCCGAGACATGAAAAAAACTGGGCATTTGCGTCACCTCCGACTCCCAACGGTCCACCCGGGGCCGTGGAGAGGCCGGCCGTTACTCGGACTTTTATGCCTGTCGCTGGAGAACAACAGAGCTCCGGTGCAAAAAACGGCCCGTTTGCCCTCGAGAATAAAATATCGCATGCCCCTATTTTTCTCCCAGCTTGCCCGGGCGTATCAGTGCGGATCCGGAGCAAGGCACGGGGAGTGACTGCGGCTCTGGTTGGTGATGGCCTCACCACGACTGCGCACGGCGCCCGCAAACTCCAAAGTGACGCGATCCGGACATCTGGGGACTCCATGTTGACTCCATATCAACGCAGGAAAAGGCGGAGATGAAGGCTGTGAAACAGCAGATGGTCCACTGGTAAGTGAACGGGCCTCTGCAGGCGGCCGTAACTCGGTGCGATAGAGTCGTTTGCAGCTTGCAGGCGACATGGTTGGCAAACGACATATCTCGGCGTGCTGAGCATCGTGCATTTTCAGCTTATGCTGTCTCATAAGAGTTGTGAAGCCAGTTGATGTCGGTGTGCAAGGCGTCCCAGTCTCTCAACAAGACGATTAGTGATGGCTGCTCAGTGGAGGTTACGGGTCTGGTGTGTCGAGTTCTTATCTGCAAAGAGTTGAAACTCCGCACCGAGCTCTGGAGCTCTCGGCCTATTCCCGAGCATAGCCCCAGGCTTATCAAGCCATGGTGTTGAGCGTGTACTGAGGCTCTAATCAGCCATTCGGGTTGAAGAGTTGATGGTTCAAGTACTCGCTAAAGATATGTCGACCTCTATGCAGCCTTTCCCACTTCTTATTCTCCATTGTCATTGTGGTCCAAAAGCCACTCGCCAAATTGGCCTGCCGCAAGCGAAAGTAGTGCTCAGTATTCCCTGATGAAGAGTTCATGATTGGACAACCAGCTCGGCTTGCGTATCAAGTATCTGCAGATCCTGCCAGTAGCCGTGTCAGACGTGGCTGTCACTACAGGAACCCAACCCAGCAATTTGAATGCCGAAATTTGACATAGCATATTGGCCATGTATGCGATCACAAACGAATCTGTGAGCACGGAGGAGTCTCGGCGTCGGTTAGGACATTCTCTTTCTCCCAGTGTGTGCAAGTCTTGAAATCCTGATCTTGGCGTTGAACTGACACGGACTCGTACTCGGTCTTTCATTATTCCGCTCACCGAGAATAGCTTTCACACCACACCGCTACTGTTAGCAACCATCAAAGAATGTTGACCATAATGTCTCTGCCCTTTTTAGTTTGTCGAGTTCTTGATGCTTTTGCTTCTCTCTTTGGACTATTTTAGCCAAATAGAACTCACGTGGAATGTGAGATAGCCTTCTTGCTTGGAGGATTCGTCTCCATTATGAGACGCCATGATAGTGCAATGCAGCTTCAACTTCGGCCTCACCGGGAAGGCACATCGAGCCGCGTCTGGACATCCTGGCGTCGAGGCTTGTTTCTCCCTTCCCTCATGTCAGCATTATCACGGACAATTGAGTCACCGTAATCTCCCTTTAAACAGTCGATTCTCTAGAACATGTTGCCTGTCTATTACTTGCCGCCTTTTCTTCGAAGCTGGTCTAATCCCTCTGTAGAGGATGTTTTTATACTTAGTGATATAAAGTAGTGATAGGTGCTAGGAAAAGGACTTTAGGGCACATCATATTATATATATTATAGCGTATCTATATTAATCTATAGTATAGTTATCGTAACCGGGATAGGATATTAAGCGTAAGAATGAATAAAGAATGAATGCTAGAGAAAGAGAAATCTAAGTAGAGACTGAGACTAGGCATATGCGATTGATAGCGGCATAGATAGGCATTAATATCTTTACTTGGGTAGGTAATTGCCGACCTCTCTTGTATCTGCCCTTTGTTGTTCCTTTTGCTCTTGCCTCACCTTCCATTGCCTCACCGTTTGCCTCATTCTCGGATCAATCGTGCCTCGTCCACTCGGCCATCATGATCTTCGACTGTGGCACTTGCCAGAGAATGTTCCCTTCGGGATGCAAGGCTCGCGACCAGCATTGCCAAGCGACGGAGCATTCACCACCAGCATTTGAGTGTGATACGTGTTGCTTCTACTTTGATGACGAGCATGACCGACGCGATCACATGGATCTGGAGAACCACTGGATCCCAGATGCTCCCGAATGCAGCTTGTGCTACTTCAGGGCGCCAACGCTACAAGAGGTCAAGAACCATGAGTTTGGACATCACTTGTACTGCGGCGAGTGCAATCGCGAATTCCAAAACTTGAACAGCATCCGCCAGGTGAACCATCTTTCTTGTGAATCAGATAGACGTCAATGGCAATGTTTCTAGCACCTGAAATCAAGACGACATCTGGGTTCTAGGGTGACCTGCCCATTCTGCGAAGTCTTTTGTGGCTCGAACACAGGCTTGGTCTATCATAGGCTCCTTTGAACCGCGACAAGGTGTATCGAGTGATCCGAGAGCGTGATCCTAATGGAGTCATCTCAATCAAGACTCTTGAGTGGTACGGCGACAGAATCTTTGAGGTCAACCCAACAGACGCGTGGAACCCTCAATGCGAAGCATTCGAATGCTATCTCTGCCATCGGCTATTTGGCAGTCTCTATGGGTTGAGAAGTCACTTGGCATCACCAAAACACCAGCAGAAGCTACATCATTGCCCATCTCAAACCTGCCGCAAGGAGTTTGTCACCTTGGCCGCACTCATCAACCATCTCGAGAGTGAAACATGCAGATTCATACGCTTCAGGCAGATACAGACAGATATCAAGTATATTGTGTCATCAAACAGGATCATCGAGGTCGGGTCCCGGCCTTTTTAGAGCCGGAATATATTGACAAGATGGAACAGGCTGCCATCCTCGACTAAATAAGATGTAGCTTAGAATTTTGACCCATCACTTATTACCATCTACCGGCATGTTAACCACGGATTTCTAATCAACCGCAAATTGATATTGCTTTGCCTGGTCGCCAGACCCCAAATAGCTAGCCGTACGGATGTCCCCCCTTGGACGTGCGATGCTGGATCTCGAACCGTATCACTTGGTGCGCAACACCATATTTGCTACAGATTCCGTCCCTCTCTGGAAAGATCTCTGGGAAAGTTTCGAGAACTGGGAGTCACTACACAGGTATCGAGGAGTCCATGGGCCAGGTGCTTCCTTCCTTCTAAATCCGTATACAGCCACCTAGGTTTCAGGAGTTGCTACTCATCACGTGCTCTCCTCCCTGTCATCTTCTGCACCTGCCCGTCTTCCCTCTTCCATCTCCTCTTCTCGTTAAGCTCTCTCTACCTCATCTTGTACGTTGTGACAGCTACTTTTCGGGTACCCTCTCAAACTTGTCCATTCCGTCAAGATGGTCTTCTTTTGTGGAACTTGCTAGAGGCAGTTCCCTGCCGGATGGCACGCCCGAGAGCAGCACTGCGAGGCCACAGGGCATGATGCGCCAGAGTTCGAGTGCGAGATGTGTGACCGTTACTTTGATGATGACGAGGATCGCAAAGAACACGAGATCAATAATCACCTCTACTGCTCTGATTGCGAGCGCGAGTTTTCTAACTGGAACAATATGCAGCAGGTTTGTTCGCTCCATCTCTTGTCCCCAAACTCAAAGACCTAACAGCATCAGCACCTCAGATCTTCTCGACATCGTCCTCGACATCATCGTCATCATGATCAACGAGGTGTTGTCTGCCCGTTCTGCAGAGCCAACTACCGAACTGCGAGTGGTGTGACCCATCACCTCGAGCGCGGTTGCTGCCCGAGAGCACCCCTTGATCGAGATCAGCTCTACCGTGAAATTAGACGGCGTGACCCAAACGGCTACATCTCAAACAAGTTTCTCGAATGGCATGGCACGACTACATATGAAGCGACGCAGCTCGCCTGGAACCCACGGTACCGGCAGTACGAGTGCTACCTTTGTCACACCTTGTTTCGGCACTTGTCGAGTCTCAACCAACACCTTGAATCCCCACGACATCAACAGAATCTGTACCACTGCCCAAACCGGTCATGTTTCAAGGAGTTTACGACGTTGGCGGGGCTGATCAATCATCTGGAGAGCGAAAGCTGCAGCTTCATGCGTTTTGAGGCTGTGCAGAACGGCATCCGAGGATTGGTCTCTTCGAATCGGCGGATTGCGTTCTAACTGTTCAAAGGAGGTGGGCAGTTTCGTGGCATCTTTAAGGAGTTCGGGGGAAACATTGAGGCCTGTAACAGTAATACGGAAGCATAGAGTGCGCTTTCAGTGGATGCATTATCATGGATATGTACCGAGGTTATAGCAGGGATGTTCAATTCACGTTCAGCAGTACATGCTCAGCTCGGAGTCTGGATTCGTGTCTTGTCAGTTGCGCCCCGCGGTATATCAGCTGCGGAATAATACCCATGCCATTGCCGTACAATTGCCGTCATTGACGCATGACCACCACACATTGGTCGCCGAACGATTTTATCTATAACTCGACAACTAAGAAGCCAGGGGTCTGGCCTGACAACGTTGCAACGACAAGAGACAGAAAATGGAGACATGTTAGTCGAGTCAATGAGACCCAGTTCTCTCACAACTAGACTACTTCTCATACACCGGCAGGGTTGCAGTTTTGAGTCAAGAATTTGCCATTGATGGGTCAATAGTCGGAATTAGCCGGCCACTGTGGGCTGTTGAATCTCCTTTCTCTGGATGTGGCGAATGGCGACACGACGGTGACAAACAACTTGAGTCGTAGCAAAAGGGGTCAGAACACTCCGAGTTTTCCGTCTTGTCGACTTGAATCAAGTTCTTCGGTCCGCGGTTTCTGATAGCCAAAACGGGTATTGATCTGAGGGACAAAGACATTCAAGGAATGATCTCATCGGCGACCAGACTTGGCTACGAATTGACTTTGGCGCCGTCTCCGGCAGAAGCTTCTAGGTCCCGCGCGCCACAACGGAGGGAGTTCCACAAGGGTACTTGGGCTGCGGGAAAAGGTGCGGTAGAGGGAGCGGCAGTTGGGCTTCGCGGCTGAGTGGCATATTGTACTATGATAAGGTTGTGATTACGGAGTGCATGGAGAGGAAACGTGAGGGGTTGTTTGGTTTGGAACAATTCAAAGCTAATGATTCAAGCTATCTAACAAGGTTTATCCCCTACGCGTACTTCTTAACCATCTTCAGGATGGCTTCCTCGGTTTCCTTGGGGCTGGTCGCACTCAGGTAGTGACCGGCACCATCCACAAAGGTGACTGTAGCCTCGGGGCTAGAGGTGAAGAGCTTGATATGCTCAACAGGGACATTCTTGCCGAACACGGGGTCCTCGGGGCCCTAAGTTTGTGTCAGTATATGATCCATCATATGATATGGGCGACGAGTGACATACCTGAAGCCAGTAGACAGGGCACTTGACATCACGAAGGCGGAGCAACAGGCCATCACGCTCGAGGAGGTTGGCCACGGCAGTTCGGAGCTTCCTACGGCCCTCATCGCCGCTGTACACCTGCTTGAGGGTTTCATCCCAAAAGGAGAGTGTTTCAGCTGAGGGGTTGGTGCCAAAGCCTACGGAGGAGACCAGGCCACGCCAGACTTGGTCGACAACAAAATCTGGGGTGGGAGTAGCGCTATCCCAAGATTCGTAGAATGGGCGCAGCGACGTCTTGGGGTCCCAGCAACCCTTCTCGCGGGACTCGGAAGACTCGTAGTCCATAGAGGTACCGAGGGGCAGGACGCCGAGGATCTAAGTGGGTGAGCTACAAGTTCCGTTTCTGTACTAGGAACCGTCCCCGGGAGAACCGGCGTGTAACATGAGAGACGTACCTTTTCAGGGGCCAGGAGTGCCATACGCACGACGATCCAGCCGCCTTGGCTGGTGCCGAGGGCAAAGGCCTTGTCGATGCCAAGGGCCTCGAGTACCTGGAGACTCATGATGGCCGAGTCCCAGTAGTTGAAGTGATCCGAGGGGCTCGAGGTGGCGCCATGGCCAAGAGGCTCGATGGCGAGCAGGTTGACAGCGTCGGTCAGGGCCTTGCTGCTGAACTGGGCGTCAAAGAGGGAAGAGGTGGTGCACATGGAGTTGACGAGGACGACGGTGGGCTTGCTGGGGTCGACGGCATCGCCCGAGAGACGGTAGCCGGCCTTGATGCCGCCCAGGTGGGGAACAACGACTGTAGTTTTGGCGGCCATGGTTTGACGACTGGTTGATGAAGATCTCCTAACAAGCGAAGACTGGTCTGAAGAGGAAAAAGAAAGTGTATACGTACGAGGAGGAGAAAGAGGGAAAGCGAGGAAAATGTCCTCTCCTCTTGGGGCTAAGCTCGCTATGTACCAACTCCATAGTTACGCAAAAATCCACACTGGTGCGTGCGTCTGTTCGCGCCCGCGTACTTGCGGTGCCGACGATCAGGGGCAAACAATGGTTTGCAGCAGATTCTGGTGTTGCCGTAAAGTAGTGGGCAGATCGAGGCCTGAAGGGGATAACTGCCCCGAAGGGGGCGGCGCCGTTCCGCTCCGGGAGGGACGGGACCCGAGGGACGGACCCGCGTAGAAAACGGCCTCTCCTTCCCGGGGAGGGTTTAGTTTTCAACGTCTTAGCGGGCCGTACCGTTGAAGACTGGAGAATCGAGTGTGAAAACTGCTGTGAAGAGGCTTCTTTTTTGGCAGTTCTTGCGATAAACTTACAACAAAGACTCGAGAATCTGGCATCTTGTTTCGTTTCAGGGACGTACGAGCATACTCATCCCACGGCCGACAAGCCGAGGCAAGGCTCCACCACATCAACCGGCACTTGCAACGTTGTCCAGCTCGTTCTGGTTAAAGCGGCCCGCCCAAGGTGCTGACCGATGGAACCGGCGCCACGGAGCAGGGACGAACTGATTCAGACCCTTGCCTGAGTCGCAAAAAGAAGAATCAGATCAGATGTCACTTTCTTTTGGGGCGAGACTAGTTCTTCAGGCTTCTCAGGTCAGGCCAGGTTCGGCGAACTTGACTTGCAGGTTATTCAAGAGTAGAGGTTGGCCCACCTCGCAAAAATTGTTCATGTTTCTTTTCTCTCTTCAGATAATATTGTTTTTTTCCTTTGTTGTTTCATTGTTGAAAAAGACATGTCTTCTGATTCTGTGCTTCCTGGTCTCCCGGGCTTTGACCCTCAGAATATCCAACCATGGACTGTCGAGGTTGTCGTGTGCATGACGGTCCTGGCACTCGCTTCAGTCGGCCTGCGACTGTTTAGTCGACATCTCAAGGCACAGCAACTATGGTGGGATGACTATACCATCATATTCTCGATGGTGAGTAAAGTGTTGTTGCATCAGTTATGAGTGTCACGACTCACACTTTTAGGTGTGGAATCTAGTAGTCGTCGGTTTCATCTTCGCCATGCACTCGTGCGGTATGGGCCTTCACGCCGACAAGGTCGATCCCAAGGACATTGTCATGATGGCAAAGTGGTTGGTGGTGGCTGAAGTGCTCTACGCCTGGAACCTTGGCTGGACCAAGCTGAGCCTGCTCCTCATGTACTACCGCATCTTCCGAGTGCCTTACTTCAAGAAGATGGCATGGATCGTCAGCTCTTTCGTCTTTGCGTGGGTTATTTGCATCACCTTCCTCTTCATCTTTATCTGCATTCCCGTCGAGAAGCTTTGGTATCCGGATGTTCCTGGTCGCTGCATCAACCAGGTCGGTACCTGGATCGCCAACGCTGCCTCCACCATTTTCACCGACGTCGTCATTCTGATGCTACCTCTGCCTCCTATCTGGAAACTGCAGTTGGGCAGGTCCGAGAAGATTGGTCTCACCACTGCTTTCGCCCTCGGATTCTTCGTCGTCTTCGCCTCAGCCTACCGAACGAGTGTCCTCTTCACCTACAGCAACTCCGATCCCACGTATACGCTCGCCCCGACGGTCGGCTGGACGGATATCGAGATGTCGGCGGGTATTGTTTCGGCAAACCTCCCGACCATGTTGCCAGTCCTGAAGCTCTTTGCTCGGTTCACCGGACTCAGCAGCATTGCGTCAACTGTTCGCGCTGGCTCAAGGCCTACCTTCGGATCCAAGGGGGACAGGAGTGGCCAAGGACTGACCTCACGGGAGGATACCAACAAGGGCACCAGATCCAACTCCAACACCAGCTCGAGGGGAGATGACTTTTATCGACTTCCCGACGAGACCGATTCCGACGGATTGGTGAAGGGGTCAGGATTCGGAGAACTAGGCACGGCCTCGGATGCTAAGCTGAGGCCCGACACGAAGGGCTATGAGCTCACAGTCAAGACGTACAAGTCGGACCCTGGTAGGGATGATGATAGCGGAGAGGGTATTCTCTTGCAGGGTATTCGGGTGCAGAGGGAGTTTGAGCAGACGACTACGCGAAAGCAGTGAGGAAACGATCAAAAGTGTATTGATGGAGAAAAAAGCGTGATAATTAGCCAAAATGTAGACAAAAACAATATAATTAACAAAAACAAATCTTCGAACCCTTCGCCAACATAGTGAAGCTTCTAATTTCTCGTGTTCAGGGTGTTCCGACAGAGGCTGGGAGTGTCCGTTGGATCCGTTCATTCATTAAGGTGTTCGCGATTGCGGTGCCATGCCACCTGCGTAGCAGTGCAGAGGACGCAGGACTGATTTAGGAGATAATCCTGCCAAAACATTGTCTTTTTTTCTGTTGATAGCACAATAGAAGCCACAATCAGCCTCTGACTGCAAACCAACAGGTTTCTTTGTTACAAACTTTCTTCGCGGGCTGTCTCTTCCTATCAATCACACCTCCTCAAAACCACGCCGAAAGTGCATTTCAGTATCTCAACTTACTCAAGAGGCTTCTTCCCAGTTATTCTGCGGAAGTAACCTCGCAACCACGAGATGGCGTCCAAGATCCCCCTTCCACAGATTCCGCCGCTAAAGGGGCCGCCACCTCCACCTCTATTTGACTTGTTGACAGCCACAGCAGATGACATTATGAAGTGTCTCCAGTCGAGAAGCATCACTAGTCAACAGGTTGTAGAGTCTTACCTCTCACAGATCGAGACACACAACCTCAGGAACGCCAAATGCCGTGCCGTCCTCTGTATCAATGAGAGGCAATGCCTGATAGAAGAAGCAGATCGCCTCGATGAAGAACGGCGCCGAGGAGATCTAAGGGGCCCTCTCCACGGGGTTCCCATCCTACTCAAGGTACTTCTTCTTTCCCCGTCTTCTTCACAGCGCCTAGCTAAAATAGATTTTCCAACAGGACAACATTGCAACGGCGGCCTGGGGCTTACCAACTACTGCGGGCTCTTCGTCTCTCCTCTTCACCTACACGAACAATGCTCCAGTCGTGAAAAATGTGAGACGCATTTTCCAAAACCCAGGCTTTTCTAACAAGAGTTGCAAAGTTGATTGATCGTGGCCTCATCATTATTGGGAAGGCCAACATGACGGTAAGTCAAGGCTGAAGGCAAAAGAGTGTTAGGCCTTGGACTAACAACAATACAGGAATTCATGGGAATGAAGTAGGCGAAGTGATGCGATGGCTGATCTCTTCTTTACAGCGTCCAGCATACTAACGTCAATAGGGGCGTGGGTGGGTGGTCCGCCTTGGGGGGGATGTGTCAACCAGCTTATATCCCTACTGGCTATAAGATTGGAGAGAAGCCTCGAGGCGAGACCGTGAGTGCCTGGAACAAATTTGCTTTCGTCTCACTAACTTGTTGTTTACAGACACCTGGAGGCTCCTCAACTGGATCCGCCGTTGGTGTCGCCTGTGGCTTTGCCCCCATTTCTGTCGGAACCGAGACATCTGGGTCCATCGTAACGCCTGCCGCCGCTGCTTCTCTATACGCACTCAAGCTCACACCAGGCTCCGTATCCATGGAGGGGGTTATGCAATTGACAGCTTGCTTTGACACACTGGGCACGTTTGGCAAATCGGCATTGGATGTGGCCCTCGGATGTGACGCTCTTGCAACTTCGTCCAAAACCTCAAGTTTGGCCTCATGCGTTTCATGCATGAAGTTCGAGGATATCTCGGTGGGCTTCGTTGACATCGAAAAGTGGAGGCTGCCAGTGGGCACTCAGGATGATGACCCAAAGTACTTTGAGCAAACTGTGAGTGCATTCCCTTGACGCTGACTCTTCTCTTGAAGGAGATGGAGAATTTGGCTCTCTCATAATTTACAGGCTAGAGAATATCAACAGGCAAAGGACATGCTCAGGCAGAGCGGTGTCAAGGTTGTCGATGTCTACATCACTCCACCAGAGGAATACATGATAGGTGACATGAATGTCAACGACTTGATGCGCAAGATCATTAGTAGGAAACCCAGGCGAGAGAATATGGCGGCGATCAGCTTGCTAACCTGAGATCCAACAGGATGTCAAGGAAAGAACGGTATCGAGCGCTATCTCAAAGGCCTCAGATTCGTGCAGCTCAAAACCTTGGAGGACGTCATTCAGCACCATAAAGAGTCCTCAGGATGGGAGTTTGAAGACGGTATGACTCGTCGCAAATCGTCTAGAGCGTGACTAACGTGCGATAAGGATACTGCACTGACCAAGCCGGGCTGGAAGCACTCCTCGCAGAATCAAGACCAGATGACGAGGTTTCGGAATGGCTTGAGCAGTGTAAGCGCTGGGCGGCCACAGAAGGAATCGACAAAGTCGTCTCAGAGAAAGGCGTGGATGTCGTCGTGTGCTGCTCAGACAGCTACTTTGCAGGCGTCTCAGTGGCAGCGCGTGAGTGCAACATACCCGAGCTTCTTCTATGCAGTTTCTAACCAGTGTAGGATATCCAATGGCGGCGGTTCCTTTGGGGTACATTGAGAGTAGCGGACGGCCATACGGTCTTCAGGCCATTGCCCAAGCCTATCAGAAGGCCAAGCTGGTCAGGTTCATGGCGGCGTGTGAGCGTGTCTTTCCACGGAGACGGGTGCCGGATCTGGAAGCTTGCGAAAAAGCGAGAGTTGGTTTGAACAATTGGAGGTTCGGATCGCGCCGCTCAGAGGATAATGGTTGAGTGGGCCCCATAACAATCTGGCCTGTCTGCAGCTATGTGCGCGGGTAGAGGTAATTAGAGCAACAGCACCAATAAAAAGACCAAAAGAAGATCTTCATTATGAAGGCCCCCTTTCTTTTACTGGAATGGTAGATAAACACGCGACTTATCTCTTGCTGATGGTTGAAAATCCTCATGCTGATCAACTGTAGGGTAAGCGCACTACGACGAACTCCACGTGATCTTGGGCAGCGGCTCAGGCCCGTTTGGCTGCACCGCTCTTTGTCCACGGTTGTTGAAGCCCCTGGCGAAATCGCGTCGCCTTTTGATGCGCATTCTGCTCTGCTCCCGCTGAAAGAGCCGTCACCCTTTCCTTTGTGCTCTCCTCCTTCTGCCGTTTGACCGACCTCCCCATTGGTCGTCTCCTCAGCCATCGCCGTCGCCTATCCTCCTCCACCGACACGTCACCGAGGAAGCTCTCCCACCAAAACCCGCCGCCCCTCCCCCGCGGTTTTAATCGACGAACCCGTCTCGCATGTTTTTCCGTCAAAGCGACCCGACCGCCACTGAACGATACACGATTCCTGGGTCCCGAGCTGCTCTGTCGAGCAGAGCGAAACACCGCTACAATGAGCCGGACCTTGACGAGCCGGCAGGCCGAAGAGCTGTTCGTACAGGGGAGCTCCTGGAGCTTGTCACTTGCCCGTCTAACCACACTGCAGGCACAAATCCATCATCGCATACCTCGCCGCCAATAATTTTCAGGATAGCGTCACTGCTATGAGGACAGAGCTCAACCTCGGAGAGGAAATCTTTGATCCTGCCACCGCTAAGAAGTATGAGACGTTGCTGGAGAAGAAGTGGACCAGTGTTGTCCGGTTGCAGAAGAAGGTATACTATCTGCGCTCTGTCGCATGCCCCCTCGGCTAATGAGGCTCCCAGATCATGGATCTAGAAGCACGAAACGAAGTTCTCCAGACCGAACTCGACAGCGCTACACCGACCTCCCTATCCAACCGCAAGCAAGATCCCGCCTCCTGGCTTCCGGCCGGACCACCGCGACACGTCCTCCAATCGCACCGAACACCCATTAACTGCGTTGCGTTCCATCCCATCTACTCATCCATCGCATCCGGAGATGAAGATGCCATTATCAAGATTTGGGATTGGGAATTTGGCGAGCTGGAACGAACGGTGAAGGGCCACACCAAAGCGGTGCTCGATCTAGACTACGGTGGACCCAAGGGCCACACGCTGCTCGCATCTTGCAGCTCGGATCTGACTATCAAGCTATGGGACCCATCCGACGAGTACAAGAACATCCGCACACTTCCTGGACACGACCACAGCGTGAGCGCCGTTCGGTTCATTCCTTCAGGGGCCCCTGGAGCACCACTTTCCGGTAATCTACTCGCGAGCGCTAGCCGAGATGTGACGGTGAGGATATGGGACGTCACCACAGGATACTGTCTGAAGACGATACGAGGACATTCCGATTGGATTCGCGACGTGAGCCCATCCCTAGATGGAAAATACCTTTTGTCGACCGGCAACGACCGAACGCTGCGACTATGGGATATTTCAATGAACACCCCAGAGACAAAGATGGTCATGATTGGTCACGAACATTGCGTTGAGTGCTGCGCTTTTGCCCCCTACGTCTTATCAGCATCTTGCGACTATGGCTGGATTGAAGAAGGCTCCTCCAGCCAGCAGCACGGCCGAGTTCATGGCGACAGGATCCAGAAGATAAGACTATCCGACTTTGGGACAGTCGCGGAACGTGCATCAAGACGCTGATCGGTCACGACAACTGGTCCGGAGCTTGGTGTTCCATCCTAGCGGCAAATTCCTGCTGTCAGTATCTGATGACAAGACAATTCGATGCTGGGATCTGAGCCAAGAAGGAAAATGCGTCAAGACACTCGAGGGAATGCATGAACACTTTATTACGAGCTTGCGATGGGCACCCCCGATCACCAAGGGCCCTGCCGATGAGGCCAACGGCGAGATTGGGACACCGAAGAAGGCGGCAGCGGCACCTCAAGATGTACAGATCCGCTGTGTTATCGCGACTGGAAGTGTTGATACATCATTGAGGATCTTCTCACGGTAATTGGATATGCTTGGAGCCGTAAGCGGCAACGTGAGAGTCTTGGACACGAAATAGGAGGGAGCCAGGGCACTGCTTCAATAGATGGAGTCAGCTGGCCGGTAGCTGGACATACATGCAACGGGCACGTCTACGCCTCGTGCCGATAATGCTTTCAGGACGACTCTGTCGACCCTTGCGCATCGCCTTTCTGAGAGGACGTCGCGCACGCCCTGACAGCAGCATTCCGCCTTTTGGAATTCTTGGGACTGTCTCGGAAGCGTCGACACTTGGTCACAGGCCGAAATCCTGTTCTTAGTCGCCTGGGTGATGGACGGCCCAGGCTTTTGGACAGGATTCAAAGTCTAGAAGCTATACTACAACACACAAACATACACATCAACACAACCTTCTACAGACCATCCGCCGTCACATGCGTCCAGTGCTTGGGAATTTTACGAATGATGTTAGATACCCAGACGAATGTTACGACAGTGAAATTGAAGCGCTTGCTATAATGCGGCCCTTGTCCCTGGTGACTGTGATTGATGGGAAGTCAAGAGATGGAGGTTGGACGGGATGGGAGGAATGGAACTTGGGGAAAAGCATTTGTAGGAGATGGGGGCATCATAGAGAGATATTTCACGTATGTATTAACAGATTGAACTTGAACCCTTGGTAGTGTTGATGAATTTGTGGTTGACGATCTTGGTTGTGGAGCGATGGCTGTCGCAAGTGTAGAAACGGCCATCGAGGAAGCCCGATCAACGGATCATGAGTCTCCATTTAATTTTATTTATTTACTAGACACTTATGACTTTTGTGGTGGCGATGTCAGGAGGAGAGCGCTCTTCGGGTCGAGAAATAGACGAGACACCAGAACATCCAGAGGGCCAATTGCCAGGTAGCTCCCCTTGAATAAGAATTAACTCAATATATATCGTAATAAAGGCAAAGGTTTAGACATTTATTGTCTATTCTTATTGTATAAAATCTATTCTCTTTAAAGGGAGTGGGCCAAAGGGTTTATCCGAGCGTGTCTTCTTTTTCCTCGATGAGCGCCTACGCATCAATGACGCCACGATCACTCATGTTCCGAAACACTCAAGGCCGAATGGAGTTTACCTTTAATTGAGTGATTCTAATGAGCGTCATTCATGTTTTTGATCTTTTATTAATAGCTGCTGCTGTGCCTCGTCTGTAAACACACTGGATCTGCATCAAGCATATTCGTGTTACCAGAAACAACATGTCAGCTTTAGCCACCCGTTTTGTGCGACCCCTGCGGCCGGTGATGTTGGGGCAACGCGGACTGTGCGTGTCAGCACAGCTTCGACAGAACCCACGGCCAAAGTCGTCTTCAGAGAACCCCGTATCTCAGAAGAGCCAGCAAGTTTACGCGCAACCTCTTCAATAAACCAGTTTCTGATAACGATCTAGGAACCAATCTTACATAATTGGTGGTGTTGGCCTTGCCCTTGGTCTGGGCTTCTTCTACCTCATGACACGGCCCGAGAAAGCAAAGGAGCAGCCTATCGAAGGAGTCAAGACAAAGATTGTCACTCCAAAGTAACACAAATGGCTGGGAGGGAACCGGAAGCAGAAGCGAGGGATGCGAGATGGCGTAAGCCTTAAAAAGCAGGATTAAGGACACTTGAACGTATGCGGTATTATGGAGCGAGGGGTACCTTTGTCAAATTGAAGAGATACGATTTAGGCAAGTTGTCACATTTCAAGGCAGCAGTTTGATTTGCTGCATGTTGATTGAGTGAACACTTCAGCCTGGAGAGGAGGCAGCCCAGGTGGGTGAAAAGGTCATGATCCTGGCTAGACACGTGGTCTGGGTGGAAGCCAAGCCCGTTGGACCGCGTCATCAGCACACGACGCATTTCCGTTCAGCCTTGCCTCGTTTACGCAAATTCAGCCCTACCGACTGTAACGGTTAGACCCAAGCGAGGGGTTTCGAGTTGTTGTTGTCTTGTGTTATAAGGCTCGTGAAGAGAGTCTAGACAAGAGCTGTAACGCCCGGCTTCTCTGTCTCTTCCCCGCGCGGCCTTTGTCGATCCACACCCACACAAACCCCTCAACACCATTTATATTTTTACTCCACCTTGAAAGATCCACGCCAGGATGGACGGTGACGGCTTCTCCGTCATTTCACTGACGTCCCTGGGATCGACCATCTCCCATAGGATCTTGTCTAGCGCTGAAGAGCTCAACGAACTCAACGGCTCGCTCGACGTTCAGAACTCGCAACTGGCAAACCTTGCCGCAAGACTGTACCAGCTTCATCAGCATGTCGGACAGTTAGAGACAGCGCTCAACACGGCTGGCGTCATCTCGGTTCGGTTACAGACGCATCTGAGTCAAAGTCTCGGATCTTGCGATGTCATCACAGCCGTGCTGAACAAGCAGGCCATGCGGCTGCAGGTCGACACGCTGCCTATGCTTGATGAGGTGTTTCTGGTAGTGTACAATGATGCCGTGGTTGCCTTTTCACGACTGTTTGCTTTCTTTGCCAAAGTGCTTTCGCTGTAAGCTCAAACCGTGAACCCTTGTGTTGTGATGCTTTGTTGACTTTTTGTGTGTTCAGGCAAAGCCGGAATGAACAGGATACCGCGCTTGACAGTTCAAGCGGCAAAGAGGTGTTTCACCATGTTAACCTAGCTTGTCACCAAGCTTCGCAGACCAAGGATGTGCTGATCACTTCTGGGGCCCCATCTGATACTATTGCATCGAGTAGTAAAGGGCCACTCCCCAGTGGCGACGTTGAGCCTCCGCCTTACGAGCCTAGTTCATCACAGTCCCCCACTGCCGAGGCATCGAGCTCGTCTTCTGGATTTTCCAAGGGGTTGTCTTCACTGACAAACTCGTTCAAAGCCATGACTGCTGGTCTTTGGCCCAAGCCTGATCCTTTAGCGACGGCTTTTTGTCAGGCTGCTCTTCGGGGTGATGTTCAACAGATGAGTGGTTTCCTCGCGCAGGGTGCAAATATCAACGGTCGCAACGGGGAGGGAAACACGCCTCTTGGCTGCGCGGTGCTGGCTAATAAGGAGGAGGCTGTCAAATTTCTTATCGGGGCTGGTGCCGACGTCAACTCTAAGGACTTGAAGCTGCCACCTCTGTTCCTGGCCGCCTCAGTTGGTAGCCTCAACGTTGCGAGATTCCTAGTTAATCAAGGCGCCGACGTCGACCAGAAGAGTTGGTCAGGACAATCGTACTTTGTGGATGTTTGCAACAGCGAAAACTTGGAGGGTATCAAGTTGCTACTGGAGAGTGGCGCCAAGGCGAGCACGACAACCTTGTCGGGACGACCCATGATTGCGCAGGCTGTCAAGAAGGGAAATATTGAACTTGTCCGTCTTCTTCTGGAGCACGGGGCGAGTGCAAACTCGGGAGATATCACGGGCAACTCTCTGCTGGCCATCGCAACGAGTCAGGATCGTATGGATATGGTGCACCTCCTCCTCGAGAACGGCAGCAACGCGAGCGCCAAGACACTCACCGGAATATCCGTCATGGGAGAGTGCATCACCAAGAGGAAGCTGGATATGGCCTCACTTCTCCTCGAGCACGGGGCCAAGGCCGACGTCAAGGATCTGGTCGGTCAGCCCATCCTCCTCATCGCCATCCGCGACAACAAGCTCTCCGAGGCTGAGAGGATCAGAGTAGTGCGCATGCTGCTCGACCATGGCGGATCTCCCAACGTTAACAACGCCACGACGGGCGTGGCGGCTATCTGCTATGTTATGGAGATGGGCAATACTGAGATGCTCAAGTTGATGCTTGCGGCTGGAGCACAGACGAAGAAGAAGATGAGCAGTGGTGAGACACTTCTGCTGTATGCCATCGATCACGGCAGAAAGGATCAGGCTAGACTGTTGTTGGAGCATGGTGCTGATCCGAATGCAACTGATAAGAAGGGGAGAACGCCGTTGATGCAGGCCATCTCGAGGAGGGATGTAGACTTGATCAAGTTGCTCAAGGCACATGGTGCGGATGTGAATGTTGGAGGAACCATCTCACCGGCGGAGCTTGCCCAGACGATGGGAAGTCCAGAGATACTTCAAATCTTGGGATTCAGCACTCCTGCGAATAGGACACCTACGTGGGCTGGTCAGACATCACAACAAGGGGAGCAGGGGCAAGGTTCAGTACCTCGACCTCAGTCACCACCACCAGGATACGATGCGGCCATGGGTAAGAGCTAAGAACGAGTTGGTGGAGGAATTAATGGCTGATGAAAGCTGATACCCAAATATTAATAATCTTGTTTCCTTTTCCTGCAACGCCTGTCTATGTCTATATCGTGTCCTTTTACTTCTGGTGAAGAATCTCACGCAACCACCAAACGTGTATCCGCGCATCCTTTGTCAACTCTGGGTGGAAGCTCGTTCCCAGCACATTACCTTGCCTGACAGCAATAATATCTCCAGAGTCATCCTTGGTGTTTGCCTGCGATAGGCCGGGCTTCATCTTGTCTACCCGACCGGGCAACTTGGCGAGGACTTGTACGGGCGGCCTCTCATCCTGAGAGGTGCTAATGATTTCTTCCACGACGGGTGCGCGGATGAAGACACCTGGAAATGGTTCGCCATCTTGAAGGAAGGGAAGTTCAAGTCCAGACTCGAAGCTTTCAATTTGACGACCAAAGTGATTGCGATGGACGCGCACAGCGAGACCACCGATGAGTTCCTGGCCGCCCTTTTTGGTGGCGTTGGCTTCATCAGAGAGGAGAATGAGACCAGCGCAAGTTCCCCAAACAGGCCGTTTTTGAACTCTGTTTCAGTTAGTAAAGAGATAAGCACTTTAAGAAGGGGTTCTCACTTGACAAAGTGTCTCAAGGGCTCGAGGAGACCAGACTGAGCGGCGACAAATGAGATTGTGGTGCTTTCGCCGCCGGGAATGATGAGTCCATTGCACTGGGCGAGTTGCTCTTCAGTGCGGACCTCGATGCAGTTGAACTTTGTCTTTGAAATGCCGTCGGTAGACGAGAGGTACTCGGCGGCCTTGTGGACAAGGTCTACATGCTCAGAGAAGCCGCCCTGGAGGGCGAGAACGCCAATAGTGAGGCTCAACATGATGATGAGTTGATGATCTTGGGATATGATCTGCGAAAGGAGATAGAAACAAGATAGATGTATCTCGGAATCAACAGGTTGCGATAACGGAGAAGTTGTCACATCCCTCGGAGGGTATGGCCGAAGGCGATTCTTCTTAGTCAGGGTCCCGTTAGCTAAAAGGAAGATCCCCAGATTCTCGTTCGGGAGATTGGAAAAAAGATGGATACCGGAATATCCCAAAGAGGACTAAGCCGTGCATTAGCACCATGCGAGACGCACATGCCGCATGCAGGCAAAAGGGACGCACAGAGAGGCGGCGACGTTGAGGAGAGCAACTCCGAACTTTGAGAGAAGCGCGGCGGCTCCGGGGTATGCCGTGAACTAGCAAGGGGGGTACGTGAGTCAAGGAATAGAAGATCGAGTCAGCTTGAGTAAAAGGCTTGGGAACTCTAGGAGAAGCCGTTTCTGTACAATGCCGCTCATGCAGGTTGGTGGAGGGGGCGATATGCGGCTTTGGTGGGATAGGCTCGGGTGTTGATGGGTCTGGAACTGGGGGGGAATCCGCTATCTTTCTGGACCTTCTTAGAGGGGAATGAATGATGTCGTTAGGGCGGGCATTGTCATTGACAATCGACAATTTGATCAGGAACAATAGCAATGGCAGTGTAGGTTACTGTATCCCACGGATCTGGATTGTGGCGAAAAGCCATGCAAGTAGAACAATCAGACACTGCAAGTCAAGGTTTCAACACACCCTCTAAAATGAGAGACATTCTAGAATTGAGGGCATGAGTGGTGGATCACGGGGTAGAGATACGTCGAGACGCAATCTCTCACTCTTGCATGATGCTATATCTCTTGTCCCTCGTCTTCCCGACAATTGCCGCAATCTCTGTCATCTCTAGCCTTGTTACATTCGCCCTATTGCATCCGTCGGAACAAGGGCGTGCGGCGCCTAGATCGGACGTCGGAGAAACGACCGCTAGAGGGGAAGGGGGGACATTAAGGTTTCTTTGGGAAGAAAAAAAAAAGTCTCTCGTCACATGTACATGAAGCGTGCATGCATTACGGACGCGGCGGACGTAGACATTCACTCCGCAACCCGTGGTGCTCCGGCGCCGCATACCGGGGCGGCGGAGGAGGAGGGAGGGGCATGCCGAGAAGGAGGGCTTCGGTATTGTTCTCTTGTCCTTCTTATTTGAGTAATACCTACTTTTGGGTTTGCGTGTTGCTTCTTGAGTCAGAGACATAAATAAAAAGGGTACTTCTCTAGACAATCTCTCTCCTTCTACTCTTTTCATCTCCACACACACTCATCATCATCTCACTCTCTACTACTCTCTACCACTCTTCACATATCACACCCATCACAATGACCAACGACACCTCCAACAACGGCGCCGAGGCCAAGTCCTCCTTCACCGTCAAGGCCGGCCTCGCCCAGATGCTCAAGGGCGGCGTCATCATGGACGTGACCAACGCCGAGCAGGCCCGCATCGCCGAGGAGGCCGGAGCCTGCGCCGTCATGGCCCTCGAGCGAGTCCCCGCCGACATTCGCAAGGACGGCGGCGTCGCCCGCATGTCGGACCCCGCCATGATCAAGGAGATCCAGGAGGCCGTCACCATCCCCGTCATGGCAAAGGCCCGCATCGGTCACTTTGTCGAGTGCCAGATCCTCGAGGCTCTCGGTGTTGATTACATTGACGAGAGCGAGGTCTTGACTCCTGCCGATGATGAGAGCCATGTTGAGAAGAGCCCCTTTGGTGTTCCTTTTGTTTGTGGATGCCGAAACTTGGGTGAGGCTCTTCGTCGCATTGCTGAGGGTGCTGCCATGATCCGAACAAAGGGTGAGGCCGGTACTGGTGATGTTGTCGAGGCCGTCCGTCACATGAAGACCGTCAACCGTCAGATCGCCCAAGCCAAGGCTGCCCTCGCCGAAGGCGGCATCATCCGCATCCGAGAGTTGGCCCGCGAACTCGAAGTCGACGCCGAACTCCTCCGCCAGACTGCCGAGCTTGGCCGCCTCCCCGTCGTCAACTTTGCCGCCGGTGGTGTCGCCACCCCCGCTGACGCCGCTCTCATGATGCAGCTGGGCTGCGACGGTGTTTTTGTCGGCAGCGGCATCTTCAAGTCTGGCGACCCCGCCAAGCGAGCCAAGGCCATCGTGCGCGCTACGACGCACTTCAAGGACCCCAAGGTGCTGGCCGAGACGAGCACCGGACTGGGCGAGGCCATGGTGGGCATCAACTGCGACACGATGAAGCCCGAGGAGAAGCTTGCCGTCCGAGGATGGTAAAGAAAAGGTTTTATTTAATGGGAAAGGCGAAAAAAAGACATACCACTGTGGAAGGGAAGCTATGAGAGAAAAGTCTCGTATGCGTTTGCATCAAAACTAGCGGGCGCTTGACGCCATAATTGAGAATTGCAGTTTGCCCATCTTTTGATGTATGCTTGTGTGAAAATGAAGTATTAACATGATAAAGAAAAAAGGCAAACATCGTTTCTGCCAAAGGAAAACTCAAATGTATTTGTCGACTACATGTCGAATCATCTGTCTGGTATGTCTAGATCTCATGCTGTGCGACACTCACAGGCTACCAGCGCAACCATCCCTGCTCGACAAATTGCAAGTCTATACATCGTCCTCAGATCCAAACTCTGTATATAAATGATCTCAATCTTTTGCGCGCTCAAAAAGGCGACATCGACTCAGCCTTGGCCTTCTTCTTCTCCGAGCCGCCCTGCTCAATCAGAGTTCGCTTGCGGTCGTTACCAGCCTTGTTCTGGTACTTTCTCTATAAAACTCACATTAGTATCGCCCATATATAGAAGCTAAAAGGAACTTACGCGAGTCTCTGAGTGTGGCGAGTTTGTGATGCGTGTGATCCAGGGCGCTCTTATGGCCGAATGGATCAAGACCTTGTTGTCCTACCAGCTGTCAGTCGATGTGCACTTGAGAGACAAAGGATAACTCACTCGAAAAGCATTCAAGATGCGGTCCTAGCGCTCCGAGAATGTCGAAAACTCTTCCCACTGCGTCTCGTTGTTGCTCCACATTGGAGTCGTGTTGTGACCCTTCTGAGCAGCCATGGCCTGCTTCTGTTGCCCGGTTAGATGAGTGATGCAAAGTGAGTGCCGTGGACTTACGAGAATCTGTGCGCAGAGGAGTTCAATCTCTACGTCGGACATGGTGCGGTGGATAACGTTCTTCCACTGCTCCTTCATCGACGGCATGCGATTCGCTGGAGGCTGGAGCTCCTTGTCGGAAAGCTTGGACAAGTCATCATCGAGGCCTAGACTTCGTCTCTGCTGGGCAACTTCAGCAAGCCACTCCCTGACACGTTTCTGTCCCATCTTGGCTCGCCACTCTCGTAGATCGGTCCAGTCGCAGATGGCTTCAAAGATCTCGCGGATACGACCGCGGAACTCATCATCGGTATTGGGAAAAGACTCGTCATGCTCTGGGGAGGTGGTGTTTCGGTCTCTCTGGCAAGAGAGGAGATCGTATTGCTGACGGAGATTATAGGCGTGGTCCAAGGAGACGATGTGACCTTGATACTCAAAGGTTGACTGACCGAGGAGGGAGACGAGATGGCTGTCGGGTCCATCTGTGATCTGTGGGACCTGGAGGCGGTGTCTCTTGGGAGGTCTGTCAGTGTCTGGCTTTGCTCCTGGGACAGAGGTCAGGGAGATGGGGTACTGAGTCGGGGTGACTGGTTCAAAGCGCTCGGTGCAGGGTGTTATCGTGTGAGATGGCGGTGTATTGTCAAGACACGGCATGTCAAGTGCCTCCGTCTTCAAGAAGTTCTCCAGCGCCCACTGGTTATCACCCGGACCGCGAGGACCCAGGAAAATTGGTGAATTAGGCACCACCGGCATCCCCAGAGGGTGAGGACCAGGGCGCGCATAGGTCGTTGGGGGTTGCATCTCTGGGATATTGTTGTCGAACTGAGACATCTCAAGAGCCTGTATTAGGGCGTCGTCCACGATGCATCCAGCAGAGAGCAGCTGTAGAATATCATCGTGAAGAATGCCCTCTTCCTGCTGATCCATGTGCATGTTGGCGGCTGTAGTGAAGGGTACCAGTATATGACTCAAGGTGGGTTCTTGATCAGGTTGGTGATCTGTGAGAGTTATATGTTGGCCGAATATTTCTGGTTGTGAAGAGAGTTGGGTGGCCAAGTGAAGGAGTCGGCTCAAGAATTTCATATACTAGGTAAAGTAATGAAATGAACTGACAGGCAGTGCACAATGCGGCTTTTCGGTGAATTTCTTGACATCACCTCGTCTTTGTCTGTGTAGGCAGTCCAGCTTGACCATGATTTGGCAATATCAATGAAACAGACAAAGCAGATATACATGAAAGACCAATAAGAAGACAGAATAATCAATGAAACCGGCCTCAAACGATGTTTCAATTTTTTGTGTGACATTTCCTCGATCTCTTGTGTAAAACTCCTCATCGAGTCTTGTGGAAACATGCTCCTCTCAACTCGGTTTCCGCCTGCTTCTATCCGGAACGGCTCGATCGAACTGTGGTCATTGCAACGTAACACCAAATTGATAAACGCTAGTGAAGGATTGTCACTCTAGTTTTTATGAAATGGGGATAACTTCAAGTAGGTTTATAGCTGAATCAGCTGATGTGACGTGTCGAGGTGAGGAAGCCCCGCACGAACAAATTCGGTTGCCTAGAATTGTTGGCTTGAGCAACTTTCTAATCCTTCAGAGACCAGAGCAATCTCCTTGATAATCCATAATTTAGCTGTACTAAGTGCTAGACCGCCTCAAACGACACAACTAGAAACGCAAAATGACTGTCATCGAAGTCGACATCATCTTTGACTTTGTCTGCGCTGTAAGTAGTAGAGCAACTGCGAGACTGAAGGCCGAACACTAACGGATGAAAAGTGGTGCTATATTGGCAAACGACAACTTGAAATGGCCATCTCTCTGTACCAGAAAACATACCCAGGTGGAAAGTCTGACATCTTTGCCATCAACTGGCGACCTTATTACCTCAACTACGGCCCTTCAACCCACAGCGTCGACAAGTCCGAAGTGGCCGATGTGAAGCTCGCCGACATGACTACCGAGCAAAGAGAGAAGCTATACCGGCGAATGAACCAGATCGGATGCAGTGTTGGCATCAATTTCAAAAGCGGTGGAAAAGTCGGTGACACTCGATTCGCGCATACGTTGGTACGCCTTGCCGGTACAAAAGAGCCTGAAGTTTTGAATTCTCTCGTTGAAGGAATCTTTCAGGCTTATCATGAGTTGGAAAAGGACATTTCAACTAAAGAAGTGCTTCAAGAGATTGCCGTCAACTCGGGTATTGCTGCTGCTGAGGTTGACGAGTGTTTGGATTCTGAGGAGCAGGTCAAGGCCGTGGATGATCACGCTGAAAAGAACAAGGAGTTTCTAGCAGGAGCTGGTGTTCCGAACTATACGGTTCAAGGACAGCGGCTTGAGGGCCAACCTGATGCTGAAGACTTTATGGAGGCTTTCATCAAGGCCAAAGGGGGAGGTTAGACTGCGGCACAATGAAGTTGGCTTAATTCAATCTCTCTTGGTCAATTCAAAACAAAGCACTTTGCTTAAAGAGTCATAACTAAGGAACTATCACATGGCCCCTCTTAATTGTTTTCATTCGCATGATGGTCTAGGAGTTTCTCACAACTATGAAAAGACAGCTAGTAAATAACACAAAGAAGAGCGGGATAGAGAGAATTAAACAGAAACACCAATTTGGCAAAATTCGGCCAGATCCTACTTCAAAAATGGCATCTTTATCAATTCTATCCAAAAACAAGCACCTCTTCAGAGGTCCGACTTGCTATCTACAGTATTCTACGCTATGAATTACAAAAAAACCACTCTACAGCGACGAGTAAGCGTTGAGAGCCAGCTGTCCACCAAGATGGGCGTAAAGCACGTTTCCACTGGCAATCTTGCCCGTCTTGATCAGATCAATCATACCAGCCAAGCTCTTTCCCTCGTAAACAGGGTCAGTGATGAAGGCCTCGGTCTGAGCACCAAACTTCATGGCGGCGATTGTGGTCTCGTCGGGGATACCGTAGATCTTGGCGTTGTAGTTGGGGTCGAGGATGACGTCGTCGGCGGTGATGTCGTCCTCGGAAAGGCCAATCTTGGAGGCTGTAGACTTGGCGATGCGCAGGACTTGGTCAAACGTCTGCTGAACCTTGCCTGAGGCGTCGATGCCGATGATCTTGCGCTTGGGGGAGCCGTTCTTCTCGGCGAGCTTGAAACCGGCGATCATGCCGGCAAAGGTGGAGCCGGTCACGGCGCACACGATGATGGTGTCGAAGAAGACGCCGAGCTCCTTCTCCTGAGCCTCAACCTCGAAGGCCCAGCGGGCGAAACCAAGACCACCGAGGGGATGGTCAGAGGCACCGGCGGGAATGTAGTAAGGCTTGCGGCCGGCGGTCTTGAGCTCGTCGGTGAGCTTGGCGAGGGTGGTCTTGTGCTCGATGCCAAAGGTAGAGGGATCGAGACGGACGTCGCCGCCCATGAGTCGGGAGAGCTGGATGTTGCCGACCTTCTCGTAGCCGGGGTCCTCCCACTCAACCCAGTGCTCCTGGACGGTGGCGGCCTTGAGACCGAGCTTTGTAGCGACGGCCGTCACGGCGCGGGTGTGATTGGACTGGACGCCGCCGATGGAGACGAGGGTATCAGCGCCCTCGGCCTTGGCCTCAGCGGCGAGGTACCTGTGAAGTTCAAGTTAGCGATTGAAGATGAACCATTGGGGGAGGAATTGACGCACTCGAGCTTTCGGACCTTGTTTCCTCCATAGGCGAGACCAGAGTTGCAGTCCTCGCGCTTGGCGTAGACACCGACCTTGCCTCCGAGAGCGGCGGATATCCGCGGGAGCTCCTGAATGGGAGAGGGGCCGAAGAGGAAGTTCTCTCGGGGAATGCTAGCGAAAGGCTCAGGAAGAGTGAAGGAAGCCATTGTTTCTGGTGTTTGTAAAGGGTATCTTGATAAATGTCTAAGAAATGAATGAAGAGAAGACCGAAATAATAATCGAGGCGACACAAGGGTATTTGAATTACCTCCGTTGCCGGCATCGTTCGCAATCATGATAAGCCATTCGGAGCGTTGATGGCCCCGCGACGGGCTTGATCCACCCTGCGTGGGCCGGCATGAGGGTTTTGGGGGGAAATGATTGGACAATGCGACGTAGGGCGTGAGGTACACGAGGGGTAAATGTCATTAACATCATGGGAGATAGGCTGCGGTTGTCATGTCATGTCGCCGGCTCGGGGGTTAGATGTGGGCTCCGAGGATTGTCATGTCGGCATGACGAGTTGGGTGATAGGTTAGGGGCGGATATCACGCGAGCCATTGTTAACCGTTGGTTGTTTTTATCTCTTGTAGTAATCTAATCACTTTGTTTCAGCTTTGAATGACAAGATTGCTTTCTGAGGTGTTGATGGTAGATACACCAGTCCACAACAGTCCATGCCAACACACAAGTCCGTACGCTCCAAGGCACAATCTATCAAGGTTGCTGTAATCCCTCAAGTGGTCCCATTTTTGATAATTCCCTCACATAGATCAAAATCAACCGATTTGAGAAATGCTACAGCAACTTCTTTCAAATCGTGCACACATCATACAACTGTCTTGGCACCCGGGTTCCGTCCCCCGAGATGCTTCAACGCACGTGGCTTCACACATGGGTTGAATCTGTCGCAGCTAGGGAGCCATCGCTTCCTACCCTTGTTTCTCGAACGACCTCATAAGCATTGTACTATATGCCCCATTGTCTAAGAAGTGGCGCAATGCAATATTGCTTGTTGTGAGACCGGATCCCGTTGTCCCAGGCGATGTGGGTTAGTAGGTTTATTGCGTGAGCACCTGCAAGGTGAAGCACTGGTTTGATTTTGAAATAAGGCCTGTGAAGGCTCTGGCAAACCCAGATTCTATAATGCCATTATATAACTAGGATTGTGGTCCTCACAGAGTGCTTGACACCAGAGGGGTGTGTTGAATAAAGCCTTGATGCTCTTATGACGACCGAATGCGTGCTTCATATGTCAGAGGTTACCAACTTTCTCCCTTGTTATATTTTCATATAGTGTACCATATCGAACTATTTGGCCTGTCATCCATTTCCTTACTCTGGCCTTTAGACCATTTTTTCTTAAAGGCAATGTGATATCTCGTCGAGTATCCTAGTTCTCCGCTCCTCGCCTGCCCTGGACGTGTACTGAATCTTCTTTGATTCTGCTGAGGCATTGTATCTTTGGCTTGAAACTGGGATCTCAGTTCTGGCGAAAGAATGGCAGTCAAAGTACTGGACGAGATATCTAGAAGGGGAATCATGTGTCCGGAGCCACCTTGGCCATTTAACTTGGTACGCTCAATGCTCTCATTCCTATGCTGCCGCTGTACGGAGGTGATAAGATAACAAGGCCCATGGATTCATATTAATTGAACAGACTTGATCTCCCAGCCGCCAACTTTGCAACAATCTCGTTCACCTTTTGCGACCCAAGAGCGGCCAGAGCTGCCACATGTTGCTGTCTCCTCCGCGCACCGAGGCCTTGAGGACTCAGAAGTCGACTTTCTCCAAATGGCCCAAAAGCAAATGCCTCTCCAGGCTCCCAAGGGTCTTTACCACGAACAAAATGGATCCACTTCTCCTGCATAGAACACGCAATCTGTTGCGCAGGCTCATTGTGAGACAAGTCGTACGTGTTGAACAGATAAAGGAGATCAACGCCGTGATGAGCGCGACTGGAAGCTTGCCATGGATTTGGCTGGTCGATAAGGAAACGGAACGAGGGCTTTTTGGCCTGGTTGCATCGTTTCGAGAATAAGTCAATGGGGAGGCTAAATCGTGCGTCGTTGAGCAAATCCAATGCTCCTAGCTTGCATGAAACAGGTCGGTCAGGGACGATGCCGTATTGCTTCTTCAAGGCTGGGGCTGCTTCTCCGGCAGAGTCGAATGCAGCACAGATGTACTCTGGGGACAAGGACTCAATTCCGTTCCGCCATAGAACCGACTACAGTAGGCCGCTTTGTTAGCACCTGTGAAAGGGAACACAGAAACTACATACCTCGTATTCTGTGTCCCCGATTAGGACGCGCTGGAAGTCGTGTCCGATTCTTTCTTCCCAAGCCTCGAACCTTTCCTCCATCTGGAGGTAGAATGACACCAACCCTAACCTTTCCTGGGCCTCTAGCATCTTGGACACGGGCGCATCACGAAGTGTCCAATTCCCGAGGCGTGATAACTCATCGCTTACCCTGGCTATCAGCATTTCTGCTGTTTTTCTTGGCTGAGGCGGCGAGAGATGAAGAGTTCCTGACTGCAAGATGCACTGGCGAGCGGGACTGCCAATGAGAAGATGGGCGTGGCAGTAGACGGCCCCAGCACTTTCACCAGCGATGGTGACATTTTCCTGTGGATGACAGATGCCAATTAGGAACTGCGGGTGAGGATCCTCGGCACTAAGAGGTAAAGAATGCAATGATTTGGGTGGAACTCACGGGGTCGCCACCAAAGCCAGGTATATGTGTCTTGACGAACTCCAAAGCCCGCTGTTGATCTCTCAAGGCTAGATTTCTCTCGCTGGTGCAGTCGCCAAACGCAAACATGTTGAGTCTGTAGTTGATGGTGACGGCGATGATGGGTTCAGCCATGTCGATGGATCTCTGGACGAGCCCAGTTGGATCTAACAGTCAGACTCGGCAACCAAGTAGATGTGGTAGTTGAACTCACCACAAAGACCCGAGGCACTGGTGCCAAAGGACACGGCTTGAGAGCCCCCTGCACAGAATGAGGGATTGGACTACGAGTTTGTTATGCTGCCTTACCATGAATCCACACGAGAACAGGGTACGGGCGCTCTGGGAGTATGTTCAGAGCAGGCGAAGTGACTTCAAGGTTCAAGCATCTAAACTCGTCCTCATCCTGCGCGGGGATCTCCTCATCTTGAGGGATGCGAAGCAAGTGGCGAAAGTCGACGTGATTCTGAGGGCATCGCGGACTGCAAGGGTCAACAGCTTAGATAGTGAAGGCACCTGTGTGTTGCATACCCGTAACCAGTGCAGTCAACCTCCCCCGAAAGTGTCCCCGGTGGTTCCGGGTTAGCGAATCTGTACGGAATGGCTCCATATTGAAGACCCCTAAACTGCCAAACATCCCCTCCCCAAGACAAGCCGTGAAGGGTCGCACCCAACGTGGGATGAAACAGGGAAGCACACATGGTTATTCACAAGAGCCAATGACAAGACTCTCACTTTGGATGACCTCGTTCGCCTTAATATCACTTGCCGTCATGTGTAGCCGTCCCACATTACCTACCCCTGTCCTGTCCCACCCCCCGCATTTCAACCCCGCGTCCTCCCCGCAAACACCTTTGACAGAACCGGTCCAGTGGAGTTCAAGCCGGGGCCCGAATGTCCCGTCTTTGACATGGGAGTGGTTGACAGGGCATCTCCAAGGGGTCACGTACATCCGGCTGCACTTGTTTGTCGAGCCCCACTGAGTGCTCGAACTCAACTTACCGCTGCTTCAACCAACACCTCAAGCTCTTACTTTTTTGCTTCCTTCCCCGGTTGCGCCCTTCTCTGCGAGGATGAAACGCTGCTCGTACTGCCATAGGACGTTTATCAAGACTGAGCATCTTTTGCGCCACGAGCGTTCTCGTGAGATACCTGGAGGAAATGCATGATTGTCGCGAGCTGACATGAGTTTGTGTAGACACCGGAGAGAAGCCATATCAGTGCCGTAAGTGCAATCGTCGGTACGCCCGGAGGTTAGTTCACGCCGTGGAACGATAGGCGTGCTCGTTCTCTATTCATTGTCTTGTATGCTGAAGAATTGGGATAGCGACGTCTTGTTGAGGCACGTCAAGTACTTTCATGGGCAGGATAACTCGTCGAATGATACACAGAGCAATCCCGAAAGCGCCGTCGAACAGAACCAAACCGTCCGTCGCGGGAGCACTACCGAAAATGAGGTTGAAAAGAGTGGCGATCACGGCAATGGCTTGCAAAACCAAGGGGACAACATGAGCCAGAACCCACCAGCAATGGATGCGACTGTATCGACTGACCAACTCATCACCTCGGAATTGGATGCACTGGCTGCGGCGACATTGTTGCAAGCTCGCAATCAAGGACTAAATGGCGACTCTACATTTGCGATTACGCAGCCTTCGCTTGAAGGACCTCATGAGAACCATCCAGATGCCCTGCCAGAGCCAACAGCCACACAAGATCTCGTCGTTCCCGATTTGACGACATCACCACCAGAAATGATCAATGGTAGCACCGACTTTCACGTCATGTTAAGTGGGGGCACCGATTTTGTGCAGTCGTCTTTAATGATAAGTAAGACATGTTCAGCTACCAAGGGGACGGGCACTGAGGACTAACTTGATGGTAGGTAATGGCTTCTCTAACGACCTCGAAGCCTGTCAAGGTGTCCTCGACTTGTTCCACGGCAACTTCAACTCGCTAGACTTTCTGAACCTTTCTACAGCCAACGGCAACTCACCAACATTGACGAGCTCCCAGTTCGCCAGCACGGAACGCGCGGGCAGCATTCCCCTCGAGCGATTCGCCCAGGTCGCGCGGCTGTGGCCCAGCAATCGATCGAGACTGGCCGACGACGGCGCCGCGAGGATATGGATCGATGTGGTGGGCTACAGGGGCGACAATATCTTGACCGACATCTTCATCTCGGAAACTTCACCGACGCCGTCTATCGGAAAAGAGAAGGAGTCAAAATGGGGGCTCGACGAGGATAAACGCCAAGAGCTTGTCCACGAGTTTGTGCCTGATGCCCTGTCCAGTAGCAAGTTTCCACCCGCGCGATTGCTCAACCTCGGCCTCGACATTGTCTTTCGACAGCCTCACTCGCTGCTCCCGTTCATACACCGACCTACATTTTCTGCAAAATCTGCGCCAAACTTGGTTGTCTTGTCATTATGCCTACTGGGGCTTGTGCATTTCGACTCAAAACAAGTCAGAGACTTCGCCTTCAGCTTCCTCCCAGCCGCGACTCAAAAATGTTGCCACCAGCTGGCGACACCATCATTTGGACCGGGTAGCTCGGTGAGATTGATCGCACATCTCACGTCTGCGGCAGTGCTTCTAATGGCTTGGTCCATCTGCCCACCTGTAGTATGTGCCCTTTCCAGCATACCAGTCTAACTGGCTGTAACCTAACTGATCCCTGTAGGACACACAAAACGAAACGTTGGCCCGTATGCTGTACAGCCAGACAATTTCTGTAAGGTCTCTTCAACAAGCGTGATAGAGAGACTAACCAACTTGGTTCAGGTCGCGCAGCTATCAGGTCTATTCAGCGCCTGTCCAGATTCACCGAGCCTAGGAGGGCTCGTGGAACAGCTCAGGATACAAAACGAGTCACAAGGTCAATTGAGAAATGACGACGCTCTCTGGAAGGCCTGGGCGAGAGCCGAGAGTGTAAAAAGGTAGGCGGGACGTAAGGTGTTTCAAGGGCCACTTTGTTAACTAAATGTGCAGACTGATCTCGGCGTTGATAATGACGGATGCTTGGTGGGCGTACAGCTTGGGCGACAGACCGTTCATTCGATCCCCAGCGATGCAGTTTGAGGTTCCATGCTCTGTCGAATTGTTCCAGGCTTCGTCAGCCAGATCATGGAAGCGAATTGTTGACAGCGGCACCAGCATTGTGTCTGGGACTGTCACGATACAGACCCATGAACCATCTGTACGCTTGCCGGATTCGCAGAACCTCTCACCCGTGGGTATCATCGGGCTACTCTCAATAATCTGGATTCGCATTCTGGAAGTTCGTATTCGCGTGGCCAAGGTGCCGTCTGCGACCGGAGGCTACAGACTCTCCGATGCATCCAACCGAGTATTCGCATCTGAGGAAAACGGAAGGGCGCTGTCCGGCTTGCTAAACGAGATCTACGCGGCTTATTCGAGGTTCCTCAGGTACAAGAACCCAAACTGTATCGTCATGTGGCACTTCCTCAACATCAACCTCTTCGCCAATCTCGAAGTCTTTGAGCTTGCTGCGGGTAGAAAGGGGGCTGACGGCGCACATGAAGCTCTGCAGAACATTGCTGCTTGGAGCCAAACCTGGTATGCCCGAAGAGCCTGCCTCCATGCCGCTGGGGTTTACACCGCCATGAGCCGACGACGCATCAGCGATGGCACCATGTTTCACTCGGAAGTCTCCATCTTTGCTGCGGCGCTCGTCCTTGGGCTTTATGTGTTCATGATGCCGCCAAACCAGGACTCTCGGTTCGGAGACGTGGAACCGTACGAGTTTCTCAACGAGGTGGACTGGCCTTTGCTGGGTGGCAATGGAATGGCAACGACATCAACGCCTGGGTCTACCGTCGATGACGGACAGGAGAACGCAGCCAGACGATTCCTCAGGGAAGGCGGCGTCATCAGCTTCTCAGGAGTAATATGTGAAGGAGGATATAATGCGGCAAAGATGATTCTACTGGAGTTTTCCAGTCTGATTGAGGAGGTGGGAAAGTGGAACGCAAAAGGGCTTTGTCACATTCTGAGGATCATGAGCGACTCGTTGCTCGATGTGGAGGATCAGCCTGATGGTAGCTGATGACTGCGATTGTAACATGATGTACTATTTAATGAAGCGAGAGTTTCTGCTTACAATTTGACCAAGAAATTATAGAGGAAGGGAGCGAGGAACCATTTGGGCAGAAGAGACAGGAATCGATCCCAACAGCGAATACCCTGAGCGTATAAGACATCCATACATAAAATACTCCAGCCATATCCTCGCAGCATTTGGCCCATACACTTAAAGTTCATCCCATCAAACAGCTGCTACCTTGTCACCGTTTGTGTGGCCATTAGTATGAGCAGCAACCTCCTTGGCTGGTTGAGCAGAGGCAGCGCCCTTCAGTAGGTCAAGAGAATGGTAGTAATCGGCCGCCTTCCTGCTGTTGGCCTTGTCCTGTGCCACGCGGGCGAGCAACTGCTTGGTAAGAGGGTGCGCCGAGAAGCGATCAGGTAGCCTCTCCCAGACCTTGTAATCGGTACCCTGGCTGTGGAGGACGCCGCAGATCTTTCGGGCGTACTCGGTGAAGAGAAAAGTTCGCGAGGACTCGACCATGATGGTCATTTGGTCTGTTGGAAGCAAGTTAGCGGTCGCTCTATTGATTTAGCACCGTAAAACTCGCCTGTTAGGATCCTGCGCGGCTCATTGACCTGAAGTGGTGTCTCGAGGAGATACTCATCACTGAAACCTCCGTGGGGTGTGTGTCCGCCCTCGTAGCTGCACCCACCAGGCTGGAACTCGTCAGACCGACCGAGTCCAGCTCCGTAGATGCAGGCGAGCAGCTCGGTCGCGCTGTTTCGGTGGAAGTATGGCGGGCGGAAGCTGTTGCTCGCTACATCCCAGCGCGGGCCGAACCAGAGGTAATCCGCTAGCGGGACGTGAGGGTCGGATGACTTGGCTGTTAGTACTGTGTTGACGCTTGGGTCGGTGTGGTCGACTGTGGTTGAGTTTTGAGCGACGAATTTGGTCAAGTCATACTGATGCTTGTTAGTTATGAAAGGTATCAAGGAGGGATCACTCACCTTGTAGGGGACACAGTTGCCGTGCCAGGCGACCACGTCAAAGGGGCTATGATCCTGCTTAATGGCGACATGCTTTCCATTGTTTTTAACCACAATGGTAAACGGAACGTGTAGGTCTTCATCAATATGAGCGACGGGGAACAAAAAGTCTCTTGGGTTGGCAAGGCCATGACCTCCCAGAGGGCCAAGGTCTGGCAACTCCCAGGTAGACCCCCAAACCTCGGCAATGTGGCCACGAGCAGCCGGAGTGCCTTCAGCCAAGTTGATGCGGAAGCGGACTCCGCGTTGGATCACACAGATTTCGCCCGGTTGGACAAAGAGCTTGCCCATTTCTGTCTGGATGTCTAGAATGCCGAGCTGTGGAGTGATAAGGAAGTCGCCGTCTGTGTTGCAGTAGGCTTTATTCTCCATAGAGCTGTTGATCATGTAGACATAGACGGCGATTCCCTGGCGGAGATTGGGATCACCACTTCCACCGAGAGTGTGCAGGCCATCAGTAAAGTCGATCTTTTCATTGTTTGGAGGGAGTGGGAAGGGAGACCACTCTGCCTGCTCAGGAAGGGCCTCGACCTTTGGGTTCAAAGACAAAAAGCAGTTCTCAATGTGAGATTTCGTCTCAATGTTTGAGTAACCCTGGTGAGCGGCAGAAGGTCTGGCGCGGTACATGTATGTGCTCGAGTTGAGAGCCCGCGGGGCTGCAAAGGCAGAGTATGTGATACCCTCGGTGTACAGCCCGAAGCCGCGATCTTGTGGGTTGTTCTGGCCGATGGGAAGAACTCCAGGGATTACTTCAGACTGGTGTCGGTTTCCCCAGCCGGGTTGGTAGTCGTAGGGGTCATTCTCGCGAGTGGGCTTGGTCCTCTGGAGGTCAGTGTAGTGAAAGACCTTCTCGGGGTCGGTCGCAGGGATACGGGGTTTCGGGGCGACGGTCATGGCGTTCAAGTGTCTGTACTGAAATGGGGTAAGGTAGATGGGATTGTGATATGTAGAGTATTATCCTGATGATGGTGATGCCTACTCGTCGTGTCTTGTTGTCAGCATCCCGATCCACTTGACAACGCAAGCTACTTATAAGCCCCCTACCGACAACCATGGTACCGGGCTGGGACCCAGAAGCAGCACGTCCAAGATGCAGGCAGCTGGACCCATTCCCCCAGACTGAAGCATGCCTGGTCAAGTGGGATCTGGGGAAGATGGGTTGCACTCCTACCCCAATGTGGGACGTTGTTGACTGACCCCACATGACGATGGCTTCTCGTACCAGGGGTGGTATAAAGTATCTTGTGGGACACTCACTCATTCGATGCAGTGAATTGAGCTGTGATACAGTTGCATTGAAGTCATGCTGCGAACCTTTGTATCCTCCCGTCGTCTGGTTACGGCGATTCGGCTCCCATCTCAACCCCAGTGCCGCCGTCTGGGCTCCATCAGCGCTTTTGACTCTGTCATCTTCCGCAACTTGTTTGGCACACAAGAGATTCGCAACGTGAGTATCAATTTCCTTACTGTGGTTTACATCTGCTGATGCTTGACAAGATCTTTAGCGACGAGGCATACATCCGACGATGTGTTGATGTCGAGACGGCCCTCGCGCGGGCACAGGCTCACTGCCGTGTCATCCCCGCCGACGCCGGTGACCAGATCACATCGCAAGCTGATGTTTCTGCTCTCGACCTCGATCGTCTTCGTAACGAGACCGATATCGTTGGATACCCGATCCTGCCCCTGGTGCGCCAGCTCAGCGCCATGTGTGGTCCTGCGGGCAAGTACGTCCACTGGGGCGCCACGACGCAGGACATCATGGACACGGCCAGTGTCTTACAGGTTAAGGCTGGTCTTGAAGTTGTTGATGCAAAACTGTCTGGGGTCATTGCCGCCCTGGAGCGACTTGCCGTTACTCATCGTGATACCCCCATGGCTGGGCGCACTCATCTGCAACATGCTCTGCCCGTCACCTTTGGATACAAGTGCGCAGTGTGGCTCTCTGGACTGTATCGACATAGGGAACGCCTACAGCAGCTGAGACCTAGGGCTCTGATGGTTCAGTATGGAGGTGCTGCTGGGACGCTTGCCTCGCTGGGGCCGGGTGAAGATGGTATCAATATTCGCAAGCAGCTTGCTTCTGAGCTGGGACTGGCAGATCCTCCTATCACATGGCATGTGGCTCGTGATGGAATCGCTGAGGCAATCAACCTGCTGGCGCTCATTGGGGGCTCGCTCGGAAAGATAGCGCTGGACCTCATCATCATGTCGTCCAACGAGCTTGGAGAGGTTGCCGAGCCATTCGTCCCTCACAGAGGCGCCTCATCAACAATGCCTCAGAAGCGAAACCCCATTTCCAGTGAAGTCATCTTGGCGGCCTCCAAGGTTTTACGCTCAAATGCCGGTCTCGTCCTCGATGGCATGGTATCCGACTTTGAGCGCGCATCAGGCCCATGGCACCTAGAATGGGTCGCCATCCCCGAGAGTTTCGTCGCAGCAGTCGGAGCCTTGCACCAGGCCGAGTTCACCCTAGCTGGACTTGAAGTACACGAGGGTCAAATGGCAGCCAATCTAGCCATGTCCAAGGGGTTGATTGTAGGGGAGGCGGTCATGATGAGCTTGGCCAAGTACGTCGGTAGGCAAAACGCACACGACGTTGTGTATGAAGCCTGTAAGAAGACGATTGAACGTGGTGGTGAGGCGACCTTGCTCGAGACGTTGAAGGAGGACAAAAGAGTAGTTGATGTCATCTCGATAGAGGAGCTGGAAGCGCTGTGTGATCCGGTGAACTACTTGGGTTCATCTCAACGGATGATTGACGACACATTGGGGGCATATAGTAAATAGTTGTACAATTTTCCGCGAGCTGCTGCCATGGTATCTTATGTGCAGATTGCATTAAACCAAGATCCATCCCCGACATGGTGATCTCGTCGCTCTGCTGAGAAAATTCTGCTGATGAGTCCAACAAGACCGCAGGAAATTTCCACAAGCCGAACAGTCGAATTCTTGCTGAAACAATAATTTTAATCACTGTCCTGTACTGACTTGTGATGTCAAGGAACCCCTCTAATGGCAAATAGCTAAGGATATTAATTCGGCATCATTGCAAAGCCAACATGACAATATCCCACGGCATGGGAACCAAATGGATGATGAAGTATATCAGGTAAGCTGTGAATTTACGATTAACTACTCATACCTCGTAAGGCTTGAAGTCGTGTGCTATCTCAAACGGCGCGCCCGTCAAGCTCTTCAGCTCATCCACGCTGACATCGTCCACCAACTCCTTAAGCACGAGCCCATTGGGCGTACAGTCAAACACTGCAATATCCGTGATGATTCTTGACACACAGCGAGGTCCCGTGAGGGGGAACGTGCATTCTAAATACCCTCAGTTAGAATCGTCTTAAGTAAAAGGGACTGCGTCAGCTCCGACTCACCTTTTAGAATCTTTGGACGCCCTTTTCGGTCGACGTGCTCCTATTAATCACATCAGCACTAGATTCGGAGATATTTGCAATGTCGTCAACTGACCATGGTGACAACCACTTTTGTCTTTTCTGGGTTCGCGACCAAGTCCATAGCACCACCAATGCCCTTGACCTTGCCCGGAAGCATAAAGTTGGCGAGATCTTTAATCATCAGCATTATTCTCTCAAGAGTGCTTTCATCTCGAGACTTACCCCCGTACATGCTAACCTGCAGCGCGCCAAGCATCGTGAGGTTAATCTTGCCCGCCCTGATCATGCTGAAGCTCTCTCGACTACTAAAGGTCGAGGCACCCAGATTCAGAGTCACAGTCTCCTTTCCAGGGTTGATGAGATCTGGATCTTCTTCACCAGGCTTGGGATATCGCCCCATGCCTAGGATGCCATTTTCGGACTGCAGTACCACCTCAACATCGTCGGGCACCAGAGCCGGCGCCGCTAGGGGAATGCCGATGCCGAGGTTGACGTACATGCCGTCTTTCAGTTCTTGGGCGGCTCTCTTGATGATGCGTTCCCGCTGGAGTTTGATGCTGTCTCTGGAGTTTGGCGAGTTAGCAACACTGCTACCCTATGTGTGTGTGTATGGCACCTCACCCTTGACAATTTCCTCGGGATTCTTGTCAAATACCAACTTTTCAATCTTTTTGGCTCGGTACTCTCAATCACCACATCGACGTATATACCCTGGAGGTGAATGCTCTCGGGCTCGAGCTGACCAACCTCGACGATCTCGTCGGCCTCGACGAGGGTGAGCTTGGCGTTCTTTGCCATGGCTTCGTTAAAGTTGTTCTGAGCCTTCCGGAATGTGCAGTTTCCCAGCCTGTCAGCTTTATGAACCTTGACCAGCGCAACATCACCGAATATTGATTCTTCTAGGACATAGTTCTTGCCATTGAATTGTCGTGTTTCTTTTGCCTTGGACATGGTGGCTACGGTGCCGTCGGGGTTGTATTTTACGGGAAGCTCGCCAGTTTGGACTTTATTTTGTTCCAGTCAGATTCAAACTCTCTTCTCGAGGGCTGGCTTTTACTGACCTATCGTACCGACCGCGGCCGGCGTGTAGAATGCTGGTACACCAGCGGCACCGGCAGCGCACCTCTCCACCATTGTCCCCTGCGGGATCAACTCCAAACTGAGATCACCAGTCAGATACATCTTTTCAAAAGTTTTGTTCTCTCCGATGTAAGATGCCATCATCTTGCTGATCTGGCGCGTCTCGAGTAGTTGGCCTACAATAGGTTAACCATAGCCCGACATAGTGTCTGCTGGATCACACACCCAGCCCAACGCCCGGCATTCCAGCATTGTTAGAGACCACCGTGAGATCATTTATATCCTGTCGTGCGGCTACGGCGTTGATGAGCGTATTCGGTACTCCAGAGAAGCCAAAGCCGCCAACCAGGACCGTCGAACCGCTCTTGAGCCCACTGATGGCGTCGGTCACGGATGAGGAGATTTTGTCAATTCTCCGCAATGAGGCAGAGCCAGAGAAACTGCGGTGGAAGCATGGCCCTATCCGGGAAGAGGCCGTGGTGAGGCGAAATACGTGCTTGAACATCCTTCTAGGCACCTAGACGAAGCGAGTTGAGACGGGTGGACGAGTTGAGCAACTGTAGTTCGGGTGTACGCTACCATTGATAGGTAGTATACAACATAAAATCAACAATTCTCCTCTGGTAGCCATAGAAATGTACATGGTTCATATCGGCATTCATGAGGAAACGCCATGAGCCGGCCCCACGCTGCTGCGTGGGACGCCCAACCGTCCCACATGAAGCTCAAGTGGATGATTGACTACCTACTTACAAGGCATCAAATTCCATTATTTTCCAGAATCTAGATTGGCAGTTGGAGTAACGAACAAAAACAATCTTCCAATGCAATCCCGGATATTACCAATGCTACCTCTTCGATCGAGACTGGCGTCGTTTCCGCGACCGGCCTTGTTCTCCAGGGGCAATGCCACCCTCGCGGCTCCAAGGCAACCCTTGACCGGACTTCGGGTTCTTGACATGTCCAGAGTGTTAGCTGGGGTAGGTCAATTCCTATGCTTTGCTTGTACCGTGTGACTAACACGATACAGCCATATTGCGCTCAGATATTGGGCGACTTGGGGTAAGCCAAGAGCTATGGTTCGGGTAGACCTATATATTCATCAGAAGACAGAGCCGAGGTAATCAAGATCGAGCATCCTACACGAGGCGACGACACGAGAGCTTGGGGTCCTCCCTATGCACCATACTTGGATGGCCGAAGCGGGCAAGGCGAGAGCGCCTACTATTTGTCGGTATGTCTCGCTGGACTAAATGATCAGGCAGCATTCTAATTTCCTCGGTAAAAAGGTCAATCGGAATAAAAAGTCTCTGGCCCTTTCATTCAAGGAAAAGGCCGGCGTCGACATTATAACCAAGCTGGTCAAGAACTCGGACGTCTTGGTCGAGAATTACCTACCAGGAAGCCTCAAAAAGTACGGCCTGGACTATGAAAGTCTGACAAAGATCAACCCTAAACTCATCTATGCGAGTATCACGGGCTATGGCCAGACGGGGCCGTATAGCGACCGTGCTGGATACGATGTCATGGTGGAAGCGTAGGTTTAAACACTGAGATGGATGAGATCAGTTGCTGACGAGATGACTCTTCACGTGTAGGGAAATGGGCTTGATGCACATCACAGGACCCCGAGACGGACCGCCAGTCAAGGTGGGCGTTGCAGTCACAGATCTTACGACCGGTTTGTACGCAGTCAACAGTGTCTTGTCTGCCATCATTGAGCGAGGGCAATCCGGTCAGGGACAGCACCTTGATGTGTGCCTAAGCGATTGCCAGGTTGCGACCCTATCAAACATGGCCCAGTCGGTTCTTGTGACAGGCAAGAGAGACGGTGGTCGTTACGGCACATCACATCGTGAGTAACACAATTCCTTGCCATTCTGAAGCTAACATGCCCAGCTTCGGTTGTCCCATACCGCGCGTTCCGTACAAGCGACGGAGACATTCTGATTGGCGGCGCAAACGATAGGCTCTTTGGTGTCCTTTGTGAGTGTCTAGAGAAGCCAGAATGGGCGAGCGACGAGCGCTTCTCAACCAACTCTTCACGCGTGGCGAACAGAGTGGTTCTAGAGAAGTGGATAGAGGACACGACAAAATCCAAGACAACACAGGAGTGGCTCGACATCTTTGAGGGCACAGGTTTACCATACGCCAAGGTAAATGACCTGAAGGACACACTTAATCATCCACACGGTAAGGCACCCTTATACGTCCTTCCGCTGGCTAGAATCTAACCGTAGGATAGTCACGGCGAGAGGGATGGTCAAGGAGCTTGATCATCCGGCGCTGGGGAAACTCAAGGTCCTCAACAGCCCAGTTCAATACTCAAGAACTGGACCTTCCATACGGACTCCTCCGCCACTGTTGGGACAGCACACCGAGGAGATTCTGGCCGAAGTCCTGGGACTTGACGCAGCTGAGATTAAACAACTGGAGCATAACCAGGTGGTTAGTGTAGATAGAGGTTCATCGTAGTGTATCAATAATTTAGACCTGAACTGGAAGATCCAAATCGCCATCCACAAAGACATGTCCCTTGTTGCGTCCATCATGGCATCTGTAAATAGCACCAATGTCCCACATGACCTGCATCGAAAGCTGTGGGACCTACTTTTGTTTTCAAGGTGGGACCTCGGTTTCTATATACTCATCAGTCCAGATGTGAAAAGGGTCGAAGAAGGGATTTGTTAGTCGTACATTTTGTTACTTCGTGGGATCGTCGGCATGGCTCCAGGACAGGTTACCAGCGCCACGTTTCCTCAACAGTTGCTCGCAGGTACGTGCAAAATACAACTTAATAACAAATTGAAGAGACGAAGAGGGATGCTAATGCGGTATTAATACAGGCGGCGTTGCGGGAATCTCTGAAGTGAGTCGATAGGTGCTGAGGATGTCTATGCTGGCAGTATGAGCTGACGATGGTAGATCTTGATCATGTAGAGCGCCCAAACTATTCTAAACGGATCGATTAAACTGATGGAGTCACCAGGTATCCACTAGACGTGGTCAAGACAAGACTGTGAGTGAACCAGCCCAGACAAAGGGATCATGTTATCCTAACAACTAAAAGACAGCTTCAACGGAGCACGAGTGGAACTGTGGTCTACTCAAGCATGATAGACTGCTTCCGCAATAGCAAAGCAAGAAGGGTGCGCCAATTGGCCCTCCACAACCCGAAAAAGCTGACTGTCTTGTCAGTGTTGGCCGCTTCTACCGAGAATTCTAGCCCCAATCTTGATGGAAACACCAAGAGGTGCGTACTCAATCCGGCTTGGTTCTTCATCCGAGATATTAACTCCATCTTTTCAGAGCAACGAAATTCACCGCAAACGACTCTTGGGCCAAATTCTACGCCGACGTGTTCAGCACCCAACGTCAAGACCAGAAGCTCGCCATCCTCACGGGCGCGAGTGCCGGCGCCACAGAATCCATAGTCGTCGTGCCATTCGAACTAGTCAAGATACGACTTCAGGACAAGTCTTCTTCAGCGAGGTACAAGGGCGTTCTCGACTGTGCTGTAAAGATCGTTCGCGAGTCTGGACCCTTGGGTCTATACCAAGGCTTTGAGAGTACCGTGTGGAGACACATTGTCTGGAACGCTGGATACTTTGGGTGCATCTTTCAAGTGCGCTCTCTTCTTCCGACGGCTGAGACGAAGAAGGGTACCATGGTGAATGACCTAATTGCTGGGTCTGTAGGCGGGACGGTTGGCACATTGCTCAACACGCCGTTTGACGTGGTCAAGAGCCGGATTCAGAGCACCACTGGTGCGAAAGAGACTCTGCCGTGGGTTTGGTCCGGCATGATTAAGGTTTACAGGGAGGAGGGAGTTGCCGCGCTGTACAAGGGGCTTGTACCAAAGGTTGTGCGTTTTGCACCTGGAGGGGGGATCATGTTGGTTGTGTACTCCTTTATGATTGACTTGCTCACGTCGGGAGAGTGAAGAGGAGAACAGATACATACTGCCCTCGACTGACGGAATGGTTGTCATCAGAGCTACTCGTGTGATCAAGGAACCTCAGTCAGCCATCAAAACCAAGACAGCATTTTTCATCAACTCTAAATGTCTAAATTCATAGGTATCATACCCAAACACCACCGAGAGATAGTCACCATAAACCCCGAGGATCTCATGCCTCGACCTTTGCAATCTCGGCCTTGGTCCAGTCCGTCAAGCCTCCCTTGGCGAAAATCTCTTGCAGATTCTCAGGGAATTGGCCAACCTTTTCCTCCCAACGCTCTCCTCCCTCGCCTTCCTGCACCTCAACAACACTCCGAGCAACGTCCCAGGTCAGAGTCCAGCCTGTACGCCGTGTCGGTATTTTCTCCGATGCAGGGAATGTGGCCCTAAGGCGCTCGACGAGTCGTGGCACTTCCAAGCCCAAGAGGGCATTGTTAATGCTGTTTCGGGCAAAGATGCTGGAAAAGGTACTGGCGACGACGAGCGGGATCTGGTTGGCTAGGATGGCCGTCGCTGCTTGTTCTCGTGATGAGCCGCAGCCAAAGTTGCCTCCTGAGACGAGGATATCGTTGGGTTTGGCGATGGACCTAAATTCAGGGTCATAATTCTCCATGCAGACCTTTGCCATGCCCTCTTTCGTAATGTCATCCTGATATGTGTCTAAAAAGGGTCAGTCGGGTTACTCAGACCGGAAAAACTCCACCAGTAAGTCATCACTCACATTTTCCAGCATAAATGTTGTCGGTCTAGAGAAGGAATCTTTAGTACACGAGGTTCATACACTGGATTCGGAAACTTACATCAAGGTTATCGGCATCACAGAACAAAAGCTCGCCCGTAATCTTCTCCGGAAACCCTGGAAGAATTCGAGTAGTTGCCTTGGCATCGTTGCCGTCGCCCTTGGGGACAGAAGCCTCCACCCTTTCGATGAAAGACTCGAGTTGCTCAAGAGCAGTGTCGAGCTGACTCAAAGGAGAGTCCGGCAAGCCAGTGCCATAGCCGAACTTCACACCGTTAAAATTCTCGGGGGCCTTGTATACACCGGTGCCCGAGAGCCTGCCGCTTAGAGCGCTAGCAGCCACAACCTCGGGGCTGGAAAGGTAGGCCTGAGCGACTGTGGGCACAATTAGTCTTGATGAACAAGTTTAGCAAGGATAGAACTTACGTCTTGAGCCCATCCGGCCCTTGAAATTGCGGTTCGAGGCAGAGATTCCAACCTCGCCGTCCTCCAACAGGCCAGTGCCCAACCCGATACAAGGTCCGCAAGCAGCAGGCAGAGGAATCGCCCCGGCGTCAAGTAGTGTCTGCCAGCTGCCCTCGTCTTCGGCTATCGTCTGCTCATTGATTGAAGCTGCCGCAATGTACAGCTTGACATGGTCTGCGATCTTTGGAATCTTGCCGCCGTTGGCCTCGGCGGCATCCTGGAAAACTTTGGCAGCAGCCCTGAGATCGGAGCTTCGCGAGTTGGTGCAGCTTACGATATAAGCTTTATGAACCTTGATGTTCTGAGGCTCAAGCTCGCTCAGCGGGGTCGAGACCTTGACAGAGTTGGGTCCTGAAATGTAAGGTGAGAGGCTGGAGAGATCAAGGTAAAGCTTCTTGGCGTATTGAGCTCCGGGATCAGCTCGCAAAGGGTCGGCATATAGCTCGTCAACCTTTTCGTGTGTGATTCGCTCCCGGGTAGTTCGGTCCTCGTACATTGCCGCCTCTGTGGCCTTGTATCGTAGCCAGCGCTTCAGAGTCTCATCGATGGGGAACTGAAACACACAAGAATTAGACATGATGCGTTGACACAAATTGTGGAAGGAATATACCTGCCATCGCAGAAGTTGCTGACCACTCAGTCGACATGTTGCTAATAGTGAGGCGGTCATCGACAGGGATACTTGACATGGTCTGCTCGGAGCCAACGAACTCAACACTATGGTTAAGTACATCTGTAGGGAAGAGGCCACAGAGCGCTACGATAACATCCTTTCCGGTCACACCAGGAGGCAATGTCCCGGTCAAGGTGACCTGCACCACAGGAGGGACCTGGAACCAACTCTTGCCGGTGGCCCAGACCGAAGCGGCGTCTGATCGTACTAGGGCAACTCCTAGGGAGCCTATACCTCCATACATGTTGCTGTGACTATCCGAGCCAACGCATAATGTGCCCGGCCAAACGAAAAGCTCTTCGATCTGATCAGGTTAGCATGGACTAATAGGGGGATCTATAAGAGGGCTTGCCATGACTTGGTGGCCGATGCCATGGCCGGCGGGAAAAAAGACAACGCCATGTTCCTTGGCAAATTCTTTGATCAACCGGTATTTGCGGAGATTGGCTTCAGTCTTGGATTGAACATCGTGATCAAGTGCAAAGACTGGCTGCTTCGGATCCTTGATTCGCGTAGCGTCCATAGATCTGTACCAGTCAATAGAGTGGCCTTGATGGCATCCCAGCGGATGCTTCAAAACGGCGAACTAAAAGTAGTCGATTCGAGATCTCTCACATGAACTTTTGGGCAATTGGCCAGGTGTTATCGTGACTAAGACACCTATGAGGTTGTATCTGAACGTAGTCGCCACTTCGTATAATCGTGCCCTCTGGGAGATTGACGGCATGGCGTTGGAAGATCTTTTCCGTGAGGGTTTGCGGTGTCTTGCTCTGAGTCGGAGTGCTGCCAAGGTTGGGCCCAAGACTGGGTTCCCCCGGCACTTTCGCAGATGAAACTGTTGCTTGATGGACGCTTGTCGTGTTCAATGACCGGCGGGGGGAGTATTGGTATCGCGAATGGACGACATGTTGGCTGCAGACGGTTCGACCTGACATGCGTCTGGTTACGCGACCGAGGGATCGAGCCCAAGGGGCTGTCGCGATCTAGGAACGTCAGTATTTCTGATGATATATTTAATTGATAGTGTGGATTTACTCACTGCTCTGTACAGCATCTCGTTTCTGGGAGCGCAAGGGACTGAGGAACTAATCGCTGTCGTGAGCAACCAGCTAGGAAAAATCGAAAACAACTTTCGTCAATTGACTTCCCCATACTTTTTTTACCAGGGGTTAGTCATGGCACTCAGTGGAGAGGTGCAGGGTACTGGCCGACCTCGGAGTGTTGTGACCAATTACAGTTAAGTATTTATTAAGAATCTCACATGCTATTAACCATCTACATGCAGATCAAATGGCAATAAGTGAGACCAATATCGACACTGGCGCAAACAGGAGGTGATTAAAATCAAGATATGAACCAAGTAGGTCACTACTCTTCTCTAACGAAAGCCGAGGCCACGCCAAGACCGGTGCTGGAGTAAATGGTTAGCATCCGCTTCAAGACGTGTGTTTCATGCCTCACCTGGCACACATGCTGATAACCCCGACCTCCTTGTCCTGACGAGCAAGCTCAGCGAGAAGCGTGGCCAACTGTCTTGTCCCAGTAGCTCCAGTTGGGTGACCGATAGCAATGGCACCGCCGTTGGGATTGACCCTGTCAACGTCGAGGCCGAGCTCGTGGATGCAAGCCAATGTCTGGCTGGCGAAAGCTTCGTTCAGTTCAAACACGTCGACATCCTTTTGCTCGATACCGACATGCTTGTAAAGCCTCGGGATAGCATACAAGGGACCCATTCCCATTTCGTCTGGTTCGCAGCCTGCTACTTGAGTGCCTAGAAACCGTGCAAGGGGTCTTAAACCGCGAGCTTCGGCCCAAGATCGACGGGCTAGGATAGCTGCCGATGCTCCATCGCATATCTGAGATCTACAAAGAACGTTAGCTTGAACGACAAGAGGTTTGGGGCCCAACATACGAATTTCCGGCTGTGCTGCCACCCGTCTCCATAAAGGCTGGCTTCAGCTTTGCTAGCTTCTCTAGCGTTACACCAGTCCGAATAGTGTCATCGGCTTCAACCCGTACGCGGCTTTTGACCTCTCCATCTACGACAGTATACTCAACGGGCACAATTTCACTATCAAAGTGACCGGCAGAGCGTGCCTGATTTGCTCTGCTATGACTGAGGAGTGCGAACTCATCCTGCATCTGGCGGCTAATCTTGTAGCGACTTGCCACGTTCTCCGAGGTGATGCCCATGGGCATCAGACAGTCAGCGGCCGACTTGACGGCGGTGCTTCGGAGGCTTGGGCCTACGTCGGCGGGCACACCGCGGGTCTGGTAGTTCTTGGACATGCTCTCAACGCCGCCGGCCATGGCCACGTCGATTTGGCCGGCCCAGATGGAGTGCGCCAGGTGGGTGACGGCCTGCAAGCTGCTCGAGCATTGCCGGTTGACGGTGTGAAAAGTGGTTGTCACTGGGAAGCCAGCATTAAGGAGGGCCATTCGCCCAGTTTTTGCGAAGCCCAGCTCAGCGAGGACGTTGCCTATGAGGACGTCTTGGACGTCCTTGGCTTCGATATTGGCTCGCCTTGGGGCTTCTGCCATGATCTGGTATCATCGTGGTGAGTCAAGGCATAGTCTATTAATCGATCCTCTCTTACCGGTCCCAAGATGTCCTCCGGCCAGGCATCTTTGAATCCGCCTTTGAATGAGCGAGTGATGGGGCTTCGAACGGCTGACAAGACGACGACGTCGTTAGGTGACTTGGTCATGAGCGCTCGAGCGCTTCTCGTAATTCTCGACATTCCGCTGACCGACTAGCGATTTGACTCTATAATTGAAATGCATAATCGACTCGTAATGGTCTTTTTTTGCGAGTACTTGACGTTTGATGCCCATGATGGATGGGATGTGGGACATGAGCCAGCCCCACGTGGAGACCATCCCGTCTTATTCTCTTCTTCACATTGCGACGTCATTCCCCAAACACCACGTCCAAAACAACCTTCATCATGTCTTTTGAATTCGGTATCGAAACTTTTTGTCCTGCCTTTGACGATCGAGAAACGCCCAAAATCTCATACGGTCTGCGGTTCCCAGAAGCCTGCTTGCGGCATTGCAGGGACACCTTCTCCAGCTCTCGAGTTTACATCATCTGCTCCAAGTCGCTGTCGCAAGCAACGGATGCACTCGATCGTCTTACCGCTGCACTCGGTGACCGAGTTGCGGGGGTGAGAGTCGGCATCAGCCCTCACACGCCGATCGCGCAGGTTCTGGAGGTGGTGAAAGATGCCCGCGATCGCGGCATTGACTGCCTGGTCACCCTCGGCGCTGGCAGTCTTACAGATGCTGCCAAACTGGTTCGTTTGGCTTTGGCCAACTCTGCTACCACAGAGGAGGATATGAATACTCTCTGGGGCACGGCGGAGAGCAATCCAGCGTTACGCAAGGACATTGTCAAACCGAACATCCTCCTCATTCACATCCCGACTTCGCTCTCCGGGGGCGAGTATCAGGCCATCGCCGGAGGAACAGAGTCCCAAGGCCATGCCAAGAGGACCTTTCACTGCGAGAAAGTCGACCCCGAGCTTGTCATCCAGGATCCAGAGCTCTGCCTCACCACGCCCGGATGGGTATGGCTAAGCACTGGTATTCGATCAGTGGACCACTGCGTAGAGACGCTCTGTTCGCTTCTGTCGAACGAAAAGGGCGACACCTGGGCCAAGAGAGGTCTTCCCAAACTGATTTCGGGGCTGTTGGAGAGCAAGGCAAACCCGAAATCGCTGCAAGCACGGCATCTCTGTCAGCTAGGCGTCATCGAAGCCATGTGCGCTGTGTCGAGCGGTGTTCCCCTTGGAGCCAGCCACGCAATCGGACATCAACTTGGACCTCTCGGCGTCGGGCATGGCGAGACTAGTTGCATTCTACTACCGGCCGTGTGCAAGTTCAACCTGAAGTACAAAGCAAACGTCGACCGGCAAGGCATGGTCAAGGATTTGCTGCTGGGACAGGCAGAGGTCAAACAGCTACTAGAATCAAAGGGACTTGATGGAAAAGAACCGGACCTTGGGGATATCTTGGCGGCTGTAATTTCGGCACTGGAGATGCCCCGGTCGCTTGAAGAGGTGGGCATAGGGCGAGAGAGCCTCGATACACTTGCGCGAAATAGTCTGGAGGATATATGGATACGGACAAATGCCGTGCCAATTACGGAGGAATCGCAGGTTAGGGAGATTCTAGACATGTGCGCTAAGAAGCAGTAATCAGTTTTCGTTGATTAGGTGAGAGTTGCTCATGGCCATTCAGAGATTTTGTTCAAGTAGTGTTGCTTCAACCCAAGAAGGCAACGCAGGGCATTTACAATTCTCTTCCACTGGCCCAGTCAATTTGCTTCTTAAGAACTTCAAAGATCAGAATCACATAGTGCTCGCTTTGTTCAATGGCTATCTAGTCCAGAGAACATAATGATGTTACAAGAAGTCAATGAACCGACAACACCAAGGCCGCTCAGTAAAAACAGACCCATATGTAAAGCAGCCAATGATTCCCTTTGTAAAGCCAATCATCAACTACCGACACTCGGACCCGAAGACCCTTGTTTTCCCCACGGGGATGCGGGGACATGGTTCTTCCCACATTGCATCAGCTTGCATTGGACAAGCCCCATGTGGAACCTCGGTCAAGTCCAATTGATCATGCAGCCCCACAAGGATTCATGGTGTTGAGGAGAGTATAGAACTTAGCCAACGACGTTTAGATGAGACTCTAAGGAGACCAAGTACTACTGATCTAATTTATCACGCGAATAATTCTCAAGTGACGGGCCAGACGGAAACAGAAGCCATGGCTGACTATCGGGATCTGGAGGTGTCCATCATTGGCGCAGGTATGTGCAGAACACAATACGCCCAATTGACAAGCTGCTAAACTCCCGTCTCAGGAATGGGAGGGCTCACTGCCGCTCTCGCATTTGCCAAGAAAGGGTTCAAGCAAGTTCACGTCTACGAAAATGCACCTGCCCTGGGTTTTGTAGGCGCCGGCATCCAGATCGCCCCCAATCTGATCCGCGTCCTCGATAAGCTAGGCATCTGGGAGAACTCCTCCCTCGAGAAGGAGTCCACCAATGTCAAAGAGGTGTATATCTACGATGGCCCGTCTAATAAAGAGTTGACGCGCGTTCCCATGGAAGATATCCATCAAAAGTACGGCTACTCGCATTTCGCCGGCCATCGGGCTGCATTGGCGGGCAACATCTATGACGCCGCAAAGGCTCAACCTAATGTTCATTTTCACTTTGGCCAGACGCTACAGAGTGTCACATCTTTTGGGCCCGACAAGGTCACTTTTGTCATCAAGAACGGTGATGGTGTTGAGCGTGTCGTTGAGACCGACGTCCTGATTGGCGCCGATGGCATCAAGTCCCCAGTCCGAGAGTCGATACTGAGCTCTCTAAACCTTTCCGCCGAGGTCGAAGAGACTGGTACAGCGGCCTACCGCATCCTTGTCGAGCGCGAAAAGCTGGAGCCTTATCCTGAGCTACTGAAATTGATCGACAGTGATGCGGTTCGGCGCTGGATAGGATCCAAACGACACATCATTGCCTACCCGATTCACAACCACACGATATACAACATCGCCACGGCTCAACCTGACGTCAACTTTGCAGGTTCCATCAACGCGACTTGGACGAACAAGGGTGACAAAAAGGCTATGAAGGAAGTTTACTCTGACTTTTGCCCCTTGGTTCAGAAGCTCCTCGACCTCGTTCCCGACGGAGACGTTGTTGAGTGGCGGTTACGTAGCCACAAGCCCCTGGACACATGGACACTCGGTGGTGTGGCATTACTAGGAGACGCTTGTCATCCAACCCTCCCTCATCTGTCTCAAGGAGCTGCCATGGCCATCGAAGATGCCGCAGTTCTCGCCGAGGCCGTGTCCCTAGTCCCAGGCGGAGGAGCAGATCGTCAAGAGCTCGCAAAGACCCTCAAGGTATACGAGCTTGCGAGAAAACCTCGAACATCTACTCTAGTAGAACTTGCTGCTTTGTCTGCCCGGACGCTGCATCTAGACGAGGGCAAGGCCAAGGAGGAACGGGATCAACAATTCGCAGCGGCCAAGACCAAGGGGGCGCCGGTGCCGGATAAATGGGCGAGCCCGGAGGTTCAGAAGATGATCTTTGAGCACGAGTGTGTTGGAGACATCCGAGAACGATTTCAGGAGCTGTATGTATCGCTGGGACGGGTGGTTGATGAGACTATTGCCGCGAGAATTTGAGATAGATGAGCGAGAAAGCGCGAGACGTGAATTTACATTCATTCAATGACGCATGGTCTGTTTCTCACAACCCTTTTCCGTGACATACAATCCCTGAGGGTGATTTCTCACACCCCTCAGAAACTACGAGATACGACGTTTGTGAAGTGACATGCCCCAATCATCTTTGCAGCATCAGTTTGTGACCTCAACACTTGATCCGTTGCGTGTATATGGGACCACCGGGTAGTTGAATCGACCTCAAAGAACCGTTGATGACAGCAGCGCACAGCACACCCCACGTGCAGTTGGTCTCGTGGTCCATCAGGTATATAGCACACTCACATCTGTACACACATATTTGACTTCATAAATGCGCCTATCGTGTTGTTTCAAATGATGGTCTGATTGTAATCCTATGCCATTCTCCTACGTTCCCTTGTCTCAATCACATCACCTTGGAAATACTCCATTGCTTCCTACCACCAACCATCTCACAGTGTCCATCGGAATGACTTGTTCTCCTTGTCCGTAATGTCATCCAAACCATGCTGAAACTCGGGTGCACCGTACTTGGCATCGCGACCCGCGTTCCGCCTCGCAAGAAGGAATCTCAGTCCAAGCGATATAACACAGAGAGTGGCGAAACAAATGAGAACGCCGGTGAAGCTCTCATCATATCGCGGTGCGTATTTCCTGCTTTGGTCAGACTTAGCTGGGGAGACAGTAGAAAGTCAACTCACGCATCGAAAAGCAATGGCCCGATTATGTTGCCAAAGCAGTACCCAATCCAGATGCCTGCTGCGTATGCTCCCTTCTTGGAGTATCCCGCCACGTTGGACGTGCCCAATGAGATGGCCTGAAGCCAACAACCGGAGAAGAAGGAGATGAGGTAAAGACCAAAGATACGTCCCGCCGGCTTGGATGACGGTAGCTTCCACCTGTCCAGGAGGTCAGACAAATACAGCTATACCCGTAGATAGCGTAACTTACACCAGACTACAGCCCAAAATCACGGGCAGACAGGCGAGTGCCGAGGTGCGTAGTCTTCCCAATCGCGTCGTTCCAAGATAGCCTGCTCCAAGGACAGACAGGAAAGCCATTGCGCCGAGAGGAATATTGAGCAAAAGAGAAACCCGGGGCGAGAAGCCCATGCCGGAAAACATGATGGACGCAAACGTGGTCAGGGCAGCAGCTCCCGTGTTAGACAGCAACCCGATGGCGGCGAGACACCAGAGCTGATAGTCGAAGAGAGCTTCTCGCACTTGGTAGCCCTTCAAGCGAGTGTTTTCCGTTCCCGAGTTATCGCGTCGACTCCGCTCCAAGAGCAGTCTCTTCTCCTCTGGGGTCCACCCCTTGGCCTCTTGTGGCGTGTCTGGGAAGAGCCAGATGAGCGACACTCCCCACGCGAGGGTCACAGCACCGGCGACAAGAAACATGTATTGCCAAGGTGCCAAACTGCCTCCCGTGATATGAGCGAGACCAAAGTTGACCAAAGGACTTATAAGCAGACTCCCGCCGCTGAATGAGTACCACCACGAGCTCCGCAACTGCTGCTCCTCATGTGTATACCAGAGCCCAACAACCAACATCAGGATAGGACTGATGCCACTCTCCACCAAGCCGAGAAAGAAGCGGTTGGCGAGGATTCCAGAGTATGACTTGCACGCGGGGGTCGTGAGCACGATCATGGCCCAGATGATGTTGAGCGTGCTACAAACTCGTCGAGGGCGAAAGCGCTGGGCGAGTAATGAGCAGGGATACATTCCCACCATGTGGCCGAAGAAAAAGATGAGCATGACCCAGGAGTAGCGGAGGCCGGATTCCAGGCCGAGGTCGGAACGTAAGCCGAATATGGCAGCTTGGGAGATGACGGCTTTGTCATAGTATTGGAGGGCATAGGTGATGCAGAGCTGTTCAAACTTGGTCAGAACAGGTTTCCTTTGTAGAAACATGTCACACATACAATAGGCATCAGCTTCCAGTCGATCTTGCGGACAATGCGCTTGTTAGTCTCGCTATCAAGCGTGACGGGTTCAAGCTCGGTGATGTCCTCCACGGCATCGAGCGAAGGTTTTCCGACCGCTGAAGCATCTTCGTGGGTGGTAGAGTGTCTCATACTGAGCAGTAGTCTGGGCTTTCGAGTTGTGATGTGTGAGGATGGACTGCAACAAGGGCATCTCCATCTTCCATCTGATAGAGAGTATCCTTTATACCGGAGCTAGCCTGCTCCTCGAGCCCGGGGAAATGCGGGAGTGGCTTGAGTATCTGGGGAAACAGGGGCTAGGAGCCCGGGGAAGCAGGGGGGAGATCCCTCGGGAGCTAATAACGTGGGGCCAGATAAAGGGAGTTGATATCCAAGATCGTCCCACCTTGGTTATATTCATTGTTATGTTGGTTGTTGGCTCTGCATTGGAAACACCATGCGGATCAGCAATCGTCCCACCTCGGCCCCACGCTGACGGCCTCTCCAGGAGAGAATGGCATGTTGCATCTTACCCCTCTAGAGTCTGTCGAAAGTGGGACAAGGCAGTGTTGAGTTAGACATTGAGGGATTTGAACTTGCACATTGTCACAAGCCCTTGGAGACATCAAGTCGAGGAAGCTTTTCTTTCACTGATGATAGGTAAATGCCTCTCAGCATTGCAGTCTAGTCTACAGAGAAGCGTCAGGGAAGCAGAGTTAGACTAAAAAATATCGAAACGTTCCCTGGCATCTCGTTTTCACCACTTTGTGTATAGCCTGGACTTACTGCTCCGAGACGATCAGACTAGCCATTCCCATACCCTGTGCCAAACGTCAGTAACTAAAAGACTACTACATGAAAGTGGAAACAACAGGAGACTTACTGAACCGATGCACATGGAGGTCACCGCAATCCTGGAACCCGTTTGTTTAAGCTCGGCCAGAGCTGTGACGATCTGCCGTGCCCCTGTACAGCCGAGGGGGTGGCCGATGGCACTATAAACACGTGGTCAGCCTTACTTGCTCTATTCACGAAAGGGACGGGAACTCGTACATTGCTCCCCCGCGGGGATTGACGCGACTGGGGTCCAGTTTCAAGTGTTCTACACAGTAGACGAGCTAATTCAGGTCAGCTTCCAAAAGTTCCTCAAGAATGATGGGGTCTCATACCATGGATGCAAACGCCTCATTGATCTCAAAAACATCGACATCATCCTTGGAGATGCCAATTTTTCCCAACAGCTTGGGAATTGCAAGCGCAGGACCGATACCCATGACACGAGGGTCGAGCCCAACAACGGTCGACTTGACAAACTTACCCAGGATGGGAACTCCCAATCGCTCTGCAACATCACGGCGCATCAAAAGGACTGCGGCCGCACCGTCAGTGATCTGAGAGGCATTTCCACCTGTAGTTGTGGCGGGAGGCCACTGAGGAAAAGCAGATCGAATCTTGGAGAGTCCTTCCTTGGTCGTTCCATAGCGGGTGCCGTCATCCCTGTCCGCGACGACGGTGCATGTCTCGCCTGTCTTGGGGTCTTTCCACGTAGTTCTGATGGGTACAATTTCTTGTGATGAGAGGCCCGCCTTTTGAGCGCGCTCGGCCTTTTGGGATGAAGCTGCTGCATACTCATCCTGCTTCTCTCGCGTGACGCCGAAATCGCGAGCGACGTTCTCAGAGGTCCATGGCATTGGCATTTTGATATCCTTAATCGTTTCGTTCTTTTCAAACTCCTCCGGGAAATCGGGTGATCCGTTGTCAGGGTTGATACTCATGCTTTCGGCTCCCACGGCTACACCAATGTCGATGCCACCAGCGGCGATCTTGTTCGCTACCGATTCTACGGCCAAGAGGCCAGAGGAACACCAACGGCTCACGGTTGAAATTGCCGTTGTGGCTGGGTAGCCTGCGGCAATGGCTGATGCCCTTGTCACGAAGGGAGCGTCTTTGTGGAGGACATTGCCGACGACAATCTCTTCGACGAGACTTGGGTCAAAGCCAGCCTTCTCCCGGACGTTCTAAAGAGACAAAGGATATTAGTTTAGTTGAAGTGCATGCGATGGAAATTTGAAGGTTGACAGACCTTGAGCAGAGGCTGAAGGAGGCCCTCTAGAGGCGTGTCTTTCAAGTAGCCCTTGCGGGCTTTGGTCAGAGCAGTGCGCACAGCGACAGTGATGACCTAGGCAGTTCAAAATCAGTCTTGTATTATTAATGCAACTCCAGGCTGTGACTTACCACATCACTAGGCTTTGCTTCTAGCAGGGCATGCTTGGCTCGTTGACCCGAGGTCTCAAGCTGCTGGGACAGCTGTTCTAGTCTCTGGCTGGCAGCGGACATGGTTCGTTTCTTGACACTGATAAGGATATTAAATTTGAAATGTTATAATCATCCACAAAGCAAGCGCGAAGCAACTTATAAATCTGGTCCCACAAACCTATACAACTCCCGTCGGTCCCGGTCCCGGTCCAGTTGCAAGGTGCCTCGGGTTACCTGAAGGAGCATAGCTCGGCAACCCCACCAAGATTCGGCATTTTTCATGATGGACCTTGGGAAATACATAGCAGTTGCCGCCATGTTAATTACATTTTCCCAAGAGGATAGATGAAGGCTGGGAACGACCAATGGCATTGTTTCATAACATGGAGTGGTGGTAGTCAGAGTCTAAGTCGATACCTAGGTTGGCATATCTCAGAGTAGGGATTAACAACAGACATGAATTCAAGCACTAAATACTACGTTCTTGTATTCTTTCTCGAGGAATCTCCTCTGTATTAATCGTACTCATCAAATTCCTTATGGCAGATCTCTTTGAAATCTCGAATGGCTAGGTACAGTTGCATAGACACCACCCAGGACTGCTACAGGGGTGAAACTTGAGCAACAGCCAGACCACCAACATACCTCCATGTGGTTTTTCATCGGGAATCTCGGGATACTCCATCTCTTCAGTACAAGAGTGTTAATCTTCGATCTGTCTTCCCAGCCTGTATCTAAACTCCGCTGTCTCTGACCACGATTCCATGCTCCACGGTGTAAGCCACCAGGCGAGCTAGCCAGCGAGAGAACGAATCTGATTGGCCATGACGCAGTTTCCATAATGCCAAGACTTTTTGAATTTCCTCTTTTGGCAATGCCTCCATGGGTCAATCTCCCTTAACTCCATGCTCGAAGAGAAAAGTATTGTTAGAGATATTCAGTCTCAAGTATAAAAATGTCTAGATTCTCTCTCTTCCGAGTTCAAATCAAACACCAGCTTCAAGAAATCATTTCACCTCTTCCCTTCATTTTGGACAGCTTTGAATACCCTCTCTCCTCACCTCTCCTCCATCTACACAATGCCTTGCAAGAAAGACACCAACAACTCACAGTCGGTCCCCTCAAGATACATGGACCCTTTCCCTCCCAACTTCCTTTCAATCTTTGTCAAAAATCAGTTTCGCACTACGATCGATCTACCCACCAAGGAAAAGTTCCCTCAAGCACAGGGTAGCTGCGCCGTCATCACTGGTTCAAACACTGGTCTTGGCTTCGAGTCTGCCAAGCAGCTCCTCTCTATCGGCCTGTCTCATCTCGTGATGGGTGTGCGATCCCTTGAAAGAGGTAGGGCGGCCGCCGAGAAACTTCGAGCCGTGGCGCCTTCTGCAAAGATCGAGGTCTGGCAGTTGGACATGGAGTCGTACGATTCCATTCAAGCCTTTGCCAAAAAGGTCCAAGCCAACCTAACGCGGATTGATGCTGTTATCCTGAACGCCGGCCTCGCACCCTTCATTTTTGAAAAGGTGGCTGCAACTGGACACGAGAAGGCTATCCAGGTCAACCACATCAGCACAGCACTCTTGACAATTCTGCTGATCCCAGTATTGAAGACCAAGGTGACTGGACAAGGCCCACCCAGGCTTACCATCGTCAACTCCCTCACAGCCCATCTCTGCAACTTCCCGAACAAGGATGAGCGCCCCCTCTTGGCTTCCTTTGACGACACCGCAATTACCCCTTGGAGCGGTCAGGAGAGATACGGCGTGTCAAAGCTGCTGAACCAACTCTTCATCGTGAGGCTGACAGAAAAGGTCGACTCCAACGAAGTAATCGTCAATATGGTCGACCCTGGTCTTACCAAAGGCACTGGCCTACCTCAGCACGCCACAGGAGCTATCGCAGTGGCTGCCAAGATGTTCAACACCATCGCAGGTAGACCACTGAACAGGGGTGCAGCGACGTACGTGGATGCTGTATTTGGGCATGGAAAAGAGTCCCACGGTTGTTTTCTCATGAACTGCCACATTTCTCCGTGAGTCAAGACCCTCTGAAGTTACGGAGCATCGCTAACACAGTCTAGGCTTGCCTGCTGGTTCTACACCCATGGTGAAGTACTGTCAGAGCAGGTTTGGAACGAAACACTCAAGGAGCTCAGTTTCGCTGGGGTGCAGGATATTATTGCTCGGATGTAGGGCGAGTTGAAATCCATTCATGGTACTAATCACTGCTGAATGGTTCCCATGGAGGCTGGAGTTGAAATTGGGTGGCTTAGTTGTATCCTAATATGCTGTTGTGTAATTAATTGGACTGATTTGTGGTCGGATAACTTGGACGACTCGCATGTAGCCCTGAACCGTACCTATGAAGAGCTCGACAAGGTATCCATCCTAACCGCACATGTTCGCTGCAGCCTGTAGTTTGCCAGTTAGCCCTACGCGGGCTTACCCGACGGTCGGATTTAAGCATCCGGCATTCCGGGCACCAACCTCGTGTGGCAACTCTGTTCCTTCAACCACCTCATGCATGTCGACAACTCCACCGGGGTCGACTGTGACGACCTTTATCATTTCCAAATTAACTAATTCGACACTTTGTCACTTTTGAGCACAATAAATGATTAACTCCTTGAGCTGTACCATGCCCAGCCAAAGGCCACACACCGCCCCAGGTACGCCGATATTCAGGCATCACCTTCATGACGACTAATACCTGATTCAGGCCGCAAACTGGAGTTTGTCGTCGAGGAGCCATCGCAGAAGCCCAATCGAAAAAATCAAAAGCTGGTAAAAAGCCATGTGTCTCGAAGCAGGCCCTCACGAAAAGATCGTCCCGGGGTCAAATCTTGGATTCTAAAGAAGGACGCACAAAAAGAAGTAGAAATCCAGCATGGATACATCCCTGCCCGGGTTGGGTCAGATTTCTCGCTGCTTGAGTTTCCAGAACCTCTTCAGCCCTATATGAAACAGGACTTGGTTCGATGTATGTCTAACTAACCACCAGCTGGTTCGTTGCTGACCGGACTTGCAGCTTTTTACGGAATGAAGGGAGCTTTGTATCCCTCAGAAATCTGCCTTCAAGTCGATGCGTCACAATCTTCTTGGACAACTAACCTCTTGGTCGATTTGGTCTACTTTCACTCAGCAATATTCTCCATCGAGGCTTACTTTGACCAATATTTCGGCAGAGACCAGGGCACATTGTCACATTTTCATTTCCTCAAAACACTTCGGCTGCTTCAAGAGCGGCTGAACGACCCTGGTAACCCTGCATCTATATCGGACGCTACAATCATGGTCGTCGTCACTCTGGGCTTGACTGCTGAGCTTATTGGTGATCGCTCCGCCGCAGAGAACCACTTGGCTGGTATGGCGAGGATAGTTGACCTTCGAGGTGGTCTTGAGATGCTTAAATTCGACAATGCTAGGCTTCCAGCCAAAGTATGCAGGTATGGAGCACACATATTCGTCCAATTCAGAGCCCGACTAACATGCATTAGAGTTGATCTTGGCCTGGTTCTTCGGTTCGGCTGTAAACCAGTCTTTTTCAATACAGATATCTCTTGGGACCCATACATCTCGAGCCAAGGTCTCATACGTGGCCTGAAGAAGGTCAAAATTCCAGAAACAGAGGCTACGGCATTTATCAAGACCTTGGATAAGAGGTTAACCAACATCTGGAAAGACCTACAAGAATTTGCCATGCTCGGCAATCTCGCACATCAAACGTCTCGAAAGCTCCAACCAAACACCTTTAGTGAGATCATGGTCTCGATCCTGTACCGGTTACTGGCTCTTTCATTTCCAGAGTCGCCCGTCGAAGATGCTCTACGCGTCGGGATGATGGCATTTACGGCGACAATCTTTTTTCGATGGCGGAGCATGAATGAACGACAAAAGTACTTGGATGATATGTTTCGGGATACTTTGTCCAGGTTGAGGGAAGCTTCTACAAAACCACCTCTTGGTGTTTTGTTTTGGCTTCTCATGGTATGGAACATTACTGCTTCTCCGGGGGACAATGTGTTTGGTGAGTGGATGTATGCCATTATTCAAGACCTTGGCTTGTGTTCATGGCCGGAGACCCAAAAAGTGTTGAAGTCGGTTCTCTGGATTGGATGCTTGTTCGATTCCTCGGGCCAGCAAGCTTTCGACTCGATACTGTCCATGAAAGATAGGAAAATCTAGCATACCTGAGGAGTTTAGCCCCTGGCCATACACTAGATTCTTCACGCGAAACCAAAATGGGAGAGCAAGATATTTCAGATGGTGGCAAATCTGCTCCACGCATTTGATATTCAACATATATACACATAATACCCCTATGTACACCCAAATCATCTACAGAATGTCAAGTTCATCTCGTCTTGTGCGAACCCCAGAACCTTAAACCATGGCAGGGACGCGGATCTCGCTAATCTTCCAGACCTTGCCGCCGTTGGTGCTGGTCAGACCAGTGTAGGTAGCCTTCTGAGCAGTAGCGATAGTCTTGCCAAAGTTGGGGTCGGCGGCGGCAAGTGTGATCTCGGTGTTGAGGTAGCGCTGCTCAGAAACGGTAGGGCTGCAGCCGCCGTTGCACTCGGTGCCTGTGCCGTAGCCGCGCATGAAGGGGCCCGACTTGTGCTCAAAGACGCTGAGCTGCTTGCCGGTGTCGGCGTCGGTCACATCCTGACGCCAGGTGTCGTTGTCGCTGAGGAGGGTGTAGGTGATCTTGACCTTCTGGTCGCCGCGGACAGGGCTGGAAGGGCCGTCGAGCTGGCCGAAGGAGCCAAAGAGGGAAGCTCGGACACACCACTCGCCCTTCTTGGCACCACACCAGGAGTTGTCGGGCCAAGCCTCGAGAGTGGTCTGGACGAGGTCGCCCGTGCCGTTGGACATGCCGGGCCACAGGAAGAGCATGCCGTTCTGTGTGGGAGGCGCGGCGCCGGGGATGAGGGTGGTGACGGCCTTGATGATGGTGGACTTGGAAGGGCCGAGAGACACGGAACCTCCCCAGGTGTCGGCAACAGAGGTGCCGACGAGGGCGGTCAGAGTGGCGAGGGTAGCAAAGTGCATGATGGCGGTTTGAGCTAGAGGCTTGGTGTTGCAGTGAAGACGAGGTGAAGACGAGATGAACAAGCCAAGATACCAAGACGGCACTCGACTGTATTTATTCCCATTCTATCCGCGTCTTTGGAGATGTTTGAATTGCCGTCCGGAGAAAATAATGCTTCTCTCCCACGGGCCGTGGAGAATTCTCGTCCGTGCAAGGGTCTCCCGAGCTTTTGTTTCAGGCCAATTCACCGCCCCATGAGGAAATCACGGACCTGGGGACGGGGTCAAATAAGGGCCCAAACGGGTGTTTGAGCTCGGGAGCCATCTGCCGATTTGACGGCAGATGTCCCGATTAGGGGTCCTGGGCCGTAGGAGAAGGTCGAGAACGGATGGATGCGACGCCGCGGACTCCGTGGTCGACCGCGTTTTTGGGGAATGGTCATTTTTAGCCAATACGAAGCCGGGCATTGGGCGATTGATGGGAATTGTTTGGTTCCTTTGGTGATGCAGGGTTGGGGGCTGTATTGGGAAATTTTATACGCTTGTATGACACCAGAATTCGGTACCGAACTGCCTCAATCGGTCGAGGGGCGGTGTCAATGAGTGAAGATGGGACGAGGTATGCCATAAGTTGAGACAGCAGTGGCGGGCACACCGACGACCATTTACTACCCAGCACAAGGATAGGTCTATCGGAAGGATTAGCTATGAGACTGGACATCTTTGGCTTTTGTTCAAATAAATCCGCCATCCTAATAGCGTGGCAGGGACTGGCTTGGTTGTGCCGAACACGACCTTTCGCCGGGCAGTCAACCTCTGGGTACCTAGGTAGGTTGGTCGCGATAGTGGGAAGATGTGATGATGGTAATGGACAACCATTCAAGTTGTAGAAGCAGAGAAAATGTTTGATAGAGAGCACGACCAAAAATAGGTAGGCAAGTAAAATTGATCATCATCATCTCTCCTGCATCGGGGAATGCTCATGGCCAAGCTTTGTCCGCTGTGCGTTGGCACGGGATCTCCACTATTTCCCGCTCTCACCCATGCATCCATTCCCCATGCTGAGCGCCCTTGGCAACTCAACTCGGACAAACCATCCACATCATTTTCATCATCTGCAGGCTTCAGTTCTTGACCAGACCGCACCATGATTGCACCACGAAGCGCAACGGGCGCAATGCTCTTTATAGTCAGCTAGAAGCCAACACTGCAGGGATGTTGCTTCAAAAGAATGGGGCCAAGACCCCGGCTGCAGCCTCCAGGCGCAATTTCGTTTTTGGCCCCCAGCTTCAGGTCCCATTTCGGTTCATCGTAAGGCTGAACTGAACTCTTCCCCTCTTCACGCCATATTGACCCTATCCAAGTCTTTAGCAAAGTCGCTCAAACGCCGGCGTCATGTTCAGCAAGAGGCCCCCGGCTAGTGACGAAGAGCGTCTCGCCAGCTACGAGCTCGACTGGCCCTCGTCGCAGCGCTGGAACCCTCACTACAGCGTGCCGCGCAACTCGATTGACCAGGATCATGTTGAGCCACGCTTCGAGTCGGGGCTGCCCAAGGACGTCGACCACAGTCGCCATGTTCGACTAAGGAGGGCTACGCGCTCCATGTCGTATGGGAGGAGCAAGCGGGACATGGACACGAAGGTTGCTGGGATCCGCGAAGCCATCCTCGAAGATCAAGAAGAGCATGAGGACTTCTCTAATCAGGCACTATGGATCGAGACTGTTTCCGAGTTGTACATGAATGAGCTCGATAATCGCGCGCGATGGGATCCTCGATGGCTTAACATCACACGTCGCGAGCGATTTGAAGGGCTCGAGTCTGCCAGCATTTCGGTTGTCGACTATCTTTCCGATGACACTGTTCAACGAAGCAAACCGATCGCCACCAAGATGGAGCTTGCAATCGCGCTAGAAGAACGCCCTGCCGACTCTCAGGTACGGGTCATCATGGTGAGCGACCTCAGCCGTTTCGTCATGGGAGCCCTGGGTCAGCTGTACTCCATCGACCCCGAATTTTGGTACGAACACCTTGTCGCATCCGGCTATAGTGCCAGCGACAGTGGTCTGAAGCTAAAGAACGCCGTCTGGATGAACTGGGCCGAGCGAGAGACCCGTTTTCGACATCGCGCTCTACCTGGGATCGGTCAGCGTACGGAATGGAACGTACCTAGAAGGATCAAGTCTCGAAAGTGGGCGCATCTCCGTTGGGGTCGTTTGGGTCACTTACACTACCTGGGCCGAAAGGGTTTCTATGAAGATGAGATCGACAAGCGAGTCTGCGACGGGCGGTGGACTATGGAGCGCGACGTTGTTCTCGACAAGTATGGGCTCCTGTTGACAGAGAAGAGAAGGAAGCGCGCAGAGGAGAATCTCAAGGACCATAAACGGAAACTCAAGAAAGAAGCAGAGATGCGTGGTTTGCCCCAGTCTTCGGTACATCTAAAACTCGAGAGCACGTCGACCAGGACCAAGACGACCAATGTCTACCGGCCCTATAGCACGTTCCATCCCGTGCTTCCCCGGAACCCGAGCTATTGGACCAACAGAGATCTCAGAGTCATGGCCCCTGAGGGGATGGGTTATTGGTCAAGCATGGACGATCAGGGGAGGAAGACGAGTGAGTGTACATACCAGCATGACCCATTGTAAGCTGACGTGAGCCAAGTTGTCCTGGTCTTTGACCCACCACGTAGCATGACACACGACAAGACGAAAGAGGTCACCCCATCGCTCACATTCATGCCGCGCGCTATGGAGTTTGAGTCGTACACGGAAGAGGAACTCTGGCGAACTGCGCACCCCGACGAGACATACCTCGACCCCCCGCCCCCGGCGCGGTCCAAGAAGCAGATCAAAGCGGAGAAGAAAGAGGCCAGAAAGCAGCGACTCAAGGAGAAGAAGGATAAACTGCAAGAGAAGCTGGCCCATGGAGATGAGAAGACATACGAGACCGACTCATCGTATAACAGTGACACGGAATACGACGAGGAGTACGAACAGACTTTGCGAGATGACTACAAGTCTCCGCAGCCTTGTGTCCGTGATCGCGACTTTGCACGGAAGTACTCTTTGTCCACCTTGGACCTGGTCTACCGCTACATCAGCAAGGTCCCAGCCAGCGAGCTCTGTCATGACGATTCGCTCATTCCGTCCGTACTCACGCGACTCACTTTGGATGATCTCTGGCAGCTGTTCGCCGAGTTGCGATTAATGCTCGATCACATTGACGCCGATCTGGGTGCTGACTTACACATGCATCTTCTTGAATCGGCTGGGCTCATGACGAGGCAGAACGTGGGCTGGGTTCGTTCAACGCTTCAAGAGCTGAGAGAATGGATAACGCACAACAAGGCCACCAGCCTCGTCTCCAATTCGCCTGATTTGACCGAAGAGTTGAGCGAGCTCATAGCAGATCTACAGTGTCTCCAGTCGCGCTCTGAGCAGACACTTAATCTCCTCGTCGCGTCGACCGGCCTCGCCCAGTCAACTCTTGTCATTGACCAGACCTCTGGAATCAACAAGCTAACCGAGCTCGCCTTCTTCTTCGTCCCGCTATCATTCATCACGTCCGTTTTCTCCATGCAGGTCGCCGAGCTTACCGACACGCCACCCAAGATATGGACCTGGGGACTGTCTCTCAGCTTGGTCTTTATCGTGACGTACCTAATACGCACTATGCTGCGGTCCCCATCAATCCGTGTCTACGCCATGTCGGCTCGAGTGACGATGCTGAACCGCTTCACATCATCCCGCTCCGCATCGCGTCGGCTCAACTCTGTGGGAAACCGCGCCATCGCGCGTTTTCTTATCCTCTTCTTCACAGTCGTTGTATTTGTCTTTACTGCGGTCGGCCTGTCCCTTCTCTACCTCTTCGTCGTCTACTTTGGCATCTGGGCCGGCGCAATAGGGACTGCATTGTATTTCATCATCACGCGGTGGCCAGAGCCGACCGTGCTGGCGCCGTGCTTCGTGTCCATCGTGGTGGCAGCTGGGGGTGCCTCGGTGACGTGGTACTGGCACAAGGAGATTGAGGATCATGTTTTGAGGGGGCTTGAGCGCACGCTTGACAAGTTCAAGACTTTCTTTCCTGAGAGCTGGCTGTTGGATGCTGTCGATGACGAGGATTTGGCACAGGAGGGAGTCAAGACGTATGGTCGGCAGGCTATCGTAGCGATATGAGGCTCCACTGCCGAGTTGCTCGCTTATCAGACAGGGCTATGCGAGGTCCGAAAAAGGCCCCTGCATGGTATAGGGTGGCAGGGATTCTTGTGATGGATTCGGCCTGTGTACGCCTGGTTCGCTGATGGTACCCGGCTCTCAGTATTGTTTATTTGGTGTCAATGACGCCTCTGAAAGGAGTTAGCAGGTCCAATAATTCAAAGAAATCTCCTCCCGTTGAGGCAGCGGGATGTCGCAATACGGGCCCCAACGCCAATAGTTGGTGTAACCCCAGCCACCAAACGAATGGAGGCGGGCTATGAAACACACAAAGCTCACAAAGCTAGAGCTCAAAGTACATAAATGCTTTCAATGCGAACACACGCATGCAATTGTTCCGTTTCTACAGTAATCTACATCGGTTTGCCGATGTTGTTTGTGATTCGCATTGCCTCAGGTACCACCCTTCCTTCCCTAAGCCTTAGGATGGGTTCTTGCCCTCAGCGACTTATCCATCGCCACCCCTGCTTCGCTTCTCCCTCTTCCTTCTCAACAATCAAGAACGCGTCAAAGGAACCAACATGGCAACAACGTGGGGGGCCGAGCAGTTGCCCATAGACAGCCTTTGCGCGACCTCGAGCTATGCATCGCTACACAGTCTCCTCTCCAGTGGAGATTTCTCCGACACGACCATTCGATGCCAAGGCCGCGAGTTCAAAGCACACCGTGCCATCGTGTGCTCCCAGAGTCCTTTCTTCAAAACGGCTCTCACCAGCAACTTTAAGGTTGGTTTCTGAATTCGCTACGCGTACTTGTTTGCGCTTTGCTGATTTGATGATGCTAGGAGGGAACCTCGGGAATCGTCGATCTTCCAGAGGATGATCCCGATGTCGTCCAGTCCTTCCTCGAGTTTCTTTACACTGGCACCTATAGCGTCGATGATTCGAACCAAGACACCGTGTTGGGCGCGGTGAAGGAAACCAAGACACATATTTTCACGAGATTGGGGTGGCGCCCTGGCTCTGGTGACTACACCGTCACCAAATCTACAAAGGAGGGAATTGGTAAGGCGACACCGAGGCGAGAAACGACAGTAGGCCGATTCAGATGGAGCCCATATGCCTTCAAGGGTTCTGCGATGCCGGTCAAAGACGACAAGAGAACGCCGAGAATGTGGAAGCTGAAGCACTCGGCTCAAATTTACGTGTTGGCTGACAAGTACGACGTTCCGGCGCTGAGGCTTCTGGCTCGCGAGCGATTCTTCGAAGTCGGAAAAGATCTTTTGATGTCTAAAACGACATGGAGGACGGCATCATGGGAGGGTACGCACTTCTTCTCGATCATTGTCCAGGTCATCTACTAAAACACTTCGTCAGCGGAAGACCCATTACGAAAAGCACTGCAGATGCTCATCAGCATGAAAACCGAGGACGATGTGATGAACAAGAGAATGCGAGAGGAGATGAAGCTCAATGGAGAGTTGGCAGTGGGTGTCATGGATTATCTCAAAGAAGCCAAGAAGATTTGATGTGTTTTGAGGGTGTTGAGCAAGCTGGGGGTTTGATTGACCCATTGCCCTGGCTTTAGATATTGCAGAGAAGGGGCTCCATTCAATGCAGAGCTAAGCATACCCAAGTTCTTATGAATCCCAAGACCAGCAAGAGCAGCAAGAGCAGCAACACCGGACATCTAACACCGGAGATTCAACCCCGGCGTTAAATGGCTTAAGTGAATACACCTGCATATTCCATCAACCGCCAACGTGCGTTCACCCGCCAATCAAATGGCCCAACCTCCAAACAACAACAAGACTCACCAAGCCAAGTGTTTGAAAACGAGGCTGTCATTTCCCGAAGGATCCTTTGAGCAGCTGACCCTCACTGGCAACTGACCAACACGAGGATGCCGACTCATTCAGGGGCTCCCTCGTCCACCGGAAACGAGTATCGGGATGAAGAGGACGACGGGATAGACGCGTTCTGCGCCACGTCGATTCACGCGTCCCTGTCGACTCTGCTGCACAGCGAAAAGTTTTCCGACATGACGATTCGCTGCGGAGGACGTGAGTTCAAGGCCCACCGTGCCATCGTCTGCACCCAGTCGACCTTCTTTGACCGGGCCTTGAGCAGCAACTTCAAGGTTGGTAATCACACTCGGAGGCGGGGGCCTACTGACGGCTAACCCCTTACAGGAAGCTGCTTCTCGTGTTGTTGAGCTGCCTGATGATGACCCTGATGTACTTGAGCGCTTTCTTGAGTTTTTGTACACAGGGGCGTACTCTGACGGCGTGAACCAGACGTGGGGAAAGCCATCCGCCGTCGCCATGATGAGCCCAGAAGAAGTTCAGGAGAACCTCAATAACACACCTGGTGTGCCTGAAGATTTCTTAGCGGGTGACTGTCCGCCAACTCCCTGTCTTGGACCGCGGAATTCTAACCAAGTTGGACCTACCGGAGACGACTCTGACGAGAATGACTTGGATTACGAACCACCCAGTCCCACATCGACGAGGTCTCATACCAACTCGGAGCCAGAAGAGGAATACAATGAGTATTATGGCGATAGCGCTTCCAATAGCGAGCAAGAACCAGAACACTCCCCTGAAGAGCCAAGCCTGTCCATCATGCAGCAGCTTGGTGAGCTGTTGGCACTAAACAAAGAGGAGGCTATGCAGAGATTGGTCAAGATCCGCAACGACATGACACTCCCCCTTCGCTTATACATCATGGCGGACAAATACGACGTGCCAGCCCTGCGTCTATTGGCGAGGGATAGATTCTACCGGGCCGTCGAGCTGGAGTGGGAGCACGCGGAATGCTTTCCGGACGTTGTCGACGAACTCTACCTCGGCACGCCTCAGACCGACACGGCCATGAGGGAGATTGTGTGTCGAATCGTCGGGAGCAGGATCCTTAGCGACAGGGTCAGGGACAAGATGAGGCCGGTCATGGAGAAGCACGGAGACTTTGCCGTCGGCGTTATGGAGTATGCCATCCACTCTGGCAGGATTCGATAGTCGCGGGATTTCTTTTTCATCGGCATCTTTTGTCAACACGCCGTTAACATCTCGGCGGATTTTGATTTTAGGCATCTGCTTAGAAGAACCTTATTCAGATCCAAATGTAGATAATTCCCCTGGATGAGGTTTCGTGATGTTGGAGGACGCGCGTTGATGGGTAGGCAGCCGTTTAGGAGAAAAAAGAGGGCGAAGCGGGACAGAATCAATGCAGTTGAACCGAAAATGTCTGAATACGCGAGTCTGGGCAACTCGCTTAATCTTTCCATATCTTAATTCGTGATGATGCAGGTTGTTGGTCCATAGGTGCAGAGTTTCTAGGGGGGTTGTTTAAGTCGGTGCCTTAGATAGATTGCGCGTCCCACTCGAGACATCGCGGCGGCTAGCAACTTGCGGTGAAATATCGTTACGGCGGAGAGGAGAGATAAATATGATTAATGATCAATGGTCTGGCTTCTTTTGAGGTGGTTGAAGCTCAAATCAGGTGGTTACCGTCGTATCTGCGGCGAAGCAAGAAGCCTCTTCCGACTGTCAACGGAGCTGAAAAGACATCAGCCTTGATCGGAAAATGCCGAATATCTGGGGCGAGAATACTTGCATCCACCATGCCAGTTGATTTGGGCTGGTATCTACACGCGCCGTGGCTTCGTCCGTGGCTTCGTCCGAAATGCTTCTATTCAGCCTGATAGCGGAGGAGGCTCGTGGTGGTGCGCGCTGAGGCCCGGGAAGGATTCGACCATGGAATTTTGACAGGGCGAAGTGGAGCTTACGTAGTCAGCTCGAACCGACTTGGCGAAATGCTTGGCTAAGTTAGCGGCTGATCTTTCGTCATCCTTCGGGGCCCCTTGGCACGACGACAGTTTAGCAGAGTCTTGATGCAACAGCAGCAGCAGCAGCCTTCTTTGCCGCGTGTCAACAATCGATCGGTCTCGAACTTTGCCATGTACAAGGGGTGTTAACCTTTTGTATTATGGTTAGCGATGCATTGCCAGAAGGAATTCAGCCCCCTTGGCTAAATATGGTTCCATTGTGACATGCACGCTTAGCTAGACGACGACTGCACACTGTTGGTAGCTGGGGGAAGAAGTGCACCAAACCATTGGTCCAGCCGTGTGCTGAGAGGCTGTTGGTTGTGTCTGCATAATTGAAATGGGCAACAGTTGCGTGAGCGTCGTTTCACAAGCAGGACAGCAAGGCATTATTTTCTGTTCAGGGGCTGAGTCGGAGGCTTTTTTTTTCGCATCAGTAGTACAAAGGAACAAGGAACAGATCCAATCGCTGCTTTTAGACTTTAGACCATGGGTCAATCGTTCATTGTCTGGCGTCAGACTGCAACATTTTCGCAAGGAATGTTTCATGGAGAGCGGAGGCGGTTCTTTCATTGTTGTGGAGTCTAGTCTCTGGCAGTGTTGGGGCAGCGCATGGCAAATCAACGCAAACTGCAAGAGATTGTCACCCAGTTTTACCGATTCTCGGCTGGTCGTGTGCAAATTAGCTGGATCCTTCATGGCGCAACCGTCGTGGCAGCGACAAACCAGGGGAAGAAGACAACATTGACAGGGGGAACAGGGCTTGCTCTCTCTCTCCCCGGCAGTTGGCTTGGCTCCACGGCCACAGCCCTAGGTGGCTTGCGGCCAGTCAGATGGCCCGAGCATGAGATGATCTGTCTCGAATTAGCAGGGCTAGCGACTAAAACCTCCACTAGGACATGGGATAGCTTTAAATACACGCCCCCTTGGGCTTGAAGAAAGGATGGGGAACCGTGGGAACTTCTTGGGGGCGCAAGAGGGTGATCAACACAGGCAGAAACGTCAAGCGCCTCGGGGCGTGCCTGGCTTTGGCGTTTGACGAGGTTTTTTTTTGGTCTTTCTTCTTCAGGGATGGAGTGCGAGAGCCTGGTGCTGCAAAGTACAGTAACAAATGTACAAATATCAAGTGCAATCGACCTCGAGATGGGCTTTGCTTTGTTTGTGCAGCACACAAGACAAACGCACAGCAAGCCTTGTTTATATTGTTCTCTCTCCCGGGCGCCACTATTTTGCTTGTCTTTCCCTCCCTTCCTTTATCTGGTTATTCGCTTTTTTTCCATTCCCCTTTTGTCATGCGAAAAAAGTCCTCCCTCTGCCTTCTCTCTCGGTCTCCCCTCCCATGACACATGTCTTCACACATTGCCCTCCCAGGCGCGACGGTGACGCTGCGTCCTCGGTATAGATTCTACCGCTTCAATGGAGGTTCAAAACTGAGATTGGCTCGGAGGGGGTGTCTGCTTCTGTTTACTCTTTTATCTGTCACTTTAACTTTATGTTACCTAGTATGTGATACTGCACCCGCATCTTCCCCCCCTTCCCGCCCGCGTCCCGTCGTCATAGCTGACCAACGCGAACAGGTGCTTAATGACAGTGTTTGGCATCCCCAATCACCGATACACTTCGATTCCTCCCTATCACCGACTTCAATATCTGCCGGACATCGAAATTTCGTCATTGTCCTCCCCGTCGACGGACCCAGCCATGACCTCTGCAAAGTCATCAGCAGCATCGTCGCCTTGGGGTACCCAGCGCCCGTAATGGTCAACTGGAAGAAAGACTTTCACACCGACGCTGAGGGCATTGGCCCATCGCAGCTGGGCAAGATCACTGGTACCCTCAATTACCTGGAGTGGGCAACTGGTCCAGATGCGCCCGACCAGGACAAGCTCGGCGACGACGATCTGGTGCTCATGCTAGATGCCCACGATATCTGGATGCAGCTTCCCCCCAGCGTCCTCCTCCACCGATACTTTAGCAGCAACCAACGGGCGAACAAGCGACTTTTCGAAGAATATGGCTTTGAAGAAGGGTTAATGGAGCAGACCATTGTCATCTCTGCCCAGAAGGGCTGTGTTGCCCCACGCGACAAGATCTCCAACCTCTACTGCCACGATGTACCCGAGAGCACCCTCCCGCCCGACGTCTTTGGCTTCCTGACCGACTACAAGATTGGTCGGTGGAAGTTTATGCGCCCCAAGTATGTCAACAGCGGCAGCTTCATGGGCCCCGCGGGCGACATGCGTCGGTATTTTAAACGCGTCAAGGACAGGATGGACAGAGACCTTCTCGAGATCGACTCCAATGAGGACCTCGCGGGCGATCAGGGCATTTTCGCAGAGGTGTTTGGAGAGCAGGAATTGTGGCGTCGACATGTCCACCTCGACGATTTCGCCGATGACAATGCGGGCAGGGCCACTGCCGAGTGGTCACGCGACGAATTCGAATACCACCTCGGTCTCGATTACACACAAGAGCTCTTCTATCCGACTTGCTACTCCGAGGACGGCGGCTACTTTGTCTCCGTCGACAACCCCGCCGCTTTGGAGAAGCAATCGGGCGAGGCCGGTGTCTCACCACCACGGATACGGGGCGTCCCCGCCGACATATACAAGGCCGACAATCCGCTCTCCAAGCTGGTTGAAGCTTCAGACAAGGACCTCACATGGGGTGAGGTTCCCCTATATGTCGACTTTTGGACGACGGCGATTCCTGTGGCCATTCATCACAATGCTTGGAGGAACGGTCTCAAGAGTCGGAGGTCGAGCTGGTGGGACAAGACATGGTTCTTTCCTTACCTACGGAATCTGCTCGAGGTACAGATGCAGCCCAATAGCACAACATCATTGACCACCCTCGATGCGAGAAACGGCAGCCTCGAGATCAAGCCATACCGCGGCCAGGGCGAGTTCAAGACGTCGTTGTTATTCGGCAAGAATAAGGAGACCAAAAGCTGGGAGCTGCGTGCGACCGACTGGGACACGGTGTGCAGCAACAGCAACGCCACAGCCGAGGCTGAAGCTCCCTGGTACGACGAGGTGTTTAGAGATGGAAGAGGCACAATATAGAGTGCATGTACATGTTTTTTTCTTGTGTCTTTTGGGAGTTTTATTCATAGCGTGGCATTGCTTCATGACAAAGAAAAAAGAGACTAGAGCAATACGATGATACCTGGAGATTTGATGCTCCTCAATGATGTCACTATAGGGGATGAGTCCCCCACCCAAAGTGTTGATCTCTAGACATGCCGAGGCAGTGCCGTCTTCAACTAGGTCTCACATTAACGACCCACCTGGTTATGATAATCTTAGTCAGAATGATAAAGGGTGAGGTTATCAACAAGAAGTGTTGGTTTTGTGTGAATCTTTTTACTAAAAACACGAGACGTTGCAAGGCGAGGAGCTTTGACGTTAACTGCGCAATTTTCATCTTAAAGAGTGTGGCTATGTTGATATAGATATCCATAAAGTGTATGCATCGTTTCAGCAAGTGAGTGTTGCCTTTCCATCCCTGTCGTATCCCTGCCGTCTTGGTAGTCTTAGACGCGCGTCGTGTATCAAGTCCATACTCGGTTTAGTTCTTCTTGCATTTTCCATACAGAGGAAGAGAGGTGACCTAAAATAGTCAGCTTTTGATACAACGTATCGAGAGGTTGGAAATCTCACGTAGCAGGTTAGGCCAGCGCAGCAGCCTCCATATTTTCCTCCACAGTCATCCCCGACTCTGCTGTTGCAGGCTCTCTTTTGAACTTGCTCTCCAGAGTTGTCGGCTCTGGGCATCATTGCTGGGGCTTGGGTGATGGGGTTTGCGAGAGTGAGGCTGGCGAGGAAGGCAAAGGTGACGATGTAGGACTTCATGATGATGGCTGGGTAAGAGGAGGTAGTGCTGTGAAGATGATGTTCTGGTTGTTCTTGTGTTGAGGTTGTTGGTGTTTGATAAAGTCTTTATTTTGGTAGGATATCCAGCTAATTTATACTTGACAACTCTTCACTTCTTTACATGACGCTCCTCTGAAGGACCGTAAGCAATTGCGTAGTTTGTCTTGGATCATGAATACTGAATGGATCAAGATACTGTGGTGGTTTCTCTGTGTATTTCTTACAACAAAAGGCAGTGCATCATGTCTGCCACTGTGCCACTCCGATCGGAGCGATCGATGAAGATGTCAGACTTGGCATAGTCAATCTTGTGCGAATAGGGTAGAGCACAAGATGCAAGTTTCACCGCCGTGGCCGATGTCCCGAGTTGAGCGGATCTCGCCCTGAGAGAACCGGCATTGGCATGCCGCCGATCCCTGTAACGTTGACAGTATGAATCTACTGTGTAACACGAGTCATGTCGTCCTCGAAAGAAGACAGCAAGTTCACGCGTTTGGATAGGACGTCGGAATAGTATCTAGTGATCCATGAAGAAAATGACATACTTCGCAAGTACCTACTCTGCATTTTGATCAACCGAATCACAGCATAAAAGGCTTATGATTATAAATTTAAGAATACATGTAGACTTTAGAATATAATTTATTTATTTTAGTCCAAGTTACGTCTCCAAAGCCCAGCAAAGGTCTTGTTGCCAACCTACAGTGTGTCATTCTTTTCTTGGTCTGGCAGAGTATCCGCTTCAGATGCACCATGACATAACCTGTCATGTGTCTCTGCTCCGCCATATTCAAAACCGTACACAGGATGAACCAGGTTGAAAGATCGGCATCACAGTAAGCTTACTTCAAAAGTTCCCGTGCCACGTGAAGCTAGATCGTCAGTACGATATACTAAACCGTCTGTCTATCTATGCACAGCCTTAGTGGATATGCTTTCGGGTCTTATAAAGTGACCTAGACTTCCAAATCTGGTTATATGCAGCGACTTGGTCGTCGTGTTGTATTATGCGCCTTCCTTGACCAATCATGATTGAAGGATCTGGTCAGAGGAATAGTATAAAGTTTTGCTGGGAGAACTATGGGAAGGGTAACTACGGGCATCACATAATGCAGTGCAGAGTAGGCATGCAACGCCTTTCCCAACAAGGCTTTATCGCCAACTGGCCTGGGTCTGAAGCACCATAGTTCAATAACTCAATAGCTCTGTCTCTTTTAGTACGTATTAGAAACGGAGTTTGATGTGGAAAGGTACGGACTTGTTTGATGAAGCTGGCAGACTTGGCATAATCAATCTCATACGGATTTGGTAGAGAACAATACGCAAGTTTCACTGCCGTGGCCGATGCCCCGATGCCCCGAGGACAAACCGGATCTCGCCCAATGGGAGCTTTTATTAGCATATTCTCGAAAGAAAATGATAGATTTAGGCATATACATGGTGCATTAGCATATTATCTTCTTTTGATATACTATATATATAACCGGTCATTAGTATCTCCGCGAGGCTATATTTAAAGCGGTACGACGTGTTCAATTTATATCATAGCCTTGTAGGATAATATAGCTGTGTGCCAGGAAAATCGGCACCGAAATGGGGCCGGGCTTCAAGGCTGAAGTGGAGTCTCGGAGCCGGAGCCGGAAGCAACCGTGGAACGACCAATGTTCTCCGGCTATCTTAGAGTAACAGTAGCGACCAAGGTTCTTCCCAAGATCATCTGGCCATATAGAGAAATAGATTGGCCTAAGCCAATGAGCTGATGTTCACGAATGCAAAAAGGTAATACATCGTAGCCGCAAGTCTCCTTCAGGAGATTGGTGTCATGCCTGATAGACATCTTTTAGTTGAAATAGATCAGTTGAGCTTCTTCACTCCGTGATTCGAACTCTAGTCCCAAGAATGACAGCGTCCAGGTTGCTCTGGCAGGCAGGAGGGCTGCAGCACATCTTGAGAACAAAGCTGATCTAGGGGCAGCCGTCTTGCCATCCCAGATGAGGCTTGTACCTGCCATCTTTGATGCTCTATCACTCGTCACTATGTACTCTCAGCTAGTTGCCCGGTTCCTTTGTTTCTTTCTCTTCAGCCTCTCCAGTCCCCGAGATTTGTGAGTATCACTCATCGAGGAATGCCCCTTTGGTCATATAGAGTTACTAACATGATGGACAGTATCAAACACAACCTTCTCGCGCTCTCTGTATGTATTCTACCATCCTGGGTCCCACTGCTGAGCACTAATAGTGTATAGTGCTCAAGCTCTTCTCTGCTGCTTCGCTGCTCTGCTCTCCTCTGCTCCCTCGCCCCCTCCCCCACAGCCTCCAAGGTAAGCTATTATTTCCCTTCTGATAGATCTTGATGGCTTGCGGCTTTCTAACGGCAATGATATATGGTTCGCCGCTCTCGCCGCCTTGCCCTTCTTCGTTGCGCCGTCGCCCGTCGCCGCCGCCTCGCTACTCTAGAGCGATACCGCATCCTGCGGAGACGGCTCCTCCTTGGCCTTATCCCCCAGTCAGTGCAACGCGCTGGCCTGGCGGCCAACCAGCTCGCGCGTGCTCGGCACGTCGCCACTCGTCGCATGGCCGACGCAGCCCTCTCCGGGGACATCTCGTTGATGCCCCAGGCCAACGGGGACGATTTTCGTGACGACGACGACGACGACGACGACGACTACGAGAGGGAGCCAGACACAGACTCTGGGTTTGGTGACGAGTAGTGTGGCTTTTTTGTCTTGTTGGACTTGTATTTTTATTGTGGTGTTTCGACGGTTCTCCCCCTTTTTTGTTAATTCATACCAATAATGCAATGCGGATACAATGGCCCAACTCAGATGCAGTTCACTGCAGGTACCAGATATAATTTTGTTGGGAAGGATACTTTATTCAAAATTCTACAGCCTTGGAAAGGCAATGACTCAAAACTTTACTTTGATGCGGAGTAGATACCCATCTATAAAATGCACACGATTAAGCCTCTCTCTCCCTTTTCCAATCATCCAACCTCAACCTGAAGATGACTTGTGTGACCAGATCTATGGCCCGCCGGGCCGCAAAGAAGAACGTATTCCCACCAGAAATCCAGCTCTACATCCTTCACTGGCTCTTGCCGCCGTACAGCACGTCAAAGGACAGACTGGCCCGTCCCTCAAACTTCGCCTGTGTCTGCAAAGCTTGGCAACGAATCGTCGAGCAATCAACTTTTCGCTGCATCTCGCTGCGCCCAGCCGGTATCTCAAAATTTGCACGCCTTGTCGGGCTTGCTTCTGGTCGTAGAGGCTACGTCAAACACGTCCTCTTGGAGATACCAGTCGTGGAAGTTGACTTTAAACCTCCTGTTAGCCATCATAACTACATTTTCACGCGGGCAGTCTCAGATCTATGGAAAGTCCTCTCTACTTGGAAAAGCCACAGCCTCACGGTCGAGCTCGGCATCTTTTCGTCGTTTGAGACAGAAATGCATCGGTGGGGTTTGCGGTATTCTGAGCGTATGCGAGAGGGTGAACCTGAGTCACTTCTAGGAAATCCACATATAGACCACGCGAGTCGCTTTGAAAAGCCTCCCACAGATCCGCTCTTTTTGTATGAATGGAAATGGCAGAAGCGGTCTTATCTGGGCGCATGCGCCCTCGAATTCCAGTTCGGCGAGCATCATTCTCTTCCCAGTGCGCCAGTCATCACCCGTCTTCTTGTTCGTCGACGGTATTTTCGGAACATCAGCCCAAAAGCCTTTGCCGACATGTTCAACGCCGCCCCCTGCCTTGAGGTCGTTCATCTTGAGAGATGGTGCTATAATCGGATGCTGAGCGATAAGGAGTGGGACAGGGGTTAGTTACATCAATTCGCCAGCATACAACATGATCAAGAATACTAACACATGGGATAGGTTCATCGCTGATTGGGCTTCATTTACCATCTTCCCTGAAGCAATTTAGCTTCTACGACGAATGTAGTACCACGTACCACCGTCAAGGAAGAATGAGACTCCCACGATCGAACAAGCGACTTCTTAGGTCCCTGACAGAAAACCAATGGAGCAATCAACTCAAAGACCTCTCCGTCTCCTTCGCCTTTGATGCCGAAGACCTTTTTTCACCTCATCTTTCTCATAATTGGGCATCTTTAGCAACACTTGCACTGACGTCAAATCGCGTTTTAACACGTTCAAGCGTCATGGTAAACAAGCTGCTTGTGGAAGTGGCACAGGCCGCGAAGCATATGCCTAGGCTCGAGATTCTTGAAATCTGGAACTGCGAAGCCAGAAACAACGAGGCTGGCATTTTCCGTTACGAGAAGCTGGACCGGGCTGGAAAAATCGTCTGGCAGGGCACGTGGGACTTGGACATATCGAAGCAGGTTAAACGGGCGTGGCAAGAGGTACTTGTTGCACCAGACGGCGGACACTTTGAGCTGGGCATAGAGGTGATGACTCTTCAACCTCGGGGGCTCGTGAATTTGGGCTCAATCTACCCATACCTGAAGCTAAGGAAGCATGTGCTTGATAGTATTTCATGGACGCAGGTTTGACATGGAGAAAAGTTCTCGTTCATACCCACAGTCTGTATCAGGCTGGACAGCGGACTGAGAAGCTGAGCGCTCGATTAAAAAGAAATAGGAGGTCCGGCAACCGATCAGACTAGTGCACATTCATGCCTCTCGGTCTCGGTCGGGAACTCTGAGGGGCACATGCGTGAGGGAATTTTGGACCCTTATCAACAGTAAAGCAGGCGTTTGACATTTTGGTTTCTTGCTTTACTTCAAGTCTTCAGTAGTTAAATTCCACATTTCTAGACAACCGCGCATTCGGGAACAAACTCATACCTCCCACGTGCCAACTAACAACAATTGCGCCAAAAGGAAATAATTTACCTAAATACAATCAAGAGTAAAGACAGTCATAGTCGAGTTCATTCTTGCATAACGCCTACACTCCACCTGCATAGCACCGTATCCCAGGCCATGTTGTCATGGATCCATATGTCATAGATATGGATGTTAAACGCCAGCTTGACAACTCTGGCATCCATAGTACTTGTCGTAGAGCTCGTGATGCGTCGGGCACATGTCCTGATGGTTTGTGCAGTACTGGAGCCTTTTCTTCCACCGGCATTGCCTCCACTCTCTGTAAGGGCATGTGTTTGGATCGGCGGCGGCAGCGGCAGCAGCAGCTGCCGCAGCTGCTGCCGCTGCTTGTTCGGCTTGACAGGAAGAGCACGACTCGTTTTCGTAGTATTGAACGTTGGGGTGACGTGCGCATGATACTACCCTGGGCAACGGGGGCATTTATTCCCCTTGCCCTTGAGGTAAACCCAGTTGTGAGTTCTGCAAAGTTCCTGGTGGTTCTTGCAATAGAGTGGCTGAGATTTGCTCCATCGACAATTGCCGGCGAGCTTTGCGCCAGGGCAATGGTGAGAATTTGTGCGAGACTTTGTGATACGGGGCATAGCTGGAGTGACTCTCAGTGAGAAGAATTGAGGTCAAGAGGCTGGAATTTGGCATTGAATGGAGGAAATGAGGGGGCGAGCAGGCGTGGGTATTTATCAGCCGAGCCCAAGGTATGATTCTACAAGGCAATGTGAATTGCACATTATCCCCATGGGATGCCACATAAGGCGATGAGGCCCTCTTTGCACATTGCAACTTTTGTCCATTGATAATCTAGTGAAAAGAACTGTGCATAAGCAGGCTGGCATGCAAGTAATTTTGTTGGAGCTCCAGCTGACCATGTCGTGCGAGAGCCATCGGCCTCTGAGTGGGCGATGCCACGCATACCGTGTCATGCGTTACTCCGAGGCGCGAATGGTGTGAGGAATCCCTGTAGTCGGTGAGAATGGAACGTATAAGAGGCAGCTCGGTTTGTTTGTTGCACACAGCCGACAGGACCAAGCACCTAACAAGACGCTGGTCGGGCAGTGATGCTGACCACCTGATAGATATGACTCCCCCGGGGGAGGGCAGAAGTACAGTATTACTGAGGTCCGACACTAACTTTTATATCCAAAATGGAGCCGAATGTATCGGCTTGATGGTATCGCAAGCTCATATCTAGGCACGGTATGATCCTCCCTTTTCGCCGAGCCTTCTGAAACAAAAGCACCTGATTACTGCAAATGACTAAGCTTGGATCAAGGAGGTGCCGGCAGAGCACAGCCTGATTCTCTTCCAAGCAAAACAAAGCACCTCAACATCTCCGGAAACTCCCTTGCCACGTCGAGCAGAGGAGAGAATCCGGTACCCTTCCTCGAAGCATGTCCGAGAGCGCTCGGAGCGCGACTCCGACTTCCTCGGCCGAATACGAAGAGCACGAACCGTTTGGGACCTTCCGGGACAAAGCTGGACAGCTATGCCTGGTTCTCTGGCCATCTTACAACTTGGACGACTTTGGCATCGAGCGAATGAAGGGCGGCTTTAGCAATCGAGTCATTGCCATCCACGTCCCAGAAAAGCCGGCAGCCAATTTAGAGGAGCCTGCAGTCGCTCCAGAGCCTCCTCCACCCTCCGACGTCAAGGATGCAGAAAAGGGGGGCAGTGCCCCTTCCGAGGAAAATCCTCTACCGCCCAAAGGCTCTCTAGGACCAGGAGACTACGTCCTTCGCGTCCCACGTTTTCAATCAGCGCATCTGGACTATGATAAGCGTATCCTAGATCTTGCGAGCATCTACACGACTATCGGCATTCCCCGTGTAGTGGCCATAGAAGAAGACATTTCGACTGCAAATCCTATCGGCCAGCCGTATATCCTGCAACAGAGACTCCCTGGACAACGTCTAGATGATATTTGGAACAAATTGAACCACCAACAGCGACTTCAAGTCACCAAAGATGTGGCTAATTTCTTTCTCGACGTGCAGAAGGCCACCAATTCTTCAGGCGGTTTGCCAGATTTCAAAGAGAGCAAGAGTTCCCCCCATGCCATCCCTACCAAGGACTTCAAGTTTGTGGATGATACTGAAGATTCAAAGAGACCAATCAAGCCCCAGCATCCGGTCAACATGCTCTGCGAGCGCCTCCTACGCTGGCACGAGAAGTATTCGGGACCAGGATTTGGAGAAGGGCCTTGGCTGGGCCTTATTGAAATGGCCAAGTCAATGCAGACACTACACAAAACATTTGGACCAGATACACCAACATATCACTTCCACCATGGAGACCTTTTCCCCCGCAACATTATGGTTGATACGCCCGATGACCAGACTGCCACTGTAACAGGAATTTTGGACTGGGATGAAGCCCACTATGCACCAGCCATTGTGGCATTCGCACCTCCGGCCTGGTTGTGGCTCCAGGCATACTGGTCAGATGACATAGAGGACTACATAAATGAGGAAGCAATCTGGGAACATGCCGAGGAGAAGCCAGAGAACGATGAGGCCAAGGAACTCCAAGCCGTTTTTGAAGAGACTGTTGGACTCGAGTTCCTACGGTACGCTTATTCTCCTGAAGCTTGCGAGGCAAGAAAGATTTGGCATTCTGCAAAGGAAAGCATCGGGAGGAGCTGGGTAATTGACCAACTCTCCCAGATGCTCGCAGCATGGCGGTTAGGCGAGGAGGGAGATATGGAAAACGGCCAGGATGAACACACGACACCTATCAACACACCACCTACGGATGATGAGGAGCTCGATCTTTAGGGGAGAGGGTCGTTGTATTTTGTTTCCAGGGGAATATCAAACGAAGAGATCTTCACGCTCCTAGGGTTTCGATATGTATTTTAGCAGGTCCTACTTCTTGACAGGCGTTGACCACAGTTATCCCCAAAATCAGAGCCAGACTAGTTAGAGGTGTAGTTTTCGAATAGTCCATTGACAGAGCAATCTGAGCCATTGGTTCTTCTAGAAGTAGGCCCCAACCGCTAGCACTCTACGGCTTTGAAATGCTCACTTCACCGCATCTCTTCGCAGCCTGATGCCAAGGGGTGATTGCAACTTGGGAATCTAAAGGAGGCTCAAGAATGAGCTGAGGCTCTCCCTATGATACGACTCGGGCCCATGATCCAATAACATCATAGAATGTGAGACAATGGCGCATCATGGAGGCATCATGGAGGGCCTCAAAACGTCAGTGTGCATGATGCATAAGGCGTAAGGCAACAATCCCGGGACCCGGACGATCGGATAGCCTGGATGCCACATGGAGAGCATTGACAAGATTATTTTAAGGCACTAGAGAATGTCTAGAAGGGGTTTTTTTTTTTTATTTGCCTCGTTGCCTTTTCGTGGCATAATGCTAACCGCGTAGTCTATGGGCGTTTTCTTTTCCGGAAAGCTGTCGCTGGACGGTAGAGTGAGAAAGGGGGAGGGTGCAAGCCAAACTGCTTCGCAATATTGATCCCACAGCCTGATTCCAGGAGATAGTGATCATCAGTGGCTTTGTTGCACTTTCTGTTGACTGGTCAGGAAAGGAGGTTTCTTGAGAACACATGACACCCCTTTTCTGTGCCCATGTCCAAGAATTATTCTCGGCAAGCGACAAACTTCTGATTGGGCAAGCTGTCACTTGAGGAGAAAAGAGGCCCTCATTGCATGTGCTGATACCAAAACTTCTCAGAGTGTTGACGAACTCGGCTTAGGTATGATCACTGAATTGATAAAATAATTAAACAAAAATAGATTCAAAATATATCATACTAAAAGTAATAGCAAAGAGCACTTCATTAATTCTTAAACTATCTTAAGAGGGGGATAAGCTAACACATTTATACTCATCTCATTTTTTGTCTTGGCATTGGTTCGCGTGCGACGAAACCTCCCATTCCATCCAAGGCACATTGGTTAAAGCGAGGCATATACAAAAGAATTCTTGCAGTCGCACTATCGTCCATGACTAGCTCCACACCCATGCGCTCTACGGAACAGGCGTCCAAGTTTTGAGGGGAAGCTATTCCGATTGACGTCTTAGCAAACGGTCTCATGTAGGAATTCAGCCTTGCGGGAGCTTGTAGTTAGCATCGCCCCGCGTCTTGGCTCGCAAGCTTGAGCCAAGTCATCCGATCTGGATGGGGAGATTAATTTCGGGTGTATTAGCGTTGCTATGTTCACATCTATGAAAGATCCTTGTAGCAGACAGTTGAAACCTCTTCAGCCTCTCTTGGGTGATTACTATCGCACACAATACGAGCTTCACCTCGCATTGGCTGAACAAAAGACTGGATTATGACCAAACTTACCTGCGTAGTCGTCTGTATGTCGAAGGCATCACCTCAACTGCCGAAGCTGGAGCCGTCTTATCTGGGTTGGAAGTACCAAGAGATTTTTCTACTCAGGATGAAGCTCCTTCTTTTTTGAATAGGGACCAAAAAGCATAGCTTCTCTATGAAAGTAACTGTTCCTTCAGCCACAACAAACCTGACTTGACGACCAAAACTGCTATCTGCTTTTCCGCACCTATCAAAATAGTTTCTACCAGGGCCCTGTGCTCCGCCCTGACCTTTCAGGTCCTCTATGTGTCCATAACCTTCAATCCATTTCAAACACTCTTCTTCTAAACAGGGTTGTTGACTCTGACAAGGATTGTGACTGCAACAGTGGCTAGTATGACAACCAAGAGGACGGCAACGGCATGTTTAACGATCCCATCGGTTTCTCATACCGTCGTAAGTGAGAACATTGGTCTACCTTTGAAGGTAAAAAAGTCAAGGGGAGGTTGGGTGCCCGGGGGGCTGCAACACCTTGCACAAGATTCATAGTCTATGCCAAACTTGCATCGTCTCGTCGTATGTTGATCACTGCCGTTTAGTGATTATGAGTTGAACTTTTCGCCTTGCTGTTTACTTCGTGTGTATCGTCAGTGTGTTAGCCAGGCCACCGACTCACCCCTGACTGTTTGTCATTCTGCTTAATATTTTCGAGCAGCGGAGTATGGTTACCTCACTACCCGTCGACTTCATGACTAGCCAGTGACAACAATAAACAACCTTGCTTCCATCACAGTAACGCTAGCAAGAGCTTTGTGAATATCTCCAACTAGAGAGAGCAGCTTTGGCATGTAAGAGAGGTCCACCATCAAAGACAAACAGCAGACGTGACACATCTCGGGTGACCATAGGGTGATTTAACGCTCTGTTTCTGAAACTGGGTTGCTCTAAATGCTGGCTTGACTCACCGCTCCCTAGGCAAACAAAGAGAATCGCACTTGACAGAGAGACTACGGATACAAAAGATCACGGACTTCAGATGCTGTTGGCGGACGAAGTCTTTCAGACAAAGAGCATCGCAATGGACCAGCCCTATCAGCGGGAACCTGGGAGCTGCAGTGAAAACAAGATTCCTGAGAAAGAAAGGAGTTGAGATTGCGATGATTTAAGCTTTGAGATGGTGAATGAGTTGATACACGACATTTCCTCGTGATATACTTGTTCTCCTAGTCACTGGCCATCCCAACTCGACGTTGTGTTCCCCATGCTGCAGCCTCATTCAGTCTCTCGTCTTACACACCTATGTATAATTCCTGTTGATTCAGTACTACCAAGCAACTATAAGTAGTTGGAACTCTAACCGACTTTACTTCTCATCCCTTTCTTCCAAGTCTACCTACTAGTCCATGTCAACGCAACACTCACCTCGACAGTTATCCCTCCTGCGGAGAAATCAACACAAAGGAAGCACCAGAAAACCTCCAGCCATGTGCAAGCGCATCTTCACTCGGGCCACTTGCGCCTGGTGCAAGAAGCTCTACAACAACTCGTGGTCCCAGGAGATCTGCCCTGCGGCATGAAGAAGAAGGGCAGGATGGGGGACTGCGGCAAGATCACCCCGATGGAACGCACCTCGGCTGATCTGTTCTGCCCGGCGTGTCCCAAGAGGAATGAGCCGGTCCCTGAGATGAGGTCTAAATGATACGCAGGGCGCAATGGAGTGAGGGGGTGGGCTGGGGAGAATAGCTTTGAGAAACATAGTCGCCAGTTCCAGTTGAAATTTCGATGAATAGTCTCCATATTAAATGCTCTTTGAACTATTCAGTTCATGTTCTGAAGTTCTTGCCAGTCTTTCTGGTTATTATAGAAGCGCTTTTCTTTAGTGATATCTTGAAAAATGGCATTCGTTGCTACTTTAAAACCTCTACCTGAACATCGTGCATTCCTTACCGCAGCTCCTGTAACCATGAGAGCTGATAATCATCGTAAATTCGTAAGGGCAATTTCTTTCCCTCTTGAAAGGAACCATCGGCAACACTGGGGCAGCTGTCCCTCATGCGGCAAGACTATATCAGCCAAGAAGTTATCCCCTCTCAATCATTCTTCCAGAATCTCTCAATCACTTTCTCTGGTAGTGGCAGCTTTTTCTGCGCCGTAGAAAACACCCGCAGCTTCAAAGGCTTCTCACTCAAGCACGCAGCGATGCACGATTTCGTCTCAGAGTTCCTCACAACCTCTCGCAGCTGGCCCAGTAGGAATACCACGCCGCGCAAAGCCACCTGGTTCTGGTCCTTAGCCTCCCAGTCTTTAAGGTTTTCCTCGACGTTTTCGTTGCGGATCATGGTGAAGTTGCCATCGTCGTGATAGCCCCGGACGAGGTAGGGAGTGCGGCCGAACCAGAGCTGTGGCAGCATCGTGCTTATGTGCTTCCCGTTGCGTCGGATGGACTTGATCTCTGCTGCTTGTGTTTGGGGAGGTGCTGTGCCGCGGGTTATTACCCGGACGCTTCTAGTGCCAGGGGATGAGGGTGTTTTCTTCGAGCTTCCGACGGCAACATTCTCCAGTGACTGGGCAAGCTGGTCCACCAAGCCTCCAGGAGGTGCGTCAGTCTGCTGAACACCGTTCTCAGCTTCCGGCATGGCATGGACAGCATCAACTTCGAAGCGAACGGCACAGCTCAAGCCTCCAAGGTCATATCGCAGGACGCGGTGATGCCCTGCAATATCAGTCATGCCCGGTGGCGGTTCAGTGATAGCCTCCTCAAAGCTGTGACCAAAACCTGAGTTCCCGGATCCTCGGATCATCTCCTTTGTCGATCTTTCACGTCTCTCAATGACGAGTGTGTTCTGGATGAGATACAGGTCGATGCGAAAGCTGTCCCTGCACTTCCCACGACAAAAGTCGAGAAGGTGACGAAGACTGTTGCGGTTGGTGAGCACATCAACGTCTGTGAACTTGGCTGTTGGGTTCATGACATTCATGGCTTGAAAGACGACTTCGAATGGATACTTGGGGACGCGGAAGCTGTTTTGGTCGATGAAATGGACGCCCGGGTCTGGAGAGACACGCATCGGGAGGGATTTGGAGACCAGTCTCGGAGGCTCGCCTGTGAGTGTTAGCTGGGATATCCAACCGGATCAGAATTATCCACCTGGGACGTAGACAGTGGGCTGTGGTTTGATGACCCAGCTGTAACTGCAGAGAAGCTCGTATCCGCCATCGCTAGTCACAGCGACATCGCCAGGTTGGACCTGGGAGCTTTGAATAGAGAGCAGAGGTGCACCCGAGCCTTGAAAGAGCCATCCGTCTTTGGACTTTTTCGCCTTCACCGGCGAGCTTGGGGTGTTTGTAGCCTAAGTCAAATCAGCAACTGGCTCATGGTTAGAGTTTGTGTGATTACCTTGGGTGTTGGTGTGACGCTCTTGGCTCGAACCACCTGCTTAGTCGTCTTATCACCACCACCCGGAACCGTGCCGTGAGCAGCATCTTTTCTATCGCGAACATGCTGCTGAAGAGCCTCATCGCTCTTGAACTTGCGATTGCAGCCCGCACAGCAGACGCTTCTCGTACTCGCGCCGTTCATCGTAATGAAGCGCGACCTTGTTGGTTGAGTTGGAGATGAAACGTTGGAGATGCGTGTTGCACTGGCTGTGTACGACGACGGCCTGATTTGAGTGAGGGTTGAAATCAGGCATCAATTGTGCTGCACTGCACGTCTTTGTCACTGTTTCGGTGAATTGCATCATCAAAACAAAGCGGTGCGTTGGCATTGCGTGAATCAGCATTTCTTTCTCTTTGATGGTACAAACGAAAAAGAGTAAACACAAGAGTCGTGACTGTACCTCATGGCTTGACTTCCATCCACGACGGCACATCCATCAACCCTTTCATTTCCTCCACCGTCTCATCCCAAAGCAACTTCCGCACCCTCTCGCCCTCCTCCGACTTCAAAAATGCGCCAAGGTCAACAATCTCCTTATCATCCAACGGCATCCCATGTGTCTCCTTTCCTGCGACAAGTGCCGCGTGAAGCCCTATCCAAGCTCCCTGCTCCACCGACCGCCCCCGAAGGGCCTTGATCATGTCAACGGGGATGCGCACGTACACAGGCGCTACATTTGACAGATTCGTCACTACCATTCCCGGACAGAAACTATTAACGATGACCTTTTCGGGGCTGTAACGTCGTGCCAGCTCGAGCTGGAAGAGGGCGACGAGGGCCTTGCTGTCTGGGTAGCCCGCCAGAGCGGGAGCGTTCCCCTTGTCAAAGTGTTCCAGAACACCTTCTCCAGGCTTCAACGGGGCCTTACTAGCCAGAGTTGTGAGCCTGTGCATACGACTTCCCGTCCATGTGACTCGTGTTGGCGATCCTTCTTTTTCAGCCGTAGCCTCAAGTAGAGGGAGGAGACTGAGTTGGAGGAGGACGTTGGACAGGTAGTTGACCTGGTTGTTCTTCTCATGGCCTGTAGGCGCAAACTCGCGACCAAAAGTGCCAATTCCAGCGTTAAGCATTAGAACATGGAGTTGACTATGCTCCTGCTTAAAAGCTTTAACAAAAGCCTGGACACTTGCGTAGTCCTCGGCGTCAAGCTTCATGACCTTGACCACGGCCCGTGGGTTGGCCGCCTTGACGGCCGTGTCGGAAAGAAGACCCTTTCGGACTTCTTCTCCCTTGGAGACATTTCGTACTGCGAGCACAAGAGTTGATATCTTCAAGACCAGCAGTTGCCGCGAAAGTTCGAGGCCGATGCCTGATGTTGCGCCCGTGACAATGGCGGTTTTGGAGGAGAGGTCAATGCCGGGAGGGAGGGGGTCAACCCTTGGTTGAAAGAGGCCCATAATGACTGAACGAACGAGTTTGAAGTAGTTTTGATGTGCCTTTTAATGAATTATTGATGTCTTTCGCTTTGAACGTGTTTCTTTTGCTGCTTTTCCTACTTACACCATCACGCCGGTCACCACACAACATATATACCCGCCCAACTACCAATCTCACAATCCATCCTTACAAATCCTCATCAATTGAAACCCCGGGAATGTCACCCATTTCAATGTCGAATCCTTAAAACTTACAAACCCAAGCACCTGAATGTTTCCGAAGTTGTTCAATCCCGCCAGCGGAGTCGGGATTGCAAAGTCCGCAATTCCTCCGCATCCCGACCACCAGCCGCAGCCACGCCGCAATGTAAGGCCACGATTACCAAGAACGGTACAAATACATGGTTCTCCTGTCTGTGGTGTGTCTCGAAAAGTCCCCGTAGAGGAGCCGAGTGCCGTCGCATGCAATGTCGCCTATTTCGGGCCATGGCGGCGCATGCCCGCCAATTCTTAGAAATCCGTATATGTAGCATCAAGGCGGCCAAGAGCATAGATAGTGGGAGCCCAGAACAAGTTCCCTACCTCATGACGTGGAAAGCTCATTGTCTCTGTGGTTTTTGAGATTCGGCGATAGGCCAGGCGGACTGACAGTTCTGTCCAGAAACGCAGACAAACAAGTTCAAATACATGCCCGCATGGGAGGACTACAGCTGTGTGGGAATATTCTTCCAGACCTCGGTTCTGTCAGTGCAGAGTCGCTATTTTTAGCATCGCAGGCGTCAACTATATGAGAGCGCCAGAAAGACCAAGGAGGGTTGTCGGCGTTAACAACTTCCTAGACCGACTTCTCTGACCCAAGTGGCTCCTCTTTAGGCAGAAAGGCCAAAGACCCCGGCCAGTCTAAGTTCGTCCTGGGGCTCTTGTTCCTCGCTGCGACTCATTGGTGTGACTTGAGCGCTGTTTTGTTGTACCACTTGTCGCCATCCGCCCGTCGGGGCAAATCGGGACTCTTCGCAGCGTAGTGCTCACTCTAGTATATAAGATGGTGAGGATTAAGATGAAGGTTTCCAATGGCCAGCCAGGAGAGCAACGCAGGGCATCTAGTGAGGCCACTTAGTTCAACGTGATGCTGGGAGACTGCACGGGATGCGATGTTCCGTCAATGAGGTGAGGGAGACACATGCGCTCCATGTCTAGCATTGACAGAATGCACAGAAGTAGTCACCTCTTTGAGCGTCGTTGGTCGGTTGGACGAACAGTCATCAGGCAATCTCTGATGTGATCAATGGTGCCTCGACTGTTCGTCATCTTTGATGTGGAGGCTTTCGGCAACTGAACCTCATCTTTTTCCAGTGGATTTCGCTTTACAGCCGTCTTCCGTATCGTAATGCCTTAACCCTCTCGTTGGCGCCGACATCTGGGAATGGACCAAACTGCGAGGCGCACCCAGGCAGTCCATCAGATACCATCGGTGATCGTAGTAGTGGGAGCTGGGGTAAGGATGTCGCATTGGTACTCGATTTATCTCTGTCTGATCTTTGACGGACCTAGAAAGCGGCAAGATGAGATTTATATACCAGAGGGCGAGAACACACCCTCTCGAGCTGTCCGGTCTCTTGCGCAAGGTGTCGGACCTTCGTAGGCCAACACCTCGCACCGTTTCTTCATCCCTTGTCCCGTCATTCTTGTGGAGATCTGGATCTGTCGCAAGACGCCATAGCTGTTATGGACTCGTGTTTGGCTGCAAATCTCTTGCTTCTCGTGTTGAACTCAATCCAAAGATCTTTGTCTCGAGACTAGATGCATAGGACCGGACACACAGCCATTCGCCCCGGGTACAGCGTATACGCTTCGTGGTATATATAGTTGTGAGCTGGATCTATGGCGACATACTTTGGCCCAGACTGACGTGCCTCTTCAGGTCGTTGTTATCAGAGTAGCAGATTAGACGAGCACGCCAGAGCCAGAGCAGCCATGCCAACACGCCGGCTACTCAGCGAGACATGTCCCATTTTTCTAAATGAGGTGGGAAAGAGTTTCTCAGTCGATATATATAGAAGCATATTGTGCCTAAAGCTCTCGGAGGGAGAGAGCTCTGGGAAACACAGAAATGAGATGGTCGTGCCACGTATGATCGCTGGGTGACAGGATGTTGATCAGAGTACTTGGGCGCACGATCAATAACAGGACACGAAAAGTAAATGGGATATGTCAGGCCAGTGCTGAAAGTAGTGACACGAACGGTTTCCTCAAAGCTCTCAGAGCATCGCCGAGTGCCTCTTGCTCACGAATTCGTCCTTTGGGTCGACAGGGATCCGCGGAAAAGCCAAGGGGCACGCAGGTGCATTCTTTTCCTGCCAGGAGGAATTCGAGGAAAGGCTTCGAACTTGATTGAGTCTGCTGCGCCCATGTCGATGATGGGAAGTTGGGAAACAATCTCCTTGGCCGCAGTCTTGATGATGTCGCGCTCATCAGCGGCTGGTGAAGCCCTTTCGATGTGCGTTTTGGGTTACCAGAGAGACTAGGTTTTGTTGACAGACATAGCTTGAATGAAGACCATGGCCAGCACCCTCACTGATCTAGCCATGTCTTAACCGCCAAGGCAAGATACAATGAATGCGAACCATCCGACGATGGCGGTGGTTCTGGTACTTTGGTGTTCCGTCATTTCTGTCCCCGCTCCCCGGAACAAAGCTGTGCGGTTTGTGATCGATTCTTGATGCCTCGTCGTCCCCATCATCATGTTGCTTGCTCGTAGCCAACTATACATACGCACCAAATGGCCGAGTTCCGACCATCATGAGCTATGACGATGGAAAATATCCTCGAAGCGAGTCACCAGAACACAGATGGCAATGTTATGGGACAACAGGGTGACAGGAGTACAAGAGTTCTGAAGCATTTCCCGAATGTGTCGATTTCGGAGTTGGCAATCCATGGGACACTGAAGAATCCCAAGTGTTGGTTCTCCAGAATAAACCTCGAATAGGAGAGTTCACATAGCACGGTCCGTTGTCAGGGTGATGTTATGGTCTCTTCCGGCATCCACGATGCGAGTTGTTCCTGCGTTTTGCTAGCCAGTGAGCATACACATCGGATGATTGAGGCCGCGCCATCTGCCTAGGTATTCAACTTGCATGCTTGCGTGGGATTGAATGAAGGGTGAGGGAAACCCGCCCATGGGGGAAACCCCTCTCACGGATAGCATGACGTTTCGAACATCTGTTGGGTGTCCAGTGATGAGTTCTTGTCCTCACTGCAAATCTGGATGATCCTCGTAACCCACGCTTAGGGGATCTCTGCATATCCCAGGCCAAGTGACGTATATACAATGTCGAGCTCCTTGAGAGCAGCGCCTGATGCTTAGTATGCCAGAAAACAGTATGAGAGCCCCGTTTCGTCACTCCCTTCAAACCAGAGCTTCATCGGAGTTCGTGGCTTGCATCCCCTTGGTGTCTTGCCACAACAGTGACAAGTAGTCGAGTATATATACGCAAGGAACTTGCACCTCTTTGAGGTTGAGTCTCCGCGGGCACCCTTGTCAGGGATGTTCACCTGAATGCAGGCGATGGGGCGAAAGGAGACAGGACCTCTGGGCGAACCAAGGCACGCAGACACTGGCCTGTACTGCAGCAACGAATACAGCCACTGGTTTCTCCGTCGTTCCTTAGTTGACATTTAATACATATAGTTCAATGAGCTGCGCGTTGGTGCTTTCGCAAAGCTCAGGTGCGAGAATTGAGAGTATATTGTCGAGTATAATGTTCTCAAGGAAATATTCGCCATGAACTTCTGTGCTGGTAATGAGATTCACGGCCGGTCAGGTCGGAAGTCTTGAGTGTACCTCAGGGGGCCAAATGTATCCGTCCAAGAATGCGATTGGGACCTTAACAAATGCTTGCCGGAGCTTCCAAGGCATTGTTCTTTTTTTGTGTGCGTGCCGAGGCCGACTGCCATATATATAAATTGGATATCTCCTTGAAAACTTTCCTCTGCTGGTATCGCGACCAATAGACGTTATTCACTGGCCAGCACGAGAAACTGGCGAATACGTGCATTTCCCCGGGCAGTCGAGAATGCAAGAGAGACGACAGTGCTTAGTGACACCAGCTGTCCGGAACTCCCCAATCCTTGTGTATATAATCTTGATCTTGTTGCCTCGATTGTTTCCTTGCAGGGGCATAGCAACTGGGCTCTTCTCTTTCTTGACAACTGCCTGGCGAGAGAAGCCCACGTCATTGTCACACTTTCCTCTGCAACATTTGATTCAGGTAGGAAGTGTGTTGAACGGTAGAGATACCTTCAAAAAGGTTGAGAGTCGTATATACGTGTCAACATCACCATTACAACCATCGCGCTCAAAGGCCATGCGTCAAATGGAATGTTCATGTCCTTCGCCTCCTATTAACACGAGAAGCCCATACAATTGCTGCATTTCCCATTGCAGAAGCGATTCTGGTCTTGGTTAAAATCGGATCGGCGTTGCCTGGACCAGAGGTGACTTTGTTGACATATAGGGAGGGTTTGCCCTGCGCGGTCTCCCACAAAACCCGGAAGATCTGTCTTAGATGTCAGCGGCTGCGCTGGGAGAAGAGCACATTTTACATCTCGGGGAGGATATATAGGTAGAACTGTGGTCAAGTCTCAGAAGGGCCTATGCAACATCGCGAAGATTCCACTAGAAGATGACGGCGTACGCTCTCGGGGTGGAAAAAAGGTGGTGAGAGTTTTAAACTCTCCTCAGGTGAAGCTATGTCGGTGGGATCCAGCCAACGGCGATATGCCATTTCCAACACTTTGTTCGCTATCCTTCATCTGTGGTGTCGCTATATAAGTAGGTCGGATGAGAGAGTAAAGCCCACGCAATCACATCGCCCTTTGCATTTCTGCAGAAGCGACAAGATGATTTGTGTTATGATACAGGCGACTTTCAATAAAGACGAATGAGGGTTCCATGTGAGATTACGCATTACGCTTCAGCCAACACGATGTAGAGTGGGAGTCAAGCGAACTGAAGCCACGCAGCCAGAAGATGTCATAGGCTGTGGGGTAGTATATATATAGGCTCTGTGAAGTCTGGACTCCCATGATAGGACTCCAAAATGTGAGGCCAAACCATTGGTAAATCCTGTCGATCGCCTCGTTGGACGTGTGTTGCTGGCAAAGGTTGATCCGTACTTGCTGTCGAAGTCGCACATCCCCTCTTTTTCTCTGCCTGATGTGCGAAGCCAAGACATTCGCATTTTCCTTTACATCGGAAAGATGGGACAAGGCGACGTGTGCCAGAGCAGAGGCATGAGTTGCTTCTGGGCTGGTGTATATATGGGCTCACTCTGTGAAGTCACTGCGAGGAGGCGAGACTGTATGATATGAGGCCGGGCGCTTTATAAGCAATGTCGATTGTCTTGGGGGATGTATCTGGTTTGCAAAGACTTGTACTTGTTGTCTATCGTGTCCGCTTCCCTCTTTTTATCTCTCCGTTTCGAGACGCCCACGCAATTGGATCTTCCCGTGGAATTCGGAGATGGGACAAGGTGATACTCTCCAGGGAAGATACATCGTTCATCTCAGGGATGGTATATAGATAGGTACTCTCTGTGAGGTCTGCGCGAGCAAGTCGAGGCCGCGTGATATCAAGCCGAACTTCATGTCGCGTCTTTCCTAGCGTATCTCGTTTGCGAAACCTTGCTGCTGTTCAAACATGTCCTTCTTTCTCTCCACCTGATTCGAGAAGCCCAGGCATCGACAACCTCCTTTACAGTCAGAAGATTGGGAAAGGCGACGTGTACCAGGAGCGAGATATCCTTCCCGGGGCAGAAGGGTACACATATTCAGGTTCTGTGAAGTACCCATGTGCCAGTAAGGCGCGACCGCGCAACATCAGACCAAGCGACGCACACATCATGTCGTCAGCTTGTCCCTTCTACTTTGTTTTCCAACGTCGCTTTTTGCATTTTATGGTGGTTCTCACTTCATGCTTTATACTTGCATGGTGCGAGAGGCCCGCGCAATTGCATCTTCCACGGCACTTAGAAGATCAGAGACCAGTCCCGCATATGGGTAGTGCTCGTCTTAGGGGTGTTATATAGAGAGATACGCTTTGTGAAGGCGGCACGGGGAAGTCGTAATCTTGCGATATGAAGTCGAGCTTCATGTCGAATGTCTTCCCCGGAGTAGCTTTTCGGAAAATGTTTCCCAGTTGGGAATCTCTCGCATTCGCTGACTCCTAAAGACGGCCAACCTGAGGGAGAAAGGTAACGCACGCAACTGTGTCTGAGTTCCACAGAGATATGGAGATGGAACAAGGGTGCGTGTACTCTATGCATTGTGATATGGCAGCGATGCGAGTCACCATGGTGATTGATGCAACGTCGACGGCATCGTTCAGATGAAATCTAATTGACCCCATTGAGCGTAGGTATCTGGCGACCACCATTCCCTTCCAAGGATGTGATGAAGATATATCATGGGCGGGCCGATAGAACATGGATGGGTTAACAAGTTGAGCAGTTACTCCTGACCCTTCAGGTCTGTCAACGCAGCTTTGAGCTCCTGAATCCTGTCGACAAGAATGTCTGTCACTCCTCGTAACGCGCAGTCGGCAGCAAGCACCCAGCGAAGGCAAGGCCTAGATGGACCTGATGATATACCAAGGCAGGAAGATATTGGGCTTCGGGATCCATCATTCGCTCATGTTGGTAGGCCGTTCTGTCCGGCCGTTCATACCCAGTCATGAAATGCTCGGCGAGTTACATCGCAGAGACGGCTGTGCAGGTCTTATATATAGAGGCGCCTAGTCGGTTCAGAGAGGCGCTTCGTGCTCGAGAAGATTTGGATGGGGTATATAGGTGAAGGATGGGATAACATGAAGCAAACCTAGCCGCTGAAAAACTCCCTCCAGCTGATACCAGCCCTCTGGCATCGCGATCGCTTGTCTTTGTTGAGCGACCTCCAAGTCTGGTGGGCTGCCGTAGTGAGTTGGGCAGGAAGGAGAGCGACAACCACGGGAAATGCTGTCGTACTAAGGATATATAAAGATCGTATCGACAGATCTTCTGGGTATATAAAAGTCCAGTCGTAGGCGTTCTGGATGGCTGTGTTCAGTACGGCTCAACATGAGGACAACAGCCAGTTCTTATAGTCGTGCTTCATCATCAATTAATCAGCCATTCGCAACGACGGCTACTGGCTCTCTCAGGTTTGCATGTTTTCTCTTCAAAGGAATCTCAGTTGCAAAAACAGGGTATATTGCACCAAATCGTAACTACATAACCAAGTTTGCACCACAACGCCTGTCCCGTGTATCACCTGCAGCACTCCAACCCATCCCGCGCATTCATTGGCTCCATAAAAGAATGTGATAAAAACAGAAAAGCTTTTGTCATGATTAGTTTGCTTCCGCTAGTGCTTATGCTCCTCGGCCGTCTCGTTGTGCGCTGATAACTCCGCAGTAAAACCCTGAGGGGCAAGACCGGGGGACGCCGGGTATCCGCTGTGCTGGGAATTCATGCTGTTCCTCTGCGAGTCGGGCACCGACGGGCTCGCCTGCGGGTGAGACCATCTTGGGTCGTAAGAAACCTGAGAGGCGGTCGAGTTGCGGTAGCTGTTGGCGGCAAGGTTGGGGCTCGGCTGGGACTGGTGCAGGCTTGGCGATCGCTGCGGGTGATAATAGTCGCCTGGGAGTTCCATGGGAATGGTCTGCATGGATGTCTTTGGCGGTATCGGGGGCGCGTAGTTGTTGGTGTTCTGGAAAGGTGGCGGAGGGGTCTGCGCTTGAGCCTGTGCTTGCTGCATCTGGTACGGCGACTGGGGATACTGAGAACCGCTTGTGCCCGGGCGCGCGTACTGATATGTTGGTGATGGCTGCGGCTGCTGCTGCTGCTGAGGAGGGTATTGGTAAGGTTGAGAGTAAAGAGGAGCAGGACTCATAGGAGCATGGCCAGGAGGGAATTGATTGTCGGCGGCCATGGTTTGCTGTCGCAGAAACTGATTGTTCGCGACGCTTGATCGATCGGCAGGGTTAATGGTCTTGAGCTTTCCGTCCTCAAACATGCCCTTAAGGATGCCCGCATCAAGCAGCTCTGCCTTCTTGACCATGCGGTTAACCATCTCCACACTGGCTTTTCTCGATTCGGCCTTGACGAAACCCATCATGGTAATGTTGCACTTGAGATCGACGTCGGTACGCAGATAGAGTCCCTCCTTGGGTGCGCCCAACTCCTCAAGGCCAAGCTCGGGCTGCTCGGGAGGTTCAATCCCTGGCTGGTTGCCCTGAACGCGGTAACGATTCCTCATGTCGACGCCGAGGGGGATGTAGATGTGTGACTGCATACCCCAGGGCATATCGTGGAAGCAGCCGTTGAAGGTGAGCTTGCCAGAGCCAATCTTTCCCATGCCGGGGATGTACTGGATACGCTCGGTGATCTCATACCAGGTGCTGTAGTACTCGTCGGCGGCGGCATTGCGAGGCGCGGGAATGGGCTTGTGCGAGATTACGAGCGGGTTGAGGGTGATGATCTCGCTGTGGGAGTGGAGGAGGTCGATGGCGAGCTGGCGGGGGATGAAGCCGGGAATCGGCGTGATGATGGTGAGGGTTTCTTTCTTGCGCAGCATGGTGACGTCTGAGTAAGTTTGTGTTTGGTGTTTCGTTTCGTTTCGTTTCTGGAGCTGTTTGACCTTGGCTTCGTCGTCGTTATGTCGCACGTCTTTGATATGTCAGAATATTCCGTCTCTTTCCAAGCTTGATTCGTAGCACAAATGATAAGCTACTGTGGGTTGCTCAGGGTTGTTGAAGAAGAGATATTATCGGTCGCAACGAAGCAAACCCAACTCGCGGGGGAGACAAGAAAAGGGTTCAAGCCGATCACAAGAGGAGGGGGGACCGTAGGGCATTAAAAATTATCCCCGACCTAGCAGTAGCAAGCATCAGTGCAGTAGCACGAGCCGAGCTCTGTCTCAAGGAATAGCGATCGCCAGCCACACGCGCAATCACCCTCCCATCCATGAACGCCAGCAGTTCAAGGGTGGGAGGCGCTAGCAAGCCGCCACGAAGGGGATGATGACGTGAGATGGACCGGTTCCATTCGCCGCGTAGCCCTGTGAGGCATCATCATTGGGGCATCGGAGCTGGTCCCCCTTGTAGGGTTTTCCAATTATCTCGCTGCGATGTGCGACCCGGGTTCGTCATACAACAGGACAAGTCGTCAATGCTATGGACTCAACCCTAACGCCGTGATCTGGGCAAGCACCGGCTGGCCAGTATCTCCCGGGGTCCATGCTATCGACAAGCATCGGCCACCATCTCCAAGCCCAAACAAAAAGCCAAGACTGCGCCTTGCCTTGCCTTGACGACCGGGGTTAGGGGCCCGCTGACAGATCTTCCATTCGCGGCACTTGGTAAGCGGGTGGCATATCTTCCGGGACATACGCCTCTTTGCCCTGCCAGCACAGCAAAAGCATTGGGTAAACGATCTCCATAGCGGCTTCTCGATCGTTCCCTTCCCGGGCCGCTGCTGTTCCGTCCGCATGATGATTCCATCCCAAACCTTGCCGTGTGATTGTCGGACGCGCGGTCAAGAGAGGCTGGGTGAGATTTGGTTGCGACATGGGAAAGGTTTTAGCGTCTGGGCAGCCGATTTAACCGTTGGTTAAGGTTTGGGCACGTGGGTACCCTAGATGACACTCAAAAGGACCTCAAAAAGTACCACAGCATTGATTCAATCAAGCCAGATAGATAGCAATAAAAGGTGGACAATATCAATCTTTTCTTGACCGACTTTGCTAATGGTTGCCCTCCTTAAACAGCCCTTGTAGTGGTTGCATATGCATCTGCTTTCACATGCACTTTGTGTGGACCCCGCTGATTCCAGAATTCAAGACATGCCGCCTTTTCAGCCTCTTTGTATTTATCTCGTGCACCTATGCTGCTTAATGGAATACCAATACTACACAATCCCACCAAAATCAGATGATAATCAATTTTACAACCTGCCCAATGAAATTTGCCAAAAACTCGTCAAGCCTCGGGCTTCCTGCCAACCATCAAGTACATGGGTGTAAACAACTTCCTCTTACCACCCTCAACCAGCGCATCTGCCGCCTTGCCCAGGCTCTCGGCAGTCTTTCTTGTTCCCTTGGGTGCCATCCAAAGACTCTCGAGAGCTCCGATAAAGTTGTGCATCACCAGGCGACCCCATTTGTTCATCCGAAACACGGTCAACATGTCGGCAAGAGACTGTGCATACCGCATGTCGCTGTCTAGCGGCCAGTACCAAGGTGCAGGGCCATCATCGTTGGCCGCGAGGTCCTCGTACTGCTCAAGTTGAAAGCCCGCGTCCTTGATCGCGTTGAGACCGTCTGAGATCTTGAACATTTGCGCAATGCCGTCGCCTTGCTCAATGTCGAGCCGGATACGTCGCTGCTCGAGATCATCGTTGTCGTACTCTTCCGTCATAAGCCATTCGTAAACACCAAAGGCACCACCGGGCTTCAGAACTCGTAGGATCTCGCTGTAGACGTCTTTCAACGAAGGAGCATGCACAGTCGCTTCGATGGCGTAGACAGCGTCGAAAGAGTTGTCGGGGAACGGAATTTTCTACAAGGCAAACACCTTGGTAAGTAACAACGTAGCAGGGAAGTAGAACAAAACTCACCATAAAGTCTCCCTGCACAAACTTCAGTTTATGAGATAGACCCTCCTTGTCCGCATAGACCCTCGCCCGCTCGACTTGATACTCGGTGATATTCAAACCCGTCACGTGGGCACCCGTGAACTTGACAATCTCACGAGCAGGGCCACCGACACCGCAGCCAACGTCAAGAACCTTCATGCCCGGCTTGATTCCCATGCTGTGGGCCAGGTAGTGCTCATGACGAGCTATGGCGCGGTGGAAAGTCTCGCCGTAGGCAAAGCGGCAGAAGTGAAAGCTTTGACTCCATCCGTACTCGTAGAGGTCTGTGGCTAGGTTGTAATATCTAAACAGTCAGTAGATGGCTAGGATTTGGAAAAGTTGGAGAACTCACTGCCTTGTGAGGCTGGCATAGTTGTCGGTTCTCTCCTGTCGAATAGCCTGGACTTCGTCCTCGGCCTTCTTGTTGTCCCAGTACTGAAAGTAGTCGTCAACGGCAGCGGCGTGGGCCTTGTTGTCCTTGTTCATCATGGCACGCATTCCACCCTTGGAATTCTTTGACTGTCGGTGAAGAACACTGTCAAAGGCATGGTTCTTCGCCTCGTCGTAGGAAATAAGTTCCGAGGTTGACATTGTGCTGGTTTGTTGATTCTGATAATAGGCTTATTGGATATAGGAAGCTGATAATGGACAATGGATATATGATGAAGAAGAAGACTGATGGAGAGAGAGATGGGGAGTCCTCAATCACGAAGAACCCTCTGTTTATATACAATTGCTGTGCCCTCGTAGCGTAGGCTGGCTTTGATACTGCCCATCGCTTAAGATTGAAAGCTCGCTGACCAACTCCATAACATCCTGCGGCTCGCTTCAAACACCTACCTCTCATCCATGTAGTTCTTCCTGCAATCCTTTTGCGAAAACGAACAAGAATTACGATAGAGCGTATCGCTCGCGTACGAGTATCCGCGTGTTGATCCAAGCGACCGTTGGTCAAGATCCCGAATACGGGATCCACAATGAGGAAAATCCGAATGCGAAAGGGGGGTTGAGGTTGAGATAACCGAGTATGGATCTGGATAGGAAAAGATCTAGGATCTTGATACTTTTCCTCCAATTGGGTTAGGAAATATCCGGTCCTTCGATAATGGGTCGCGGGTTTTTCGTAGTTGGTCGGATTGGTAATGATACGGCGGTAAGTCGAGATTGACATGTATAAAGGCCTGCCCACATGAAGGCATGAATCTTGCTCGCTCATTCATTCTCTTTAACTTTGACAAATTCTTTGATATCTCCAAGACCTGAAATAAGACAAGTCTTTGCCAGTTTCACGGCATCGGGTGATCCGCCGACCTGTGTTGGTAGAATACCAAACATCTCTTCGTTATTGCACTACTACGGAGACACAACACGTAGTAGGGCGTTCACATTCTAATGATTATTACATGTACCAGCTTAGCATATCCAAGGCATATTGCCATGGTGCCATAGAAGTTTCAAAAGGAAACAGTCAAGTCCTCGAGAGCTCTATGGGAGGGTTTAATGGCTTTCTAGCACGGTCACAGATGGTCTCTTGCCGCAGAGAATCGTTTCTACTTGCCATGATGTAGTTATAATACTGAAAACTAGTTGGTCTCTCAGATTAGGTCAACCTTCTCCCCGAAGCGCCTTGAAAATCCCCACGGCCTTCATCCCTGAGCAACCTCCTGAATCGTCTTAACAAACCTCTCAGGATCATGAGCAAACCTCCCCAAAAAACCCATCAACACCACCCTTAAGCTTCTCAAATAATCCCGGCCCCGCACTCCCCCATACAAAATCCTCGTAGACCCGCTTCTCTTCTGGATGCTCTCCAGCTTCCGAATCGCAGACGTGACGCCAACCACATAATCGCGGCTGCTGGCTCCGCGCTCCGATGGCCCAGACGGGCTCGTAGGCAAAGACCACTTCGGCATCTTCCGGGATGGCTGATAGGACGGCTTCAATCTGGGTTTGGCATTGGGTTACGGCTGTCGTGTGGGTTTCACCCGGGTTTGCTCCCCGATGCAGACCAGGGGGATCATACCGTTCCGCGCGGCAGCGGCTGCTTTCTTTGCCGTGATTTCATCCGTTTCGCCAAAGATTCGACGTCTCTCTGCGTGGCCAACCTCGACGAGACGGGTTCCGACTTCGGCTAGGACTGATGATGATACTTCGCCTGTGTAGGCGCCGCTGTCTTCCCAGAAGGTATCCTGAGCACCGCACCAGATTCTGTGGTCTTTGACTTGGTTGATGACTGATACCAGAGTTACGTGGTCGGGGATGATGAAGACGTCAATGTCGTTGAGGAGTGAAGAGTCGGTGGAGAGGAGTTGTAGGAGCTGGTCGACATACTCCCGGGTACGGGCGGCGGAGAAGTAGAGCTTTGTCGAGACGCCGACGATACGGCGATTAGGTCGTTGGATGGATGTCATTTTGACTGAATGACAAGGAGCTCCAGTGTGAATTCAAGTCCTCACTCGAGCTCAGGTCTCAATTGTCAATGTCGCCTCGGTAGGTGAGATTTTTGAAGTTGATGATTGCTTGCTCACGGACAGCGACCAGCTCGGCTCGGACCCGGGTTATTCAACCAACAATTGACGCTTCGATGATCATGCTCGGTCGCAAAAGTAAGAAATTACCAGGAAGTATTTATTCTCTATTCCACAAAGTCATGGGAACATTTTAATCGCTCCTCGATGAAATCCACCCCGCCCCCATCGGGCTTCCAAGAAAGGAAATCCGGCACCTGCGAATGCGGAGAGAGCCCATCGCCGGCTATCCTCTTTCTGCATCAACATCTGCCCGCCGACATTTGTTACCCTTTAAAAGATGGCCAGCGCATTTGGAGGCGATCCAATTAGTCCCGGCTGATTCAAAGGCGAAGAGGTAATCATGAAAGAGTACCGCTTCTTCTCTTTGCAGTATGCGGCCAGTTTGCTGAGGTCCCATAGTTCGCCGATTGACATGCCAAAGAAGCTGAGGCAATATGTGTGAAGCACTACATTGTGTTAACTAATGCTCTCAATCGCTCAAGTGGTCGACTTACCTAGATCCTTCATCCCACCGATCGATCCATCAGGCTGCAATGGAGGAAACGCCTCAAAGCTGCTCGAGTCGGATGCAGCAGCCGAGAAGCGCTTATTCCAGAGCCATCGCGCAGTCTCTTCGCACCCGTGAAGGCCGGACAGTTTAGCGGCCGCCATCTTGCCCAAACCCACGGGTTCCATCTTGTCGACGACTTCTGTAGCTGCGGTTCTCACGAGAAGAACATCACCGGGCCGGAACTCGACACCCTGGTGTGCGGCACAAGCCTCCAGATCCTCCACAGTGATGCGGTTTCCGTCAAAAGGGTGAAAGTCGATACCCTTCTCCTCGGCGTAGGCAGCATAGTCAATCAAGACACCTCTTCCGGCGATACATCCACGTGTATGCCAATGGTCCAACGTCGGCATGGTGTTCGAAGCAGTCGACTCAGCAGACAACGCTTGCTTGTCCGGGTTCGCTCCATTATAAGCCAAGCCAGAGTCCTGATGTTGAAAATGACATAGACTGTCCCATTGACTGCTGCCCTGAGTATTAAAGTCGAGTTCATCATCCCACGATTTTCCCTGCTCGAAAGGAAGCTCCGCTAGGCTTTCGGGGATGTACAAGACTCTGTGCTCAGCTGCCTTGCGTCCGGGAATAGCAAGTTTGTTCATGGCATTGATGGGCCAACTGGAACAGGTCAGCGTTGTCACAGTTGAAGAAAAGCTTCTTACTTGAGAGAGATTGAGACTCCGTCCTTGATTTCTAGAGCGACGTTCTTGACAACCTCTGGAGTCAAGAAGTTGAGTGTTCCGACCATGTCCTTCTTCCCGCCTTGGTCAAAGACACCCCAGGCACAGCCCTTGGGCATGCCTTCAACCTTGGGAAGGTCATCATAATCAGGAACCGAGTTAAGATCGAAAGTCATCTTGAATCAAGTTGCCAAATCAAGTTGATTCTGTCTCAACCAGCCATGAGGAAAACGTCCAATTTATCTTGATCGCTGCCTGGGCGGTGAAGCCTGTTGTTAAGGGCAACCCTCGAAAACTGCAGCCTTGAACATCTTGAACCAAAAGTACACGATCGATAACAAGTCTTTGACTCGTTTAGTATCCAATTATGAGGCGCAGTTCTGATATTCGTATAGCTTCATCGATCCGAATACGTCTGGATCCACTGGCTCTCGTCAGCCACTTTCACCTGGTAGTGTCCATCACATATTGAGACTAGTCCTCTTTGCTTGAACCTGTAGATTTTTGTGTGGAATCATACTATGTAGGTTCATACTACGCATATATACTATTCATTATCTTCTCCCGAGGCCAAACATCTTGACACTATTCTGCCACGCCGCCGCGGCAACCTCGTCAACACTAACACCCTTCAACCCAGCAACAACAAACGCAACCCTCTCAATTGAACAACTCTCGTTCCTTTCCTTGATCATACATTTTGCATCCCACTTATCTTTCTTCTTCGACGCCGGAAGACCCTTGGCATTGATACAGTACCGCTTCACAACTTCCGAGGTCGACTTGAGTTCACCCCAAGGGGCGTCTGTCTCGATCTGCAGTGAGCCCAGCGGAATCTTGGATGCCATTTGTAGACTCTCGGCGTCTTTGAAGCTGAAGCCGTTGACGCTCACGTCGAGGCCCATGGAGACAAGCTTCTCCATCTGCGACGTGGAGCCGACGAAGCTGTGGACGAGACCGCGGCGGGGTAGCTTATCCATGTAGGGTGTCATGATCTCGACAAAGTCGTCGAAAGCAGCACGGCAGTGCAAAAACAGCGGGAGATCCCACTTGTTGTCAACAAAGAGGTCAAGCTGCGCCTTGAAAGCACGTTTCTGCACGTCCTTGGATGCATGAACCTCCCTATCGTAGTCGAGGCCTAGCTCACCAAAGGCGGCAATGTGAACAGGATCCTGCGCCAGCGCATCCTTGACCTTTTGCTCCAGATCATTGAGATAGGCCTTGCCACCCTCATCCAGCTCAGAGGCATGGTACGGGTGCACACCAATGGTGATATAGCACTGCGTAGGGCGAGACTTGGCGATGGCCTCATTGTAGGACACATCAGCGAGGGACATGCCGGTGAGCATGACCTTGCTCACGCCAGCCTCCTTGGCCCGTTCCAGGGTGTGAACAAAGTCTGGCTCATGACATTTCTTTCCGCGGTAGATACCCTTGAACTCATTCGCAGTCGCCGTAACAGCCACCTATAATCACGGTCAATGGGACAGGTAATAATGATTCATAACGTCTCAAGCTCACGTCTGCGAAGCGAAGCTCGGTCGTGGGCCCCGCGGGGGCGGCTGCGGGGAATGGGGTCAAGTCGACGGTGGGAGAGGAGGACATGGTTTGTACTTTGCATCAACAGTAAGTAAGTTGGTTCAGTGTGAATGGCTCAAAAGGGGAAGGGAGGGCGTCGTCTTTAAGTTGCTGCGGAATAGAGTTCGCCCGCATACCTTAGCACACGGTCATGAAGATATCATGCTGCATCGACACTCGTTAAACTCGGATGTAGGCGCACCTAGAAACTTCCTCCAATCCACAACCACACCCAATCAGACGAGAAACCCTATTGTCTTGGCCTCAATTACGTCAGCTGATCGTAGGTGGAGGTGATTTACAAGTGCGGAGATATCTCATCCAAAAGCAAAAGCTTCACTGCTAACGAAGGGCTTGATTCAGTTGTTGCTGCAAAACTCCTCCTTAATCCACAAGCCAAACTCCTCATCGCCACTCGTCAAGAAACAAACCTCACACACCAAAGACCAGACCAGACCATTCTTGAACCCCCTGACTTTTTGGCTTCCAATATCCCCAAACACTCCAGGTACAATAGTATAACCCCGTACAAACCGTCCTCAACGCGCGCCATACAAGCTTTGAACAGGAATTCGTAAACATGCCCAAGAATATCCTCCCCCCTTCGTGACCGCATCTCCCATCACGTAAGACGTTCAGCCAATGACTAGTTCGTTAAGCCCTCATGATTGGACCAACTACGAAGAATCATTTATAACCAGACAGAGAGCGGTAAAGACTTGCAACGACGCCATGACAACATCACGCAGTACCATGTTCGCCAGAGTTGAAAACAGTCAGAAGCAGCAAGGAAAAGCAGCGAGTGACCAAAGCAAACGGAAAGAAAGCATAGCAGCAATTAGCTTAAATGAATTTGAACTGATGACAATCCACCGGGAGGGGGACCGAAGATCTCCAACGCCAATCATGATTCAGACCAAGGGAATGGGGTGCGTGGTGTCGTATCGGAAATCCAGAGCTGCCATAAAACTTAAAGAGCCATGATCCCAAGTCAAAGGCAACATGGGTATCATCGCATTCACTAGCCACGGCAGGCAGTCTAAATCTGCGAGACACGATGGCTAATGACAAGGCAAGATAATTGAGTCCAAGGAAAAAATAGCGTGGGGCGTTGGTCGTATAAAAGCCCCTTCGTCAACGAGTTGGTCGTGATCAAATTACTGGACACACGTTAGAGATGCTTCCTTCCACATGCTCCGTGCTACTCACCTGGGGAGGACCGGCGGGTCCGGGGGGGCCGGGAGGTCCGGGAGGTCCCTGAGGACCAGGAGCAGGGCCGCCAAAGTGCTGGGGGCCGTAGTTACCGGGACCGTGGCTGGGCATGCCCATGTAGTGGGGAGGGGGAGGGGCAGGACGGTAGGGAGTACCTACACCAGAGTTGTTCTGCGATCGGCCCCAGCTCAGGCGGACACGGGAGTTGCCAATGGGGTAACCCTGCATCTGGTTGATGGCCATCTCGGCGGCGTGACGGTGGACGAACTGGACGAAACCGCAACCCTTGCCAGGAGGGATCTTGACATACGTGATCTCGCCGAAACCCTGGAAGAAGGACCGGAGCTCGTCCTCGGTGACGTAGCCGGAGAGGCCACCGACGAAGACGGTGGTGTTGTTGGGGTCGGTGAACTGGTTCATCTGGGTAGCGGGGTTGAAGCCACCGTAGAAGCCCTGGGCTCCGTTCCACATCTGCTGCTGGGGCATAACACCGCCGCCCATCATGGGGCCATTGTGCTGGCCATGACCGAAGCCGTGGTTGCCACGGTTCTTGGGGGTGGCGGTAGAGATGCGCATGGGTCGGTTGCCGCAGTAGACACCCTGCATCTCGACAAGAGCCCGCTGCTGATCGTTCTCGTCGGAGAAGCGGACGAATCCGTAGCCACGGCTCTGACCGGACATGGCATCCGTCATGATCTTGGCGGACTTGCACGAGGGGAAACGGGCCTGGAACAGGGACACCAAAACGTATTCGTTGACTTCAGGGCCGAGGTCGCCAACGAAAATGCTGTACTCGGGGCCACGGTCGTCCCGACGGTCAACGAGTCCACCACCAGAGGCCCAGTTCAGCTTGAATTGACGAGAGCTGTTGGGGACAGGGGTGCCCGTTAGGCCAAGGGCCTTGGTAGCAGCGTCGGGGGACTGGAACTCGACGAAGCAGTAGCCAGCGTTGCCGGAGTTCTTGTCACGGATAACCTTAACATTGACGGTTTCTCCGGCGGCCGAAAGGAAGACACCCTTGATGAAGTTCTCATCCATCCAGGGCTCGAGCTCTCCCATCCTGTCCTCAGTCAGCCATGCTAGCCCTGCAGGCCAATTCATCTTTCAACGTACCAGAGAGTCGTCTTAGGAGGCTCCTGGCCAGCGCCCGGTGGAGGGGCAACGGCTCCCATGTCGGGGTTGGGAGGGGTGCCGTTGGGGAACGACATCTGGTTGGCAGGAGCGCCACCATTGGCCGGGACGCCAGAGAAAGGAGCGTTGAGAGGGTCCATTTCGAGCTGGATAGTATGTTAACCATAGTTGATCAGACAGGGGTTGAACAAAGAGCTAGTATCCTGCGACGGTCGGGGGATCGCGGCCATTGGCTCGTGGTGTGGGCGCGCAATGTACCGATAATCGAGGGTAGCTCAGTTGGTCGAAGATGCACGTACTGGTGTCAAGAATAGCTCAGATGATCAAAGATGCGAGAGCGAAAGGTGCAATTCTGTGTTGGTTAGCACACATGGCTATGATTTGCGCCCGGAGATTCGACCTACCAGAAGACGTCGCGAAGCTGAGATGAGCAAGGCAACAAAGAAAGGAGGCTAAAACAGACGAATTAGCAATCTGTACCAGCCTCGATTAGAGAAAGCGCATCAAGCCAGGGCGCTGGCTATGCGAAGTGGTGATGTGGGAGAGAAAAATCAGGTGGAGAAAAGCGAGGTGGGACAAAGTCAACAGAGCCGACGCTTCTCCGTGTATCCAGAGCCAAAGCCACAGCCAGAGCCAGAGCAAAGAGAACGATGCCGAGGATATGTTGGACAGTGCTGACAGTGCCCGCCAGAGAGGCGCTGGCGCAACAGTGGTTGGTGAATCAGCAACCAGAAAATCATCCCGTTCGGGAAAAATTCCATGCCGGTAGGATCTGGAAACTCCGCGAGTCGCTGGACCTTGAAAATCCATCGCCAGGTTTGATGTCTTGTCCGGTGGAGGATTCGACCATCAGCTCCTCCGAGGGCCGCATTGTCCGATAGCCCGACGGTAGGGGATAAACATCGCAGATGAATCATCACTTACCGTGCGTGATAAAACTCGTACACGTCGTAAACACAAGTCGTAGAAGAGCTAGAAGAGGCCTATCAGCGTTTGCTCAGTCAAGTCGATTGCGAGAACAAAAAGGTGTCAAGAAGCATGTGCACGCAGTGGGAGGGAGATGTCGAGTCGGGAGGCGCTCTTGCTGCGAACTCGGGAGTGAATCCCTTTAAGTAACTCGGCTCCTGCCTCTTCCACAACGTCACCGAAGAGCAACGTGACAACTCCCCAACAAATATGATGGCGCAGAAGACAGATCTTGAGGCTTAATCTGGGTCATGCTGCATGATGGTTGCTGCCACTCAACACTGATGACTCGGGCACCCGTGATCTCAAACCTTCAAGACAAGAAGGGTCCCCGCCATCCAGAGCAGCAAGGGAGTAGAACCGGAGGGGAATAGAGTCTGCGCCTTACCGTCGAGGAATCGAGTGTACTGAAAACGAGCACAACGAAGTAAGTCGCTATATTTGGATCGTAAGACCTGATCACCGGGTTAGCACAAGTATTGGAACTAGCGACGTCGGCGAAAATCAACTCCTGACTTTGCTACCAAAAGTTTGCCTACCTTCACGCCGAGTCTATTCCCAAAGGGTAGAATCTGCAAATGAAACCGGGATGTGGGAACGAATTGGAAAAAGACTAATGTCCAGACCCAAGACCAAGACTCCGAAAAGTAGTCGTACAGATGTGAATCAAGAGTCTCTCAGACGCCGTCACGCCGGTACTAGCAATGAAATGCTTTCGAGGGATTGAGGTGCAAAACGCGAAATCGTCGTTCTCACACGGGTTGATACGCTTTACCAGAAATTCCAAAGGAATGTGGTAAGATAGCTGCAAACGTTCCCGAAATGAGCTGAACCTATTATTGCATGTTAGCACAATGTCCGGAGATTCGTCAAATTGCCGCCGTCCAGGTTGAGTATGGTAAATAGCTTGGGAGGTGCTGATGGAGGCCGTGATATGGTTCCGGTTTTGGGCTGATAGAGATTGCGTTGAGTGGTCCGCCAGGAGCCTCAGGTCCAGTCCCACCATCCACGGGCAAATGGCATTGCGATGTTCCGCGACTCCAATTCAACCCGGGTCCTTGAGGGAGTCTTTCAAGGAGGAACCAGGTCGAGACTCATCAGGTAGCGATACAGGGCGCATGATGCCCAATCTCCAGACTTGCACCAGGAGGAATAACACCGAGCCAAGCGAGGTGGCTGTGAGTTTGCGCCTTGGAAGTCCAACAGTATGCTCCGAGCCTGAGCAATGCGCTTGATGCCCATCGTTCCACTATGCTGTTCGGGTTTCAACAGCCTTCTTTCCAAGCAATCGACTTCTGGCGCATCCTGGGAGGCCCACGGAGCGGTTCGGCGCATTGGTATTGATTCCTGGAAGATATGACGATGGCGATGGCGTTTTGGCTTGACAAAGGTGCGACTGATGGTCGCGACGTGCTCAACCATGCGATAGTGGTGCGAATCTCGAGAGTGACGATGCGAGAATGCGACAAAGGCGAGAGGTTGCGCATCTAGCGCGAAGACGGACCGAAGCGCGCGATCGAGGTCGGATAGGAGATGCGGGTAGGCGATCACAGTCGAAATGTGCCCACGATGTAGCAGAACCAACGCTCAACACAGTGGGGCGGGGTTGCGATTCATCAAGGTCGATGCCTCGATGGACTCATCAATTCCATAGCAACCTCCAGGCGGTTACGGACTCGGCCGTTATGATAACGTTCGCATCGTTCGTCATGGCGTGTAGTAGGCAGTGATGCCAGACTCTCTCGATCTCACAGGCCTCCACCAAACCACCCACAAATACCAACCACAAGCGCACAACATGATACAATGCAGGGAATCGACGGACAAAGGGGCGACGAAGAAAAGCATACTCACTTTTAGGCGCCAACAAAAACAACAGTAACTGTCACAGCCAACTTTCCGAAACACGCGCAAGGGAAGAGCCGTGAAAACCGTGATGAGGACAAAGATGATGGAGGGGAAGAATCAGAAGGAGAGTCGTGGGATGAGTCGTAATGCGGGAGACGGCAAAGAAAAAAAGGCAAGAGCTTTTTTTTTCTGAACCTTGCCTTGTTTGGGCCTTGGTCCTGGGAACAATCGGGGGCACGCGGGGACGAGGGTAGGGGAAAATTATCGACCAGGGGGCGTGCGTGTGGGCTGCCGTATCCGCCGACAAGGGGATCTTGGATCTTGGAGTGGGCGTGCTAAGGGTGGCACTGAAACACGGCGACGGACGAATGACGCTGTGAAGTCGCTGGGCGAGTGACGGAGCGGCTGCAGGGCGTGCGGTGCGGAACCCAGATGAGATGGATGATGGCAACGGTAGGTTAGGTACTGTAGCGCAGAGTAGCGCAGAGCAGCGCACGCAGCGTGGACCTGGGCAAGCAGGCGCAGCAACGGAGACTCCGTAACGCGACCGACGCGGACAAAGCGTTTGGTTTGGCGACCGAGAGCAACTTGGCAGCAGTAGAAGCAATGACACAAGGGACGACGACGATGGGAATGACGACGGAGACGGCGACAAGCGACGACGACCAAGGATGCGATGGACTGCTTTTGGAAGCAGCAGATTTTTTACGACAGGTCAGGCAGACAGGCAGGCAGACAAGGCACTGGACTAGAGGAGAGAAAAGGAAACAGCACCAGCGACAAGAGAGGGGGCAAGGGCCAGGAAGAGGGCTTTTTGGAGAACGAAACGCACAACATCGAATTACTTTTCCAGTGGAGGGGAAGGCCCCCGGCGAGGAGGCTCACTGCCTGTGAAGATGAGATGGTGGTGGGAGGGCGCAAGACGTGCCCTGGGGGTGGGCGTGTCTCGAGAAAAGTGTGTGTCGCCATGTGGAGAGAATGGAAGGGAGGAGAAGGAGAAGGACAGAGACGAGAGCTGTGGGCCCTGCCCTAGCTGCTTCTCACTTCTCGCCGCACAGTATCCAAACTTGATGCATCCGGCAGCTTCAGTCTCGGCGCGGGCCATACAGTATCACGGAGAGGGCGATGCCAATGGTCAGAGAGTGCTGACGAAACATGAGAAACAAGCCCATCCTCATCTCATCACCAGAGACCCGGGACCGCAGAGCGATCGATGGGGGATCCTGGTCGTTTCTCAACGATGCCGGCACAGTCCGTATCAAGTACCGTGGACGGAGCGACACCAGGTTTGGGGCAGGCTGAGAACGGGTGGTGGGCATCAGCCATGAAAGCTTTTGGTGTGCCTGCTGCGCTGAAAAGGCCTGCCCTGTGGGTTTGAAAAACCAGGGCTATCCCTGACGGCGGGCGTGCCACTATCGCTACAATCCCTTGTAGCCAAGTCAAGTCCAGCTAAAGTCAAGTCAGCGCCGGGCACCGTTTGGATTGACGGGCAGCCAGCCAGAACGCTGAAAGCTGGGCGCTGGATGCCGGACGGAGCTGGGCGAGATGAACTAGCCGTACCGTACCCCTGTGAGCGCAGCCCTGCTCAAGGTGGATCATGAAATCATAGGGCATCTGGAGCACTGACGGATGGATTGATTGATCGAGAGGGCAAACCCGATCTAGGCAAGGACGCAACCGGCGATAGTCGACCAACGGTAGCGAACTGGCAAGGGCCTGCTCACGACTCGCCTTGTCCAGTTAAAAGAGGCCGGCAGCAGCAAGGAGGGCAGCTTGCAGCCATGATTTGTTGGATCGACAACACCAACGTGAGGCCTGAATGACATCGAGACAGATGCAACTGGCCTCTTTTTTCACAGCCGCGGCTCGTAAAGTTGGACCTTGGCAGCAGCAGCGCGTGCGCGTGGAATGACGGGGAGTCTAGGGCGTCTTCCCGTCATTCTCTGGTCAAGTCGCCATTCTGCTTGTGCGGACCAAGTGCGGGAATGTGCGCAACCAAAAAGGTAGCGACATTGTCTCAGCTCTTCATTTGACTGAGCATTTTCCTGGTCGTCGTGGCCAATTCGTTTGCGATTCTTCTTCATCACGGAAAGGGTCCAATGTCCGAGATTGCTGTCTCAACCACAAGATCTCTCCCTTGCTTCCAAGCCTCGTTGTGTCGGGCCCTCGTCATTACGACGTGCCACAGGAACAATCAGAGGTCGACAGCTAAGGCGAAGAGTTGTGGTCGAGTTCTTTCCAGGTGTGCTACACATCATTGGCAGGACAATCAGCGCTGACCAGGTTATGTATGCTATGCTCAATCAATCGCACTGAACTGGTTCCTCGCCACTCTGTATATCAAAAGGGCCAGTGCTGAACACTCTTCAGACCAAGATATTACCTACAAAGCTCTCATGCCTCTCAGGCTCGGCGTGTTGTCAGATAGGTTGCTAGCGAACTGATGGCCCGTCTTGTCTCAAATGGACCCTGCAACTCGAGACAACAGCTTGCGATAACCGTTCAACCAACCGTGCGAGTCTCCCTTTGTTCGCATTCAGCATGCGAACACCCAAGTACTGTACAGTACAGACGCACTGGTCATAAACCCTCCTTCACATGGTGTCAACTCAAACTGACAGTGTGGCGTGGATCCAATCCCATGCCGAATGCCCTGCTCCCAGCAAGATCTCGGTACGCCGCTCATCGGCGCCAAGGCAAACGTGGAGGAGGAAGACGTGGTGCACCAGGGTTCAACCATCCTCGTGATAGTTCATTTTTTGCCTCCCACCAACACACACAGGAATTGGTCACTTTCCAAGCCCTGTTGATTGCCGCTTCCACGCCATTCGATCAAGGCAAAGACTCCCTGGGCCACCGTTGCAACAACATTGGCTCCTCCACCCGTCTGGATTTGGGGCCGTCGTCTACCGAAGCGTGCCACTGCAGCACGCCGCCTCTATCGCCAGCTGAGCAGTCGGCAAATGGGAGGTTTTTCCAGGGCTCTGGACATTGTTGGTGGATCACTTTTACGCATGAGAGATTATTTCTTACATCCACCTGCGGCTGGGACATCCCTCTGCACCGCACCCTCTAGCACAGCCAAAGCGACGGCATCTTTCGAGCTCGCGGGTCAAGGTCCGGCTTCTCGCTGTGTCCAATGAGGTCGATGATGCTTATGCGCACAAGACGGCGCAGGGCGTTCCCCAATTGGAACGATTGCATAGCAATTTGTGGCCTGCGATAACTTCTAATTGGTATGGCACCAGGCACGGTGGAATATCGAGCTTGAGTTTGTCCAGAGTCTATACGACTTCTCGGCTTCATTACAACACCACTACGGCCACTGCTTTGATAGAACACAGACGCCCTGACTACCAGCTCCCCAAGCTTTTGGGCTTCGGGTTCCTGTTCTCTAGCTGCATCCCGCATCCGTCAGGACCAGGGCCCTGGATACTGCTTGCAGATCGGCCAGTCCCTTGCAACGCTTCAGCTGGTCTTCAAGCTCGGCCGCAGCCCGATATGACGAATCGCAAGGCTTGCAAAACGGGTCGCAATTTTGAGAGCCCAGCTCACACACAAACAAGCATTGACAAAGGCCAGAAGTACAGTCAACTCAACGACTCCAAAAACTACAAGCTGTCTAGCCATCGCGGAGACATGGGACTGGCCAGACTTTACACAGTAGCGTGAAGCCAATGAGATTTTTAGCCATCCATGACACAACACTCGCATCATATCTGACAGGCCTTGTTAGCAAATATCTCCATGTTGCGCCAAGTGGGCGTGCCTTTATCGGCGTGCGGGGCACCGTCAAAGGAAAAGCTACCGCGCTGTCATCCATGTTGTCTCTGGCCTCGCAAAAGACGTCGTGGGCTGTATTATCAAAGTACGACAAAGGAATTCGAGGACTGTCGAGGGCATCAAGGTAAACAGAGGGATGTCCCCCCGTCAAGAGACAGGTTACTATTACCGTCTCGGATTGAGGTCCCCTTTCGCCTGTCCATCCTGCTATCTCGTCAACCGAAACAAGGCGAGCACTGCCCCCCGGTGCGATTACGAAGCCGTTTGCATTCCAAGATTAGCAGCGCGATTGGGTGCAGGAAGGACAGGGTATCTTGATACTAGGAGCTTGAGGTCATCAGTCAGTGGATTTTTTTCGGTATCCATATCGGTGAGGTTATCCTTGGTGCGTCCTCATCAACACTATTTGATCTGTTTACGAAATGCCCAACCGTCTCGATTAGGAAAGGCGAAAAAGTTTTGAATATAAATCAAAGTCCTTTTTAACAATACTTTTCCTCGCCCGACAATGTGCGCCGAAGAGCCCGGTTCACGGAGCTTTCGGTAGTGGACCAAGTCAACCCGACGTTTCCGGGCGTAACCCTCCCGTGTACAAGGCCGATCTTACATTCAGTCAGCAAAAACCTCAGAGCCGCATTCATAACCAAGGAGACTTTTGTGTCTCTTGGACTATCTGGATTCGTTTCACTTTAACGAGGCGTGTTACTCTCTCTAACAGATCAGGAAAAAACTATCCAAGCTCAGTCAATGCATGTAACGTTGAGCAGTGCTATCGCATGGTATCACTGCATGGAGTCAGTAGCTATTTCATGCTTGTTCTTTCAAGCAGATAATGGCTTGCGTCCATGTCCAGCCTTGGGTAGCTGAAGCATATCATGCAGATCACTTTACCTACCCAACATCAAAGGACAGTAATTCAGGATCCAAAGCCATCAAGTCTACCAAATTTTTCACCTACACCTTCATAGCTGACATGCATCATCTTCAGCCTTCTAAACCATTCTCTTGGGCTACTCAGAGTGGTGTCACGTGGCAGATATGCTTAGTCATGTGCTTGCCTGCGTCACGACATGGTTGACTTGGAGATTGGGCCAAAGCACCAGGAACAACTCGTCATTTGGAGTTGCCTGCGCTGCGGGCTATTAGAAATTCGAGCTCCTAAATCGCCACAAGAAACTTTTTCTGAATCCATCTTTCACTTCATATCCCCCCGTGTTCTGCTTTTCTCGCATCTTTTAGCCCAGCCAAGCCGACACCAACAGCATGGCTGCCCCCTCGTCCCAGGAGCGGGAGCTACAGCTCCTGGACAAGGTGGAGTTGAAGATCTTAGCTGTTGCGAACAAGGAGACGAAGCTTCATGAGCTTCTACAGCGTTATCTTGCGCCAGTTCTTCTCAAGGCTGCCAGTGAACATGTCCCAGTCAGACGCAAAGTGAGCCATCAGATAACCTCAGCAGTGACATGTGCTAAATCTATACAGGTGCTACAAATGTTTGCTATGCTTAAGACGTTCATTCAAGCTCCAGAGTATGGATAAGATGTTATCGGTTCAATGAGAGCAAGCACTGATCAAGTTCAGGGTTATCCTACCTGTCGGAGCACTTCTCGATCAGTACAAGGCCAACGACTCCTCATTGGTCAAACAGCTCGATATCTCGGGCATCCAACACAGCATAGAGCGTCTGGATGATCATGAGCGGAGAGAACTAATCCCCAGGGCTCTGAAAGGCTTTGGCAAGGATAAAGGTCAAGCTAGGGCTGGCCCCTTCTTCAACATCATCCTTCGCCTTCTCCTGGACGTCCGGATACCTCCCAGAGGCAGCAAGGATGATGAAAACTTTCGAGAGTTCATCGGTCTCTCCGATGAGGCTGATGCAAAGTTTCTCGCCGACATGATCACCGTGTTCATTCGACTTCGGCCACCTCCATCTGGCGCAAACTGGGCAACGGCGAATCCTACCGTGTCCACCGAGGAACTCGTGTCGCTTGGCCTGGAAAACCCGGAGTGGCAGAAGGTCATCGGACGACTATCCGAGGTGAAGCGCAAGCTTGTCGCGTTTCTCGCCAGTGGTGCCTTCACCGACCAGGAGAAGTTCTTACCTACACTCTACGCTGCATCCAACTTCGACAACAGAGTGGCATCCTCAGCTGAGGAAGTCCTCAAGCGAAGCTCCGTTTCTATGGAGAATGAAGCTCTTGTACAGCGCCTATTCCAGGCACACTCGGTATTACCGGCAGCATATCGAATCCGCATCCTCAACATGCTTTCCAAGTCGGAAATTTCAGCCACCATGTCGGATGACATTATGAATGTGGTCAAACTCAACTTTGCAACACCAGTGACAGACGATCCTTTGAGTCTGAACCTGTACCCCAAGAGCGCACTCGAGAAATCCAGACTTCACAACGCCGCATTCCAATATCTTACCTGGCTGGCCCGTGTTGGACCTTCGCAGCCCAAGTTTGTCATTGCTGCACCTGTCACCAACGCCATGGTAGACTTCATCGAGGCCAGCGGCTGGCCCATCCCGACGCAGACATCCAGTGACGATATTGCGCTTCGGTCGCAGGCGTATGCGACGATTGGTGTGCTTGCCAAAAGCGCCGATATGCCCCTTATTGCCCGTGTAGGGCTTGCCGGTTGGCTCTTTCGGTCACTGTCGGAAGATCCTCACAACGATACTGTCGTTAACATCGACAGCGCTCTTTCCAGCATGGCGACATGTATTTCGCCAAGCACTGGTAGTGCGTCTGCCACGTTGAAAGAGATGCTTCTGCAGTACATGTCTCTGTCTGAAGACGCTCCGGCTCGTCGTAGTACGCGCCATGCCGTTGTCAAGTGGGCCAACCAATGCCTTGAATTCTCCGACGTCGTCGGTCGTTTCATCGATATCATTGCTATCGGAGCGCGTTCAGACGAGCGCAGCGATGTTGTTGAGCAAGGGCAGCGAGGTCTTGATCCTTGGACTTACTATGCACATGTCGACAAGAGTCCCTCCCTCCCTGACTGGAAGGACATGGTTGTTGCCTTCTTTGGTTCTAAGATGAGCCCGGAGATTGGTAAAGAACCACTATCTCCACCTGATCTGGCTGAGGATTTCTCTCCCTTTGAGAATTTCCAAGGCTCTTGGGGAGGGGCTATTCCTGTTGCCTTGCGGTACTGCAGGAACATCATGTTCCTCACAGCCCTTGACGACTTCAAGGTTGAGCCTAACTGGGTGCAAGCACTTGACGCTCGGGTCAAGACGGATATCAAGACACGGGAAAAGATTCGTGCGTACCTGCATACGGTTGACAGCCGCTTTGTGACCTGGTACCTGAAGACATGTCTCGACGGCATCCATCGCACCGACGTTCCTATCACAGAGGAGTGTATTCGATGCTTTGTTGATGTGGCTTCTCTTAGCCCCAGCAACGCCTTGAGTCCCCTGGTTGGTCTCGCTGATAGCCTCTTGCCTTTGGTTAAGTCAAACAGCAGGGAGATCCAGTCGCTTGCCGCCCGGGCCATGGGCATTCTTGTGTCGCATTTCTCCAACTCCCAGGAAACTGTAGAGGCCTGCCTGAGGACTCTTGCTGCGCCTCTCGAGCGTGCCCACGAAGCTATTGGAGGCGACTTGAATGTTGCCGAGGGATGTCTGCTGGCATACAGTTATGTCTGCTCGCGGTGCGTCTACTATGGGCAGCCTTTGCCGTCGGGTGCTCAGTACCCCTTACGCTTCCTGGCAGGCGAGCACATCCCATCATCTCTCTACGATGCTGCCCTTGAAGCATTCGCTCAGCTGTGGACCGCTGGTCTCGCCATCCCCCAGACTGAGGGCGATGATTCTCTTGAAAAGGTGACCAAGAAACTCGTCACCCAGGCAAAGACTGGCAATGAGAAGACCATCACGGCGCTTGGACGATTGGCAGCCGGTCTTGAGAAAATCGACGAAGATGAAAGCACAGAGAGCGGAGATGGCTGGTCTCATGGGGTTATCGGCGGCATTCTCAAGGAGCTCTTTACACTTCACGAGATGAAGCAAGTCGAGATCCAGTTCACGGTGGGAGATGCCATCACTGCAACGCTCGCTCGATGGGATTCCGACTACGTTAAGCTTACTCTCGACGTTGAGCCGCGCGCCTCTCTTGAGGGGCATGGAGGACTGCGAGGATCCCGCCTCACTGCCGTCCTCAACAAGCTCTTTGCAGATGTCAAGGGTACGAAGCCGGCGCTTCTCAAGGCGTCTGGTATCTGGCTCTTCTGTCTCGTCCAATACTGCTCGCATCTGGACCAAGTTCAGTCCAGACTGCGGGAAGTTCAGGCCGCGTTCATGAGACTTCTCAGCGCACGGGACGAGCTCGTGCAGGAGACAGCGTCTCGTGGCTTGTCGTTGGTGTACGAGCGTGGTGACGCTGACCTGAAGAGCGCCCTAGTCAAGGACTTGGTATCCGCTTTCACTGGCTCTGGAACTCAGCTCAAGGTCGAGGGAGAAACGGAACTATTCGAGCCAGGTGCTCTCCCAACTGGGGAAGGTAACTCGATTACTTCCTACAAAGACATCGTTAACCTGGCGAACGAGGTTGGCGATCAGAGACTTGTTTACAAGTTCATGTCTCTCGCTGCCAACGCCGCAACTTGGTCGACGCGATCAGCTTTCGGTCGCTTTGGATTGAGCAACATCCTCTCAGAATCGGAGGTTGACCCCAAGTTGTATCCCAAGCTTTACCGCTACCGGTTCGATCCTAACAAGAATGTCCAAAAATCCATGGATGACATTTGGAAGGCTCTTGTCCAGGATTCCGGGTCAGTTATCGACACACACTTCGATGCCATCATGGATGACCTGTTGAAAAGCATCCTGGGTAGAGAGTGGCGTATGCGAGAAGCAAGCTGTGCGGCTATTTCCGACCTTATCCAGGGACAACCATTCCCCAAGTACGGAAAGTACTATCGCGACATCTGGACGGTGGCATTGAAGGTCCTGGATGATGTCAAGGGAAGTGTAAGAGAGGCAGCCTTGAAGCTCTGCATGGCTCTCTCGAATGGTCTTGTTCGACAGCTCGAGGAGGGAAGCAATGGATCTGCTGCTGAAGCTATGATGAAGGAAGCGCTTCCATTTCTTCTATCAGATAAGGGCGTCGAAAGCTCAGTCAAGGAGGTCCAAATGTTTGCAACCATTACGGTCATTAAGATCACCAAGCAAGGAGGCAAGGCTCTGCGGCCATTCATTCCCGAGATGGTACCCCAACTCCTCGGACTTCTCAGCTCGATTGAGCCTGATGCGATCAACTGGCATTATCAGAGAGCTGGCGAGGACAGTCGAGATCAGATCGATAAGCTGCGGTCCCAGATGGTAGACCAGTCCCCCATCTCCGAGGCTATTGAGAATTCGCTTCGGTTCATCAATGCGGAGGTCATGGCGGAGCTAGCGCCTCAACTTGAGTCCTCGATCAAGAAGGCCATTGGCATGCCCACCAAAATTGGCTGCAGCCGAGTGCTGACAACGTTGTTCACACGTCACACCAACGATGTGAAATCTGTGAGCGGACGGTTTCTTCGTATCATGGAGAAGCAAACGTTGGATAAGAACGATGAAGTCAGCCAGGCGTATGCTCGTGCTACAGCGTATATCGTCAGGGCAGCTCCAGAATCGGCCAGGAATCGGTTCTGCCAACACGTCGTTGATGTGTACTTCCAGGCTGAAGAGGAGTCACGCCGTCAAAAGATTGCAGATGTGATTGTGGCGCTGGCTAAGGTCTCACCGGATCACTTTACTGCGCTGGAGACAAAGCTACTTCCATTCTCCTATCTGGGATCTCATGATACAGATGAGTATACCAGCAAGGTGTTCAAGGAGGTTTGGAGTCAGCATGCCGGAAGCAGTCGTACCGTCGTCCGCTACGTGCCAGAGATCGTCAGTCTTGTGGAAAGATGCTTGGATACAGCGCAATGGGCGCTCCGACACGGTGGAGCCTTTACGGTAGCAGCGATGGTGTCGGATGTTGCGAGTGCGAGCGACGCCAGTGGTCAGATCAGTGATGGCAACTTGGCTAAGATCTGGCCCGTCTTCGACAAGACTCTGGCCCTGAAGACCTTCCCTGGCAAAGAGAAGCTACTGGAATCCTTCCCGAAGTTTGTCGACAAGGGCCGGGCCTTGTGGACAACGGACTCTAAGATTGCGGCGCAGATGAAGAAGATTGCGTTGCGAGAAGCCAAGCGAAACAATGACGAGTATCGCGTGCCTGCTTTCCGTTGCCTGTGGGAATTCGCCAAGGCCAGGGATGATCTCGATCTCCTCGATGAAATCGCCGAGATTGTGACGCCCTACCTGGAAGAGCTGGGAGATGAGGACAAGATGGAGGTTGATTCCAAGGAAGAGCTGGTGGAGAAGACGGCTTCAAATGCCCTGGAGGCTGTCGCTCGAGGATACAGCCGTGCCAGCATAAAGAAGGATTCCATCCCAGTGCTCAACAAGATCATGAGTATTCTCAAGCCTCATCTGTCGAATCCAAAGTTCGCCTCAATCAAACGCCAAGTCTGGTATGAGTGCGTCCGCGACTTGATGCAAGACGCCGATTCACATTGTTCATCAGACGAGGATGCAGAGGGCGTTTCACTCACATATCTCCTGAGCGTGGACATTGACCTGGTCGACACGGGCACAGAGACACAGAGAATCATGAGAGCAAAGGCCATCGGGGCTACGATGAAGGCCAAGCAAAGGGGGGTGTTTGGGCAGGCTAGTCCCAACTGGGATCAGATGAGGGAGATGGTGAGCAAAGCACTGGAGGCAGAGCGATCATTGGAAGTTCAGAAGGTGTTGAGGGAAGTTCGCGTGTCATTGGATTAGAGTAGACGGTAGACGGGGTATTGGTAAATAGAAGAGTACAGCGAATCACGTAGCGTATGTACTTTTACGATGTTAACGAGGCAGTTTCACCATTTCTGATCCTTTCAATCGCGAATGAACTTGATTAAGTATATAGGAGCAAGTGATTTCTTGTCCAATCTAGCCTTGGTTCAGGTGCAGATGATCTTGATGCGAAGTCAAAGGGCCTCTTTAAGATCAAGAGACAGAGGCTTCAGAGTAAGTACCTCAACAGAAACAAAATATCCGCAAAAAGACCAAATCTCACATCCTAGCTTCAATAAAATAATAACAACCTAGTCAACAGAGTTTGTGATCACTGTAAGTGTTCATGATGCAGCCCTGGGATGCCGAAGTGAAGATCTAGGGTAGCTGAGCGTGTCCTCTATTCCGGTCGCGTCATCGATTTTCCGCCACCGTTCAATCGCCCCTGGGATGGGAATTTGCCCCTCCATCCCACCGAGGGGAGGCGCTGAAAGCACTAAACCCCACTGGCCAAGTTGCGTCACTGTGGTTGGGTGCCTGTCCATCTTTTGATGTCTGTGCTTCACTTGATGGACTGGCTTTCACCTTGACACTTCTACCTCACCAACTGAACCGTCCCGTTTGTGGTTAAAGATGCACCCATAACCACGTTTGACTCTGATCTCTGACGCGTTTGGAAGTTGAGAGCTGAATCAGCCATCAACCGAAAGGGTGCCCACTCTTGTCAAGCATCTTCCTACTTCCCCGCCGTTTGCGTAGCGGGGCATCGACTTCGCTTCCACTCGAGAGCTTCACCGAACCTTACGATATCGCACCAAGAACTTTACCACGACTGCCTTTTCTCGCTCTGGGACCTTGACGATTACAAGACACTCGAACCCTTTTCTCCCATACACCGCGGAGAAACACACCGACAACCACCGCTGTGCTGGGAGCGTCGCCGATCATGGACGACAACATCTCCACCTTTATCGCCATCACGGGCGCAAACGCCGATGTCGCCCGTAGCTTCCTCGAGATGACTGCGGGCAACTTTGAGCGTGCTATCGAGCTCTTTTACGAGAACCCCGACCTTGCTTCCGGCGTGGGAGCTGGTCTTTCAGCCAACACCACATCAACGAACCAGCCCGCGCCCGCGACCGCACCTCCCCGAGGCAACATTGGAAGACAAGACTCGGATGGCATCATTCATATCGACAGCGATGAAGATGAGGATATGCAGTTTGACGAGGATAGCGACCGTGAGGAGGAAAACCAGAGAGCCGCGGCCGCTCAGGCGGCAGCTTTGGCACAAGAGGAGGAGGACATGGCCATGGCCAAGCGGTTGCAGGAGGAGCTATACCAAGAAAACCACGGTTCTGGATCCGGCGGCGCAGGAGATGTGAGAGCACCCATTGCGCGGACCACTGAAACACTCGTGGCTCCTGGTTGGGGCGGTGGCGAGCATGATGATGGGATGGAAGCAGCTTTCTTGGAGGAGCTGCGACGGCGGCGACAACAGCGCGCGAACGCATGTAAGTGCAGAAACTGGACTCTAAGCCCGAAATTCTACTGACACGAACAATACAGCTCGAACCGGCGGACCTTTTTCGCAGCAAATATGGGGCGATCCCGAGCGTCATCCTACTCAGTCGACCGAAAATGGCTCCCACGCGAGACGGCTCGAGGACCTGTTCAGGCCCCCATACGATCTTATGGCGCGTATGACCTGGGACGAGGCCCGTACGCTTGGCAAGGAAGACAAGAAATGGATCATGGTTAATCTCCAGGATATGAACGACTTCAACTGCCAAGCCTTGAACAGGGACATCTGGAAAGACAAGGCTGTTAAGGACTTGATTTCGGAAAACTTCATCTTCCTGCAGTACGACAAGGACTTTCCTGATGCCGAAGAGTTTGTCACTTTTTACTTCCCTAATCAGTCCCACGAGAATCCCGACAACTACCCTCATGTCTCCATTATCGACCCCCGAACTGGTGAACAGGTCAAGGTCTGGAGCGGTAGGCCATTCCCCAGCGCCAGTGACTTTCACGCCGAGGTCGCCGAGTTTTTGGATCGATACAGCTTGGCTGCCAACAGCAAGAACCCAGTCGCCAAGTCGACGGCTCGGAAGCCAAAGCATGTGGACGTCGAGCGCATGACAGAGGAGGAGATGCTGGAAATGGCCCTGAGGAACAGTTTGGAGGGCGCTTCTGGAAGCCAAGGATCGAGTTCTACACCGAATGTTCACGACCCCGATGCTTTGACAAAGTCACCAGAGCCAGCGGATGTTGGTAAGGGGAAGGAGCCCGAGGCGCCAGTTGAACAGAACCCTTGGACTCTAATCTCCAGCACAAACCCGCACACGGAACCAGAGAACAACCCTGCTACAACCACTCGAATCCAGTTTCGACACCCTACTGGCCGTGTTATCCGACGATTCAACCTCCAAGACTCAGTACGTCGGATCTACGAATGGCTCAAGGCTGAGCCTCTGGAGGGCAAGGATGGAATTGAGTTTGAGCTCAAGAAGATGCCCCAGGGTCAAGATCTCCTGGAGAGTCTGGATGCTACTATCGCAGACACTGGGCTGAAGCAGGGGACAGTGATGATCGAGTTCATCGAGGATTAAGGTTCATGTTTTTTCCTTCCTTCTTGATGCGAGAATGATTTCGTCTTTTCACAAGGCCATGCATGAACAACAGCAGGCATTTGCAGATAGATCAGTATCGGAGCCATCGGAGTGAATTGGACTGGATTGGCTGCGGCCAGAGGTGCAGGCATGTTCTGACTCCTTCTGGGGGGCATCTTATTGGGATTGTTTTACGGTATTACCATGGAGATTGGGTTGGGAGGCTCATGTCGTTAGACACTTTTGCTCTCATGATTCAGCAGCGACGGGAACCAAGGATTCGGTGGATGGTAGTCAGGCAATGAAGCGAGCATGATCGACTCGATGTTGACCTAATGAAGCTCTTTTCGATAGCCAACCGTTTAAGTGATGTTTGCGAGGCATGTTTGGAGCGTACAAGCAAACTAGACGATAATCTCCCGCAGCCAACGAATGGCTGAGGTTCAGCTTCAGCTCGAATGCCGAGTAATTTCCTTCATCAGCTTGGGCCTCTCTCGAATCTTGTGGCCCGATCTGTTGGAGGTGAGATGATGCGCAAAAGGTGCTAGTCTGAGCAGCGTGGTCCAATCGCAGAGAGTCAAAACGGTCCGTCGAGGGTGTTTCAGCATGAATGAGAGGGCGACCAATCAGAAGGCTAAAGTCCATGGAGAGTGAGATGCAAAGGTTCTCTGACAAATGCTCTCTTTCATGCAGAGAATTAGTTGTGCCCAACGCAGCTTGGCATGGATGGATGGAAACCTTGCATTCTCCTGCCTGAAGCATGAACTGAGGCTGAGCTGGAGACCTACGTACGTAGGGAGATGGAGGCCAGTGTGGGGGAGATACAGGAGCGGCCCCTCCGTGTCTCCAGCTGCTAATGGCCGATGGATGACAGGGGCCGCTGGCTGACCCCCTCCCGCTTCGAGGTCGCACCAGGAACGGCCGTGAGCAGACGGCAATGGAGGTGGATGGATGGTGGAAGGGATGGAAAGCAAGGCACGGTTAGGGTGGTGGTGTTGCTCCCTCAGCAACCCCACCTTGACCTCCGCCTGTGCTGCCAACCTGTGGATGGATCTGATGTAAACACCCAGCAACCGCCAGCCGTTTCACTGTGGGAGGGTGCTTCTGCTTCTCTAGCTCAATTTAGCTTATTACGGGCTGGGCAGGTGCTGTAGCTTGCGCACCGCACCGCACCGCACCGCAGGCAGGCGGGGATTGGTTCTCGTTTCGAGCTGAATGCCCAGGCGCCCCGACGGAAGGGGAGTTTTTTCTTCCTCTTGGAGCAATCATCAACCTCCCTTCCAATTCTTTTTATCCCTTCTTCTTTTCCTTCTTAACATCGCTCTTTCCCCCCTTTCTTTACTTCTTCTCCCTTGACCCATCCTGTGAGACTGTTGTTTACGACTGGCACATGATCCGAGACAACTTAGGACGGCGCCTCTTTTTTTGGTGGGGTTAGAAATCGACACCGCCAACTACGAATATCCCACCTTGCAGCTCGACTCGATTCAAACTCGGCACCCTCCTTCGATACCGCCTGTGGTGTGAAGCTCGAGACGTCGTCATCTGCCCGGAGAAAGCGATCCAACCTCGAGCGGTAATCGAGCCAGCGATCAGCACACCAGAGTGCTGTAAGCGCCCAGAGGAAGTCGACGTGGGACAGACATATTATCACGGCCCAAGGCGAACCAAGCTGTACACCGATCGAAGCACGATGGCCGACCACGAGAGGGACATGGACGAGACGAACGAGGCGCTCGACCCGGAGCTTCTCTACTCCAAGGAATACTGCATTGGTTAGTCTGGATATGGTCCTTTTATGGGCAATATCAAGCCTCGTGGGCACCGTGAAGACCTCCACTGACATTTCCCAGGTGGTGGCAGTTTTGGCAAGGTCTACAAAGGGTATACAAAACTCTTCATTCTGCCATCTTGATCTGGGAGCTGATAAACCACCGCAGAGTTGACAAACGCACCGGTCAGGCAGTCGCGATCAAAGTTATCGACATCGAGAGCGCTGAGGACGAGGTGGAGGATATTATCCAGGAGATCGCCATTCTTTCCGAGTTGCAATCCCCATATGTCACCAAGTACTATGGATCATATGCGAAAGGCGCCGAACTATGGATCGTCATGGAGTTTTGCTCCGGTGGAAGCTGTGCAGACCTGATGAAGCCAGGGCTGATCGGAGAGGATCACATCGCCATCATTGTGCGAGAGCTGTTGCTGGGATTGGACTATCTCCACACAGACAAGAAGCTGCACCGTGATGTCAAGGGTGAGTCTGGTCGAGTTTATGTGACATGCGGTACTGACAGTCTTGACAGCTGCCAATGTACTGCTCAGCAGCAACGGGCAGGTCAAGCTCGCCGACTTTGGCGTCTCGGGACAACTCTCCGCAACCATGACCAAGAAGAACACGTTCGTCGGTACTCCCTTCTGGATGGCTCCGGAGGTTATCAAACAATCCGGATACGACCACAAGGCTGATATCTGGTCACTCGGCATCACGGCCCTCGAACTGGCCAACGGCGAACCACCCTACGCCGATATTCACCCCATGAAGGTCCTCTTTCTTATCCCAAAGAACCCACCCCCACGACTCGAAGGCAACTTCACCAAGGCCTTTAAAGATTTTATTGAGCTATGCCTCCAGCGAGACCCCAAGGAGCGACCAACAGCGAAGGACCTACTCCGGCACCCGTTTATTAGACGAGCAAAGCGGACAACTTACCTGACAGAGCTCATCGAGAGACATACTCGATGGGCGGCTACTCACAAGAACGATGATGAGGATAACTGGGATTCTAACCCTGGCCGAGCCCCGGCCGAGCGCGAGCGGGTAGATGAAGACATGTGGGACTTTGGCACCGTGAGACTTATTGGTGAGCGCGGAGGCATCGTCAACCGACCCAGTCTCAATCCTTTGGACGAGAGTGCAACGAATGCGCGATCTTCACGGCCTCTGGAGCCTGCTGACGACTACACCGAGCGGCGACGTGAGGGAAGCCCGACAAAGGTCAAGGACTTTGCCTTTGAACCAAGCGAGACCGTCAAGGCGCCGAACCCAGGCTCCAGACAGTCCAGTCCTCAGCGCAAGGCTGTTCCACTGCAACAACCACAGTTTCAGCAGCCTATGTCATCTCCTACTAGAGTACCACTCCCTCAGAGCCCGATGAAGCAGCTACCGAGAGACAACAACGAAACTCCGAGAGCACCACGGCCGATGCCGCCCCTACCAGTGGAGCAGTCACCAGACTACGATCGTGAACTACAAAGTCAGCTTCAACGTGATCTGGGTAAGCTCAACCTCAACCTCGAAGGCAAGGCGAGCCCCCAGTTGTCATCATCGCAATGGCCAGTACCACCCACCCCGCCAGCACACACAGGAGGGCCACGGCCAATGCCCTCCAAGGTGACGCAGATAAGCCTACCAGAAATACCCCCATACAGGGGCAGAACGCCTTCGTCACAGCAAAGTCCCTCCCCACAACCGACATCTTCACAGCGACTTTCCACACATGTGGCAGTTCCACCAGTCGCGCAGTGCCCTCGACCACTTTCATCCAAGGCCCAGTCACCAGCCCTCCCCGAGTTTGCGACAGCCCCATCGTCATTCCCTGCGCCGGGACCAGCCAACCCGAACGGCGATCTGGATGCCCTTCACGATGTCATCTTCCCCGCGTTGGAGGAGGCCCTGAAGCGACGACAGATCAACCTCCAGCAGATGCACGGACCATCACAATACCCGGCGCAAGGGACACCTCAGCAAGAACGAGCCGAGGCGGCGCACGAAAAGGTGCGGAGATTGGTGTATAAACTGGCATATGTCTGTAAGGAGATTGATCACTACGACAAGGCCGAGCCTGTAGGCATGGGCCGAGAGGCTGGAAGTTTCCTTGAAGGCCTCCTCGAGGAGATCTTGGTAAGAGTGGAGCCATTGGACGAGGACGAGGAAGTCCAAGCTTGAGGGCGTGTACTTGTTGATGTCAGGGAAGAGCGTGTGAAGAAGAATTTGAAGTCATTTTGGAGTTCTGGTCTGACATTGTATATGGCATGAAGGGGGAGTATGAGCCGGCTGGTTGAAGAACAAAAAGGATGAACCGGTAGGCCGGGATGAGTGTATCAAAGAGGGACAAGGCATGACATGGCGAGGCAATGACAGCGAGGATCAATGGTTGGACTTGTGCTTAGACAGATTAAACCGAGCGGATTGATTGCTTTTATGATGGACGAAATGGAATAGACAATGGATGTTATGCTGCTGCTTGTTTAGGAGATGGTGGTTAGGCGGCTGCAGGTGGAGCATGTGGCATGGGATGAGGGGGACAAGATGGAGATGCTCCACATCCAACGATTCAGCGTGAGTAGAAACCATGATGGCGCCGTGACACGACCGAGGAGCGTGTTTATTGATTTGAAGTTGGGCGGTTGAATGCGGAAGCTGAGATGCGCCAATTGACACCAATATAGATGTAGAGGCGATTGTTTACAGTTGTTGTCTCTTGGCTTTGGTGTTGGCCTGAAGCTGTGACGTCGTTGGAATTTGCATAGAAGGTCTAGAGTTTCGAAAGGCGGTCTCGGCCAAAGTTTGGACTAAACTCAATGTAGCAGTAAATCTAATGGCATCGCCGAGAACCCAGCCCCTCATACTTCCTATGCAAGACTAAAGCATCGGGCTGGGCGAACCCACTGTTCGAGGCAAGCTCGGAACAAGCATTCGCTCTCCGCTCGGAAAAAGGGCGGCGGCCGAAACAAGAGGCAGAAAAAAAGTCTCGGTAATGGAGGAGACCTGGGAAGCTCGGCCAATGCGACACCAATAGCAGGGCAAAAGAGCCCATGGGAACCTTGGGCAACGGGAAACGGGCCATGCGCGATTTGAACTCTTTCTCTCTTTTTAGTTTTTTTTCTTTACTCTAAACACCTTTTACATCCTCCTCCTCCTCTCCATCTCCTCCTGCTCGCGTGCGGTCTGCGGTTTAATTCCTTTTCTTCCTCTTTGTCCTATCCTCAAGAAATCTCTCCCCTCTCCATCCCTTCCTATCTATCCGCAACCGTCATCATGTTGTCGCGAGGATCTGTTCGATCGGCCCAGGTACGTTTTTGTCTTTTTTTTTGTTGGTGATGTTGTCATGGTAAACCTGGATCTTGGGATATGGCAAAGATTGTGCGTGGGAGGGGTTTGTGAAGCGAAAATGGTGACGGCATCATGTCATGATCATCACAGCCCACGGCTACAAGAGGAGGTGGGCTTGGAGCACAACAAGATCTGGGAATGCCATGACTGCGACATTCAAGCTCATGATGTGAGAGAATCGCAATTGAGTAGTTTGCTAACATTCTTCTCCTCTATAGCTGCTGCGCGGCGTGGCCCAGCAACCCCAGCTCGCCCGATCCTTCGCCACCGTCCAGTCCGACATCTTTAAGCCCGCCAAGTTCGGCGGCAAGTACACCGTCACCCTCATCCCCGGTGACGGTATCGGTACCGAGGTTGCCGAGTCGGTCAAGACCGTCTTCAAGGCCGACAACGTGCCCGTCGAGTGGGAGCAGGTCGAGGTTTCTGGCCTCGAGGGCGCCGGCCGCACCGAGGATGCCTTCCGCGAGTCCGTCGCCTCGCTCAAGCGCAACAAGCTCGGCCTCAAGGGAATCCTTCACACCCCCATCAGCCGATCCGGACACCAGAGCTTCAACGTCGCCATGCGACAGGAGCTCGACATCTACGCCAGCATCAGCTTGATCAAGAACATCCCCGGCTACGAGACCCGCCACAAGGACGTCGACCTGTGCATCATCCGCGAGAACACTGAGGGAGAGTACTCTGGCCTCGAGCACCAGAGTGTTCCCGGCGTCGTCGAGTCGCTCAAGATCATCACCCGCGCCAAGTCTGAGCGCATCGCCAAGTTTGCTTTCAGCTTTGCCCTCGCCAACGGCCGCTCCAAGGTTACCTGCATCCACAAGGCCAACATCATGAAGCTGGCCGACGGTCTGTTCCGCAGCACCTTCCACCAGGTCGCCAAGGACTACCCCACCCTCGAGGTCAACGACATGATTGTCGACAACGCCTCCATGCAGGCTGTTTCCCGACCCCAGCAGTTTGACGTCATGGTCATGCCCAACCTTTACGGTGGTATTCTGTCTAACATTGGCGCTGCTCTTGTCGGTGGTCCCGGTATCGTCCCCGGCTGCAACATGGGCCGTGAGGTCGCCGTCTTTGAGCCCGGTTGCCGTCACGTCGGTCTCGACATCAAGGGCAAGGACCAGGCCAACCCTACAGCCATGCTCCTGTCCGGCAGCATGCTGCTGCGACACCTCGGTCTCGATGAGCACGCTAACCGCATCTCCAAGGCCACCTACGCCGTCATTGCCGAGGGGTAAGTTGTCTGTACTTGGTCATAGTAACAAAAGCTAACTGTTCAACAGCAAGGTCCGCACCCCCGATATGGGCGGCTCCTCCACCACCCACGAGTTCACCAAGGCCATCCTCGACAAGCTCGAGACTGTTTAAATCGAGCAACTTTTTGTGATATCCCCGGCCTAAACAACCTTAACCCAACCTACCAAACCAACGCCATGTTTCCCTTTTTTTAAACTGCATTTTTTCGTTTATTACCCCGTCCGTCGCGGGGGGCAAGCAACCCAAACACGCACTCGATCGAATATTAGACCTAGGAACGACCCGAGGGGAAAGGGCTCTGGCGGCATTTAGGCGTTCCGAGAGAGAAAAGGGGGTGTTTCTGGGGGAGCGACGCAGAGGAAGAAAGGAGATGATCGCTGAAAGAGCGAGCGTGAAGAGGGGAGGTTGAACGTGTAACATGACCTTGATAGCAGTGGAATTGACACATAAATCAACTACTTCTGTACTCTTGCTGGGGATGGGTGAAGTGAGGGCGCAAGACTGACTCTAGACTGAGAAGCGTCAGCAAGCCAATTCTGGATACATGGCGTTTAGACTCGTTGTCTAGGCTCTTTGCGCGCATTCCCTTCGGGCTTGGCTCTTATCGCGACATGCCTTGCATCGCGGAGACCGAGCTGTTATCCTCGGTTGATGTTGTACCGAAGACCCTGGTTGCATGAGGAGCTTCTACTGGCGAATGGGGGCTAAAGATGTGGGTAGACACCCAACTACGCCTAAAAATAAGTTGACCAAACTAAGAGGAGCAACAAGCATCAGGAACTGACCTAGAACTCTCCAATGATATTGTCCATGAGTCTCCTAGATTGTCCTGATTAAGCTGCTGATCTTTTGCAACATGGCGGAAACGCCATGTAAAGACTGCATCGAGAAGCGAGTTCTTGATTCCCTCAGGTCACCTCTAAATCGAACCAACTTGCTCGCAACTTGGAGTTATCAAGACGTTGTCAAATCTGCTCCTGGTTGTTCTATTTGCAACTTCATATTGGAAATTACCGGTAATTCCATATCTGAAGTTGGGACGGTGCCAAGAGGATTCGACAATGTAAACAACATCTTCATAATGGCTGACGGCGCCGCGTTCGCTTCTACATATCAACTTACACTGTACTGGAAAGCCATGACTCTCCAGCGCTCTGTTTCCATCTATCCCAACTCGCCATGCGGCACTCACAATTATCAGTGACTCCTTGAGCGTCAGCACGGGAATCCCAGACATTTCGATGCTGAGGCCAAAACCATCGCCTACCCTGGATGCTATGGTTTCGCTCTGGTTGCTGCCCAGGCCACGCTTTCAGAGGCCCTTTCCACTTCCCGCTGGTGCAGTCGATGGTGGGCCTTGCAGGAAATGTGTTTCTCAAAGGATATCTTGCTCTTCACCAAGTGGCAGGTCTTGTTCCAAATTGACGATACTGTGTACATGGAGGACAGACGCAGCAAGACTTGCACGGGAGTTTACGCTGATGATAAAAGAAACATGTTAATCGGCCTCGAGCCTTACACATCAACTCCCGATGTTGGATCTCGGCGGCTACAGCCTGGCAGGAATCAGCTCACTGTATCTGACTTGCCGGGCTCAACAACGGCTCCACGTCTTGGAGATGAGGAAGAAGAGTACTTCCTTGAGGGCGAAGATCCAGCCGACGCACGTAAGCGAAAAAGGCAGATGGCAGAGGAAATGGAAGAGACCCAAAAAGTTCGAAATACGCTCGAAACCTTTGCCAATTACAAGCAACTGGTACAAACATACACCGGCTGAACCTTGACCTATGAGCCTGACATCGTCACGGCTTTCGAGGGCGTACTAGAATACTTCCGGGACGCCCTGGGACCACATGTCTGGGGATTACCCTCAAGAAGATTTGACGAAGCACTGCTGTGGCAGATGGGGAAACCGAGCAGCCGACGTGCAGGCTACCCATCGTGGTCATGGTGTGGATGGCATCTGGGTCCAGGTTCGCGTTTAACACACCTAGACTCTTCAAGCCAGTCGGCCAAGTACTCCAAGGGCGCAGAAGTTGAAAGGACATCAATCTCGGGACTGGGCCTGGAGCCAAGCACGTCTCAGGCCGCTGCTCAGCTTTCAGGACCGCAGACCTAGGACTTCTGGCTACAAATCCTATATTCCTGACATCGTCATTGTAATGGCGGCTGTGGAAGATGGAGATAGTCTGTGGCAGAGGGTCTAGGTCTGTGAGATTGATAGAGAAGCGTGGGAGTCACTGTCTTTGGAGCATGGCTTCTTCACGATGAGATGAATTCGCAATGATCGTGACCCGTATCAAGGTTATTTAAGCTTAATCAGGCTAAACAGACGACAGGAGTTAAATCTTGAAAGCAGCCTGCATTCAATGAGACCCTGGAGTGGAGGTGACGGTCTCGGTCGCCGACGCCGAAGCCGTTGAGACTCGGCGTTCAAGGTGATCGGCGCCGCGGCCGATGAGGGATGATACACATGAATGCATGATGGATCAACCAATTCTTACCTCCGAGCATACCGAAAGAAGCTGTTGGCTCTGTTTAAGCATAGCCACGGGGAAAAGTTTCATTACGCCGGTTGTCGATCAGGTGCTTTCAGCGGAGCCTCAACTCGCCTCTTTGACCTTGTTCTTATATCTCACCTCCTTCATGACAGTTCAACTCGACGACACCAAAAGCCACCACAAACATCACACATCATGCTTGACAGACCCCCCATCCGCATTGGCAACGTCTCTGGCGCCACGGGCGACCATCCCCACGCCATGGCGAGAATGGTGCGTTCCGGCAACGTCAACGTCATCACGGGAGACTGGCTCTCCGAGATGAATATTGCCTGGAACGCCATTACCAAGCAAGAAGTCGATCCCGACTTGGGTTATGAGAATGGCTTCTTTGAGCAGCTCGACGAGTGTCTTGACGACATTATGCAGCGGGACATTCGCGTTGTTACCAATGCTGGTGCTTTGAATACTGAGGCGCTGTATCGAAAGGTTAGGGCTCTTTGTGAGAAGAGGGGGTATGGAGATTGTGTTGTTGCTGCGGTTTTGGGTGATGATGTTTCGGATGTTGTTATGGATGAGAACAAGAGGAGGGGGTTGGCTATCACGCACTTGGATCACCCGGAGCAGACACTCGACACTTGGGGATTCACTCCTTGCTGCGCTACAGCTTACATTGGTTGCTGGGGTATCGTGCAAGCTCTCCGATCTGGCGCTCGCATCGTCATCTGTGGTCGTTGCACTGATGCTTCCCCTGTCATGGGCGCAGCTGCTTGGTACCATGGATGGAGGGAGGATCAGTATGAGGAATTGGCGGGTTCGCTTTTGGCGGCTCATCTGATCGAGTGTGGTCCTTATGTTGTCGGGGCCAACTTTTCTGGTTTCAAGGACTTTTTGCCTGAGCTCGTCGACATTGCCTTCCCCATCGCCGAGATTGATCCCAGAGGACGCTGTGTTATTGGGAGGACTAGCGAAGGTGGTGGTCGTGTGACGAAAGAGACAGTCACGGCTCAGTTGCTGTATGAGCTTCAAGGACATCTTTACTTGAACCCCGATGTCGTGGCAGACCTGTCAGGCGTGAAAGTCGAGCAAGAGGCAACAAATCGAGTGGTTGTCTCTGGAGTCAAGGGCCGTCCTCCACCTGCAACGACAAAAGTCATGATTGCTGCCAAGGGCGGGTTCCAAGCCGAAGCAACGTTTTACATCAACGGCCTCGACGTGGTGGAAAAGGCAGCCATGATGAAGGCGCAGTTGGCACACATGTTCAAGGACAGCAACTTTAGCCGTCTCAGCATCGAGCTGTACGGAACACCAGCCGACAACCCGACATCTCAGCAAGCAGGCACCGTTTCTTTGCGGGTGTTTGCGCAGGCGAGAAAGAAGGAGGATATCGAACCGAGCAAGTTCAAGGTTCCCATCTATGCACTGCGGATGCAGAGTTATCCGGGATACCACATGAATCTCGACTTTCGAACCATGACGCCGAAGCCGTTTATGGAAATGTTTCCTGCGCTTATGCCCATGTCTGCTATTGATCATCGGGTTGAAATGAGTACCGGCGAGGTGCTGCGTGTGCAGCCGCCGAGCGAGACGGCTGCGTATCCGATTGTCAGGCCTTCGGCGGATACATATGGACCTGTGGACATGCTTACTTTTGGACCAACGGAGTGGGCGCCACTGGGTAGTGTGGTACATGCTCGGTCTGGTGACAAGGGTGATAACTCGAACGTGGGATTCTTTGTGCGAAACGACGACGAGTATCCCTGGTTACGGAATCTGTTAACAGTGTCAAAGATTAAGCAGTTGTTCGGGGATGACTGGTTCAAGGGGAATCCCGACAGGAGGGTAGAAAGAGTCGAGTTTCCTGGTGTCAATGCCGTGCACTTGTAAGTTTTCGAATGTTTGTTGACAGTTGAGATGCTAACGTTGACTCAGCCGGATTTTGGATAATCTTAATGGTGGAATTGCTTCATCTGACCGGATTGATGGGCTTGGCAAGGGCATTGCTGAGTATCTGAGGAGCCGATATGTGGATGTCCCAAAGGCGTTTCTTGAAAGGGGACGAATTTGAGCAGAAGAATGGATGTGGTATCACACAAGATGTGATTTAGAATATAGACTTTTTATGTAAATGGAAATGGGAATCCTATAAATGGTACACATTGATTGCTACTAAATAAACAAGTCCCTATGGAAGTGCTCAGTAGTACCTGTGAGAGTCATCTCCAAGACCAAAGAACCACTCCTGCGACAACTGCGATATAGCATCATTGTGAAACTCATCCAACCCAAGACTCTGCAGGTCCCCAAAACAATCCCGAAATGTACTATCCACCGTCATGTTTGCGAAGCCAGCTGTCTGCTGATAGAGTCCCGTAGAGAAGGGCACCGCCTCGACCATGTCTACATTTGCGCTGTTACTCGTCGCTTGTGGCGTTTGCACTGTTGGAGGTGTTTGAGCGTCGACTATGTCAGCGACTACGGCGTCGCTTAGTCTGTCAAAGAGGTCGGAGCAGTTTCTTGCCAAGTCCCATCGCTCCGAGACTGCTACTAGAACTTTGGAGCATGCGCGTGTATCGTTGACGACTTGGTTTATGGTAGGTGTCGCATGTAGTCGTGCTCGTGTAGGTTCCGATGCTTGAACTTGGAGCGCTTGGAAGTGATGTCTTAGGGCAAAGATGTAGGACAATCCTGCTAGGAAGACAGAGTGCATCGTTATCCACGAGTAGTTTAGCTTTCGAGAGCGATGTAGACTTGCGTATAGGTTGATGGACTCTCTTGCCGAGTCGAATATGTGCTGAAGAGTGACGCTGTTGGTTGAAGCGTCACAGAGACACGGCGAGGGACGGAATAGCATTAACATGCCGTTGTGGTAAAGGAGGCGATACCACTCCTCGGAGCGGAAGCTTGAGCCACTTGCGGGTGATGCCGCCGTTGAGTCGCCTTTGACGAGGGGGAGGTTTGCTGTTTCTGTGTGCCATTCTTGAAGCTCTTGAGCCAAGGCTGCCCGCATCTCTTCGTAGTTTGTGTTTGTGATGGTGGTGTGTTTTGTGCTTCGATGGAGTGCGTTGATGATCTTGCCGCAGATGAGTCGGTATCGAACAATGTGGACAAAGACTGTCGTCGCAGCGCGGTATTGAGGTGTTCCATATGGAGCGGACGACAAGGGATTTCCGTCTTGATCTTGAGGGAGGGGATCCGAGTTGGCGCACGGCGGGAGGTCGACGTCGATATCTTCGAGTTGTATCGCTAGGGGTCGACCTAGAGCAAGGCTTGTAACACGATCTAGAGCAACAAGACTCCAGAAACACCTCCTCTTGGTCTCCATCTCTTCTTCCCTTGCCGTAGAATTTGATCCATCGCCATCACTTGCGCTAGGCAGTGTATACGTAGAAGCTCGATGAAGACCCATCTCCAAACACGTCCGAGCAGCAACTCCGATAAGATGCCAAACGCTAGTCGTGGTATTACTCGAAGTCGTTCCCATCCGGTACTGACATATCAGCAACAAAGCCTGTAACCTCTCGATGCCATCTCGAGCGAGAACGTCTGCTAGTCTCGTCATGGCGCGGTTGTAGTGCGTTTCCGCATCGTACACGCCATTCCAGTTGAACTTGTGGACTTGAGCCGTGCCTATCGCGAGGGTCATGTCCACAAAAAACGCATCGACGGGGTCCTTTTCGCGAGATTCACTTTCGTAAACAGCGTCCAAGGATCGGTAGAGTGATTTTGTAGAAACAAAGGGGTAGCAGAGGTGATCGTGGCTGCAATATGCCCTCAGGAGTTCGGAAGCGAGGCTCTTTGGTGGTAAGCCAGAGGTCCCTTTTGGGGAGTGAAGGCCTGAGAGGGAGTTTGGCTTCCATCCTGAGGCGTTCAAGAGAGATGATGATGGTTGCGGTCGAGCTTGGAGTAGGTTTGCTAGGAGGAGACCGCTTGTAGATCCAACAAAGTGATGACCTCCCCCAGCAATCAGACTCATCTGAATCACTTCCTCAGCGACCTCCCCATCCCCAGGTGAACTGTTTTCCACATGTTGTGACGGTGTTGCAGGCGTTGCATAGCTTTGCGTAGGTAACTCCCTCTCAGCGGGTGGTGCTTCAGACTCTCTTAGCTGGGCGGACAAGGCGTCATTGTTTGCTTGCAAGTCGCGAATACGCTTCTCAAGCTTCTGAATGTTCCTCCTCCGGATCTGGTGCTCGCTCACAGCGTACTGACATGCCACATCTGCCCTCCTGCAGGGGGAGCACTGGGGCTGTAGCTTGTCACAGCGGACCTTGCGCCGATGGCATCTATCGCAGGCGCTGGAAGTCATCTGGAGTCCACAATTGCCACAGGAGGGATATCTGTTGGTTTAACAGAATGAGTTCGCGCGGCGATGGAGGCCGCTTCGGCGGTTGAGACCGAGTTTGAAGCCTGGGGTAGGATCGACGGGTTTGTTTAACCCCGCTTGAGTTATGGCCCCATGGGGTGGGCCAGGATCCATGGTTCGGTAAAGATTGCGGGAGTGGGAGGAGGTTTTTTGGTTGAGGGACTAGGGGGGATCCTGACTCGTTGAGGGGGAGGCAATATGCAGGCCCGTTAATCGTGGTGACCGACTCTTGATCCTTCGAATTGCTTAGTCTTGAGGTCAGCTTCACTCGTTTAATTGTTGTCTCTGCTCTCATAACTCGTCGAGTGAAGCTGCAACTAGAAGAATAGAACTCTGTGTCGCCAGAACTCTAATTGAATTGCTGGTTCGCGATACTCTTCGCTGAGGTTGATGTCTTGCTATGAAGACTGAAGAAACGACACGAATAATTACATCAATCTGGGGTACACAAACTTCCCCATCTGTCATGTCCTCTGGGTAACCTTACCCAATCCCAATGCCTCCAATTGTAACCGTCACCTCTTTAGACAATTCAAGGTTAATCGGTTAGCACAAACATCCCTGACTCGTAGACCAGGACCGGCGTCCTTCGGTCTTCGGCGCCGCCACCGAGACCGGGGCCTAACCACCACGAACCAGTTTGTTTGCCCCCATCCACGAGATACAACCCCAGATTCAAGTGGTGGAGATTTTCCTTTTTTCGAATCTGGGGTTTTATGCGGGGAAGCAAGATTGAGACAAATATCGCCAGATTTCCCTGTTTTCTCAGATGAAACCATCCCATCTTCATCACTCTTCTTATCCTGCAATCATGACTGCACCTCGCGACCAGGAAAAGATGTCGGAGAACATTCAGACTCTTGATGCTGAGAAGCAGAATTCTGCTCATCAGGAGTATTCGTCTGAAGTTCTTGACAAGAAGACTAATGGGGATTACTCGGGCGCCACTGCAAAGACTGACCCCGAGGAGATTAAGCTTGTCAAGAAGCTGGATCTTTGGATCATGGTGAATACTCTTCAATCACTCCCTAGTAACTCTGCTAACTGTGATAGCCTACCCTTTGGTTCATGTACTGGCTCAACTATCTTGATCGAAATGCCATCACCTTGGCTCGTCTCAACGGTTTCGAGGAGGATCTCGGTCTCAAGGGATCTCAATACAACACGGCCGTTTCCATCCTTTTCGTCGGATACACACTCGGTCAAATCCCCAGCAACATGATCATCACCCGCGTCCGTCCTTCGTGGTACATGGGCGGCTTCATGATGGCTTGGGCTGTCGTCAGTGCCCTCACCGCCGTGGCTCACAACTACACCGGTGCCCTCCTCACACGCTTCTTTCTCGGTATCGTCGAGGCTCCTTACTACCCCGGTGCTCTGTACACACTATCGACCTTTTATACGCGAAAGGAACTGGCGACTCGGATTAGTATCTTGTACTCGGGTAACGTCCTCGCTTCTGCCTTTGCAGGCTTGATCGCCGCAGGTGTCTTTGAAGGTATGGATGGACTTGCCGGTATCAAGGGCTGGAGATGGCTCTTTATCCTCCAAGGCGCAGTAACCGTCCTCGTCGCCATCGTGGCATGCTTCACCCTTCCCGACGAACCCCTCACAACACGATGGCTCACCCCGGAGCAACGCCAACTCGCCCACGACCGCGTCCAAAGAGATACAGTTGGAGGAAAAGGCAACGGCAACCCCTGGAGCGGTCTCCGAGAGGCCGTGGCCGACCCCAAGGTCTGGGTATTTGTCATCTTGCAACATCTACACCTGGCAACAAACGGCTTCAAGAACTTTTTCCCAACCATTGTCAACACGCTGGGCTTCAACAGGACCATCACTCTCGTCTTGACTTGCCCTCCCTTCCTCATCGCCGGAGCCATCTCGATTCTTTGGGCCAAATCTTCGGGACACTTTAATGAGAGCACCTGGCATATTACCATCTCCAAGATCGTTGCGACGTTTGGTTTCGTCCTGGCTTGTGCTACCATGAATGTCGGAGCGAGATACTTTGCCATGTGCGTCTTTACCATTGGAACATACGGTGTCAACTCTATTCTCCTGGCTTGGGTCGGAAACACATGTGGTCAGACAAAGGAGAAAAAGGCTTCTGCCCTCGCTCTGGCCAACGTCAGCGCGACACTCAGTCTCATCTGGACTCCTGTGAGTTACCCTTGACAGAACCTGCTTGAAACGGTTACTAACCTAGACAGTATCTCTGGCCTTCCTCGGATGCCCCTCGATATGTGATTCCCCTCTCTAGCAGTGCGGCCTTTGCGGTTGCTTGCATTGCAGGTGTGTGGCTTATGAGGTTCATGCTGGTGAGGCAGAACAGGAAGATCAGGCAGAGTGACTCGGAGGCTACATTGTTCTACGCTTACTGATGGACACGGTTGGATATGGATAGTCAATGGAGCTGGTCTATGGAAGGGAAGGGGATTGGTTTATGTAACAGTTTAGCAGATCTTTAACACTCTATAACTATGACAATTCTCCCTGCCCCCTCTGATAACAACCTCATTTCTCCCTCGGTCGCTCTCAGATTTCTCGCCATTGGTGCTGTAGCCAAACACCTTCTGTGAGCAAGACACCAATTCTTATGGGATGGATACCCAGGTAATTCTAGAAACAGCCAGACACACGAACCACCTAAACAAGATGCCCAAACGATCGTTAATGTTTCCATATGATGATGAAAGAGAACGTATTATTGTATTACAGCAGGCTTCGCTCCTCGCTGAGCTATGATGACATCCCATTAGTAGCCTATGGTGTCGAGACTGTACACAGCGCCTTCATGTTCATCATAGGAAAAAGGTCCTATCATTAACTCTATAGAGATGTTCTTATCCAGAGAATCCAAGCTCCTTCAAAATGGCCTCGTTGTGCTGCCCCAAGGCAGGAACAGGATCCATCCTCGCAGAGTCCACATCAGGGATGCCAGGCGGGAGAAGAGCAGGAACCTTACCAGCCGGGGTGTCAATATCGGTCCATCGGCCCCTGGCCTTAAGCTGGGGGTGCTCCCAAACGCCCTGCATGTCGTTGACGTTTGCATTTGCGATGCCAGCCTTGTCCAGTCTGGTGAGTACCTCTGTTGAGTTGAGATCTGAGAAGGCGGTGCAGATGATCTCTCTGAGGGCTACTCGGTTCTGAACTCGGAGTGAATTGCTGCTGAAGCGCTCATCCTTGGCAAGATCTGCGTTGCCCAACACTTCGGCGCAGAGCTTTGCCCACTCGCGCTCATTTTGCACTCCCATCATGACTGAACCCCCATTCGCCGTGTCAAACGGACCGTATGGATAGATGGCGGCGTGTGCTGCGCCTGCACGGCTGGGGCCGGATTGTCCCTCAAAGGCGTAGTACAGAGGAAACGACATCCACTCGGTCATGGCCTCGAGCATGGATATATCAATGTGCGAGCCTTTACCCGTCTTTCCCCGCTTGAGGAGTGCAGCTAGAATGTTTTGGAAGGCAAATGTTCCAGCTGAGATGTCGGCGATCGAGATCCCAACCTTGGCTGGCTCAGATTCGGTTCCCGTCACGGAAAGAAGGCCCGCTTCACTCTGAACTAGCAAGTCGTAGGCCTTCTTATCCCGGAACGGTCCGTTTGAGCCATATCCCGAGATGTCGCACACAATAAGACCCTCATTCTCATCCTTGAGCGCATCAAAAGAGAGCCCAAGACGCTGACTAGCCCCCGGAGCGAGGTTCTGCACCAAAACATCAGCCTTGGCCAAAAGGGCCTTGAGAACCTTGAAATCCCTCGGGTTCTTGAGGTCAAGTGCCAGACTCTCTTTGGAGCGATTGGTCCACACAAAGTGTGACGCAAGACCTCGGACCCTCGAGTCGTAGTTTCTGGCAAAGTCGCCTTCGCCTGGGCGTTCAACTTTGATGACGCGGGCGCCTAGGTCGGCGAGTTGGCGGGTGCAGAAGGGAGCTGCTATGGCATGTTCCAGGCTGACGACTGTGACGCCATCTAAAGGGAGGATCTTTTGGGGTGTGGCTGTGGAGTAGGGGCGAGGCATGAGTTGGAGTTTACTCCGAGGTCTGAAGACGAGATTGGTTCCTTTTGACCGAAGGGTATAAGTTGATGTGGTGTTGAATGAGGTCGAGTATGTTCGGATTTGGCGACCAAAGAGGGACGCCACCTTGGACGGCATGATGCTTCAACGATACTTGATGAGCCTGAAAGTAAAGTAGAATGGATAAGTTGAGCAAGAGCAGCTGTTGGATGTTTATATATAAAAGAGATGCCAGTAATTGAATCTCAGCGAGCATAGGTAAAGAGCCCGGCTCGGCTTCTCGGGCGTCGAGTCGGCTACTTGAGGCAAGCGGATCCATCATCCATCATGGCGTCGATCACTTCAACGACATCGGAACCACATGAATGAGCTCTCTTGAATTGTTGCCAGAACCTGTGGCTAGTGAAACGTAACAAGTGAAATAGAAATAAAGAAGTCGGCTGACCAAAAAAAGGCACAGAAATTCGCTCATTGCTTTCCTCCAAGTAAAAACGCCGTGAAGTTTCCCTCCCCCAAAACGCCCTCGTTGAAATCGTGTCGCGCTCTTTTCAGCATCAACATCATGACAAGATTTTCCCAAATAAAGTGGTACATTTGTTGTGGTGGCTGTTGTCGCTGTTGTTGCTAGCATCTCGTGATGCCATTCTGAAACGCGGTTGATCGGCAGACGTGCAGTAGTTTCGTATCAACCCCAGAAAATCGACCTTAAACCATGGATTTCGTATAATCCAAGCGATCAGTGTTGATTATTTGTTTGCCAGTGTATCGCGAGGGACCACGCCCATGGCTTGTCGAAGGGAGGGCGTTAATGAATCTGCTGAATCTCTCCGTGATTCTCTCCTCCACGCTTCGTCGGTTCCACGATCTGTTGTTGGTGTGTATGCTGGCGGTGGTGCTTGGGGCATGCGCGACGCCGGCTGAGGCTTCGAAGGAGCGATTCCGTAATCATCCAGCTCTTGAACGTCCTTTACGTCTTCCAACCTGTCCATTCGCATCCGTCTCCGGTGTAGGTAGCACAAGAAGGCAAGGATAAAGCATACAGCAACGGCACTGCGACTCAGTCAGCCTAATGATTCATGTACCTTCCAAGCTGGACTATCGTACGCGGCGACAATGAGAACAACCATTGTAGCTCCCATCGTAGGAGCGGGCTTCTCGCAGACGTTGCTGTTGGGCATGGGATGACATGTATCCTTCTCCTCGCGGGGGAGCACTCGGGTGACATCCCAACCCCCAGCGCGAGAGGGGACAGCGTCTATACTCGAATCGATAAACATGGTGAGAGATTGATGAATAGCTCAAGAGTAAAACAATGAAGGGTCAAGTTGGAGCAAGTAGGCGCAAAGAGTGGAAGGAGAGAAGAAACAAAAAATGGTTGAATGAATGAATGAACGAATGTCAGCCACCCTTGACCATGAACCACCCACGAAATGTCCCTCTTTTTAGATTCTTGTCAAATGATGGCTTCCCAGGAACATACCTACCCGCAGAGACGGGCTCGGGGTGCTCCAATGTTTCAGAGAAAGCGCAGGCTGCTCAGCCCCAGGGGAAGGGCCCGGGGTCTCCTTTGGGCGGATGACAGGACCGATCCTTTTGGAGAGGGGAACGGCCTTCGGGCTCTAGTTACGCCCCGGACAATACGAGATGTCAATAATTTATTGAATCTAGACTTTTTCTTCTTACGGTAGTTACGGTGATGACGAGTCCTTCATAAGTAGAACCATCGTCTTGTTCGTATTTCGAGTCTGGACATTTCAGTCTCAGCCCTTCAACCTCGTCATGAGCCACGCGAAGTGACCATCAGAGTGAAACCGCCCATTCCCTCAAGTAAAACAATGCAATTCCTTCCCTCTTTCCCTTTGACCAACACCAAGCGCTAATTTTAAAGCTGTCAATGAACCCCTTTCTGTGGAGAGATGTTAATTAAACCAAGTGGAGTCTCAAATCCCTGTCCACCACACACCCCCTTCGGTTCTGGGCTCCGAATAAGGGATCTGTCCCTTGCAGTCTCACGTTTTCTTGACCAAATCCCCAGATTAAAGGGCGACTGGGATTGCAGGAGATCGGAGAGGCGCAGTTCCGGTTGGTGACGCGGGTGATGATGGCTGATCACGAGGCGGGACGAGGTGTCATCGACGCAGGGACTGGTCATGCACTGATGATGTCTTTTGTCTTACCAACAAGATGGTCACTGTGAGACTTGTCTGGGGCTCGCATGACCCAGCATAGACGATGTATCCTTGGCCATGAGAGTTCTAGAAACTTGGCAGGCTTGGATGAAATGGGCCTGGGTGTTTCGGATACGACAGACAGTCAATGTCATAGCCTATTATTGCGAGACTCATGGTGGTGGTGGTTTAAAGCTCCCTTGAGTTGACTTCTACACATGCAGATAGTTCAAATCGCATATCTTGATGCTCAATGTACAAATAATGCCTGCATTTCATGACATGGGCAAGCAAGGTCTAATCAAGATCGCCAAGAGAGATCCGTCTATAGTTGACCGAGCTAAGCAGACAAAAAACGTGGCTCCAAGATAACCATGAACAAGCATTAGCCATGGCGGCAAAGGTGGCTTTAGAGATAACCGTCGCCTTGGCTGCTTTGAGAATACTACCGAACTCACATCTCTTAGCTGTCTTGGCGATTGGGAAAGCATCACGACAGTGTACTGTGCTATGGCCTCTGTTGAATAGCCAGGATGCCTGAGGTGGGCAGGTTCTAGATGAGCTCCGAATTTATGGTCGCTCGGACGCGGGAGTTGAAGCAGACACACAAGCATCTTGAATTTGCTGAAAAGACCAGGAGAGTATATAGTATCGCCCCATATACAGAGTCTACTAAACACAACGGGTTACATCTCCACTTCGCACAACGGTCTTCCACATCCAGCGATAGCCAGGACATGTAATTGCTCAATGAGTGGTAATGTCTTGTCGCGGGACTAAGCCGTCGGGTTGGAGACCTTACCGGACATCGATCAATATATCAGGTCACTTGGATCCATGTGGTTGGAAAGTTGTAGGCTGGGGTTGGGACCGCCGCCCATGATACCTCAGGCTGACTGGTGCAATATTCCCCTCAGCTCACCCTACATCACGCTGAGACAACTTGTCATACACAATCCTGAGTCCAGAAACTTTAATCGGATTGCAAAGACGTCATATTAGCTGAACGGAGAAGAGTCTCTCAACCGGCCAACAGAGAATATACGGCTTCAGGTGGTGGCCTTGGCAGAAGAATATGATCAGTCCATCCTGTATGTGTTTGAAGAGCCTCAAGTCAAGACATTTCTAGCAAGGCCATCCAAATACTGCAATACTTTATCTCGAATTCGTTCGCAGTGCAACATGAATCCTCCGCAAAATGGAACAACTTTAGACCGGGTCTTACAGCCTAAATGACATAATTGCGGATTGCCAAGCTCTCTTTCTCGTCAACTCGCCCACTTGAAGGCATCTCCACTTTCACCCGCAACCTGAGTGAATATACGCACAAACATCATGTCATCCTATTCTTTGACCAAGCAGCTCCTCGCCACCGACGAGGAGGGCTACAAGAAGGCTACTCAGTCCGAGTTCCTCAAGCTCGCGGCTAATGGTCAGCTTTCCAAGGATATTCTTGGTCGATGGCTCGCCAATGATCGACTTTACATTCATAGCTACTGTCGAGGGCTCGGTCTGCTGCTGAGTTTCTTGCAGTATCCTGAGAATGTTCGGCGTGGCCAGGACCCCGATGCTGCAACCAAGCTTCTTGACTGGATTGTCGGCGCTCTGGTGAACATTCGACGAGAGGAGAACTTCTTCATCGATACGGCGGCTGAATATGGCATCGAGATCAACCTGGAGACACAAGCCAATGGCCGAGTCGCCGAGAGCACCAAGCTTGAAGGTCTCCGCCGATGGGAAGCACTATTCCAATCGGTGGCCCCAGGTGAAAGCGATACCCTTCCCTGGCTCGAGGCTGCGGTTGTGTACTGGGGAACCGAAAAGTGCTACCTGGATGCATGGTCGTGGGCAAAGGCTCAACTCACTGTGCAAGAGGACCCAAGCAAGGACGCGGATGGCGGTGCTGTGCGAAAGGAGTTCATCAACAACTGGACGTGCAAAGAGTTTGTCGAGTTTGTGGACGACCTTGGACGAATCATCGACGAGGCCGTTGCTAAGGAGGTTGAAAAGAAGGGTGAGGACTTCAAGGCGGAGTTGTTTAAGCGCGTGGAGGGCAAGTGGCAGGATGTTCTCCAGGCCGAAGAGGTGTTTTGGCCCACCATCTAGGGTAATCGATGCCTTCAAAGACCCCGACTTCGCTTTCGACCAAAGGTATGGATGCTTCCTGTCGTTGGTTGAGAAAAAGACTTAAGTTGTGGTAGTAGAAAACTAGAAAACGCACAAAACGATGGGCTGAGAAAGGGTATCAGGTCTCGAAATTGAACATCTAAATTGAAGGGACGCCACCACCAAACGCCGTGAAATGCATGTTTCATCATGTCGTTAGAAGGCAATTCGTCGCTTTCGTCCAGTGTACTTGGAGGTAGCCTTGACGATCTTGCCCTTGCGCTCCATCTGCTCCTTCTTCTTGATGATCCAAGCCTTGCTGCCCTTCTTCATGGCCGTGTTGTTGCTCTTGATGGTCCTTCTCGCATCCTGTACGTCGATGTCGTCCATGCCCTCGACCACGCCTGTGATGTCGCCACCCTTGGACTCGAGGGAACCGCCACCGACGGTCAGGACCAGGTAAAGCTTCACGTTCTTGGTGCCGGGGTCGTCTTCGAGAAGACCGGCGCCGAAGCCTGCCTTGACCGCTGCTTGGGTGATCATGTTTCTTTGCTGGTCGTTCTTGGGGTAGAATTGGCAGACGGCGCGGCCGCCGCGCTTGAGTGAAGCGTAGAGTCCGTTGAAGAATCGTGATAGTCGGCCAGCGGGGGAGGTGTCGCTCGTTTCGGCACTGCAGAGCCATTGGATGGCAGAGATGCTAATGGCGGCATCAAAGGTACCAGCTCGGAAAGGCACGCCCTGACCAATGTCGGCCAGCATCAGATCACCCTCGACATCTCTCTGAAGCGCAATATCCAGCATTGAAGGCGAAACGTCCATTCCAATCCAGGTGTGTGGGCCGTTCTCCTCGGGCTCGAGAGAAGAGAGGATTTCGCCAGAGAGACCGCTTCCACATCCGACATCGAGAATCAGGGAAGGCCCCTTGAGGTCGAGAAGTTCCAGAGCTCTCCTCGTCATGGAAGCTTGAATATTCTGGATTCGCGAGCTCGTCGTGTACTTTCGGGCTTCGATATCGTCATAATGGACGTCGGCCGCACTGGGTTTTTGTGAGCTTGAGGGGCATCATGGCGGGGTTGTGATCGCATACAGAGTATCCTCGGGGCGAGACATGGCGGCGGTGGTGAATTGAGGCGACTGACTATGAAAACAAGGGCGAAAAAGAGGAAATAATGAAAAACTCGTAAATGATTGAACTGCCGTGGCTTCAAGCCTCCTCTTATCGCTGATTTCTGGTGTTAAGCAAAGATTGAACTTTTTGTGGTGGGCTGCAACTGATAAGATAAGCCAAGCTACAAGGCGGAGACGAGCGGAATATTAATGTTCCTTGATGAAATTAGGCGAGCTACGATTGGCAAGAACACATCCTTGATGAACCGTGTCCTTACTCCTTACTAATTTGAAACACTGCAAAGACTTCGGTTCTTTCTGCCTCCAACATGTAACCTCCAAACCTTGAGTGTTTGCGACCATCACAACCGCAACCATGTGGATTTTACCTCTTGTCGGCTATGCCGGAACCTTTATGGGCTTTTGCTTCTTGACTTTGGCAATTGCCTCGGGCCTTTACTACCTGTCGGAGCTTGTCGAGGAGCACAGCGTCATCGCGAAGCGCTTCTTGACGCGACTGATCTACTCGATCATTGTCATCCAGATCATCCTCTGGCTGGTTGATGGATTTCCGTTCGGGGCAACCGTGTTGACCATTGTGTCGCACGTCATTTACTTGGGAAACATGAGACGCTTTCCTTTCGTCAAGCTCTCTGATCCCCTCTTCATCCTCTCGTGTGGTAGGTTTCGCGTTCATCCAGGCATTGGCGCGTGTTAATAAGTCGCAGTTCTCGTGCTCGTCAACCACTACGTCTGGTTCCGACACTTTTCCGATACACAGGCGCGCGCCTACCAGAGGACCTCGTACTACGACAAGGCCGACGTGCCAAGTTTCGCCCAGATCGCTTCGTACTTTGGTCTCTGCGTCTGGCTCGTTCCTTTCGCACTCTTTGTCAGTCTGTCGGCAGGCGACAATGTCCTACCCACCATGGGCACAGAGCCCGCCCATGGATTCGATGGGAAGAGCAAGCCTCAGGGCATGATCAAGGCTCTTGTTGATCAGATTCGTGGGGCAATTGGTCAGATTTTTGGATCTTCTGCATCTCCGGGACTTGGCAGACCCTAAAGGCATTGTAGTTCGTCGATTCAGGACGAATGAGGGAGAAATTTGATGGGGTCCCCAATATCGATATCAAGTCAAACGCGATTGGCACACGGATGATCATCCTCGCTTCGGTAAGTCCCTCTTTTTTATTATTATACCTGACTTGCACAACCCCCCTCGCATATGATGAACCAAACTTCACGCTAGATTGTATTTGACAAGGAAATTCCTTGTATGATTCCATCAAAGTTATATCCTGAACTCGCTTGGTGCTATATACGCTATGCTTGACCACAGTCAATATGATCAGAACGCTGACCAGCTTCTCAGGCCCGATTACTCCAAGACTATGGAATGTGTCCCTCAAGTGCTTGGCAGCCACTCCCCTCCCTACACGAGGACTATTGTTCTTGCCACTAAGGACAGCTCGATATTTTATCGCAGCACATCTTAGTTGCTGTGGGGGGCTTGGCTCGTGTTTGTGGGCTCTTGCTGTTGGGCGCTGGCTGGTACCGACTTCGACGGGGGATGGGTGTGGACGTTCGACGAGCTCGAGTCTATTGAGGTCAGCATGGTTTGCTTGCCGAAGGTTGATCGAGTGACGTGACCTTGAACATGGGCCGCGGTCGTTCCAGTGTCAGAGTCATGACGCCCGACACTACCTTGAGTGGCAGCATTGTCTGAGGGCAGACTGGAGTTGGAGTGGGAGATGTTCTGTGAAGTAGAAGGGATAACAATCGAGTCAAGGTTATGCCATGGCACGTCTGTCTCGCTTTGACTCAGCCAGGCATTCACGGCGGGAGAGTAGGTGCTACTCTGAAGGGCGAGGCTGGGCCGTGACTGTCCCAGCCTTGGGACTTGGACGAGGAATGGACTTGGCATGATGACAAAGGGTAGATGAATATGAACAAGCGGTCATCTGTTGCCGTGGATGATGACGAGAAAGGTTCGACTCACATTGAGGGTGCATGATGAGCACTTTATATATGGCTCTTGGGGACCAGAAGGCTTTCGTATTGCTGTCAGATAGGGAACAGTACATCCACCCCTCTCTCCTTGCCATGTCCAGGTCATCGCCCGGAATATAGAGAGCGATTCTGAGGAGAGATCAAAACTGAGTCTTGAACGTTAACATTACATACAGTTGCAGGACGCTTTTGACTGTGGGTGGTGGGGCGTATCACAAACTGCGGGTGGGGAGGGCCGACACTCTGGTTGGCCGACGGTCTGGATTCTCGAAGCTAGAGTCAGGGTGGCCCAGGAGGAGCACCGGGAACAAAAAGCCGAGGACAACTTTGAAAGAGAGCATCCCTTTGGCTGGATGCCTTTTATTCAACTGGTGCTTCGTCATGCAGCCTCGCGATAAATCTGCACACTACTGTCTCGCTCAACAAGTACATGTGGATACCACGCATCGGCTGTGATGGCTAGGGGGTCCAAGAAAACACAGGAATATCACAGCGAACGACACGCCCAGATAGTTCCCTTATTTTCGTCCCCTCCCGGCATGAATCATCCTCGCTCTGTCACTCATAAGTCACTGGCCCACCACCACATGAGCGCGTGCGTCAGGGTCGACCAGTACAATACAGATACTACGCATCGATTGGAATAGCTAGGGGGTCCAAGAAAACATGGAATATACAGCCCAGGAGAGGGGTAGCCTCACGGGAGACCCCTGTCCCCTGTCGTCCTGCCGCATCCTGCAACCTTCTGGCTGGGTAGGGTAGTGGTGCATCAATCTCACCAACCCTCGTCCCAGCCTACCGTCCACATGCATGCCCGCGCTGGCGCGAACCCTGCAAACATGATTGTCCGGTTAACAAGTACATGGGGATACTGGGCACTAACTAGAATAGCTGGGGGGGTCCAAGAATACACAGGAATATCATAGTGACGAGTATGGCCAGACCATTCCGTTTATTTTTTACTCCTCCTGGCATTAATTATCCCTGCTCTGTTATCCTCAGGTCACTGCCCCCCACCATAGGTACCTTGACCCATCGGGGCTGTCATGCCATGCCATGGCTCTCCGGGTGAGAGAGCCGCACCGCACAGCTGTGCGTTTCGTTCCAACGCACTTGCTCCTTCAAAGCCAATAGCTATTCCCCTCCCGCTTTGCTCTTCCGTTTAAGTGTAATGTCCCCCCCCCTAAGACCCGGCCTCCCATCTTCTTCCTCAAACATATTTCCCCCCATTCTTTCTTCCAGACCTTGGACATGTCTCTTACTGAGATACGCACACTTGGCTCGACACCGTGGATACCACCCACTGGCTGCACAAGGCCACTATACGTTCCTCTACTATGAGTTCCAATACGTTTCCACCTACACGCCTGAGATTCCCCAAGGAATCACGCCTCAGACCAGTCTGACCACACAAACTCCCTGCAAATACGTTTCTTGCCCTGAGAAGACAGGTCTGCTTTCGGGCATGGCAAGCGATGCTTGCTACGGTTAACCCTACCTATACGTTTCCTGTCCTGAGCAGACGAGGTCTACTTTTGGGCATGACCAGCTAGCTATACTTGCTACGGTCAACCCTAACTATACGTTTCTTGCCCTGAGCAGACGATGTCTGCTTTCGGGCATGGCAAGCGATGCTTGCTATGGTAAACCTTACCTATATGTTTATACATATGTTTTGTGGCTTGTTTATTACCTGCCATCTGGTGGTAGCTGCTGCCACTCGTGCCGTCGCTGGACAGAATAGCTACTCAACGCAGAAGGGCTAAATTTAGCCTGGAGCGTGACAGTTATTCGTCCCGTACACCCGAATGTTTTACCGCTTCGTTCTATCCGAACAGCAGTATTCGTTTGGTGGTTGGCTTACTACGAGGTTACTGGGAGCAGCTACTTCTATCCGAGCCGCGTCCGAGACTCAATACAGATTAACTGCCAAGCGCAGGAACGCTGTGCTCAACTTCGGATGTTGCGACAAGGTGCTCCAGAGGCAACTGACAAGGCCGACGAAGAAATCGCTCCGATGTTGTGCATACTCGACGAGCTGCAACAACCTTGGACTCCTCATTCATAACGGCGTCGGCGACGTCAATACGTTCACGCTGGGATCAATGATGGCGAGCTTGCTACCAAATGGAAGCAATCTCTTCCTTACCTGGCGAGGTCCCTGGGTCCCATCTCTTTTCGAGAGTCATTCTTGATCTTGCAAAAGACTGGGCCTTTTGGCTTTAGGGGAACCCCCCCTCACCAAGAGAGTGTTCCTGGGCTTTGGAAGCCCTGGATTGCTCATCTTCGCCATCTTCCTCACTCCCTTACTTCGCCTACGGGTGTTTTTTGTGAGGTTCGTCACTGAACCTGTCAGCACATCCATCTCTCAATGCGCAGCACTTTCTGTGGCTTCTGGCCACCTTGAAATCTTTCAAGCCGTTGAGCTGACTCGCCCATCGATTGTTTTGCTTTGATGGCCTTGCCTGATACTTGTCTTTTTTTCCCCCTTGGCATCCAATGGCAGTCCTACCCAGAGTCTCAGTCCTCGAAACCTGGTGGCTTTGGAACAACGGCCAGTGGCGGGCACCGAGGCGAAAGCTATTCCTCGCAGCCGCGAGGGATCGTCAAATCCCTGCGATCAAACCCCAGATCTCGTTCGGTATGTTGGCCGGAGCGAGGGGCTCCCCTGACCACGGGGACGGCTGGGGTAGCTGGGGGACGCGTCCTCTTCTCAGCTCTTGCGCTTGGGCTCTGTGAGAGCAGGGGGGGGGGGGGGTTGAAAATAGTGTGAGGGTTTACGACAGAGTCAGGCTCGCAGTATGCAGCTCACTTGCCAGTGGAGCAGTTCGGTCGAGCCACTGGCCAGTTGCTTCCGGGTCAGAAGCCCCCGTTTGCCAGTTCCAGCGCCTTGGTTGTCTCGGTTTGAAGTGGTGCCATTTCTGCATTGATCTCTCTAAGTTGATTGTCCTCTTCAAGTACCCCAGCGGGGTTGCCATGTTATGAAAAGGGCCAAGTTTAACTCCCTTGATGCGTAGCTGAGGACGGTCGGCCAACGTAAATTAATTGGTCTGCCTGATAAAAATGCATGCGTAGTTACCATTCGTTTATCGTACAAGCTTCATGGACACAGCCTCCTTATTCTGAAGTCCCAAGCTCAACTCTTCTCCTTGGGCGGCTTAACATTTCCCGTCTCCTCTCGCTCCCCATGGACCCCGCCACCCCAAAATTTCTTGTCAACCTTGTCATCGGGAGCCTGATTTCCATGGTCGTGCTTCTTCTCAAAATCCCGGTTGTGCTCCTCCACCTCGCGCTTCTGCTCCTCGGTCAACGTGTCGGTCTGTGTGCTGCCGGGGATGCTCTGGTTGGTGACTTTGGGCTGAGGCGGCGCGTTGGAGGAGCTTGCTTCAAGAGGTTCGCCACCGCCCGTTCGGCCCTTGGCATCTCCGCCCGCGAGGCCATCTATGAAACTGCCGTCATTGTTTTGCTCTTGGGTGAGGATGCGGGTTTGGTGCAGAGGGCGGATTGCGGGTGTAAGACGGGGGGCGAGGCGTGTCGAGGGTCGAAGGACTGTGATGAAGCGCATTATGTCGATGAGATTTTGATCTATGAGTTCCTTTTAAATCTGAAGATATCTTCGGGTTGGTATTTTGGGTCTGGTTTTGTGTGAAGTTGCGATGTTGGATACAGGATGTCGAGGTCTGAGGTCTTGTTAAGCTCGTCACTGTTGAGATGGTGACGTCAAGGCCATGACATCACTTGAGTAGGCAACACACGTGCAAAAGAGATGAACATGCCAAGCAGGGAAACAAAGCCGACGTTGCGAGACAAGAAGAATCAAATTGACGTCTTCTTTTGGGTAATCGAGATCCCTATTGCTGCGTTGACGGACCGACGGTTGATCGCGCAAGGCCCACATGCACGCATGGCGGCACGATGCTGCATTGCGCAGTCTCAATCCATCCCACTGAGATGAATTGGCGATATTCTTCAAATGGAAATCGGGAACAGATGTAAATCGCTTGGTATTTTTTCCCCGACCTAGCCTTTTGCATCTGGTAGTCGCACTATTCGAGTTGCACTTCTATCTAGATGCAATGTAGACCTGTAAACTTTTGAAGTGGGTGACGATAACGCACGGGTTGGTTTCGGTGTAAATGGATTATAAATCTATCAGAAATAACACGTATAATGTGGCCCCTATCAATACAAGATGGTCCAACTCCAAGCTCTATCGATGCGATAACCATCTCTAAACAAATAAAACATGCTCTATCGTACATGGCTCACCCCTCACTAATCATCTATGCCCTCGCAGGTGAGTCGCTGTAGTGACCCGCCGCCCGAGGCGTCTGCCACTCCTGTCTCAACTCGACATCGCTGTCGCTCCGATCATCCAGAAGCTCCTTTCCCTTATTCCTCGACAGCTTGTTCTTGATCATGGAGAAAAGCCCCGGCATGTCGGAGTGAGGTCCGGTCATGATGCGGCCTGGGTGGACAAAGTTGAAGACTAGAAGGGCCAAGAACATGGGGACGGCTTCCAGGAGGTAAAAGTAGACCTCATGGGTCACAAGAGCGTTATCTTCTCCCATGCCGCCGGAGAACTCAATCAGTCGGTAGATAATTCGGATCGAGATCATGGCAAGGGAAAAGTACAGGGCCGTGATGAGCATACCCCACGATGAAGCGATAAAGTCCTTGAATCCTCCAGGGCCCTTAAGCTTATGCATCTTTGCCTGGAATCGGATGCACAGACCGACAAAGAGAACGATGAAGAACTCTTGGAGACCGATGCCACCCATGTAAATGTGGATTGCACGCTGCTGTTCCTGAGGAGGTGCACCGGGTCCTGCCATGCTGCCGCCAATGAGCTGGACGATGAACGACACGATATCGAAGCCGACAAAGATGGCGGCGAGTGTGGCAGCCGGCATGCCTAGTATGGAGCGCCAGGGGAGGAAGTAGTAGACCATTCGGCCGAGTGTCATGTATGCATATGCATTCACCCCTGCGCCGGTTAGTGGCTAGTTCAATGAAAGAGTTGGATGACATACAAATTGGTGCGAGAAGGATAAAGATCTGGAAGACCAAGTAGATACCATTACTCTGCTGGTCCTTGGTGCTTAAAGCTCGGAAGATGAATGCCATCATCTCCCAGATACTCGCCATGATAATGACCCAACACCACCTCTGAGACATGTTAGCTGTGGTTCAAGTTTTGTGCACTGTATCAAAACGTACGGACCTTCTTGTACTTGGCAGCCTGCCATATATGCAAAACCATCAACCCTCCGAACAAAAACGCAAACGTCAAAGCTGCAGCAAAGCTGGGGTAGTAGTGCCAGATAGCACCACAAGTTCCTGGTGGGACGTAGCCATTCTCATCAGGTGTAATGGTCTGTTTGCAAGTAGGGATGGCAATGTCGATTGTGTGCCCAGGAATCGTGACGTGCGAATTTGTCACACCGCTGATGGTGATGTGATTTGTTGTTGTAAAGATGCTTTTTGGTGCTGCTGTGGGTTCGTCTTCTCGCGGTGCGAGGGTGACTTTGCTTGGGGAGAGAGTGGGTGTTGGAGTAGCGACAGGGATTACGCCTGCTAGAGCCGTAGAGGCCGAGAGAAGATGGAGAAGAAAAGATTTGGTGTTGAAATGCATCTTGGGTATTCTTGATGTGAAATTGGAGGTATGAATAAAGAGTCTGCCCATTTATCAAACATGTCCATCACAGCGTCTTTATATCTTTACTGTTCAACTCTTTTCAGTCTGAAGCTGTCGGACTGAATGGCGAAGCTCTACGCATTCTGAAATGCGAGCCGACCAATCAGCACATGCGATCAGAGACCAGGGGTTCGCGATGCGATGCTAAGCTCCCGCTCAGCCCTACCGAGCGACGCTAATTCAGCTTCGCAAATGCCCCGGTTTTGTGTGCCTGGCCTATTCTTGGAAGCACGGTCAGGGGTTGCTCAATCTAAGAGAGATGATCTCTGTATTATCTTCTATCTACCAAACTAGAATCCGATGAGTGTCAAGTTTAGCGATATACTGTGTGAAACGTCCTCGCCGATAAAGTCCCTCCTCACATCGATACCACCACCGGGTTTTGCAACTATCAGATTAATCGGCCTCTTCGCCAGAGTCTCCTTATCCAGCGGGGACTCGGGCCTGTCTCTGTCGCAGTAGAAGCTCCTCACCCTCTCCAAGTCTGTCGGCAGTGTTTCATCGTCGATAACCTTGTCAGTAGGGAGTTTGACATTGTGTTCGACTTCTATAATGCGTTTTGATACGTCGTACACCAGAGACGAATCCCACAGCGATTCTCGCGCGTACGAGAGTTTCTTTAGTAACGCCAACGCTTCAACGCGTAGGTTAAAGTAGCGACATTTGAGGACCAAAAAGTGCAACATCGGGTTGAACCCCAAATCAAACATGAACTTGGGCCGAGGGAGTCCTTCTTGATCAAGCGAGTCGTTGTGCTTGGCCGCGAGGCGTGCGCACCTCACAATCTCTTCGAATTCCGACTTGCGCGCGTCGTAGCCCATCTCTTCCTTGTTGAGGCACTCTGCAACCCAGATCCTGCCAACCATCTGCCGAGTTTTGAGGGCCAGGGATATTACATCTTCTCGACGGTCGGGAGAACGTGATGCCTGAAATCTTGCAAATGCGTCTCCCCAGGCTGTCATGTCACGGCCAAGGAAGAATTGCTCGTCGAGGATTTCCTGTGGGGGCCTTGCTGGATTCATGCCGAGCCGATAAGGATACACTTCGCGTATGAGCCTGAACATGCGAATGCCGAGAAGATCAAGCGCGTGCTGGGCTTCTATTAAGCTGCGAAACACGGGGTTGGCGGCGTTGTTGTTAAAGGCATGTGTGGTGAGGTGGGGAAAATCAGTGCCCGAGTGGACGCTCATTTGAGAAAACACGGCTGTGAGTTTGGAACTCTTGCCAGCTTGATTGAGCAGCTGCACACCGTGGTGGGCATGGTTGATGGCTGTATGACGATCACCTCGTAGGAACTCGATGCAGATGAAGAGGATGCAGACGAGTAGGACGAGATCCACGTCCGGGGATGGATCTTCAACAAGCCACCTGATGGCCTGATTATAGTGGAAAAGGGCAAACCTATCCATTGTTGCTACCCCCGATTCGCTGGGGTCAAAGTTCTCGTAGAGTGAGCTGATGGCCATGACGGCATGACGAGCTGCAGGCTCGGCGTGGGCAACCTGCGTGACGAAATGGGTCCAGAACGAGCCGTCAAAGGGACCTGATATGACGGGGGCCACGGCACGGTGGAAGAAGGATAGGCTGCGGGTTTCGCGGCCGTCAGCGGAGGCGAGCACGCGCGGCTGGGGACGGAGCAGCACGTCCCAGGAGAGAGAGCCCACTGGGGGCGGTCGATAGCCGTCGCATGTACGGCCTGTGGAGGTGCATCTCTTGCATTTGGGCCACGCCTCATCGCACTTGACCTTTCTAGCTCTGAGTGGTTATTGTGTTAGTCGAGGACAGCTATGATATGTGGAGAGTGTGACGGACTTGCATGTCAGACAGCCAGTCTTGACCTTCTGAGAGCCTATACGCGCCATCTTTGAATACTCTAACAACTGTGTCTTCCAATGAACAACTCTCAAGTTTTGGTTGGTTGGTGGCGAAAAGGAAAGAGTTGTCGTCGATGATGTCTTGAAGCGGAGTAAGATACCGGAAATGAGCTACGGACACAAGGACTTGGTGTTGCTGAGGCTATGCCGCTTAGTCTACGATCCGACTGGGGCTTGGTGGGCTAACGGGGCAAATGCGAGCGGACGAATCGCCGTGACGGAACACGGTAGAAGTGGAGGCATCTGGCATGGAACCCCGGTCGGTGAGATGAACGTTACTCTGGCATATTAAAGGGCCATAGCTGCGCAGATTTGGTGAATTACTTGGTTGCCTTGATTGTAATTACAAAGTCTACTCGCACGCAAGCGAGCTATACATGTTTCCATGACCTGAAAGATATCCCTTTCTGTGATCTTTCTCATTCTCATCATCACCACCCAAATCCCCCTCACCAGGACGAGGAATACGATCCTCAATAGCCCAGGCAACTCTCTCAGCTCCGCTCTGTGCACCTCCCAAGTTGGGCGCCGCAGGTCCAATCCTCAACGCAGCCAGCCGTCCCATCATGAAGAGAGGCACGTCGTCGTTCCACATGAGGTCGTTGTTGATGCAGGGGAATCCGCCACGTCCCTCGATGGGGTGCTTCTCGAGTATCGTCTTGAGGTAGGGAAGTGTGGTAAAGTCGGTTTGGATGCCGGTTGCGAAGTATAGGTAGTCCATTGGGGGCATGTCCTTGATGGGTGGGTTGGTCTGGATGCTCCAGGTACCGTCTCCGTCGACTCCTTCGAATTTGGCTTCTACGATGCTTGTCTCTGTAAAGATCTCGAGCTTCTTTGTCGCGAGATGCTTGTCAAGACGCTTCAGGAACCGAGCGGGAATACTGCCTCCCTCTCGAGCCTCCTTGATGATGTCTAGTCTCTCATCATCTGAGTCGGCAAACCAGAACTGAGCCTGCTTGGCATTCTTGTACTTGCCCATCCAGTCAAGGGAAACATCGAAGTGCTTGACACGAATAGGTCCGCGCATGACGTGCCATACCTTGGTGACGCCCTTTCGGATGGCAAGGTCTGAGAGCTGGGCAGATGTGAGACCACCGCCGACAACCATGATGTTTGTCTGCTTGCGAGCCGCCATGCGCTTCATGACGACGGGGGACGGGAACTCGGGGATGTACATGCTGTGGCACGCCTGAGGGAGCTTATCCGTCTCGGGCATGCCTGGGATGCGAGGGATCTTGGCCACGTTTGCTGGACCGACTGCTAGGACGACGGCGCGAGCGTATCTCCGGACCTTGTTGGATGTGACGGTGAAGAGGTCCTCGCCGTTGATGGAGATACCCTTGACCTCGCCGTAGTCAAGATGCTCAAGAGTTTCATGGCGAATGAGATCCGGGCCCAGCCTGTACCGAGTGGCAACATGCTGGCAGTGATCTTCAAAGAGTGACGCCGAGGGGTTGTAATAGTCGTTCTGCTCCCGCACGTTGATGTCAACACGGGCTTCTTGTCTTCAAGAGTCAGTAACCATCATCTTAACCGGATCAAGAGACTCACCTTCTCCCGCAAAGCTTCTGCCCCATCATCTTCTTCTTAGCATGCTTGCTAACCTCCTTACCAACGCAATGGCGAATCTCAATCAGCTCGTCCTTGCGGCCATTCATATACGCATGCGAAAGCAAAGCATCCCGATCCTGCGGATCAACATGCCAAAGCATGGGACTCCTCAGATGCGAAATGTCATACATCTTGAAGAGCCTCTTCCACCTTCCCATCCAGTTGCCGTCATCAGCGTCGAGGACGAGCATGCGGTACTCGGGCTGACTCTCTGGTTTGCGGCCGTTTGTCACTTTGCCGCTGCGGGAGTTCTTGAGGGTTATTTTGTTGCCGTATTTGCTTATCCAGTGGAAGCGACGGTGTTCTTCGTCGGTGAAGAGCGCAGCGGGGGTGTGTTCGCGGAGACGGGCGGCTATGGCGAGGCCGCAGGGGCCGGCGCCTACGATGAGGACGTCGTAGATATCTTCTTCGACCTGCATTTGGTCTGCCATGGTGCTTTTGTTCTCCATGGTTGATTGGGGTGAAAGTTGAGGAGAGACCTACAGTTGGAGGAAGAAGCTAGGTTATCTACTGACGCCTCCTCTGTCTTGTTGCCTCTCCCCTCATGTTCATTGAGTGAGGACCCTGTTGGCCTCCTACTCTACCAGTTCCTCTCAATGACTTATCTGATTGAGCAATTGAGTAGCTCCTGCTGAATCACCACCGTGAGCTACCTTGATGGGCATTACATCACGGGGACATCAAGGTCCTCAACGCGACTGGAACTCAGGGTCCATTGCCCAGAGATATGCCGAGGAGGCTCTGGTACTGGACTAAGGTCTTGTCAGAGCTGTCATGTACCTGTCAGACTAAAAGAATGGGCTGGGTGGTTGTCGCGTGAGTTGCAGGACATGAAGCTATCCCGAATTGACCCACTGACCACACCCTATGAGTATATCATGATGTCAATTGACAGGGCAATCTACTTTTCTACATATATCTTACACAAATTTCCTCCTTGATCTACTCTTCTCTAGAAGGTTTGATCTTCATCTACTCTTCTGTACCTAACTCAATGGTTCCATTCAGCATCCAATGCATGCCCCAAAGGCCCCGAAGCAGCATAATCCGTCGTAACAAACGCCCTATCAACCTCTCCCAATCCCTCGGCGCAATACTGCAACGTCTCCGCAATATCGTGTGATCTATTCAACGGCGTCTTTTCATCCAGCAACACGTCAAACTCGACCCAGACACCATCCCCAGCGTGGTACGCCGTCACGTTCTTGAAGCCCGCAACAACGGGTGCGAACCGATATGCGAGGTAGATGAGCTTCTTGAGGGTGTGGTCGTCTGCTGCTTCGCCTGAGAGACGAACCACGTTGTTGAAGCATGTGTGGCCCCAGTCGTAGATGATAAAAAGGGAGAGGAGACCTGCGCCGACGGGGTCGAGCCACCAGATGTTGGCGCGGTAGCCGATAAAGGGAAAAAGAAGAGAGAGTGTGTTGAAGATGACGTCTGTCTTGCAGTCTTGCACGAGGGCTTGGACTTGACTCGTCTTGATGGGTCGACAGCCGAGACCGATGGCTCCCTTGAGGACGATGGTTGCGAGGAGGGAAGCGATGGCGGCCCAGCTGAGAATTTCGGCTTCTGCGTGAGGAGGTAAAAGTCTCGAGGCTGACTCTTGGAGGATTTGTAGGAACGAGATGACCATGATGATGGAAAAGACCAGGATGCCCAATGGTTCGAGGCGACGTTTTCCAACCGGGAATCGACGACGCATTGCCTCGAGTCTCCAGAGAACGAGACGACTTGTCGACCAGACGATAAGAGTGCAGAGAAGATCCAAAGCCGAATCCACAAGCGATGCCACCAGAGAAAGTGACCCGGTGGTAAAGACAGCGAAACCTTTACCCGCGAGGAGCAAGATATTGGCTATAACGTTGATGTTAATAGCCCAATTCGCCTTTCTGCTCGCCTTTTCTCTCTTCTCCTTCTCTTCATCAGGCAACAGCTCTCCAATATTCCCCTCGACACGTTGAATTCCTCCACAGCGCTCCTGATCACCATCATGATCTGGATCCGGGTTCATCGACTCGAGGACATCATCCGCAATAGCCATGACAACAGCATCCACCTCGAGCCAATCATTCAACCTCTCATTCTGCGCCTCATAAAAAGCCCGTAACTTTTTATTCTTCATAGCTTTCAACTCTTCATCCGTCTTGCGGTACTGCTCGAGGCCTTCTCTGTCGATGCCATGCATAAGGGCTCTCTTGATCTCGCCGCGTCGTGCGTCTTCGAGTGCTGTACGCGCAGCATCCTGAAATCTTAGAATCCCAGGTCTGGGTCTCGACTTGCGTCCGTCGAATGAGTGGTATCGACCAGTCTCTAGGTCCCGCGGGTGACGGTCGCCGACGTAGCCTTGGCCGCGGTGCCGAGCTTCTTGGTCGTACTTGGCAGGGTCGCCATTCCAGAGTCGTTTACCAACCATTTCGTCTAACGATGTATAAGAGAGATTCTATACAAGAAATTGCTCAGAAAGAACGAGAGAGAGAAGATTGTCTTGTTTTTGTTTGCTTGCGGATTTGCTTGTGTAACCTGAATGACTTATGACGTAAGTGACGTAAATCCGGGGAAGACGGCAAGTTTGGCTTGCAGGCGTGCGAGGGTGCGAAACACGCGACACGCGGAGAGTGGAGGAATCAACTCCACAAGTAAGCATGAGATGCCGAGTTCCAAGGCAATTCTTTATCTTTTCTTTTGTTATATGAGTTATTTCCGTCGGAAAATCATATCACTGTGGGCTCTTGTCGATCCTGATATCCAAGATCTCGTCGTCATGAATCCTTCAACGTCACTCAATGGACAAGGTTCATTCCAGTCACTCACACAGGATGTAAACATTCACAGAAGCGTCTTGATAGCAATACGTGGAAAGTTTCAACTCTTATTCAAGTTCTATCTTTACAATGAGCGCATTCTTGCTGCCCGAGTCCCATCACCAACTCGCTTCATCAGATAAGGATATCTCAAAAGTTCTTTACTAACGCCAACAGTTATCCCCCCAAGCCAATTTACCTCTAGTCAAACAGTATCATGTTCTTAGTTTCCGCCCATTCTCATGGCATTCACAAGTCTATGTCTTGCGCCCTCTCGCCGGCCCTCGTTTCGGCTAGGACTATCCCCGTAGGAGTCTGTTCGACGAGCCGTATCATAGTAGGCCTCGGTGTCTCCCAGGCCTACCTTTGAAGGACGGGGAGGTGGTGGGGGAGCATGCGTCTGCTGCTCCTGAGGCTGTGACTGGTACACTGGTTCCCAGTCACCCTGTCGGTAAGGGTTGTTCTGATAAGCCTCTTGGGGAGCCGTAGGAGGTCGGCTGGCTCGCTGTTCCTCGCGATTGGAACGCTCGTCACGGCTCTCACGGTTCGAGCGTCTAACAGAGTCGTGAGATCGAGGAGGGGGTGGGGTGGGTTGTGCTGGAAGGAGTCCGCTCTGAGGCACACCGTTCTGGGGTGCACCATTCTGAGGGGCACCAACCTGACGACGGGTCGTCTCTCGTGGAAGCTCTTCCTCATCGTCTGTAGCAACCTCATCCTCTGGCTCGTCTTCGTATGCCCGCAACTCGCTTCGCATAGCAAGGCTGGCGCAGATGCTTCTAGCCTCCTCAATGGCCTTCTTCTGCACTTGAAGTGCCTTGCGGCGCTCCCGTGTCTCCTTGTTTTCAGCTGCGATGGCCTCGATAGTAGCATCGCCCATCCGCATGATCTCGATAGGGTTGAAAAGGCGGAGCATTCCGAGGAGCAGGTGTCTCTCGACAACCTGAGTAATAACGTTGCGGGTAAAGATGCGTGCAGTCAGATCGTAGTAGATGAGCATCTTCTCCAGAACTTCCTCGGCCTCGGTGTATGTTCCTCCGTTCTCTGTGGCCTCGGCACGCCACTTCCTCAGGCGCTCTTCGTACTCGGGGTCGAATGGCTGCACCTCCAGTTCCATGTCGTCCGTGAGGCGGGCCAGTTCCTTGTCGGCGCTCTCAATGAGCTCCTTTATCTTGATCTCAAGGAAGTGCATGCGGAGAGGATCGCGCATGCGTAGAGGCCAGGCATAATCAATCACATCCGCAAGGAACTCGTTGCAGATGACGCTAACATTGTCCTTGTACTCTTGCGCCAGGACAGGCCAGTTTCTGGAGTAGTCCTGGAAGAGGATATAAGGGGCTCGAGGGTTTGAATCGAGAGGAAGTTCGTTACCCCGGATCTGTCGAAGGAGAGGCTCAACTTCATGCTCGGCGAAATCCTTCTTGGAACGGTCTCCAACCGTACCAGCAGCAGGGAGGCTGGAACCGTCGGCGCCGTTGGCAGCAGCGGCAGGTTGGTTGTTCTGGAACGCAACCTTGCGACCGTGCTGTCTGAATCTCCGGGCGAAGCGCTCGCTTTCCTCGCGAGTGCGGGCACGAAGCTTCTGTGATGGTGTGCCCTTGGGGCTGGATTGTCTTGCAAAGAATCTCTCGCCAAAGGGGTTCTTGTAGTTACCATTGACGGCAGGGGTGACGAGGTTGTTGGATGCGGTAAAGAGCTCGCCCATCTGGAGTCGCATCTCCTCAGGAGTGTCTTTGCCGACACCCATAGCCTTGAGCTGGGCTTCACATCCATCCAACGCCTGCTGGATCTGTCGGCGGAGGGTCTTGACATGCTTGCCAATGTGTCGCTGAAGCTGGGTGCTTAGTTTGGCACGAAGGGCGCCGATGCCCCACATCTCAGGTGGAAGGGTTGCCCATTTGCCTCGAGTGAAGAATTCGGCCTCTCGGTGGGATCGCTCCTCGGGTGTCTGCCATCGTTCGCCGGGTCCAGGGTTGAGTAGGACATACCAGCCTAGCTTGAAGTTGTTCTCCCGGTCCTTGTTCATCACAAGCTCAATAAACTTCTCTTCAAGGCCAATGCGCTCCGTCATGTCGGGCTTTGTAAGAACGCCGATGGTGCGTGATCCGGTAGGATCAAAGTAACGGGCCTTCTTGAGGATGGGGGCTTGAACATAGTCGTTATTTCCACCGATGACGGCGAGAATGAGGGTCCGGGTGCTCTTCATGTATCGATCGGAAAGTGTCTCGATGGTCTGGATGTCGGCATCAGACTGGTCACGGTTGGCGACTCGAACCAAACCAGGAAGATCGACAAGAGTCAAGAGCGGCATGTCGGGGCCACTCTTCTCGACGACCAGAATATCTCGAGCGGCGAATCGGCCGGGAATGCTTCGGGGGGCGATGAGTTCGGTCGCATCTCGCATCATGACATCGAAGGGAGTGTCGCCGGTGACATCACCGCCATACTGTAGCAAGCGAGCTTGCTCATTGTAGGGTCGTGTCTTGTCGGGAATAATGGATATCTTGAGTCTGGTCTCCTTTGCTCTTCGCATGCGAATCTCGGTCGCAAATCTCGTGCAGGCGCCGGCATCTCGAGGGAACGGTGTGCCGGTCAAGGCCTCAAGGACAGAGCTCTTTCCAGCGGATTGATCGCCAACGACGACAATCTGCGGTAGCTTGACATCGTCGAGCTGGGCGAATTGAAGCTTGTCAATGAGGTCCAGCAGGCTGCGTTGCTCGGTAGCAAGGCCCTGGTCACCCAGGGAAGATTCGATCGAAGGGCGCATTTGGTGCCTAGCAGTAGGGAGAATGTCAGCAACTCGCTGGGCGTCTTGATCAGGCGGAATGACGAACAGAGAGCCCATTCTCTCGCGGGATGAGATAGATGGAGATGATTCCGCAATCAAATAGTTGCTGTTCGTTTATATAGAGGGGAAGCAGTTTCAGCTGAAATGCGATGCATGCGCGGCCTTGTCATGTGTCTTTATACAAGATTACGCGTGCGCCATGATTCGCTCTTTCTCGGGTAGGTTGCCTCCGTGTCGCTGATTTTCTGCTGTGCCATGGTTTGCGCGGCCGCCAAGCGTCTCGGCGCCCGAGAGGCAACTACGGCGTCATGATTGCTGCGCCACACCCTCCTTCAGCTGGGCTGTCATGGCGGGATCCAAGCGAAATGATTAGGCCACAGGGCCGACAGGCATCGCATAGAAGCGGATCATTCTCAAAGACCCTTGGTTTGCCACCGGGAATGCCATTCTACAGCATTCCCTACCCAAACACTTCTTTTTCTCTCTTCGTCCTTCCCAACTCTCAACAACTCAACGTGTGGCGCAGTAATATCTAATCTGTGGCGGTGCAGATCTCGGATCTTGGCACGAGGCCCGCGTCACCAGGCCAGGGCCAGGAACCGGGCAACTGGCTTTCCCGCAGGAGATGGTGTCCAGATGTTTGCCTCCCACCGCCCTATCTGCCTCTTACGTAGTGGGCCACGTCAAGGCTCAACGAAAGGGTGGTTACTTCTGCGGCTGCCTATCTACATACGTACGTAGCAGTTATGTCTCGATCACTGATCACAGTCACCGCTCAAAGGATCAAGAGCCTGCTGGACGCGACTCTCAAGCACATACGACCATAGCTCGTAGAGAATACGGGGTCCCGTCCGCTCCCCCAGAGTCAAGCTGCGAAGCGCCGGATTAGTAGTTGGGTCGGTGACGACCAGCGAATCCCCGGTGTTGTATGTTTTTTGTTTTCTTTTTGGCTCTTCGCATTAGACATGTGTTGTCTGTGTGCCTATGCATTGGCAGAGGTGGTGCACATGGTAGGTTGCCGGCGTTGTAACATGTTTCACAAGCCAGGCAGTTTCAAGCCACTTTTTTGGTATGACAATTCCTAAGACATAGGTATAAAGCTCCCCCCACCAGGTTTCTGCTCCTCTTCGGGTTACTCCGGACAACACCAGCTGGCTATTATTACCTTTTCTCTCGGAGCCTGTGATCAAGGAGGTTTCGGAGACCGAGGGATGTCCACCAACACCCTAGACACGACTGAGAAAGGGCGGGTTGCCCCAAGCCAGCCTCGCGACCCAAAGACACCCCTACGCCTTGGTGATATCGTCACCAATTTAAGAGATCCAGTAGTCGATTTCACGGTTCTCAACACAGAGGTCTGGGTCCCCATACCAGAGAAAAACATTCGCACAACCATCCAAGAGGAGTTTTACCCAAAGCTCAGGAATCCTAAAGAGACCAAGGTCGTCCATTTCGCCAGAATCAGAGGCCTGGAAGTCCAGAATATCGATGGCATACCTAAAAGCGAGTTGAAAATGCTTGAGACCCAAGTTCTTAGTCGTCCAAAAGGATACCTCGATAGCAGCATGAATCTGGAGCCAGTCAGAGCTTGGAGCGAGAACAGTGACGATTGCTCTTTGCGTCTCATCACAGGTCTCAAGACGATTCGAGAACCTCCGCCTCCAGCCCCAATCGCTGAGTCTATAAAACTGGAAGAAGAAGAACTTGGCGAGATCGACTTGGTTCCTGATCAGGCAAAAACTGGTAACCAAGGGCAGAGTGCCACTGAACATGAGCTGGAGCACGTTGACTCCTCTGACCGTCTCCTTGCGTACCAATTTTCGGGAATAAGTCAGAAGCGGAATAAAAAGACGAGAGTGGAAGAGGAAAGCAAGGGTCCACAAACGCAATCTGGGCTTGTCGAGCGTCAACATACTTCTGGCGAAGAACGTCCCTCATTTTTCGTTGATCTCCCAATGTGGGTTATCTTCAGGAGGGCTCCGGCCTCAGTTGCGCTTTCGAACACACTGGCCTCGTGATGTAACTTATGACAACTCAGTTGATCTTGAACCCTTGGTTGAACTAGTAACTGGATAGTGTCAAAGGCTGAAGGCATGGTGATGTTCATAGGGTTAATGAGGATTGGGAGTATGTTTTGTGTTATGGTACGCCTGGATAGAAACTCCGGTTGTCCATTCATGGATTTTCGTGATGCAAGGAGCGGTACATCGTTCTAAATTGAGTGGTAAGGCGAGGGTTGAGTTCGACCAAACACTTGACTTGTGGACAAACATGTTTAAGTTTGCAACTGCTTTTCGAACTTTAACGAGGCCATTTTGTATTCGGTTTACTCTTCTACCTGTCCTGGACAATTCCAAAGGGTCTTCATCTGGTGAGCTTCACCTGGGTGGTCACGTGAAGTTCTCCCAGCATGACTAAGCAAAGCTTGCCCAAATGTGACCAGTAACCGACGACCTCGTCCCAACTCCTCTCCCATCAGAACACCCCTGTTTGCCGTATTTCGATATCGGCCACTATAGCTATTCTAATGACCAGTGAGTGGCTACAAAGTATTTTGGGCCATGGCCTCTGACCAAAGCCTTTCGCGGACTCAGGCCGCGAGATTGAACAGCTCCTCGAAGCCCTCGAGACCGAGGCGGTGACAGAGCAGAGCACCAGCAAGTTCCCTCCCAACTCTACACCGTTTGCCTTTCTTGGCTACAAAGTTCCCCGCTACTAACCACTGCTGGCCAATAGAGTCTCAAGCACTTCTTGAAAAGGTTCTGGCTCACACTAGGACTTCTCGCGACACTGCCCTTGCTCCTCTGTACGCCAAGAACGGGTTGCGCATCCTTGGTCTGTATGCGTTCGGGGACCGCGACCCGCCTCAGAAGGTTGTTGCCTTGCGATGCTTGAACAACATTCTCGTTCGTTCTGTATCGACAAGACAGGTCTTTATTGATGAGGGATACCCAAGCAAGGTGCTTTCTTCGATGAAGGTATTTCTGCCCTGTCCCATATTCAGGGTTGACTCTTACACATCGGATAGAATGGCGACCCCAATGAAGAGCTTGCAACTGCCAACCTGTTCCTCTTTTGCGCATCCCAACCCACCTTTGACCTCACGTCGAGCTTTGAAGATGAGGGTCTCGCTGAGATCGTCAACAAGGTACGGCTTGAAACCACCAGGAGCGTCGCAAAATGCTCATCGTCTCAAGAACATAGCGCGCCATGCGCAATCCTCAGAACCTCTTCCGAACGATCCTGCCAATCCAGCTCTGGCAAGTCTGAGGCTTCTCTCCACCTTGGCTGTACGGGCTGAGTCGCAGGCACATCGATTCCTGCCTTCACTTGAACCGATTTTGGACCTTTTGAGCAAAGTCCCTGCGACTGTCTCACACGCTGACCTCCCAGCTTCATCCTTGATTTCTTGCCTGGTCTCCATACCGATAGATCAAAGGGAGGAATTCCCTGTTTCTGCAGTCGACAAGTTGGTGAATCTCCTCCAGGAAGCAATCCCCAAAGCCGATGGATCTTCAAAGGCCGCAGACAAAGAGCTACTGCCTCTTTTGGTGGTCCTGCATCGCCTCGCACAATCCAAGCCCTCTGATGCCCGGAAACGACTGGCTGAACACATTTTGCCATCTGATGAAGATCGAACCGAGGCCTTGGGCAAGGGCGAGTCTCTGCCGCACAGGCTGCTCAAGCTTACTTCCACAACCGTGGAACCTGAGCTTCGAGAGATGATTGTCAACCTCTTCTTTGAGATTTCTGACAAAGACCCAAACAAGTTTGTGCATCATGTCGGCTTCGGACATGCCGCAGGCCTCCTTTCTTCCAAGGGCATTCAGTTTTCGCCGGAAGGCCTCGCACACGCCCAGGCAAGCAGCGCTACTCCGGATATCAACCCCATCACAGGTCAACAGCGCAGCGCAGAGGCTGTGTCCGACTTGCCCGAGATGACAGAAGAAGAGAAGGAGAGAGAAGCGGAGAGACTCTTTGTTTTGTTTGAGAGGTTAGTACAGCCTTTTGAACTATGCTGGGCTATCATGCTGACTTGCTTTAGACTGAGGGCCAATGGTGTGATTTCCGTCGAGAATCCTGTTACTCAATATCGAGACTCAGGTCGTTTTGAAGAGCTTCCCGACGATGCGTCTGATTAATGCTTGAAGCGGACACTATTGCATTATGGAAGATCGGTCGTGTGACCAACATTTGTGAATAGATAATGTGTCTTATATAAACAGCCCTTCCTGCTAGAGGCCGGACAAATTGAGAAGGAGAGTTTAAACTACCTAAAATCGAGATTCCAGGCACATCTTATCGCGGCATACCTATCCCCTACCGCCAGTGTCCAGGACTGGTGATCAAGCATCCTCCTCAAGACCAACCATCTTGCAAGATTCGACCCACAACTTGGCTGCCTTCTGCTCATCGTAAGCCCAAGGAGCATAGCCATTATCCGTCGACATGGTGTCAGAGTCGGGACGCGCCGGACCTGCTTCCTGGCAGTCATAGAGATACTTCCCTCCCTTTCCTTCCCAGTCCTTGCTCAGAGCTGCATAGACTGAAGTCGCAGCACCCTGAGCGGGACTCTTGATGAGCTTTCGAAGCTCCGTGTTCTTCTCCATGAGGCTGAGGATTTTAGGGTCGGTGACATAGCGATGAAGGTTGGTTATAACACCGCCTGGATGCAAGGAGGTGGCGTGCAGACCACGGTTACTGTAGCGCTTCTCGATCTCGTTGACCATGTAGATATTGGCCGTCTTGGACTGGCCGTAGGCGATCCAAGGGTGGTATGAGTTGGGCTCGTCAAAGTTAAAGTCGTGGAACCGGACTTCGCCCGCGCGGTGGCCCATGGATGAGACAGAGACGACGCGCGAGTTGAACGAGGGCGTGGTAGCGGCGAGCAGTGCCGGTTTGAGCAACTGGAAGAGGAGGAAATGACCGAGATGGTTGATGCCAAACTGCGTTTCGAAGCCGTCGACGGTTCTGCCCTCAGGGGTGTACATGACGCCAGCGTTGAGGACGAGGATGTTGAGCTCCTCACTCTTGTCGAGAAAGGCTTCAGCACCCTTTCGGACTGAGTCGAAAGAGTCAAGAGAGATCTCAATCAAGTGAAGAGGCGCCTTGTTTTCCGGGTCCGAAGCCTTGATATTCTCGATGGCCTGCTGACCTTTGGCAAGGTCCCTGACCCCGAGAAACACCGAAGCCCCAGTTGCGTGGAAGGCACGGACTGTCTCAAGGCCCACACCCTGATTGGCACCAGTGACGAAGATGGATTTTCCAGTGAGCTGGCCCACGAGGTCTTCGTCTTGGATGATCTGAAGGGCAGTGGGACGGGCGTCGCCGGGACCCTGGGGGTTGCTGTGAGCTGCGATGTACTTGGACATTTTGGAAGATTGGTTGATAGGTTCGTTTGATGTTGTTGACTTGTTGGTGATTGTGAGTATCTTGGAGAGCAGAAGATATACATCGAGGCAAGTCTGGTATTTATGTCCTTGTACTCAGATGTTGCGCTCGGATTTTAGGTCACTGGGCCGGTCTTTAGAAGACATGAGATTTGGCTTCCCTGTAGAGGGCTCCAGGCACCTAGCGTACGTTTCTAATGTCGACATATTATCTGACTTTGAAATGGGATAGAGTGTCGCATTGAATTACGGATATTGGTTGCGCGTGGGATTATCTCCGTTGGTGACCATGCGAGGACGACGAGGCCGCCTCAGCGCAACTTCACCCACCTATTGCATGTCGATACGACTCTCTCTCTGTCACCCCGGAAAGAAATTGCAAAAGAGGAGTGATCTGGATTTTTAGAACATGGGCCATGGCAATTATCTTTCTATGTCAAACAAAAAGGCAATTCTGAAAAACGGTTGGCTCATATTTCGAGCTGCTCGCATCGTCTTCTTGAGTGGCTATTTTGAGAAACTACGTAGTGCAAAACCGGGCGAAATATTATTAGTCTGCAGGACTCATACAACTCAAATAGGCTACTTCAAGATGCTTAAGGATAATTGCTCTCTCTATCGTTTCAACTATGTCTGAATACCTATTGGGCCTGGCTCATAAGGCTGGTAACCGAAGGGCGATCCGGTATGGCCCGCGAAGTTTGTGGATGCATCACGGCGGAGTTTTGTTGCAGGGGGTCTTAGCCTGCGGAGTTGGTGCGGACTTTCTTGCGGAGTTTGGCCCTTTGAGGATATGAGGTGAGATCATCATGCCGGGGTCCAAGACTTTCACAGCAATCATTATCATGAAGGGGCACCTCAATTTCTGGCAACAATCACTGCAATTACTATCTATCGCGAAAACCGTCTGGTAAAGCGGCATCTTGCCATACACGTCCCTCAGCTGCTCCCAAGTAACAGTGTCTCCATACATGAGCATTGCTATTGACATTCTAACCTCAAGGCTCTTTCTTAGTTGGAATAACTATTGAAAATGGGTCATCTCGGCACCCTTGGATTCTATATATGGGGAAAGAGGCATAAGATTCTGGTCCAAGGTCATGTCCCTATGCGGGTTATCCAGGGGCGGCCTCTTTTCTTGGGTCTTCTCCATCTCCCTTAGAGATTGGATAACAAGCCTTTTCATCTCAGCCGCGGGCCGATTTGTTGTAATTTTGCCAAGCATCTTGTTGAGGCGCTCGGAAAGTTGTCTTGCCCTGGCGTGGAGTGTGTCAAGTGAAGGTTTGATCTGGGAGTGACAGAACAAGGGTACGTGGCTAGAGAGGATCTGGCTTAACAGTTAACCAACAGGCCCTTTTTCACGATGACAAGTTTTCCAACCTTGCTTTTGAGGCAAACTAGATGACGAAGTGATTAAAGTTGGAGATTATCAATACAAAGTGTTTGGATAGTTACGGCGGAGCTTCCATCTTTGTATCTCGTCACTTGCATCTTCCTCCGCCCAATCTGCACTCTCGTCGTTCTGAGGCGTTGCAGCAACCCGTCCATCCACATACGACCATACCTACTGGAGAACTCGGGATCCCGTCCGCTCTCCCATAGATAAGCCAGTAAGGGGCGGATTAGTAGTTGGGTCGGTGACGACCAGCGAATACCTGCTGTTGTATGTTTTTTGCCAGTCTTACCTTTTGCCGGTTTAAGCCTTTCCATCTCTAGGACCCCGTTTGCTTCGGGTAATGTAGGCTAGCTCATATTTGGCTAAGTATTTTGTATAGCCGGTGAGAGGTAGTTACAGGTGGGCGTCCTTCGTAAATGTGTTGTCTTTTGCGATGAGGACCTACTATGTGCTCGACTTAGGAATCAATTGTGGGCTTTCTCGCGTATGGGATAATTGCTTCAGCCCTGGCAATTTGAAACGACCAATTACCTTTCAGAGGAAAGTCTTGCTGGCCAGCTTATTTACATGAGTGGGAGAGCTTTGCATAGGCGTTTCTAGGGACTATACGGAGTACCCTGCAACAACAAGGATCATCAGCTGAATGTGAATTCGAGTTCTCACTACATGGTCCTTTTGGAAAATTTCTAGCTTGCTTGCAGTGCTGAACTAGCTGCAACCTGACATAAAATTGGATAGAAAGTAAAAAATGCCGTTTAGCTTTGGTTGTCGTCTGGTTGAAGAGATCGGATTGGTTGACAGGATTCACGTGATCATCAGTTGGTTGAGGACAACTCACCACCCCAAGTCTGGCATGTCACAACTTGCATTTGACAATGTCGGTTTTATCAATCTTGGTCTTCATTACACAAGGTAATATACGTGGAGATGTTCTCATAGAAGCACGCTGACAGCACATCCAAGGGGCTTCAATCCGCAGGAGCTACTCGACAAAACCACCTGACTGTGAAACTCTTCTCGAGTTGATCTCTCGTGTCCTTACGGAGCAGGAAAAATGCCTCGGTATGTCCTTTGCATGGATTGGGCGCTTTGAGCTCCAACAGCAGCTAATTCAGCCAAAGAGAAGCTATCTGCGGCCTTGGACCGGGGCACCAGGTTGGTTTGGGAAGATGCTTACGATTTGGTTAACCCTTTTGGTGACCGCCGAGGTGGTGCGTTCAGTAGCGTTTGGACATTTGACCTCGACAAAGATGCAATTTTTCTCGAAACGGAGGATCAAATTCGCGTGGCACCTCTTGAAATTGGTCGCCAACGACAACTGATTCTCGACGATTTTAAGTCGCTGGACTTACCCCAACCACACCTGGAACAACCAACTCTGCCAGGACCCTACTGGGAACCCAAGTTTGATCAACGCCCGCGAGAGAAATCGTTTCTTGGCCGAGTAATCCGCGACTTTGCCTACACATGGCGTCACGTGCTTCGGCGACAAATGAACGCCACGACCTTTATAAAACTGGCATATGCCACCCTCTGGATTTCAACAATGAACTTCACCATACGGGAGCGTACTGGATCCGAACACATCACAGAAGGTGGCGCTTATGTTTGGTTGGTTGACCTACCAAACTGGGAGACCCCTGAGGCAACACTCGTCAAAGCCGGATCAACCTGGTTTGTCTTGACTCAGGATATCCAGGATGGACTTGAGATGGTACGACGCCATGCGGAAGGTCATTCGTCGCTCAAAAGTCTTACTGTCAACGTGGTTACCTATGTAATTCTTTCTCTCCGGCAACTCACTCTTTGCAAGGCTGAGGGGAATGAGATTGTATGGATGAAATCTGAAGCGTTATTTGGCCAGGCTCCTGCATCTGATGATGCCATCGATATGTTGCTCTGGGCAACAAACACCGCTAGACATGCCAAACTGGAACCAAACAGACTTAATCTTCTTCCCACGGAGATCCAGGATAGAATTCTATATCACGCAACAACTAGCCTGGTTGCGTTAGCCAAACTGGGTTGTGAACTTGGTCTCGGGTCGCCCTTCTCTTGGGTTGACAGTGGCGCAAAGATCACGGTCGAAGAACGCAAGAGACACCGGTTCGAAAGCTCACCCGTTGAATCACAGATCTTTTTCGATGGGGTGATGAGCGGCTTGTCGTACAAGCGGGAGCCCAGACACCAAACAATACGCCCAAGACGACGCCCCCTTCCTCCTGGTTCACGAAGATAGCCTAGGAGTTCATGCTACATGGGGCCGGAAATCTGTAAAATCACATAAGATGGAGAAAATAAACCGCATCGAAACCTAATTTGGCGTAGATCTGGAGGGCAAAGCCCAGGGCGGATCAACCAAACAACTCGAAAGGTTTCATCATGGCCTTGGATGGCGTATGAGGAAGGCATCGAGTTCCTAGACGTTCCGTACGGCAAATTCATGTTTTTAGCCCCGTCGAGTTTGAACCGGCAGATGAGACGGCCCTGATTGTTCACCTATGAGAGTTCAAGAATGATTCTTCAGCGCAGGGGGTAACATCGAGGTATGGCACCTACGAAAGAATTGGGGTTGGTCGGGTTGAATGAATTATATGCTATTACGGGCTAAGGTTAGGGCGATATTAGTATGAAAAGAAGATTGGCTTGCAAATCGTACGTGACTCACTGGGCAGCTAATGCTCATCGTCTCTTCGCCTATTTTAATGGTCAATGAAGTACACCGACGCCCGACACGGTTATTTAGCCTACCAATGCGACAAACATCCAAGCCGGCGTATACGGTCACTGCCTTACGTTTATTTAATCTACGAAACGGGTACAGACTCATAATTGATCTTTATTCGTTTTCACATGTGGCTGCCGGCTAAGATGATAAAGAACATAGTTATTAACACCTACATGGTAGCTCTAAAACTAGAAACCGTAAACTCCGTAACCTAGGTATCTGCAGCTTCACTCCTCGCGCCTTTCCATGTACTCCAGTGGAGCATCTGTGGTAACTTGGTTTGATCCGACCCGGAGAGTCCAGCGGGGTTCCCCATCGAATGCCATCATTAAAGCAAGGTCCTCGCACCTCCTATAGCCCTCGTCTGGATCGCCTACCGGGGTCCATTCGTCGAAACCTGTATCAAAAGCGCATTCGACAGTGCAGATCACCTGGCATGTGGAGTCGGGCCGCTTGGGAGGAGAATCGGCCGAGCTGCACTTAATGGGGAGTGTGCACTTGCTTGGTATTGGCTCTTGATAGTATCGCCAATACGGATTGTCACTGGTGATTTCCCATCTAATTCTTCGCCCTGGGAGCTCGTTAGGTCGTATAGCCACGCCAAATTGGGTATATGAACAGCATACCTTCTTCAAGAACCACTTCATTCGCGTGTAACCATATCCCCCTCTGGGTCGCGGTGAACTCTGTCTGGTTTCGTCATAATCACGAAGTTGGTCAATGTTATTGTTGAGAGAAATGCCGTAGCTGTACCTCGACTTGCGCGCAGTGACGTCAGGTAGCATATCAAGCACTTCTCTCTGGATGGTACTGAGGGTCTGCTGGGTTGACAATTTGTCTCGGAGGAGGCGGATGACGGCCCCACGGGCAACAGCTGACCACCTAACGTACCCAAGTTAGTGATCATATATTGCCATGGTGGTTCAAAAAGCTGGTGGGGAAGAGGTGGCTGTCAGAAATATGAATGTCATATCACTTGCCCATTAAGCGGCCTGAGAACAGTTCCATCAAAGACCTCATTTAGTACACCATAAACATGGAGGGAGCTGCCTAACCCCCCAACAAGCAGGATACTCTACATGATGAGAGTCAGTATGAATTTTATCTTGTATGATTAGTTTTGGGGTGATGCCTTAGGAAGCTTTCCAGTCTCTACTTCGACTCGCCTACGCTGTTCACTGACAAGAGCGCGGATGCCGGTCAAGGACCTGTCAAAGAAGCCCGCGACCTCTGATCTACGACACTAATGTTAATTCTGCAGTCCTTTTATTTGGAGATGGTGCTTACCTGTTCAGGGAGAAATTGTCCCTCTTTCGCCATTTGTCTCGGGTTTTGAACACTTTAGCCGGCAGCCTCAAGGAGAACTGCGCAGGCTGTTCCTCGTTGGTAAAGGAACGCTTGACGACTTTCTCCCAATCATCGATTACGAAAGTGTTGAATTCTGACGGGAGAGTGAATTGAGCTTCAGTCTGTTTTTCCCCATAGATGGGTTTCGAATGCTTCATCGATTCGTACGGCACCACAGAGCCCGCCTGGAGCCGTGGGATTAGGATCATGGATGCTGAGAAGGACGGGGGGAATATCCATACCTTCGCCCTTGACGCATTCTTTCAACTGCAAAGGTTGGGTAGAAATCACCTGATAACTGATGACATCCTATGTATAGTTAGCCCTGAGAAGCGTATGCGGATCTTATCACCCGGCTTCATACCACTGTCCCGCCTCCGGCATCACAGACAACGAAACATTCACCTGACTGTAGAGTTTGTTAAGCCAAAATACAGTTACGACCCTCGAAGTGTGATTTTACCTTTGTTTCAGGGAGAAGGCTGCGTTCCAGCATAATAGACAAACTCGCAGCTTCAGGTTCATGAATGAGCTCCAACGTTGGCGCACCCATGGGTCTCCTCGTTGTGATCCCCGCTATATCGGCCGCCTTCCTCATGGCCTTTTGGGCATGATGTGGCCAAATTGCAGGAACCGTGATGGCGACTCGTAGCGAGATGCCGTCTATGTTCAGCTGGGTTCTCAAAATGGTCTGCGTGTGACCCCAGAGCTTTTTTAGGTAGCGACCAACAATGTCTACCGCCGATATCTGGGAACGGTGCTCAGACAACTCTTTGCGGGATTGCTTGAGACGCTTTGATAGATTAGCGTCTTCGCCTGCCAGGTCGCTATCGTTTAGCAGTAACAGTTTGAACCACTTTATTGGCGCCATGTCTGGAGTGACCTGGTATCCCCATTTTCCTGAATCGATGTCATAGAGGCTCGGTACTTGTACTTCGTTCTGGTTGTTGTGGTTTGCTGTAGGCCATTCTGAGACTACGTGGATTTCTTTGGGGGATTCTGAAAAGGCCCATGAAACTCCAGAAAAGCTAGGCGTGCAGTGTCAGCTGGTTCAATAGTGACGAGGAAAGATGCCAACTCACGTCGTACCAAAGTCAATGCCAACCGCAATGAACTTGTCTTGATACCCGTCACCATTGTTACGAGGTCGTGATGGACCAGCATCGCTTCTTAATGCGGGCATCCTACCTGGTCGGAGAGACTTCCTTCTTTCCGTGTGAGGGATAATTCGTGCAGGGAAGTTGGAAATGCTGGGCTGGGCCGGTTCTTTCAAGTACCGACGAGTGACGGCGCTCCACAAGACTGCCTCAGGCAGGCGGTCGGGCGTCCGAGCTGCGGCAAGGCGTCCAGGCTGGATGCAATGTGCCATCGGGAGACAGGCTCAGCCGGCCAGGGGGGAAATCCTGGGCGTTGGATCCTGTCCACTTTGGTCGGCCACCTGCAGATGTGGCTTCTTGGCAGAAGCAGGCTCCCGAGCAGGCCTTTCAAGCTCGCAAACAGTCATTTTTCTGGCATTCCCCTCCATGTCGGTTCTCAACTCCTGCATCAACCACCTCCAACATGGACAAGACCGACTTTTCGGATGAGGGAATCATTCTGGTGCTGGGAGTGACGGGTGCTGGAAAGAGTTACTTCCTGAACAAGCTAAAGAGTCACTGTGTAAGAGAAGGCCATGGTCTCCAATCAGGTGTGTAACTACTGAATTGGCCTTGGGCTTCACTCAGAGTGTGCGAGGCTTACATTTTACAGAGACATCGGAGTGTCAAGCTGTACAGATTCTTCTTGACGACGAGGAAAAGCGTAGCATCACAGTAGTAGACACTCCGGGCTTTGACGACACTACGAGATCTGAAGGCGAGATTCTCACCGAGATCTCCGAGTTTCTGGCAACCCAGCATGCGCTGGGTATTCCTTTGCGAGGAGTCTTATATCTGCACAAGATCACAGACAACAGGATGACGGGTTCGTCGTTGACCTACCTGAATCTACTCCAGTCTCTCGTGGGAGAGGAGGCACTTGAGAACCTCGTCCTCGTCACAAGCATGTGGAACATGGTACGTGAAGAGAACCGGGGGCAGGCTCTCAAACGTGAGCAAGACTTGATCGACAACTACTGGGCTCCCATGCAAAGAAAGGGCTCTTACGTTGTCCAGTTTGATGGGACCACTGATTCTGCCTTTGGCCTAGTCTATCAGCTTGCAGGCCAAGAGAGTGTGGTGCTAGATGTTCAAAGACAGATCATGGACCATGACCAGTCTGTGTTGGATACATCCGCAGGCGCAGACCTGGCGCGGAAAATGGAACACGACATCGAGGTCTATCAACTCAAAGCAACGCAGCTAGAGGCGCAGCTTCGGGGCGAACTTGGAACACAGCCACGAAACAAGGAGCGAATACGAAGACTACGAGAGGAGAAGGCCCAGGTGGAAAAGGTGTTGGAGCTCTTGAAGAAGTCGATGGATCGGATGAAAATTCGCCCAGGATCGTCCGTTGGGCAGCGTATCAGGCTGGCTATGAGGGGTAAGGGAAGGGATGCCGCTATCATCTTGGCTGCGACGCTGCAGATAACCCTGACCGTGGTCCGGTTTGGGCTTGGAGGGTGACGGAGCGATGGAGGCCTTGTGAACGGGCGAACAAGACGGAGAAAGATAAGGAGTAAGAGTATCCGTAAAGGTGATTGCATCATTTTGAAAGTGCCTTTCTTCCAGAAAGGACCAATACCAGCTGTTGCCAGTCTTTATGAGAGTTGACGCCCGCCCCCTTTTATTTCGTATGTCCAATGATTGACCATCTTTCAAGCCTCCCAGCTCTTTCATGTGTGCCTTGAAAGCCTTGAAGCGCGTACCCCCCGGTCCTATAGTGGAGACAGCTGAGTGAGAGTTGCGCAGCGCGTGACTGACTGCATAGAGCCTGGTTTTGTCACCCGCACTTTGGACTTGATCCCCGGGAGCCTGATTGAAGAACCCCGACGGATCGACCCAACATGAAAAGATGGGAGCTTAATAAAATCACTAATCTGAATAATCAATCATTAAGAATCTGGAGGTGAATTACTATTTAACAGAGATACCTCAAAGGTGGCATCTTGAGCTCTTGAGTGGCCGACAAGTTGTGACTAAATCAGGCTGTGAATTGCCAGCCCATACATACGTAAGTAGTACGAACACAGGCTCGGCTATGCATTGTACAACCCGCCCCAGTTGATAATCATGCATGTCTCTTGTGAGTGGAGCCACGTTCGGTTGCCTTTGTCTGAGCCGCCATCCGCCCAGGATGGGATGCTAGACCAGGCTGTGTCTATGACGGAAGCGAGACTCCCACCATCGTCTCTCCGCCTAGCCCGAGACTTTTCTCGATCACCCAAAAGCTTGCAACCTACTTGATCGTTGGGAGACCCCGGTGGTTGGTCTTGAGACGAACATATGGTCGGTATTGACGACACCCGACGTCCTCCGAGTCAGCAACACTCGCGACACATGAGCGACCCACGAGATCGCGAAACCAGAGGCAACAGTCGTTATCCTCCTTCCGCAGCCAGAGGCCGGGAGCTTTTTCGCGAGAGGCCACAGAGAAGCACATCAGGAAGCCGCCAATCAAGACGTTCGAGGAGCCAAGGGCGTCCAGCAATGTCAAACATGGTCATGGACCCCCTCTATGACTCGGATTCGCACGAGGGAAAACCCGCGAAAGTATCTAAAGGAAGGAGATGGATGGAGCGAGTCAATCGAAAACTATCTGGCAATCAGAGCCAGAATGACGAGCGGCAAGCGACTAATAGCCCTGCTAGCTACAGCGAGAGAATGCAGGCCATGGGATCACCTCCGTCGGTTCTACCCAAGAGGAAACCCCTCGAAATCTAAGCCCTTCCAAACCCTCACGCGAATTCGCCTCGTTCGGTGGAAGAAGCCACACAGGAGGAAGAATATGATACTGGGGTGGAGAATGCTGGGGATCCAAAAGAAAATGAGCGAACAGACTCGAAGTTTGACGGCGAGCCCACCGACGACAATCTGGAAGAGAAGCTGCAAAAGTCGCAGGCTGAGCTGAGAGAAGCTCAGCAACAAATTGAGCAGTTGAACTCCGACATTTCGGATTTGAGGGGAATGCTCACCAACAAATCATCGAAGTCATTCCAAGCGCCAATGCAGCTCCCCCTTCACTGCCCAGAAAGCGAGATCATCAATTCCTGGCATGCTTTGGATTATGGCGTGAGAAACCTGGTCGTGAACCACTTCAAGGGCAGCAAGGAGAGCAAGATGCTGGCTTGGACTCGGAGGCAGGAGGACCATCTTCGTGATTTGACCCCGCACTACACCGAGCTAGCAACCGACAGCAAGTGTGCTACTGCTTTCATCGAGGCTGCCATCTGGCATGCGCTTTGCATGTGCACGTTTGGGCCTGACGCTCCCAATGCACCCTTTTTCTGGGCAGGAAAGTACAAGAGAAACATGGCAAACATGTGTAAGGATCTGGCTGTTGGTGTTTCTGCACATCGCTGACCTACATAGGTGACCAACTGTTGTCAGACGTTAGAAGGCTGAAGTCGAGCCAGCAAAGGACCATGTTTCACCAGTGGAAAGCGTTGACAGCGAACCTCATCTCAGGCACCATCTCCGAGGATGACCGCAAGAGGGATAACAACGCAATAACCGACGATATAAACGAAATGCTCGATGGCCTGGCTTCGTCGTTAACCCCTTGGGCCCACCGTACGGAGCTGCGGGCGATTGTCAACAGGGCGGTTGACCCTGGGATGCGGCTCTGCGCGCAGCAGAAGCGGTACCGCATTAGTTGGACTGTTAAAAAGCGCTACAACATTGACTTTGATGACAACACCATGAGGCTCTTGCCTGGGAGTCCCGATACTACGCGTGTGAGGTTTATGGTGCGGCCGGGTCTTTTCTGTTCCGAAGAGGACTATGATGGCCTGCGGGTTATAGATTATTGTCGTGTGTGGGCGCATTGACATGGAGAGTTCATCAAGGTCTCTGTCACTTTTCTTTGCAATAATACAAATTAAACAGGAGAGTTTGCGATCAAACGGCAATAATAAACACCTACTCAAGACGAGCGAATGTGTACGCACTACCTATCTATTGTTGACCCAGAAAGCTGCGTTCAGGAGCAATTCGCGAGAACTGCAGTCGTTACTACGTTATTCCAAGCCAATGAAAACTTGCGGTCTATATTCTTCTCTTTCTTTGTTTCGCCCTCATGCAAATAGACAACTGCCACTTGGTCCAAAGCCGGCCATGCAATGAACCATTGATAAATGGCCATCCCAGCTTCCCTCACTGCTCGCCCTACCGGCTACTTGGTCAAGTAGCGTTTTATGCGATGCTTTGAGCCACACTGCTTGCTCCATCCAGTTTATGAGTGGTGAATCCGGTTGGTATTCCTCCATTAGCCTTTGTAGCTCGGCTTGTTGCACGTGCAAAGAATCCGTTATCGCCCACTAGAGATCTGTTAGTGATGAGGCTCGGCGTAGTTTTATGATATCGAAACTCACCACACCTGCCAGACAGGGAGGGATATATGTGGCTCCTAGTGGCCGGTGCTGAGAAGCGTGTTGAGCTAATGCAATGAACTCGTCGGTCAACGTGATTGCTTCTTGAAACAACACGTTATCTTCTGGGTAGAGAGTCCGCAGAAGGCTGTTTAAAGGGATTGCCAGAGTGAGCAGCAGTGCATGGACAACTCGGAACTTGTGAGACAACTTGGCCCGATTCCCTCGCGTAGATTCGTTCCGATCGAGGTTGGCAAGGTATTGACGGATGCCAGGCAGATCTTGTTGCATTTCCCGGTACGCCGACTTGATCTCGTCGATGTAGAGCATGGGGCTGTGGAAGAAGACGGGCATTCGAATCAGCTTTTGCGCCTCCACGCTTGGGACTCGCAGTCCGTGGGCCTTCTCGAATGACGCTTGTGGTATGCAATAGTCGACGAGCAGGAACCAGGATTCCATAGTGATTGATGGGTTGACCATTGCCTCGAGGATCTGTGGAAGTGAATAGTATGTCAGCTTCAAACCTGAGGTTTGGGGGCAAGACAACCAACCAATGGTACAAACAGGGTCTCGAGCAGTTGCAACTCGAATGTATCTTTCCAGTTTTGCACAATGGCTGAACTTGCTAGGTGAGCCAGAATCTCCCCATGGCTTCTGACGTAGTCATCAGAGCGCCCTATCCAGCCCTACAAAAGTTAGATTGATCGGTTGATGGATGTTGTAGCGAGTACCTGACAGATCATGATGATGTAAATCGCAGACAGTGTTTCGGGCGCCAGTCTCTTGTCTGGACAGTTGAGACATATCCTTAGCGCTTTTAAGGCGTCGATGTAGTTGGCTAAAGCGTCCTGTGGTAGATGTCGTGTGTAGTGGTACGGAAATGCGCTGACCAACGCCTTGACTGATGCGTCGAGGGCCTCACTTCGACCAAGTCGCCTAGGAATATGCTCGAGAAAGTCGCCGTAACTGCTGAGGCTGTACCTGATATCCGATACCTCGAGAGCCGCGATGAACCTTCCCGCGATGCTTGTGATAATGTTCTCTGGAACTGGTGGAATCGACGCTTTGATGGATCTCCTCGGTTTCTTGGGAACGTCCTCAACGACGGCCGGTTGGAAAGCCACAGGTTGAAACGATACTGGCTTGAACTTCCATTTTTGCTCGCCAGCACCGATACAGGCAATCTTGAGTCTGGCGCATCTAGCGCAGACTGGCTTGACCTGATCACACTGGAGTCCTGGTGTGAGTGTGGGGATTCAACAAGTGGAAATCGCAGGTACCTTTTTCTTCTGTCGGACACAGGCTCTGCAGCCTTTGCTAGACGGTACGCCTGCCATGTTGCTGTCGGACGTAGTTCTCGATCGATTCAAGGACGGAAAGATAAGACGTAAACCGAGAAGTCTGATCCGGGAGGGACCAGTTTAGGTTTTGTATCTCCGAGCTGAGGAGAGGCAACGCAATTGCAAAGCTGGTGTAATACAGCGACCGACCATTCTGGCAATGCTTGTCAATGAATGATTGGCCTGGTTGAAGATGGAGATGTCCGAAGCTCCACTATTAGGGAGGGAGCGCCGAATCCCACTCTCTTGGGAATAGCGTCGTTGGCCCTGGAAGCAGATCAGACAGACATGATTGGATGGCCTTGATACTCTTCAAGGTTGAGGGACGTAACGAAGCAGGGATCTTGACCGGGCTCTTGGTAGATTTGCCCATGTCTGTGGGTCAAGCATCATCTGCATTGCTTTGGATTGGCCTCGAAGCAGTTAAGCGTCTTATCCCAGTTGACGCACGTCTTGACCCAGGTGGCTGTGTCGTACTAACGCTGGACCTCTCCCGCCGGACACCGTTGTCGCGCCATATTTCCAGAAGGAAGCAGTGGCGGTGGAGAGACGCAAGAATCGAGTGGTGCTTACTCCAGGTCTCAAGAAGGATCAGCCCTATGGCGGATCGATCTGACACGCTGTGGCAGGGGTCTGGCATGATGATTACCAACCTTGACCCCGAATGTTGGGAACATCCCCGTTGGAGTAACAATAATCGATATCTGCAGAGGTTATGATGTCAGGTCAGCTGGAGATTGGCACAACCGCTTACCAACCTCTGTGTCTACTCAATTATCATACCTTAACAAGGATAAATGGTAGGTAAGATGTTCTGTGACAGGAGACCAAGACTCTGGGGAGTGTCTGTACTTGGACGGGACTTGAACAGTCAGCATGAACCCCATGTCACTATCCACACAAGTTTCGCGTAAGCCGGAACAAAGGATCACTTGACAGGGTTATGACTCTCTTTTACTGATGACAAAAGATTACTGATATGTCTTCTCGCGAACGAATCTACCTAGTTTCTCCTTGTTGCTATCCCTACCCGTTTCGGTCTCTTCGGCCAAACAGGATTGTTCTGAAAAGAACCCGGCATCGCACGTTTTATCCACTATGAGTTTAGATGACGTTACCCTTGACCTGCTTGATCTCCTTGACGTTGATATCCTTCCATACAAGGGTTGCCACCAGACCAATAGCCCAAACAGCTGTGCTAGCAATCAAGATCATCTTTTGTGCATCACCATAGGCGTGCTGAACAGCCTCGCGGGCGGGAGTGCCCTCAGGGTACGCTAGCTGCGCCTCGACGGTGGCATAAATGTCAAACATATGAGGAAGCTCCTCGGCCGGGAGGTATTCGGCCAGCTTCTTGGGAAACACGCCCTGCCAGATAGCCGCGGCAATGGACAGACCGATAGCACCACCCACCTCAGAGAACATGGCCTGGATGGCAATGACAACAGCAATGTGCTGGTGAGAGGCCGTAGCCACCGCGGCAACACCACCAGCAATCATGACGACTCCGCCGGCGAAAGAGATGAAGATCTGGCACATGACGATGTAACCGATTTCGATGCCGGGTTGGCGGAAGTGAATCATCAGACCCACGCCAAAGATGCTCATGGGGATACCAAAGAAGAGGCACACAGGCTTATAGCGACCAGTGTGGCGGATCAGCCATCCCGTGAAGATGCATAGTAAGCACGAGCCAATAGTATAAGTCTGGGCGACGTAACTGGCGTGTGTGACACTCAGGCCGTTGACAACGAGGAGGAACGAGGTAAAGTACGCGTTCCAGCAGTAGTAACTCAGAAAGAGTACAAAGCCAATGACACAGGCACCCAAGAGTGTTCGATCTCGGAGGAGAGAAAAGGGAATGAAGGTAACAGGGGCGAAGAATCTCTCCCAGATAACAAAGGCAACAATAAGAGCGAAACCAAAGACAAGAAGGCAGATGATCAGGGGTGCCCGCCACCCTTGTGCCTGCAACGAATAGATGTTGAAGGGCAGTAGAAACAGAGCCATGCCACCGGACAGCAGAAGAAGGCCAACGGCGTCAAACTCGCGACAATAATAGAGGAGAGACTCCAGCACTGTTCTCCCACTCTTGATTTTGGGGAGCAGATTTTGCTTCTTGGCCTTCTGATGGTTGTAGGCGAAAATTCCGAAGAGGGGAATTGTCACGGCAGGTAGGAGTATCGCGAAGGTCCCGAAGCACCAGCGCCAGCCTGGTCCCTTGAGGTATGCCTCAGACATGGGACCAGATACCCAAACGGTGATGAAATTTGGTGTGCCGACAAAGGCGTTGACAAGACCTCGATTGCGTAGGGATGAAGAGTCAGCAATGAAGACGCTGATGGTGTACAGCAGGGCGTTGTTTCCAACAGTGTAAAAGACCTGAGCGGCGGCGTAGGCTTCGACGTTGTTGCAGGCAGCCATCATGATGAGACCAATGACGGCAAAGAAGACGGAGAGGATATATCCGTGAGGTCGGCCGAAAACGTCGAGGATCTTTGCGATGGTGAGTTTGAACACGGCGCCGATGATGCTGCTGAAGATCATGACTGTTGGCGTGAGAGAGTGCTGCGCAAAGGCCGACGTGACCCAGAGATTGAGCGAGCCGCCGACACCTTGTAGAAGCATGTCGAAAAAGTAGACAAACCAAATGATCACGTAGGCGGCAATGATGGATCGGGTCGTCCACACGGAGGTGAGAGCCTCGATCTTTTGGACACCGGCCTGGGCGTCTGGGTTGATGGTTTCTTCATTGTCAGTGCTGGAGGGTGACTCTCTGATGGCGCCAACCTCCTTCTCAGCCAGGTCGCTGGTGTGGACTTGATGCTGGACCTCACCCATAGTGGTCGACTCTTTGAGTAAAAGGAGAGATGGATGGTGCAGAGGAGGATCTGGATCGACCCCTTTGGTTGGCATGAGACTCGACTATATGCATCCCTCTGACCTTGTGGAGACAGCAGACGGGGCCTGTTCAGAAAACTCGCTCATCCGAAGCCACCGCATCCTGTAGCGTGTGTTGGTTTAAAGTCGAAAGTTATATCGAACCAACAGACATGTACAGGGGCATCGGAGATCGAGTGTATTGTGGGGGTTTCCATGCTGTTAAATAGACGATGAATGGATGGGCACCACTAAGAGTCCTGCTTAATTTGAAGATTCTAATGACTCTACTACAAGAGCAATATGCTCCCCGAGCATCATGGAGCCTGTCATTACAGATGTTCGCAGGGGTCTGCGTCTAGCCCCTGCTCCACCAATAGCAACCACCTCGAACTCGCTCATCTGGTCAGCGTAGGAATCAAGCGTAGTGGGGGCCATCAAAGAAACCTGACCATTAATGATGGGCGTGAAATAAACTCGCTCAAGCGCCAAGCAAGGAGTGAGAGTGTTTCTGTATTGGCTCACCTTTGATGGCTGTTGGGCTAGTGAGAAATCGAGACTCCTGGATTGCGAGGTAACTGGGGACCGTCGTCAAATTTCAGAAGAGGAAATTATAAGCGAAAAGACACAAGGTAGATATATTTGAGTCTTGAAAGGAGCTTCGACTACAAAACTCATAAGGCCAGGAGCCTTGGAACATCTACTCTTTGATCGCAAGCGTAGGTAAACCGCTCGACCTTCCACTTGCTACACACTACCTCACAAGGAACCCCCATTGAACAAAACATCTGCGGTACCCTTCCATTGTCCCAACTCTCAATCAAACGTCCCAGAACCATAAGACCCGGTGCTACCATACGAATCACTGGCAAGATAATGATGAAACCTCTCTGCACATCTCCCCAGTCCAACTCCATTCTTCAGCTGGGCTGGGTTCGTTGACAGAGCTAGGTTCTTTGACAGGGCTGGATTCTCTGGTAGGGCTTGGCGAAGACCAAGAGCTCCAGTCATTGCCATACGTAGAAGTTGAAGTATCCACCCATGTGGTGGGCTTCTTCTCATTAGCCCGGCCACGGGTTCTTGTAGAGCTGGGGAGATACAGTTAGCTATGATCTGCCGTTGTGACATCCCTGCTCTTGGATATTACAGGGCTAGCATTGAATCTTCATACTCATCTCCTGGGGTAAAGGTCCCCGACACTGCTTCTTGCATCCTCTGCCAGAGCGTCTTGTCTGCTTGCGATGTTTGTGGCTGTTTAGCCAGGGCGCTATCTGACGCTGGCTGCAACGTCACCCCTCGATTGACAGGCTCTCTAGCCACAGTCAAGGCTGAAGATGGCACATCCAGTCTGGCAGGGTTTGAATTCGTTCCCTTCCCTGATATATTCGTCATCCATATATGCTCTGTTGCTCCCTGCGCCGTCATCCTGTCGGATGGCTCTACTGTCATCAACAAGCGAATAAAATCAATGGCCTTGGGAGTGACGTCTTCTCTCTCAAATGCCTCCGGAGGGAAGGGTATCTTGCCCGCCTGATAGTTCCGAAACGTGCTTGAATCGTCAAAGCAGGACTTATTAGTCAGAATGTGAGCCAAGGTTTCCCCAAGACACCACATATCGACGGGGAAAGGACTAATATCCTGTTTATTCTGCTGATTGCCGATACCGAGCCGCCAGATCTCCGGGGGGAAGAAGCCCGGCGTTCCGAGGAGAGTAGAGTAACCCGACTGGCCCTGAGTCTCTTTGCTGAACCCGAAATCAGTAATCTTGACCGTCAGAGGCTCCATTTCTGTGACTAGAAGGTTCTGGGTATGCCGTTAGGTCTGCAATTCTTGAGTGAAGATTAGGATCATGTTACCCCTGGTTTTAAGTCACGATGTGCGTAATTGCTTTGATGCATGGATACTAAGCCTTCCAATACCTGCTGTGTGATGCTGCGCGCCGTGATCTCATTCAATGCCCCACGATCATCAAGATACTGACTCAAGTCTCCGTATTCGCAGTACTCCATTGCGATAAAGAGATGGGTCTCGTTCTCGTACCAGCCGTAGCAAGTAATAAACGGCTGAAGGCATTGTCAGCAGCTGCTTGAGAGAGATGGATCTTCGTCATACAGGCTCTGGTGAGAACTTAGCCATAGCCTGCAGCTCACGTTCGATTCCATTGAACAAGGTAGTCTTCCGGATCTGCTTCACTGCCCGAATTGCAACGGTTCTCGAACGGTCGTTGTGATTGTCGAGCCAGACAGTTCCAAATGCACCCTTACCAATTGTCCTTTCGCGGATCCATGTGCCCCGCATCGCGGATGGTGAAGTCGCTGGATGTGTTATCCTCTGTCGGCCATCAACGCCTCTCGCGCAAGTCGCCTTCAGGCGTAGGTCTCTTGTAAGGCCTTCCATGGCTCATAAGTTTGAGGGGAGTTTCAAGAGAGAACAAAGCAATTGATGATAGGATCAAACGTGAGGGGAAGACATCTCGACTTTGGCGAGAGAAGCTGGTGGAAGCACGGAGAGTGCTTCGCGTAGAGGGGGCGAAACACTGAAGCGCTGGCCGCCGTGTGCAATCTCTACTTGTCTATTCTTAGAAATAACCCACCGAGCTGAAAATGCCCTTTGCTTCAGTCTCGTTTCTAATTTTAGAGTAACGCACTGTTTGCCAGAGGTAAAAAGTTATGAAAGTGCAGAACAAGTCGTCTTAAGCGCCAGCCTGCTTGAGGAAGTGTGATCACTCTGCATTTACTGGCTTCCATTGGGCCACGATATGCAGCTAGTCTGCAATTTCCGATTTTTAATCAGATGACGGCGCCACACTGGCGAGGCATGCGTAGAAATGCTTTGTGTAGCCGGAAAGGCGTGTGACGATCAGTACTGCAACTATGCAGTAAGCTGTAGGCCAGGATAGAACAACTCTCAGATTCCGTCTATATCAGCAGTCACTCCCACATTGCTTTTTGAACCACAAGTCCAACCAGGCACTTCTCTTGGACTAGACTTTTGCTCTTGCCGTACATTTTACGCCCTCTATCTCTGCTGAAAAAGCGCACCATAACACATCAACATACACTTTCAGTGGGGCCCCAACAAGAGGTCATGCAAAAGATATCTAGGCGCGGGCGGCAAACAACCAATGATCCCCCCTCCGGGAATCCAAGCCCACAAACCGTCCAAAGCGAGAATGACTACGAACAGGTGAACGTCCTAGTCCTCACCTTCGACTATAACGATCTCGACCTAGAGAGCGAAACCGAGGAAATCGTCAATTTGTTCCAAAGCCTCGATTGCAATGTCGACGAGTATACTATCCCCATGGATAACTCCTTGGAGAATCTCCGACAGGAACTCAACACCTTCCTAGCCCCACGAACCCCAAGACCCTTCTCATTATCTACTATCATGGGCATGGGGGCATCGAACCCGACCGTACGCTTTCCTTGGCCAGGCAAGTATCGCTTCCCAAGCCACGCCAGTCCAAGGCTGGCTTCATTTCAATTGGTCTGACATCTCCCATTCATTCAGCCACAACGTTCCTGATGACGTGAATGAGCTATGGCGGACAATTCTTCACGTATGGGGTAACGACATCAATCTTCCGGGAGCGGGCGAATACCTCCGGACCGTCAAGTATGTTCCCTCAACAAATTTCCCGCCGGCGCTCTCTTTGCGCAAAATCGTAAGTCGTCTTAGCTAACAACCCCAATAGCGATGATCGGTTGAAAAGGTTCCAGCCCGTTGCCGAGATACGCTGGAAGGAGATCAGCAACCAGATCATGCAGGCGAAATTCGACACGCTAATGATCCTTGACTGTTGCAACGCTGGACTTGCTGCAGCAAGTAGTCAAGTAGAAGAAGCGTTGAATGATCCTGAACAGTCACCAGAGACGGTAACAAACTACCGGAAGGAACTTATTGGTGCGAGCAGCTGGGGTACTAGCACAAAGGACCGAATGTCTCCTGCCCTGTGGAACAGCTTGGGTGACGCTGTTAGAGAAGGGTTCTTGTCGATTTCCACGCCTTCGCTTGTTCGGCGGATGAACAACTGGCTAGTGACCGAAATTGATGGCATGTACAGTCCTGCACAGGCTGTCCACTACATCCTGAAGCGGAACGACTCAGATAAGATGATTCTCTATCTTCCTTCAGCGCAGGAGGCTCCTACAGAGGAGGAAGACTAGGTGTGTTAAGTGGCCTGGGTTGCTTCTGGTTATCGTCAATGTTAGTCTAGGGACAGATTGATACACCTGAATCTTCACTCTTTCTTTTCCTTTGAAGGCCTGATTCCTTTTTTCAGTTATTGTGTTTTAAGTACTTGCATGCTCTTTGCCATTGTGAATAATCTTCAGCGACATTTAACTTGTATTCATATCGTTAGACACGTTTACTCATTTCCATTAGTGATTATAGCAATGATGCTAAAACCGCGTTCATAGCCCATTATCCCCATTCCTCCCTAGTAATAGGCAAGCTGGTTAGCCCAAGGGGCATAAACCGCCTCTCTCAGGGGAGTCTCAAACAGATCTCGGATCTCGTCGAGGCTAAGTCCGGTACCGATCGCAAGCTGCAACATCACGCGGGCCTGCTCAGCACCAACGTAGCTTGAGAAGAAACTGCAACATCATCAGTATTTCAAATTCATAGGGAAGATGAGTCAAGTTTATGAACATACACGGGACCCGGGTTGATGGCTGGCACGCCAGTTCCAGTGGTGGGTCGGGCGACAGCAACGGTTGGGATTCCCTTCTCGAAGAGTTCCGCGGCAGCCTCTCGGGCACCAGGGCTGAGGGAAGCTGCTCCAGGACCCATAACAACGAGACCCCTTTGATTCAAGTCAGTATTGAGTGTCTTGATGTTTTTTAGGTCAACTTACTTGGCGCCGTTAGCAACAGCTGCGTGCATCAGCGAAGCGTCAAAGCCCTCTGTTTACGTTAGCGCCTATTCACAGAGATGTTTTCTGGGTTCTAGGAGTACGTACGGTGCCCGAAGAAAATGGCAACGGAAGGCAGCTCAGTTGTGTTAGTAACGTCGAAGTAAGGGCGGCCAGTTGGATAAGAGGGGCCGAAATAGTAGAATGGCTGGCCGCCCAAGAAAGCTCCCAGATTACCCTGCTCCAGAGACTTGAAGGTATCAGGAGTGTTGGCGTTGAGCTTTGTGGAGTAAAAGATGGAGGTAATTCTATACTAGTTAGTCAAGTTCTCCAGATGCTGCGGTTTTGCTTACCGGTCGTTGAAAGCGATCAAACCTCCTCGGTTGCGTGACGCGGGTGAGACAGCAGCAGCGACAGCCTGGTAAAAGTTGGAGCGTCCATCAGGAGAGACGTAAGTGTCTGGGCGCATTGCACCAGTGGCAATGAATGGCTTAGAGCAGTTGAAGGTAAGATCAACTCCAAAGGCCTACTAGTTGTCAGCACAGAGGCATATGTTGAGAAACAGTGAATTTACCGTCTCTTCAAGGGTGTTTGTGCCGTGGAACATGATTGCTCCAGCGATGTCAGAGTCTGGGTCGCACAGCTGGCGGTTGGCGTGCTGGCTGATGTTGAGATACAGCGACGAGTTAAGGCCTGAGCTACCACCGGAGACGTTAAAGTTGACGACTGCCAGCTGGGCAACATCCAGAACTTCTGAAACGTTGCCGATCAGCTGTTCCGGTGTGGGCCCAACACCAGAACCATAGTTGACATTGTCAAGGCGGCTATAGTTTGATGCCGAGAGGATGGTGCCTCTAGCACTATAGATGCTGTATTTCTGTCAGTTCAAACGAATTGAGAGAGGATATTAGGGTACTCACACAACCTTGGGTAAAGACTTGTTGGTAGAAATCCACTCTAGGCCAGCGTCAAAATCAGCCTTGACAGCGGAACAAAGAAGAGCTCCAAGGGCCAAAACCCGAGCGGCGTTATTGACAAAAGAAGGCAGCATATTGACGAGAGGTTGTGGACGTTACTTGATCTCTTCCTGGTAATGCCTAACTATTGAAGGGTATCTTGACATTTTTATAGAATACCGTGTCGATCGCAATGTCCGATAACAACTGACCGACTTGAGCTCCGGCGACGTCGGATGTTGTTCAGACCCCGAGCTATCATGAACCCCGCGATTCTCCCATTAAGGTAACTTGATCCACCTCTTATCTCTCGATGGCCGGTTTAGAGTAATTCCCCAGCCACCGCCGGAACGTTACCGTTTCTGGGGTCCTTATCCGAATCTCTGGCCATCCCCAGTCCAAATAAGAGTTGACTAGCAACTTTATAAATCAATGTCATAATGTTATCTCTGTATCGCTATCGAGGAAGCGGGGTTGTTGGGGTTCGCTTACCCAGTAGTCGGTATCTAGTGGTCTTGGCAAGGTAATCCAACGTCTTATCGACGAGAATTATCTCCGGACTGGCACGTCGGCTAAATGCTTCCATGGATGCCGAGGTGTTTACTAGGTATATTTGGCCTTAGTTTCTATCGACTATTGTAATTGTGGGACTAAAGTCCCCTGGACCTGCATTTTAACCACGCATGATTACGTCGTGCCTCTTCCTCTCCATCTTTTGTTTTCTCTCTGACCCTCAGGAAATGATCTACACAGAGGACCACTATTGTAGGAAGCCGTGGTGTATATAGACGATGACGGGCGGTTTCATACAGCGCAATGGTATTGAGGAAAAAGTTCCGAGGCTGCCGCACAGCTGTAGGTTTCATTAATCCCTATGCGTCTGTTTCTCTTCCCTCCGAATGAGCCGGGAAACCTAAAAGATAAGTGAACATATCATCCATAGATACTTCTTTCTAATTCGTTCGATTCCAAAACGTAACAGTAATCGCAATGCACACGATATGATTCAACTATCGAAATGATAACGCTGTCGTCGTCATCCTCCCGAGCGTCATCCTCCCGAGGTTCAGGCGTCTACAACTCAAACTTCAGTTCCAGAACACGTCAAACCCTCCTTAGTAGGACATTTAGAGAATAGTCAGACCCTTAGAGGGCACATGCATGGGACTTGGTCCCGGATCTGGGATAGCTTGGACGTGATCCCAAAACTGGTATCAGTCTGGAGCGGCAGAATTTCCGCTCTAAAGCCGGGAATGGCTTTTAGTGTGCTCGACTTTAAGTCCTAGATCATACGGCACATCGTCCACCCACGTGGTTCTGTAGGTATTTAGCATCTGTCCCAGATTTCCCTCGGCAGGGGTACTTCTTTGTGTACTTAATAGTGCCGTGAAATCTCTAACCTATGGTTGACCAAATGGAGTAAAAGTCCAATCACCTAAACTCCTGCAAGAATATGAAGGAATATAATCAAATATCGTTCTCTAGAAGCAATTAACAGTGTTAGTAGAAGCCGAGGTTTCAAGAGGTGGGTCAGTGGGTTGCTTAGATCTGGTTAGCGAAGACGGATTGTGCTGCATTGACTTTGAGACCTGGAAGTTGTTGACCACGCCCCACTGGTGATATATGGGGGGAAAGGGAGGATAAAAAGAAAATACGATTCTCAATGCATCATGAAAAGTCATTACAGACCATTGCCGGTAAGGTGAAGACTACGCACGATGGTAATGCTACTCTATCCCAAAAAGATAAGACGTGATGTCAAAATTTCAAACGTGTAAATGCGGGTATGGACCAGAAAGTGTGAGTGAAATGAAAAAAAGCAATGGGATTTTCGGAACACCTGCCCCACGTTCGAATATACTAGCACTGAAAATCGTCAAGAGGAGAACGGGGGTGCTTTCTCTAATGCTCAGTACATTCATCCCAAAGGCTGCTCCAGTGGCTACAGGGTAGCGCAACTCCTCGTGTCCGCTGACCATCGATCGCGCATGTGGAGTCGCGCCTAAGGCGTCAATTCTGGCGCAGGGACCCACAACTGAGGAGGGGCACTGTTGTTGATTCGCTTCCTCCAAGCGCAATCAACAGCGAGGGCGTCTCCTAAGCGACCACCGCAACACCAGCATCCTCAAGGTCACCACAGCGATTCTTCATCACCCTTTCGGAACAATATCATGAGCAAAGCTGCCAATCTCGCGACTCAGAATGTATCATCAGTGCATCTGTGTGGGGTGCGCATCCAACCTCAACCTGACCCGCTGAGGACGACTCATCTGGCGCTCTACGATCGTGCGGTAAGCCACTCGTCTTCTTTCCCCAAGATTTCTGCTCACAACTTTCAAGTCACTTCCGAAAAAGGGCGAAGTTCTGTGTCTCTTACGGGTATCGGCTACCTCTGTGAGGATTATGTCCGGGCCAGCGAGGACTCGGATATTTTCTACGAGGACTCGGACCAACGCTTGAAATCCTACGACCTGCTACACTCGGACTCAAACAAACCACGAACATTTGTGTTTCACGAATCCTGCTGGCAGATCCTCCTTTCGCAACTCGAGTCCCTGACAGGGCGGCCCCAAGAACCTCGACGAATCGCAGAGCCCCTGTTCAACCTTCTCTTCTGCCTCCCGCGGGATCGTTTCCAAGTTTCTTTCCAAGCTCATGACTTCGGTGGGGCTTTCGAGATCTGCAGCTCGCCAAAAGGGCTTCCAGAGCCCTGGAAGTTTCTGTTGGCTGACCCTAATGCGTTCCAAACTTACCTGTTCGAGAGAGAGGGTTGTAACCTTGCACGCCTTTCTCGGAGCTGTTCCGACAACACTCAAGACTGCTTCTCCCGATTTCCCCTTGAGGTGAAGCATTCGATATTCAACTTCCTACCCTCCCCTGACCTTTGCAATCTAAGACTGTCATCTATAGAGATAGCAGTTACTTCCAAGCCGACTGATCTTCCTCAGTCCTTTTGGGCAAGCCGCTTTTCGGTCGACAAGGAGATGAACTTCTTCGCTCTGCAGGAATACCTTTCAAGGCACATGAGCCCAAGGAACGGTTGGGGGTTGCTGTATGGACGCATCCGGAGCACCCTGAGGGACGACACTGTCACCGGGCACCTTCGCAACCGGCGCCGAACCTGGCAGTGCGTGGGTCACCTCACACAGTGCTTGGCTCCGCTCCTTGAACAAACTCTAAGTCTACGGTCCAGCAACAGCCTTGAAACAGAGCTCGTTTCACAAGGGTATTTGATTGGTCAAGTATCGCGAGGATTTGTTCAAGAAAATCTTTCAGTGCTCAGGGGCAAGGGGATACGCTTATTTGGGACACAGTCACTTCTTTTCCGTGCTGCAGGCTGTGAAGCCGAGACTATGCAAATATCGGTATCCTTCATCACCTTTGATTGCACTGAATACATCAGTGGAATGAGAGTATTTGATCGATCCGCCACCGGCTCCATAACGGAAACGTCTCGAGCTGGCATCATCATGCCATATTCTGAAGAATCGATCATCATCACGCCAAACGACCAACTAATAGGCATCCAAGTCGCAAGTTCCTTCACCGGAATCGTCGGAGTCAGCTTTCTGCTGCAAGATGGAGATGGGTCAACCATCCAGAGAGCCGCTGGAACCGTCAATAACCCCCCGGAGGGTGTTGGAATTGCAACTCTACGTCCAAGGGTTGGGCACAAGCTGTCTGGATTGCTCATCGGTTTTGATGTGAGTATCCACCCCCTTGCATTTATTCGATCATTCTCACCATTGAAATCTCAAGGCCTGCAAATTCGTAGCGTTGAAGTTTTTAGAGCTTCAGATCGATCATGGGCCTTCGAAAAGCGGCCGAAGCGGCGGAACGTGTCTCGTGCCTTGGTACTGGCATCCTGCTGAACCCGACCACAGCAACATCGCGATGTCGCTTCAATTGCCTGAAGCGGAAAAGAGATCATGGATCCCGACTTTTGCGTTGGACATGAACATGGGAGGTACTGATGGGAGTCGACTGTCCCGCCTCAGTCGAATTGTAGCTCTCCATGATGACCGGGGTGGCTTCTTTCGGGGGTTTGCTTTCTTCTACACGGACGGGAGCAAAGAATATTTTGGAATGAGGGAGGTCCTAGACTCTGCAAGCAAGCGGTGGACCTGCATCGAGCAGTCAATTGCGCTGGATGGTCCTGGCGGGGAGAGCATCGTCAAGCTGGGATTCGTGCGTCTGGGCAGCCGTGTCCAAGTCATCAAGGTGTGTCGCTTGGCCCCATCCGGAGATCACAAGTAAGACTGACTTGCGGCTTAGATGTTCACGAACCATGGCCGGACTCTGGACTTCCGACGCTAGAATCGTCGCTTGGATGAGCCCGAATTGCCAAAGGAGGAGTGGTTTCTCTCCTCCCCCGGGATGATCATAACGGGAATTCTTGCGACAGTGCAGGTAAGAGTATCCTTGGGTAACACGATATCATATTTTAATCAGGAAAACCCCTCTGAAGCTCCCACATGGGTCTCTCCAATCCTTCGGCCTCCGTTGTCTTGCCGAAGAACCCAACGCAAGCCTCGAATCTCAGCAACGACCCTCTCAAGCTACACACACCTTTCGTATAAGCGGTTGTAGTACCCAGCAAGCTCCCAAAGTCCTTCAAAACGGCTGTTTCACGTCTGCCGTGCTGCACAAAATCCGACGCATTAGGGTGTCCGTCGGGATTCCTGGCCGAACACGCGGCCCTGATCATGTCTCCGGGCTTTGCTTCGAGTTTTGGGACTCTAACGTACCGGTTTATGTTGGTCAATGGTACCACGAGATTCGCAGCTTACCTGTTGAGCGCGGCGAAAGGATTACCGGCTTCACCTTCTGGCAAGCACAGGAAAGCCACCCAAACAATGCTGAATTGGAAAACAGCGGCAGGATCACTGGGATCCAAATTTCGAAATTGACTCTCGGGAATCAAGAAATTGCGTTCCGTTTCGGAGGTAAGGATGACACGCTTGTGTACTCTTTTCTCGAGAATTCCTACGAGAGATTGGTAAGAACCCATTGCTTCAGCTTGTATCTTTCTGGAAGATGTTAACGATTCAACAGAGTGGCCTTGCATGGAGCTTTGACCACCAGTGTGACTACATCTACGCCCGCACCCAGCCTCGTCCAGGAACCTCTTTGATGTTACCCGACATTAACGACAGCCGCATACCGGGTAAGCTGTTCTGGGAGTATCAGGATAGCAAGGGAAGGTGGCTGCAAGTTTCTGGTATTCATGCGTTTTTCACTGACGGAAAACTCTCCGGGCTCGTATTCGAGTACGGAAACCATCGGATCTACACACGAGCTGGGGGCATTGAGGGAAAGAGAGTTTCGACGAAACTGGAAGAAGGGGAATTGATAACTCGAATCGACGTTCTGAAATTATCCCAGGGTGTGGAAATGACTTCCTCTGGGAGCATAATCAAGTTCATCAAAGAAAGTGTGAAAGGAGTCACTGTGAGTTTGATCATTTGAGTCTTGACGAAGCTAACAAAGGAGCAGCTCCACACAAGCAAGAACAGAGAACTTAGCCTCCAGGATGTCTCATACGGCTTTGCGGGACATGGACGCTTGCAACCGTACGATTTTGGCGATCCTCACGGTAAAAAGACGCCTGGCACACCATCTCGCAGAGCGACTTTGGCTACGCTGTCGGAGACGTATGGAGGGACCTGCGTCGGTATCTGGGTGACGATGAATGTTTTCCCGAGAGCCACGGGTACCGTGGGAAGGGTTGGACCAATTGTGCAGAAGAAGTTGTAAGAAACGAGGCGAATACATAGTTACATTTTAGAGTAACTTCCCAACACTCATCTTGGTAGACGAGAACTCTCCTCTTCTCATCAACACAGAGAAGTTCTTCTTTGTGGTAGCAAACCGGGGGCGACAAGTGACAGTGTGGACGAAATGCCCAAATGGTAGGTCCCCCCTTTCTTCTTCCTTTTCGATGCCACCTAGGTACTAAGACTTGACAGTTGAGGGACCGCTTTAGCTCCAGAAACAAATCACACAAGTATTAAAACAAAAGGGTGGCAAGCCGCGATAGCATAATATCTCATAATCATATTACAATGCCCTTATGCTGAAAATGGTAGTGGTCTGGCCCTTTGTAGGAAGAAATGTCAACTTCGGCGCCAAACGAACTGAAACTGAGCCAGACTTATATAAAAAGACGCAAGCGCATGTCCTCGGGCCACATCATATCGTGGAGTAAGTATTTGGACCTAGAGTGTTAGTTACCAAGGCGGCGCCCATATAGAGGTACAAAGTAGTTGGGCTCAAAGTAGTTGTAACCCCCTTGTGGGTTCTTCACAGGCACTGTCAAGTGTGCTTTGCTGATATCTACAGCGCTCAAACTCAGTCAAGGTCAAATGCATAGCGTCTTGAGTGCCAATCATACCACAAACGAGAGTAGATTTCCAGACGCCAATGCAACGCAGGTAGAGACCGCTGATGTGGGCAACGCCCTGCGAGTCTAATAGCGTTGCTTCAAGCACGGGGCACCAACCGCCCTTAGCATCCTTGCCAAGGCGTATTTCCGTGGCTTTGCTGAGAAAAGTCTGAGCGAGGGTTTGACATGTTAGCATATTGCATCTCTTTCTGTAAGGCACGGATACCCACTACAACCACCCCAAGATAGAGCTCCGTTATTATTCCCGATATAGAGATCGAGGTCGAGGGGTCGCGTCTTCCCAATTGCCATCAACTGAAATGGAAGCTATGAGATAGCGGCCATTTTGGAGCCTGACGTTTTTGGTTCCGAGGTGGAAATTCATTGCGAGACTGATATTAGGTTTGGAACCCGTTGAGGAGTGTCGAGACCGGGTATGTTGCCTAATATAAAACACAAGCTAATTATCAGATTGGAAAGATAAGTATAGAATGAAGGGCAGGGTTGGGGGAGCGGAGGAGGTGTTGGAAGGCCTCATATAGATGCATAGTAGACGTGACAAAGAGACACTTCACCTATGGCCATTGAGCATTGTTGAGTTAAGAAGACAGGATCATTAAATGAGGTACAAGATGTCATTCCTTCAACAACAGAATGTCAGACACTTCATGATGAGACTCATCCGACGAAAGGGTTTGGGTAACTCAGTAATACCATTATTGGCCATTTGACGAGCATTTGTGCCGCGATTGACTCAGAGACATCGCTGATGTAGGATTCTCAGCCTATAGCAAAATCAGATGGCTGTTGCGTAACCCTAATCAAGAAACGATGTGTGTTTGCCGGCTAGGCACATGGACGGTCGGCTGCGGGTCATCTGATAACCAGTTCCAAAATACCTATTCAGTGGCCTTCAATTGAAGGCGACGTTGAGTTTAAGAAAAACGCCAAGGCCATTGATTCTTAAACCGCTGATTTAGCAGGCTATGAGTGGCAGTATAGCCGGCAAATTCGACTTGACAGTTTTTTTCATGCTTCTTGCTACCCAAGACCAGGGCTGCTTCACAGTTGTTCCAATTCTGGACTATGAAGATGTTCCAAACAGCCACAAACATCATGAATCACTAAACCGTGGAAGATATTGGCTTTCTACAGAGGCAACGGTGAGAGACAGTTATTTGTTGACTGAGTCCTAGGGCGCTGCCCGCGAACAAGTGCAGGAAGACTGGACGACAAGCCATATTCAGGGAGCAAATGCACACCATTAAACCATCCCATGGTCCAAACTGCTCCATTCAGCTAGGATTCCAGGTTAGCCGGCTAAGCTTAGAGCATGAAGCGAAAATGAGTGATCCCCCGCAGGTCGTTCCTCACCGGCTCCGTCCAGTATCGCTGGTCGGGTCCTACAGACCTTAATGTCAGTCAATGCCAATAGAAATGGGAATATTGATTGGGATAAGTACTGCAAACAAGGGCATTATTGTGGATGCCGATGCACTGAGCCAGGTTGATACCGCTATCCCTATCATTCCCTTCACGGTCTTGAAGTGTTGCAGTGAGGACAGGGGTCAAACCGCTGGGATCCTTTATCAGTTGGATATTACTCCTCCTTAGAATAGTCTGTTGGATGATCCGGTAGGTTAGTCATTGTAGATTAATGGGTGATAAAGACTCAGAGCTCACCCTCATAACCCAGGTGAGGCGGCTGTTGCGGTTTCCGATGAAGGGGTCAAGATCAAGGATAGAGTCCACCAGACACGTTCCTCGAAAATTTGGACAACAAGAATATGACCATAGAATAGCCGCATATCTTGGATGAAGAGGTGAAAATTCATGGTGAACGTTGAAACCTGGTCCATCGTGGTCGAAATGACTTTGTCAACTAGTGCAAGAGAATGTGGGTGTGTTGTATCAGGAGCTGACTAGAAGGGGAGCAGGAGACGGCCTTAAATGCGTCTGAAGTATCGGTGATTTAGAGGCTGTTGCTTCATTGTCACTGCTGAGTCAAGGAGATAGAAATAAGGGCATAGGCATGATATTTCACAGGTTCAACACTAGTGCATCAGATAGAGAGCAAAATTTAATCCCCATGGGTTAAAAGCCGTGATGCGATTGTACGCCATATCACAAGTGTCTTGGCTGCATGCAATCTGCTGCTCCAGCTCCAAGTATGAAGACAATAACGTGACAGGAAGAAGTAGTGGGTCCAAGAGTGCCCAAAGAGTAGATTTAAGAGGGCTTAGGCGGCTGTAGAGCTTGAGGAACAGGCAAAGAACAAAACAGTTGTTTCGGCGAAGCCCTGTTACCCAAGATCACAACTTCCTAAGCACTGTTACAACTCGTGTAATACCCATTCCGCCTCACAATCATATACGGCAGACACAATATGTTAGTAAGATGAGTTGTCACTAGCTAAAAAGCTATGTGGCTGGTGAAAGAGAGACCCGAGTCCGTACACCATGGTGAACTTGGTTGCGTCTCCAAAGGGGTCACTACCCACGGTACCAACAAACATCGATACAGCCAGATGTCAGAACATATGAGAAATGCTAGAAAAATCGTAATGAAATTAACCCGCAGTTAATTGAACCTAGGATCGCACTTGAAAATAGAGGATCGCCTGTCTTTCGTTGACCACCGGCTCTACCTCGAATCGTATTTCGGGAGCTAGGGGTCTTAGCATTAGTCAAGATCTTATAAAGGGACATGTTAAGATGGAGCCATACAGAAAACAAGGGTACCGTTCTCTATGCCAATGCACTGGGCTAGGTTGAGAGCGCTGCGTAGGGCCCGACCACGAGAATCCAGGGAGGTTGCATAAAGCGTGGGGCGCCAGCCGTAGATATCTTTGGCGAGTTCAATCTTTGTGCATGACCAAGAGAAATCTAGGGAGAGTACCAACGCTTAGTTAGACTCTTGGATGGAAAGGGATAGCGGCTCACCCTTAGCACCCCAGACAAGGCGGCCCTCGCTGCTGCTCCCAATGTACAGGTCTAGGTCAAGCGTCACTTGCTTCCAGTCCCCATCCCAAGAAACTTGGGCCCTCAGGAAGTGGCCTTGTAGGAGTTCGATATCTCTGGCGGCGAGGTGGAAGTTGATTTTGCTCCGTATGAGCAGACTTGGATCTTCTGGATAGTATTCTTCAATGGCATCGTATTTGTTCATGTTGGGCACTGGATGAGAGAGGATGAGAGCTGGGTTTAAAGTCAAGTTGAAAATTAAGAATAAGAGGGAACTTGAGATGATCATATATAGATATCTAATAGACGTGACGGGGAGAGTCTTGCCGCATAGTCACTGTTGATACTCATGAGCTGAAAGTGCACAGTCAACTCCGTGATACATTCGCAGGTTACTCAAATGTCTTAACTGTGACTGTGTTCATGACCTTGATGTCAACATCGAAGCCCACAACGGACGCAAGAGAAGTTGCTTGCCCAGTGGCTTCGTCATAACAGAAAAACAACATGCAATTCATTACCAAGAGTACTGACCAGAAGTGAATGATTTTAGATAAACTGCTGGTGAAAAAGGTGCTAATCAGACTCTCAAGAAGTCACAGGTTTATGTCTGGGGGCGATGGCCAGCTAAAAGGAGATACGGCGCAACACATCGTGTCAAGCAACCAGGAGATGCTTCAGAGTCTAAGGATGAGAGTGAGAGAGCCTCATTACTGATGAATCTTCTACAGAGAAACAATGGGTGTTGGCCGTAGCCACAAAGACCTAAGCTGTCTATTTCACACATGACAGCGCTGAGAATCGTGAGTCTATTCCTACTAGCGAAATCCACTCCCCAATCGCTGTTCTAGTTGTCTCAAGCCTCGTTCCGTCTCTTGTAATGCCTCAACCACATCCACAAGGAAGGTTCCCTGCAACTCTTCACTAGCGAGATCACTCTCTCCCAACCCAAAGTCACAGCCTAGACACTTACGTACTATCGTTGAGAACCTTGGTCCCATTCGATCTCGCAAGAGCGATGTCTGAGCCAGCTTCTCAGCGGCATCATAATCAGTTTGACTTTGAGGGGGGAGTGTTGAGAGCAATCTATTTCGGAGATGTGGCCATGGTTGACTGTATCCCAGCTCGAGGAGGATTATGCCCAGGCGAAAGAGAATCGCGTTGCGGGCGAGTGAAGAGGGTGTTGGTGTTGGGAAAGCTCGGTTAGTTGCTTGGGGAAGGCTACCTATGGGCTTGCGGTCGAATTCCTTCCGGTTTGTGGTTTCAGGGCCTGCAGAGAAGTCGACCCGAAAGTATGGACTGGTTGATGAGACGGAACTGGCGTCCTCCAGTAGGTTCCCAGATCCACGAAAGAGCACCTGTCTACTCTCCCAAGTCTTTGGCAGCCAGGGTGTAGAGTGATATTGTAAGACAGCAGCAGCCAGTAAGCCAGCAAGATGGACCATGGTGACTCTTGGAAGACTACGAGTAAACTCGTCCTCAGATATCCATGTTATGATTTCTGCCAGGGATGTTTGTTGCCCTAGTGACTGTCGCTCTAGAGGCGAGAGATAGAAATGGTGAAGTCCGGAATAGGTGATGTAGCCGACGCAGGTAGAAGAACATATCGGCCTTGGGATCTGAAAAAGCCGGCACAGATCCTCGATCATTTCGAGATCGATGATAGAGTCCGCGTTGCTTGTCTGACTGCTGTCGACCAGATTCTCAGTATCGACGCTTCCAGATGACTCAGGAGATGCCCGGTGAGCATGCTTCGTCATCATTTGTACCGTGTGTTCCCAGGCATCTTCATCGGTCGTCTTAGGCTGTGCCATTTCCAGAGCCTTTGGGGTTCTTGGCTCAATCGTTTCCACATCCAACCAGATTAGCGAGTCTGGTGCTTTAGCAGGCCCAACCTCGCTGGCGATAGCAACGTTGAATTTGATGCGGTTTTCTTTAACGTTTGACTTGCCAGATTTGTTGATTTCAACAAGAGAGATGCTTGCAGCGTGTCCTGGATGCTTCGTGCAAGACCATCTCTGAGCAAAGGTGTTGTATAGTCGAAGTGATGCTGACTGAATTTGCCGATACTTGTCAAGGTTCCCAGGCTGACTTGCTCTTCGCTCTGTTGTAAGCTCCCCAGTCGGTGTCATCTGTATTTCCTTGAGCTCACTGATGATCCGAGCCGTCAATTCGTTAAAGTCAGCTGTAAAGTCCCGCAATTCCTTAATGGAATCCTGAACTTCTCCCTTCCTCCAACACAGTCGGAATCGCTTCCGCAGTTGCTTCAGACTATCTCTTGAGGGGAGTGAGTCGACGGGCACCGCGTTCGTTATTCGAAAGCTCTCCACCTCGAAACATATCGCCGTGACGGATAAGAGAACCTGATCAAGAGTGGCCTTCCAGGATGTAAATGTGTCTCTGAGTGACTCGAGGCGCTGCTCGCTGTTGATCGTGCCAAGCTTCAACGTCTGCCATGTTTCCTTGCTCCTTTCGGAGAGCAAACCGCGTGCCCTTTCTGGATCGTTTGTAATTGCCGTGAGGAGTTTTGTAATGTTTCCCCTGAAAAGGGTCTTTTGCGTATTGAGGATTGTATCCAGCTTGACCAGTTCTTTTGAGTAATGGCGGAAGGTCGTGAAGCCTTTTGATAGGTCCCAGTAGCGATCGTAGGCCTCAAGCACAATGGGGACGCCAGCCAGGACAGTCCCGACGATGAACTCCATGACGAACAACGACTGAAACGGCAAGGTTCGTCAACTTGGAGACCATAAGACCAGAAGCATTGTTATTGATTGGCACGAAGAGGTTGAAATTGTGTGTCTACATTGGTGTTTCAGCTGATGCCAAGTGAGGGGTTTATGAGTGCAACCTCACGTGCCAGGCCCTTTATCCGCGGCTTGCGTGATAGGACTTCATCTCTGCTCATCCAAATCAGCAGCCACATATTCACGCTATAATGAAGCTCTCCCGCAAATGGATCAGCCTTGTCTAATGACACAAAGAGTTCTCTAGTGAATCATAGCACTCGAGAGCCTTCTGGGTCTCTGCGAATCTCAATCATGGAACCCAACCCTCCCGATCATCCCCTGATTGACAGCTTATTTAACGCCATTTTGGACTCATGTGTCAATGCTTACCAAAGGCTAAAACCGGATGAGCAGTCGCGACGGCTACGCGGCGAGTTAGAGCGACTCTTCCTTTGGGGCGACGGCGTCTCTGCTAACGGTCAGCTGAGTGAAAGCCTCCCAATGTCTTCTGAGCTTTATCAGACTGTTCTTTCGGCTCTTTATGAACTTGGAAGAGTTGTCGATGTCGACCTGGCGCAGGTGATTGCTGCATCACGGCCAAACGATCCTGCTGCAGACACTCGCGAACTTTGGCTACTTCTCGAAACGGCCGGGGTTATTCTTGGTGTACCTAACGCCACGGAAGACTTTGAGAGTCTTTCGGATGACGAAAATGGGCCATCTAAGTTGGAAGACGTTCTTGATGACATGGCAACATACATCGACTGCCTCATGGATCTCTCTTCCACCCTCCAAAACATCCTTGCATACCCTAAGTCTATGTCAATTGAGCCCGCTATTGTTGAGCTTGATGAAATGAAGCCGGCTCGTACTAGCCCTTCCGCTCGTCTTTCTTTTGGCAACTCCTATCGCACCCCTGTGGGCCTTGTAAGGCTTCGGCGTCTGCCCCATTTGCAAGCAACAATGTATGATTTGTTTTTCCTTCCGCTGGTTGCTTACACCTTCTCACACTGGTATCACAGAACTCTATTCGAAGGCACTCCCCTGGAACGCGTGGTCCACTTGGGCCCCTGGGAAGTACAGGAGTCAAACGAACGTCGGGTCATTTGGCAAGGGGTGAATCAAGACGAGGTTCTTGAGCATTACTGTGAGTTTGTTTATCTTTGGCATCATTTGGTGTTGGCTAACATTGACACCCGTAGTTCCTTCCAGCGAGCCGTCGGATATTCACCCACATACACTCCATAACCGCCATCGGCCTTATAATGACCCTGCGGATATGGAGCGATATATAACATTCCGAGAACCCCACCGCATCCGATACATCACTGATGACGGAGTCTGCATCCACGATGAATTTATCGACATGAAGTACGAATTTTCGTCGGCCGAGTCCTCAGTGCAGTTTCAGGGAGATCTACGGCGAAAAGACCTCGTCGATTTTTATGACACGGATGTCGTCTGGACTAACATTCACGCCCGCACTAATAGCTTCGGCAACGTTAGGGGTGTGGCGACTCTCCAGCGGCTTAAGCTATGGAGAGATCGGTTGACTGGCCTCTATTCACTCAGTATCAATCAAAACAACACCAGCCGCCAATATGTTGACTACAATCTGGAAGACTTTCGCGCGGTCACTATGACGAACGACAGAGCAAAAGAGCTACGGCTCGAGGCTTTGCACCAAGATGATGATAACGGCCGTCGACCGGTCACAGAAAATCGACGGCAGCTTGGAAGAAGGGGTAGCGAAGCTTCAGAATCCCGGTTGCGGAGACGGCCGACAGACAACATACGATACTTGTCGATTCAATTTTCAGAACGTACAGGTAATGTTCCCCTTTCGGACAAATCCTTTTTCTTCTTAGTTGCTAATACCCTCAGCGTTTCGGCAATTCATAAACACGTGGCAGATCTGCAAGAGTCCAGGCAGTCTATCCAACCAGCTCCAGTTGCCACTGCCGGGGGCTTTGCCCGCATATTTTGTACAGGAACAGGCCGGAAGAGGCACAATGAGCTCGAGCCCGGGGTCCTCCAACTTGACTAAGAAAACAGAATCATCAGGTCGGCAAGAGTAACTACGAGGCTACAGGGAACACGGGTTTGTGAGGGTAAACAAAGGGGCGTTATCCACAAGAGCTTAGACTAGACTCATTATTCATGCGAGAAGGGCCTTATGCGCCTAATCAACTTCAAAACACTAATTCCAAATGGTATCTAGACTATGTAAACCGGAATACGGCTCGCATACGCATCACTCTTGCTAACCTGAATGTCCATCTTGTGGAACTCATGCAGCTGCAGCCAGCACAGCATGCGGAACACGAGCGTGCACCAAATCTCGTTCACCTTGTCCTTAGATATGGACTCTGGGGGCTTGATCCCGGTTTCTCCTGCTTTTCCTGAGTTGACTGAGCCGCGTCTAGCTCGTCTGGCCTGTCTCTTCTTGCTCTTGTCGTCTTGCTCTGTGAGGATCCGGGTCACGTTTTTACGGACAGTGTCAAAGTACATTTGCATCAAGAGGGGCTCCTTTCCGTTGACAAATGCGGAGTCGATGTCGTCGATGGTGATGGGTGGATCTTCGTCATCCCCGCCGTCTTCCTTAGCATTGTCCTTGGTGTTGGTGGTCGTGTCCTTCTTTTCGTTCAGGATATTGAGGATCTCTTGGATGTGTATGCGCAGGACCTTGCGAACCAAGGAGAATGTGGCCGGCTGAAAGAAGTCATCACAAAGCTCAATGCCCTTGCGCAGATGGCTGAGTTCATTGACGAGGTTCACACCGCTAATGTCTTCGCTGATGTTGACAAGGGTCGAGGAGGAAGCTCGTAGCTTAGTGAAGTGGCTGTCGTGGCTATCGGCCCAGTCGAGAATACCGGCAACTTGCTTGCTGTCTTTCAGGAGGTCCTCGTTTTTAAGAATTCTCAGAGAAGTAAGAAACTCGGCCATAAGCGTGGGCATGGAGAAAGTGTTGGGGTCCCAGTAGAAGACGGTCGGGTTGGGAAGCATGCGGAAGACGGTGTCTTCGACGTGGATGGTCTTGCCTACCATGCCCAGGATCTCGAATGGAACTGCACTACAGTTAGTACCAGGCTGTTTAATCATTCACCTATTCTAGTGAAGAAAACTTACTAGGAAAGATGTGGCTGTGACGGGCTTGGTCAAGGTTCTTGCGGAAGTAGTTGACCGTGTTGATACCGCATCCAAACACCTCAAGAGTGTGTGCAATCTCTGAGAGGCTTCCTAGTTGCAAACTGCCAACATCCTTGGGCTCATCGGCGTACACCTTGTCCTTATCAGGTGCCAAGAAGATGGTAGGCGCAATGCCGAAGCAATATTTCTTGACGTCGTAATTGGGAATGGCTCGGTTCTGCTTGAACCATGTCGGTCCCTGCTTCTGGAAAGTAAATGTGATTCCTAGACCGTCGAGATATGAGCCGTAGATGACGAAGCCGTTTCCTTGCGCGCGATATTGATCATTGTTGAGGTCGAATTGTCTCCAGTAGATACCCAGCATAGCCGCAATCTCAACCATGTGAGAGATAGTGGTTGTGGCATAAGGCTTTGACAGGTTATTGGGCATGCTATCCCAAGTGCGTCTCTTCCTCTGCATGCAGACCACCATAGAGTGATGCGGATCTGGGGCTTTGGGAGGTGCCGAGTTGTTGCGGAGATGTTTTGGGCCGTTCATCTTGTACGAGTCATCCAGCTTGGACTTTTGCCAATCCCGTGATTCCTTTTCCATGCGGCAGATGGCCATCAGAAGGGCGTACCAGGTAGCCTTTTCGTTGTCGGCTGTGTGCACCACCTGCTGCTGGCTCTGCTTGAATTGCTTGTCAAACTCCTCCATCTTGGACGTGTACTGAAAATTATCCTCACCGCCATCGAGGCGGATGATCTTTCTGTCCTTGTCATCGGTGAGCTCGTCGTCACCCAGCGGACCTTTGTGGTTTTCGGGTCTTGCGACAAATATGACGGGCACCTCAAACTGAACTTCGAAGCGGAATTCGGTCCAGAGCATCTGTCGGCGGGCGAAATTCGCCCATTTCCCTATCACGGCTGGACTGCATGACGAGAAGCCAGTGGCAGAAGCAAAGTACTGCTGAAGGGCTTGGAGGATGGCGATGACGAAGGCGAGGACCGAGATGACCAACGCCACGACAGCGACGATGAGCTCAGTGTTATCGTCGCCATTACCTGAAGAAGTCGGCGTCGGAGAGCCGGTCTCGGACGACATAGTTCAGAAACTTAGATAGAGCCAAGGTTTGGCGTCAACGGTGACATTCCAGTGACGAAGGAAAAAGGTTGTATTCAAGGTAAGAAAAGTCTTGGAGGTGGGGATGTTTAGGTTGAAGGGCCAACACCACTTCGCCTCGTCTCACCCGTGTTACACACCCCTTTGTAATTACAGCTGCCGACCCCGTTGGCCAATGCCCCCTAGACGCCTGTTCGCGCAGTGAGCTGAACGGGGCTGAGCAGAGCAGGGTATTCGCTAGCCAATCATAGACGAGACTGTGCCGCCTCAAGTGTTTGGGCGTCAGCAATCGACAGGGGGTCATGTCGGGTACCCGGCTTGACTGGTCAAATGCCCAAGAAAGACTCCGCTTGCTTACCGCGGCCGGAAAGAAGGCCTCAGGGATGTGGAAGCGACTGGCTGATGACTCACGTCAGTGTAATCCAGGGCTGAACGTGCTGTCAAACATGCCGCGTTGAAGAGCCTCAGGGTCTGTCTGTTGTCAGTGCAGAGCCTGTGGAAATAAGTATCCCGGTTAAGAAACTGGACTACCCTAAGCGCAGATTTTTTGGACCGCTGATTTCACGTAGTCCCGATAATGTAACCCAGGGGAGATTGTTCTTTGTTACTGCAGCATTAACGTAGCTGTAATAGCCCGGCCCTCGTATCCCAAGCTCACTATACCAGTGATTTGTGTTCATGCCCTAAACTTGCCGCATAGATTATCTCTAGTCCCCATGTAAAGATCGGTCTTCGGGCTCAAATAGCCCATCGAGGGCCGGGCTGCAACTATAATAAAGAACATTTTTTCAACACATCATAGCATCATAGCACAATTAACACAATCCAAGTAAAGATCAATAGTGCGAAAAGTCCGGCAATCAAACTACAAGGTAACTCGGTGGCTTTCATACCCCTTGCTTTTCTCAGATTCAGCCAGTCAGGGCATCCTTGAGACTCTCCCACAGCGACGTTCCTTCTATCTGCTCCTTGATCTTCTTAGACATAACTCCAATCTTCTTTGATCTTTCCTCATGTTCCTTGCTCAGAACCGCCATCTTGTGGAGATCTACCGACAATTCTTCCCACATCCAAACCAACCTTTCAAGAGTGCCCCTCATGCCCCGTACGCTCAGTCTGTCCCTTGACAGCGTCCTGTGCTGCTGATACCACCTGAGATCCTCATCGGCCAAAATTTCCTCCAACCTTTGAACTATGGATCGTACTAAGGTAACTTGCAGCTCCAGGGCCGTACGTGACTGGAGAGCAGTTTCAAGACACTGCATTCGAAGGGGCCGGAGACGTCGCGGTCCATCTCTCGCCAAGGTTTCCGCCAATTCGACTGTCTGATCATTCATGGATTGTTGTTCGATCAACCTATGCTGGAGCGGCTGCATCACAGATAGGTTGGCCTGCAACCTTGACAGGGTTTCTAGGATTTGCTCCTCGAAAGCGGTGTCGTTGGAGCGATGCTTGACGACCATGTCCAATTCGGCATTGACCATGGCTACTGTGGGATGTTCGTCTCCGAGATGCTTCGCCCTCTCTGAAGCCTCCCGTATGATCTTCATACCTTCATCCACATTGCCCACCATAATTGCGACATCAGCTCCGTACATTGCCGCATCTTCGATAGTGTGGGGGTGCTGGTAGCCAAGACTGGCTTCTGACTTTTTGAGAAGGATTTCCTGGATAAGCAAACACTCGCGCCTGCACACCATAGCTTTCTGAGCAACAGTAGGACCCTGTACATCTCGGTCTTGAAGTTATCGCCGGTCGAGTCGGTTAAGAATTTCTCGAGGACCTGTAAAACGTTGCGAAGATGTGGCACGAGCCGTACAGCAGCCTGGCGGTTGCTCTCGGTATCTTCCTCTTTCAAAAGCTTCAACATCTTCGCGGTTGACTTGAAGAGAATTTGGCAGGCCGAATTGGCGTACGTGCTAAAAGTTTGAGGTTGTTTGACCTCAAGCCTGCTGAAAGCCCAGGCATGGACCAGACTGTGCATCGAGTATGCTCCCGTGGTCGTGTCCCGCTGGAGCATAGAGTATTTTTCCAAGGTTGAAAAACATTCTTCGAGGTCATTGACACTTCTGACCTGCAATTCAAGGTCCTCGCACCAGTTGCTGTGGGTGTCTTCTTTCTGGGGCCATGCCCAAGTCAAAACATCAAGATAGATGGCTTCGTTGCCAAAGAAGCCGAGCAGACTGAAGATGCGGCATGCATCCGGCAACTGGTTATGCACGGTGACGTATGAGGCCTCCCAGGTAGACATCAGACTCCGCCCATACATGTCGATCAGCTGCTGTGGCTCTTGCTGCAGGAGTTCTTTGCGTTCTCGATGCTCTTTTAGATACACAGGCAAGTCTGTGGCAAGCCTTGGTGTCCGGGCTACGTAAGAACCAGCGATAGCAAGGGCTAGGGGTAGGCGGCCCAATTCCTCGGCTATGAGCTCTGCCTGCTTGCTTATCTCATCGTTTGCTCCCTCGATCTTGGCACAAGCTAGGAAAAGCTTCACAGCTTCGGGAGGCTCAAGGGTCCGAATTTCGATTCCGTCATACGTCGAAAGGTCTCTGGCCGTGGAACTTCGGCTAGTAATTATGACGTGAATGTTTTTGCCTCTGGGGATGTAGTTGGATATCTGGATGAAATTGCCGTCCCTTTCGTTCAAGCCATCGGCTTCGTCGAACACAAGAAGCCAATTACCTGGGTTTTGAAAGAACCACCTCAGTACCGCAGCTCGAACTTTCTCAGGCGGCGAATCTGGAGGTAGTGGGATGGGGTTGGGCAGCGTGCTGTAAATGTCTTGAAAGCTGCGCTCAAGGGCTGCAGGGCTGATGGCATGGATCCAGAAAGTTGCCGCATACTTATTGCCGTACTTTTGCAAATAGGATCGGGCCAGCTGTGACTTGCCTGTCCCCCCTGATCCCCAAATACCAACCTTTCGGGCCCCAGCCTGCCTGCCCTCTGACTCACGGGTTAATTGGGACCGAACCTCGTTGAGGAGACCCTTTCGAGGAACAAAGGTCTTGACTGTCTCCATGGAGAACTCTGGGTAACTGGGTACCTTCGCACTCCATGGAACATCTAGATTCGTTGTTAGTGATTGTACTGTTGAGTGTGCAGACAAAATAGATTTGAATTGCTATGGACCAGGATCTGCAGAGGTCTGATGAAGCTACGCACTTGATGATGTTGCCCTCATCACAGCCTTGATGCTTCCGCAAACATTTTTGAAGACTCTGTCATCCTTGTTTGCAAACTTGACCATTTCCTGGTGATTTTTCTGAACCGGTTGGGAGTTCTCCTTGTCATATCCGGTGAGTGCAGACGCTTGGTCAACGACCTAGGAGACCCTATTAGCCTTGGTCATATGTCTCGTATAGCTGAACTCACAATATCGCCAAGAGCACCATCTTGGAATGATTCGTAGTAGCTGTAGATGATGAGCTTCTGGTCCAGCCAAAGAGAGGTTCGCCTGAAGTCGTCGGTCAAGTCGTTGAGCTCATCGGAGTGCGACTTTAGCGCCGAATCGAGCTTAGGCGGCACCTTGGCAAAGGCTACTTTGGCAATGGCTTTCAGAACCGCCACTCGAGTAGCTTCTCCTGCTCTGCTACCAAGGTGTGGGGTTCCGAAGAAGAACAAACCCTTGGTCGAGGTGTAGATGAGGCTCTTGTCGCTCTCTTGATTGTGGAGCTCCTTGGAAGCGAGGAGGATAGCCTGGGATCAACCTTAGCACCCTATGCGATGCCGTGTGCTTGTATACATTATGGAACTCACCTGTTTGATGACTAGCCCCCCAAGACTGTGGCCCATAAAGATGATGGGCCTCTCTCGTTCCTACTAGACTGTGAGTTGGAGTCAAAAGAGGAAGCAGGCGGAAGGATCAAAATACCTCATCCTCTTGTCTCTCCACAACTAAATCACTCAACAACATTCTACCAATGTCCCTGATACGAATCAAGTTATCGGCAAAAGAGGAAGTCACGTCGGCATTGTACCCAAAGACCATGACACGAGCGTTCTTGACCTTGTTTTTGAGCTCCCAGGGCCAGAAGAATTTGGTGTCATGGGTCCAAGTACTCTGTGGGTGGCCATTCAGACCATGCAGAATGACGATGCTGAATATCAGATGGTGGTTAGTGCGAGTTTTTTTGGGGGGGCTTATTACTCACTCAACCTCGCTGGTATCGTCGCCATACAGGACCGTGATCCCTTGCCGTTCGATGGAGGGAACTGGGGGATCGGCAGCTTCCGCCTGTTTCGTGTAAGCTTGGCTTGTCGGACAAGTTCGGTTTTCATACCATGCTGAGGAAAGAAGCCGAGGAGTAGGATCAAATGTTTATTCCATCCAACAACAGTAAGATTACAAGTGAGGGATTTTGGGTCTCGAGTGGGAGAGAAGAGCAGCTGAAAATAAGACGGCATGTAGTCTCAGTCAGGCACATGCAGGAGGATATTGGTGGCGTTGCAAATCGCCTTTTCAGGCGAATCAGGGGCTCGGAAATCGCAGCCTGATTTGACTCGTGAGCATGGCCCTCGGTCGCCCAATAAGGGCTCAGCATAGCCGCGAAGCCAAGATACTAGGGAGAGGGGCATGTCAGGAATAGAAACCCGGTAATTTTGATCCCCATTCATATGTGGAAGCCCCTCGATGCCATGGACTGGGAGCAGTTAAGCTGAAACTAAACAGCTAGACAGGTTGTACTTGGGAAGGCTGCTCCATGAACACCTACCAAGGTTGGACAGACGACAAGGGTAATTCAGTTATGCCCAGAGTCAGCTATCTTGTTACTCATAGGCTTGAGATTCCAGGCAGCAGTATGTAGGTCATCACATCACCCCTCATCCCACTCACGCGAGGCCTAGAATCGAGCATCACGATTTTACAACTTGACAATTTGCCAATATCTTCTAAGACGTATCTTCAGAAGTCAGACACAGAGTTCAAGCCTCTTGATAACTACTGATCTATTCGATATGTCGGCCCCTACAAACTCGTCCAGCCCGGAAGACGGCTTTGAGAGCGACGACCCCGCCGACTACTGGTCAGACGGGGACACACCTCACTGCAACATATGCCGTGACTTTAACCCAAGATACCTATATCCTGACGATACTAGTAACAGCCATCGCTACTCGAGCCTGTTGCGTTCATCAAGGGACGGTTGCTTTACACGCAAAATGCTGGAGGAAATCATCACTGGCCTCTACAAATCCGAGGACGCATCTACCATAGCCTTCACCCTTGAAGATGAAAGTCTTGAAGACATTCTTGGCTACTCAAGGAGCGAGGTTGATTTAACTCTTTGCCAGGACCACTTCGCGCTCTGGCCTATCCGGGACTCGAGCGTCCATATTGGAAGCATAGAATTGTACCAAGCAGATGGTAAGCTGAGAGAGCCAGACAGGCTGACCGAAGTCTTGATATCCTATAGACACACATTGTCCATAGGGGTTAGTATGCAATGAGAGCAGTCATCCCGAGAGCACAACATCACAGGACAGCCACTCTTGAGCCGAAGAGCAGCTCCAGACCTGCCTTACCAAGCACCCGGAATGTGACGGTACCACAGATGACCCTCTGTTGCCTACCAAAGTGCTTGACGTGGGTACGGATGATAGCAAGACGATAAAGGTCCTCGAAACAAAGGGTTTGCGAGCAAAACACATTACACTCAGTCACTGCTGGGGAGACCCGACATTGATGCCCACCAAACTCACGGCACACACTCGAGACCAATACCTACAAAGCATTCCGTGTGAAGCACTTCCATCCACCTTTCGGGATGCTGTCACAATAACAAGGAGTCTTAGCATTCGCTATCTCTGGATTGACTCGTTATGCATCATCCAAAAAGATGATGGTAAAGATACACCCAGGATAAGCAAATACACCAAAAAGACTCGGAACGTGAGGCTGGGAGAATGTGCTCTGTGTTCGAAGATTGCTATCTGACACTTGCAGGTCTGCATTCCACTGACTGCATGGGCGGTCTATGCTTCAAGAGAGACAAGGTCCGGATGCAGGGGGACAGTGACAAGGGCCGTTACTACTTCGATGGGTGTCGGAAAATCGAGCAATACACGACATTTTTCCCGTTACTACGGCGTGGTTGGGTAAAGCAAGAATCCCTTCTATCGCCAAGGACGCTATTCTACAGCAAATAAGAGCTCATTTGGCAGTGCAGGACTCACAAAGTCTGCCAATGCGAAGACTTCCACGGCCGCAGGAGAGTAAGCATGGGCTTTCAGAAGTTGCCCTCGGCGGAAAATGCTCGAGTCGACTTTACTCGCCCCAAGCTCATCAGTACATTGTACGACATCATCACGGAGTATACCTCCACTTCCCTGACTCATGTCACCGACAAGTTAGTTGCTATCGAGGGCATCGCCAAGTACATGCAGCCCCTGAGGAACTCTGAGGGTCTGGCTGGGTTGTGGACTGACTCCCTTGCATTCGATCTTCTTTGGAACATTGATGCTCACGATTATGGAGATCACGATTATGGAGATCACGATTATGGAGAACCTACGAGGATGATCCAGGCCGATCCCCTAGGCAAAACAAGGTGGAGCTCGGGGAAATGGCTCTTCCCAACCTGGTCCTGGGCGTCTATCCAAGGAGATACAGGTTGGGATTGGACTAGTTATCTCATCACGGATTATTCACCAGACACTATTCTCATTCAGCACATTACTGACAGATCCTCGCCACCCAACGAGTTCAGATTGCGCGGTGTACTCGTTCCAAGCACACTTGGGGTGATACGAAAAGTCCTCAACTCCAGAGAACTCTACTGCCCCGATCTGAGAAACCAAAAGAACACTTTCGGTGCGGACAAGAGCGTAGAATACTTGCGAGTTATTCATTCAGGCAAGGACTACGTTTCTCTTGTTCTTGTGTGTGTGTAAATGAAAAGAAGCAATACGAGAGACTAGGGCTTCTTATGTTTCGATATTCTGGACATCCATTCTGAAAATGCCTTGAGTCAGAGACAGAAACACAGGGGGAAGTACCACAGTGGTGGGCACTATCTAAAGATTGGAAGGGGGAGGAGGTTGAGTTTACCTTGATTTAGCGTGCGAGTTGACACGCAAGTGGTGGACTTGTATAGGCATTGATCACCCCTGCATGCAGGCTACGCCACGCACCTTGGCGAGGCAAACCTGCAGCACCTCGACCGGGCGCCAGGCTCCATGGTCAGCGGCAAGGCGAACCGCAAAGGTGTATTTAAATGACAAAGCCTACCCCGCGATCAGTTCGTCTACCTAGTCTTTCTCAAAATCTCCGTCGAATTTATCAACTTCAAAATCTTGCCGCCATGGACCCCCTCTCCATCATTGCCAGCATTGCAGGTATCGCAGCCGCCGGAACCGCACTCTCAAAGGCCATCTACGAGTTTGTTTCTTCAACCAGGGGTGCTTCTAGAGAGATGTTGGATATTGCACGGACTATCGCCGACTTGTCAATAATACTGGGAGAACTCCGTCGGGTGTTGAGGGATGGTTCAGAGCTATGCAACCGCAAATACTTGCGACGCATCAAGTCTGCAACCCGACGAATCTCTAGGATCCACAGGGAAATCCATCAGCTGATGGACGACTCCCGAGGATTCGTATCTTTCAAATGGAGATTGAAACGGTCCGAAGTTCAGGAAAAGCTCGCTCGAATCGAGTGTCACAAAACTGCCATTAACCTGATGCTAAATATCCTAGTCCTGGCCATCACGGCAAGAAAGCAATCCGGGTAAGGAGCCTTTTATCAGGTGCTCAGCATATACTAATAGTTAAATCCTCCTAATAGGGTGTCGGATGCACAATCCTACAAAGGCGGTCAACAAGGCCAAAGACACCAAGAACAGGACCAGGAACAAGACATTTACCTGCTCCGTCAGCAATCTGAGAACTTGGCTTACGCAGCTCATCAATCCCTTGTTGATCTTTCAGAAAGCCAAGGACAGCATTGCGACTCCGACTTGGAGCAACCGAATGACACCCGTTCGGACCAAAACAACGAGACTGGGGCTCAACTCCAAGTCCGGATGTCCAGACAAGAATCTGATGACACGAACACTTGGCTCTTCGACCTAGTATTCTCGCCCTATGCGCAGGCACACATAGTTTCCAATGATCAAAGCCCAGTCATGTCAGGCACTGACTCTGCAGCGTCTGATATTGACGATGACACCCAAGAACCTTCCAAGAACCACAATGGCAGCCCAAGTCACAGCTTATCAGTATCCAGCCCATCGGAAATGAGCGTGGCTATCTATAACCCCGGCGCCACTGGTTCGGTAGTGAAGGAGCTTCTTGCAGACTGGACAGTGCTGACAGAGAAGGAAATCGAGAGTACCACTGCTGACAGGCAGTGTCCAGAGCAGAAAGAACAAGAGAGTTCTGAAGGATCGCAGAACAAGGATGCATTCGTCTTCCTCAAAGACGCTGTTGGTCGGAAATTCAAGCTACCGTTTTACAAAGTCGAGAAGTTTAAGGTACGTATTTCGGGGGTGTATTTAGGACAAAATAGACAAGAGGCTAATTTTCACTTTAGGGTATGCATAGGCTCCTAAATGCTGCCTTTGCGGGCGTTGATATCCTCGGGCCGCATGTGCGCGACGGACGCTTTTATCTAGAAGACTCTGATGGCTATCAGCTGGTGCCAGAGCTCTGGGATGACTTAATCCGACCGGGCATGGACATTACAATGACCATGTGGCAAATGGACAAAGTACCCTCCGAACTCAAGTATACTACCTGGGCGGCCAACACTACCGACAAACCCAGAAGAGCCATCACAACTCGGACAATCACTTAACAAAAGCGCATTCCCTGGTTTCCAGTTTGGCAAACCGATCCGACCCGCAAAGAAAGTCCACAAAGACAAAAATTAGCCCCCTCAAGTAGCAACCAGAAGCAGACCGTGGGACGATGTGGAAGGGGAACTGGCGCGAAGACTAAATCTCTAAGTAACAAGACGGTATTTTGGAATTAATTGGCATCAATAGTTGGGCGTTCGTGTGATTGGGATTGTTTCACCACGGCCCAAACTAGAGTACTTCAAGACGACCCAGAAAACACTCAGGCCTGATGCACTGTATTTCATCCTTTCTGATCTTATCATTTTAAAATGAAAAGGCTTCTCTAGTGCGAGCGCATCCACTTGACTGCATGAAAGCAATGGTTGTATTACAGCGTAATTCACCAACTAACTGGTCGTCGTCGTCCCATGATTTCCGGTCTTTAAAACCTAGTTCCCTCTCAAAGAAAGACGATCGCCCCAATTGCAAAACCAAAAAGAGTAACCACCGAGCCTCGCAGAACCTGGCCAGCATTGGGGGTGGTTGTTGGTGTAGTTGCCTCGTTCTCGGCAGTAGAAGCTGCGTTTCCTGCCGTAGATGCTTCGCTTTCAGCAGATGAAGCCTCGTTGCCAGCAGTTGAAGCCGATGACCCCTCAGTAGTATTTTCAGCCTCGGCGGTAGAGGCTTCATCCTCTGTAGCGGTTTCATCCTCAACAGAGGTTTGCGTTCGTGTCGACAGGGTGGCGGGGGAGGTAGTCGTAGCCGCGGATGTTGCAGTCGAAGAGTCCACTGCTGTTGTGGTAGAAGGGCTCGACTCGCTAGACTCGGTCTCAGCAGGCTGAGTATCGGTTTCAGTCTCTACTTCTGCCTCCGTGGTGGGTTCCGCCGTAGAAGTGAAGCTTTCTGCAAGGGTGGCAAAGTCCTTCCAGCACGAGAGATAAGAGATGGTGCGAACTTCGGTTCCGGTGTATCCATCGCAACCAGGGTTGTTCTTGGGAGGAGCTCGACCGCCACCACAGTCGAGGGGGTCGCAAATCTGACCGTCTTCAGGGTCGTACCAGTGGACGATGCCATCGTCGCAAGTGGTGAAACTGTGTGTGTTGCAGCCAATACCCGCTGCAAGCTTGGCCAGCATCAGCAGTGGAACGACAGATGAAACAGTTGGTCGGATCATCTTGATATTAATGTTGTTCTTAAAAACGAGTGACGCATAAACGATCGTGTTGCTCACGAGAGTGCCTAAAATTTCCCTGCAATAATTCCCTAGATTACGGAAGAGCCCAACGCGATTAAATACCCCTTCGAAGATCAGAGGAGTAAGGATTACGAGAGTTGGCCGCGTGAGTCAAGGACGATTTAATTTAATCAACGAAGGATGCGGAGGTAGCATCGCCGGAAATTGAACCACCCAGCCCACATGCTGTGCCGTAGAAAGCAACATGAACAGAGCTTGGGTCACGTATTGGCACCATCAAGAGTTTTGAATGGTCCGACTCGCCAATCGAACATGCAATCGTACGAGTCCAAAAAAGGAAGTCGCCGGATCTAATGCAACATTGGAGGATAGGGGGGTTATTACGGCCTTGTAGGGCTATGCTGGGCACGGTCTGGAACAGCTGGCCGCATACACTATATTTATTAATAGACATTTAGTAGAATGCATGACTGTTGCACAGAATCATCTGAAATAAGTGATATCAGACAAAGATCTTATTAATTATGGGAGTCTGGCCTGACTTTCGAGAGAATGCAAGAGTGCCTAGCCATTACAGAAGAACTCGATCCTGCTTGACATTTGTCTTTTCCTCCACACTCCTCTCGGTGTACATTAAACCATTTATTCATGAGCGATACCGACCAAACCGACATGTTAAACAGTGTTTGGAGCAGGTTTTGTCTTTGACCGTTTTCGTCGCTAAGCAAGATCGTTGTCATCAGTCAGTGTCCAAACAGGCCGTTAGCGATCATAACTAAGAATAGAGTTATAGAAACATAGCAACTGGAACTTAATAAAAACATTCTTTATGCCCAGCTTTCACAGGTCCAACAAAACCGGTTGCCTGGAGTTACCCTATTGCCAGGTGATGGTGTTGGCTTACACGGGTTTGGGCGAATCAGCATGGCCGTATTCGCATGACTCACGTTCTGAAGCCAGCGCTCCGGTCACTCAACCTGCCACTGTTGACACGACAACACGGTCTTTTGAACCTAGACCACATGTATTACTGAATTTGTATCTTCCAATGTTCCTTTCGAATAGACTCATCACTTCAACTTCAACTCATCAAGCACAATTCCAAGTCAAATGTGAATGTATCTCGGGACCTTCCGGTACACGGACCATACCTTATTCGGCCCTGCCCCTGACCACTTTTTTCTCCATCCTTCCGATTTCGGCCGGACCATCTTTCTGCCGGCGGGGTGCCGAGTCCGGCTCTTCTTCTCAACTCGACGAGGGGCACCAAGATTTTTCCACGCAACAAGCCAAGCAAACATCATGGCATCCGAATCCACGCATACCGAGTCACAAGTATACCTCTCTACGAGGGGTGGTGACTATGGTGTAGGTTCCCTTGACGCGCCGTGCGCCATTGGCACTTTGCTGACCTCTCCAAGCTCTCCTTCGAGACCGTTGTTCTGAAGGGATTGGCTGCCGATGGCGGTCTTTTCCTGCCCCATGAGATCCCAGCTGCGAAGGACTGGGTACGTATGCTATCTTCTGCGTTGCGTGACGCCTTTTCATGGCCCTCAATGGCTCGCGATCCGTTTCTGAGTGACTAATGACTAACAATTGACTCCAGGAAAGCTGGAAGGATCTCTCCTACACCGAGCTCGCTTTCCAGATCTTCTCCCTCTACATCTCCCGCAGCGAAATCCCGGCCGACGACCTCAAGGCCATCATCGAGCGAAGTTACTCAACATTCCGCGCGAAGGAGGTCACTCCTTTGGTCAAGCTTCAGGACAACCTCCACCTCCTCGAGCTCTTCCACGGACCCAGCTACTCCTTCAAGGATTGCGCCCTGCAATTCCTTGGCAACCTTTTCGAATATCTTCTGGCCCGAAAGAACGAGGGCAAGGAAGGCCGAGGTGCGCAAATGATGGGACTTGGCAGCATGCCGAGTTTGTTTTGGCCAAAACAGGAAATTCTGACAATTGAATAGACAGACACCATCTGACCGTTGTCGGTGCGACAAGTGGCGATGTGAGTCACAACAATATTCAAAATTCGGGATCAAAACGATACTAATGGTTCTGTAGACTGGATCTGCCGCTATTCACGGTCTTCGAGGCAAGAAGGATGTGTCAGTAACCATCCTGCATCCCAAGGGCCGTGTCAGCCCTATCCAGGAGCTTCAGATGACAACTTGCACCGATGCCAACGTTCACAACCTGGCCGTGACAGGCACTTTCGACGACTGCCAAGTAGGAATTACGCGCTACGAGACGAGATCCGATACTAACAATACTGCAGGACATCGTCAAGGCTCTGTTCAGCGACCCTGAGACGAACAAGGACCTGAAGCTCGGAGCCGTCAACTCGATCAACTTTTCTCGAATCCTCGCCCAGATCGTCTACTACTTCTACTCATACTTCACTCTTGCGAAGCAGAACCCCGATTTCAAGGTCGGCGACAAAGTCCGCTTCGTTGTGCCAACCGGAAACTTTGTGAGTGACCTTCCACGACTCAAAGAATTTCAACTCATAGGTTCAAATAGGGCGATATTCTGGCTGGTTACTTTGCGACCCGCATGGGCCTTCCCGTCGACAAGCTTGTCATTGCCACTAACGAGAATGACATCCTCGATCGATTCTGGAAGACCGGCCGATACGAGAAGCATGTTGCCCGAGGTGCCGAGGCTGAGGGCGGTCTGGAGGTTGACGGAGTCAAGGCTCACGAAGATGGTGTGAAGGAGACTCTCAGCCCCGCTATGGATATTCTGGTATCCAGCAACTTCGAGCGACTTCTCTGGTTCCTCGCCTACGAGTTCGCCGCCACCGTTGGCATGGATGTCGAGTTCAACCGAAAGCAAGCAGGTCAGGAGGTCAGCGCATGGCTCAAGGATCTGAAGGTTAAGGGAGGATTCGGACCCGTCTACTTGGACGTCCTTACCAGCGCACGCAAGACTTTCGAGAGCGAGAGAGTCAGCGACCCCCAGACTCTCGAGACCATCAAGGAGATTTACGAGAAGGTCGGATACATCCTCGACCCTCACTCTTCGGTCGGCGTTACCGCTTCCACTCGATCTCAGCAGCGAGCTGGACCCAACGTTCCCCATATCTCTCTCTCTACCGCCCACCCCGCCAAGTTCGCCGGCGCCGTCGAGCTGGCTCTCAAGGACGAGAAGGACTTCAACTTTGAGGAGAAGGTTCTTCCCGAGGAGTTCGTCGGCCTGGACCAGAAGCCCAAGCGTGTTTCTGATGTTAGCAACGACTGGAAGGCCGTGAGGGAGCTGGTCAAGGAGCAGGTTGAGAAGGAGCTTTCGGGTCAGCACTAGACCATGATCCCGAATGGTGTTGTTTGAATTTTGTGCCAACTGAGTCAAAATGGCGGGCGATAGACTAAAAAAATCACTGTTTTCTTTGTTCACTTGGAGATGTCTTGCATAGCCGATACATACTGCGCAGCAATACCTACCTTAGCCGTCTGCTCACATCCGTATCTATGAGAAACTAGTACATACAAATAGGACAGCGGTGAAAGAATTTGACATGCACATATCTGTCTCCACCCCCAATGCTCGTATTGGCAACTCGTAAAGGAACGCCGATAGTTTCGGCTGGGATATAGGTGGATCTCAAGGCATTTTCTTCATCAGCCCCAGCATTTCCAAATCCGCCTCGAGGACGTGCATGTAACCAATCAGAATTACCGAAATCAGTCGTGGCGTCGCTAGCGGCATGTATCACCACCACGTGGTAGAAGCTTGAACATCGTCTGGTCAACGATGGATCAAGTCCAAGCTTCCTTGCTTTTGGAGATATTGTTTATAAGCGCCATGGACCTCGATTCCTTGTTGATCCTCGGTCAGTTCCGAAGCCAAGAATCAACACCATCATCATGAAGCCAAGCACTCTGCTGTTCCTGTCAGGGCTTGCCTCGTCGCTCGCCCAAGATACCACGCAACCATCGCCTGACACAACGTCGCTAACTTCAGCACCAGATGCGGCTGCAACGTCTAGCATAAGCCCGGAAATCGAAAAGAATCGCGCCGAATGCTTTCAGGATTGCTATAGAAAGTACGGAAGCTTTCCCAACTGTCCTCTTGGCAAAGACAAGTTCTTTGAGTGCTGGTGCGGCGAGGATGATTGGGTAGAGAAGGAAGAGGATTGCGTGTGGGATGTGTGTGGAGTTGATGCCTACAACAGTATGAGACGAATGCTTATATTAGAGCCAAGACGAAAGGAGGCTAACTGTGACAGGCTATGGCGACATACAAAGGAGTCTTTGCGCAAAGGTCGAAACCCCCTCTGGCGAGGCCACGAAAACGACGACTTTGGTAGGACCGTTTACATCCTGGCATCTGGCAAATGGCTAATCATCTATAGACCTCAACTGAAGAGCAGTCCACCCAGGCAACATCTGAGACGGCAAGCTCTGCCTCTACCGAGACTGACTCGTCGACTTCGGAAACTGGCACCACTTCCACGTCTAGGACCGCTTCCAGTACTGGCTCTACTGCAACCCAAGAGGAAACGAGTCAGGCAGCTCAGGAACCAAATGGCGGCGTAGGCTTGGCTCCTGGCGCCAAGGCAGGGCTGGTCGTTGGTATCACATATCTTGTTTTCATAATTCTTTAGAAGCTGGAAAGAACTCAATATGAAGAATACACCATATAGATCGGAGGATAGCATCCAGAAACCCACAATTCTAAAATCACTCAGACAGGCGTGTATAGACGTTGAACATATTCGTTTACATATTGCAGTCCCGTGCGTGGAGGTCTTATGGGTGCTGCTATTAGTTTTCTACTCTAGTGGAAGAGCTTGAAATCTCGGCGAATGAAGAAAAGAATATTTTTGACTCCGCCATCTTCATAGCGCCTTTCGGAGCCCTTCGTGCTTGACTACCCAGCCATCATCTTTGGGGAATCCTGGGGCGTGTCCCTTGGAGCCATCCCAGCCCTCTGCCATGTACGCAACTATTGATTTCATCAGCTTCAGTGCTGCATCAAGAAGCCGATACGGGGACATCTTACCTGCTAGAAGAAAGCCAGCGTTTCCAGGCATGAATGGCGGCGGCGTACCTCCATCACCACCTCGAATTGCGAATCCTAGTCCATAGTTAGATGCAAGCCACCCTTAACAAGACCCTAAGAAGATTGCTTACCCGCATCATCAAACTTCCAGTAGTCATAAGCCGTCAAATGATAAATAGCTCGCTTTGGGTTCCCAATTCTAGCCGAGTTAATAGCCAAGATAGGCCGTCCCCATCCTCGAATATTCTGGTCCGTCCAGACTTCCCAAACCTTGTCCGCCGTCCGACGAGCAACTTTCTCGTCAACGGCAGGTGTGTCGGGGAGAATTCCCTGAAGCATGATGAGACTTCTGGGGTCGCGGTTGAGAGCTGGGTCTTCCCACCACGAGGCGTTGAGGCCATCGTACACTGCGTAAAGCCCGTCGATTTGAGTTGGTTTAGCGAGGTTCTTGGCCACCGTTGTCCAGTGCTTAGGAACGGGGAGACCGAGTTTCTTCTTCCACTCGCGGGCAACGTCAAGTCCATATCGCCAGTATGCTACTTCATAGGCCAGATTGAGGGTAGCAGCGGCAGGTGTGTTCTCAGTAACACCGATGGAACTGGAAAAGTCAGTTTCTTCGTCCCATAATTTCTGATCGAGAGTACTCACGGAGGTCCAAGATCATATTTACCAGAGGATTCGTTGTACCATGCGTAAGATGCCATGTAGTCTGCAGTAGCCTCGAGGACAGGATCCCATCGCTTCAGAGTCTTTCGAGTCGGCTGAGACTTGTATGCCAACATGGCCATGTACATGGGATGAGGCTGCTGCCACAGCAGGTAGGCGTTAATACCACCAGGTGAACTTCTACCAGTAATGGTCTCTGTCATTTTGGGCCAGCGGGCTCCCTCCCAGCCCATACCTGCAGCTCTTGCAAAGGAAGTTGGCAGAAGCTTTTCGTAGAGGGCGGGGAAAATGTTGTGGAAAAACTTGTCGCGACCCCACGAGACCCAGTGAGCGTTATGCCAGACAACCATTTCCATGTGGAATTTTCCTAGCAGAGTTAGAGAAAATCGATATTCCAGGCATATTTATACCTACCATACCACCCGTTGTTCATCAATCCACTCTCCTGGGGAGACTCGCCAGTAGCTGCACTGTTGACACGGACGTGGTACTGAGAGGTGACGATCCGTCGTTGTAGCTCGGTTGCATTGGGATTGGTAGAAGCAGTTAAATCGACAAAGCCGCCCCTCTTCCAATACTCGTGCCACTCAGCCGAGTTTCGCTTCCTGATTGTAGAAGGGAGATCGGGGACTTTCTTCTCAGGAGAGAAGTGTGCCGTGAAAGAGATTGTTGAACCGTCATCTGGGGACAGGATGTATCGGTGAGCGGTAATCGCAGTGGAGTCCTCGGACTCGAGTCTCTTTAGCTCAAGAGGGGTTCTGTCTGGCCATCGCAAGTTGACATAGTACTTTGGTCCCAGGTCGTGGTGGATGTGCGCTGTGTCCTTCTTGGAACCTCGGACCAGCTTTGTGGTGTGGTTCACGGGGAAGTCATAGACACCAACAAAGACCTCGTACTTGTACTTGGTAGTGTGAATAGGTGGATAAGGAAAATCAAATTCGACCTTGAGCTTTCCAGAGTCAATGAGCTTTGACTCAATTTCAAACGTCACAGCGTCAGAGTCAAAGTCGCCCTGCGTCACGACTTTGACCTTTGTGCCATCTACCGTAAAGGTTGAGGTGATGATACCACTCCAAAGATCCAGCTCCTGATGTGTGTTCGAGATCTGGTCAGCGGCCAGAGTAGCGCCCTTGTATCGAAGTCCAATGCGGCCTAGGTTGATGCGGTTAGGGTTGCCGATGAGCCACTGAGATACATCTGGCAGGTTGGGATCCGGAATATCATAGGAGACGTTGCGGCCGTGAGTTAACTTTGGCACTCCGGTGTACGCATCGATTGGGCTTTTGCAAGTTAGTATCGTCCCTCAAAATGGGCCTGACAGAACGCACGCCTCTTCTGGTTCAGTGTCATTGTGCCATGCCCACACAGACATGGTGTTGAAGGGAAGGTAGCTTTGCATGCCAGTGGTATCTACACCAAAGGCAAAGTTGCCATTACCGACTTGGAGAGGGGTAGTCTCATTGTCGATGAGCTTGGTTCGAACGATGTTGTTCTCTGTAACAATGCGTTTCCTGACAATGTCAGCTGTGTTCCATGTCAACATAAGGGCACTCACCTGTCAATGGCTCCAAGAGCCACTGCCGGCAGCAAGAGCAAGCAGAGTCTCTTGAAGGCCGCCATTTCTGTTACCATGCCTACAAGCTTCACCTGCTGTCATTATTCCCGTGGCGGTCTGGCATTTTATCCCCAAGACCCCTGTCTCGCCGTCCCACTGAAAATCCGGGGTAAACCACGCCGAGCATTCACCACAATGGTGAACCCGGACACCAATACCCCGAAGACTGTCTTCGGTTCTCATGATCTCATGAAGATCTCGTCTGACAAAGCTGTGGGGGTCCAAGCTAAAAACCCGGGGTAGTTATGATTCCGCCAATTCGAGTGCTGCCCGCACTTTGGGAGGTTATGATCTGCGTGCATTTAGCCGACTGGGATCCTTCTGGTGATGGGGTTTGGGAATAGCCGGGTATTAAGGAATGGGGGCAATGGTTTAACTTGGACTCTAACCGAGCTCGGTTGCAACAGGATCGTGCTCGTTCATGCACCTCGTTCTCGTGGGATTGATGATCAGAGAGTGGCTAGGCCGTCGGGCCAGAAAGTTCAAAGTTTGTGTATCTCCCCTGCTGCTGCAACTCCTGGGCTCTTATCGAAAGACTATCCGTGTTCATTTCAATTCCAGAAGGCACTGTCTGTAACGTCTTGTCTGCCAACGGGAGAGAGTGCTCGATCAAGAAACGCACCATCCAGCCATCCAGTCGGTGCGTGTACTCAGCAGATAGTAGACAGACATTCTGGAAGGTGACTAGTCGCGAGATCTGATACTGTCAGTATTAGAAGTTGTCTCAAGAGTCGATGGATGCATACCATGGAGGTTGTATTAGCCCAGTACTGCTTGAGCTCCATCAGAGCAGCAAAATTCGAGTTGAGATCCCTTCGAGCGTTTGCCAATTCATTCTCGTCGCCAAATAATAATGTGTGCAAGAGAACTGAAGAAGAAACCACCGCCATATGGCCAACAGTCGGGTAAACGGCCTCACAGCCTTCAGACTCTCGAGCCATGCGAAGAAGCGCGCTGTAAGCCGATGCATGATGCTTGCAGCGAGAGACGCAATTTTGTCCAAATTCAGTAACAGAGTTTCGAGCCTCGAGGTACCGAAAGTAGAGAAGCGTTGAGTAGTGGTGGTAACCCAAGTGAAGTCCAACGAACGGGCCTCCGGTCCCTTTTGCTTGATGAAGGCGAAAGTTTTGCTCTGTTTCCTTGGCGTCGGTGGGAAGCATCTTTTCCCACAGGTCAAGCTTCTGGGAAAGTTCGGCTGCTGTGCGGTCAAGTTCCCAACCATCGAAACATCCCTGGGCACTTTGTCGGTTGAGATCTTGTATGGGACCAAAGTGCTGGACGAGAGAGATCATGTGTGCCCAGAGTCCAGGCTTCCAAGTACCTTCATGCCTAGTTAGGTGTCGGGGTAGCGAATGAAAGACACTCTCGTCCATGGGTAGATCAATGTTGCCGCCAAGATCCTTGATCTGACGAGGTAGTCCGATACCAGCCGAAGACCAACGGTCGGCCATGAATAGTGACCACCAAACTCTCCTTTCAATCTCACGCTCCACTATTGAGCCTGTAGATGTCGGGGAATTGAGACGCATGATCTGGGCCATGCTATTCCCAATGCCTAGAAGCTATTAGCAATCGGGAGTGTGAGTTGAGTGGACGACGTACGAAAGTATAAGGCCTCTGACGAAGGATTTCCATGACTTGCACATAGGTTCGCAATGAGAATACAAGTCTGAATATTCTCGAGGCAAATATTCTCTAGGTCGGCTTGAAGTAGGCGCTTCGATTCATCAAGGAACGATAACTCCATGCTTTGAACTTGATAATCCGCCGAAAATCTGCAGCCCATACTGCAGAGAGAGAGTAGTAACGCTCTATTGACAGTCCCCTCGCGTACGTTGTCTCGGATAGTAGGTAGATGGAAGATGCTGTGGGGTCGATCATGGATCTTGAGCAGGTAATATTCGACAAGCTCCTGGGCCATTAAAGGTGTAAGCTCGGGTGTCGGTGATGACATAGACTCTTGGGGTGGGCTCTGTTGAATTTGAACTGGTGGCTTGGGGAGGATGTTGGTAGAATCGCGAGTTGCTCCACGAGTCCCGCACCTCAGCTGTCTCTTCTCACACGTCACGCACGCTTCGCCGGAACCTCGGCGAATGCATCGGCGCTTCGCCTCCCGGCATTGCTTACATGCCGTGGGTGGTTTCATTCTTCAATCTGCTGAGATAAGAGGGTACAAGGCAAAGATGTATGATTGACAATGATCCACACACAACTGAGGAGTGGCCTGGGGGTTCTCGGGAACCTCGGTGAAGGGATGTTGATGAGGCAGGGATCGGGTTTGGACGCTTGTGAGTGGTTGATAAGCCGTGATCGGCACCGTCCCCGCGTGGGGATTGGCCCTGGCCTACCCTACACACCCAAGCCAAACATTTGGGACATTTGGTGTAGCTTGAGTATCTAGTCAAGAGTTGTTCGTGGTGCTGTCAGCTCTAATCAATCAGCTTTACTTCTAGACTACCTTGACAGCTAATCCTCAATTCCGTAGAACTCGACTTCGGAAATCATAGTCCTCGCCGGAATGGTGACACAAATCGGGAACCCTCCATAGTCAGGATCCTCATTGGGCATCATGACGACGCTACCACTCCTTGTCTCGTCACCATTCAACATCCTGGCCGTTCTCAGTGTCCCAGCCTCTTCATCAGAAACCGTCTTCTCGTTAAACTTCAAAATCCCAGTGAAAGTTGCCTTTGGGTCAAGAGAGCATGCCCTGACCTGGAAGCCTTTGCCGATAAGTAGGAACTTGCCATTGCCCTTGTGAATGACTATGCCTGAACCTGTGCCAGGTTTTCCAAAAACGAAACATCTTTCGATGATGATTTCAAAACCTCCCCACTGACGAATGACGGTTTTGCTCGGATCAGAGCCATCTTCATTCAGCTCGTCAAAACAGAAGCCCACCGACTCTTCGTCTTGACGCTGCGACTCAAGCAGAACAGCAGAAACAGACTTGAGTAGGCCATAGTGTTTCGTCCATGCCGTTACTTCCTCTCCCTCGAGAGTATCGATACCGAATGGTGACACGCCCATAGCTGCATATGAGCCGTACGCGATCCAGATCCTTCGAACCCCATAATCGTCTCGGCGTTGCTCCGGGATGAAGAGCGGCTGGTTCCGGTGGCGATACTTGGCACAAGTCGAGTTGTAGTCGGTCAAGTAACAGTCTGGTGCAATAAAGTCGAGGTTTGGGGCGAATGTCTGCCAGATGTCGAGCACATTGCTTGTGCCTCCTCCAGAGGGATATTCACCAGGTGCTCCACCACCGCCGACGATTACTGGGAAATCATTGTCCGAGTCCTCCCCGGCGTAGTTTAGCCAAACATTGGTGTAGTGAGGGATGGGGTATGCCGCCTTGCCCACACCGGTGACGCCGTTCAGGTACTTGGCATAGTGGTAAGCCATGAATAGTTCGTCTGTCTGAGGACTCTTTCCAAAGACTGTCTCCCAGTTAGAGTTCTTAGTATCAGCTGCACGACTCTTGAAGGCAGAAAGGCTCCTTTTGAGATCTGGGCGGAGATTATCCCAGTCCTTGGTCAGAAACTCGACCAACTCGTCAGGCACAGGCTCTGAGAACTTGTTGTTGGCAGCGTCAGAGCCATCTCGGGAGTCACCCAAAAGTCCTGTCTCGTTCTCGACCTGAACCATCAGAACAGTGGAATGAGCCTCGTCAATCTCCTTGATGTGCGCCATTAACTTCTGGAAGGCCTTTCCGTCGGCCTCGGGGGCTTCGTTGTGGAAAATTGACAGCACATCTCCTGTTTGGAGGACGCCGCCAGCCTTTCGTAGTTTTGCTCTAGGGAAGCGTTTTGGGTTGGTCTTGACCCAACCTGGAACATAAGTTGACAGTCCTAGAAAACGACGTTAGCCCTTGATACCTTGCAAAAAGAATACCGATTGCTTACCATTCTTGAACGAGCCAAACCACAGCAGAACTAGGTGTAACCCGTGCTTCCTCGCACCCAGAATCACCTTGTCCAGTTCCTCAAATTCGAAGGTCCCCTCAACCGGCTCAATCATTTCCCAAGTGACACAACCTAAGATGGTGTTGATGTTCATGTCGGCCAGCTTCTGCCACACCATATCCATGTACTCGGCGCTCGTCATGGACGAGTTTTGCAGCTCAGCCGCCCGCATCAAGAACGGCTTGCCCTTGACGACAAGCTGCTTCGACGCCTTTGTGGCGACAAGGTGAGGAATTTGAACCATCGTCATTGGTGCGGATGGGTTTGGATGTGTTGAGAAGCGTAGAGTCTAGAGTCCGTGAAAGGAGAAATGAGGGGAGTTGTTCTTTAAAACATTGGCATGGGTCTCACAGGGTTGTGCGCCATGACGTGTCCCGACGTGCTGGTCTCACCGGCTAAAGATCGCCAGAGCAGTCATGAGAAAGAGCTGTGCATGATGTCGGGACTCATGCGTCGCAATTGGCCATCATGAGACCAATTCCGAACGACAGTGGATAACGTGGTTGAAGCGGCATTAGCAGGCTGAATGCCACGAAAGAGGAGACAGGACGAAAGCTGTTTATCCGCACCACTAGCATTTCGGAGTCGACCTGTCATCAGACCTCGAAGCCGTATAATCACAGTCGATCCCGTAAAACCATTCCTGCAATGCCGGGAATGAATGCGTCTGATTGGGTGATAAGCCGTATCGACAGCTTCGACCCGCAGAGAGTTTGACATGATTGGCAACGTGCGTAAGAGAGATTGCTCAATTCCCGGGAACTGACAAGCTGCCAAGAGGCTCAAGTGGAAGCAATTACTACCCCAGCCAAGAATACTCAAGGAAGAACCGCCCGCCCTCCATGGTGCGCTTGGAGTCACACACCATCACCGAGCTCTCCTCAACCCCAGATTGTCTCCAGACTGCGGGGGTGGCTCCGGATCCGGAAATGAACAAACGTGAGTGGCTCTTAACCCGGAGCTTCTCCTCATCCCCGGACTTCCCCTCGTGTTTATGTTTATTGACATGGGGATCATACGACGGGACTGAACCTTGTAGATGACCTTGAACCCAAGTTCGACTATAAAAGAACAAAATGCGACCTTAAGCCAAGCTCTAAACTCTCACACAATTGCAATCCTCCCAATACTTGATCGTCTGCTTGTTTACTCTCGAAACATGCCGTCTCTGGCCCCAAGGTCTTACCAGCTCCTCGTGGGCGTATTCGCCTCGCTGGGAGCATTCCTATTTGGTTATGATCTCGGCGTCATAGCTGCCGTCGTCGCCTCCGAGACTTTCAAGTCCCAATTCGACCCCAACACATCGGAAGAAGGTCTCGTCGTCAGCATGTTCACTGCAGGTGCTTTCTTCGGCGCAGGCGCTGGCGGTACCCTGGGTGATCGTATCGGTCGACGAGGAACAATCGTTGTCGGTGCCATCGTGTTTCTTCTTGGCGGAGGTCTCCAAACTGGAGCTCGGAATATTCACTTCCTCTGGACTGGACGATTCATCTCCGGTTTAGGAGTTGGAGTTCTCTGCATGATCGTCCCTCTCTACCAGGCCGAACTCGCACATCCCCATATTCGAGGCCGTATCACAGCTCTACAACAGCTCATGATCGGTGTTGGAGCTTTCGTCGCAACATGGGTTGGCTGGGGTTGTTTTGTCAATCTTGGCTCTTCCAGTGCCCAATGGCGGGTTCCTCTAGCGATCCAAAATATTCCTGCGTTAGTCCTCGCGGCTCTGACCTACTTGTTTCCCGAGAGTCCTAGGTAATGATGTTTTGAGTACAATATTGCTATCTAAGAAGCTGACCAGTGTGTAGATGGCTCGCCGATAAGGGCAAGGATGAAGAAACCCTCCACACACTTGCAAGACTCCATGCAAATGGCAACGTCGAGGATCCCTTTGTCATGGCCGAATACGACGAAATCAGAAATTCGATTCAGTACGAGCACCAGCATGCGGCCAAGTCTTACAAGGAACTGTTCAAGTCACGAAGTGCTTTCCGTCGTCTCTTTCTTTGCTGCGCCATCCAGGCCTCTGTCCAGATGACAGGCGTCTCGGCAATCCAGTATTATTCTCCCACCATCTTCAAGCAGATCGGCATTGCTACGGACGACACGCTCAAGTATCAAGGTATCAGCAACGGATTGGCCATCGTCGCTCAAGCTTGTGCCATGCTGCTGATTGATCGGACTGGACGCCGATGGCCGCTTATCGGAGGAAACCTCTTCAACTCGGTCACTTTCATCATTGCGTCTATCCTTCTTGCTCAGTTTCCTCCAGGAGCATCCAACAACTTGAGCGCACAGTGGGGGTTCATCGTCATCACTTGGCTATACAACTTCTCTTTCTCATCTACTTGCGGCCCGCTTAGTTGGATTATCCCTGCTGAGGTGTTCGATACAAACACACGCGCCAAGGGTGTCAGTATCGCCACCATGGCCTCTTTTGCATTCAACACGATGATTGTAAGTAACCAGTACGTATCAAGCTGCTTAGACCGCTAACCTTCCCCAGGGACAAGTTACACCCAAGGCTATGGAATCGATTGGATACCGATTTTACTTTCTCTTTGTTGTCTGCAACGTCACGAACGCCTTGTTCTTTTGGGTATTCCTCCCTGAAACGGCCCGCAGACCCCTCGAGCAGATGAACGAAATCTTTTCAAGCAAGAGTTGGATTGCTATCGGCAAGAGTGCTTCCTATCGTGGCGCCACGATCGATGTCGAGAGCCATGGTGATAAGACCGAGGTGACTCACGAGGCCGAGAAGAGACAGAACTGAAGTGCTCAGATATCTGGATTGGAGCGGTGTATGGAGTGACTTATTCGGCCTACTGTATGAAGTTTGATGAGGATGGTTCGATTATAACAAGAGACTGATGTTGCAAATCTTGGCACAAACCGACTCGGACCGCGATCCATGGTGCGAATACTAAGGTAATAATGTCATGAGCTTATTGACTTCTTGACACTTAGTTTCGCTCATATGGGGCACTCTAGGTCACACATTCATGACCGGGGCTGAAATAGGCAAGGCAAAGCGCTGGGGCCTATTTCCCGCGAGGTATATCTAACCTGACCGCCTTTTGTGAAAGTCGTTAAAGTCGTATGGAATCAGCAAGCTACCCAGGGCCTTGGCATAAACTTGGCGAGCTATTAGGCTTGCTGCTCTTGTTCTCCTACTGGAGAGTTATAGAGAATCCTCGAGGAACAGGAACCGCGAGGATGACTTGGGATAGGCCTTGGAAGAGACAGAAAAGACTCATTTTGTAACTGAGGGGCATCCGAGACCGCGGCAACTTCAAACGGCAAGTAACAAGTCGATCCCCGGAAAAGACGGACATGAAGATCGTCAGGTGTTTTCTCGGCGACACTTCGCCATAACCATGGCCCGAAGAACAAGGAACAAAGACCCATTTAGCCTGCCTCGTGCCAAAATATGCAAGGAATAAGAACTCTAAACTGCAGAGGTGCGCGGAGAATGCGGGGGATAGTGCGCCTTTCGGATTCGGCGCCGCGGACCGTTGACGATGGCTTCGGCGCCGAAGGCCGCTTTAGAAGATGATCTACTTGCTTGATGGTTTATTAAAGCATTGGTTTGGCCGCCGAGTTGGTCGTTATCGAGATATGCGCCAAGGCGTTTCGAAACAAACTCTCTTATCTATCGTTTTACATAGCCTCCACAATGTTGGGCCATTCTCTCGCCCTAGCTTTGGCGACTACCACCTTACCGGGACTTGTTTCAGCGGCCCCTAGTGGTAACGACGCTCCTGTTGTTACCCTTCGGAACGGATCCTACTATGGCATTCACAACTCGGGTTACAACCAGGATTACTTCCTAGGCATGCCATATGCGCAACCACCCCTCAAAGATCTACGCTTCAGACATCCCCACTCTCTAAATACAACCTGGGATGGACTCCGTAATGCAACGGAGTATCAGTCTAAATGTTACCAGTATGGATATCCGACAGGACCACTCACAGGGGGGTCTGATGATTGTCTTCATCTGAACGTTATCCGCCCCTCAGGAGTCGCGGATGAGAGGCTTCCTGTGCTTGTCTGGATCCACGGCGGTGGTCTTGTTGGTGGTTTCAGCGGCGACCCTGGTAACAACCTTACTTATCTTGTTGACGAGTCTGTTAAGATGGGATCGCCCATTGTTGCCGTTTCGATTAACTACCGCCTGGCTGCATGGGGATATCTGTGGAGCAAGGCAATCAAGGAGGCTGGCGAGGGAAACAACGGCTTCCGAGACCAGAGGCTGGCATTGCAGTGGATTCAGGAGAATATTGCAGCATTTGGTGGCGATCCTGACAAGGTGACCATCTGGGGCCAGAGCGGAGGTGCCCGTGGTGTTGCATCTCAGTTGACAGCCTATGGTGGAAGAAATGATGGTCTATTCAGAGCGGCCATTCTTGAGAGTGCCACAGGATTCCACACAGGCTTCCGTGAGGAGACTGTCAAAGATGCTCTTGACTGGGATAAGGGATATGCTCAACTGCTCAAGTTGACAGGCTGCGAATCGGCCGAGGATTCCCTCCAATGTCTTCGAGAGATTCCCTCTCTTGAGCTAGCCGAGAAGATTGGAAATATCACTTTCCCAGTCTATCTGGATATCGTCGATGGGGATTTTATCCAAGACGATCGCTCTGAGCTTGTTCGACAAGGAAAGTTTGCTCATGTGCCTGTCATCAACGGCGCTGCGACAGATGACGGCGATTTCTTTGCTCAAAAGGGAATCAACACTACAACAGAATGGGAGACTTATTTGCGCAAAGAAGGGGCGAGCAAAAAGACGATTGAGGCCATCTCGGCCTTGTACCCGGACATCCCCCGTGTTGGCCTCCCAGCTACCTTTGAAGGACGTCCAACTGGCGAATTGGCATCTTATGGTGCTCAATGGAAGCGTGCATTGGCCTTTGGCGGAGATAGAGCCATGCATGCACCGAGAAGAGCATGGGTCAAGACTTGGGCTGCTACAAACCTTTCCGCATACAGCTACCGCTTCGACGTTGTATCTGGAGATCGCAATCCAGTCCAAGGAGCAGGCCACTCAGTTGACCTCCCTTTTGTCTTCCGAAACACGGAGCGTCTAGCCCAGCTCAACGCCACGGAACCAATCCCCGGTTCCTTCAACGCCTTGGCAGTCTCAATCTCGAGGAAGTGGATCAGCTTTACGGCAAACCTCGACCCCAACTTTAAGGGGATGCAGGGTGAGAAGTGGCCGGTGTACGAGAAGGAGGGAGGAAAGAATCTTGTGTTCCACATTAATGAGACTTCTTTGGCTCATCTGGAAGAGGACACTTATCGGACGGAGCAGCTCGAGTATTTGAACAAGAAGTTGTGGAAGACTGGCCTGGAGGAGGGAAAATGAAGAGGCGAGCAGTGGTGGACTTACATTACATAAGAATCTAAAAATTCAAGAATCGATGTGTTAATATGTATCAATCGCCCTGTGTCTTGTTGGCCGGAGGGAAAAGGGCGTAACAGGACAAATCAAGAGCACGTTACAGGTCAAGTGTGTGCCAGACCCAAACAGCATCTGCCCTGCCATTCACAAAGTACGTTCTGATTTGCACGACTCAGAACGACTGTATCACTACTTCTCCAGTCAATTTACGTACTTTGTCTTACAATTTGTCGTACACAGGACCTCGGAACCCGAAGTTTGTGCTGATCCCGCCAAGAATACGCCGAATGCATGTTGAACTACTAGCACTGACAGGATTAATAGAAATACTGTATGGCTGCGTTGCGTCTCTTTCAAGTTGAGTTCTTTCCACATTTGGTTTAAATAGTTTAGCAATGGTTATCGGTACGCTCGACACTAGCCTCATCCTTCTCGCAAAGCTAACCCGCCATTTGCAGACAAAGGATTCATCTCTCCAAGCGAGGAATATCCTCCAGCGGCTGACTTGCGTACAATCATTGCCGAACGTCCAATCCCAGTGCTCCTTCAAGATACTGTGGATCTCATCTCGCTCGCAAACGATGAGGCGAGAAAACAGGCCCTTGGTATCCTAGACGACCTGAACGCTACTCTCGCAGGAAATGATTTGGATGCTCTTCAGCGATGCTTCTTCTCCGAGCAGGCATATTGGAAAGATACGCTGGCTCTGGCCTACCATCTCCGCACTTTCTTTACTCCCCGCATCATTACAGCCATTCTCTTGGAAACACGCAGGCTCAGGGGTATCAATGGTCGCTTGGAACTTGATGCTGCTGTCTTCACTCCTGCTACCCCGACTCTTGTACGTCTTACTTCACAACAGTAAATCCACTGCGCCACGCGACTAACTAGAGATCCCCATGCGCAGCAATTCATTGATGCTTCGATTTCCTTCAAGACCAAGTCTCCAAGCGCTTGGTGCAGCGGACGCGTCCTTCTCCTCCCTGTTAAAAACGACGACACTCTAGAATGGAAGATTTGGGTCCTCAGCACCAAACTAGAGAATCTGGACTTGCATCTGGAGGATGAGTCTCTTCTTGAGCTTCCAGGCAGGAAGGTGGATAATCTCGACCAATTTGAGACTGATGTCTTTATCATTGGAGGTGGAAATGTGTAAGTTGTTGACCAACTCCGTTTAGCCTGTTGACTGACGCAGCGCCTTTCAGTGCCGTGGCTTTAGCAGCTCGTCTCAAAGCCCTCGGCGTTGAGAGCTTCATTTGCGAGAGAAATGCGCGAGTTGGCGATAACTGGGCTCGCCGTTACGATAACCTGCGATTTCACCTTCCAACCTCTGTTTGCGAGCTTCCCTACATGAGTAAGCAATCTGTTCTTACTACAACAAAATACTTCGTATAGTGGAGAGGCAAATACTGACCCGTCAATTGCGTCTAGATTATCCAACCGAATTGCACTCGCCGCATTTGATGACCAAAGATGAACTGGCACAACACGTCCAGCGATATGTCGCATCTTTCCACCTCAATTTCATCAGCTCGGCGAAAATCGAGTCAACTGTCTATGATCAGTCAACCAAGCGGTGGGCTATCAAAATCCAGACTCCCGGCGGACCATATGTAGCAATCTCGAAGCACCTGGTGCAAGCCACTGGGGTTCGCTCCCAAAAACCACATCGACCGCTTATCATTGATGAAGGTATCTATAAGGGTATCAGTATTCACTCGGTGGCCTTCAGAAAGGGCAACGAGTTGAAGAACCGAGGTGTCAAGGTGAGATACACATCCCGTGTTCGTGTTGGCATGCATTAAAGCATGTTCTACAGTCCGTTCTCATCATAGGCTCAGGCAATTCGGCATTTGATATTGTTTCGGATTGCCATGCAGCCGGGCTTCAGACCACCATGGTAGCCCGATCACCAACCTACATCATCCCTTTTGAACACATCTGCCACGAAGCCAACTTCGGCGTGTATGATCACGGGGTCGAAGCAGCTGACAGACTTTTCATGACGCTTCCAACTATGATTCAAGGCCAGCTAACCCAGGGCCTCTTACAGAAGTTTGCTTCTGAAGAGCCGGATCGTTATGCGCCCCTGGCTGCAGCAGGCTTTCCAGTCACTGACAGCAGAGATTCATCTCGGTTGATTCTTTCAAATCTTCTTGAGAGATCCCATAACCACTATCTTGATTTGGGCGACACTGAACTCATTGTGGATAAAAAGGTTGGCATCAAGGCTGGGGTTGAGCCCGTTGCTTTCGCCACAAATGGTCTTGACCTCTCAGACAGTAGCACTCTGGAGGTAGACGCCATTATCTGGTGTACAGGATTTGCTGACCAAGACGTACGAACCGTTGCAGAAGAGATCCTTGGAGGCCATGGCGTGTCCATGACCTCTGCAGGCATTGATGAGGACAAAACTCCGCTTGGTCCAAGGGACATTGCGTTCCGCCTCGACGCTACATGGGGCATCGACTCGGAGGGCGAGATTCGTGGAATGTGGAAGCGTCATCTGCGTCTTGAAAATTATTGGGTCATGGGAGGAGCAACTCAGCATCATCGCTGGCACTCGCGAACTTTAGCGTTGCAGATCAAGGCGGCTCTCGAGGGCATCCTGCCACCTGCTTATCGTGTCACCAGAGGTTTATGAAGTTGAGGCAGTCTTTCTAGTATCACCTGAAATGTCTTGTCGGTTCTTTTTGGTTTTTCATCAGCTGGGCACTCTTCATCCTACTCACACAGGTCCGTATTTACAAGATTGGCCCATCATGACACAATGGTGCAAGGAGCTGTTTCAATCTGTTTTTATTTGGCTACTTTTTAAAACTCTGATCGCTCGTTTGGATCTCCTCCTCATTCGTTTTCCCTCTATCTCTACAGCTTGCTACTAGGTGTAGCCACCTTGGGAACCCCAAAGAGAGACAAGTCATTCGTAGACTTTCCATCAATTGCCAGCTCAGCAGCAGCACGACCGATTGCAGGTGCAAACTTGAATCCGTGCGCAGCACCCAAGGCCACAATGACATCCTTGTGCTTCTCCAACGGGCTGATGATGAACTGGCGGTCCGGTGTGATGGTGTATTGGCAGGTCACCGTACGCATGGGCTCACCCTTGTCAGGTATCGTGTTGCTCATGAAGTCTTGCAGCTCCTTTGACAACTCTGGTGAAGGAATGTAGGTGCGTTCCTCGGGGGCCATGCGGTTGTATGAGGTATCCCGGCCAGCCTTGATTGTTGGCTCGCCATAGCTGGGGAATCCGTAGAAGCTGGGAATGCCGCCCCAGATCCAAACAGGGAACTTGTCTTTCTCAAAGCTCCGGAGATCCGAATCCTTTGGTCTGAAGTAGGTCACCTGCTCCTGCATGACATCAAGGGGAATCTCGGCCTTGAGGGGCTTCAGGAGCTTGTTTGTCCAGGCATCAGTTGCGAGGATGACCTTCTTGGCATGAAATTTTCCCTTGGGTGTCTCAATGACAACACCGGTACCAGCGCCATCAGGCGTGACGCGGTCAACTGGGGTTTTCTCCTTAAGGACGGCGCCATGCTGGCGAGCCAAGAACTGCATAGCCGAAACTGACTTTGACGCATGAGCAATACCAGAATCGGGAGTGTAGACAGCCTGGACGTTTTCAGGGACTTTGAACTGAGGCCAACGCTTGTTCGATTCTTGGGCGGAGAGAAGCTCATAGGGAACCCCATTCAGGTCGAGACTCTTTGTATATCCCTCGATGTCGAACATCTTGTGGCCAGTGTTTGGGGGAAAGAAGATGATGCCGCCGGTGATGGTCAACAGTTCTTGACCAGTTCTTCGTTCAAGGTCGGCCCAGTCCTTGTAAGCGGATCGAGCGAGTGCCACGTACTCGGGCTCACCGTATGAAGTTCTGACGATACGAGAAGTATCACTGGAAGCTCCACGAACGTGGCCAAATTCGAATTGTTCGAAACCGATGACTTTGGCGCCCTTGAGGGAGGCGTGGTATGCTGCCGCACTTCCCAGAGCGCCCAGGCCGACAACAGCGACATCGAACCGTTCCATAGTTGATGTTGTGGTTGAGTTGATGGGCAAAGAGGATGTAAGTGTGTATGGCTGGGGGGTATCTAAGACGGATGATATAAAGACAAGGAAGACAGACGATGAAGAACTGAGAGGTTCAACATGGACTCGACTCTTCATTTGTAGTCGCTATCCAGAACGGAAGTCAGCCTCTCAACTCCAATCGGAGCCAATCCGCTTCCACCAACTCTATCATTGTAATTCTCCGCGATTCCGTGTGGAACACATCAAGAAGCCGTTTGCGGGGTAAAGATAAGCCCAAGGCGATAGGATAAAACCCCGTCCCCACTGTTATTGACAGCCAGCAGGTCATATGATCGGAATCTACCGTCCCCGCCGGCGGAGAAGTCGAGGCTTACCGCATTGAGCATGGAGATCCGCTTCGTGGTGTTTTCCACCATTTTTATCGCGATAACGACTGGTTCGTTAGATCAGTTTGCAGTGAGATGATAGAGAGTTATACGGAAGACAAGGTAAAAAGAAATATGAGTGACAGGGGGTGTTACGGGAGTGTCGGATAGGTAGGTTGACAACTCCATGCCAACCAGGAAAAATTGCAAAAAAAAAAAGGAATCACACCTTGAAGGTGGTGGCGATCTCTCCCGCCGGGAATTGAACCCGGGTCTCAAGCGTGACAAGCTTGCATACTGACCACTATACTACGGAAGATGATGGTTGTTGAGCAACCATTGTAGCGAGGATTCGATACCGGGGAGTCTCACCATGCTAATGATAAACCCTTGCGTTTGGCAACTCTCCAAGCTTTTGCTTAATCTGGGAACAATGGGAAAAGAGAAATCAGTTGTTTGGTACGTCTACGGAGCCAAGAGCGTCATCAAACGGAACAAGGTTTGCTTGGTACGTTGCCTTCTTCTAGGTTAATGTCACAGGAATCGCTCCGCAAGCCCAGCACCACGCATCAGAATATTAATAAAGTATGGTGATTTTCACTTGCAAATTAACAGCATTCACTACAAGTGGAAAAGGCTTAGACACGAAATAAAGGACATCGGTAACAAAAGGGGGCGGATGGTAGGACACCTGTCACCACAACCTCCCAGTCAGCACATTTTCATTTCATGTGATTGCAATTTCACACTTCTTTTCATGCAGCACTTCTCTTTGATCAATCTTTCACAATTTTTCTCACTTTTGGCCCTTGGGTATCTTCATGTCGGTACTAAATTCCACCTGTGCATCACAGTGAAGAACCCTTCATTCCCAGACCAAGCCACCAAGGTTGCATTGACAAAAAACACGCTTGTCCATGTGAATTGTACCTTGCATCTCGAGGGCAAGTTGCATTTTCAGCTCACATGTGAGGGAGACAGACTGGATTTCAAATGTCTTGAAGATGGGTACGTTGTGAGTTGAAGCAAGCCACGATGCAGGACAAACTCAGCCCTACATCTTAAGCAGGATATTTCCCCATCTTTCCAAGTGTTGTTTTTACAACTGCCATGTTTCAAGGCCAAGGTAAGCCATAATTCCGGGGGGGGTGGGCTGCTTCATTTTGCGTGAGTCTAGGGTTTTAACGATCACCCTTGGCCAGAATAGTTCGATCAAGAGGCAGTACTTTCGCCTATGAAACAGGTGGAGGCTTGAGCTCTCTTTAAACGGTCATGAACAAAGCACAGTACCATAACTAAGTGTCCAGCCATCTCCTTGCTTACGCGAGGACTACCAGAGTATACCTATGTCTACTATTAGAGCATCATCTAAATATCTATAAAAATAATAAAAGAATATATTAATTCCTTATCTTGATTTCTATAACCCTAGGAAGAGAGTAATCATAATGAGTCTACATCCCAGCTCAGTACACAATGGCAGTCCCCGCGCAAGCAAGGAGATAGCTCTCTGCCCCCCGGGCAAAATCACAGATGCCTAGCCTGTTCAGGATAGACACTGAGACATGGCGCTGGAATATCGTTTGGAGAGCCGGAGTTCCCCTAGCACATGCGTAGTAGGACCTAGACATAGCTCACTCGAGCTGAAAACGAAAGAATGCCGGCGCTCAGCCCCAGCAGAGAGTGGAATGTCAGAGCATGTCTTGTCCTGTGTGCCGATTCTAATGATAATGTCGCGGATCGCGACGCCTCCCGCCTCTAAGTCTTACGGCATTGGGGATACTATGAGTCAAATGCAACGGCTCATGTCGTCCAACTTCATGATGCACTCCCATGCTACATACATATCAGATCGGAGGGAGGCACATCACGGCTGAGAATGTCCCCCTAGAGCGCATAATCAGGAGTCATGTCTTGAACTTATTTAACGGAGACAATCCAGACTGGCCTATGTTGCCTAAGCTCCCAAGCAGAGAGCTTCGTTTCCAATGCACGGTAATGAAACGCCAGGTCTTCTCGGGACTGAAACGAGCGTACAACAACGACAACAGGTGTCGCAATAATTAAACACTTTGTTGAAAGGGAGACCTTCTCAGTCACATGAAAGCTGAAGGTGTTTTTTGTGTTGGATACTGAGACGAATCCACGACTATAAAAGACCAAGCTCCTCTCTAAAAGTCCCCTATCAAGCAAGTCTCAAGTCTATCCAGACAACTACACACTCACGCTCATTACACCCATATCCACTTCTATGCTCTCGTTCAACCATGCAATTTTTTGATATCGTCATCGTGGGACTAGCTGTTGCCTCTGTGCAGGCCATTGCAGTCCCCGGACTCCCTGCCGCAGGCCTCCTCTTCGCCCGTCAAGACCATCCTCCTGAGTCTCCTTGTCTGCATCCTGGAGGCAAGAAAAAGTGCCAGATTGACGTATGACCCAGGTCCTTCTGTCGGTGAATTGGTTACTAATCATTCCCCAAGTGCGCCAGCAAGAATGCCGACTTTTGGTCCTGCGCTCCGTATGTCGTCCAAGCTCTTTAAGCATACGTTATTCTGATACTTGTTAGTACTTGCGTCTGTCACTTCATCTCGACCACGGCTCTGCCGCCTACTGCTACGCCCACTGGGCCACCGGCTCAGACGTCGGACCAGCCAACAGTGGTCCCGACGCCCAGTGGCTAAGCTACATTTCCCAAGCCACACGGAACGTATTGTGTGAACAGTGCACATACTTCGTACAAATGTGTTTCAGGGACAACTTGACTCCTACACTATCAAATCTATCTCACCGGTAGCTGCCAGTCAATTGAAAACTACTACTCAATTTGTCTCCGTCCTCGGCTTTGATGTTGTTTGCGTCCAGAGTGACTTCCATATCCCACCATCAACTTTCAAAAGGGTCCCTCTCTGTCTCTAGCACCAGAGCCAATGATCGATCAGTCTCCTTCGTGGGCTTCCTTGGCTTCACTCTGGTTGCCGTTGATTTCGGGGTTGATGGACATGACTCCTATACGAACAATAGGAGTTGTCTGTAGAGAATAATTAACATCAAGTTGCAAAACGGGAGGGCATCATTGAGCTTACGTCTATGTGGAAAAGGCCAATAACGAGGGAACCAGGGGCAAGTGAATCCCATTGCTGAAATGACCGAAACCTCGGGTCGCCCAACAGAAACTCCCGTCCACGGTTTGTTTGAAGCTGTCGATGATGAGCCAAGTATCGGCTATGCATCATCCTGGGAAATACATACCAGCAGGTCATCGTCCCGTTGGCCTTCATTTCTCATCTTCGCGTCCACTATCCTCTCTCCACCAGGCCCATCGATCAATATTGATCGTTTGGGGCCTTCATACGTGTCAAGCACGTAACCCCCATCCCCAATAAACATGTTCTTTGACGGGTCCGTGTAAAGAAACTCGATGCAGGGCGTGCATCTACTATTCGTGTAGATGACAATCTCAGTCAATTGGGAGAGGAGTTCTCCGCGTGGGCCACCAAACATGATGGTTTCCAAGGGCCATGGTTTTGCACCATCGGTGACATAGTCATCTGGATGGTTGAGGAAAATATGTTCGGGTGGTAAGTCGGGCTTCCAGGAATATTTCTCGGAATCAAAACCTCTGTCGTCAATGTTCTCGCTGCCCTTTACGTTTCTGCTCAGAGAGACGAGTTTGAGTGCCTAAGGGTATAGAGTGGTGAGTCTCAACCAAGTTGAGTCATAGAAAGGGGCTCAACTCACATCAAACTCCGCCTTGACGGCTGATATTCGCTTTCCTGGTCCTCCTAAGCGCCATCTGGGGACGTTGTCCGGCTCACCCACCCAGCAAGACATGGTACCGTCGGCAGTCAACACAGCAATGGCTCGGAATCCTTGTCTTTCCACGGCCAGCTGCCACCCCGAGATGGTGTATGGGGACTCGTGTCGACCATCCGAAAAGCGAATCTTGACCTCTTGGTCGGTGTGGATGTAGCCCAAACTGTTGATATTCCCATTTGGCTTGACGAACCGGAAGCCTGAGACAAAGGAACGACCGTTCATGCGGACAAACGAAACCCAGAGGTGGCGAACGCGGAGACGTGGTCGGAAACGGACAATCCGAGCAAACCAAGGCCTACATCCCACATCGAATAGCTCATACCCTGTGCAGAGGTTGATACCAGCAGTGCGCCACTCGAGCTCTTTCCAGTCGCTTGTATGCTCATTCTTCTTTATCCGGCCGTTCTTGGATGTGTCAAAAGCTGTCAGAAGTCGGGCCCCTTTGCAGACTGTGTCAGAGACCTGGTTCTGCAGACTCTCCAGTTCCAAAGTCAGACTCCAAATGCGCTGCCGGTCGGCCAGGCGCGGCTCCATGTACCGCAGTGCCAGGTAAAGCTTCTGCCAGGAGCCGGGGCGGGTGCGCGCGGCTTCGAAGATGTGATGGAACTCGTGTCCCCGCCAGAACCTAGACGCCCAGAAGGTTTCTGACAGGTGTAAATTAGAAAAAACGGGCGACGCTCGCCGTAGCCTTCTGACATCTTGGCGGGGAAGCTCGACGAGGATGGCTTGCAGGAGTTCATTTGGGAGACGGTGAAACCCATCTCCATCCACCTTGATGGGATTGTCTCGGACCGGGATGTCGATGAGCATGTGTTCCGGAATGTCGGCCGATTTGAACAGTCTCTGGATCGAATTCATCGTGTAAGGATCTCTGCCGTACCCTGGAATGTCGGGGCTGATGCGGGTTAGCACGGGAGGGCTCTCATCGTAAGGTATTGCGACAACGATTCCTCCATAGTCATGGCCCCAGTCAAGAATTTCTTCGTACTGGATCGGCATGGAGAAACACAGTGAAAAGATGAGCTGAACATCAGGTTGGAAGAGGGTCGTGATGATGTCCCAACAAGCCGCATGGAAGACAAATCCCCAAACGCGAGGAGGTGAGTCGCCCTGCCGCGGTCCGCCCTTGTGGAATTTGTACCGAAACTCCACGCGTGCACTCTCGTTGAAGTCCGCATCGTCGTATCGCCTATTAGATTCCGCTGGTAAGTATTTTCTCCCGGAACCCTCGAATCTACCAACGCCGGAAAGCGTGGCTTCGCAAATGTGGACGCCCGACACATATACTAGGCAGATGATGTTAGTTCCATGAGCAGCGAACCGGGAGTGATGCACGTGCTGGCACGGTATTCTCTCATCCATGTCGACTTAACGGACTTTTGGAGCCACCTGCCGCAGAGGGCGCAGGATAGCATTTCGTAGGTACAGCAAGGCAGAATCTTCGAGGTTGGAGGGAGATGTTGAAGGAAAGACAGGACTCATTCAACCTCTCCGGGACATCTCTTCGGCACAGTGGGTCCCCTACAGTGATCACTGCCCGAACACTGCAAGAGCACTGCAATTGTGCAGCATCCATATTAACCGCCACTCTGTTTGTTTGTAGGCCATTGCATTGTTTGCAGTGAAAACCCGATGTCTTGTTGCAATCACTGCTACCTTATTTATAGCATCTGAGCATGCAAACTTGGCTGCATAATCGAGTGGCAATCGGTGATCCCGCAACTTGGCCAGCTACGCGGGCAAAGAAATAAATGAGATGTTAGAGTATTATTAGGAAATTTTTATGTATTTTTATCATACTTTATTGTTTATATTTAGAGGAGGATTTACTATTATACTCGTCCTCGTATCTCGCTTTCTCCTTGACCCATGTGCCAGCCTGTGCAGGCCTCCTTCCTAGTCTCCATTTCCTACCCATCCATGTACCACTCACTCAATCGCCTTTTTGGCCAACACCTACGTATTCAGTAGGCAAACGGGGTTAAATTTTGAATTATCTGTATTAATTCGGGCGAAACGGCCAACAAGATCATTTGAATGCATATAACACTTAACATCACGAGTGCCTGTCCAATGCTTCACTACCTGGGTATACGGCATGCAGCAAAGATCACCAATCTATGAACCCTCATACCAATTCCACGTCCAGAATGAAGCCAGCTGGCAAACTTTCAGCTTTAACAATACAAATTCCCTCGTGAAACACCTTGATCATGACGGCTGTAGGCGCGTGATGGTCTCCCTAAATGGATCTTGAGGCAACAAGTTGTCAGGATCAAAGTCATATCCCATGAGCTCCGTGAAGCTGTCAAATTGCGATGGTATCGCTATGTGCTCGGGAGGCTGAGTAAATTGTAAGGAGGGGCCATTGCCCATTATCGCTGCTCCGAGGACGATTGGCTGTGTGCCCAATTGATCGGTAGAATGGGCTTGAGACGAGTGGCCTGCCGTGCTACCAGCTGAGCCTGGTAAGCAGTTGAATGATGCGTCTATGGAGGCCGGCTCTCGATTCTGTCCTGTCGCTAGTAGCTCTTGAGTCTGCTCCTCGGGAGTTGCAGCATCAATGTCTGGCGTGGATTGACCGGTCGGCAGGCCAGTTTGCGACGTCATGCTCGGCATCACCGTATCGAAGGCGTTCCAGACCGATGTGGATATCATCTCAAAAAGCCTTCTCTCAGGGATATGAGGGTTGAACTGGAACTCGGGCATGTTGCGAAGACGGTCGCTCACTTCGCGGATAACACGGTCGGGGACCTCACGTCGGATGAAGCTCCGGTACTGTGCTCGAACCTCGGGGGTCAGCGAGGCTTCCAAAGTTTGCAAGTCACAGTCTATAGATCTGTCAGCACTTCAAAACCACGGAATATGCATTGGTGTAGCTCAACTTACAGGGAGATGGGATGTTCTCGTGCTCAGGGAACAGGATCTTGTACATGTGTTCCCATTTGACCTCTTCCGTCGCGTTCTTTATTCCTTTTCTACACTTTAGGCGCTCCTTCATCTCAGCGTCAATCCCTATCATCTCGCAAGGTTCGTTGACTTTGCAGGGGACAGCTTCGCGGCGATGATCCTTAAGCAACTTTTCGGTCGTAAATGTGCTGAAGCACCGGTCGCAATGAACGGGCACCTTGTGCCTCCGATAAATGTGCTCCCTATTGTATCCCAGTTAGTCAAGCTCGAAATGCTTTCAAACGTTAGAGACGCACTTGATCCGGTGGACGCTTGGCCAGCCCTTCTTCTCACAGCATGGCCACTTCTTGTTGGGATACCCCTTCACGAACGGGCAAGCGAGGTTAGGGACCAATTCTGCCGGCGTGATCTCTGTCTTTCGACGTTTGTCCTTATCACCGTCGTTTCCTCTGCCGGGGCCGGTTGCTCCGTCGCCGTCTTCGCGTCCCCTCTTCTTCCCGGCACCACCGCGGCCACCTGATGCTCTCCCACCATCACTATTCCCACCGCCGCCAAAGTCGGGCGAATCAGTACCAGAGGACTGTCCAGGGGAACACGATCTCACCCACTCGATGACTTTGGCCAGTACAAGCGATGCGATACGGTCCTTCAATGTAACTGCGGCTGCCAAAAGAGCAGGATCCAGTGATGTCGCATCAAAGGCCTCATGGAAAGACTCGTCCGTCTCATGTGAAACCTCCGACATGGACTCATCCGCATCGCTCGAGTCAATCTCATCCAAAAGGCCGAGTTCAGGATGGTCTGCAACGGAGGTACCGGGAGTATCCTGGTCCATCTGGTCCTTGGAGCAGATGGAGTCGATAGATGTCATGTTGTCAGTCTCCGGAGACGACGGCGTGTCTCGGATTGGCCCATTTCTCGGGATCGAGAGATATCCATTATCGGTTTGTTCGCTCGAGCTTTGCGGTCGCATAGAAGTGACTTCGTGGTGGGAGCATCCAGCCTCCGAGCCCTGTTCGTCGATGGTGCTCAAACCTGACTTGCTAGCAGTCTCGATCTTGTCCTCTGGGCACTCATCAGGGTCTGAAAGGTCTTCAGGCTCCTCGTCAATTGAAACGCCCTCTTTGTACAGCTCAGGCATGCGATTCTTGTGGATGCGACGCTGTTGGGCCACCCAGCCTGCGGCGGTGACTTGATCTGACACTGAATGATCCAGACAAGCTATCCAGGAAGAGATTGGGCGCGGTGGGGTCGCAGTGTTGGATCTTTGCACGGGGACAATAGGAAGAGGGTAGTCTTCTAGATCGTGTTCCCGATTGAGGCGGTGTGAGTCTCGACTATTATTGACGGAGGAAGAAGGCATCATGTATGGGTGCTTCCTCGACACAGACGCCCGCGTAACTTGTGAGCTAGTCCTACCAAGGGCCTCCCAGTTGCTGGTCGCTGACGAGATAGTTGATGAAGGTCTGGTCCAACTGAAGATGGACTCTGCAATGGAGTTTTGCACAGTGTCGTTAGATGCCCTTCGTATGGGTAGGTCACGCTCTGAGGGGTTGTCGGTAGTAGCCGAGAAGAAGCCGCTGTCGCATGGACCACTTCCTACCGAGAGTGGTTGAAAGGAGTTTGTAGATGTCTGTGGGTGGCTCTGTTAAGCTATCAGTGGCCATGATAAATTACCTCTAGTTTGTAAGTAGATGCTCACATATAGGTCCTCGGCTGGTTCTTCGCTGTCGTCTTGGGCGTTGTCTGGAGTGTTGGGTCGTGAATCTAAGAGGGTCAGCGAGAACAACGAAGCAAACACGGACAAACTTACTTGATATCTCCAAGTCGTTTGAATCAGAGTGTAGCCCCGTTGTCGATTTGTTTGCAGACCCGTACTGAGTGCCGATACCCGTGAGGTCCGTCGATCCTGGGTTGTATGAGAAGTGGCCAACTGGAGCCGACGTGACTCTTCGCTCACGGCGTGTTACGCTCCTTATCGATGTCGTGTACCCCTTCAACCTGTCTGGCAATTGCCAGAAACTTTGTGTCCTTTTTGTTGGTGTCTCAGCCCTAAGAAGGGGCATGCTCTCTGTCTGCTGTAACCCGAGGGACAACGGTCGCTCGGACCCAGATTGAGGAAGGGCTTGCTGCCCTTGTGTAACGTTTGTGGCCTGGTATTCGGGAGGGGGATCTTGAAGCAGCTTTGCATCTAGTTTCGCAAGTCGGTCCTCTTCATCGGGAACAGGAGCGGCTTCTCGACGGAAGCCAGTCATCTTTTCCTTGAGCGGATCCGACATCCAGCGCACCATGCCCAACTCCTTGGTATATGCGTGGAATAAACCGGGAGGCTTGAACTGATTCAGGTATTTCTTTCCTTTGTCCTTGATGCGGCCCCCTAAGGATCGAGGCGTCTTGCGCTCGCACTGCGCAAGTTGCTGGACCGACCGGCGGTCAGCGGCACTGGGGATAGGCATAGTGGACGTAGCCTTTTGCGCCTCTTGACGTTTTGCGGTTCGCTTCGCTGGGCGGAGGCGTGGCAGCGCGTAATTGTTCGCCGCAAACTATAAGTCGAACAATAGCGAGACTTGAAGAGGATGAAGAAAAACAGTACCGGGCGGCTGGACGCAGATTGATGCTGTCAGCCACGCACGCATTCCCTCATTTTCATCGGAGGCCGACATGGGATGAGCACCTGCCAGGCGCACTTGCCTTTGCGAACCATCCATCGCATCAGCCGTCAGATCAGATGCGTCAGACCCCTGCTTGACATTTTCAGCCCTGCCATCTGCCTAAATTTAGGAAGAGGCAGCCAATTTGCGATGCCTTTCATGAGGCCTTGATTCAGTACTACAGTGTTTCTTCTTGGAGAACGAGGCAACACAAGAAAACTATAGACTTTGAGGCCTTGTAGAATTTTTGCTTTGTCACAATTCTTTGCTTGGACAAAGAAACAACAGTCAAAATAGATCGTGGATTTGATCTTGGTGGGCTCCCGTACTTCCCGTGTCACTCGCAGCAAACGGCAGCCTGCGCCCCCTGAAACTGCCTACCGTCTGCAGCTAACTATGTGCGACAGGGGTGTGCGGTTTTGCGCGTTGCGCAGAACCAGAGGTCGCAGAACCACCACAGCGCAAAGCTTGACATCTGGCAGAGTGAGCAACGCCATGGCTGCAAAACTCGATTATCTGTAGAATTGAGAATGCCATCTTCACGATATCTTGATACTATATCCAACATTTGCGCAGAACAGAGATTGCAATCATGCGCGATGCATTGAGGCCAGCATAAATAGAAGATGGAAGTGCAATTGGAAGGAAACAATCCATTCATCGAAACAAACGCGTCAATTCAATCCAATTCATCAAAGTGACAGCTCAATCTGCATCCTATCCCATCGCACGTCACAATGCCTACCCAACCTGCAACCGCCTCAATGGTTCCCAGCTGCGGTTCCTGCGCCTCCATCACCAGGTTTGTCTCATTCTCTACCACTCACCAAGCGTTTCTGACTGAAGGCGAGTAGCGGTGACTGCGCGAGCACAACACGGGCGCCTGCGTCCAGGCTTTCACCAGCCCTGTTGCGTTTTCTTACAGAGCCTGCTTCTGTGACAGACGTCATTCATCAACTCGCTCCCGGCAAGCCTCTCAAGTGCAAATGCTAAGGTGGGGGCTAGTGGCTGTGCGCGGGGCTAAATTTGAGCGCCACAGAGTGGGGGCCAAGTCGCGATGGGACCAGCCAGAGGACCCATTCACTGTTTTTCACCATGTTTCGGCGCAAGAGGGCAAAGGGAAGCAGGCAAGGAGTTTAGGGCAATTTATTTGATATGGATGGGGCGGGTAGGCATAGAGGCCAGTAGCCATAACTAATACTAGATTTTACGTCAAATCAAATTCATCCGCTTTTGCTTCTCCATATTTTCCTGAACAAGGCCTGATAGAGGTGTTTTTGAGACACAGAGTGTTGTTCAAGGAGAGCTTGGAGATCGCATAACGCTGCCTACGGACTGAAAGTGAATATATAACCTCTATTTCCTGGATCATAGGGTGTTCAATGTGACGTAAATTTAGAACAAGAGTCGATTTAACAGCGCGCGATACAAAATTTGATGCCAACGTCCTGAAAATGGTATGATCTAGGGTAGGCTGGAACGGCCTTGGCACAAACGAGCTGAGGCGCGCGATGAGACCAGAACGCGGTCCAACCGCGTCACACTTTAACACTCATTGTGATGAATCAAGAAACAGTCATCCATAAACCTCACGGAAAAGAAAAGCGACCATTAAGCCCTAGTAGGACACCGCAAAGTAGATTGATCGTTCATCGCTCATAATTATGCATCTTGTTCATCAAGAGATTGTAGCCTGGGCCGCAATTCTTCAAAGTTCGACTTGCCCTCCTCATCGGGGTAAGCCTGGAAAACCTCCCGTCTCATGATCCTTCTCGGCGCTCTTCGACCCGTGAACAGTTCAAATTGAGCGAAGCCTTGCTCAGGCAGCATGTCAAGACCATCCATGCTGACCCATCCTCGGGATGACTCCTTTCTGAACTGAGCCAGGAATGGCGTATCCAACGTCTTGTATCCAAGCTCAATTGCGACGCCTCCCGTGCGGCTTCCTAGCCACTCGTCCGGAAGTGTCAATTCCGGCGCAGGCACATTTCCAATGCGATGCGTTGGGATGCACGAAACGACTACTGTAGGTAGACGGACATCGGCAGGCCAAGCATCTTGAAGCGATTCAATGACGTGGAACTGGGCCCCTTCGCTCCCGGCGCTGAGAAGCTTAAAGTCCTTCCTTTGAAGGAGCTCTGTAAAGTGAGACACCATCTTTTGAGCGTTTTGAGTTGTGCGATTGTAGACGACGATGTTTTTAATGCCGACTTGAAGCATTGCATATATTGTGGCCCGCGCCATTCCGCCTGCTCCAATGACGAGACCGCAAGTGCTTGCGACAACAGCATTTGCAGGTGAAAGGCCGCGGCGGATACACGCTCGAATTCCGATCCAATCCGTGTTTTCACCATAGAGGGCCTTGATCGGCCCAGACTGATTGACACTGTCGAAAAAGGCCGCTCCTGTTGGTATCGAGCCATCTTCGTTCAGCGAGCGGATCGGGATAAGAGTGTTGACAGCCCCAATCGCCTGAGCGTGGTTGCTCAACGAATGTGTCAGTGTGATGATCTCAACCTTGAAGGGGAGACCAATTGAAGCGCCCGCAAAATTCGAGTCTTCGATCAAATGCCGTATCCCCCGTAGAGAGGCACAGGAGACTGGTTCGTAGGTATGGGGGACTCCACATGCCTTCAAGGCACAGGTGTGCATTGCTGGTGACAAGCTGTAGCTGACGTTGGTTCCAAAGACGTACAGCTTCATCTCATTGTAGACGAAAGACGAGAAAAGAGCCTTTGTCGCACCCACCGCCGTGATGCAGGGAGTGATCGGTGGCTTTGGGTTCACCCGCTCTAATGAATCTGGGCGAACGACTGTAAGGATGCGATTAAAGGCCGCGGAATTGCGACCCAGAGGTCCAGAATTGTAGGCGATCAAAGGGATCTTGGGTCCTTGTAAAGCATCGACAGATGACCTGAGGTGATTGATACGGAAGTTGTCTTCGACGTTTGCGGCTGGGCGAATCAGCCTGGCCAAGTGGCAACCCAGGGTATTGGCCTTTTTGTACCAGTTCATCCACATTGGAGACTCCCAGGATGGGGGATCTGTGATGATGAAAGCGTTTCCAATAATTTTTGTCCTTTTTCGAACCGTCAATATTCGAGAAATGTGCGAGTCATCCAGTCGTAGGTCAACCGTCATCATCTCTGGGGCGAGACGAAGGGTGTGGTGTATGAGATCCAAGTAGACACGAACGACATCTTCGCTTGCTGCATGGGGGAGGAATAGGTGAAGTATTATGGGTAAGATCGTGCTTCTTCTGACAACCCCTATGCCTTTTGTGATGTCGGCAAGCAGTTGACAGCTTGTTTCGGCTGTAAGAGTGCCCGCGTCTGCGTGATCAGCCAGGTCATGCACCACGATCTGAACCACATCTGCTCCAGCGACGTGCTCCTCTGTGTCCACAGAGTCGTCCAAAATATCTGAGAGAGGAATTGAGGTAGCATAGGTAAATCGTCGTTCCTCTGGTGGGATCCTTGACAAGGGGAACGCCGAGTCCATGAACGGGATTGTACCGGCTGGGTAGATGAGCGAGAGGAACTTGAGGAAATGTCTCTCGACGTGCTTCAGGGTCAGATATGGAGCAGGGGTTCTTTGGGTGAGAAATATCCGGGTGAGAGATGCCCTGGTTGGCTTCTCAGAGACATTAAAGAACTCAAAATTGGTGCATGTCCTGAAGATGGCGTTGCTGACATTGAGGAGGTTCCGGATCTTGGCCTTGTCGCGGAACTTGAGGTGGTTTTGGATGGCATCCGCGTCTCGGACAATGTGAATAACAGGGTTGGTGGCGGCGAATTCCCTCAAGAGGTTTTGTATACGACTCTCCATCCAGGAACAAACGAGAATGCAACCGGTGCGATGTCGGTCTAGTGCATTCTGTAGGACCTTGGCTTGATGCTTGTAGCATGCAGCTGAGCCATGCTCGGCCTTGTAAGCGGCACTTGAGAGCCCAGAAGTCTTCTGGAAAGCTGTCTCAAGGTCTATCACTTTGCGATCCATGGCGGACGATGCCATGATGGCCAATGTAGACTTTCCGGCGCCGCGGATGCCAGCCAGAAGCATTGATGCATCTGGGGCGAACTCGGGGACTTCCCCAGTCAATGGAGGAAAGGTCGGTGACGGTGTGCGAGTGACTGCATCTTGCTGTTCTGGTCGAGTCGAGGGCGGTTGCGATTGTGATTGAGACCGGGAACTGTTCCGAGATTGGGAATGAAGCGTTTCGGTAAGCGTGAGTGTCTGTGTCTGGTCGTTCTGGGCCTCGCTGTTGCGGCTGGAGATTCCACGACCATGATCCCTGATCTTCCCAAAGCTATCTGATCGTAGCATGATCTCCTCATGGCCCAGCATGGCCCCGAGGGACCTCTTAACGCCTGCCATTCTGGTCGGTTCCTGTTCCGTCAAGCAGAGCGGCAAGATGAAAGAGCCATAACGATGGGATTAGCTGTGGTCTCGGGCCATCCGAGTCTTTAGAGGCGTGTAGAAAGAGGTCCAGCGGGCGAGAAACAGCGATTATCGTCACATGTAGACGCAGGATATGCCGGAGACCGCCGTGGGAGTCAAGTCAGAGGACAAGAGAGAACAGACGAAATGGGACCCCACCAAAGAAATCCTGGGGGAAACTAGTGGTGATTGGTCGGGTCAGCGTTTATCCGCCCCGCTTTTAATGTCACGGCCAATGACGCCGTGATGATTCCGACGGAATCGTCATCTCCAACCATCTCTGAGATATCCCCAGGACCCCGGATTCTCCCCGCATTGCAACTCTGAGTCTGAGGATGAGATTGATGATGGCAAGGTGCTTGCATCTCTGAGGACATCTTCTTGTGCTGCTTTGATATGGCGCCAGCATCGTACGAGCTTCCTGTCAGCGGCCTACTCCTTCTCCTCGCCATGCGCCTGCAAGTCTCGTAGCTCGACCACCACTTACCTCCACACTCAAGCAATGCCGCCGAGGAAACGCGAACACGATGCGGACTCCCTCAATGCTCCCGCCAGTACCGCTCCCGCCAAACGACAGAGAGTCTCCCTTGCTTGCGACGCGTGTCGAACCGCCAGAGAGAAGTGCGATGGCGGTCGTCCTCACTGCGGAACCTGCACGGCGCAGAACCGGCCATGCTCGTACACCCCTGCCTCTCGCAAGAGAGGCGTGCAGACGGGTTATCTACGAACCATTGAACTCTCGCTCGCCTGGCTGTTTGAGCAGGTTCCTGACTGCGAGGGAGCTCTGCATCGTCTACTTACACAGAATGATGGCGCGGACGGCACCCGCATCCTGGCCACCAAGGACAAGGCTGGCCATCGACTCTACCGGCGATGGAGCAAGAGTCGCGTCCACAAAGACATTGGACGAATGCTATCGGATGAAAAAACCCCTCGGAACGAGACTTCGGCAGACGACTCGGAGACGGAGGAGAGCATCAGTCCGGCCAACGCCAACCTCTTCGAGCCGAAATCGTCACCAGGATTTTCACTTCAAGGTGCAAACCTTTCACAAGCAGATCTACCTGCAAACACCTACCAACTTGGCGGCATGGCTGAGCCGCCGGTGCCTACCAAGCTGACACTCCCTCCGAATTGGAAGCGGCTCATCGACATTTACTTTTGTTACACCCACAGCTGGCTCCCGATTGTCGAGCGGGAAATGGTCACCAGCACTGCTTTGGCCTATCCGTCCGAAGGCCTCACACCCGAGGCGAACCGGTCGTCCGCCCTACATGCTCAGCTTTGGGCTGTCTTTGCCGTGTCTTCTTTCCAAGATGCAGCGTCCTCCGAACCCTTCCACAACAACGGATTCTCACCGAGCAAAATCTACTCGATTGCTCGACAACTCATACCCTCTGACGACGAGAGTCTGGAAACACCTCACATTTCCTCCCTCCTCCTTCAGTCACTGGTCCTTCTAGGTCAGAAAAAGACCATGTCGGCATGGCTACTCATTGGCAAAGCGTCACGCCTTGCACTCCATGGTCGAGCCACCAACTCACACATGTTCCCAGTCAAAGAAGGTGGCGAGGCTTCTCTAAACCATGCCGAAGTGAGAATACTAGCTGCTAGCTTTGTCTTGGATTCGTTGGCTTCTCTCTGCCTGGGCCAGTCCCAGGTCACCTCGGGCATCCGATATAGTCTGCCTTCTGTGACCATTGTGCAGTTGCTGAACCTGAACGAGCCATGGGCCCCGGTTTCAGGGTTTGGCAAGGCATCTGAGCATCGGGACGAATCAACGCCAGAAACGGCGTCACCCCTGCCGACATTCCAACAATTGTTTGCTTTTTGTAGGCTATGGGCCGCCAGCATGGATGCAAGACTGTACGATAGTCCCACTTCCCGCAGGATCACCCCTGAAGACCTTGTCAGAAGTCTTGACGCCCAGTTTTCGTTTTGCAACTCGCTCATCTTTGGGGGTTCAACTCCAGCGGTGCCGTCAGCTTACCTACTCCAAGGCATGTTCCTGGCTATTACCTTGGACTTGGTGCCTGGTCACAGGCCATCACTCTTCTCGAACCTGATAGAGGTTGTTGAATCATGCCTGGAGACATTTGGACCCGGTGGAACACCACCCGTCGTTGTCACCTTGATGGAGATCGTGCATCATCATGGCCACAGCAGCCGGATGCAAGAACACGACAAAGTCAAGTGGGATGCAGCCTTGAAAGCGCTCACAGACGTCTGGAAACCCAACAATTCAGGGATAGATGGGCCTAAAGAGCATCAAAACAACATTGGCGTGGTGGATCCTATCAGTCGCCCAATCGCCGGGCCAGTCTTCTTGGATGAGATATCAACCGCCTCTCACCACACCAGCCAGACAGCGCCCTTGACCTCAGGAGAGCTGGAACATGAACTTAACCGGATGCAACAGCGTCAAAAAGAACAGCAGTTCTTGTCATACGAGCGGCAAAGATATGCAGGCAACTCAGACAACAGTCCTGGCACATCACAGTCTCTCTACCCAGTCACACCCAACCTGACGTTCCAGTCCCCTCCAGTCAACGGCGGACATGCGGGGAATCTGCTGCAGAGCTCGCACATACCAAGCCAGCTGGTAGATTACGACGCCATTCTGGAAGAACTTGGATCCATAGACTGTGGTGACAGCATCGAAGTGGACCCCCAGTTCATGACCAACCTGGGGTTTGCGCCCGGCTGTGACCTGGGGGAGATGTTTCACGGCGACTTTGGTACATGAATTAATGCAAAACAATTAAACCGATATTTCCGCGGTGTTCCAATAGCATGGCGTGGGTGACCCTGCGAGTGACAGCTGATCAGGTGAAGGCAGCATACCAAGGAGCTGACAACCGGAGTCTTGACTATTGACTCTTGAGTGAGAGGCCCCAAGACGGTACTGTACCATACTTGGTGAAGATTTGGATTATGACAAAGCAGATCAGATCTGTCTTTAACTCGGACATGATAACACCGTGCATCCAAGCGACAATGCCATTGCCGATCTCTTCACCTCCTCTTTTACCTCTTGCTAGTCGCATTCTTGCGTGGTCTCATCTAATGACCAGTCATCCCAGCACGCACAGCAAAGCACACCGAGCCGTGTGACCGAGGGATTGAGCACTAGGGTGAGGGCTGAGACTTCATCCCCGTCGCTAGCGAAACAAGGTTAGATCCGCGGGCACATGGTGGTTCTAATGCGGAGTCCCCAGAGATGACCGAGTCAAGGATGTGGCACACCGGTTAAGTCTTTATCCCCAAGCCCCCCAACTCAGATCTTTGTGCGCGACGCAACGCCCAAGCACCCTGTTCGTCACCCCAGAAATCAACTGATGACAATATGAATCTTCTGCTTCGACGGAAGCGAGTTCATCCCCCACAAACCAACCCCGCAAACCCCGGATTAATCTCCAACTCTGGAGGGAGATGCTTTCTGCTGGGGGGCGGTTTACGGTTGTATGGAGTTGCCGCGGCCCTTTTTTCCCTTTGGCTAGAGAGCACAGACAATTTCCAGAAGCTAGGGGGGGGACATATGGGTCGAGCCCTGTCCTGTTGCAACCGATATAAAAGTTTGCCTCCCAGCGGGACGTTGATCAATTCCTCAACACCACAGTCCTCCTGGCAACTGCCATCTCATCAACCCATCATCACCTTCAGCCTCTTGTCATTCTTTGAGTTTATCGGAATAACAAAGGTCTCATTTCCATCATGGGCCTCCTCACTCTCAAGGAAGACCGGCCCACGCCGAAGGAGGTGTACAATTGGCGCGTCTACGCCTGCGCCGCCACAGCATCATTTGCGGCATGCACGATCGGTTACGATTCTGCCTTCATCGGCACTACCCTTGCGCTGCCGTCGTTCGTCGATGAGTTCGACTTTGAAAGCTACAGCCCTAATAAGCTGGCGCTGCTGAAGCAGAACATTGTCTCTGTGTACCAGGCCGGTGCCTTCTTTGGCAGTTTGTTCGCCTATGGCAGCAGTTACTTTCTCGGTCGTCGGTACTCGCTCATCCTCTTCTCCCTCATCTTCATGCTCGGTGCTGGCATGATGCTGGGTGCCAATGCGGACCGTGGTCTTGGTCTGATCATCGGTGGACGAGTTTTGGCCGGTATCGGAGTTGGTGGTTGTTCCAACATGACTCCCATCTACATCTCTGAGTTGGCTCCTCCCGCTGTGCGAGGTCGTCTCGTCGGTCTCTACGAGCTTGGCTGGCAGGCTGGTGGTCTTGTTGGTTTCTGGATCAACTATGGAATCAACAAGCACATGCCCTTCTCTCCCGGTGTCAACGAGAAGGCTTGGATCATCCCCTTTGCTGTCCAGCTCATCCCTGCCGGTCTCTTGCTCGTCGGTGCTGTCTTCATTCCTGAGTCTCCTCGATGGCTGTTCTCCAAGGGCCGTCGCGACAAGGCCATCGAGAACCTCTGCTGGATGCGAAACCTTAGCCAGGACAACATCTACATCGTTGAGGAGATCAACTTTATCGATTCCGACCTTGAGCGATACCACAACGATGTTGGTGCAGGCTTCTGGAAGCCCTTTGCCGCTCTCAAGGACAGGAAGGTTCAGTGGAGATTCCTGCTTGGTGGTCTTCTCTTTGTCTTCCAGAACGGTAAGCATCTCATGATTTAAAGCTTGAACACGGATAACTAATATGATTCTTTTCAGGCTCCGGTATCAACGCCATCAACTACTACAGCCCGACCGTATTCAAGAGCATCGGCATCACCGGTACAAACACTAGCTTCCTCACAACTGGTATCTTTGGCGTCGTCAAGACTGTTCTTACCTTTGTCTGGCTGATGGTTCTCATCGATCATATGGGTCGCCGAAACCTTCTCATGATCGGTGCCGGCGGTGGCGCATTCTGCATGTACTTTATCGGCGCCTACATCAAGATCGCCAACACCGAGTCCAAGCTGGACGCCGGCGAGGACACCAGCCTCTCCTCGGGAGGTATCGCCGCTGTCTTCTTCTTCTACCTCTACACCGCCTTCTACACCCCTTCGTGGAACGGTACTCCTTGGGTTCTCAACTCGGAGATGTTTGACCAAAACACTCGATCCCTCGGCCAGGCCAACGCCGCCGCCAACAACTGGTTCTGGAACTTTATCATCGCCCGTTTCACCGAGCAGATGTTCAACGCTTGGGGTTACGGAGTGTACCTGTTCTTTGCCTCCCTCATGGTCATCTCCATCTTCTTTGTCTTCTTCTGTGTCCCCGAGACCAAGACCATTCCTCTCGAGTCCATGGACAGGCTGTTTGAGATCAAGCCCGTCTGGAGGGCCAACAAGGTTCTGCTTGAGGAGCTTCACCTCCGGGATGAGGAGTTCCGACAGAACGTTGACGGTGTGGATCTGCACGAGGAGAAGGGCAGCACTGAGCAGGTTGAGGACAAGCTGCCTTGAGGTTTTCTGAGGGGGCGTATATAAGGGGTTTGGATATTGTACTCTAGGCAACTTCCAAACAGAGCTACATTGGTAGTCTGTATCTACATGAACAATTTTGGTTTCACACAAAGTCTAGTTTGACTTTTCCATCTTGACCTTTACTGAGTGACATGGCTTTGCCATGATGCTCATTTTTACTTTAATACCCAACAAGAGACAACTCCATGATCTCCAAGCCAAGCTCCCACGTCCTTCGCTTAATTGTGTGTTGCAGTCTTCCCTAACCTTTGCTGAGCCCTTACCGGATTGAAGCTCATGACATTCTTGGCAGTTACCCCTGCGTGACGGTGTCGCTTTGCTGTTTGACTTGATAGCTCTATGATCAGTGATGCCTTCAGCTCGCTATAAAAACTCAAGTTGAAGCAACACTAAAAAAGTGTAGCCCTTGGATATCTTACTACGTCAAATAGCTGTGGCGTTCTCTCTCTAACTGCAGTTTGCGCATGGTGATTAGAGTTTTTGCGTTACCCAATTTTATGGGGGCACTTATGCAAAAGTGTTGTGCCTGAAGTTATGCCCTTAGCTTCTGATTATGCCTCGCAAAGTTTCTGACTCTGCGAGATTGGGAAATCCTCGTTTGACAAGACGAAATTCATGATTCGCACCAATCTTTTGGCACCCATTTCTCCAAGGGTGAGAACGGTATGACACCTTGGAAAAGGATATGCATAAACGTTGAAATGAGGCGTTTGACGCGAGTGGCTGCTCTGTGCGGCTGAACAGTGACAGATAGACATTATGGAGGGTGAATGCTAAATGGTGGTTGGCTGAATAGTATTATGCAGATTGAATACGAATTGATGCCTGGGACACATACGTAATGCAACAATTGCTGCCATCTTTGGGCACGTCATGGACCAACGCAGCCATGTGAGCAACGGACGCGCCCCGCTGGAGTTCCGGGCCCACTCCGCATCTCCGTCTACACCCGCTCCGCCCGTCCCGAAAACCACGGAGCCGTGACTCCCCGTCCTCGAAGCGTCAACCTTAGCCTTTTTGATCGAAAATTTGTGGGGGACCCTTGAAGCACGCCATCGCTTCTGCTAGGACGACGCAGCTTTCTCTCCTATGACATGCCTCCCATCTGGTAACACCATGAACAAACTTGTATAGCGGTGGCTTCCAAACAAACAAGGGTTCTGCTTAAACACCAGGCTCGTTTTGTGTCTAGACCTCCCTTGCGTGATTGGATCCAGTTCTGACGACGAAGAATCCTGCGTTTTTGAACACGACTTACGCTCCATCTATAAGAGTATCTTGGGGACCAACGATGTGATGAGCTCCAAGTCGGACAGATCTTCTTGTCATTCTTGAGGATCAGAGTGTCAAATTGGTTCATCATGTCCCCGACCAAACGCAGCCGTGGGCTCTTTGCCTGCTTCAATGGTCGTCTTCTCTATTCTTGCGGCATCATTGCGCTGTCGCAGCTCAACTTTGGCATGGACCAGAGTGCATTCAGTAACACGCAGGCCATGCCAGCATTTAAACGACAATTCGGTACCTATGACGAAGCTACAAAGACGTATGTTCTCGAGACAGTCTTTTTGTCTCTGTTGAACAGTGTCAATTTTGTTGGTTTCGTCTTTGGTCTTGTTTTCGGTAATCTCACCAGTCGACGCTTTGGTCGTCGGATCGCCATGTTTGTCATGTGTTTTTGGGCTCTGCTGTCGGCTGTGATTCTCATCACGTCGAGGACTCAGACTCAGGCAATCACTGGACGGACGATTGCTTATGTCTATATCGGCATGGAACTCGCTCTGGTTCCTGTACTCCAGTCTGAGCTTGTTCCTGCTGAGGCTCGTGGATTTGTCGTTGGTACTTATCAATCTGGCTTATTTGTTTGTCTCCACCCCCAGAAGCCGGAAAGTGGGCATCTGCTAACAAGTGGTTTAGTTTGGTACCCTTCTCATGGCCATCATCTGCCGTGGCACCAGTGAGATTGAGGGACATGGGTCCTGGCAAATCCCCTATGGTCTGTTCTTCGTGATCCCTTCGATTCTGGCTGTCGCTGTTTGGTGGATTCCTGAAGTAAGTCAATTAGATCAATTTGATGGGTCTGGTGCTAACAGATTCAGTCGCCTCGATGGCTGTTGACCCGCGATCGACAGGAGGAGGCGCTCAAGTCCCTCAAGCTCCTCCGACAAGGCGCCTACACAGATGAAGAGATCAACTCCGAGTTTGAAGATATGCAAAGGGCCATCAACACCACGATCAAGAAGGGTAGCTTTATGGACCTGTTCCGTGGTAGTGAGTGCGCCCACAATTTTGTACTATGGACCCAGCTGACACCTTGCAGCCAATCTCAAGCGCACTCTCATCACCGTTGGCGTCAACATCTTCCTTCAGCTCACGGGTCAGAACTTTAGTTCCAAGTATGGCACTATTTTCATCCAGAGCCTTGGAACGGTGAACCCTTTCGCCATGTCGTGCATCAACTCTTCTGTCGGCATCGTCACGGTGTTTTTCACCCAGATGCTGACCGACAAGACCGGCCGAGTGTAAGTTTACTTTCCGTGGAATGGAAGAACCTGTTCACTAATAATTTCGCAGTCCACTTCTAGTCGCCGGTGCTTTGATCCAGACAGCCAGTCTCATGACCATGGGCGGTCTTGGCACCGTCGAGAACCCCTCGCATAGCGTTCGTACCGGCATTGTGGCGACCGTGACACTCTTCACATTCGGATTCTCGCTCGGTTGGGCTCCCCTTTCGCACGTCGTCGCAGCCGAAATCCCCACCACGGGCCTCCGAGACCTGACCTACGCCCTCGGCTCCGTCTTCAACATTGTCATCCAATGGGCTGTCGCCTTCAGCATCCCCTACCTGATTGACAAGTCGCACGCTGGTCTTGGATCCAAGGTTGGCTTCATCTTTGGCACCACTGCGTTTATGGCGACGCTGTTCTCGTGGTTCTGCATTCCCGAGTGTGGTGGCAAGACTCTGGAGGAGATTGATGAGCTCTTTATTAAGGGCGTGCCTATTAGCAAGTTCCGCACGGCCAAGCTTAGCTCCGACTTGGAGGGTTCTGAGAATGTCGAGGTGTTCAAGGCGAATGCTTCCGACATTAGCACTACGGAGAAGGCTAGGGACCTATGAACTTCTGGTACAATACGGCTTATCTGAACGGTATGTGATGGAAGGATGGGGGCTTGTCAGAAGCCTGGACATGGGGTAAGAGATGAGTCTTGAAACGTTACTATTCTTGTATCTCAGGGTAGCTCTGAGAATATACTTCTTTATCTCCGTAAACCTTGCTGTTACCTGAGGTACTCAATAATTTATCCATCTCTCTTTGTGTCCAAGTATCCGATTGTATTGTTGAATGCCATCTAGCCAATATCAACAAGAGGCTGAGAGTGCATGACCTTGTGACTGTGCTCAATTCTCGTCTGTCTCTTAGAACAGAAGCGACCACCTCGACGATCCACCCCTCCGTGTCCATGTCCGTGTAGAACGCGGGGAGGAAAGAGACTAGTTCCCAGATCTTTGACCCCCCCATCAAATCTGTCTGTCAATCTCCCGATTTGCGGGGTGCATATCGGCAAGTAGCTTTGGAGGGCCGGCAAGACCACACGGCTGGCACGAGAATGTCACGATGTTGCAACTTTGGGTGATATTCGGCGTACCATCCGTGTTGCTCTGCCGTGAAGGAACGCTCTCAAGTTCCGTGTGACTGGGGAAAGCTCCCTTGTCGCTTCGATAGTCTGTTGTGTCCCTGTTAACCCCAGACGGAGATGACGGGGAGAGACGGACGTAAGTGGAGCCTGGTGGTTGGAAGTGTTGCTCCGTCTTGCCCCGTCATGCCCGTGAGATGGGCATACACGCTAAGCAAGGAACAGGGTCCTTCTAAGCTGTCAATGAGCTTGGCTATGGGGCTGAGCTCTAGCTGCAGCCGAGCTCAAGCAATACAAATCCCTCCAGCAATGCTCCTCATGTTCATTCTTACTCCAACATTATTGCACTCCCCCAGTCTTCACCATGGGATCACTTCCAACCTCGAAACAGCCTAATTTTCTCGTCATCGTGGCCGATGACTTGGGCTACAGCGACATTGGATGCTTTGGCTCCGAGATTGCTACTCCAGCTCTCGATCGCCTGTCTCAGACTGGTGTGCGGTTGACCAACTTCCACACAGCTTCAGCATGTTCACCCACACGGAGTATGCTGTTCTCTGGAACAGATAACCACATTGCTGGTCTGGGACAAATGACGGAGCACATGGCGAGGAACTTGGATGCTTACAAGGGCAAAGAAGGCTATGAGGGATACCTCAACTTCAAGGTGGCAGCTCTGAGCGAGATCCTTCAAGATGCTGGTTACCATACCATCATGTCTGGAAAATGGCAAGTTCCAAATGTCACACTCATTGCAGTGACATAGCTGACATTTGTCCCTTTAGGCATCTCGGCACAAGCAAGGAGACAGCGCCTTGCTCTAGAGGCTTCGACAAGAGCTACGTCTTCCTCTCTGGATGCTGTAACCACTTCAACTACGAGCCCCAATTAGACGACCCATCACACGGCTTCTTCACTCCCATGAATGCCGGCAAGTTTTGGATGCAAGACGACAAATTCCTCGACCGAAAGAACCCTGAGCACATCCCAAGCGACTTTTACTCTACAACATCCTTTTCCGACAAGTTGATCGACTACTTGAAGGAGCGAGATGATACTGAACAACCATTCTTTGCGTATCTACCGTTTACTGCCCCTCATTGGCCCCTTCAGGCACCACGCGAGGTCATCGACAAGTACAAGGGACGTTATGATGATGGACCTGCAGCACTTCGCACGCGAAGGCTGGCAAAGCTGGTCGAACTTGGTCTTATTCCTGATGGCGTGGAGCCAGCTCCCATGACACTCGAGGCATGGGATAAGATGACCCCATCTGAACAAGCCGAGTCAGCGAGAAAGATGGAAGTTTACGCCGCCATGGTTGATCTTATTGACTCCAACATCGGTCGTGTGGTCGACTATCTCGAGTCCATCAACGAACTCGACAACACGTTTATCCTCTTCATGTCGGACAACGGAGCTGAAGGCGCCATGCTGGAAGCTATCCCTATGATGGGAAGTGTGGGTACGGTTCCCAAGATTATCAACAAGTACTACAACAATTCTCTCGAAAACATGGGTATGGGGGATTCGTATATCTGGTATGGACCTGAGTGGGCGTGTGCCTCTATGGCTCCCTCTAGAGGCTTCAAGACATGGATCACAGAAGGTGGCATTCGATGTCCTTGTCTGATTCGATACCCACCTCTGGCAAAGTCGGGTTCTCATACTGACGCTTTCTGTACCGTCATGGACATGGTTCCCACGGTTCTTGACCTAGCCGGTGTTCCTTCTCCAGGGAAACAGTTCAGAGGTAGAGACGTTGTTCCTGTAAGAGGCTCGTCATGGGTTTCCCACCTGGAGAACCAAGCACCCTCGTTTCACGATGAAGAGAAGGAGATTACAGGTTGGGAACTGTTTGGTCTAAGGGCTATCCGGGAAGGCTATTGGAAGGCGCTGTATATGAACGCGCCTCGAGGAAAGGACAGATGGGAGCTATACGATATGAAGAATGACCCTGGAGAGCTGAATGATCTGGCTGAAGCACAGCCTGAGATCTTGGAGCGGTTGATTAAGCATTGGGAGATTTATTATGCTGAGACGGGCATGTTTGACCCTGGGCATGATTTCCCTGTAACTCGAATTTGAGTATGGTAGATGTTTAAGAGCGAACTTTTGGAAGCCTTGATGATTTTGGAGTACTATGCACTGCTCGGTTCTGCGCAAGTGTTCATTTATCCTTTATTGAGCCTTGCACGCTGCTGTTACAGGAGAAGTGACGAAGAATCAGGCTAGGCATTGAATGGTATCCAACCAGTAGTATTATAATTGAAAGTCCCCATTACTCCAAAGTCATCATATCAAGCTCGCCTCTTTGACTGCACGTTTCCCGATACATGCAAACCAAAATGTCCGCCATCCGTTGTAGATCAGACGCCTCACTCGCCCACCGCTCAAGCGACTGAATCGCAATCCCAACAAGAGTATGCCACTCTTCAGGAGGCGACACTCTATGCGAATTCGCCGCAGCAGCAATAACAATGCAAGCAGCCATGAAGGACTTTCGAGCTATGAGCCATGTCCCGCCGTGTCGTCGATGAAAGGCCATGCGGTGCACCATGGTGGCACAAATTTGGATTTCTTTTGCGGCTAGGGCTTCAGCTTCGGGGTGGATGGGCTCTTCTGGGTTATGGTGCAGGACGGTAGAAGAGGATTGGGCGGAGGGTGTATTCTCGCCAGAGCGATGCACGGCCTTGGAGGGCTGCGGCGAATTCTTCATCTGCGAGTGCTGCGTCGTCGAACTGGACCACAGAAGGGAGGTGATATTTCCTGGAGTAATACGTTTAGCTTTGCGTATAGTTCTGGGCATGGGTATGTACTCACCACAGAGCTATCTGCTGCTCGCACTCGTGGTATTGGCGAACCAAGTGAGCAGGATTCTTCATCCAATAGCCCCTCCGTGTCTATACAACAGATTGAGTGTCTCATCAACCGTACGCCGGATTGATATCTCTGATAAGTAGTAACACCACCCTCTCTCATCGACTTGTCGCTGCTCTTCGTCTGAACCAACTGACGACCCATCTGTGACTGGGCTGAAATCAGACAAGAGGCCTTCTGGGGGTGTCGGGAAAGGCTGTGGGTATGAAAAGTTCTCTAGGGAACTTGGTCGTAATCCCAATTCGAAAACCAGCTCGCTTGAGAAGTGTTAGCAACACAAAGTGGTAGCGAATATGTAGCGAACATGTGGCGACTTGCCTCTCTGCCCTAAAGCATGACCAAAAGAGCCGTTGCTCGAGATGATAATCATCAGGGCTCGTATCCCTGAAAGCCGCCCCAGGCCGTTCTCCACGTTGCAAAAGACGAGTTTCCAACCTCGAGCAAGCCTGTTGGATATAACACCACGCTCTCAGTGGGCGAAGAGCAAACTTCTCAAAGATCGTAGCGAAGAAGTAACACTGGATGTCCTGTATGGTATTCCCAAGAAGCCCCATTCTCTTCTGTGCGGCAGCGTAATAAGGCTCTGCTTTCGCTCTTTCTTGAGAGTCGGCAAAGCTGCCCAGTTGTTCTGGGGTTGGAGGGATGGGATATTCGTTTGGTCTTCTCCACATGTCTGTGTATGAAGCCAACGCACACGCGAGTAGCTGCAATTCCTTCATCAGCGTTGTGATGTTAAACGAGCCAGGCAACTTACCACAATACATGATGACGAATCCCATCTTAGTCCATCCTCTTCTGCAGAGCGAGCATGTCGCATGAGCTCGTGTCCATCAAGCACAGGGTTCCTCGGATGCACCTGAGAAAGGAACTTGCGGCATAAAGGAACAAACGCTGATTCATTGATACCTTGACCTCCCCCTCCATTTTGCAGAGTGCTCTCAGTGTACCCCGAGCTAAGCGGGAAAGAGTCGATCTCTTGGGCATCACTTGGTACGACGCTCCTAAGAGCTGGCCATCGTAGGAGAGATTCGCACCGGAGAGCCTCGAATGGGAATCCTGGGGCTTTGCTCTCGTTCGGTCGTGGTGTGTTAGCAGAGAATCTTGCCCATGGACTTGTTGCCGTTTGCGCCTGTGGTGAGGTCGCAGTCGCCAACGACGGGTCAGTATCCAAGTGCCCATGGTTGGATCCCCCTTTCCTCTGAAGCATCTCCTTGATTTCCACCAGTTGCTCCATCAACTGGCGATTCGAAATCGCAACATCCTCCCCACCAGCCTCAGTCTCATCCGTATCTCCATAAACACACTTGGCTCTCTGTCGCACGCAGTACCCACACTTTGGACGAACATTATCACACTTTGTCTTGCGCATCCGACAGAACTGACAAGCCGTCACAGCACGTTTCCTCCTGGTAAAATCACTCGTGGTAAGTCTCCTCCGCTTCCCAGACCCTTGGGATGCATCGTCGGCGACATCCGGGCTCGTAGGCTGCTCATTGAGACTGGAGGAATTCTCAATGTTGGAAAAGACCGGGGCTCGGAGATTGAACGAGGGCGTCGCGCGGAAAGACGGACTGATTGCTGAAGAAGGCGGCATCTTTGTTTGTTTCTTGACGGAGGAAACGGGGAAGGACGGGAATCGGCGAGGGAGAGGCGGCGAGGCCGGGAGATAATAACCGGGGCCCGGCTCCGAACGGTCAAGCGGCGATGGCGTTATATTGCGTGATCGGGAGCCGCGTGGAGCGCACAATACCCCTGCTTCTGCCGCTGCAATGTCCGAAACACTTCCGTATCTTGCCTGTTTCAATCGAATCCATGGGAATGGATAAAGTTTGGTGGCAATGGTTCAATTTGCGGGGGAGCTGGAGACTGCCGAGGATCAACGCGGGGAAAGCTGTCACAACAACCAGCCTTGGCACGACTGGACTCGAGACGCCTTCACTTGGATAGTACTAGCCTGGCACGTGTTCAAAAGTATATTAGGAACGACAACCATCGCTACATCGCTGCGAATACTCTCAGTACCACACTGTACACCCTGCTATCACACCATGGAGAGGAAACCGATTCAATACCGTCACTGCAGACGTGAACATAGTGCCACACACTCATCTTCGATAGCGGATTCTGCTTTCAACGCGGATCTGCCTCAAGGATAGAGCATCAACCACAGAACCAGCAGGCAGACCAAGGTAATGAATAGCATCTCCATGAGACTTGATCTCATCCGTCACCAGCCTTGTTCTGATCGACAAGGGTACCCGAGCGTCATGTCTGTCGACAACCCGCCGCTAGATTTCGGTTATAGGTTGTTGATTCATGTTGAACTCCCGGGTTCCGTGCCAAGTTATTGAGGTCTCGTCCCTTTTGTAGATGAAGGCGTAAGCCTTGTTCTTTTCCCCGTACCATAGAATCATGGTGTGTAGCCGAGGTGTTCCAAGCGCAAATCTTCCCGCCTCCTCCAAGAGATTCGTGAGTCTAAGGTCCTTGTCTTCGGGGTCGACTAACCGCGATGTCAACGCAAGGAACTCCAGATTTTTCCACTTCGGTCGACGATCAACAGCTTGGCTGGCGTCGAAAAAGTCCTGTGCATCAACCATAAAAGAAGCCGAGAGATGCTGAAGCTTCAGGCTTGCGTTCACAAGTGCCTGGGCGAACTGCACGTTTGGTATTCTCGTCGAAGCAGGCGCATCTGGGAAAAAGACTTGGTTGAAGTCCTCGAAAAGTATCAGGGTCTTGAGATTCCGTGGTATTTGCCGATACATCCCAGAGATGACGGTGCTAAACCCTGCAGTCTGCATGTCAGCCCCCGTAGAGATGGCATCAATTAGGGACGCGTATTCTTACCTGGATACCATTCGGTATCCTGGAACTCCTCATCACTCATCCTCCAGGGCTCGTAATGGATGTGTTTGAGTGCAGGCAACGCTGCAAAGAGCAGAGACAAGAAATTGGTGGCGAGTTGGCGGCGGCATTGTCGGCGAATGAGCAATCTTTTGACCACTCTTACTGGATGAACATAGTGTATAGATCTAGTCATCAAGGCATAAACTTCTCTCGTATCCCGTTCCTGAGGAGGCTCTTGACCGTCGGGCGAGAAGCCGTGTCTATCGTCGTCGAATGTCCGAGGATCACCGAAAGCTTCGTCCTCAGCTGGATCTCCAACGTAGTAGCCCTTGAAAAAGTGATCCGAATCGCTCTGCGAGTATGCGTTGATCTCTAACGTCAGGCTGCCCTCTCTCCACCACCTCAGCTGCCAAAAGAGCTCTATTAAAGAGCTGTTAAAAATCTGGTCGCTTGAAAAATGGTAGTCCCAATCCCTCTCACCCAGGCAGTATCTGCAGTTGTATGGTGAAAGTTTAACGTCGAGACAAATACGCTTGACCAGGCGCTCTCTCTTTCCTGTCACATACTCACCAAGCAAGAATAGCTGGTCTTTGTCGACGACGAGGGACGCAAACGTCTTCCTCTCGATGAGGGGTTGCCATTCCCTGGAAACTGCCGCAAGGTGACCCCGGGGAGAGTGTTGTGCGGCCGCCGTTATAATTTGCAGGCGCATCTCGGGGGGCAAAAGGGAGAACGTGAGAGGGGTGTGGGGAATCTTGGGAGCTTCGGCGTCCATGGGAGCGATGTTGACGATATCGATAGACGGTAGACTTTTGATGCTTTCTGGAATTGATGATGAAAAGACTTGGTTTGACGACGTGCAAGATTCCCGTCAGGCGAGAAGAAGGACCCGGTGACTCGGGTCAGGCGCGAGTCGTGGGTGGACTTGCACAATACAACCACAGAAACCTCTTCAGCATGTGATAACTTGATAGAAGGAACCATTCACTGTCACATTGAACATCTGTGTGTTCCTCCCTAGCGAGAGACCATCCGGTAGGGCCATACTTCCAAGAGCATTGGCCGATTATCCTTGTTTCACACCTCCGCAGAGCCTGGCCTGGCTTGGCGCATCAGGCTTGGCCTCTTATATCAATACCACAGCGCCACCTGTCAGGCTTCACACCAACACAACCACACAGAAGCAATCCTGGGCAAATCTGACTGCTTCAGCCACTAGAGATCCCTGTAGACCTGTTCAGCTGGCTCCGCTACATCAAGGTCGTGGAGGCTGTGCCGGACTGTTGTAAAACTGCACTTTCGGTGGTCAAAATAGAAAGATACGAACCCCTCAAACTGGTTTCAGACTTTCCCTCCCCCTAGTCATCATCCTCGACTTGAAATTATTGCATACCATGTCTCGCTACGACTTGCTCCCTTCTAAAGATCATGGCCAGGTGGCAACAGCAACAGATGTGTCCAACCGCAGAGAAGACCCCCAGAAAATTCCTCGTACATTGAAGGAGTGGGCGCCTTCATGGTTTTGGAGAGTTGGCGTTTCAATCCTGTTGATCACCATCCCCGTTGCATACATCAGTAAGTAGACATCTAATTTTGTTTCAATCACAACTGACTTGGAGACAGTATTGGTCGCAATGGTTGCGTATCTCAACAACAAGGAACAAAGTCCCCTTGGAGACGATGTACTTGAAGTTTTGCAAATTGCCTCAACGATGTGGCCCATCTCCTTCGCCGCTGTTGCCGGGCCGTGTCTCAAGACTCTTGCCCTCCATCGCGCCGAACAGGGTTCGTCTATAGCATCTCTCGAATTTCTCTTGACCAGTCAGACTACCGTGGCTGCTTTCAAGAATATCTTTACGGTACGGCACATTACTGCATGGTCCATAGGTATTGCATTCATGTGGTGCCTCAGTCCTCTTGGAGGCCAAGCAGCCGTCAGGTCCTTGCACCTACAACCGATCTCGACAGTCACAGAAGTTCCTGCCCTATACTACTTGGGAAGCAACATATCGGATTTGAATTTCTTCTATAATGTGAGTGTCGATGCTTCGGTGTTTAGCGGAACCTCTGTCCAGAGTTCCCTCATCTCCAAGTTTCGAAGCGCCATCATCACATCGTTCTACATGCCTGACACACTCATCTCTCACGCCAATGGCTCAACTGATGGGTTTGACTCTGCTATCGCCGCACTTGGGGGAAAGTCACAGGCTGCTCGATTGGGTCGACGAGACTTATGGCGCAACGTGCGTATTCCATTCATGGAGTTACTTCCAGATTACAATCTTGATGATCCCTCGTCTTGGGTGCCAGTCCCAACCGACATGGTGGTTCCATATGCCTCGCTTATTGGTCTTCCCATCCGTGGTGGCTCATTTAGCCGAGCTGGAAACTCAACACTGACAGTGCGAACTCGCTACCAAACCCTTTCTTGCAAGCGCAAATCCAACGCGATAGATTGGTTCAGGGATGGTTCTAGAAAGCTGTTGTATAATAACGCATACTCAGAGCTCCCGTTAGAGAGGTACAAGGGTAGCGGCAGGGGAGCAAACCCCAACATAATCCTGGATATTGTCAACAACACAGGGACCCACGAACATTTAGCCACGCTTCGATATGCCAATGTGGACTTTGAACCGGCGTCTAAACTTGAGCTGGTCGTTGCGGGACGATGCGACGGCGACGAGCCCGGCACCGTTGATTGGACACTTCAAATATGCGACATTAGCACTTCCTATGTGGACATTCAAGTCGCATGCACGAGGCTCAGCCCTTCGGATGATTTAATCTGCGAGGCTGCACAAATTCGCAATACTCCTGGGTTTCCCATCGCAGGAAATCTGACCGCCCTTTCGTGTTGGCGCGCATCGACTGGGATCGTTTCGGAGTTGCCTTTTATAACAGCAAACGAGCATCTACTTGAAGCCAGTGGATTGGAAACCTATCTTCACGATCCTACCTATGTCTTCAGCCGGACTCCAGAAACGTTCAGTCACACACCGGGTTGTTTTTCAAATGTGTCCCTAGAAGTGTTTGGATCAAGGATGGCTACTATACTGAACACGGCTATCATGGCCACGTACAATTTCAGTGTCTTGACAGGAGGCGATGGCATCAGCCTGAAAGACCGTGGCGGGATGTGGCATAACACCACAGCATCTTGGACAGAGTTTGTCAAGAGCAGATATGTCATGCACGAAGCATGGTTCTCTGTCTCACTTGCGTCAACCTTGGTGCTGTTTTGTCTTTCACTCATCAACGTGGTCGTCCGCTGCATCATCAAGGCACCTGACTTCTTGGAAGGTGTGGCTGGCCTCACCAGAGACTCCCAATACATCAGGGTTTCTCAAGAAGGTAGCGGGATGAGTGGCTCTGATAGGTTGCAGATGATCAAGGGCACAAAGGTTAGAATTTGCGATGTTAATCCGGACTCGGATGTTGGGAGGATTGCTTTGACTACGAAAGTCGATAGCCCGAAGTTAGACTGGAGGCGAACCTATAGCTAAGTTCATGAGAACAACGCTGATTTAATGAGCGGGTTAATTGACTGAGGAGAACTATCAATAAAGTGCTAAATAGTTGCCTTCGCCGCGACCTCCACTCCCTAGTTCTATTGATGATTTGCCCCTTCGCCTCTGGCGTGGAATTTGCCGTCCACAAACTGCAGCTCGAGTTCCTTCAGCTCATTTGGCAAATGCTCATCTCCTTCAGTGAGCGGAGCCACAAGTTTATTCAAGGTCTTGCTTGAACCTGTCGTTGTGGCGAACTGGAGGAAGCTATTCCCAGCAGCCGACCCATTGCGCCTCCAGCACCAGAAACCATACAAGTTAATAAGAAGCCCCATGCCGAGGCACATCCCGTAAGGGAGGAAGAACTGCAACTTTTCGCTGAAGACGTACACTTCTGCTCCGACAAGCGCCTTGATGTCCCCATTGTGTGTCGACGTGCCGAGAGATAGCGTCGAGATGACGACATCTTGGAGGAACCGCTCTATGTTCTCTGCCGAGATGTTGAACTGGGGGTTGTACTTGTCGTGAAGACCGATGTATGGGCTGCCCAGGACCAGTGATGCGTTTCCTTGGAAGGACAAGGCGCTAGCATCGATACCTGGCATAGGTGAGTATATTGAGAGCACTTGAGGCTGCCACTTGACTTACTTAGCCGTACTTGGCCTTGGAGGGCACCTATCGCTGCCTGTCGAATTGCAAATGCTTGCGAATTTGTAAAATTGGTGTGCAGCTCATCGAGACGAATCGGTTCCGGCCACAGGTCGCTGCCAGTCACGTTGTAAAAGTAATAGTAAAACTGCGCCTGAATCCAAGCCTGATCAGTCCACACATCCCTGTGGTTATCGACCGTAGCTCTGATGGATCGTGAGGCATCGAGCGAATTTTCGATTTGGAGCGTGTAGGTTGACAATTTCATGCGACACATAAGGCTCCTGCGAGACTTGAGGTCACACCCCGTAGCATTTGGCTTCGGGTCCCAAGTTATCTGGAAGGCGTTGTTCCATACAGAGTACGGTTCGCCATTGCCGCCAAACTTTACCAGGTCCTTAGCTTCGTATATACTACCACATTTTGTAGGACTCTGTTTAGGCTCCTCGCAGTGGAAACTGGGTCCTTCGAGGGTTATGTTGTAGACGCACGAACTGCCACAGGGCGAATCAAGCTCGACGGGCTCCCCCGAGGCCAAAACCTGACCAGCCATTGCCTTGAGTTTCGGTCTTGCCCATGTTCTGTCAATAATTAGCATCTCCTCGAGATTGGTGTTTCGAGGCAGACGTTACGGGTTATAATTCAAGTCGCCGTTCACCTCAAAGAGCGAGTGCTCGACGAACTGTCGAATGGTGCCGTTGCCATAGTCACTGATGTTCATAGTCTTGACATCATGAAACGTCGTTTCGTTCTTGTTCAGAAACTTGGTTTCAACGCAACCAGGGGGAAAGATTAACCAGAAGGGAATCGTTGCGCAAAGAAAGGTAGTTATCCACACGGTCCAGAGGCGGCAAGGCCGATGCAGAATCTTGCGATGAAACAAGTCCCACGGGTTTCCGGGGAGGTGAACCAGCTTGTCAATTACCTGAGCTTGGAACGGCTTCTTGCGCAGAAGACTCCAGAGAATTTGGTTGTAGGCAACCCCGAGGCCCCCCAGGAGGCAGATATCCACAAAGACAGCGAAAATGTTTGCTAATGCGGCCTGGATGCTCTGTGGTATCGGGTCGCCGGCAAGCTCGCCGTCCAGATATTGGAAGAAGACTAAATGACCCAGAAAAAAGACAACAGCTGTGGATGTAAGCGTCTGTCTGTTTCGGGGCAATCAGAGGCTCCATACCGAGAACATAAAAGCCGGATATTACATAACAGACTTTGTATGATTTCTTGGACCTCTGGGTCCTTAAAGTTGATCGTTGCGAAGGTGTCTGCGAGCGCTGTTGTAGCTCGATGTCAACATCGTTAGCACCTGGGGTGTCACGAAGTAGGCGATCCGTGTCTCCCATCATGAATGAACTGTGTTGATTTGAAGGAGGAATACCGCCGACGCAATCAGGCTGCGGGAAAGGCTGCTTTTTAATAGCCAAAACTGGTGCACACGCCAAGGTCAGCTGAAGTGCAGCATGCTCTTGGCGCCGTATTTGTCGGGTTTCATGATGTGCTATTGGTAGCCTGATTCTGCTATCTCGCGGCATATGCACAACAAACGCCACCAGCGGAGTCGCCAATAAGCATTGGGTTGTCCATTAAAAACCCCTGTCTTGACAGTTGCGGCTGGCAACTTTGCTTATGGCGCCTGTCGTTGGGTTGGGGGGTTCTCCACAGAGAAGAGATCAAAACAAGGAGGGGTGGAATACCATGCTTGATTTGTCATGTGATATTTCATAGTGTGAACCTTGGATGACCTAAAACATCAGCGATAACACAATTTCATGGGGGCAAGCAAGAATGACAGGGCAATTCGAGAAGTAACTAGCTCTTTACAAATCTCCGGATCGGTCTCACACCTCTTCTCCATACCCAAGTAGCCAGCGTTGCGTTAAACGCAGCCTTTAAACTCGATACACTTTGGCCGGAGACACAAGACGTTTCACCCCAACTTGAGACATGTCAAAGTCCAAATGGTCGTTCAAGAGGGCCCTTCGCTCGGTGCTACCAACGCCAACTAGAGACCCAATGAACTCGCCTAACCTGGCCGGTCTACTGAGGAATTGCTGACCTAGTCGCTGGACGAGGTACCTTTGACACCATACGAGCATAACGACCACAACCTGAAAGGTTCTACATATTTACCGACGATGCCATTAGATCTATATACAAGAATGCTAACTGTGCTTATAGATCAGCAGGTGTGTCAGTTTGTTTCGGTGCAGGAAGTTCCATTCCCATCAATCCAATTATCGTGAGCTGTGAGTTGTCCCTGGGAGTATCTCTATCCTATTAACGGAAGGATCCCGCTTGATCTGATCGAAGCCGACCATTGAGTCAGTAGATCGTGGTCCTACGGATAGTCCGAACAAACTGGCTGTCCCTCCGGTCCTGGCACTTGTTTATTCCATCATCAATCCTTTCAAAAGGTGTTTTCGTCTAATGTCATACTAATCGAGACCTGGTAGCCTAGAAACACATGTGTGACTAGAACAAGGGGTTGGTAGAGATCGCTTGGTGCTTCGGCTCGTAATCTAGGATACCTGGTCGTTATGTCCGGGATGTCCCTGTGCACGTAAGCTAACAGTCATTGGTAGTGTGTTTGGATGACACCTACCATGATTGATCAGGACCAAGAGCGAAGACGGCGGCATCTGATGCCCGGATCGTAACCTCTACCGATGTCCTCCTGTCCTCTAAACCAACCTTCAAGTTGGGCTGGTTTTGTGGTGTTGAAGCCTCGTGTGTGTGAGCGGTGAAGAGAGGCACACGAGCGAGAATCTCGTCATGTTTCGCAAGTGAAATTTTGGAGAATCCGAGATCATTCCAATTAGTAGGTTTGGCGGGAGAGGTTGAGTTGGATCGAACTGTGATTTCCAACGGTTTGTTATCGCCATTCTTGGCGTTTAGAACCCAACTTAAAGCCATCTCGGAGAATTTGTCGTCAATGTTGTACCTGGGTTGATACGTGATATCCAATGGAGGCTGTGGCGTCCCTGATGCAATGGGCCCTGATCCAACGATTTCGTCGAGGGTTACTTGAGCTGTAGAAGTAGGCATGTTGTACCTTGGCCTGGTCAGCATCCCCCAATAAAACAAAAAGTCTTGGATAAATGGTTACGTACGGCTTGTTTAAGGAGTTAGGCACAAAAGCTTGATCCAACTGCACTCTGTCATTCCACAGTGCAGCAGTCTGAGGGCCGTAATATTCCAAATGCGCTTCATAAGCCTCTTGCGATACTGCGTCCTTGCGGAGTGATGCCAGCTGGTATGAGGGATAGAAGGTCTTGGCCCAGGTATTGAATTGAACTTGAGACTCAGCAGTGGCAGAAGCTCCATCTGGTGGTTTTATATAGGCTGGATCCGCGAGATACGCTCCATAAGCTTGATGACGACACTTGATGAAATCATGTGTGGCTTCAGTGAGCTGCTCCTTTGTTTTCTCGAGCTTGGCCAAGGTCTCTTCATTTTGTCGTCCTGGTAGCTTTCTGTCGTTAGTAGAGACCAGAAACTTGTGGAAATGCCATGTTATTACTGTTGTCACAAATTGAAGGTACCTGCGGAGACGCTGAGAATAGCTAAGCCGGGGAAGAAAGATTGGGCTATCCGGGGGTAACAGGAGATCCCCAAGACGGAAAAGGTCATTGTTGACGATAGACTGGTCAACTGCCCTGCCAATTGTGACTCCAAAACTGGTCAGAGGTGCCGTGTAGATACGGTAGCCATTTGGTTGTTCTGAGAAGGGAAAGTAATCGGATATGGCGCGTAAATATGCGTGCCAAAGCTCTGCATCTGCTGCGTTGACACTGGGGTTTGTGGTCGACATGCGGACCTGTTTGGAGGATGATCGGTGCCGTACAGACATGATTTTTGATGAGCAACAAATTCATGTCCGTCTTGTCTAACCTTTTTTAAATATTAATAGGGGTGGAATGGATGGTGAGTAATGATGGCAACCCCGCTTTAGAAGCCACTAATTCATGTTGAGTAACAAAAGTGAGACATGATGAGAGAGAGGTATGCGCCCCAAGAAAGTGTACCTGTTTTGCATGCCAAAGAGGATCTGGAGAGTTGTAAGGACCTAGAAGAAGCACGACCCTATCACATAAACTGGTCATCATGTGACCATTAGGTCGTAGTCGAAAGGTAGAGACACCACTTATAACAGTTCAATGAAAATCTTCCAAGACGGTGAGAGAAACAAGAATGTCAATCACGTATTTAGTAAGAGATCACAGGATGATTAAAAGACTCATTTGAGACGAGATTTCTGCAGCAGACTGATAAATGAATGACTAGGTAAGTATCTGACTACAGATAAAGGAGTGACTATTGGTGAGTAAACAACTACGGATAAGTGACCAATTTCGACCAAGTTCCAATCAATACTTTGAGATACTGGCCCTCAAAATCCCCCTCAACATTTGCTTCCTTCACACCACGTAGGGTTGAACCCTAGGGAGTGCCTTGCCCAGAGAGCATCTAGTTCAATGCTGTTCCTGGAAGAGGGATCGCCTGACCAAATGCAGCCAAGAGTGTGGGATAAGCATTGTCTGCTGGGGGGATGACGAGAGAAGTGCCGGAGCTGGCCTCCGTCACCTGCTCAAAAGTCGTGGTAGAAGTCTGCGACGTGCTAGCCGAACCTCCGAGACCAATGTTGAAGCCAAAGATGGATGCGCTACCACCAGTTGACTGCGCCTTCTGGAGGTAGTTGCTGATCATACTGGAGGCCTGAGACGAGAGGTTCACTTGCATGCCGACACCATATGCGAGGACGGCTTGGTTGATGAATGCCATGGGCTTGGAAAGGTTGGGGTCGGCGTTGGCTACGAGGGGCATGCCGGCAAGCTCTGCAGGGTTCCTATTTCAAATCAGCTTTTTTCTTCTCCCGTATATCTGTGCGATCGACGTACCATTTGGATCCGGGAGTGATGTTGAACGTGCCAATGTCGGTAGCTGTGATAGTGACCTCCAGGTCTGAACCCAACTCCTCTGCCGAGAGGTTCTTGGTCACAACCGTGTTGTTTTCGGTAAAGGTTGCGCTGAAGAAGATGCAGTATGATCCGGTGACCTGGACGCTACTGTTGGAGTAGCCCAGATCCGACCAAGACGAGTTCGCGGCGTCACTCGCCTTGAACGTAAAGGTCTTTGGGCTGTCCTTGTTCTGGGGAAACGTCGAGATCCAGCTGTCCACCAGCTGGGCATACTGGGCATCAATTTGATACGTGGGGTTGCAGAGGGTAGCATTGGCCGTTCCAGCTTGGCCGGCAGCGATCTGATCAGCCGATGCAGGGGAGCAATCCATGTTGAAGCTATTGACGTTAGAACTGATCATGACATATTTGATCATTGGGATACTCGCCCTGGAATCAGTGACAACTGGGAGGCAGTGGTGAGGGCGCTCTGATATTGGCCTACAATGGCAGCCATTGGGCCGCTCATGGCTGCTGAAGCCGCAGCCAAGTTGGCCGAGGCAGCAGCATTGGCATTCTGAGCCGCTGCAAGCTGGGGGTAGTTTTGAACAACCCAAACAGCGAATGGGAGAGTGGTTAGTTGGGCCGTCACTTCTGCCTTGTAAGCTCCCTGCGCCGCAATCTTTGTGTTGGTGAAGAAGGTCTGAGCTGCCTGCGCCTTGGTCTGTGCATCATTGTATCGAACCTGTGCGCCTGTGTTGTTATCCGCATGCTGATGACCTGAGTTAGGCCATGTACAACTTCTGTGAGAGCAAGACCTACGAGTTCAACAGAGTTGGCATAGCTGTTTGCGTGGTTAGCATCTTATTCCAATTTCCAAAGCAGTAACTTACGAGACCATGCGTTGGAAGTAACTCTGGCGGCTGGGAAGGAAGACTGGTTGGTCAAGATCCAGGAGTGTGTCACCAGTGTTAAATACACCGTTGTTCTGGATGGCAACATTGATGTTCTTGCCAGCGGCAATGCCTGCAGCCGAAAGAGGCGCAATGTAGAAGCGGTTGCTGGGACCGATGTTGCTAGACTGAGAGGCAGCATCCTTGAGTTGGATGCCGTAAGCCAGCCAGAGATCGGCATCGGCCTGCTGGACATCAGAAGAAGACATGTTGAAGGTTTAGAAGGTTGATTGAAAGATGATTGAAGGGGGATTGAATTGTTGTGTACAGGTTGAAGATATCTTGGGCTTGTATTGAGTAGAAGAGGCCCTTTATACAATTTTGGAGACACTCAAAAGAACCTGAGGCAACATTCGCAAACGACACAAGAGAGCTCTCAATACGCTGATCTCGTACGATGGAAGAGGTCTGTCTAAGTCAAAAAGCCTTCGTGAGGCCAGCAACGGATCAACGCCAAAAGTTTGTCATTGGGTGATTCACGACGCCTTCATTGTAAGTCTTTGTCGATGCATGTGAACATCTTGTCGGTGAATGTGAATACGAGGCCTCAACAAATCAAAATGTTGCAAGACCTGAGGGGAAGGAAAACTGAGAGCTCAAAGCAGAAGTAGGTTATGAGCATGTTTCAGCGAATGTTGTCATTCATGACGTTTCTGTCAGCCACGATAGACTATCAAAGAAGACAATGTTTCAGTCATATGTTTTTCGATACATGGTAAACAACACTCTCATGTAGTCTGGGCCGTTCTCTCGGGTTCCCATTCTAGCCTTGGAGACATGGCTTGACTCTCCCGATGCAAGGGAGAAGGACTCCCGCGGTGCTTATTGCTTGCATTCTCACCGATAATGAGTTCACTTACCTAGGATAGTCTAACTCGCGGGGAAGGTTGCACTGCAGATGATGCGCAGTGACATGATCTAGAACGTCTAGCATGCATAGGTTTGAATAGCTTTTGCTTGTTCTTGGCTCCTCAACTAATCACATCTCTTACCGTTGCCTGCCTACATACGCGGCTGAATGACCTGCGTGCCCCGGCTTCCACTTCCGCGAGCATCCCTGTCGCACGATAGTCGGTAGGCTTGTCACATATCTCAATCTGTCGACATGCTTACGCCTCCTCTCACTCTCCTAGACAGGTTTGTCACTACCCCGCACTTCATTTTTACGACTGCAGTCCATCCGGGATTGACGGATCTTCATCGAAGATTACCAAGGCAGATGTCATTAGTTTGCTGCATGTCTTTGTTTATACATGGACAGATAGTTTCTTAGCCTAGACATTGATGTTGATGGGCGATACAGCAGCATCAGGTCTCTCTGAGCCTAAATACCTCGAAACCCCGCCATAGTGTGGCGTTTTCTCCTCGTTCTTCATGTGAGAATATCGGGGATAGATTTGAGACAATAGAGATAATCAGCTGATAAACAGAGACTACCTCCTGCAGCCACGCAAGTCGATCACTGGCCGCGGGCGCTTGCTTGGTTATACTTCCCAATCGGACAATATCCCGTTGCTTGTGGCTGAAGCCACATTCCTCACATGGTGATCCGCTGCCTAGCTAAGAAGACAACGGCACTGCGCTGCAGATTTCAAGTTTTCACCTCCCCTCTCTTGGCTCTTGGCGGCCGGTAGTTGGCAAGTGCCAAGAAGCATATGCTGTCAGAAAGTAGAGTTGAGCCAAGAAAATGATATGCCTGTATTCCCTGTCACCTAGTTCAAGCTAGAGGGAAGATGATCTAAGCGGGAGGCGTGTTTCCCTCCCATCTCCAAGTTCCCGAATGAAACATTCCTCAAGAAGCGGTACCGCTCTGAGCTCGCTGATGATATTCTCGACGCGCGCCCCTTTCATGTTGCCTATGAAGGGCAGTCTGATCAAGTTCCTAGTCGACGGAGACGGAGATGTGAACAAGTCAGAGTTATGCGGACTGACACCGCTGCACTTTGCTTAAACATGTCGGTATCTTTGGAACGTCATGTTCCTCCTCTTCGCCGGGGTTGATGCATCCATAGCCGATGAGCTGCATCGTGGGCCCCTCCATTATGCCTGTAATTGGACCACACCGACGACCATCGCTCTAATTTCTGCGTTTTCGAGGGTGGTGTTTCACCCAACAACTGCGATGTGGAAGGAAAGACGTCGTTTCTGCTTGCAGTCCTCCGCCGCGAGAATCTTGGGAATGCGCTTGTTGAGATTATGCTGGCTCACGGAGCCCATGCACACCAACGACTTCCGGATGGATACGCACCCTTGAGTAAGGTGTAGTGGCCTAGGAATTACCACAGGGTGGATATAAAGAGAGCTGACTTTGGATACTGCGATAATTTGGCCTGCGGGATGACGTTGCCGTTTATGATAGTTTTTGAACTTGAAGCTAGAGAGGTACATACACCGCTAAACTACTTTCACCGCGAAAATACATTCTTCGCATCAAAACTAAAGAACTCTAACATGGCCCCTTCGCCCGTAGAATCACATGATCACCTTTGTTAAAGCGTTTAATCTCTTTCATATGGGCAATGTTCCTAATTGTCGAGCCCACGGCCGATTTGCATAACAGTCATACTCTGTCACGAACCTAGACACCCACGATTCCCTCCTCGCTCGTGATCCTGAGCTGGTGTTGCTTTAACCTGAGCTCGGGGTGAGCTTAAGTGAGCCCAGAGGAGCTCCGCCGTGGGGGAGGGGTTGAGGGGTGGTGATGTGGGTATTGTTGGAGTTCATGGCCACCAGCTTCCCCAGCACACCACGGTTTTTCTCTCCTTCATTTAAATCATGGCAACACTACCTTTTCATCCTAATGAACCTTGTCCAATTTCCCAGCACCTCCCGTTTATTCCTTCAGGGATAGGTCGGCCTGTTGAGCTAAAGATATTCTGATATGATACGTGCTTGTAGACACCAGATCCCAACTTGACATGTCACCTTGATTCAGGGGCCTTTGCATGATCCCGTGGATTGCCACCGCGCATATTGTATGGATAAAAGGATAAAACCAAAGTCCTCCGAACTACCGTCTTGGCCATGTCAGACTACAGATTAAGGTCCCCTGATATAGCCCTGCGCCCGCGGGACTTACCGTGAACCCTTGTTCGAAGCAACCACATGGATTATCGCCCCTTGACGGGAAATCATTGCTGAGATCAGTAAGGCTCCGGGGACCTTGTATTCTCCGTTAACGCGCATCGGCCCGTCTGTGTTTGCCACTTGGATCGGCAACTGCTCAGGTGAGTCCCATACAAGGGATCGATCGTTCTGGCTCCTATTTCCTAGGAAGTATTAGATTCTTGATCGGGGTTTTTAATATCTATCTAATCCACTATTTCACTGAAACAGCTGCTTTCATAGTGATAGAGACAGCGCAGTGCAGAGAAAGCGCAGTTGGCAGAGAGCAGTTGGCAGAGATTATCAAGCATCCTTCTTGTATGAACCAAGCTGTGATAGTCAATTTTAAGCAATCCTTCGATAAATTTGGTGGCGAGAGTGTTGCTGGTCAATGCGAACCCAAGTCGCAATAGTCTCTTCATTCTCCGCTAACCTTAAGGACAATTGACTCCTGAGACCTCTTCCCACATTCAAGGCTACCTGCCGCATTTGGCCTTTATCGCTAAAGGAATCCTTCTGATTGGATTCCTTGGAAAGATCTCCGGCGTTCAAGTGACATGCTGAGCCTTAAGCATAATGTCGGAGGTAGGCTGACTGTACTCGGCTGCACGATCCAGGGGTGCGCTAAAGGACGTATTCCTGTTTTCGGCCCTGTAACGTTAATCCTTTGGTCATAGCAACCCTGGGCTTAGCAGAGTAACATCAGTTCAGCCAATTGCTATGCCAGAAATGTGGGAAAACTAACTGTAATTGTGGGCAAATTGTGTATAAGCGAGAGAACAGTTACTTTGCCAAGTCTTCTCGCTGGACGGAATGAGCCGTGGGACCACATTGTCTTACGCCAAGACGGTCAAGGAAGCCGGCAGATCGATAACACCACAAGACGAGACGAGACGAAGAATGATGATTTATAGACGCTGGGAAGTCTTGATGGAAAGAAAGACTCCAGCAGGCGCAGTTGGGTCATTCTCAAGACGGCCTCTCTTTCTTCGTGTCACTCGTTATACAACATGAAGTTAATCCACTCCTTTAGTTCCCTCTGGGGAATATTCTTGCATCTTTTACTACTCAACACTACCACACTCGTTTACAGTCATCCTCACGATGTCTTTCATCATCGGCATCAGGCTAAAGCTAACGATTCTCTCGGGGATCTTGATGGCCTCGAACTACCCGTTCTTGAAAAGCGTGCCCTGCCCGATCTGAGGGTAATGGCTCTTGGCGCATCCATCGTCTTTGGTGTAGGGTCAAGCGATGGAAATGGGTTAGTACTCTGACGTTTCGTGTCTGCAATTCTAACATTTCTCTTCACCAGCTTCCGAAAGCTCCTGAGAGATCAGCTGCGATTCTCTGGCTACAAAGTTGACATGGTTGGTACCAAGAACGGCGGTTCCATGAAGGACAACGTGAGAATCTTGACGTTAATTTACATTTACTTGGCCTGACGTGACTAGGACGTGGAAGCAACTTCTGGCTTCGTCGTGACGCAGATTCACGACGCTTCCAAGCTTTCGTACAAGTACAAGCCAAACCTAGTCGTCATCAATGCTGGCACAAACGACATTGTTGGCAACATTGACCCGGCTGGTCAGCCCCAAAGACTCAAATCGATGATTCTCGACCTCTGGTCCAACATCTCACCCGATACTGTCATCATTGTCTCGACTATTCTTCCCGTCGACAAACCCGCGGCTGAAGCCTTGCGTGGAGGCGTCAACAATGGATATCGTAATGTCGTCTCGGATCTGTACAAGGAGGGCAAGCCCATCTATCTGGCAGATCTGGATGGCTGGATGACGCTCTCGGACCTGGATGACGGCACGCACCCTACAGACTACGGTTTCAGGAAAATGGCGGGCGCACTCTGGTCGGCTATCCAGAAAGCCGAAAAGGAAAACAAGTTAAAGGATCCCCTCCCCGCTGATTTCTCCAACGACAGCGGCAAGACCTGTCGCAAGAGTCCTGGTGATGGCATCAACGCCGGTGCCTTGACTCAGAAGGGCAGTGGCTACGACGACGGCACTTATGAGCACGACAGTCAAGAAATGGGTGCGCTCTTGACCATCACCAGCGACTGGGATCGGGACCAGTGGTTCTTTGCCCGTATCTTCCGCTCCGACCGTGACGATCTTCTTGGCTGGGTCGAAAACTCTGCGGGTAATGTTGTCTACGCCGTGCGGAGGAATGATGGAGGTGGCAAGTTCACCAAGATTGCTACCGACTTGAATGTCAACGACAATTGCAAGCCGAAAGGAGTTGTCTTTATCGACCTGAATGGCGATGGACTTGACGACTTTGCATGTATTGGTCCTGACGGTGCCGTCTATGCCAGTATCAACCAAGGCAACGGAGGTGGCGACAAGCCTCCATCCTTTGTCTACAAGGGCCTTTGGAGAGCTGCTGACTCGAGGTTTCCTCAAGCCAAGGTTCGCCTGGCAGATATTGACGGCGACGGTCGAGCCGACTTCTGTGGTCTTTCCGACAACGGAGACGTTTACGTTTGGCGTAACGGATGGATCAACGATATGCCCGAATACTGGCAAGCTCTTGGAAAGAGGTTTGAAGGTAAGGGCATGGGCAACCTGGAAGGCACTCGATTTGAAGACCTCAACGGTGACGGGCGTGACGACTGGATCTGGGTTGGTGACAAGGGAGAGGCGCATACCTGGACCAACTCTCGAAGCTGCGGCGTGGGCAAAGAAGGCAACGGTCTCAAGGTAGCCTGGCGTCCAGGTTACTACAAGGGCAAGACATCAGGCCCTACTCACGCAGGTGGCTTTGCCAGCGGGATCCGCAACAGGATCCATTTCGCCCGCATCTACGGCGAACCCCAGGACTTTGGCCTTCTTGGGAGGCTGGACTATGTCTTTATGGAGCATACCAAGGGCAGCAACGGGAAACACACGTTCAGGATGCGCGTCTGGAAGAACAAGGGATACGGAGCCACCAAACCAAAGGCCGACGGCAACAAATATTGCGACATGACTGGCAACGGGCGAGACGACTATGTCTGGGTCCTCTCTAAGGGAGAGATGGACTTTTATCCCAACGGCGGCAAGAACTTCATCACCGGCTCTGTCATGACCAAAAGAGGAGAAAAAAGGGCCGCGGCCGTAAGTCGGGCCGCACAATCGGACCGCAGGCCAACTGCATCGCATCAATGAAGTCATATCAAGCCGACGCAGCTAACTAGCTGTCATAGAGCTGAGAAAGAGAAGGAATCAGAAGCTGAGAGAAGCAGGTTGGAGGCCTCTGAAAGAGGTATATTAAGGCCTAGAGGCCGTGGAGATAGAAGGGCAAGAATCAACGGACTCAATCATCTCCCCTAAGCTAGCTATCTGCTACTAAGCAGCTGCCTTTGCCACTCTTCTTGACTGATCCTTTTGATCCCTGACAGTTTGATTCTTCTTCCCACCGAGTACGGATTAGAAGACCGGCAAAGCAGAGACCATGACTAGCCTTCCCTACCACACCGCACCTACCTCGCAAGGCTCTAGCAGCGACCTCAGCAGCGCGCCTGCCTCCCCTCTCCTACCCCCTTCGTTCTTGGACGAGGAGGCCCAGTATGACCCCCTGGAACCGCTGACAGAAGAACAGATTTCCCACCTGCCAGAGGCCACCTTGGATGCTCGCATCGAGGCAGCAGAGAGCAAGCAGCGTATCGAGCGGAAACGCAAGAGGCTACTCCGACTATTGCACGGCGACCCTACCCCTGTGGCACCTAACCATGGAGGCATAACCTATGACGATGGAGCTCCTGAGGCGAAGCGTCATAGTAGCGATCCCTACGGGAAGATTCAGTTGCCTGCTCCTAAGTTTGACGGGAAAAGTTGGGCCGAGCTTCAGGTATTCCACCAAGACCTCGAGTCTCGATTTATGCTCCAAAGACACTCCTTCGTGAGCGACCAGGATCGTATGCTGCTCGGTAGCAGCTGCCTCTCATCGGACATGAAGCAACGCTGGCACAACTATGTCGCCCTGAGCAAAGGAGGCGACCTTAAGAACGTCACATACGCCGACTTCATCCAATGGACCAACGACTCTATCAGCGACGGCCCTACACGCGGCCTCGAAGCTGCCTCGAAGATGCATACCTGCGCGCAGCGGGCCAACCAACCCTTCCAGGAATTCATCAACTACTACGAACGGCTCGAGCGCGAGCTGCCGGATATCCTCCCTGACTCCTTCCGGGTTGTCAACGTCCTCCCCAAGCTGCTACCCGCCATAAGGACGCAGATAGTTAGCCACGGCATCCCTAAGAGCTGGAGGGAGCTCACGACGCTCGGACGACAAGCGGAGACACTACTAAAGGGAACGGCCTACAAGACATCCGGCTCCAGCAGGACGTCTAAGACCACAACTAACGACGAGGCGAACAAGCCGGAACCCCGCAGCGAGGACACTACTGGCTCGAAGGCCAACAAATCCATAGACCACATTGAGTGCTGGAACTGCAAGAAGACAGGACACTATGCCAACCGATGCCCCAGGAAGAACGACGCTGCGAACTCGCAAGATAACAGCAACGACTCCTCCGGACCCCAGGTCCACGAAAGCCGCCAGGGTCAAATCAGCTCCATCCGATAGGAATCAGGGGCCCTGGAGACGGACCCTCGCCTCCCTATACTCACCCAGGTCCGTCTAGGGGCCCAATGGCATCAGCAGCGAGCCCTCTTCGACACAGGAGCGACCCACAACTTCATAAACCCTGCCTGCTTGCCTGCCGAAGAACGCGAGAGGGTGAAACCCACGGAATTCCTATGCAAGGCCGCCAACGGTACCCGGATAACCTGCCTAGGAGAAATGACGGCGCTCGTGAAGGTGATCGACAGCGCAGGCACAGCGAGGTTGCAGATGATTCCCTTCGTCGTCGCAGAGATAGGGGAACCACACGTGGTCCTAGGGAAGAAATGGGCGGACGAACATGAACCCCAGATCCTTAGCTGGAAAAAACGATTCTGGATCCACCAACTCGAGCGCGATAGCATCGAGCTCGTAACGAGGAAGCAGCTCAAACGAGCTATGGCCCAATCAAGGGCGGTGTTGGTGTCCAGTCGAACGCTGGCCAGCATCCGGGGGGAAGCCCCAACCTGCCCACAACCCCCACACAGGCCTCAACCTGAGCCGGACATAGGCCCCCCAGAAGAGCAGCTATACAGCTTAGGAGGAGCTGCTGAAGAGTACATGGCACTCTACCCAGCCTTCCAAGATGTATTCGATATCAAAAAGGCGGGAGAGCTACCCCCCCTGGATGGACGTACCCACGCCATAGAAATCGAGGAAGGAGGGACGCCTCCATGGGGACCAATCTACGCCCTAGCAGAGAAGGAGCTGGAGATACTCCGCGAATACATTGAGCAAGCTTTGGCCAAGGGATGGATCCGAAGGTCGGTAAGCCCGGCAGGGGCCCCGGTCCTCTTCGTGCCTAAGAAAAACACAGGGAAGCTACGGTTATGTGTTGACTATAGGGGTCTTAACAAGATCACCCGGAAAAATAAGGCCCCGTTACCCTTGATCTCAGAGAGCCTCGAGAGATTGAGGCATGCTAAGATATACACGAAGCTCGATCTCAAAGATGCGTACCATCGGATACGTATCCGCGAGGGAGATGAGTGGAAGACGGCCTTTCGCTGCCGTTACGGTCACTTCGAGTACCAGGTGATGCCGTTCGGCCTGACCAACGCCCCGGCTACCTTCCAGGAGGTTATCAATGACGTCCTCAAAGACCTGCTCGATGTAACCTGTATTGTCTACCTTGACGACATACTCATATACAGCAGTGACCCCGCAGAGCATGCGCAGCACGTACGCGAGGTCCTTCAACGGCTCCGAGACGCCAAGCTATACTGCAACCCTGCCAAGTGCACTTTCAACACCACAACCGCGGAATACCTTGGGTTTATCATCGATGAAAAAGGAATCCGCATGGACCCAGCTCGCGTCGAGGCCGTAGCGACCTGGCCGGAACCACGCAGCGTAAAGGAACTACAGTGTTTCCTGGGATTTGCGAACTTCTATCGGAGGTTTATCCGGCACTACAGCAAAATCACAGCGCCTATGAGTAACCACCTCAAGAACAATGCACAAGGCGCCCTCCAGCTAAGTGACACCGCCCTAGCAGCGTTTCAGCAGCTCAAAGACGCGTTCACAAGTATGCCCATGTTGGTACACTTTGACCCCAACGCGAGGTTGAGAGTAGAAACCGACGCATCAAGCTACGCGATAGGTGCGGTCCTGTCGATGTTGCAGGGAGATCGCTGGCACCCAGTAGCGTATTACTCGCGAAAGCTCAACCCCACAGAACAACGGTATGCCACACCTGATACCGAATTACTTGCAATGGCAGAAGCCTTCCGGGAATGGAGACACTACCTGGCATACGCCGACGAGAGAATTGAGGTTCTCACAGACCATCTAAATCACAGCTACTTAGCTTCGAAGCCGAAAATTAGTGGCAGAGAACAGAGAATATTGGATGAAATGATGCCCTTCAATTTTGAAATAACCTATCGACCGGGCAAATTGAATCCAGCCGACGGTCTGTCCAGGAGGCCAGACCATGAAGGGAGAACAGAGGCAGCCAGGGAAGCGTTGACGCTCAAGGCAGAGTTCCTCGGGAAGTTCGCAGAGACGCAGCAGCAAGACGGCAGCGAAGCTCTAAAGCAGCCGCTAGCCAGTATGTCTTGTCTGAGAGCAAAGAAGCTCGCAGAGACTCAGCAGGAAAGATTCAGAGGAGTCTTTGCGAGACTGAGCCTCGCAGAGGTCGGAGAAAAAGAACCACTTGAGGCCGCACTCAAGAGAGGTCAAGAACAAGACGAATGGGCACAGAAACAGAAGCAGAAGCTTCGCAGCGGCCAAGCAGATACCACGACAAAGGCCTGGACCATCGATGCAAAGGAAATGCTGAGATACAAAGGGCGCCTCTACGTTGCACCAGGCATGCGACAAGAAATCACGATACTATGTCATGACGACCTAGCAGCGGGTCATCAGGGAATCTCAAAGACCTACAAGAGGATCCAGGTACAATATCACTGGCCACACATGATGAGAGACGTCAAAGGCTATGTTAAGAAGTGTGGCATCTGTCAAAGGGTAAAACCAAGGCACCACAAGCCTTATGGCTACCTCGCAGAGCTCCCGCAGCCAGATAACCCCTGGGAGGAAATCTCGATGGACTTTATCACAGACCTACCAGAGATCCAGCGGGAAAAGGGGCGGAGTTATGATAGCATCCTAGTGATCGTGGACCGATTCACACGATACGCCTTGTACATTCCTACCTCGAAGCGGCTTACCAGCGATGGCTTAGCTAGGCTCTTCCTTAAGCATGTCTTCGCGGAATACGGGCTGCCAAAAGGGATTGTTACTGACCGAGGGTCCCTCTTTACTAGCGGATTTTGGCGGACCTTCTGCCACCACCTTGCGACCACGCGGCGCCTTAGCACAGCTTTCCACCCCCAGACCGACGGCCAAACCGAACGCCTTAACCAAACCCTGGAACAATACCTCCGCGTCTTCTGCAACCACCAACAAAGCGACTGGGCCGACCTCTTACCCCTAGCACAATACTCTTACAATACTAGCTACCACTCGACTATCCGCGATACCCCTGCTAATACGCTGCGAGGATTCCACCCCCGGGGTCCTGGCACAGTAGGAAGACAGAAGGGAAGAGTCAACGCCGAGGCAGAACGAAGGGGCGAGGAACTTAGGAAGGAGTTCGGAGCGACCCAGGAGCTACTGCGCCACGCTTGGGCCCAACACGCCAAATTCTACAACAAGGGACGGATAGATCAGAAGTTCCAAGTAGGAGACAAGGTGCTGCTGTCTACCAAGAACCTTAGAATGAAGCGACCTAGCAGGAAGCTCGCAGATAAGTGGGTTGGACCCTACCCCATTGTAAAAGCCATCGGGACACACGGGCTAGCCTACCAACTGCAACTCCCTAAGGGCTCAAGGATACACAACACTTTCCCCATCTCCAGCCTCGAGCCGTGGCACGGCAGCGAAGAAGAAGATGCCTCGCAGCAGGAAAGCCCCTTCGAAGGCGATGACACGTATCAAGTTGAGTACATTGTCTCCCACAGAGGTTCGAAAAGCAGCAGGCGATACCTGGTGAAGTGGGAAGGCTACGATCAGTCAGAGAACTCGTGGGTATCACGCAGCGACTTCGTGCTACCTACCCTCTACAAAGCCTACGAGCAAGGACTGGCGAAGGGAGAATCAGGAGCAAAGACACAGAACGACTTGACTTAGCGGCCCCGCAGGGCAAGGGTATCTAACTAGCAGCGAAGACACAAACTAAACGCAGCGAACCCGAAGAGACCTAGTTGCCATCCTCATCATCTGACTCGTCCCAAAGACAATCCTCGGGAATGGACGAAGCGCCCACACGATCGAGCAGGGGCCGGTGAGCTTGCTGCGTGGGAGCAGCGGCAGCGCCTCTAGCGCGGGTGCTGGGTCCAGCGGTAGGAGCGGCAGCAGGAGCAGAAGTGATCGTGTGGAAGGGGCGCGTACGAGCAACGTCCTCGGCGAGGAAGCGCAGCGAGTTCGAGATGTCGACCAACACACCCAGGGAGGCCGAGAGAACGTTGGCCTGGTGATCGGCGAGGGCGCGGCTGGCACGCGCGACAGCAGCAGCGGCCTGGGCACGCGCAGCAGCATCCTCAGCCTCAACCTTGGTGGCCTTGAAACGAAGCAAAGCGCGGTTGGACTTGGAGCGCAGGTTGATGATGGTAGGCTGGAGAGAGTTAGCTGAGGGGTAGCAGCGTAGCAGCAAGCAACTCACGTTGGCCTCGTAGACGCCACGGACGGTGAGGTTGACACCCGAGTTGGACGAGAGGGCATCGGCCCACGCGAGAAGGAGACGGCGGATTCGCTTGTCACCCTGAGCGAGTTAGCAGCTGACACGCAGCGACGAGGACGAGAAGCACTGACCTGAACGCAAGACTTGTTGTTGGCCTTGCAGCGCACACACTTGGAGGAACCCGCTACCGTCAAAATCAGCAGGAACTCTGCCAAGGAACCAAGACAACTCACCAGCAGCAGCGGGGACGCAGGGACTAGGCTGCGCCATCACAACGTTCCCAGTGCCCTTCTTGCCCGGGTACCAGTCCTTCATCAGCTTAAGGCACCGGTCGCAGCCAAACTTCGTGTGAGGAGTCGTAGTCGCAGCGGCAGCCGGCGTAGCAGCAGCGGGGGCGGCGGGAGCCCTGAGCGGGTTAGCAGCGAACCGAAAAGCGAAAAAACGGGTGCAACACACATGTTGAAGGCGCGAGCAGACAGGAGCGAGAACAGGGGGAAGCGGGAGCACGCGCGCACTATCGAAGGGTCAGCAGCGAGTCAACAAGGCGCAAGCTGCTACCGTCACATGCGGCAACAGAAGCAAGAGGCCAAGGGCACATACGAAGAAAGTGATGAGGTTGAAAGGAAGAAAAGAAGGAAGAGAGAGGAAGCCGGCGAGATCAGCTTGAAATAGCCGGGCCTGCACCAAAGCGGCTGTGAATAGCAACCGTTAGCTATTGTTGTTACCGTTTGTTCCCAAAACGGAAGTAAAACAACCGTGCGTCAGCCCTACGAACAAAGCACCGGTACACCATCTAGGGCGCATGGACCACGTGGCGGCTTAGCGGCTAGTCACGAGCTCGCGGACGAGCTCACAGGAGAAGGGCACTCTGTCATGACCAAAAGAGGAGAAAAAAGGGCCGCGGCGGCGTAAGTCGGGCCGCACAATCGGACCGCAGGCCAACTGCATCGCATCAATGAAGTCATATCAAGCCGACGCAGCTAACTAGCTGTCATAGAGCTGAGAAAGAGAAGGAATCAGAAGCTGAGAGAAGCAGGTTGGAGGCCTCTGAAAGAGGTATATTAAGGCCTAGAGGCCGTGGAGATAGAAGGGCAAGAATCAACGGACTCAATCATCTCCCCTAAGCTAGCTATCTGCTACTAAGCAGCTGCCTTTGCCACTCTTCTTGACTGATCCTTTTGATCCCTGACAGGCTCGGAGAGTTACTGGGGGCCTATGCAAAAGGCCTTTTTTAAGCCAGACCGCGATCTCGATCGAAGAGATCTCCATCTCACAGACTGGGACGGAGACGGCAAATGCGATATTGTCTGGGTTGACCCGAATAACCAGAATCGTGTTTCTGTGTGGCGCAACAACTACACCCCCGGCGGTGGCTTCAACTGGCAGTACCTCGCCAATCCTGCACCTGAGCTGTACTGCCCTGAAAAGAGAGGCATCGGTTTCCACGACATCCCTGTTCAGTTTGCTGATGTCTCGGGGAGTGGCCGCAGTGATTACCTGTGCATCGAGAAGAACGGCAGGATATGGGGTTGGACACAGGACGCCAAGGGTGCCTGGACATACATTGATCAGTTCTTCAGCTCCAAGAAGCACGACCGGGCCAACATGCGCTTTGCCGACGTTGATGGTGATGGTCGGGATGATGCCATTTGGGTCGAGAAGTTCTCGGGTGACGCCTTTGTCTACTACAACATGGGTCGCAGAGACATCGCCGGTTCACGATACTGGTGGGAGATTCAGGAGAGAGGAGGACCCTTCCCGGCCTATGGCGGCAGCTATGCTGGCTCATGCCAGTACTTCCCGGATCTCAACGGTGATGGAAGAGCCGATCTGCATAGTATCCAAGGTACTTTTCCCAACACAGCTGTCTCGGCATACAATGTCTGCGACGGCAACAGATCTGGCGATGACAGCACCGACATCAGGCAGCCCGACCTCATCATTCCCCCGTCCGGCGGAGGCGGAGGCGAAGAATCGAGCTCGCCTCCTAACCCCGGCGAAAACTGTGGTCTACCCCAGAAGTGGATGCAGTTGCCCATCAAGGTGGGAACAAGCGAAGGAGGCGAGGAACATTGCTTCGCCAAATGGAATCAGGGCGTGTTTCCCCGCGAGATCGAAGCCTGGGCGACCGAGGGCTCTCTTCACTGGATCCGCATGGTCTACAACGACGGCACACAGGTCACGGCAGGCAGGAAGCCTCCCGCTGATAATAAGCATCGCTACGGCACGGTCAAGTGGGATCCTTGGCATGACTCGTTTGACAAGTTCTCCCTCTGGGCAGGTGGCTTCAAGAATGGTGTAGGCCGGATCGCGCTCGAGTTGTCGGACACATGCGACACCGACAAGTGCAGGCTGGACGCTGGTGCATACTGGCCTGGTGGTCCTCCGCCCGAGGTCGACATCCCCCGTGGTGAGAAGCGCGATGGCATGTTCTTGGGCTTTGTTCTCAGGTCTGGAGACATCATTGACTCGATGACACCGCTGTTCTCCAAGTCCAAGCCAGTCAAGGTGACTCTGCGCGACGCCAAGTTCAGCCCTACTTGGCAGGAACTGAACGCACGTCCATTCGAGTAAGCAATTCCCTCCTTTATAGTGTAAGTAAAAAGACAGTTTGCTGACAGTGTCTTTTCCGCAGTGGTCGTCAGATGGAGGTTGTTGAGGCGTCACACGTCCTGTTCAACAACCGCGACGAGGAAGATGTCGAGTTGGCCGTCGACTTGTTCCTCACAGTCGAGAGCGGCAGCAAAGTCACCTGGGCGAAAGAAAAGGGACATGAAGACGGCGGCGAAATTGGGGCCACGATTGGAGCCGAATATTCTTGGGAGGCTGGCATTCCTGAAGTGGCGGTTGCCCAGAACAAGAAAAAGATTGAAGTCACGGCGAAATACGTCGGAAAGCAAATCAGAAGGTCAGTCGACGGAGGGGAAACGAGCGAATTCAAGAGAGTAAGTCCATTGCCTTGCATCCTGCGACTCCACGATTGGATCGGACACTGACTGGATTACTACAGGTTCAAAGCAGGTATACTCTGATGACCAAGGTCAAAGCAGGCGGAAGGGCTTTCTGTCAGGTGGTTGCCGTCCAAAGCAAGATGGACATTGAATACGAGGCGGTTGTAAGCATTTCCTTCTATCACGCTTGAAACAACAAAATCTGACTCTTTCTTTCAACAGCTCACGCAGCATTTCGAGAACGGCGACGCCTACTCGTATCCCGTATTCGGCCGATACAGGGAAAGCCAGGCTACAGACGCTTACTCGAACTGCTTTGACATTGACGAAGACGATGAAGACGACAAGAAGGATGCGGATTCCGCTGATTTTGTGATTACCGAGAGTGGAACGTATTGCCCTGATGGTGAGAGGGTTGGAAATACTGGCATGTCAGACTCAGAACTACTCAACGCCTGTCCTATTTAGTTCATCTTTTCTTCTAAAGCTTGTATTCTATTCGACATTTCATGTACATATTTTATTCATTCACTTCTCACTTTGTAATCTGGGCCATCGCATATACACATGGTTGTTGTGTTACTCTTGCGAGGAATCAAGCTTGCGACGTGGACTCATGGTCAGGACTTCCCCGAAAGGATATGATAACGGGCCAGTCGATAATAGCTCTTTGACACTCGCATTCTAATTATTAGGGATTCTTCTTATCGGCGTGCTTATTACGCGCTTTGGTATCTTGATGCTTTGCTCCTGGCATCGCGGGATGTCTACAAATCTCAAACCATCTAGAACACATACTTGAACCCGAGACCCCGATCATCCTCCATACCATTGGTCTCCAGGCCCTCAGCCAACATGCGCTCCTTCTGACGCATGCGATACTTCAAAAGCGCATACAAAAGTCCGATGCATAGCAGAGCAATGACCTCTCCACCGAGAGAAATAGCATTTCCCATGATGTATCGCGGGGCATCGCCGATAGGATAGATCTGGGAGGCGGCCAGTCCAGAGGCGTTTCCAATCGAGATGAGCATCGAGATTGCCACAGATCGCTTGTAGTCGGGCTGGATGTTGTTGGACACCCATCTGTAGAAATGTTAGCACCAAGAGCATGTTGTAGAGATAAGAGAACGTACGTGACAAGGACGGTGTTGAAAGAGTAGACACCGGCACCCACGAGGAACATGGCAAAGAAGCCCACCCCCTTGTGGCCAGTTCCGACGGCAATGGCGTATCCCGTGATGACCAAAAGAGGAGAATGGATGAGGCAGATTGCTCGGCGGTTGAGTCTGTCAGAGACAAAGGTCGTGATACCTACAAATATGGAGGCGAGGACGTAGACGGGGATGCTGAGGTAATTCGCCTGGAGGGAAGTGTAGCTATCATCTCGTTAGCAAAAGAACAGGGTGAATGGGAGACAAGCACTGACTCAAGACCCTTCAGCAGAGTGGGGAGGAAAGTACCAAAGCCGAAGAGGGCGATGGATGAACAGAATAGGGCGCAGGATGAGAGGTAGACCATGGGATCAGTGAGTGCCATGACGACCTGCTTCCATGAGAACTTCTGAGTCTCCTTGAAGGGATGGTTCCGCTCCTTGATGACCAGCATGGTCGACTTTTCCTCAGGCTTGAGGAACCACGCCGTCTCTGGGGAAGTAGGAAGGCTAACCCAGCATGCGATGCCGACGAGTAGTGAGATGGCGCCCTCAATGATAAAGAGCCACCTCCAAGCCGACAGCCCATGACGCGCGCCCATAGACTGAATTCCATAGGCGATCAAACCACCGAGCGCACCGGACAGGGCGATGGAGATGTACAAAACCGCGACACGCTTGCCTTGATTCGCCGGCGGGTAGATCTGAGAGATGGTGAAAGTGAGGGCTGGGAAGAGACCGGCTTCAAAGAAACCGAGAAGCACGCGGCAGGCAATGACTTGGCCGTAGTTGTGGACGAAACCGGTGCCGATGGTGATGGCGCTCCAGCTGACAATGGCGATGGCAAGGACTCGGCCCGGACCAAATCTCTTGACGGCGACGACCCAGGGTGTTTCGAAAATGACATATGAGATGTAAAAGTACATGGAGACGTCGTTGAACTGAGTGCCGTGCATTCCAGTGTCGTCCTCAAAGCCAAAGACGCGGGCGTTTCCTAGTGACCCAGTCAGTTCATTGGTGCATTAAACGGGGGGATCGGTAATAGTTACCAATGTTTGTTCGATCAAGGTAGGCAAAAAGGACAAGAATGGCCATCTGAGGCATGACGAATCTGTCAAACTTGGAGAGAACGCGCTGCTCCTGAGCGTTGTTCAGCTCCATAGTCTCGCCACTGCCATCTTCCCGAGGGAATTGGAGTTCCAACTCCTTCTCAGAGGTTGCCATTTTGGAAGAGCAGTGCAAAGAAGGATGTATATCCTTGTCGGTTGTCTGTTCTTGGTGTCTGTGATGAAGAGGCGAGTTTGAACTTGTGTGCAGCGGAAGTCGATCGCCTCTTTAAGCATTTGTGGGAATACGACGGAGTACTATCCTTGTGGGTTAACTATTCCTAGGCTGGTTAACCGCAGGGCGCAGATCTAGGCCGTTTTTTACCAACTGTAATCAGCCGACGGCGGAGCTTTCCCCATGATTCAGTGCAACCTGGGGATTGAGTCGGGAAATGGGTGGGGTTCTTCTGATAACAGGGTCATCATCTGTTGGCTGGTTCAATTTGCGTATCGGAACGGTCTTTGACGGAGTAGGTAATTACAACTTACGGCCGATAAAAGATAGAGGTAGTTGACTCGTGAGTGATACACCATACAATCTTGACGATATTTCTCAGCGAACATGGCCGACGGGAGATGATGATCAATCTCTGAAGTTCATCCAGCTCATGCTCACCAATGATGGATTATCATCCACCTCGAACCGTCAACCGAGTCCGTAACCGGGGAACCTGCAAACTTGTACGTAATAGCCCGTAACCCCGCAAGATGTACCTCGTTCTTCCCCAGGAAATACAATCATGCATATGCATCCCAATGGCCGCTTCCGTTGAACATGACACGACCCGGCTACCGAGTCCTTGTCCGCCGACGGCCGACGGGCGATATGGACCCACTTCTCCCCCGCCTCCCTCCGCCGTCGGGATCCAGCAATCTGGGTTATGACCGGCGGTGGATTAAGCTTTGGAGACGGCCTGACGGCGTCCATCGGGCGTGGTTGGATGCCGACTGGTTCTATTTAGACATGATATCTGCTGGAGCGATTACTAGGGCTGTCTCATTATCATTTCTACTATTTGACTTCTTACCATCCTGAGTTTACTATTCCAAAGTCTGCTTAGAACTTGACAAGGGTCATCACAACACACATCTTCACTATGGGTTCACTCAGTAATCTACCTCCCGTCAAGGTCAGCGAGGCCCGTCTCGCCCAGTCACTTCACGAGAGCTGCCAATTTGGCGCTGCTCACAGATGGGGAAAGTGAGTCTTACCCCCTTACCCTCCCTTGCACTCACCCAGTGCTAACCTAGATCAGGGCTTCTACCGAGACCGGCATGGCTCGACTGAGTCTTGACGACTCGGACAAGCAAGTCAGGGACTGGTTCATGACCTACGCAAAGTCTCTTGGCTGCAAGACTTTTTACGACCAGATGGGCAACCTGTTCGCCATTCGACCTGGAAAGAACAACAATGTTCCGCCTATCATGATGGGCTCTCACTTGGACACCCAACCTACTGGTGGCCGCTACGACGGAATCTTGGGCGTGATTTCTGGCCTCGAGGTCCTCCGAACTCTGAATGACAACGGATGGGAGACTGAGGGACCCGTCGGTGTGGTCAACTGGACAAAGTATGTCTCACTAGTTCCTATTCAAGTCGACTTACTAATGAGCTTCATAGTGAGGAGGGTGCTCGATTCCCCAAGATGGCTGTTTCATCAGGTGTCTGGGCCGACGTGATTCCCCTTCAAACCGCATGGGACCTAAAGGAGGTCCTGAGCCTGGCCACCGATGGCAACCCCAAATCGATGAAGGAGGAGCTTGACAGGATAGGATACACGGGCGAGCACGCGGCGTCATATCGCTCAAACCCGTTCGCGGCACACTTTGAGCTCCACATTGAGCAAGGACCCATCCTAGAGGACGAAGGTCTCAAAATCGGTGTTGTCCATGGTGTCCAGGCCTTCAAGTGGTTCAACATCACCGTCAAGGGTAGGGACAGCCACGCCGGCACAACCCCTCTATACGCTCGCAAGGATCCCGTCCTCTGCGCGTCCAAGATGCTCGTCGCTGCCAACGCTATCGCCAAGCGCTTCGACGGCCTTGCAACCACCGGAATCTTCACCACCGACCCCGGCACCGTCAACACAATGTCCCACACCGTCACCTTTACCCTCGACGTGCGCCATGTCAAGGACGACACACTGGCCCAGATGGTCAAGGAGTGCGAGTCCGAGTTCCTCCGCATCTCGCGCGACGACAGTGAGAAGGGTTGTGAGGTCGAGTGGGAGCTGCTAGTCGACAGCCCTGCCGTTCAGTTCAGCAAGGAGTGCATTTCAGTCGTTGAGCAGAGCGCTGCTGATGTGTGCTCGACCCTACCCCAGCTCGCTTCAGGGGAGAAACTGTACAAGCCAATGATCAGCGGTGCTGGCCACGACAGCTGTTACACCAGCGTGCGATGTCCTACAAGCATGATTTTCACGCCTACTCGCTCAGGGATCAGCCATAACCCCACAGAATACTGCTCGGCAGAAGATTGGTATGTTTGTCGAACAGCTTTGGAATGAACTTTTGCTAACTTGGATATAGTGCTCTTGGCGCGAGTGTCCTTCTCGGGGCTGTCTTGAGATATGACCAGGTGCGGGCGAGACGGGGAGACTTTAATTAAATATGTGTTTGTACTGTACGAAAGGATCATTTATGTAAAAAGATTTGAAATTACCTCCCTAGATCATGCTTGTTTCTAAGCCGCATACTTTGGAAAACTGTAGATTCTTGATGAATAGCTGTGTGATAATGAACCATCATTTGAAATCTTTGACACATGGATTTCGCCTGTAACGCATACCTTGCGCTGAGATTCCCACTGGAAGCGAGAGATCGATCCCAATAGATCACAGATACGGGTTTATTACTGGAAATGGACTTGTAAGTTTCTATCATGATGCATCAGCGAGAGTCGAGCAGAGTCGGCCGAGGAGATATGCCAAGCTAGAAACACTCGATCAGTAGTTTGGGCGACATCATTGTCTCCATGATTTGAGACAATTCAATTTACTTCTCACTAAATTACCCTAGGAGGTGAAATGACCGTTGAGGCGTAAATCTTCTGCTAAGGCAGCAGAAAGGCTTAAAAAACAAGGCCGGGATTGGGATATAATGCTACGATGTGTTGGTGTTGCTTTTTTTAATGTTGTTGACGCTGAGCCTTTGATGCGATAACTGGTCGAGGTTAGAAGACTACCCTACAGAAGCAGAGACTTGACACGATCGCGCGCTCGCCTGTGATTCCACCCTGTTTTATAGTGACCAAGGACAACAATGGATGAAATTTCCGACATGGAGATCCCCGTTGTACTCGCTGATATTGACGGTTGGCATTGATACTAGCGGCTAGGATTTGGCAGTGTTCCATGCTATCCTGTCAATGGCAAGCCTCTAACGAACGCCCTCAGGGCCGAGTCTTGCCGAGATGCAGCTAGACGGTGGCGTCATGTGACCGTAGTCACGTGCCCAGATTGACCCGCCAGATTGATCCTCCGTCCGATGATGATCCAAGGGAAGCTTGATTACGCGGGGTCTGAAGAAAAGGATCAACGCCTACCTGCATATTTTAAGTGATGGACCAATATGATACCCAGATCAATACAACGCCTCCTTCACAACCTCAACCTAACGCCCGTGCCGTCGCCGGGTCTCGGCGATATCGCTCCAAGTCGCAACGGCCATGCGACCTATGTCGCGCTCGCAAGGTGCTCTGCAACATCCCGGAGCCAGGGCAACCATGCCAGCTATGTGAGCGGACATCGCGGCTGTGCACTTTTGTAGGCAATCCGGGGAAGAAGCAGCGCGATAGAGCTTCTCGAGCCCAGAGCGGGGGTACACCTCCCGTGGCTCACCCGGCAAGGGAGTCTGTGGCTTTTACGGACACTATCCACGTTTCAGAACAGCCGGTTGACGACAGTAGACACCAGGAAATGCTGGGAATGACTGGTACTAAAAGATGCTTCACCTTCTTACTCTCCACTAACTTGGGCTTAGGTGGACATGTACAAACTAGTGATCAAGTCGCAGGCGAGGACCTGCCTCGTCTCGACACAATCATCTCGGATGCCATGTGGTCAAACCACGGAGGAATGGACTGGGATCTCTCAATGAACCACACAGCCCTACCAAGTATCGAGAGAGGTGACGGGGCTTTTCAATTTCTTGGAGATGGCCAGTTACCAGATCTCGGACCTCTTGAGGGTGAGAGCCCTTTGGACGATCTGCAAAACGTGGAAGCCGTGAACCGGATGTCGACAGAAACGCCGGCGAGTCCCAGCGTGCCGTTGGAAAGACTTTCTCTCGACCAAAGGCCAGATCACTTCACCCAGATCATCGGGTATTCGAATGAGTCAGATCCTTTCGGTCTCGAGCACTTCCCGTACAATGACCAGGAGGAAGTCGATTTCTTTCGAGTCACCTATCGCAGGTTCTCAGCGAGGAGTGGCGAAGTACCTGGATACCCTCCCCTTCATTTCCTACAAAGCCAGACTGAGACAGCTATCGAAGCACGTAGAGTCATTGAAGAATGCATGTTGACGAATGATGATCGAGAGAACCTCGAGAAACTCGTCGACAAAACTGCAGGCGTTGCGTTGGTCAAACTGTATGTCATTCATCCTCTGCAATTTGATGATATGATGCTCACACAGCCTAGATACTTTCGGTTCATCTTTGAGTCTCTCCCCATCCTTTCCCGATCACTGGTGCTGCAAGACATAGAAGCCTTTGTAGCAGAGGCACCTACAGGCCTGCTTGCAGGTATATATGCACTGGCCTCGCCATTCACAGCCTGGGACGAGAAGCTGTGTCTTAGCAGCGCCTACTCAAAACCAAGCATAGATGCTCTCTGGAAGATCTCATACACCTGCCTTCAAAGAGAGCTACACTTCCCCCGACTATCAACTATTCAAATCTTCATTCTACTCATCAACCACATGCCCTTTGACACAGCTGTGGTAGAGAGTCCGTTCTTCTGGTCGCTTGCCGCATCCATGCTTGCCATGGCGCAGTCGCTGGGCTTGAATGTTGACCCGGCGGGATGGAACCTCCCGCCGTGGGAGATTCGACTGCGTAGAAGGCTTTGGTGGACTGTTGTTGTTGAGCATACTTGGCGATCCATCACTCACGGCAGATCGTCGATGCTGCATGACGACGATTGGGATGTTTCGCCTCCGACTCCTGACGATTTTGTCATTGATGCAAATGTTGGCCCTCTCGACGATACTGGCCATCAAGATCCTGACTATTTCATACACATGTGCTCGTTGACAGGCATTTCAATGAGCGTATGTCGACGATTCTTGTGAGTACTCTTACGAACCGTGTCGATACTTCATGGATCAGGATGACTGACGAAGCGGACCACCTGCAGCTCTCTACGTGCCGTGTCCCGGCCGCAGACACTAGACACTCTAATCGAACAGGCCCGTGGCCCCCGTCAGAAATTGCTCGACTGGCTCGAGAATCTCCCCGAGTCTCTTCACATCCAACCCACAGCAGACGACGCCGAGGCAGACGACTCGGTCAAGAGCCACGCCTCACTCTACGTCGCCTACTACACAACACACATCCTAGTTCTCCGCGCTCTCCTACGCCCCATCATCAATAGCAGCATTCACCTAGACCATCTTCAACCCTCTGTAGGAACCGTGCTGCAAGCTTCTCGCGGTCTTGTGCAGACCATCATCAAGTTCATCCGCAGCCTCGACGCGAGCCACCAGTCCGCGTTTTGGCCATCGTACACGAGACACTGTCTATCGTACCCTGGACTCTTCTGCTACATGCTATGTTCGCAGCAGAGGGAGCCACATATGGCCTCGTTCGACCAGAATTTGCTTGCTACGTGGAGAAGGACTTTGAGAATGAGGGTGCAGTCGTGGCCGTTGTTGCGGTTTGGGACCGTCAAGGTGGATGCTCTCTACTGGAAGAAGCTCCGTTAATGCGCACGGGTCCACGACAAAACGGCATATTCAAACACACGTTTTAGATTATTCTCCTCTAAATTCGATGAATAGGACGTAATGAATATAATAAAAATACTCTAACCTCTTAGACCATCTTATGACAATTTTATGAGGAGTTAGGTAAACCTCTCTATGAAATTATGCCGAAGCCCCTTCAATATTGGGTATTTGAGTCCCCTTCTCAGCTTTCTCGAACGTGGGTTTCGGGTTGCCATCCAACGTGGCCCAACTTTCCCGCACACCGGCCAATTCGTACATCAGAATGACCCGGCACACAACCACGGGTATGATATATCTGCCCACGATGGACATGGCGTCCTGGAGGCCGACGAAAAGCATCCCCGCGAACACGAGCGTGCCAAAAACTACGTGCAAGATCGTGAAGATTGCTTGCCACCACGCCAGAAGCAGGAAGGTCTTGGTCTCTTTGAAGGTTCGAATGTGCACGACATAGCCGCTAGCCGCGCACGGGACGAACTCCGTGAGGGTGAGGATATCTGCCGCTCTCGGCCCCATATCCTTGATCCAAGTTAGGAACGAACTGGCGAGACGGCGTGCAGACTGGAGGATTGTTGTTTGGTCGCCCTCGCCGTTCTTGCCCTCGCCGTTCTTGCCCTCGCCGTTCTCGCCCACGCCGTTCTCGCCCACGCCGTTCTCGCCCACGCCGTTCTTGCCCACGACATGTACACCCACGTCGTGCACACTCACGCTGTCCACACTCACACCGTGCGCGTCCACGCTGTCGTTCGACTCCTTGCGTCTCCAACCCCGTAGCCGCAGGCGAAAGACAACACCACTGAAGATGTGGATGGAGAAGCCGAGCCCCAACCACACGTTCGGCATGAAGTCGGTGTCTGACGAGATGGAGTTGATCGTCCACAAGCTGACTTGCAATGTGTTGGTCACAATATTCCAACAGGCCGCAGCAACAACGACGTATTCGAAAAACGAGACCAGCAGCTGTGGGAACGCGTCTGTTGGGCGCCACTGCGTAAGCCTGCCCTTCTCGTGGTAGAGGATCTTGGTCGGGTCTGAGTACTCGAAGGCTCTGCTGAAGTATGCCGAGGGGGATGCCAAGGCGATCCCTGCGGCCAACAGCGGTCTTCTACCGACGTTCGATAGCATGGCTATTTCATCGTGGGAGGGGCCGAGGAGGGCGACGATGGTTGGCATGACGCCGAGGAGGATCTGGGCGCCTGTCATGCTGCCCTTGAGGAACTCGGACGTGTGCTTGAGGATGCATTCGACGACTGGCTGGGTCAGAGCGGTGTAGATTCCGCCACCGGCCATATAGTCGATCTCAGAATGGTTCTTGAAACCGGTCAAGTACTTGTTGTATTCGGTGCTGCAGTTGTTCTTGGTGATGTTGCTGAATATGAATCCGTATCTACCCGTTCGGTCAGTCCATCTCTCTTCTGTCTTTTTGGCTCAGTCGTCACATCAAGGGACGGGCTTCGACTATAACAGAGAAGACAGTGAATCATACCGCGGATACCAGTGCTTGAACTGTTTGGTTGATGTTGCAGCGATCGCGAGACCGATGCTGTTGGCCCATACGAGGAAGAAGAGGATGATGGCATGGAGTTTCAGGCTCGGGAACGACATTGCGATGGCTGCCAACTGGCGATGGGATAGTGAAGCAAGGTAGGTATGAACAGGTGCAAGTTTTCGTGCAGAGGAAGCAGCAAGAGATTGGATGTTGAAATACCTTCTCAACTTTCGGACAGTAACTGGGAAGGAGCTATCTACCTACTTCAAGGCCCTCGAGGAAATCAGGCTCGCGCTTCAGTGCCAGATTATTTTCGACCTGCAGATAGCTGAGAGTGGGTGGCCAAGCCAATACTTCCAAAGCTCCATTTGCACTTTCATCCGTAGTCAGAGTTATTGGCACCAAGGATGCGGGTAAAACAGTAGAAGGCGGTTCGCTCCCACGGAGGTCAGACCAAGCCGGACACGAGAACGGCACACAATGTCTAACTCTTCTTTGAATTTAGGACTAAAATTTACATAGATATACAAAAAGAATGTTATGATTTAATCAGGATATTAGACCTTTTTTTATTTTACCTTGTACTTACCCTTAGAGTAGGATAGGCCAAGGTCCTGGTGTATTGTTTGTTCTTTGACCTGCGTGGCTCTGTAGACATTGCATTGTGTGTAAAGACCAGCCCCGTTTTCTTTCACCCGTGTGCCATGGCTTGGCTTTGTTTCAATGGCAGCGGCACAGCATTTCAGCTAATGCTTGGCATCCAGCGTTGATTCGCTCTGCTAATGTTAAGGCTGACCGGAGACAGGGGTTGGGCTTTCCGTGGACATTGTGGAGTGAAGAGAGAATGTGGCTTGCTGTGGCAGGCTGAACATGTCATCTCGGTCCCTGCACGAATCCCAAGATCATCGAGGAACCGGCTCTAAGCTAGGAGCAGATGCCGAGACAGAGAGATTACCAGGCAATGTTATGCATACATTCGTGATCTAAGCTAAATCAACTGATGCCGGGCGACGCTCAGAGGGGTTCCACGACCCCGGCACGCGGGCTCTGGGGGGCAGTAGACGATCCCCCACTTCCCAAAGCCTGATTATCCATGTCTTCTCTCCCCCCTCCCTGCGTGTTTGATCTCCCGTCCCTCTTTCCCCCTTATTTTTCTTGCTCAGCGTGATTGTTGGTTGAGAGGATTCTTCACGGCTGCCGAGTGGCTTTCAGCCCGCTCTCCGGACATGTTCCGGTCCAGTTTGACTGGTTCAACAAGACCCTCACACTGTTGGTCCAAGATCGACTCGACCCATTTGCGTTGATCCTCCTCCTCCCCGGACGTATCAGGCTGCCCCAGATTAAGATCTGACGCGGCCCCCTGTAGGTGCAGTTACACAGCCCACAGGGCTCTCCGAAAATTCCCAGAGCCTGCTTTTCTGTGCCCAGAGTCATACGAAAACTCTGCACCGTCCAAAAACCTCATTGGGTCTCGCTTATTTCTAAATTTGACAAGAAGAAACCGGGCAATTCTTATTTGCTTTTATCAGGAAGGCAGGGCCGTTCAGCTGACCAACTTGCTGTCGTGTCTGTTGCACAACATCCCCATGGCCAGTGAAGAACGGTAGATGTGTGGCCAAGATGAGCGGATGCTTACACCCGGAACTTTAGCCACGAGACAGAAAAGAGAGAGGGTTTGCTTCCTGCGTCAAGACCGTTTGAGGCTTCGCGTCCACCCATTCTACGTCGTGGCTATTGCGCTACTGTGTGATTTTTCCCGCCACCATCAGCGTCATGGCGCTAAGATACCAGTAGAGCTGAAAAAGGCGGAATGTATAGGGAGGTTTGTCTCGGGTAGTGACAAAGTGCACCGTTGTGTTCAAGTTGAGGTGTGCCAACCAAAGTCTGGCAACTCGCCGAGATGCTGCATTCAACAGGCAGCAGAAAGCCTAAAAAAAGGTCACTGTGTTAGCATTGGGATATGAGGCTATGACGTGTTGACAATGCGTTCTTTATTATTGCTGAAGCCCGGCCCTTGATGGGTTATCTGAGGCGGAAAATCGTGCACACCATGATCATTTATCTCAAAAGTGCAAAACCCCCCCTCTCTTCGGAATGAGATCCCAACCTATAAGCGCTGTGGCGCGCGGGTTTTGATTAGAGATCTTGGCTGCCCGAGGCATAGCTGCAGGGGGCCTCCCAAGTCAAGGGGGGTTTTCTTACCCCAACTTGAGAGCCTGATTGCAGTGCAGGGAGTCTTATCAGGCTCCGAGTTTCTTTCGCTGCTGCTTCTTGTTCCCATTTCTTGTCTTTCTTGCATCCTAGCCCCTAACAATTACTCAATAGGGTACCTATCGACCATCTGATCCTTTCTTGCACGATCCTACTATTGAGTGCACTGCCTTGGTAACCCACCACCACTTGGTGTGCCCATCTAAGCTTTGACAAAGGCATTGTAGACGGGCAGTCATGGCCCGTCAACGGCGCCCTCACCACGGGCCGTTCCGTGGGCTAATGATTTGGCTGCTGGTCGTCCAACTCCAGCTGTTCACGGTCCTTTCCAAGCCCACTTCAGCCCAGCGCGCAACCTCGTCTATCCTAGACGATGCCAACCGAACTGTACCAGACTACATAACACGTTATGGTATGAAACTATCTTGAACCATCTATCGCGTGCATTGAAACCAGTGCTTTGGCATGAGAGGCCCGAGCCACATTCAAACAGAAGCTAATAAGCACCATTCACGATATAGCGCCGCTCGTCTGGTTACATTCAGAGGACCCCTTCCGCCCGTCAGACATCCTTGAGCATGTTCGGCGTACGGCACCCACGGTCAACGAAAAGCCTGTACATGGCTTGCCGGCCCTCGACCTGGACAATCTAGCTCTACTCAACGATGTTGATGTAGATGCCAAACAGGTCGTCGCGCTGACCTCCAACGACGATGTCACCACCCTCCCCGCATGGCTCTATGGAGAGACTCCAGATGAGAAGGGTAGACTCTCCAATGCGACTGCTTGTGCTGTCATCATTGTCGAACAGAGTCCCCGTGATGTTGATGCCTTCTTCTTCTACTTCTATTCATACGACCGAGGGGCAAATATCTCACAAGTGCTGGAGCCTTTGAACAGCTTTGCGATGGGTATGGCTGACGGCATGCACTACGGATGTCACGTTGGCGACTGGTGAGCGGCTCCCTATATCTTCAACGAACATCTTCGGCTAACATGTCCCCCAAGGGAACACAACATGGTTCGTTTCCGCGACGGCAAGCCCACGGGCATCTACTACAGCCAGCATTCAAGCGGCGCTGCCTACCAATGGAACGACACGCGCCTATCGTTGGAGGAAGAGCGGGTGAGTCTTTATCACAGAAAACATGGAATACTATCATGTATCTAACCTACGTGTCTATAGCCTCTCGTCTACAGCGCATATGGCTCTCACGCAAATTTCGTATCTGAGGGGTGAGTTACTCTCTATCGACCTCGGGCATACACGCACTAACTGACTCTACCCATTATAGTGATCACGTCCATGACAGTGTCTTGCTAGACTTCTGCGATGCTGGCCAGCTCTGGGACCCCGTTTCATCGGCATACTTCTATCACATGGACCCTACCAGTTTCAAGCTGACCCGCCTGTTCCCCCCCGAATCCACCTCGCCTCACGATTCGAACCTCACCTCCTTCTTTTACTTCAATGGCATCTGGGGCGATACTCAGTATGCCGGTGACGACCCTCGCCAGAGGACAGTTCCCGTATTTGGCCTGAAGCGCTACGTCTCAGGCCCGCAAGGTCCAATCTTCAAGGGCCTCGTACGAAAGGGACTGTTTCCCGATAACCCCGAAGCCAAGAAGTTTATCCAGCTAGCTGTTGGGTTCTTGATGTCGTGGTACCCGTGCTGTCTACGTGGATGGAGATTCGTGGCATCTTTGACGGTGATGGTTGCGTGCATCACGTTAATGGTCGTGGGGATAAGGTATGGTGTAAGGCGGTATAGGATGAAGAAGGGATACAAGAGGATAGATGCTGAGATACCGATGGAAGATCTGGACTCGAGAGAGGATATGGGATCAAATTACAGCGATGACGGTCGAAAATGACGGAATGATGTTATTCGGTCGGTGGATAGAGGCGTAGGGCAGGTATTGTTATTGTTTTTCGCGCCCTAGTTCTTATAGTATTAGGTTCATAACTTCCACTCTATCATATGGAGTTGCTTGAACTACGGTAAACGTCCAGGCCAGGCTCATATACCCACACCCCCTCACCAGGGCGCCAGCAGTCCAGCGCCAGCAAGCATGCTCACTACCACTGTCACCACCGGTATCATGCCTCTCACAGGTAGAAGAGCCGTAGCCGCATTCTTCTCACTTTCATCAGCCGAATTCTTATCATTTTCACCGGACGCCTTTGCCTTCTCCAGGTCTGAACTCTGGTACACCAACGCCACAGCAGGTACTTTTGTGGCAACCGCTATATTCTCCTCTTCGGCCGTCAGAGCTGTCTTCGTCCAGTATGCTGTCCCAGGCTGCTCCGTGATCTTATTCTTTGACAGGTACGGCGACTCGACACCGTCAAAAGTTGCCGTGATATCCGTGTAGTATTTGCCGGACCAGGTGTGAATACAGCCTACAGTATAGCCAAGCTCGGTAATAGGTCCTATACAGAATGGCAATTCAGAAAATTGTCACCAGTATAACCGCTACAAAGCATAGTCAGCGTCGTGGTACAGTACCGGGCCTGGCTTGCTAACCTAGGGCAGCAATATACTAGAGTCTCGGAGTCTTCAAGAACCGAGGTCCAAACCGAGGTGAGAGCGAGCATCTGTGGCTGCGTGATGCTATTCTCGGGTTGCACCGTAAGCATCCCCTCCGTTGGAGTTCCTTTGCTCTTGGCATATTCGCCAGCGGTGGTCCATCCTTTGGGACAGACAAGGCCTGGAGAGTAGTATGGAAAGAACGTTTGTTGCCAAGTGTAGGCGTGCTCTTTAGCCAGCTTGTCATATGCGTCACCAGACGGAATGCATTTTCCGTAATCGCCAGGGACGCATGAGGGGTAACCCCATGCACCAGGAATCTGGGGTAAATCTGCCTGCACGAACTCAATGTTATTCGTAGCCGTGGCACATTCTGCCGGGGCCGTGTAGGTTGTGGTCAAGGGACCAAGGTTGGTGATGGTGTAGCCCAAGTATTCGGTTGTGGTGGGCATATCGAATGATTGAAGGTGGAGAAGTTGATTAACCGGGGAATGATGGTGTCTTAAGCTTAAAAATAAGGAGGCCCAAGCGGCACAGCAGTTGTATTGACAGGGTGTTGGATGCTACAAAAGCCCTCTGTCCTCCACACTAACCCATCGCCTGCTTCATGTTTTAGCCGATGCTACATTGCTACCTGTCGTTCTAATTCTGTGGCCAAGACACCGACAACCAACACAGCCGTTCAATTTATCCACACCTACCTGATTGGCTCCGTGGTTTTTCAACATGTCTTCAACCACCTAAAATCAGCAAATGGTTTAGTTTGGATATTTTGTACCGAGTTGAAGCCTGATGGTAAGCCTTCTTGTATAAGAGAAGACCTCATTGTCTGCCAAGAGAGGAGAAACGCCTTGCGTCCCCCTTCTATTTTGTCATCTACATTCATGCTCTGACTTATGTTCACCCTTCTGTCCAGTCGTGTCTTCAAGTTTTCAATCTCGCCCTATTGACTTCTCAATTACCTTATAAGAAACGTCTGTCTTGTACACCCCCCTCCGTGAATGTCCAGTACAGACTCGTCTCTCATCGTGATCACGCCTATCCTCTCCCAATAGTCACCTACCTTGGCAAGAGCAAGGAAAATCCATGGGCGGAAACCGGAAGCATTATTACCAATCACAACGGCTATCAGACGCTCCTCAGCCAATCGGCGTAGAAAGCTGGCGTCCCGTTCAGGATCTTTGCATAGCGAAACGTAGCCTCTGAGGACATCATCGCCATTGTATAGGATGACGTACGATGGTGCGACCTTTCTGTAGCGAATGCTAATATCCATAGCAACGCCTGTGATCTCCAGAATGTAATTCTGAGGCAGGGCTGCTTTCTCTTTCGGTCCCATGGCCTCAAACTCGGCCCATGATATGGTCCTAGATGGGTCATCTCGTGGCACCATGAACACCTCGATGGGGAAGCCGGGATTGAAAGAGATTGCTAATAGATCGGGCCTGGATGCCTTTCCCTTCCATCCCGTCCAAGACCAGCTTGGAAATCCCTCTCGTCGAGTCCCACTTGATACATTCCAGCAAAGACTGGTGAGAAACGCCTCGAGGAGCGTTGGTTCGTCGGTCGTGAAGGGGCTTCCTAGGACAATAGGAACACCACACAAGTGATACACTGGAAACTTCCTTTCCACAGCAACTTCCATGATGCCGAGCATGGCATTGAGGATGTCATAGTCGTGTGTGAGGTGCCGCTCAGTGTACTCTGAGATCTGAGACCAGATAAAGAAGAGGGGCAGCTGATTCTTATCGCCCCGGTGGGAAAAGAGGGTCAAGTCGTTGTGTATGGGATACCGCGTGGCAGCAATTCGATGGACACGCTCTGGCATCTCGATACTCTCACGGGCCACCATGCCCCGACACTCGTACGAGACCTCGTGCTCGGTAAAGATTAAACGGCGACGGGATAGCACTCCCTCTTGGAATGTCCACCCACGCGTCCACCAGACGGAGTCCCTTATGATCATGTATGGCTCAGGGGGCACTGCCACCAGGGTGTGGCCTTGAATCCTGGCGCAGGCCTGTTGACGAGGACGACTGACCCCTGGAAGGCCAAAGGCTGAATCCTCCCCTGCGGCAGCCACAATAGTGACCTGTGCGTTTGCATAGACGGCATTCATCTCCAAGAGCTGTTTTCTGCGGATCTCTTTGTCTTCGTTGGTAATACAGTGACGGTCGACCCAAAGATACCTGTATCCTAATGCTTGGGTAACCTGAATAGCGTCCTCGACGACACGCTCAGCGTTCTCGACACGAGTATGGTCCACAATGGTTGGTTCCCGAGCCGAAGAGCCCCAGACGTAGCTGAGCGCGACGAACTGGTTAATGGCTGAATAGCCATCAACGATCTCTCTCGTTATGCAGTCAATAAGTCGAAACGAGGTTGTTGGCTGGCGGGTACTAGGGTTGCACTGTCTACCATGATATGCCGCGCAGCAGGCAATCCAGCCACGAGCTCGCTCAAAGTCAACTTGATCTGCTTGTAGTCGATGAACTGTGAGCGATCGAAGGCGGTAGCGGTCGTTGGACCCAACACGGCTGATGAAGCCGTGAGGCAAAATGTCATTCGCCCCCCAGGATGCCATTACATAGCGAGATGGCTCTTTCTTGCTGAATGAGTTGAAGTAAGAATCCCTGTACTCTATGCTCAAAATCATGGTGTCAATCCAGTTGGACATGAAGTAATTCATGGCTGACGGCAAGCCCCTCGATAGCCACTTGGCAGTGCTTGAATAGGCGCATAGCTCACAATCCTCGGTGCCCCCCCGAGGACGAACCGTAGCTAGTAACCTGCACATGGCACATGGTCGAGATTCCCAACTCTGGTCGATATCGCCTAGATTTAATATTGCACGGAACCCGACGGGCGGGCAGCGTGAGAAGAGCTGGTCGAGATCAAGTGTCTTGCATCGGAGGCAGAGTCCCTCTATCTCCTTGCCCTCGTCACCGCTGGGGACATCATCCTGAGCGCCAAGTTTGATCTGGGTTTCGATTGGCGACCAGGTGATGCTGTCATAGTCCTGGTCATTTGTACCGCTCCAATCGCTTTCGTTGGTGTCGTCGTCTGCTCGAGTGTCGTCAAACCAATTCGGACTCAGCCAACGACTCCTCTCCCTTTGCCAACGATCCTTCTCCAACGAATCTGTCGAGAAATCATCTTCAGAAAAGGCAGGCTGCAACCCTATGTCGCTTTCACTTGGCGACTCGGCCTCCCTCTCACATACTGGACCATCAGGCTCCGCACGGGATATGTCTATGCCACCCTGCTTCTCGTGTTCATCACTGAACAGTGAAACAGGATACTCATGCAGCCACTCTTCTCTGGCGCCAACCGCCCGCAGTTGGCCCATGACAACCTCATGACCCCTTTTCAGGGCCAATGCAAGCGGCGTGCGGCCCTTTCGATCCTCGTGATTGATATCAATCCTCTTGCCCCCCTCTACCAATAGCGCATCTACCAGGTCACTGGCTTTGTTGCCTTGAACCGCCCAAGATAGCGGTGTCCATCCCTTCTCGTCCTCGGCGTTTGGGTCCACGCCCTCGGTATTGAGGAGCCGCTTGATAATAGCCGACGCGTCCGTGAGCGTTGATTGCACTGCCCAAGATAGAGGCGTGCGCCCTGTTTTGTCCCTCCCATCTGGAGTGACTCCCTTCAGCGACATCAGCTTGTCAACAATCTGCAATTGCCCTCGCTGAGCGGCAAGTGACAGAGGCGTCCGTCCTTCCAGGTCTCGACAGTCGGCATTAGCGACGCCTACATCCAGTAGCAAAGAAACAAGACCTTCCGATCCCAGTTGGGAAGCGCAGTGCAGCGGCGTTCTCCCTCCCATGTCTTGGACCTCAAGGTCCGGATTACCCTTAGCCAGCAACAACGAAGCAACTTCCTCTCCCTTCTGTGCCTCTGCAGCATGGTGTAATGGAGTCTGCCCGTGGTCACACTTGGCATTGATATCTACGCCTTCCACGCCCAGCAACAGCTCAAGCGCCTGCACATTGTTTCCCGCCGCCGCCCGGCACAAGGCCGTGTGGCCATCAGGATTTCGTTCTTGGACATCCACTCTACCATGTGATATGAGAGCCCGCACAAGCTCTACCATCCCGCGCCCGGCCGCGTGAGACAAAAGTGTCTCGCCCTTGTCACGTCGAACCAGGTTTGGATCAGCCCCTTTTTCGAGCAGGAGTATCGCCTTGTCTTGTTCGTCCGTGATCACGGCCTGAGACATTGCCGTTTCGCCCCCGTTGTCCATAGCATCTATATCAACTCCTTCGTGATTCAAGAGCATTTTGAAAGAGGGGAATTCATCATGATGGTCCTGGGTGGCATGCATGAGCGGCGTTTGACCTGAATCATCACGCGAGTTGATATCAACGCGGCCTGAATTCAGGAGGCACTGAATCACACCGGAGTTGTCTTGGACGCATTCGGTATCAAGATCAAAGCCATCCTCCCGTGTCGTGATGGCGGCCTGTGCTAAAGGGGTGCGGCCTATGGCGTCTCTCGAATCTGCGTCGACACCATCCGTGGCAAGAAGAAGCTCCACCACAGGTAGGCAGCGGTTCTTAGCTGCTACTCCGAGCAACGTGAGCCCACCTTTGTTCCTGGCTTCAGTATCCACGCCCTTTTCCAGCAGCAATCGCAGAATTCCAATTCGGCCTCCAGATGCCGCCAATAACGCGGGCGTGTTTCCAGCTTTGTTCACGAGGTCTGGCATCACGTCGGCCTGGGAGAGTAAGAGCCTTGCGATGCCATCGGCCGCTCTATGGGACCTATAAGCGGCGATGTGCAACGGCGTATCTCCCTTGTCACATTGGGTGTTGGCATTGATGTCGATGCTCAGTAATAGCCGAACCATTTCCTCATGACCTTTCCATACAGCTAAATGTAATAACATTTCACCATCCTCGCCCGTCCTGGCTGCCGCTGCGATATCAGGGTTCGCTAGGAACATTTCCACAACGTTGAAGTGACTACCGGACACAGCTAGCCCTAGTGCAGTACAGGGCGTATATAAGCTCATGCCTGATGGCCCGAACTTGGCTCGCGGCTGGATGTTCGGCTGGGATAGAAGCAGGGAGATAATCTCATCGTGGCCATTAATGACCGCCAGAGACAATGGCGTATGCATCAGTTTATCCTCAGTCGAGACTAGATTCGAATCCGCGCCGCACCTGATAAGAAGTGCCACTGTGGCGGTGTGTCCTCCCTCAACTGCGTGCAATAGCGGTGTTTCCTGGTGAAAGTCCTTGAAGTTTTGATTAGAGCCGTGATCCAGGAGCATCTCAACGATAGCGGTATGGCCACTTATAGCAGCCAAGGATATGGGTGTCCGGCCTCGAATGTCCCTGATGTCGATATCTATGGTCGGGAATTTGAGAATGGCCTTGACGGTTTCCTCATGTCCCTTCTTCGCTGCCCAGGCGAGTGGCGTGAAGCCCCATTCATCCACGGCATTGACCATTGCGCCTGCGTCTTTACCCAGTGCGCAGACGAGGTTGGTGATCCCAAAGTATGCCGTGATGTGAAGCCCATTCATACCACGAGGAAAATCCCCATCATTGTCCTCATCGTCTTCTGGCCACTGCCCTGCCATCCACATTAAACAACAGGCCGCTTCAATGAGCGCAATAGAACCTAGAAAATCGAATTCAATGCTGGCCAAATCTGGGAACTTTCCAAGAGCTACTCGGGCGTGGAATTCCCAGTGCAGCGCGGCATAGTAGTACAACGGAAAGATACGCAGTCGCAGCTCCAGGTCACTTTTTTGGGAGCAGGAGCCGTCAGAGAAGTAGTGAAGAGACAGATACGCCATGCAAGAGGTTGCCATCAGCTTGTCCTTTTCCGGGAGCCACCGCTTGCTGGTTCGCTGGAGGTATTCATGAGCCGTGCGATGAACCAATCGCACCGCGATGCGGTCCAGTCGAACTATGGCGGCCTCGTCGCTGTCGCCATCCTTGTGTAGATTCTCTATCTCATCGTCTTCATCTCGTTCCTCGCTGCCAATAGCAACTATCATCCCCGAACATGCGGCCATGATAGCTTGGAGGGACGGCATTGCGTTCGAGTCCAGCTGGGTATCTCCAACCTTTACTGTAAGCGCATGGCATAGCTCAGCAGCAGTCCACGGAGACCTTGCACATGCCATGTACGACAGTGTTTTTCTGGCAAGAGTGGCCTTGTCAGGGGCCTGGTTTTCGATCCGACACATTAACGCTTCGTACAGAGCGTCGTAATGGTTCGAGCCCCAATCCCTTGCCACATCTTCAAGCGCTATTTGAGGATCTTCGCTTGGCAACATAGTGGCTAGGAACTTGAGTTGTAGAGCCGGTGCGAGGAAGCTGGAAGACAGTTAAGGTTAGTTAAATGAACAAAAGTTGAAAAGGGCAGGGTAACACACCTCCCTGGAACGGTCTTGATGATGGTACCCTTAACCTCCTCCTTGAGGGCAGGGCCTCGTTTGACAAAAGCTGGCAGCTCGTCCATACCCAGTTCCAGATACGATCGCACATCCTCTGGATCAGCCTGGATCTCTAACGAAGGTGCGTTGGCAAACATGTGATTGAAATCGGAATGGGAGTTGAACGTGGCAAAAAGATGTACTCTTTTGTCAGTTTGGAGTCTTTTTATCTGTTTGAGCAGTTGAGTTCTGACTTCAGATGCACATTCATCCAGCGCGTCTATGACGAGGAATACACGATCATATCTCGCAATGACTTCCTTGAATGCCTCCGCGATCTCGACCAGGGGCGGCGGATTGGCGAATTTGTTTTGTGTGGGGTCTGAAAGCCGGGCTGGGGGTGAGCTACGAGGGGAGTTCAGAAGGAGCTGTTCCAAAAGAACGAGGAGAAGATTGGTGGTAGACTGTTGTTCCTGGCAATCGTAGAAGCAGTACAGGTATGCGATGCCTACATTCGAATCGGGGCCCCGCGGGAAACGATGACCAAGGTCCTGGACTACTGCGGATGTGAGGATCGTCTTTCCTGCACCTTCTGAGCCTGGACAGAAGAGCGTGCGGAGGTCTTGTGTCTGTACGTCAAGCTCCGTATATGAGCGTGCATGTATCCATTTCTGGTATGCGTCAGAATCGAGAAACCACTGAAGCGTCCCAGGATGGCGTTTCTGAGTGAACTCGGCTTGTTGCTGGTCGTAGGCGACGGGGATCAGCCACTCCAAGAGCTCCTCAGGCTTTGGAGCCCCCAGGGAAGAGGAGGATGAAGAGAAGGATGACTCAACCTCATCCATGCCGAGGATATTGACGGGATAGGATTGCTTGGTAGAAACCAGAGGCCAGAATTACTCGAAACAGAACTTGACTGCCTTGTTTGTGATGCAAGAAATGTTGGGTTAACCTCGGGGTACTGGTCTTGAGGCTGATTGCTGAAGCGCAGTGTTCTGATAGGCTCTTAGCGGTTCTTACGCTTCGATGTCTTAGGTTTCGAGTATTTTAAACAGAGCAAATATTGAGTTCAGGATTTTATGGCGCTCCTTGGGCCAATAGTTGTGTGACGAAGGCGCATCTAGAGGTGATGGAAGGACATGTATTTCACGAAAGATAAAGCTGACGGAGGATGGTGAAATCCCGCACCCTCGCCCTCCACGCGCCAATAGCACGCCACCACGTCGGACGCATAAGCTGACTTCCGTTCTCAGCCTCAGCGAGGCTTCTATTTCTTGTAGCAGATTGCTTGGCAAGCCTGGGAATTTGTCAAATCACCGGCATAGCCAAAGACCCGAATCTCTATACATGTCTTCATGTATGCTAGACTTTATTTAGAACGTATTGCGTGATTGGCAAATAAACTGGTAGGGAAGGTAATTATGTAAACGTCGACGTTGTCATAGACATGGGCAATGAATTACATGGACTTGGTAGAATCGGCGCTTATATCTTCACGAGTGACGATACAAGACTCGCTTTACAGAGCCAGATCTAGCAACGTTTTGAGGCCGGTTGACGGCGGGTGGCGATGCCGTAGTCCAAAATAGGAAGTTTAACACGGCGGCGAGGTCCACGGCTTGTGTACGACCGGGGACTGCAAGATCACACTCATCCCCGTTATTAAAGCACTATCTAAGACTCTATGAGCATAATATAGGAATAGGTTAATTCTTTAACTTAACTTTAGTGAGTACACTAATCATAATTGGTTTGGCAGGTCCCTGCGCGAGCAAGCAAGGAGATAATGGGTGCCAAGTCCAGGAACCCCGGATCACTTTGCCCAAATTGGTAGAGCTCCTGAGAACAACTCGTCAGGGTTCAAAGTTATAATTAAAGATGCCCTGCCATCTTTTGCCAGTCTTTTCTCTAAAACGCTGCATTCAAGCCTTCAAGGATCATCTATTCCCACCAACCCAAACACTCCAACACCAAACATCAGGACGACCTTGGTTGGGTAGATGACACAACATATCGAAGGGCAAATGATTTTTCCAAGTCTTTTTTTTTTTTTTTTGGAAGGGGCGCCTCCTTGTACCCTAAAGAAAGGCCCAGCATGCTTTACTCACATCCAAGCAACCAAGGCTCGATCCAACCCCACAGTTCAGGACCTACATAACAGCATTTAACTTCGAGTCCCCCAGCAACAAATGCATACAAGAAAGATACTACAAGTACATGTCATGAAGTGTCTTTCTTGGCCTAGGTGCACTCTCTCGCATACGGATAGTTGTGCAGCGTGGAGGAAAAGATGATATAGCCAGGACATGAGGAACAACAAATAACAACACCGACCAACGCCAAGATGCGGCAACAGTTGAACATCAGAACACTCTCGACGACAGGATATATCGTTTCTTTGACCAAGGCCGCCCTGTATCACTGATAGAGACCCGGCTTCTCATTGGTTAGGAACGTGTCGCCTCGTGTGCCCAAGGACATGGCCAACTGCAAACCACATCTCTACTGGGGACTTTTTCGCGTGCCATACTGCTCCATGAGCCGCAAACAATGTTCTCGTAGAGTAGGCAACGACCCTCTTTTACATCAGCGTTTCAACAGATGATTTCGAACCAACCGGTCAACATCCGAGGTCGAGACACCGAGATCGGGCTGCTCGAAAGCAAGCATGCGAAAAAATCATCAAGAACGTGACAATTTCTACACACTATCTTCCATTTGAGGAAATATTTGGCCTACCGTCGGTTTCGATCAAGATAAGATGCCGTGAGAACCTATCTAGGCTGTCGTCTGAGCTCGGCCTCACGGATAGACACTCAAACTTTACAAATTGGTGTTACGACAGCACATTTTCCTCGCCGATATTGACTTGGATACGGATCACAGAGATAACGAAAGAATACCTTCCATGCGCCGACGATACCACTATGCGAGCTATCAGTCAACAATCAAGCATCTGGAGACTTCTCAACGCCGACTCGGTTGTTCGGCACACTCGAATCGCCTCAGAGACAGTCAGTCGATATCTCAGAGGGCATCTTTTTGCATTCCAAGATAACACGTCTCCCCTTTAATAACTTATCTACGAAGGATAAGAGTTGATGGGAAAAGCTTTACCGCTTCCGAATGTTGGCTCACGCAGATCTGGCTGTAATTTCCAGATTGGATGTTTATCCCAGATTGACGAGGACAACAAGCCTTCAGCCCTCTCCTCAAAGAAATGCCGTCCTAGTCAGAAGCCAATCGCACGCATCCTACACCCCTCGCCTTGTGCTGGTAGCGACGGCGTCAGGAGCGAGAGTGGGAGTCTAACTCGAAGCAGTAATTTTAGACTGAAATTTCTATTTCTACCAAAATGGCGGGTCCAGGCGCGGGGGTGTTTAACTTTTCTCCATCTCCTGGGATGAGTCCCTGACTTACACGAGCCCAGTCTGGAACACGATCGCCACTCGTTGCGGGCGCTGGAGATGTTGAAATCTGGGGTAATGCGATGTTATTACGTGAAGGATTCAAATGGGGAGGCTTGGTTTTGATCGGATGGCGGCTTTTGTTTGGCGGAGCAGGGCGCGAAGATGAGCTAGTCGTGCTGCAGCAACTTACCCCAGGTTTTGGAAGCCTCCATGCAGCATCAGATACCACCCCTTCACGTCATGCCCGATTCACAGGCAGTGCATCTCAGTCGGTTGTCTGATCCTGTTTGCTAGGGGGGCTCTGGTAAGGTGTAGCCTCCGAGGCATGTCACTCCGTGAGGGGATCTGAGATTGTCTGCCAGCAGCATATGTAAATCCAGCACCTCGCCTGGCCCGTCGAACTCTATTTCCACTTGCCTCTTGACATATAACAACTCCAATACTCTCTTCACCAAGGCGCCCCTACTGCCAAGGATAGATCAACCGAACAGTCCAAGCTCCACTGCCGTGAAGCGTCCACCATGTCCGATCCTCCACATAGCCACTCGGCCGAGGGCCACCTCAGACCCCGACTGTCCAAATTGACCATGGTTGCAATGACTTTTGCCATTCTAAAGTGGGTTACTATCCGGGAGATGTGAGTTGTGGCTACTAACGTAGAGTGTCTAGTACCTGGATCTGCCTTGGCGGTTCAATAGGTCTCGTGATGCCTTCAGGTGGCTCTGTCGCCTTCCTATATGGGTTTATCTTCTGCGTCATCTGCAATTTCGCTATGGCATCTAGCTTGGGAGAGCTTGCTGCTTTGTGGCCCACGGCTGGTGGACAGTATCATTTTGTGTACATGTTGTGTCCAGAGAAATGGCGGAAGCTCTTGGTAAGACGACCTGAATCCGGACTCTGGGTAGTATACTGATGACCCCCAACAGAGCTTCTGGGCGGGCTGGATTAACATTGCCGGCTGGCTGACTTTGGTGACCACTGAAGGCTACTTTGCAGGCAAGTCGACTCTTGGTAGCTTGTGTCTGCCGAACCAACTAACTTGGACACAGCACAGTTCATCTCGGCAGCCAGCGTCGTGGCCTCGGACGGACGATACGTTGCCGAAGCTTGGAAAACCTACCTCATCTTTATGGCCATTCTCACATTCTCAACCATCTCGATGATTACCTGCAACAAGATCCTCGGTGCATGGAACAACATGGCTCTGTACTGGTCCATCCTGAGCGTTGTCATTCTCAGCATCGTTATGCTCACGACTTCGGACAAGACGAATGCCGAATTTGTGTTTACGACATTTGAGAACGAGACGGGGTGGACGGACGGGGTGGCGTGGATTTTGGGTCTTCTTCAATCCGCCCTCTCCTTGATCGGATTCGATGCCGTTCTCCACATGACGGAAGAGATGCCGGACCCCTCTCACGACGCTCCCCTGGCGATGGTGTATGCCGTCGGTGTTGGAGGCACAACGTAAGCCAAGCAAGCCTCCTTCAAGTCGCAAACTAACTATTTGCAGAGGAACCATCTTTATCCTCGTCATCCTCTTCTGCCTAACCGACCTCCAAGCGATCGTGACGACTTCGACCGGAATGCCCATCATCGAACTCATCCTCCAAGCGACCGGAAGCCGAGCAGGAACATGCTTCATCAGTCTTATGCTCGCGATATGCTTCATCCATGGCACGAACGGATCCGTTACGAGTGCGAGTCGATTGCTATATGCGATGGCCCGAGACAAGGGCATCGTCTTCCACGACTACTTCAGCCACATTAGTCCGACGCTGGAAGTTCCTGTTCGAACCATCATGGTCTCTTTCGTCTTCAATGCCGTCTTTGGGCTGCTATATCTGGGACCAACGGTAGCCTTCAACGCCTTTGTTGCCTCCTGCACCATCTTTTTGAACGCGTCCTACGCGTTTCCGCTTCTGGTGATCATCATTCGGGGAAGGAAGGTCTTGACAAAGTTCCAAACTTCGGAAACGCCTTGGAGACTTGGCGAACGTCGCGGACTTATCCTCAACTGGATTTCGGTCTTGTACGTTGGAGTGACCTCGGTCGTAAGTGGATACAAATTTCACAACCTTCCACATGTCGTTGCTGACATGGCTTCCAGTTCTTCTGCTTCCCACCGGCGCTTCCCGTTACCGCAAGCTCGATGAGTATGTTGTCCACCTTGGTAATAATACTGCATGTACTAATTTGTGGAAACGCAGATTACGTTTCGGTCGTGATTGGAATCTTTGTCGTGCTGCTTACCCTGTACTGGTTGATATACGGGAAAACTTTTGAAGGCCCGGTAAGTACCTCTCCCTCCGATCAATCGGGAAAAATACTAATGAACGATCTCCCGATAGAAACTCGATGTTATCATGGGAGAAAGGCCGGATGTCTTTAAGGCTTCAGATGATGTTGGTGGGGAGGAGAAAAAGATCGAGAGTCGAACTGGATAAGGCAAAACATTTTGCACACAACCGAACATGAGCACTTAAGATAATATACTAGCATATGGGTAATTTATTTAAATCGTCAATTACTCTTGGCGATGGCTATAATCTCCCATTCCAGCATCTCCGCTGCGACAAGTCAACAGCATGATCCACGTGAACCTCGAAGCGGAGAAACTACACCGTTGAATGACCATACGCCGTCCTCTCATTGGCGCCATTCTCCCGGAATCGGTATCAGTTTATCGGGACGTCATGCTGATTTGTCAATCTCGACCGGAGTCCCAAGTCCGTCCTTTATCCGGGTTTTGTAACCGGGGTTTCCGCGCCACTAAGCCGGTATCGTTACCATACTTGCGGGGAAAGGGATCCTCGCTTTTGTTCCCTCCTCCTTCTGGAGACTCCGCCATTCTCTCTTCTCGGACCTGGACTCGTACGTTTGTCTCTTTATCTTGCTCATTTGTGCTCGTCGTCACGACATGGCTACTCCCGTCCCGGAGCAGACCCCGGCTGCCAAGCGGACCGGGAGCCTCCCCTTGCGGTCCCGGTCGGGTTGCCTGACCTGTAGGACCAAGCACGTAAGATAACGCACCTGCAGACAAAGTTCCAGTGGAGTTTATCGCTGACGTACGGACCAGCTCAAATGCGACGAGACAAAACCCAACTGCCAGCTGTGTCTCTCTCGTGGTATTAAATGCGGTGGGTACAACCGTGGCCTCAAGTGGTCTACCAAGCACGAGAAGCACGCCGAGCTGGCGGACCTCGACGTCCAGCTGTCGCCAAAGGCACAGATTGGCGTTGCTGCTCCCAAGAGGCGTCGTGGCCGCCCGAGAAGGAAGCCACTGCCTGGGGAGACATCATCTGTGGCTTCAGGTTCCGCTGCCGCCTCAAATCCCGGCGACACGAACTGGGGATTGTTTTCCGAGTTTGCTTTTGAAAAGACGAATCCGCCCGTGGAGGAGAAAGAGAACGCCCAGGTACCTAATCCACCAACAAATGCCATCTGCGACGACTATTCTCCCTCATTCGATCTTGACATCCCTATCGGTGCTATCGACAACCTGCAATGGACTCCGGATACCTTGGACTTGACGACCAGCGTCGATGGCTATTCTGATGGTGGCAGCGACCTATCTCTGTTCCCCGTGCAGCAAAGCTACAGCCCAGTCTTTATACCGCCTGCAGTATCCGATGTCTCAACATCGCTGGTCGAGTTTTGGTTCAAAGATGTCTGTTCCCTTTGGTCGCAGTATGATTCTCCGACAAACTCCAACCGGACATTGGCTACCGCGCTCTGGTCATCTTCCGAAGCCGTCTCAACTAGCCTCCAAAGCATGTCATCAGCCTACCTCTCTTCAAAACTACCACACATGAAGAAGACGTCAATATTGATGATGAGCACGGCTACCAAAGCTATCGAGAACGAGCTCCAGGTTGTCAAGTCATCCCCTCGCCTTGATGTCGTTCCTTTGGGTTTGATCTATGGGCTTTTCTGCATAGGGACCAGTATCTGCTGGTTGAACGCCACGCAACTCGGGATACCCTTTCTGAAGGAGGCTAAGGCTCTCTTGTATCGAATCAACCGACAAAAGCGAAGCTTAACAGAAGATGAGCGGCGACTATTACGAATTTTCAACAAGAGCTGGACATACTGCGAATTGCTCCTGTCAGTCGTTTCTGACACAAACCCCTATAACATGTACGAGCTGGATGAGATTGATGATGTTGGAGCTGATGAGTATCCTACTGCCGAAGCGGCTCCCCCGATTGTGGACGATATACCGCACCCCTGGACAGGCGTCTCGAATACTGTTTCACGGCTGTTTACCAAGACCATGAGGCTTTGCCGCAACTATCGCTATCACCTCACGCATCCTGGGCTGATGGCCATGCGTGATCACACGACCGCGTTGAAATTGATTGAGGAGGCAAAATCACTGGAGGAGAAACTGCTGGGACTAGACTTTGAATCTGCGCCGACAAACAGCGAGACTGGGGATCAAAAGACGCCATGCCGACACCTTATCGATGTTGCTGAGGCATATCGGCTGGCAGGTCTGATACACATTTATCAGACATTCCCAGACCTGGTTTTACTAAGGCTACCGAGCCACGTCTCAGTCCTCGACAATGCTTTGATTCCTTGGGAAGAGTGCATCACCCCTCTCAGCCTTCGTCTGGTCAAGTTGATTCAACAACTTCCTCCTGACTCTGGCAGCAAAATGACACAACCCCTTCTCTGTATCACAGCAGCCACAGGACTCAGATTCGATTCTTCGGACTCTGATTCTGAGACCACAGGATCTCCCCCACAACAACCTGCCCCGACCCCATCACCCTTTAACCTCGGTGGCGTTGAAGACTGCAGCATGTCGGAATACATCGGCCGTCTGATCCAGTCAGACGAAGAAATTGAGCAGGTGACCACGATCACCGAATCACGCCTCAAGATTGTCGATGCCCGGTGTTTTCTCCTCAATCGGCTGGATATTCTTGAGACTGTCCTTCCGCCTAGGCCAATCATTGTGGCAAAGAGCCTTGTACAGGCTATCTGGGACGAGTATGACAAAGAACTACCCGGATTTGCGACGACACACTGGATCGATGTGATGGAGAGGAAGAACTTGCGTTCGCTGTTCGGATAGGTTGGTGTTGTATGGAACTAGACCCAGACTGAGAATATCAAATAAAGCCCCAATTATCCAAATAGGTTTCATACTTGAGACTGAGACATCAGTGTGCTACTTCCTGTTTACGCATGTTCAGAAACATCGCAAACTGAGTTCGCAAGACCATGCTCCGGATTTATCCAACGGAGAACGTTAGAGGCATCTTTGGTTCCTGTCTATGGCTTCTGCCGAGAAGCCAAGCACAGAGTCGAAACGAAGGACGGTCTAGAATTACGCCGAAGCAGTTGTGGCCACGTGAGGTCGCTGTCAGTTTTGTGTGTCCGCGACATGATGGCGTCTCATTCGTCGGGCGGATATCCCACTGTCTCAGCAGGTACGATTCCGGCTCTGGCAAAGAATGGGCCATCATAGATGAAATGCTTAATTGAGCCTGTCGCGATATAAAAAAAAAAAAAAAAAAAGATTCTTTCCTCGTCGGGGTCGGACATTTTCAAGTTGCTGGCAAAGCTATGATGTGGGAACCAAAGGCGCCCCCTCTCAACCGAGCCTGATACTCGGAGGCAATTAAAGCACCGAACTTTTCTCCGAGTTGCGTGTCCTCACTATTGGCTGGTGTGGCACAAACTGCAGCCATCTTGGTGAGGTGGTGGGCTGACAGCTCGGCCTCTTGGAGGTTATGTACTTGGAAATGCTGGCGGATAAGGAGGAAGACGAGAGGTCTACACTGAAAACCACAGGTTGATAGCACATGTCTTGACAGAATCGATTAAGTATGAGCCTCGATCTATAGGTGAACACAGCAGCGTCATGGGTGAGCACAACACGGATCAAGATGTCTCGGCTGATTGGATACAATGATGCCCATCTGCCAGTACCTGGTACTCAAGGCGCACAATTGGGGCCCAACTTTGCAAGGCATTTTCAACCCTCCACATTTGAGATGGCACTTCGCCACCACCTCAATTCCACCTCACTTTCACCTCAAACCCACCCCGCATCCATCCTACTTGCGCATATAATTAAGCATTCTCTTGCAAATCTAATTCTTTGCTTGATTCAAGTTCACTTGTATCCCGAATCAAAGTTCCAATAGTCACGATCGCCAGCAGCAACTTCTCGACCGACCACCCCCCCCTCCAACAACAGTTTCCAGTAGGTGGACAGTTGTGTCCTTTTTGAGGACCGCGACGAACTCACTCCTTCCAGATTTGATGAGCATAGCAGGAATGGAATCGTGGACCCAATCACCGAATTTGTCGCATCACCTACGGAGGTGGAGGGAGAGTTCGAACTCACCTCCCTTCAGTTACTCCCCACATTACACGAGACAACCTGTCCCAGGTGGACCGCCCATTGCCCAAGGACTTTCACCATCCCGTTCGAGAGAAAAGGAGCATGCTCAATTTGCTTGTCCTTTCCACATATTCTCGCCATTGATCAGCCAAGGGAGCGTGGGTTCAAAAAGAGAATTAACAAGTTGGAGTCAACTACTTCGGCACTTTCGCAAGGCTCGGTTTTCGTCCAAGGACTCCTCCTTAAGAGCTCACATGCGTGAAAAACACCGCCCAAAACCTCGAGTGGAAAGTATGCTTGAACTAGAATCCGTCGTAAATTACCTACGAGCAACAGCGCCCCCCTCCGCGGATGCCGAAGACAGGCCACCAGCTTGGCCCATGGAGAACGAGATACTATGGTTGAAAATATGTCAACGTTTGATGTTTCTATTCTACCGCTTGGCTGTCTACACTATAGAGTGTTTATCGTCCTACTCTGAGTTCCCCGGGCGTATACGGCCTCCATGTACAACCATGCCGTGGACAATCTGGCCGGCGTTGATTGTGCTCTGGGGGGTCTGCTGGATGTTTTATCCCTCTCCAAGAGCGACGGAGTTGGAGGGCCAGGCGCTTCTCGATTACCAGCTACAACCAGAAGAAATTGGTGGTGAGTCCCTGAGCCAATATTGGACCTTGACTCTAGCTCATCGTGACTTACTAGGGGAACTGCTTTTTTCATTAAACGAAGTTGACCTCGGTTCCTCATTTTGGGACTCTTCGTTTTCTGAAGAATGGTGGACTTCTCAACAGGCTAGCACAATCTATGATCCCCTGATAACGACCATGGATCATGATTTGGGAGTCTATCCACCAGATTCGGGAAGCCAGCCTATCCCGATAACGACAGTCCATCCAACTCGAAGTCTGGCCAATCCTCCTCAATTAGGCACAGCAGAGCAGGTCGCTCTGTCGCCTGGTGTTCAGCCGCAATCTCGAAGCCAAAGGATTGGGGCAGTTGCCGAGGATATTATCGACAACATTGTAGCGACTACAGATAGGTGCGTGCTTATGAACTTGCCGTGATACTCAGTAACTGACTGAATATACCAGACCCATTACTACCAGCCGGCTCAAATGCCCAGATTGCAACAAATTCCTTTCGAGACATGATTCCCTCAAACGCCATCAGCAGACTCAGCATAATCGGGAGGTGGAGGAGTATCTCTGTCCCCACGAATCATGTAAGCGATCAAGACAAGGATCTGGTTTCTCTAGGCCTGATGGGCTCCGACGGCATCTGAAAGCTTGCAAGTCACGGCGTAGAAGAGTGGCCACAGCGGCTGCTGAGTGTGTGGATATCCAATCAGACAGCGGAAACGAGACGAGAGAAGACAATCAAGCGCCCAACTCCAGTCGCAACACGCGCAGTATGGAAAGTCCCGACGATGCAAAAAATCAACAGTCTTCCTCTGACAGCTTGATTGTGGGGTTACGAAGGCGTCTTGCAGAGGCAGAAGCTGCTTGTGACAGAGCGAAACGCGAGTACGACGAGGCACAGCGAAAGGTCGCAAATTACCAGGCCACGATCGAAATGTTGGAAAAAGAGCCCATAGCATGAGAGCACCCGTACACAACTTGCTTTTGCAGACTTACGGCAGCTCATTTCGTCCTAATTTCACAAAGGACGACAGAATGATAACATAGAATGAGATTTTGATACATCTATGCACTTGTTTCGTATTTGCTCCTCTTCCTTAGTTTCTCACCAAACACCCAGAAGCACCAGGGAATAGGTGCCATAAGGATTGTACAAGAAGCCAAAATAGTGGTGGCCCAACCAGCACCTAGTGCCTGAAACATGCGCAACGCAAACAGCGGGAACGCGAAACCCAGGGTGTACCTGCTGAGCATCATTGCGCCATTTGCCGAGGCACCGTAGAGAGGTCCGTAAGAGTCCAACATGAACAGATTCACGCCAGCGTAAATCAGCAGAGAGCCAACCATCGACATGCCTTGGAAGAATATGGGCGCGAACCAGTGGACGCGATATTGAGCTGTCCAGCCGGCGATGAGAAGACTCATTGGGAGGAGAAGACTGCCCACCATGGCAGGTATTAGACGGTTCTTAGGGTCCAGGGGCTCAGCATCGTCGTGGGATCTTTGCCATCGTGTGAGACGTTTCTGATAGAATGAAAAGTCGATCAGGACAAAGGGGCCGCATGCCATAAAAGTCCCAAGCGTAACGCCAAGATACGAAAGAGATTCGCTAGTTTCGTCAAAATCATAGTAGTGTCGGAAGATCCATGGAACTGATGTGACGAATGTATATAGCAGTCCAAAGATGAAGCCATTGTACAAGCTGACGAGGGTGACAATGGGCTCTGTGAACAACATGTGTAGAGGCCTTAAAATGAGGACTGTGAAGAAGTGTCTAATTGTCCTTGTGACGGATGTCTGCTGAGAGGAAGTATCTCCGAGGCCCATTCTGATGGCTCGACGGCGGAGGACAACCTTCTTATAGGTTTCTTTGGTGAATAGCACTGGGATGTAGAGAGCAACGGTGGCCATTATAGCTACCCACTGAGTCCATCGCCAGCCTTTCGATCGTACAATGAAGCCGCCAATCAGAGGAGCAATAGTTGAGCCGAGAGACGGGATAGAGTAGTAGATACCAAGGCTGGCGCCGCGGTATCGAGGCTCGGAATAGTCCAGGATAGTAGCTGAGACGTTGTTGATGTTTGGCGCGGCAAACACGCCAGCAAAGAAACGGCAGATAATTAAGCTGACCAGATTCTTTGAGAATCCCGACCCAACCATGAAGAGGAGAAAGATTGGAGTCGTGGCTACAAAGACCGTCTTTCTCCCATACGTCTCCGAAAGAGGGGCGCCGACGATTGGTCCGCAAGCCATGCCAAGGTTGTACATTGACAGTGGGAGGACAGCTACGATCCGACTCTGATGGAATTCTTCTTGGACAGCCTCTTGGGCAGGGGCGTAGATTGCACCGGCGAAGCAACTGGCGAAAGCTAGAGATGTGATGCTCGCAATGCTGAGAATGCGCACAATAGCTGGAAAGTTTCGAGGATTGTCCGGGTCGTCGGGGCCAGTCCAATCGTAAGCAGCATTCATCCGCCTTATGATCTGGTGTGTGTCCGTCGGCGGAGGAGCGATATGCACGCTTCTGGTCGTTTCGACCATTTCTGGCAGGGTGGCGGCCTCCATGACGAAGGCTGAGCTATGCATCGGGTAATTGACACAATTGACATAGAAAGAACTAAAGAGATGAATAGTCTATAATGGAGAACCTTTTGTAGCATTCTTCATGTCGTTTGCGCCCTTGTCCTCGGTCAATGGTCCAACTCGCCGATCATCGAGTTGATCCTTTTCCAAATCGGCAAAATGGAGGCCCTTCCCGGGAAGGCGTTTTATATGACGTCTACCTAAGGACAACCTGATTGGTTAAACTTCTATGTCTTGGCTATCGATGCGACTGTAATGGATCTCGGCTGTCAACCTGATGCACGATATTTCACGCTTCGACTGCCAAGGTCGGTGACAAATTGGCCGAGGCCGACTAAGTAATGGTCCGAGCAGCGAAATCTTCCGAACATATTCTCCATTTACTCCTATTTCCCGCCGAAGAACTTTGTTATTTCATTCAAGGTTTCCTCTTTCTTCTCCAGCCAAGGAAAATGGCCACATTTCTCAAGCACTACGAGTTCGGAATCCTTGATGCCTTGCTTGGTCGCCTCTCCCTGAGTGGGCGTGCAAATGGGATCTTGTCGACTGAATATCATCAGTGTCTTTGCCTTGACTTGTCCCAAATGTTCCTCCTGGCACTTGGCTCGCCGGTATTTTCCATGCAGCATCTTGTAGTTTCCACAAAGGAGCCTCTGTCAAAGTAGCCAACGGAGACGCTGATGCACAAGAAGGGTCGTAAAAATAAACTGGAAGGAACTTTTGAATCGTCTCAGCGAATTCCAAGTCAGAAAAGCCATCCCAGGAACTTGTCCATGCCTCAATGGCAGCGTCAAACCGGGAATCTTGTTTCTTCTGGTCGAGCACAACCCCCATAGATTGGCTATCATCGAAGTCTTCCAATTGGTGATTTAGAAGAACTAGGCTGTCAACCCTTTCTGAATAACGTATGGCATACTAAAGGGCTGCAGTCCCACCTCCAGAATGGCCCATCAGCCGTGGAATAGTGTTGATCCTCAACTCTCGTTGCAGAGCTTCCACATCATCAGCCAGATGCCAACTCGTCATGAGATCGGAATTCCGTCTGGTGGATTTCGCGTTGCCTCTAAATTCGAGGTAGATCAAAGTGAAATTTGCTTCGAGGCCGGCAAGACCATCTTGGAGGTAGAAGGACCCTATGCCCCGTGCCGGTGGTAGAATGATGACAGGTGGTCCACGACGGCGAACGATGTAGTGAAGATGACAGCCGTCGCTTGTGCGGAACAGATGTTCACCCGGCTCAGGGATGGAAGAAAACGTCATTGTGGAGGAGAATTAAGAAGATTCATAATTTGATAGTAGAAGCAGAAGAGGATACAAAGTAGGAATCGTTCAGGTCTTGAGGACAGAGCATTGGCAATGATTCTATTTGGTTGGGGCACAACAAAAACAGGTAATTCAATACCAAGTTATGGTGATCCCCCGGGCTCCGAGTTCCTGGTCTCCGATTGGCTAGGGGAGCTTCATGGTCGTTTTCAACACTTTGCACCCTTGTCCCTGGGGCGATCACTTCAGACTGGTGTTTGTTTTAGTTGGGCCGCACGGGACAGCTTAGGGACAGAGGCGCCAGAGGAGCTTCATGTCTTCGGCAGGGCTACTATTAAAAGTTCTACTCACATCATTATACAAGTCTTTGTCCATGCATATCAGAAATTAACTGAAGTTTCTGAAGTTTGTTACAAGTATCTTGGGGTAAACCTAGTCTAATTTACGAAACAATAACACTTAGACTAGAGCCGCCATCTATCTAGGTACCTACTCAGAGCTACCCTGAATGATCTGGACAAGCCCGTTCGGGGCATCCTCAGCAAACAAAAGCTCAGCAGATCCCATGCTCCTCTTAATCAAGTCTCTCCCACGCTTAAATATGTCCGTTTCATACTCGGCAACAGCACGGTCCAGACCGTCGCCAGTCCCAAGCTCAAGAATCTTCTCCAGGAGTACCAAAGCGTCGTACATGGCACAGTTGATGCCCTCTCCAACAAATGGAGTTGACACGTGAGCTGCGTCTCCAATCAAAGTGACCTGGGGGGCATGTTCCCAGCTCAGAGAGTCAGGGGCCATGTGGTAAAGCGGCCAGTAGCGAAGGCCACCCTCGCTGTTGGTGAGAATACCCTTGAGCTCGGCATCCCAGTCCGCAAAGTATTCCAGCTGAGACAGGAAGAACTGTCGAGCCAGGGCGCCTTTATCAGCGGCAAGGTCAACATTCGGGTTGCCGACAGCAAAGGCATTCTCATCCACTGTAAGACCGAGATAGATTCGATAGGAACCATCGCTCATTTGCTGAACGGCCAGATGCTTCCTTGAACTAAAAGCAAGCATGCTCCCGTAGCCAACCCTGGCTTCGACATGTCCGTAGAATGGTGAAATCTTGCCATCGATGTAGCTCTTACCGGAGTACCGAGGGGTTTCAGGCGTAAGCTACACAGTGTCAGCCTTGATCTATCGCCATTTCTTGAGAATGAGTGATAAGCAACTTACCAAATGTCGGATCTTGCTCCAGGCTCCGTCAGCTCCAACTACCAGCTGGAAGCCGGTTGCAGTAGTCCCATCGGCAAAGTGAAGGACGACATCTCCCTTGACATCTCTTTCCACTTGTTTCGTCAGTGACCTAGGCCACTGTTGCATCTCAGCGAGCGAGCTTCTCGAATTCGGCAGATAGACTACCACGCTTGAGAGCTTCTTGTCCTGTCGCTCCGTGGATATCAAGGGAGCCACCTTGTACAGGGGGCGAGCTTTCAGATATGTTGCGTTCGTAGACAACGTAGTCAATGTCGTTGCATTCGAGAAGGCGAGCCAGAGTGAGACCGCTGGGGCCACCGTCAATGATTGCGATCGTAGGAGCCATATTAAGTGAAATGGTTTGGTCGAAATGGTGTATAAGACTGTGAAAGAGTTGGGATATGTTCTTTATTATAGTTGCAGCCCGACCCTTGATGGGTTAACTGAGCCCGAACATCGATAGGGTTTATCCTCATCCCGAAGGGGGCCAGTTCAGAAAGAGAGATGGTGAATAGTCTACTAGACAGCTGGTGTCAGCAAACCTACGAGGTATGTTTCTACAACGACAGTGAATGATCGGTTAATCAACAATACACAAGGTTCTTTCTCAAGCTCGGGACTCTGAGACCGGAAGTCACAGCGCAGCCCAGTGTCGTGAGATGTCCTTGGGCATTTTATCTATTCAATTCCGGTACCTGACCGCTTCCGTCATTCTTTCGACTTCTAGCTCGGGGAATGAAGAGTCACGGATCGCCTATTCAAGGCACGCGATATCCCTGCTTCCAAACATGGTCTCCAACTGGAGCCAGGTCTACAACCCAGCAGTCTGGTAAGCGATCCTGCCGATACCTACTTACTACACAAAACGGCTGACTTTTTGATCAAGGGAACTTCTATACTTTCCATTCACTCCGTTTTTCGTTCTATTCGGAAATATCATGAGAGACCCATCGGCTTCAACAGTACCCAAAGACCTTGAGCTGCTGGCAACGACCAAAACATACTTTTCCCGGATGCGCACACAGCTTTGCGTCCTTGCCGGTGTCATTTCCAAACTCGAGAGTACTGCTGTGGTGTTCTTAAATCTTGCACGAGGACATGTCAACAAGACTGTGTCCGGGTCCCTGGCGAGCCAAGGACGACAGGACGACATGGCGGCCCCACTGACACTGACAATCACGGACCCGGGACAAGCGGGCCTCTCGTTTGCCAACGCTGAAGACAACCAACAGGGTCCAGTTTCGGACGACGTAGATATTGAGGCATTTCTGCACTGGTTGCCACAAAATATCCCCATGCAGTCGACAGCAGATGTTGGCATGGAAGAGGACTTTAGGGGAGCGGCTTCGAGTCAGGAGACCCGCGGCTTAAAGCGAAGCATTGACAGCACCTTTGACTGGTTGTCCTGGGATACGTACTACGCTAGTGGGGTAATCTTATAATTAGTCGATTTACTACTTCTCCTCCAAGAAATGCTCAATTTTTGCCCAGTCTTTGAGTAAATTTTGACAAGTATGTTCAAAGTTATGGTGACATCTTTAGTCTATATCTACTTATAACTCACGGAAGCAATAGCTATACTTCCTCATTTCGATTTTAGGGATACGCGTCCAGTGCGTATCTACTCGGTAGGAGCTGGCGGGTCAGCAGCAAAGGGCTGAGCAACGAAATCAACGGCTGTGTAAGACCCTGGAGCGCCCTCGTCGACAGAGTTGCCAAAGTACAAAATCGTGGCGGGTTGGAATGGATCCTGGGAAGCCATGGAATAGAACTGGCTAAAGGGTGTGCCCCCCGTTTCGTGGCATCCAGGAGTACACTTGCCCCGCGGCGCGTTGCACACCAGAGGCTGACCAGCGACGGGCTGCTCGCAGGTCAAGGGCTCGAACCAGGAAATGGTCGGCAACTGGCAGGTGATCAATGTGGGCGGGAAATAGTCGCCAGTTCCGTAGCTGACGCAAACGTAATTGCCGTTGGTTTGGCGCAGATAGTTGGTGCAGGGCTCGACGGTGAAACCCATGGCAGAGTAGTCGCTGGATGTTGTGCTGAGGAAGAGGAGGGAACCGTGCTGGCCGTTGGTCAAGATCACTTGGTTCCCCCCACTGCCCTGGGCGACGGCCTTGAAGACTGGGTTGGGGTTAGGGGTAGGGCAGGCGTCCACCGAGCTGGAGGAAGTGGAAGCAGCCTCGGATGTGGAGGACTCTGCAGACTCTGTCGTGGACTGGGTGGTGGATCCAGAAGTCGTAGACTCAGTCGCGGAGGTAGAAGAAGCAGACTCGGTCTCGGAGGCAGATGTGGCGGATTCCGTTGACGACACAACGGTTGTGGACTCGGTAGAGAGCGTGGTAGAATCGGCACTAGATACAGTAGTCGAGGCGGTTTCGGAGGTCGCGGACTCAGTCGAAGATGCGACTTCAGTAGTTCCGCTTGACTCTGTCGACTTTGAAGTCTCGGTCTCGGTTTCGGCGGATGATGTCTCTGTGACCGTGGATGATAGCGACAGCTCAGAAGAGGTCACCGAAGTCGAAGCCGCCGACGACACAGTCACGACCGAAGAGGAACCTATCAATCTTCAATTAAGAAGATGTATCTGCAGCATGAAGCATTCTCTACTCACCCGACTGTGGCTTGCATGGCGACGCAAGCGACTCGGCCGAGAAGAGGCCCAGAGCCAAAGAAAGAAGGACACCAGAACGCATCGTTGGGCAATTAACGAGAGAATGAGACGAACGATGGCTGAGCTAGAAGAAATAGCCCGCCACGGCTTTTTAATAGTTTTTGATGGCTTGGCACAATAAAAGGGGCCGTGGTTGTTGGCCGTACCCAATCTAAGCGGATGGGTCTTGAGATTCAATAGTCTCTGCATTCGCATCCGTGGTTGGTTAGCTGTCATCAATAGCTCTACTTAAACGCAGCTGAGGTGGACCAACACGATTAAAACGTCCAGGGCCATGCAAATAGTTTGATGCTGACCCTAGTCTCTTCGGCCGGGACGGAAGAGACAGCTTTCCAAAGGCAATCAGCGCCTTCGTCGCCAACACTCAGGGCTTCGGTGAAGCAGCCAGAGATGCATGCAGAGCCTTCTTGACCGCATACATAACTTATTCTTCCATCTCAACATCTGTAGCTGTCCTCTGGCTCGGCTATCCTACTAAGGACTGGGCTTTAACTGTACTCAATCGTTGGATGGAACGAGACCTCCCTGTTGGCTGCTGGCGACGAGACTTCACTTTCTTGAATGCCTCATCACTTTTCTTTACGAATTTTTTTCTTTGAATGGACCGTATTCTTGGCCTTTTCCTGTAAATAACCCTTTCTTTCCTTGTGATCTTGTGTCAAACGTCCATCGATCTTGAGCTCCCACCCAGATCTCGGGCTGCAACATCCACTTTGAAGCCTTGCTCGTCTTCCGCAGCCAAGAGCAAATCGATCCCCCCTGCCTTGAATCCCATCTGAACTGTTAACACACTATATCATCTAGCCTCCTCTTAAAAGTCCTCCAGTCGATACACAGAGTAGGACGGCTCTTCGTATGGATGGGCACTAGGAAGTTATTAGCAACAACTGGAATTACAAGGACAATCGTCTACCTCTTCAGAGCTTTCACTGCATTCCTGGCAACCTCTTCGCCGACACAAATAGTTTCAACCCTGGCTTCTTCAACTTCCTCAAGCTGGCCAACCTGCCCAAGATGCGGCTTGGCTGCGTCGCCTGGGCGAAATTGGCCAGTCCCTACAATAGTCCAGCAACACTCGGTATAATTGCCGGGTCCGGGGTAGCGACCTGCTCCAGCTGCGAAAATGGCCTCTTTACATTTAGCCAGTGATGATGTGGGCACATTGAAGACAAGTCTGAAGCGAGTAACGGTTGTCATTGTGATAAGTTTGTTGGCGATTGAATTTCGAGGGTTCAACCAGTCTTTGTTGGAAGATGAGAAGGCGGGGTAATGGTCTGATAATGTCAGACCGGCCCGATGCCTGCGGAGGCTCACCTGAGCGACGACTGAGCCAGCCTGAGTAACAGCGGCGACGGACCACGTGTAAGAATCGTCTAGATTCGTGGAGGATGGCAAAGAACACAGGACAGCATTCATAGCAAGGTAAGGTAGGCCAAGACATATGCCGTAAAGAATATGCCTTAAAATTCAGTTGGCGATGTTGATAATCACGTCTTTTAATATCCTTACTACACACATCATATAATGCACAACGGTGAACAAGCCAATGGACAACACAAATCAATAGATTGCACAGAGCTTGTCACTACTACATTTCCAACCATGGCCAATCCGAGCTTAATCTCTTCTCTTGCCAATCACCCATGACCCTAAACCCAGAGCAGTTGCAAGCCACCACCAGTATCTCGAGACTCCATGGAGAGCCGGCACCCTCACCGGTGACGAATCCTTCTTCACAGTCGGAGACGAAGACGCCAGTGGGGCGTCCTGGCTTCACTTGATATCCTTCTTCTTGAGCTCATGCAGCTCGGCCTCGGCCTTGTTGCGTGCCGTCCGATAGGACTCGGCCTTTGCCTCTGCGTCCCTCTTCCCTTTGGCCAGCTCTTCGACTTCTCCATCCCGCTCCTTAAGGTCCTTCTCCAGGTGCTCGGTCATCTCTTTGGACCGACCGAGATTCAGGAGAATCTCCTTGTTGGAAGCCTCAAGGGTCTTGTTGGCTGACTTGAGTTCGCGAATCTCCTTGCTAAGATCGTTATTGAGCTTGGTCTGCACGTCCACTTCGGTTCTAAGGTGCGTGATGATGGTGTCTTGTTGATACTCCTTCTCTCGAAGGGTGGCATTGCGTGCACGGAGATCTTTAACCTCACACTGCGCATCGGACAGATCCCGCTGGAGGCAGGCGATTTCGGCTTCCGCAGCTGTAAGCTTGGCTTGGGTGTCCTCCAGTATCTTGCGGGCTTCCTCGTCCTGGATCTTGTCTTTGGCGATGGCACGTCGAAGCTCTTCGATCGTCTTGCGGAACTTGTCCGCGTCTTTGCGGACCTGGGCGAGGTCCTTCTCCAGCTGCTCAACCTTGGCTTTGGCACTGTTACGGTCACGAGTGAGATCCCCCTTTGCCGTTTCGAGGTTTTTGATGTTCGCCCGCGCAGCGTCGAGCTGATGAACAAGGGCGTGGTTGTCGGCATCCAAGGCAGCGAAGCGCTATGGACGTCGTTAGAACAATGCTAGCATACAACAAGAGTTAGGGGTGTGTGACATACATCTTGAGCATACTTGGCCAGGTAGCCGGCTTGGTCCACAAAGGCAGCGGTATGAGCCAAGGTGTCAATGATACCCTTGGGGAAGGGCAGAGGGCTAAGAATGCGAGGGAGCGAAGGCTGAGGCTGGGGCAAGCGGGTTTCGACCTCGGTCTTCTTAGGGGCCGGCTCGGGGGGGTTGAAGTCGCTACGCGATAGTGTCAGCAATGAGAGATACAATACAAATCATAGGGGGCCATACTGAGTGTGAGCTTGACGTTCAATGATGGCCGAGCGAATCATGCTACCAACATTCTCGCCGTGGCCGCCCTCCTTGACATGGACAGCAAGTTTATCAGTCTTGGCCTCCCAGGTGCAGCTGATGTCATAGTATGACTTGTAGGAGAACTTGATGATCTCGGTCTCTTTGCCAGATACAGACTTTTGAAGCTCGCTGCGGAAGGATGGGTCTTTGAGCTTTCCAGCCGAGTCCTGAGTGTACTGCCAGAGGGATAGGATGGGCTTGTCCTCTCCGAAACCATCAGGAACGATAAAGATGGCCAACTCATCCTTGGCGAAGTGCATCCAGTTGAACTTGCCGGTCCAGATGCGGGTCGTACCAGTGAGTTCTTTCTCAGACTTCCAGATGCGCTTGAGAGGCAAGGCATCACTGACACCCTTAGTGGGGTTTCTCATGACGACGCTGAGGGACTCATAGCTTCCCTGAGTTGTGACCTCAAAGCTGTACCAAACGCCCTTCAGGCGGAAGGTTACATCGGTGGCCTGGGTCTGGGTGACTTCATCGACAATGATGGTTTGGAACCAGTTCTTCTTCTTGCTGCCCTGGGCATCCTTCGTCCACTGTGAGAAGAGGTAGACGCTGTCACCAACACGGACAGGACCGTTGGGAAGGATGATGACGAAGGTCTCCTTCTCAGCGTAGCTGTACCAGTTGAGCTTTCCTTGGTAGACGAACATTGTGTATGATGAAGTGTCTGCACAAGATTGAAGTATGGGTTGTGTATCAGGGATGAAAAGATGTGAAGGAGATGGGAGTGGAAAGAGGATTTCTGTTCAGAAGGTGACGAGGGGTTTTATATCTTACCACGGCTGTCCAAGTGCTCAAATCTCACATGTAGCCTCATAGTGATTTTCTAGTGTTCAAGGTACAACAACATCGTTTGCAAGCATTACATGTCCTGCTTGCAATGTATCTTGACGATCTTTTGCATCTATTTGCCAGGTACCATCCAGGATCAAGGCCACCAGTTGTGACTAGTCCATCGGTCAAGGACGAAAAAGGACAAATAGTCGAGCCTCAGGGTTGCCAAATAAGACATACATACCATAGTGTTGCAGCCACTGAGGAGGCGATAGTCAGCGCCTTACAGGGGGTTCGGCTCAGCTACAACTCTGGCTAGCCGCTGGCCAGCCACGCCCAAAATTGTTCGAATCAAAAGACAAAGTTTCTTTTTCCCAGCTGGCTCAGATCAAGCCCCGCCAGCCGCTCTGTTCGAGGAGGCTTAAAGGATTTGGCAGATGGTTCATTCACCGGCAGTGCTAGTTTCTGCCATGTCTTCAGCCGTTCTTGTGGCTTCTCCCCGCGCCAAGCATAAGAGAATCCGGATTAACCGATTATGTACGGAGTACTTGATCTACTTACACTGAGATATCTTATTAATACATACATGATACGCTCTTAGTGTATAGTTCTTTGACCTTTCATTAATACAATTTCTATATTTTAACTCATGAATTGTTTTAATCTGGCGCTTAGTCTACAGATTCCAACGGACCGAAGCGCCCGCTATTGCATGAACTCAACGTGCGGAGACACGACGGGTTCTGGACCCTGCGAGGATTAGCACGTTTGACCGGGCCGAGACATACTAGCTGAGACCTGCAGGCGGGGAAGTCGTCAGCGCCGGCCGGTGTAGACGCGAGGGGTAGCATGCTGGCTTTACAGGGGATGCTACGGTCTAGGCCAAGGTGGCATGCTGTTCTAGACTTTGACGACGCCAAAAGTGCGGCAAGGAGCTGGTACAATTGCGAACAACTATCAGACAGAAGGAAGAAAAGAAGTACTGGGCGGAATAATTGGCCTATCAAATAGCACACTCGACTTTTGACTATCTTATGCCGAGAAAAGCTACCCAAACGCTTGTCCGAATTGGCCTAAAAAAGCCTTCGTTGAGTTGAGCCACCTCTCATGTATGGTCTAGATTTCTCGAATGCAGACATGTGAAACTAGTACAAGCAATGTATTGAAACACAACCAAGCGGCGGCACCTTGGGCTGGCTGAAGAGACGGTAGGTCCTTCAGCCAGCCGCAGTATCTAGCCATGTCTCACGACGATTTCGCAATGCCGATCAGCAGAACTGCTATGACATAGCTACCAATGCTCATCTTCTTTGAACCTGTCACTGTGATTCAGCTAGGTATTACCCACCCTCCGTTGAGTTCTGCAATAGTGGTCTAACGTTCCGAAGGCCCAGAGGTGGGGGGCGTAGTCAACTATGACCCTGCGCGACTCGGCACAGTGTGTTGCAGATTTCACAATCTGCCTCTGCCCGGTGTCATTCGACCACGGTCTCAATTACGCATGGTTCTAGTCTCAATGATCATCTCAGGCATAGAGACGAGCCTAATCAGTCACGAGACGAGGGTTGTAACACTAGCAAAGAGATGCGTAAAGCCATGCTCCCATCACTGGCCTTGCTTGTCTGTCAGGGCGAACTAGCTCTACTTGAGTCAACTATAAGAATCAGTTTTCGAATATTATTTAAACTAGATAGGATAGTCATGCTTGTTGAAATGATCGTGGGCTTCTTCGTCGTTATATACCAGGTTACGATTTCACTACTTCACTTTTCATTCATCCCAGTTGAAAATCAAGTTACGGATTCGCCACAGATGATCAAGGCTATCAGGCTCTCAACACAAACGATCATTCTTTCGTGATTGATAATCTGGATGGCATGTTGAGACTGTTCCAGATGCAGCCCAGAGCCGCGTGGCTCGAAAGAAGTCGTCAGCCCGCCACTTGATCAGCCACGCCGCAGTGGCACAAACGAGCAAGTTCCAGAGTCACACTCCTTACATAGTCACATTTTGATGTCTTCGCGTATCTTCTCCCTTGATTCACGGCATTGAATCTGAACCAGTCGACCGCTCTAGAATGTGCTTGCATGTCAAACTTGGTTTCCTTTGCGTGTGTCTACTATCCAAAAGAATAATTTCGTAGCTCCAGTTTATGTTGTTAAGAAACCGGCAACTATTTTAGGGGGTCATGTAAATGTAATTCATGTCATGATGAAGCCAGTTTTGATGCTGAGTAGTCCTGTTTCGAGCCGGACAATCCCTTAAATGCCGGCATAGCGCCATCAGTTCTATCACGGTCCCAATGATAGGGCCAACAGGTGGTCGGCTGTGATACAGAAAAAAAGGCCGTTAGGCCACGCAAAAGGTAGGGGGCCTAATTGGCTCTATTTACTGTACGACATCGGCGTAATATTACGCCGCGATTGCACATCGCCTGCATCGACCTAGCTGCGGCTGAGGCCTGAGGCTGAGAAACACAACTCCAACAGCATCAATCGATATTGCCTCTTCCTCAAACCATAGGCCATTCCCGGGCCGGCTATAGAGATGGACGATACCGATTCGACTCTAGCTGACGATGTGGAAGTCATTAACATCGCGTCGCAACAGGTAACGCAATGCCGGTACGTTTGCATCTTGACACCCCTCATTGTTTCCATAATAATCATTGATAATGCCACAGCGACCGGTGCCAAGATAATGACGAGACATACCAAGCCTGGACAGTAGTGGATGTAGTTGAACGGCAAGATACTGCCAGCAACGACGAGAACAGTCTTGTCGAGATCTCCAGCGGTAGGCCAACCCCGCGTTCAAGCGTGTCCGTCTATAGCTGACATTGAATAGTTTCAAGCCCTCTACACGTTCAGTTCAGTGATCTTGAGATCACTGATATCCCACAGCCTCGGATCCCTTGGCCTTCGAGCCTACCTTGGTTCCAATTTCAAGATCGTTATTTCAACAGTAAGCCACACTTAAAGATCCTTCTAGGAAGCAAATCAATGATTAATAACCCTGCAGACACCGCATTGCGAGCCATGCTCTCCAAAGAGTTGAACCTCAGGCCTGATGCCACCAGTAGGGAGATAGTGTCGAGAATGAGACTGGCCCTCATCTCACAGAAGTACTCGCTCACAACAAAGTCCGGCTTCAGTCGTGCAGTGAGCAAGGCCAATAGGATTATGCCAGAGCAGTTTGATGGACAGAATGCCGATCGAATCAAAGCACTGATCAGTGCCGATCCGCTCGAGGCAAAGATGCAAGAGTTTCAACTCTTTGCGTACCAGCTCTCCAACAGTCTCATTGAAGATGAAGACGACGAGTTCGTCGACGAGAATGGCAAGTATACCAAGATCATTGAGATCTTCCGAGACATAGGCCTGCCACAAGCTGTGTGGAAAGACTTGTTCTCCAAGAGCCGTGATCAACCGACTGGGAAGGCGTTCATCGAGGCACTCTTTGAAGCTGCCGTCAACACCCAGACATTTGACATCTGCGAGACCCTCCTTGAGGCGGGAGCGGATCCAGACAAGGTCATTGATACATGGGCAATGGGGTGTCTTGCGCGGCCGCTTCAGCTCAGCATGGATTGTCGTGTAGGGGACGTGGATCTCGCACGCCTTCTGCTCCGGTTCGGGGCGGGCGTCGACCTTGTGACGGAGGAAGACCCAGAAACGGCCTTGTTCAAGGCATGCAAAGAATGTACAGAGGAAGCTGTGCAAGTATTGGTCGAAGCTGGGGCAGACATCATGCGGATGGATTGGAACGACAACTTGTTGACGCCCGACTCGGCTCTCACAAACGCAGTGGGTGCGGACTGGAGAATGGCCCATATACGCGATGAAGAGGACGAGGACGAGTTGGCGACCTCTGGGAGAGATCTACCCGGGTTGAAGACACTCAGATACCTTTTGACTCTATATGACCAAGGACGGCATCATGACCTCATACAAGACGCTTTCATCAAAGCGGCTTCTGAAGACCGAAGGGACATGCTTATGGACCTATTGGGGGCCGGTGCATGCATCAACGAGAGATCGCTTGATGGCCACACGGCTCTCATTGCCGCTACGTGGAGTAGCTACCAAGGCAGCAGCTCGCGGATGCTCAAGATGCTACTGGATCTTGGCGCTGAAGTCGACCTCGCTATGCCGGACTCGAACATCACAGCCTTGCACATCGCCGCAGCCCAGGGCGACGAGAAGGTGACAAAGGTTCTCATTGCGCATGGAGCATATATCAACGCCATTGCCATCAATATAGAAGACGAAGACCGACGCCTTCTCGGCTCACATTTCGAAACGTCCGGTGTTGGTGCGGACGCTTTATGCGAGATGAATGCCTGTCGGACGCCGCTACAGTTTGCCTTGTTTAGAAACAAGATCAAGGAGTCGCGTTATACTACGCCCAAACGTGGAGGTGCAGCCCTGGCTTTGGTCGGTACTGGGGCCGCTCTCAAGTGTGGTGATGTTGCGAGGGCTTGCTGTTTCGATAACATTGATCTGCTACGCGAGCTACTGTCCCGTGGCGCCGATGTGAACGAGTTGGATTTAACTGGGCGCTCCGCATTACAAGCCTGTCTCGAATTTGGGAACGTGAATCTAGTTGGATGCCTACTCAAGGCGGGGGCAAGTTTCCGCGGGTGTAAATTACACTCCGTCGTGGAGAGCGGCCAACGTGATGTTGTAGAGATGCTTATCAGACGTGGAGGTGACGCGGTTGGTGGGAACGATGCTGGGTGCTCACTTCTTGAGGCTGCTGCTTTGAGCCAAAACTGGGACCTGATGGTATGGCTTATGGAAACTCACCATGTGCCATATGATCAAGGTGCGTTATGCGCTGCTGTTTGCTCCGGAATTGGTAGTGACAGGGATAACGGCGGCTACCTCGATGTTCTCCTACAAAGAAGGCCTGACGACATGGTAGGAGGAGATATGGAGGCCACAGCCTTGGGATATGCCGCTTTCCACTACCAGAAATGGGTGCTTGAACGTCTCCTCAAACTCAAGATCAGCGGATACTGCATCATCCCCGTTAAAACAGATGGGGAATGGCTTCATCTGGCAAGAGGGTATCCTCGGTTTATGTCCTGGGCATATGAGAAGCAGTTCTGGCGCGACCCAGCGATGGCCCGGTGCTCCGTTCTCGTACCTGCCATCCACGGCGGTGACTGGAAAACCGCGCAACAACTGCTAGAAGCCGGCTTCAAACCGGACAGGCTATCTCTAATCATGGCCATCCGCAGACAGCCAATTGGGGCCATCGTTGATCTGACGAATCGCCTGTCGCGGGCTGATAGGTTCGAGCGAGCCAGGGTCGAGCTTGACACACCCCTTCAAGCCGCTGCTCGACACCGAAGACTCGACATCGCCAGATTTCTGCTATATCTCGGCGCTGACGTCAATGCTCCACCATCTGAGGGACTAGTCGCCGACAATGACTGTTCGGACCCAATTCTTCCACGTACTGCTCTTCAAGCCGCTGTCGAGAATGCTGACGACAAAATGGTGAACCTACTCCTCAAAGCGGGCGCGAACATCAACGCACCGCCTGGAGAGGACTCTGGTGCGACGGCGCTGCAGATTGCGGCTGGAAAGGGGCATATGGATATGGTGAAGAGGTTGCTAGCTCTAGGAGCAGATGTTAATGCACAAGGAGCGGTTTGGAATGGAAGGACAGCGTTAGAAGCTGCTGCTGAAGGAGGGAGATTGGATATGGTGCAGTTTTTGCTAGAGGCGGGAGAGGGGGGATATGAGGGGGCTATTGAGTTGGCTGAGGAGAGGGGACATGATGCAGTTGCACAGGTATTGAAACAGTGGAAGGAGGAAAAGGAGAGCAGAAGCTGACTTGACAACACGACGTCCAGCTTTGGCGACCCTGACATGGGGGCCAGAGTCCAGTTTCTGTGTTGGTGGGATGCAAGATTGGCCTATTAGCACAACTTGCCAGAGTTGAAAGCAATGGGATACACTTTCGGATATTGGAACAGAATGAATAAAGATTGTTTAATAAATTCAGAACCATGAGACGCAGTTAACAGTCAAGAATAAGATGTAGTCTAGACTCTTCATGTGCTATCTGCATCCATTTCTGCCAGTCGTTCATAGATAACTCGATGGAGATTTACCCCTGGCTTCAAACCGTAATCGATATCAAGACTGTGAAAATGGGACCACGATAGGTGCAGTTGGCACCAGTGTAGCCAAAGACAGATGGGGCCAACTCAGTCCGTTAAAGTTGAGCAAGACAATCTGCGCGTACTGTATCTGTGTATAAGTCACAGTCATCGTCTTCTGGCTCGTCACTGGCCCAGGAGGCGTTACAGAAAAGGTCGGCAAAGGAGGAGCAGCCTTTCCCTCCACCAGCTTGAAGTTGGGCTGCAGCAACAGAGGCTTGCCCGGCTTGTAGTTTTCAATGGTAATCTCAGCCTGCACAGTCTCGACCCAGAACGTAGAGTCCATCTGCACGGCATCTGCGTTGGGACCCAAGGTGGCGTTCTGTCCGACCAGGAAGGCAATGTTGGCTGTCCCACCACCGGGCTCAGTTGGAGTAGACGTCGTCGTGACTGCAAAGGTACTCGTCTCTATAATGTTGAGTTGACTGTTGATGTCGTTGAGGATTTGCGCTGGGTTGGTGAGAATACCCTGTGTGATGGTGCCCTGGGCTATGAAGGGGTTGAGGTCCTGTGGCAGGCGTGCTGTGTTCACATCCGAGGCCTGCTGACTGGCCTTAGGCTTGAGATCTCCAGGATTCCCGATGGTGAAAGGGGTGATGGATCGTGCGCCAATGTCTGGTGCTGACTTTACCACAGTCGGAGCGGGACCCTGTGCATTGATGGTGGTTCCATGCGGAATCGAACCCAGACGGACCAGTGTGTTTCCCAGCTTTGGGTTGATGTCGGTCTGAGGCACGTTCAACCAGAAGCCAGTTTCTGTGTGAATGCCTGTCGGAGCACCATCACCCCTGCCCGTAACCGTGTTGGTCACATCATTGACAGTCTGGAGGTAGGAAACTCCATTGAGGCAAATGTCATTTTGCTTCTCGAGTCCACGATTGGGAACTTTGCCGAGAGGTGCAGAAAAGGTGAGCTCCTCCTGAGTCAGATTTAACTCGAGGACGGAAACATTGGGAGGTGAAGGGGGAGCAGGGAGCACAGGGTTGGTGAAAGTTGTTGTTGTTGGTGCAACACTATTCGGTCGAAAAATGGTGTTGAAGCCAGGTCCTGAGAACGAACCAGTAAAGCTGGCCAGAATTCCCAGGGGAGGCGAAGGCTCGTCCTTTGGAGGAGAACGAATAGGATCATCGAAGTTGACTTCATCAAAGTGAAAATCTTTCGGGAGGTGAATCCCAGCATGAGATGGCTGGCTATTGGGAGACATGATGTTTGATTTGCAAAGTGAACGACAAACTGACCTGGTAGGCTTTGATAGTTCTGGTCAGAATATTAAACCCTACAACGCGAGGTCCAATGAATCGTCTTATATTTACAAACAGGCCTTGACCAATTGGCACATCATGCGTCTGTGAGTATCTAGGCTGGTATCACATGTCTGTCACATCTTCAGCGCAGCTAGATCAGTCACATACCACCTTGAACTTAAACAACCTCCGCTGAAACCAGACAGGGTTACTGCTGCAGCCGGCTGAACCTCCTTGGTTGCGCGAGGGCTGCCAGAGCATATCAACCTCCATTATTAAAGCACTATCTAAGCCTCTACGAAATTTACATAATAATTCATTACTCTTTTATCTATATTTCGATGAGCCTAAGAAGAACGTTACATCTCCAGTGGGGTTAACAAGCCATACATCGGTGGTTGCTGTGTTGTTTCTATTGAGTTGCTTGGAAACGCCCGCCGCCTGGCCTCCTCATTGAGTCATTTTGACTCAGACGCCAGACGATCTATACTAAAGCCAGATAAATATACTATTGTGGCTGACTGAATACGGCAGAATTCCCCATGTGCTGTTTTAACACCCGTGCTCACATTAGGTACCTAAGGAAAGCCCTCGTGGGTCTACACGCATCGAGACCGACGCCACATATCTCATTTGACAGTGTTACATCTTCAGAACTGCCGATCAGCCGTGCCTTGATCCGAGACAATATGTACGAAACCGGGTAGCTATACTTATGTGGCTAGCTGACATAGGGGAATTTCTCAACTGCCGTCTCAATACCCAGTGATCAGTCTCAAAGCGGAGAGTCGAGCTGCTGCGACCAACTCAGCCGGCGACGAAGTCCGCGTCCACACCGAGACAGCACCGGCTACTAACGTCCAGGCTACGCTTGTAACGGCCCGTCCCGGTGAACCTAGACTGACAGGAAGCGGGGGAATATTGGTTTCCATGTCTCAGTAAACGGCACTTGGCTGAAAGCTGAAAATCCTGGAATGTGATCTGTGCCGTGTGCGCCATGAACCGTCTGCTGATGATTATCGGCAAGTATTGAATGGTCGGTGAGGCGACGAGAGTTCCCACATGCTCAACTGTTCCCCCCAATCATGGTCTATAGACAGGTATAAAGAAACGGGCTCAGACCGATTGCTTTACTTCTGTGGCTTCTTCAGCTTCAATACTTGCAAATATTTCTCCTACTCTTGACCATCATTAAAATGGAGCCAACTTTTCAAGGCAACCAGTTTACTCCAGGCACAGCTGCCTACAACCGTGCCAATGACCTTTATGCCACTTCTACCTACGGCAAGGTCCGCAACATGAACCCTGGAGAGATCCTTCAGCCTTCAAGCATCGAAGACATCCAGTATGTCGTCAAGGCCGCTGCTGCGAAGGGTCAGCGCATCGCCATTAGAACTGGTGGGCATCAGTACAGTGGCGCATGCTCTACCGATCCCAAAAATATCCAGTTGGACCTCAAGCCTACCTTCCGACGCCCCAATGTCGACCTCAACGTGCTCCGAGAAAACGACAAGGTCTACCTCAGAGCAAGTGTCAGCTGGGGACTTGCTGAGATCTTCGACTTTCTGAAGGACAATGGCGTCTTCATGCCGACCGGGCAGTGCTCCACAGTCCACCTTGGTGGACACGTTCAGACCGGCGGCTACGGAATGCTTGCACGATCCTTTGGCCTTCTTGGGGACTACGTCCGTGAGCTTGACATTGTTGACTACAAGGGCGACGTGGTCAAGGTGACCAAGGACAGTCATCCCGACCTATTCTATGGCTTCCTTGGCGGCAGCCCCGGCAACTTGGGTGTCCTGACACACTTCAAGATCGAAGTCCAAGATGACAAGAAGTACCCGAACTCCAAGGGTCTATGGCAGGCCTTCACCTATCGTCAAGATACGCTCAAGGCCCTCCTTGACATTCTGGTCAAGAAAGGAGAGGACCCAAACTTCCCCCGGGGCTACGACTTTACTGTCAACATTGTCAGCAAACAAGCCAATCTGCTGGATCTGTTCCCAGGCTCTGAAGACGAGCTCAAGAAGAGACTGCCAGACGAAATCCACAACGGCAAGGACAATATTGCCGATGTCCTTAAGTTCAAGTTCGCACTGATTGTCGTCTACGCCCAGTGGGTCAATGTTGGAGGAGAGCCGTACTCGCCTGACCTTTTCAACCAAATCAAAAATGTCCCGAACGAGTTCAAGTTTGGCAAGGAAGCCCCTGAAGGCACACCCATGTCTGTCATCGCATCCATGTGGCTCTTTGGCAGCCCTCGCGAATTTCCCTACCCCTACGTCAAGCGCACCAACAGCACCAAGTCGGTCGAGCTCTCCAAGACCGGCTGGTCGGATTGGTTCTCTGGCCGCATCAACGAAGTCATCAAGAACAAGAACAATGGTCTTTGGGTATCATCGCAGCTGCAGGTCTATGGTGGCAAGCAATCAATGTTCCAGAAGAATGCGGGCAATGGCACGGCCTACTGCTTCAGGGACGCCACCTATAGTGGCACGTGGGATGTGTTCTATCAGGATACAGCAGAGAAGGCAGCGCAGGAGTGGCAGGCAGTGAATGACGAGGGTGCTAAGACGCACTTTAGTAAGGAAGATCGACGTGTTCTCTGGGGATCGTACGGGGAGTGGGACATGAAGAAGGTCTGGCAGTTTTATTACGATCCTGCCACGTACAATAAGGTGCAAAAGATCAGGGGAACATTTGATCCCAAGGGAACCTTTACTGCGAACCCATTCTGCGTTGAGGCATCGAAGTAGGGTAGCAGAGACAACTCGAGCAAGGAGTTGCTTGAAGAGCTTTTAGTCATGACCAAATAGGAATCTTGCTTGACCTTGAAAACGTTCAATCTTAAACTCCCCGGTAGTCCCATAAGTGAAGTCCAATATTATCAGACGGTGGCCAAGTCATCTCAGTGTTTAGTGTGAGAAATCTTATTTGTCCCGGCGATGCCACTCCTTTACGAGTGGTGCCAGTGTCACTATCCGGCACCAACAGCAAGTACTAATTGCAAGTAAGAAATGCAACCAAACAACGACAATAGCAGAAAATTTAAGAGTGCTCGAGTCTCATGGGCGGATAAAAACCAATTACCTCCGGCATTAGACACAGAGTGATGTCTGCCCATCCAAAGCGCACACCTCATTGGTCGGCTCTGAGTGGTAACGCTGATGGAACTGTCAGCCAACCAAGCAACCCAAACAAAGGTTCCTGACTCACACCAACAGCCGAATACCCGAATTCTCTACTCTTGCTTTATTATTTGGAATTCCAGGTTTCAAATAAGCTTATTTATGCGGCCCGCCTCACGATGATGACGTTATCTCATCTTATGTTCTCCAACGCTAATGAACCACAATCCGTAATCCTTGTGGCTGAGCAGACAACGTGAATGGTCATATCCCAGACCCACAGTAAATTCCAAATTCTTTTGGGAGGCGGAGCTTAGGTCGAGGCGGAGTCGTCCGAGAAACCCCTGGTCATCATCACCAGAACATCTGCCGTGACAAATATCAAGGTGATATATAAGGCTGAATTGCATCTCGTTTACCAGAAACTTGCTGTTGAGGTAAATACAGCTCAAGTGCAATGTCCAAGTCCGACCAGCTCTCACCACCCACTGCCTCGGAAAGGGGTTCCGCCTCTAGCGTCAGGTCGCGACGAAGTCACACAAAGTCGCGACACGGCTGCGTGAGATGTAAACAGGGCAGAAAAAAGGTAACCACCATTCTCTCCAGCATATCCAGCATTTGCTGATTCGAGTAGTGTGACGAGCGCAGACCGCAATGCTCGCGATGTGTGGACAGAAACCTCCCTTGTGAATACACGCGCCCTGCCAAGGTGATGCGGAATTTGGACTCGTCTCCATCGCCTGCTCGCAGTGCCTGGAGTCAGCTTCAGAGCCTGACTATTCCCAGCCCCAACTACGCGCATTCAACTGTCACTTTGGGATCGACATCAAGTGTTTCTCCGAGTCTGTCTCCAGCTCCTCCAAGTATTAATGTGGACTTTGAGTTGCTACAAGCCAACGCGCAACAAACAAGTACTCTCAACGCGACAGAGCTGGAATTGCTGAGCCACTACCTTTCGCATACAGCTCGCTCTCTTGCCTTTGACAGCCAAGACCTGTACGCGCTACAAGTTGGCTTCCCCAACCTCGCCTTCCGCAGCAAACCCGTAATGAGCTCAATCCTCGCACTCGCAGCTGTATGCAAGTGCAACGACATGATTGTGCAGTCTGGCACTCGACAGCCTGACCAAGATCAACTCCAAAAACTCCTGACTCTTGCAGATGAGCATCACAGGGAGTCACTACGCCAAACACAGGCCGATATTCCTTACGCGGACCACTACGATCACATCGTTGCAAATGCACCGTTGATGGTGCTCTATGCCTCTGCCAGTCGTTGCGTCCGTATCCGACTTGCCCAGTTCTCTACCCAAGATGACGAGTCATGCTCTGACTCGGGTTCTGCTGAATGGCAATGGATGTCTCTCATCCGAGCAGCCCATTCAGCATATACTGGACTCCCAAGCCCGAAACAGGGCGCCGAATCTTCAACCAATTGGGCCGAGAATCTCTCAACACCTAGTTTCACCCACCAATCCTTCGCCACCGAGACTGCCTTGGCTGAGGACGGACCTAGCAGGCAAACAAGAGACCTTCTTCTCCCTATAATAGCAGCTACTTCCGGAAACGCCCTCGAAAAGCTGCGTGCTAGAGCACACATGATCGAGCCCGTTGCCGACATGGCATCATGGGAAGACATGCTCAACGGAGACGGTATCCTTCCACAACAAACCGAATCATGGAGCAATGACATCCATGCTTGTTTGATGTCCCTGGATGTTCTTAGTGACATCATGAACGAGGTGTTTCATCCCAACTCGGAAACGTCGCCCTATTCCCTCCCAGACTCTCCACCGTTTGGCCAAGTTTCGGGAGTTTCACCCTGGTTGAGGAAGTATCTCAGCCGCGTGACTTACTCCTCGCCTTCGAAGCCATGGAGGAGGACCATCATGTGGTTCCTGAACCGAGTTCCGGCAGAATATCTCAGCCTCGTCCAGACAAGTCTCGATCTCGTCCCCAACAGTCAGATCGAACCTTGCCTTGATCCTAGCCTTGGGGTGCAAGAAATCAATAGCGTGTCTCAGCTCGCTATAGACATCTTTGCCCACTGGCTCGTGCTCGTTATGCTTCTAGATGGCGTCTGGTGGATCGGGGGCATCGGAGCATGGGAATTAGGACGAGTCATGTCTTGCATGGGTAATCAAGATTGGCTTGGTCAGTTCCAAGAGAAGAAGGAGGATTGGTGGCCCAAGAGCATGTACAACATTGCAACAGAGATTCGAAAGCACGTGTAGGGTCAGGGTCTCGATATACTCCTTTGACGATTACCCTTTTACACAACTTTGTCTTAGCAATTGAGAGGAGGAATGATAGATGAATACCCCATTAGATGATAACTCATAGAATTAATGAAAGCATATACTTAAGAATATAACTCTATTTTGTAAGGATTTCATGCTTCTTAAATTATGTTCATGTAACAAACCTAGATACTGAGGAGTTCTTCTCGGGTATGTCATAGCCAAATTACCAACTATTCAAGGCATAAAAGCACTGACGATCGTGTAAGCTGACGTCGATCATGGTCCTGTCCCAGGATGGCGGCGGGGCATTGCACAGCCTGCCTACGAAGATCTCTCCCTTCATAAAAACCAATGACTACAAATCTCGTCTTACACGTTCAATTCAATCCAATCTCACGAACTTTCGCAAAAAGCCTCATTTCTGTCTGAAAACCCGCCATCACCATGCGTTGCCTTACTCAAAGCCTATCCCGGGCAGTCCAGAAACCATGCCTACCCATGGTTCAACAGCGCTTCCCAAACGCCACAAGAAGTCTCAGCACCAAAGCCTCATCTGCTGCCGCCGGTGAGACCTTCACTCTTCCCTCCGGCCGCAAGCTTGGCTACCATACATCCGGCCCAGCGACTGGGACACCAATCATATACATTCACGGCCATCCCGACTCTGGAATCACCATCACCGGGCCTCTCGAGTCCCGGATCGCCAAAGACATGAACATCCGCTGGATCGGCCCGGATCGCCCAGGAGTAGGCCTGTCAACGCCATACGATTCTCAAAAGGTCCTCGACTATCCTACCGACATCGATGCTCTCGCCAAACACCTGAGCCTTCCTCATTATTACATCATTGGCACAAGCGGCGGTACAGGTTTCACGTTGGCATGTGCAAAAGACCTTGGACCATCAAACTTGAAAGGCGTTGGCATCTGCGCGGGCATTGGGCCTTTGGAATGCGGGTTTGGCAGCATGGATGGAACCCAACGCAAAGCTCTGGAGGCATGGCGGGATTATCCAGCCGAGTTCAAGGAATATTACGAATCAGAATACGTACCACTTGCACAGCAAGAGGACATGACTGCGCTAACAACCCGACTCCGCGGCGAGTTTGAAGCAAGTCTCACGGGGAGGGATCTTGAGTTCATGATGCAAGAAAGCGTGTTGAAAATTTCCGTCAGCTCTCTTCGTCAGGCGTGGATTCAAGGAGCATGGGCACACGCGAAAGGCATGGGGCTTCACTGGCGGCCTTGGGGTTCCAAGCTGGAAGATGTGAGGTTTCCTTCCATCAAACTTTGGTACGGTGGAAGAGACAAGAGTACGACGCCGGTGATGGGCAGGTACATGGCTGATAGGTTGGAGGGATCGGTGTACAAGGAGTTTTCGGAAGACAGTCACTACACCATATGGCGGAAAGGAAATCTGGAGGAGATGGTACGTGATTTACTCGAAGAGTAGTTCCTGGAGCTCAGACGTCTCCTCGAAATTTTCGCTCGCTGTGTCAGATAGTGGGATATGGGTACTTGCTAAGATTAGTTAGAAAGACTTTGACGCCTAAAATCAATATCGTTTTCAAGGAGGTCAAGTAGCTAGGCTTCGGTATCTTGGGGAGAGCATCGAGATATCACATCGCCGCTTTCCGGGAGGACAGCTCAGACTCGTCTTTGGCACGGCTCAGCCGTCCCCGCCCTAGCACAGGTGCATCCTGCCTGCCGGAGTACCTTTGATCAAGTGCCAAGTAGGGTGGGGAAGTAAGACATCCGCCACGCCTGCTCGTTGTTCAACCCCGGGTTGCGATGGGGACGGAGAAGGGGAGGCCAGGGGGGCTGCATTGGTACAAACCGGGTTAATTCTTGGCTTTGCACACATCACATATCAGGGCGTTTAAATACGAATTTGGACCAGTCACGTCGCATGAAGCCGAACCAGGCTGTGCTGCGCAGTTCAGCTGCTGCGAGGGCTTTCCCAACCAACAATCGCCGACGCAGAACGCCTGAGGGGGGAAGAGATAACAAAACACAGGTCAGACTGGCCTTTCGGATGGCGTCTGCACTTTTTATCGTATCAAGAATACAGGTGAAACTTCTTGCAGCATTGTCTGAATTAGCTAAAAATAATTCGATCTGCTTCCTCCTCAATGCCTAGACTACCTAGTGGGTATATAGCTTGTACAAGCACCCTGATCTTGCCCCCAAACGACAGAAGAAAAAGGCTGTCAGCAAGAAAACACTACACTATATCCTCTCTCATTATCCTCCCCATTGGGTACTTTCTTACCCGTCAAACATGTCTCAACCTTTAGTGACCTCACGTGCTGGCCAGTCCGAAAGCCATAATCCTAACAACGGTCAAATCAGAAACAACGACCCAGAAACAACAAAGGACGGCCTCGCCGCTAAGAGCAAATACGATGACCCGTTAACTGGACGTGAGCGAATCGAAGAGTTGGAACTAACACCATTGCATGGGTTGGTGCAGGCTACCAAGGATGATGACGATGGCTATAGCAAGCTCGGAAAACATCTGAATGAATGGAAGGATATCATCGATGTCCGCTCCCCAAAAGATCAGGAGACGGCGCTCCACATGGCTATTCGGAAAGGCTTCATCAAGATGGCACAGCAACTCCTTATCGCCGGGGCCAATGTCAACATCGAGAATGGCAGCGGAGAGTTGCCATTGCACGTGGCGTGCGACTACGGGCATCAGCAACTGGTGGAGGTGTTGCTAGGGAAGGGCTCCGATCCCGAGCACAAGGATACGTCTGGCGCATATCCGCTTCATTTCGCCGTCATCCGTGGCTTTGGAGACTCGGTGGTGCGTCGTTTGCTTGGCTCTGGAAAATCCGTCATCAACGAGACTGCCGGCGGCATGCACTGGACTCCGCTCAACAAGGCCATATGTTATGAGTGTGAGGATGTGGTCGATGTCCTTTTAGAGGGAGGAGCCAGTCTTTCCATCGAAGACTCGGATGGATGGACACCCTTGATGACGGCGATCAAAGCGGGTCTTTACCACACATTCCAAAAGTTGCTACAGCACCTACAAAAGGATCCGAATGCACGAGACGTTATCAACAAACCAGACAACAATGGCATGACGCCTTTGATGCAACTGAGTACTGACGCATCTGGAGAATCGGCCACATACATTAAAGACCTTCTTCGCATGAAACCAGATGTCAACGCTACTGACACGGAGGGGAAGACCGCGCTGCACCATGCAATAGCCTCCGCAGCCATGAAGGAGTCAGGACTCGATACAGATGTGGCGCTGACGCTGGTCCATTCGTTGTCTGTCAAAAGACTCTTACACTCAGACAAGAATGGAGAGACTGCATTTGACGTTGCATTTGACAAAGAAGAGAAAAGCCTAATACCTGGTTTCGAGGATTTATTCAGCTCGCTGGTTGCGCGCCTCGTTCAAGGCGGATCAGGACCAATTCAGGAATTCTTTTGCTGGGCCGCATACCGCTTAGAGCGACACACTTTTGCTCGGGACCTTTTCCAGAAGAGATTTGCAGCAGATGTTCCCCAAGATCTCGAGCACGATCGGTGGGAAATAGTCGAATGGGCGATTTACACACACATGCCGCGGGTACTCCTGACCTACCTCCGAACATTGGGCCTGGAAAAGAGGGTCACCGAAGACGACAAGATTAATAACAGCATCAAGAATGGCCAGAAATTGATTGAAAGGCTCATGGAGAAAGTTCGACCAGCTTCAAAACCCTTGGCAGAGGAGAAGAGACAGAGAGGAGAGCGTGGCCCGATGAGCGGAGCCGGTTTAAGCAAAGATGTTCAGATCTTAATGGACATGAAGGACATTCTACGCTACCTCTACCTAGAGAGGGCTGAAAAGCCCATCGAACCGTTGGAGTTGTCGAAGCCAGACGAAAGGATGAAGCCGAGCTTAAAGAATTTCCACGCAACAATCATCCAAGGCGACTTTGTAAGATTTCAGACGATACAGGAAGTCTTGTATGATGACGACTCGATGAAACACCTTGAAGACATTACCAAAAAGCTCAAGGAATACGAGTACATGCCCAACGTCTCTTCAGAACAAGCGCCGACAATCTCCGAAGAGTTCCAGGAAAACACCAAGACGAGGGCCCAGTTCACTTGGATTCATTTGCCGTCAACGAATGTAGGTTCTTTCCCAAGCTCTACACGTTTAAAGCCTCAAGCTGACCGCAAGTAGATGGTTTGGATGGAGGTGAGAACTGCTTTATTCAGTAGAATCTCGCTAGATCATGAGAGCGACTTGTGTACTGACCGTAGCTGCACTTCAGGACACGGTAAAGAAGATACTAAAAGGAGAAGGGTGCTGTAAGAGCGAGACTGAAGAGGTGGTCTGCTTTTTAAGAAGCAGCTGGGTCGAAATCCCAGACAGAACATCCACTTCACGCTTTATGAGACCCCGTGTCAAGAAGGCGGACAATGCCACTAAACGCCACGCAGAGGAGAGTAAATCCTTCGCCGTTTCGGCCATCTATGTCAGTATTCGTTCCACAAATCATCATACTCTCTCATAGTCTCATATCAGTCAAGATACCCTATCTGTACTTTTCGACATACCACCAGAGCGAGAGTAGCGAGCCGATGACAGACGAGCAGGTGGCTAGCGCGAACCCTCATCCAAACGTTGAGAAAAAGGTCCGAGCTGAGATAGAGATGCGTGATGCGCTCTTTGAGGCGTACCAAGAGTCAGTGATTCACCAGCCTACCACTCTAGACGAGTTCTATTACCAGTTTGCATCGGATGAGGACTCCATCAGGGACCGAAACTTGCGCAACAAAGATCAGGTCGTCACAAAGTATCTGCGGCGAGGAGTAGAGATGGAGAAGGAAAGATTCTGGCCTTTGTTGCGAGTTGGCCAGCTCTGGATGTGGACTATCGACGAAAGTATGTTTCTTCTAAACTTTCAACACACCTTAGTTAATTGCTTATTATGGACTAACTGTCTCATAGAGTGGCTAATTACCTCGACCTCGTGTGCAACCAACAATATCAAAGACAATCTCGTCACAGACATTTTGAAGCATGTCCGGAGTGAAGCCCAGAACGGAAGATGTCGAGCAACACCAGCCTTTGCCACTGAAATGAGCGAGGTAATCGTTGACTATTGCATTGGCGCCTACGACAGAAAGCAAAGGTCCCTCCGTGAAGAAAGGCGATCGGTTCATCAAATCTTCTCGGATTCCATCAATGAGATCGTCTGTACCGCTTAATTCACCCAGGAGTCTAAATCAAGCTAACCTGCTTCATAGGGGAGAAAAGAGCCCAGCTTGTTCAAGCTGTCACGCGGCCGCCATAACAACGCCGACGCTGATCACCCATCTGGAATGATGAAGGACATCCAGGCTGCGCTCAAGCGGGTGGCAGACCAACTGTACCTCATCAGAGACGTCCGCGACGAACTCAACATCCTGATGTCGATTGCAAGGTATCAGCGCGAAGTCCAGTCAACCATTGTCAGAAGTGGTGCCGGCAAAGATCTTTCAAGTGACTATGTCTTGAGAGAAATCAAGGAATTGGTTAGTTTGCCAAGCAGACTCAGAAAGCTGCTCGTCAACCCCCGATCCTTTCACACTACCGTGGGTACTAACTCTTGACTGATAGGTTCGGGCTACAGTCACGCTCCAGGAGAGTGACATTAGCAGTTTCCAAGCACAAATTGCGAATTTGCAGGCAAGCGAGTCCGTAAATCAGGGCATGGAGTCTGTCAAGCAAGGGAAAATAATCTTAGTATTTACCCTTGTCACCGTCTGGTTTGTAAGTTGACCTTGTCGTCAAGTAGCTACACGAGAAAGGTCATTTTTACTAAGCATGTCTCCAGCTCCCTCTCTCGTTTCTCACCTCTCTATTTGCTCTAGACGTGGACTCTTTCCTCGGGACCCCTGCCTGGGCTTTCTGTGTTATTTGTAGGCTTTCGTTCATGTTCCGATATCCGTGAGAGCCTTATCCTTACTCTCTGTCTAGTTCTCGTACCGTTGATATTTCTTGGGTCAGCAGTTGTCTACGTCTGGAAGGCGGAGATCAGGGGTTTTTTGGCAAATATCGGGACACCAGCGACGGGGTCAGGCGACGAGAGCACGGCGGCAACATCGACCTCTCGATTGGCAGCGGTTAAAGGAGGCGTGAGGAGACGAAAGGGGATTGACGTGGAACATGGAGAGAGTTGAGAGTGAAGGAAGAAGGCTGGATTTGTATCTAGATGTACCCAACGCACGCCAAAGTTCAACCTCTGCTGTAGCAAAGAAACTAATCGTAGTATGAGTGATCTTCGGACTACGCTTTCATGTGGTTTTTTAAACAAAATGTGAACCGTTCTTATTTCTGAGTTCTACACGCGCTATTATCATGCTGTTTGTACCCCAATATACCTTTCTATGTCACCCAGGCAATGTGCATCGCTCACAGCTTCGACTCCTGAGCCCTATGAGCAACCTTTTCCGCAATCGCCAACTGAACCTTTTCCCTCGGAAGCTCCTCTATCGGCCTTCCAGTCCAGTACTTATCCTGCTCCAGACCCTGCCAAATCAAAGCCTCAGTACCCAAGATAACCTGCCATCCATTCTCCTCAGAAATGGCACCCAACCGTGTAAACGGTGTAGGGTTGTAGCACATCTCCAGAATGGCACCCTTGCGCTCCTTTTCCAAAAACGTCTCGGTGACGCGGCGGGCGAGGATCTCTTCTGCTGTTTGGGGCTCAAAGTCTGGCACGCACGCCACGATGGCGCCGGGGCTTTCGAGGTCTAGGGCTTGTGAGACCGTTTTCACGTGGACTAGGTCATCGCCGTAGCCGCGCTCCGCACAGTCCTTGATGACGGCTTCGACTTCTGACTCGTCGCGGTTGACGAGGTAGATGGCCTTGACCTTCATCCACTTGCGTAGGGCGTAGATGGCGCTTCGGGCTGCGCCGCCACCGCCGACCACGAGAGCGGGCTTCTCGTGGAAGACGCCGTCTGGGTCGGCGATGTTTTGGTAGAAGGCGTCGCGGATGCCGATGACGTCGGTGTTGGCGCCGCAAAAGATACGACGACCGTCTTGTTCCCGGAGGAAAAGTGTGTTGCAAGCGCCGACGTCGCGGCACTCTTCAGTAAGCTCATCCAAGTAAGGAATGATGGCGACCTTGTTGGGCATTGTTACCGAAGCACCTTGTACCTCATTAGCTTCACTCCTCAAGTCCGAGTAAACTCAAAATAACTCACCGTAAAAGTCGGGGTGTTGAGCAAGCTTCAGAAAAGAGGGAATATCCGCCGAGTCGAGTCGGACCTGACCCCATCGGAGTTCAAGATCTTGATAGATGACATTGTGAAGGAAAGGTGAGAGGGAATTGGCCAGCTTCTTCCCAAAGAGGTATCCGTGGCGCTCAAGCTGCGAGACTTCGCACGAGGCGAGCGAGTCCCCAGAGGGATAAGACACTTCTTGGGCAGACATATTGAAATGGAGGACTAGTAGATAGAGAATCTGGGGTTTGTTTTCTCTTCTCCAACGCTAGGACTCAGCTCTCTTCAAGTAGTGTCCACTAGGAAGGCAAGAAAGGCAGGGAATTGTCATCAGAGATCTGGAGAAACTCGGTCCAAGTTCATGCGAGATCTCTCCTTTCTCCCCCACGATGTGAAATGCCGAGAAACGCGCAAGGATTTTTCCACCGGGTACAGGTCCGGAACCTGCGTTTCCCCCCTTCGTGGAACAAGGCATTGCCGATAGGTTGAAGGTTTTCCCCACACCGGGTAAAGACTTAACCAGCCGGATCCTACACCAACCACCACCAAACTAAGATTACCCATGATGCGCATTCATTCAATGGAAGATGGGCGGAAAACTGTTTAACTCATGGCATATTGGACGGTTGGTTCCGCCTCGTGACAGTGCCTGATGACGCCAATTCCGCCAATCTCACATACCTTTGACAGGGGGGACCAATGGCTATTGGCGGTTGGAGGAGGTTATCTCAAGAGGACTCTCCATAGGGGGAGCTTCCCTCGTGGTTGATAAATCATGTTGCCACTGCATCAGAGGTAGCTGTTTCTCTTCGGTGATTCCTAGACAGTTTTATCATAGCAAGTTCCAATCCTATATACCATCCTTCAAGCTGCATCAAAGTCCATCATCACACAAATCAACAACAGCAGTTGATTCTCTTCCTCTATCCAGTATCATCACATTCATCATGGCACACAAGCCCAGCATATGCACAATGTCCCTAGGACGCTGCTTCGCCGGCCACTCCCTTGCACACAAGCTCGACATGGCGCAAAAATACGGTTTCCAAGGCATCGAAGTCTTTTACGAGGACCTCGTAGACTTTTCAAAGTCGTACCCAGGCGGCGGCTCCCCCGAGGATCAAATCGCAGCCGCCCGCGCCATCCAACAGCTCTGCGCCGCCCGGAATCTCACCATCATCTGCCTACAGCCGTTCATGCACTTTGGCGGCCTCATCGATCGGGACCAGCATGCCAAGAGGATTGACGAATTGCAGCTTTGGTTTGAGCTGGTCCGGGCTCTGGAGACGGACTTGATCTTATTCCCGAGCAGTTTCCTTTCTGAGGATGAGGTTACGGATGATATGGACTTGATCGTGGCGGATTTCATCGAGGCGGCCGATCTAGGATTGCAACAGGAGCCGGTCGTCAACTTTGCATACGAATCACTATGCTGGGGTACAAGAACCGATACTTGGGAGTCGAGCTGGGATCTTGTTCAGCGTGTGGACCGTCCCAACTTTGGCGTTTGCCTCGACAGCTACAACATCCTCGGGAGAATCTACGCCGATCCTGCGTCACCAACCGGAAGGACATCCGATTGCGAACAAGCAACTGTCGACTCGATCAAGCGAATCCTCTCCGACATTGACATTACAAAAGTATTCCTCGTCCAAGTCGCAGACGGCGAACGTCTGTCTGCTCCTCTAGACACATCCCACCCCTTCTACAACCCCGAACAACCCGCCCGTATGAGCTGGTCCCGAAACGCGCGCCTCTTTTACGGCGAGCCTCAATACGGCGGCTACCTCCCTTGTAAACAACTCCTCAGAACCGTCATCCAAGGTCTTGGATTTGAAGGGTGGCTGAGCTTTGAGGTGTTCAACAGGAGACTTGCAGAGCCGGATGCGGCAGTGCCGGAGGAGATGGCTAGGAGGGCTGCAGAGTCGTGGGTCAAGATGAAGGCGGAACTTGGATTACGGACGGAGGATGAGATGCAGCCGAGATTGCAGGCAATGCTGTAAATGGTTAAAAGAGCTTTTGTTTCATTTTTCTTGTCGCGCACGATAATACCACATAGCAAGTAATGCCCAGAATGCATATCATTGATGACACTCACACTGCTCCGAACAACTCGCTGGTGAATATACACTAACGAACAATCTCGTGCATTTACTAATGAGCTTGCGTCTGAATCGATGGAAAAACACGTTGACCAGTGTGTCTAGGCAGAGAAACACCGATAGCTTACGAATGATAGGGTAATCTAAGCATGCATCATCCAGCATGCATCGCAGCAACGCCGTCGATACCCTCGCGCGTCATCTCTTACCTCGGATGGACTCGGCCCGTGACATCCGGTTCAATCTAGGAAGAACGTTTGAGGTCTATTGAATGCATAGATGGCTGTTGTTGCAGGTCCCGCTAGCTGTGTGTTGGATGCCTTGGGTCAGGCTGACCTCGAGCAGTCAGCAAGAAACACCAAGAACAGCACCTCGATTTCACAGAAGCCAAACAAGACACGAATATGTATGCGCGTTTGGCCTCCTTCAGGAGTTATCATGGAGTCCTCGAGCCTACTGCTTTCGCTAACCCAGTCGCAATGACGCCTGTGCTCAAGACGTTAGACGGCGGAACTCAATTGACAACACCAATGACCGCGACGGTGTTGATCAACAGTGTCCGAAATCACTACAAGAAAATGAAGACGACCAAATGAAGCAGGATAGGTGTTTCTCATCCAATTCTTACAAGTCTACCGATGCGCCACGTCAAGGACACAAAAAGCCGTCCCCTTTTTGACACTCCAAAAAACTCCCATAGATGCAATGAACCACCATCGTCACCACAGTTCAGTTGGTACAATCCAGGAACCCCCCATCCCCTATAAAACACCCAGTCTACAAGTTAAAAGCCGCCCCCCGTGTGCTGATGTTTTTTGTCTCCCCTTTTTAGCCATGTTACCTAGTTCCCAATGGATGCTAATATACAGATGTTTTGTGCGTTGCCGTGCTGACTCCTCGCGACGGCTATTATGATGCATTTCGTGGACCGTCGCTTCATCGTTTGCGTGTGTCCTTGCCCTTCTTCTTGCCCTTCTTTTTGTCCTTGGGCAACTCGAGCTTGGTGCCCTTGAGCTGCTCCGCCATGATGCTCAGCATGTAATCGTCAATGGTGCGCATCTTGTCGCCCCATGCGTTGTACTCCACAATCTGTTCCGCCTGAGGTGTGTCAACCTCATCGAGTCCCCCATCTAGCACTGACTTGCCGGCCGGTGTTCCCTGTCGCGCCGTCGAGGTCCCAGAAGCGTTATTGCTGGGTTTCTCGGTGAAATCGGCGTCGTCAGCTTGGATCTCCTTCTCCGCCACGCGAGCGGCTGCAACATCCTCTCTGTCTTCGGCTTGCTCGAGTGCTCGCCCAACCCTTCGCTGGGCTGAGCTTGTATCGGGACCACCAAGAACTCGGTCCAGGGCGGCATCAGCGGCATCCACGCCTTCACTAGTAGAGTCGACCTTGTCGCCAAGGACGTCCCTGACCGACATCTTGTTGAAGTAATCGGTTGTAAACTCTCCCTCTTGAATAACCACATCGTCCAGCATCTGTTTTTGCGATGCTTTCCGAAGGATATTGGCCTCGATGGTATGTTCACTGACCAAGCGGTAAATGTGCACATCCCGCGTTTGTCCAATACGATGACATCGATCCTGACATTGCTTGTCCATGGCGGGGTTCCAGTCTTGGTCGTAAAAGATGACCGTGTCGGCACCTGTGAGGTTGATTCCGAGACCACCTGATCGAGTCGACAAAATGAAGCAGAGGATTCGAGGGTCGTGGTTGAACCGGTCGGTAAGAATCTGGCGTTGTTCGACCTTGGTGGCACCATCCAGACGGAGGTATTTGTGACCGTGAATGTTGAGGAACTGTTCGAGAATGTCAAGGACCTTCGTCATCTGGGTAAAGATAAGAGCACGATGGCCACCAGCTTGGAGTTTCCGCAGCAGCTTGTCGAGGATTTGAAGTTTGCCGCAGTCATATTGGAGTAGACGCTTGTCGGGGAACTGGATGCTGAGTCTCATCCGACCCTCATGCCAGGGATCTGGTGGCGACTGCTTGGGCAAGAAAGGCGCCCATCGAACAGGTGCCGAGAGCTTCAGATCTTCGTCTGTAAAGGCTTGCACGCCCTTGCGCCCAAGCACGAACTGCTCCATGTCTCTGGTCACAACCGCCGGGGTCACACACGAGAACTTCTCAATGATGGTCTTGAAGCTGTCGGCGCGATGGTTGATGGTGGGGATCATGGATTGAATGGTTGTCGACTCATCCTCGAACCAACCCATAATTTGGCGAGGAACCTTGGGACGCGGCTTGTAGGGTCGCTTGTCGGTGCCAATGGTGAGCAAGTCAATCAAGTTCTTGCCGTAAATTGGCCGTTGCTGTCGCCGCAGTGCATTCAAGTAGACGCAGTGTTGAAGCTCCTCAAACCGGCTCCATCTTGCACCACTCTCGAGATAAGCGATGCTGGATTCTACTGTCGACGGGTCAAGATTCGAGTACGCATGTTGCGCTCGTGTTCTTTGAACTTCACGGAGATCCATCAACACCCGGTGTGAACTCAAATGAGCGATCCGATCGGCTTGGGTGGTTGTCAAGTGCTCATAATGAGTCGGGATGAGGTTGAGGAAGTTCAGATTGACAGCGCTCATTGGCTTTGGTGCCAAAAGCAGCTTCTGCACCCTTTGCTCGACCACGTCAAAGTCGGAGACGACGGATTTCTGCATGCGGAACGATGTCATGATTGGTCGGTCGACAAACAGATCGGGGTGATTGCAGACTTTCCGAAGCTGCATCAAACAGTTGATGATGGAAAGGTAGTTGCCCGAAGCCAACGTCGCCTTGGTGTCTGTCCGGGAGAGGAAGCCATCGTACAGTTCGCGTTGACGTTTGGAGAGTCGGCAAAACTCGACATGTTCGTACTTGGCAGGCATCTGCTTCTCAACATCGGCTTTGAGACGGCGAAGCAAATACGGACGAAGCACTTTATGGAGTTTGGATATGATGGCTCTGGCCTCGTCATCCATCTGTTCCCTCCCGCTCTCAAGAATTTGCGTCTCCGGCTTGTGGAACCAGTCGTGGAATTCCTGCAGGTCAGCAAACCCGCCAACGCCATTCTCAGCCGGCATGAGGAAAAACAGTAGTGACCAAAGCTCTGTGAGGTTGTTCTGGAGGGGTGTTCCAGTAAGTAAAAGCCGGGAATGTGTGTTGAAGCCAAGAAGAGTCTGCCAACGCTGAGACTTGAAGTTCTTGATGTTGTGTGCCTCATCAAGAATCATGTAATGCCAGCGTCGCCGTTTGAACACCTGTTGATCTTGGAGTACCAGCTGGTACGAAGTAATGCATACGTTCCACACATCGTCATTGTTCCAGCCCTGTCGTTTGCGTTTGCGTTCCTCTTGCGAGCCATAATAAGCCAAAATCTTGAAGCCCGGGCACCACTTTTTGAACTCCATTTCCCAATTGAGCATGACACTGGTTGGTACCACAACAAGATGCGTCCCCACACTTCATGTTGGCAAGCCAAGTGTGCAAGAAGAGCAAATAGTCTGAATCGTCTTTCCCAATCCCATTTCATCGGCTAGGATGCCATTGGTGCTGTTGGCGTAGAGGCCGGCAAGCCAGTCAAGGCCATCGCGTTGATATTCTCGCAGTGTCCCACGGAGAAGGAAGGGTACTTCAGTTTTGTGATTCCCAACAGGCTGGGGTGAGGCGGATGCGCTTGCATCAGGCTTCCCAGCAGGCGCCTCCGCAGAAGACGCAGTATCGAGCTCGAAAGGCTTGGTTTCCGATGTAGGCGGAGGCGACAGGCTGTGTGTGGGACTGGGCGGGTTTGTGACTGGCTCGGCCTCGAGGCTAGGCAGTTTCTCTGGGCCTGCAACATCCAAAGGTTTCTCGACCTGTTCCTCGCTGGGTTTCTCGTCGGTGCCTGTCATGGTGACTTCGTGGCTCGGTTCTTCCTCCAACTTCGCAGGTGTGGGCACCTCGGTGGTATCGACACTGTCTGCGGGTACATTCTCCAGCTTCTTCTCATCCGAGGGAAGTCCGTCAGGCTTCGCAAGTTCCGAGACTTCTTGATCCTCTTTCCCTTGAGCGGCCGGTTCGCCATTTTGAGCATGTTCGGCGTGGTCTGGACCCGGAAGCTGAATCAAGGACATCTCATCTTCTGGATCCGAATCGCCATTGCCATCTGGGGCCGGTGTATCCTGTGTCGCAGCATCGGGCATCTCGGCATCGTCATCAGCTGGAGTTTCCACGCCAGCCTCGTCGTTCATCTTCTTGAGCTCCGATTTTCCAAAAAACAATCCCAGCAAGCCACCCGCCTCCTCCTCCGATTCCTCTTCCGACTCGTCGTCTTCGGCTTCCTCGTTGCTTTCCATGTCGCTTGAGCCCATATCATCGTCCATGTCCACGGATTCGTCGCTCGACTCCGGGTTCTCGGTAGCTTGTGCGGTATCGGCAGCATCTGTATCTTCATGGTTCGGTCCGCTTGTCGGTGTCTCTGTATCTGCCGGTGTTTGCTCGAGGTCTGGAATGTGGGCGTACTTTTCTCGTAGCTGCTCCTGGGTCAAGTTCTCATCACCCAAATCCTTTATGTCTTCCTCCTCCTCCTCCTCGCCTTCATCGTCAGATGACATGATGTCGCTGTCTGGATCATCATCCTCATCCTCGCCTTTCGTCGAAGCAAGACCCAAGTCGTCATCGTCGTCCGCTAGACTCATGTCGTCGGTGAGATCGTCAAACCCATCTTCATCGTCTGATGGTTGCTCGGAATCCAATCCTGTGCGACGTGCCTGGAGTTTTTGCTCAGACAAGTTCACAGCTTCGTTGAGTGCTGCCTTGACTCTCTTCTGCTCTTCTTGCTCCCATTCGACCAATCGTCGGCGATTGACTTCGACACGAACATTCTCCCATGTGCCAAACATGACCTTGACCACTGTCCGGTACCGAGTTATCCATATCTCCCTCTGTTCGGCTTCGATTTCTTCTGCAGACTTGGGTTGACGCCGGAGCCACTCGTCGCGACAGGCTTCAGCAATCTTCTTAGCCGTTGATCGGTGTCGCTGTTGCTCCGCAAGCATGAGCTTGCGAAAGTTCATCATGGCCTTGACCATGTGGTCCTGACGAGCCCACTGTCGAGGTGGCTCCTCCTCAGGTTCTGGTAGGAATATGGAGCATCGCCCCTGGGCGAGCATTCCGCCATCTTCAACTTCTTTCTCAATTCGAAGAATGAGTTGAGCATCCTTCTCAGCCATCTCATCGGTGTATAAGGGGCCATCTTCAGACGCCTGCAGGCCACCCTCCTCAACAGGGATGTCCCCACCTCGAGCCCAAAAGTCTTCGAAGCTTGTCCCAATCTTGGGTCTCTTGCGAACCTGATCAGGGTGCACGAGAGGAATGTCGCCCGATCGACCGACTCGTAGCTTAATTCGAGGGGAACGGGTAGTAGGCGCAGCTTTCGAGTCTTGTGCCTTTTCGTTGGCATCGCTAAAACGCGCTGATCGTCGGGTTCTGGTTGAGGATCGAGGAGGTGGGGGAGAAGGACTTCGACGGCGATTCGAGCGAGAATATGTTCGGATTTCTGTCGTGGGTTTCTTGGATGAAGATTTCGGGGTGGACGCGGCCGTGGACTTGGGCTGCGCTTTGGTGGCGGGAGTCGACTTGTGCGAGCCATTCGGTAGTTTTCTCGAGTTTCCATTGGACAGTTGAGGTTCGGGTTTCGGTTTCGACGGACTCGACTGCGCGCCAGCGATAGATCGTCTCGTAATTCGAGTCTTGCCTTGGGGCTGGAGTTCGAGGGGTAGAGTGTTGATGCGACCAGATTTGCGTCGACCGTTCTCAGTAAAGGTGGTCGGGCCGTCTGCACCTATCTTCTTCCATGGGGGCGACTCGATCTTGGGCTTTTTGGGCGTGGCGTTGGGGGTCGATTCTCCTGTTCTTCTTCTCTTGGCTGGTCGCTCATGATCATGATCGTGGCCATTGGGTAGCTCATGTGCGTCGCCGTTCAAGGCCGTGGCATCTCCCTTGACCTCATGACCATCGTGGCCGTTCATCGTACCGTTCGGCGCGTCATCTCCGTTGGTGCAAGGCTCGAGCGCGTCTTGCTCAGGCTTGGTGGCATCAGAGTCCAACTTGGGCAGCACGTTGACGGGCGACGACGCGGTCTCGGGCATAGTAGCAACGTGGAGCCAGGAGACGCAGGGGGCGTATTCTCTGCGAAGCTATCATTTGGGGGGGAGAAATTAATGTCTACGGAATCGTAGCGCTTCAGCGGATATTCATACAAAGTTTGCACATGATCAGAGGCCTTGCGGGCGACCTGCGTGGGATTCAGTCGCAAAATCCAGTGTCGTCAGCAAAACTTTTGAGCTGGAGGAGAGTTGAGGACGCACGCCCTGAACCTGGCTTGGGGCTAACCGAAAAGGGCCGACACGCGCCTGGCGTGCGCCCTTGATGCCTGAGGCGCCACTTTTCGGTTGAGAATCATCACAGCCTCGATTGGCTACAGCTTCAACACAGAGCCATCAACTCACGTCACAGAGCAATTGGGCGCCGACGACACTGTCCACTCGCCCGAGGTGCGTCGCTCTGAAGCCATTGAACCATGTTCAATTGGTCGCGCTAATTCTGTTCCTCTACAGATGCTCCCTCAACGAATTGTGCGGGCCTCGGCCCTGCGCAGCGGCATGACGGCTGCTCGACTACTGCCCACCATCCAGCGACGAACCTTCCTCCCCCATTCGTACACCGACAAGAAGGTCATCGACGCCAAGTACCCCGAAGGCCCCAGCCTGACCGAGGCCGAGGATCCCGGAATGGTCAGTGAAGACCGGCAAGCGCTCAAAATGAGCCGAGGAGCTGATGGATAATATCGCAGAACGGCGGCTACATCAACCCACCCGCCATCAAGCGTCAGTTCCGTGACCCCTACGGCAATTGGTGGGATCCCCAGGAGCGACGAAACTTTGGCGAGCCCATCCACGAGGATAACGATACGCTGGGTATCTTTTCTCCCTGGGAGTACACCTGGACCACGACCGGTCCCGGTCTGATCATGGTCGGCACCTTTCTCGCCGTCTTCTTCAGCGTCACCGGACTGGTCTACCTCAACTACCCTGATTCGCCCGCCTATCCCCGAGCGTTTGAGGGTGGCCTTGAGCGAGAACTGGGTGGCCCCGGAGCCACGAGGGTAGGTTAAACAGGCCATGGATTGTGCATTGCTAACAGTGGAACAGGCCCGGATGGAGGGTGATGCTGACCCTTGAGTAGAAAATGCTCATTTGTACATAAGAAAGAATGGAAGGGTTCAATGCAAGATCACTGATGTTTGAGTACCGCGTAGCCGAGAATTGCACTGTGGATCAAGGCGATTGCATGATGCGCGTGGATGTGATGAACAGTTCCGGCCGATTACTTATGTTGAACGATAGCGTCGCCGATTCCTGAAAAGAGGCCCATGATCCCGATATCCCGAGCACACTCTCTCGTTACGACCACCAGGCAGTCCAAGTCGGACATTTCAATCCGAATATTGGTACGGCTGGAACCAGCGATCACGGCCTGCTCAGCATCAATGTTGCCTCGCCACAAGGGCCACGCCTGGTACAAAACGGAAGCTCCTTCCGGTTAAGTTCATCCATGTTTCTATCAAAGGGAAGCCCCTGATAGAACCATCCTGGGATTTCGACATCGGACGACCTCGGTAACCTATGTATTATTACTGTGAATGGTTCCAAAGCTATGTCAGCTAAGCGGCTGCTTGCAAGCCTGGATCCGCCGCTTTTCAGCCTGCAATGATCTTCATGGATGGACTAACTGCCTACACTCACATGCCATCCCACCTAGCTCCTTCCCAGCATTACGATGCCATCATGGCTTGCGCACTTAAGTCACGGGACAAGCTTCTTGCCCTCTTCGTGACTACCTCAGCACTTGCTCTTCTCCTCGTCCCTTAGTAAACAACCCAGGCTTCGCAAACACGATCCTCATCCCTCCTCCGCTTGGTTACCTAGCACTCCACGACTGACTTTCCTTTCTTCCGATCTGCATTGTCTTGCAGTATCGCCCTTTCTTGGCACCTTCATCACCTCTTGGTCACCTCTTCGGTCAAGATGAGGTACGAGGACTGGGATGTCCTTCTTTTCCCACGAGACTGCGGTATTCCCTTTAGAGAGTTCGGCGTCACCTGTGAAGTTGTTCAAGATACAGGTAAGAATATGCTCCCTAATACCTAGCTTGCGGCGTCTAAACTGCGTCCTCCCAGAGTTCGCACACATTCATGGCATTTGTGGTTTGCCGACAGTGAATTGTTTTGTGCCCAGTCTCGCACCAGGAACACCATTTCAAATCTCGATTCACTCATGGAATACCCCCACCATCAGTCAATTCACCAAATCATACTCCAAGCATGTCAATGATGTCAAGTTCGAGACGAGGCTCTTCATTGACGGCCGTCTTGTTGCGTATGTCGATTCTGGCCTTGCTTGGGGCTCCAGTTCTTACCACTCCCAGTTCCACCTCTTTAAGCCGACAGTGCGATTGGCCGCGCGTCATTGCAAACGGCTTTGGTAACGAATCACGAATTCACCTCGAGGTGACCTACTAACTCCAGGTACAGATTTATCCAAGAATGATCTCGAGCCGCTCAAGTTTCCTGTCTTTCAGCAAGAGATTCTTCAGCAAAGACAACGAAACGTAGGTGATGCCCTCGGTCGTATCAGACTCGTCATCAGTGAAGGATTTCCGCGCGATTCTCTGACCGTTCCAATGGAGAGAGTCAACAACATTGTCGCCTTTTCTTTTCAACATGCACCCCAAGGTTTGTACGCACCCTAAATCTGGTCCTCGTTCGTTAACCTTGGGTTGTAGAAGTCCTAGAAGGCGCAGCGATTGCTTGGCCAAATCCTTCTATGTGGCAGCGATCCCCGAATACGACGTCAATGTCCGTTCCCTCGTTTCCGTTCAACAATGTCAAAACCCACGCCCACTCTCCACGACTCCGCACGAACGGCCAACAGAAGGGCCTGGCAGGGTTTACAATGCCCATGGTTCAAGGTTCCATGTTCAACGTGGCGACAAACCATGCCGAGGAACCAACCCAGTCGAGCTACATAGGGCCTCTGCCGAACACGGATGAGATCCCTGGCTGCAGCGACATTGTCGATTCGTTCGATGACACGACCGCATATTTTGATTGGTCTGGTAAGGTTGGGCTCGGGCTGAACAATATTCCACAACAGTTTACTCCTGCCGTGTCAAAGTCGAGTCACAACTGGGGACTGGGTGAGGCCAGCATTGAACGCAGAGGTTCGACCCGGGATTCCTCAGGGAGCGGGTCTGATGAGACCCAATTCTCTTCTCTGGCTTTTTCTGTTGACGGTGAGGATCCCAAAGCCTTGCCCAAAACCCTCAGCACGCCCATACTTGCCGAGCGGAGCCAGCCAGGTTTGACGGTACCCTTCGACGTTCAAACATGACACTAACAGTAGCCAGTTCCCTTCCCAATCTTCCCGCATAATGCCGTACTACCTGAAGACCTTGCTCTCTCTTTGACAGCTTCCCTTTTGAGTCAGCCTATGCCATTGCAACCTCACGCTCCACTGACACGTACTTCAACTCCTGAGGTGCGGTCCCGCAAGGAAAATCGCAAGCGGCATTCGACATGCCCCATCCCGTCAACGCTGTCCACTAGTACTACTGTTGGATTGGATCATCATGATCAGCGAAAGGTGTCCCAGCAGCTGTACATCCCGTCAAACGGCAGTGTCCCGCTTCCTCTCGCCCAATCTCAAGCGCGAAGCCCCAACAGTCCTCACCCAGACTTGGCCAGGCGATCGTATTCGATGGGCAAGTTTGTCAGTGCTCAGAGTCCATCGACTCAGAGTAGCCCACGGGAGTTTCCCAATAACGAGAATAAGACTTAAGTCGAAAAAGGCAACAAGCGATCTCGCAATGTTGCCCCAGGATCCTCGAAGCCTTTTGAAGAGGATGAAGATGAGCATCAACGAGCAAGCCCTCGTATTCGACTGAGCCCGCTGTCAGAGGGCCACCCACAAGACGAAGCGTGATCGATGTCCTCTTCACGTTGGTCTCACGCATAATATGCTGACCACGGTATCCTTTCCGTGTGTATGCCATGTATTTCTTTGTTTCTCCCTACGCCGTTATGGTCTCTGTACGATTGTCTATGATTTGCCCTCCCATGATCATATCGTTGTAATAATTAGTCGAACTCCCCAATGTTCTGGAAGCGCAAGTTTAGGGTTTTGAACGTGGCGAATACCAGAATGGGTACACCGATTTGTCAATACAAATACTTTTGAGATCGCTGACTTCTTGTGTGCCTTCGGAACTGCGGCTTATCGATGCTTGTATGCTGATTGTAACATGCACCTCGCCCTTTTGACTCGGGTTGGAGTAGAATCCTCCGGCCCTGTTACAAGCTGACTTGTATGAGCTTCTACAGACCGTTCCTGATAAGACTCCTCCGCTCGAGGTGTCAAGAGTCGATGTCCGTTTCCTCGGCCTCGGCTTTTGTTCAAACTCCGGTATGCTGCGAAACATCAGACAAGAACCCATTCCCACTGCACCTGGCCGCTTTCTGAGCAGACTGGGACTTGTTGGTCAAGGTAACACAACTTCTAGACCTTGTACCTCAGTTCTGATGTGGCATAGTAGGCTAACGCCAAGTCTATACAGAACAGAGTCCAAGGGAGAAGGCGTGGTCTTACATGCCTCGTCCGCTTAAGACTACTCCAAACATGATCCATGAGATTGATAACTTTTCTTCAGTTGTCAATAGCTTCTCGCGTTCAGTCAACGCGTTGCCCTTCTCCGCCCTCATTTCACTCACGCAGTCCAACCCCAAAAACAGCATGGGTATTCATCATCCACAGTCTCTCGTCATCTTAGTCCCGGACTCCCGACTCTCTTTACTCGGATGGGCAGGAGAAAGTTTGAATGCCTTATTGGCCGGTCCTGGAGATATGGGAAGTACGGCAGTCATATTATGACAAGATTCAGGCATCCCAACGACACCGGCTTCCGGACTCCGCGGAGTCCTGGCACGGCTGGTGTGGTGAGTGTGGGCTACACGATCTCACCGTGGCACACCTGCTGAGCGATGCCACTGAAGCCATCACCATCCCTCACACTTTCTTCCCCGGTGCTGTTAAAGATGCCAACATCATCCACTGAGGCCACAGACCGCCACACCTTGTACCCCAAAAAGCATGCTGGGGCACGACTGCGAGTGTAGATCTTGCTGCAAGCCTCCGCCTTGCTGTCATCTCGCCCGGTGAGAATCAGCTCCGATGTGAGACGAGGAGAATCATGGTCAACTCAGCAAGGTAAGAAACACTCCGCTGTGTCACATTGTGCTGCATCCGTTTAGAAACAGAAGCTCGCAGAAGATTGGAATGGCGGCACTTTAACACGTGGATGGAGCAGCTTAAAGGGACATGTCCCGGGTCCAAGCATGAAGTCCAGCGTGATCCTTAGAGTTGACCCCAACCATTGAGAAGAGTCGCGCTGGTTGCGCGATAACCATCAGAATGGCTTCCATAATGTCAGCCCCGGACTACTCGATGGCCGCGACATCTCGGTCGCGCCTCAGTATCCGCCTACCAAGAGAGTCTCTATACTCGTCTCTTCAGGCATCGTCTCAATATTTTCACTTCGACTCGGAAACAGCCAGGCTAGCCAGGAATGCCAACCAATGGCTTACTTCAAACCGAGACTCCAATCGAGACGACAGCGGCGTCAGTCGACCGTCTTCTATCGCACCGAGCCACTTTAGCGTTCGTTCCCTGCCCATCGACTATGAGGTTCCCGATCTAGATAAAAGACCTCATCCTGTCATGGGCTCGGTTCGGTATAGCGATATCCGACCACGATCGGCTGCCCCAACAGAAAGTACGGAGAAGCTGCAGCCTTCTCCAGATGGTGTGAGAGAAGATGTCACGACCATGGTTGACGATACAGTGTATCCAACGGGCATGAAACTTGCCCTAATCACACTGGCTCTTTGCCTGGCCGTCTTTGTCATGGCACTCGGTGAGTGGTCCATTCGAACAAGACGGGTTTCGCTAACACGTTCCAGACAACTCCATCATTGCCACAGCTATCCCAAAGATCACGGATGCTTTTGGGAGCCTCAACGATGTGGGATGGTATGGCTCAGCTTACATGCTTACCACAGCCGCCCTACAGCTGTTCTTTGGTAAACTCTATACCTACTGGAGCATCAAGTGGACGTTTTTGGTTGCCATCGCCATCTTTGAGGGGGGAAGCTTCATCTGTGGCATTGCCCCGAATAGTGTCACGCTCATTGTCGGAAGGGCCATATCGGGAGTTGGCTCTGCTGGCATCTTCTCTGGAGCACTCACCATCCTCGCCTTCTCATGTCCCCTTCACAAGCGGCCAATGTACACGGGTCTCATCAGCGGAATGTGGGGTATCTCGTCGGTTGCAGGGCCATTACTTGGAGGTCTCTTTGCCGACGAGGTTTCATGGAGATGGTGTTTCTACATCAACCTCCCCATCGGGTTCGTTACCGTTGTTGTCATCTTTTTCTTCTTTCCCGACCCAGAGCGCGACATTGAGCCTGCGACCTGGCAAGTCCGTGTCTGGCAGCTCGATCCTATCGGGACTTGCATCTTTATACCAGCCACTGTATGTCTTCTTCTCGCTCTACAATGGGGCGGTATCGAATACGAATGGAGCGACTCAAAGATAACGTCGCTTCTCATGTTGTCGGCCTTCTTGCTTATCATCTTTGGGTTTGTTCAGTACAAGATGGAGGACAATGCCACCGTTCCTCTTCGCATCTTCAAGATGCGTACGGTATGGGCGGGCGCATGGTTTGCCTTCCACACAGGGGCATGCTTCCTCACGGCCATGTACTTCCTACCTATATGGTTCCAAGCAGTTTTGGGTCAGTCGGCCATCATGTCCGGAGTCAGTAACCTCCCTATGCTCCTTGGCATCGTCTGCTTCGCCATTATTTCCGGCGCGGCCGTTACAGTCTGGGGCTACTACACACCCTTCATGATTGTCGGTGGCATCCTCATGGCCATTGGCTTCGGCATCATCACCATGTTTGACCTCAACACAGCAAAGGCCGAATGGATAGGATACCAACTCCTAGCAGGGATAGGCGTGGGTATGTGCCTACAACAGCCCCTAATCGCGGTGCAGGTAGTCTGCGAAATGGTCGACATCCCCACAGGCACAGCACTCATCGTGTTTGCCCAAACTCTCGGTGGCGCACTCTGCATCACAGCCGGAAACACGGTGTTTACCAACACCCTCGTAGACAAGATCCGCGAGTACGTGCCCGGACTAGACCCCTACTTTGTTCTAGGGACGGGTGCGACAAACATCCGCAATGTTATCCGTGCGGATCAGCTTGATAGTGTTGTTTTGGCTTACAATGATGCATTGACTACAAGCTTTTATGTCGGGGCTGGGACAGCAGCGGCGGCTTTTGCTGGGGCGTTGTTGGTGGAGTGGAAGAGTGTCAGGGGGAGGAACATTGAGTTAGCTGGGGGTGCGTAGTGAATGGGTTCTCTTGGAAGGGATTGTTTGTGTGACGGTCAGTTAGGAATATTCAGATGAGAATAAATTTGAACAGGGTTTAACGCGACTGTTGTGATGGTGTGTAGGACGGGATGCGCACGATAGTAACAGCGACGATCGCCATAAGGAGTCATTACGTAGAAAGTAGTCAAGCATACTTCCATCGATAAGACCGTTCGCTGTGATATCTACTTTTGCTGATACGGAGCAAGAGGTAGTCAATAAAGAGGTTTCGATATCCAACCTTGTTTGGTCCATACGTCCTGAAGGGAGCATCGCGGCTCTGTTGGGTGGCGGGGCAAGTGGAGGACAGTAGAGATCCAATATCTCTCCGTCACCTCAACAAAGCCTAACATCCGGTATGGTGTAGTGGCTAACATTTCGCGCTCTCATAACCTGAGGGAATAGCACCGCGGAGCCCAGGGTTCGATTCCCTGTACCGGAGTTTCTTTTTGCCGTTCTCTGCTCTGTTTTGAGGGTCCTGTGTGAGTTGGTGGTGAGATTCATGGTGTTGAGACAGACGACACGCACAATACTCTCTCTCTCTTCTTGGAAATTTCTTTTTAGACAATTCACGGCGGCAAAGTCATGCGTAACGTGCCTTGCTTGCTCAGGTGGTTAGCCTCGACAGTCCGCGATAAGACGCGCGATCTTTTCGCGCGTTTCTTGTGGTCACGTGACTGGCCCCTAGAGACAGGCAATCATGCTAATGTCACTTGTTCAGCATGTTTAAATTGGGGTTTTCATAATGATGCGAAGTCTTTTGGAGATTGTCAGATTCTAGTAGTGCTTTCTCTATCAGGCAAATTCGCGGTGAGGTACGTGGTTGTGAAGCTGAACTTGATTCAGCATGATAAAACGATGCTTTTTGGCTTCATCCCAGCTTGTAAACTCAACCTTTAGAGTCACAACATAGAGACCGTGTAAAACTTGGTAAAAATGAATGCGCAAGACTGTCCGGAAATAATCACGCTCCCAGATCGATATGATACCGTCATTTGGGTTGTTGACCAAGGAAATCGTCGCGTTCCATAGGTATTCGGCCGAAACTACCCTAGATCTACCTAGACCCCGAAAACTCGCTGACAAACCTCCACTTGTCATTTACGCCCGAAGGATTGGTCGATTTCGCCTTTTCAAGATGGAATTACTCCATTCATTGGCCAACATACCTTTAAGATCCACAACAAAGGGCATCTTGCGATATCTCAGGATGCAATAGGCAAGATTCCCCTGCCATCAGGTGAGTCAGTCAAGCTTGGATACTTCCGAGGTCGCAGGAATAAAGTGTGTGCAAGTAGCTATGACTTGATCTTGACGTCTTAAGAAGCGGCCTCGTCTCATCTGTTGAGCGGTTATTTTCTCATCAACACCAACATTCACCACCACACAGCCACCATGTCTGCTTCCGAGACCTCATATGGTAAATGCACCATGTAAACCCACTGTTCCGTGTGCTAATTGCGCAGTGACCGTCGATGTCTTTACCAACAAGAGGTACACCGGCAACCAGCTCGCCGTCGTCGACATCAACAATGTAGACCTCTCGGCCACGCAGATGCAAAAAGTCGCTCGTGAATTCAACTTTTCCGAGACCATCTTTCTGCGACAGCCTGAATCCGGCACGCCCCAGATCCGCATCTTTACTCCCGTCAACGAGATGGAGTTTGCGGGGCACCCCGTCATTGGCGGTGGACACGTCCTGTTCCGCCAACTGCTGTTGGGTCCGAATGCAAAGCCGTTGGACAAGGAGTCGATTGACGTGCAGACGAATGCCGGTATCGTGACTCTCAAGTATGATGCCAAGGCCGAGACGGTGGCTGCTCAGATCCCGCACAATGTGCACATTCACGAGGCAAAGGCTCCAAAGAAGGCGATCCTCGATACGCAGGGTAGCTTGGCTGCTGCAACCGATACTTTGAAGAATTCTTACCCGATTTCATCAATCGTCAAGGGCGTCACTTACGTCTTGGTCGACTTTACAGACAACGCTGACAACTTTGCCGGCGTGCTCCCTGGCCCATGCCCCGTCGTTCCTCTAGACAGCGAGTGGTCGGACTCCTTTGTCGGAACCATGTACTACCGCGTCTTGGGAACACGCGACGAGGAAGGTCGCAGAGTATACGACCTCCGCGTGCGCATGATTGCCATCAATCTCGAGGATCCCGCCTGTGGCAGCGGTTCCTGCTCGCTGACGGCGTATCTCGCTCTTCAAGAAGGAGGCGCGAATAAAGCGTTCAGATTCTACCTGGACCAGGGGTCTGAGATTGGGCGGGACAGCAAGATTATCGTGGATATTGTGCTGAATGAGAATGGCGATGGAATCTCTTCCGTGTTGTTGTCTGGACAGGCGGCGCCCGTGTCTCGAGGCCAGCTTTTGTTGCCAGAGTAAGAGCAGGGTTGAGGGTGACGATCGGGATGGGAATAACACAGCTTGCAACACTCCCAGAGTCTATATTTGCATCCCCAAAAACTCATAAAAATACAACAGTCATAATTTACCATAAAGACACTCAAAGCAAACACGCCAGATGGTTTGCGGTCACAGACTGGACTGTCATGGTGGGGATGGGTGCTTTGTTCGACACGGCGGATCATAACACCCGCAGTTGCTCCTACAAAAGCTGTCCCCCAAAGAATGCTGAACAAACACGGTCTATGAGATTGATCAATCACGAAATAATCCTAAGTGAACTTCCTGATGCTAAAAGGGATCAAAAAGACTCCAGTGTTGCTGTGAAGAGAACATCGACGTGACACCTCTCACAGACATGCTCCGGCCCTCATTTTTTGCCTCGAGAGCATCCCGAGTCTCATTCATCGCCCGGAGGCCTGGGCAAACCTCCCTCGCGCCTGGGAGTCAAAACAACCTTTCCACAATCGCAAAAAGTTTGTCCTTCGTCTTTGGAAGAAAAAACAAAAGATCTGGGCTCCGCCGGGGTTTGAACCCGGGGCCTCGTGCAGCTGAGAAGTTCCCAAAGCACGAATCATACCACTAGACCACGAAGCCAAGCTGTTTGATGACGGGTGAGCTGAAACTAAGGTATATGTGGCATTCATAGACAGGGGCAACGTTTCGGGGCGAAGCTTGACCAATTGCTTGACCCACTCTGTGAAAAGTGGACCCAATGGGCCCAGTGGGTCATCACTTTCCTCTTTCGTTCCATGTTTCCTCCCTCTTCTTTCCTCCCTCTTCTGTTCTTTGTCACTGCTCTGTAAAGATGGGGATACGGCATTTCATTTGCCCTAACTACACTTCAATTTTATAATCCAGAAGGAAGCTCTGTGAGTAGGGATAATGCTTGCGTAGATGTTGTCTCAGGTGACGGCTTCTGATCGTTGAGTAGCTTGATCCTCCACTGTGTAAGCCTAGCAAGAGCCCACCATGGACATAAAGGCAAAGAAGAATGAAATGAGATTTCGAGAGGAAATCGACAAGGAAAAAATTGAGAAAGAAATGGAAAATGACGGTGCTTACGGGAAGAGGTAACTATATGCTGGGCGTTTTCGCTGGGGAAAAAGCCATGAACACAAGAGGTTTGACAAAAATTCACAATCTAACTGGGGTTTGCCAGAGAGAGATGGCTAGGCGCAAGGAATCACAATCAAGCTTGAAGTGTTTCTGTGAAGAACTGATTGTTGCATTATCAGATTAAGTTAGGCAATAAGACGTCCAAAGTAAGTACTGGTAGAACAATCCACCAAATAAATCGCCTCATAGAGGCACCAAGAAGAGTTAATCCATCAATCCCAGTACCCTGGAAGAGTACATCCGTCATTATACCTCCCATAATTAACTGCTGTGTGTCCAAACACTCGCACCCGCAATCCCTTAGTAGTACTTGGGGTTCTTGGGATCAGTAAGGTCAAAGATGACAGCACTGTGAGGTCGGGCACCACCGCGAGTCTTGGTGAAGATGTCCTCAAAGTCAATGGTGCGGTTGAAGCTGAGGGAGCCGTCCTCGTTGATGTCGATCCAGTGGCCCTTGTAGTCACCGGGAGTGTTGACGATGGAGATCTGTAATTGTTAGTGGTGTCGAGTCACTGGAGTCATTGGTACTTACATCTCCACCCTGCACAAAGTAGCCAGTGACGAGAAGGTTCTTCTTGTCGGGAGAGATCTTGACGTAGTGGGGTCCGATGATGGGCTGATCCTCATCGGGGTCATCCAGACGCTTGACGTTGTTGAGGTCAGAAATGTCGAGAGCAGCGACGTGGTTGCCGAGGGTAAAGGTGAAGTAGGCGAGCTTTCCGTCGTCAGAGATGTCAGAGTAGATGGCGAGGTTCTCCTTGGCCTTGTCGCCAAAGTCGTAGAGGAGCTCGGCGACACCCTGGTTGCCGTTCTTGTCCTTGCGGAAGGGGTAGATGATCCAAGCCTGGCCGGGACCGACAGCACTGTATAGTGTTAGAGGCGGATGAGATGAGGCATTCAGGTGACTTACGTAGCGATAGCAGCACTCTCCTTGTTACCGGGGATGAACTTGACGTCCTGAATACCTTGACCCTGTTTTTGATTAGATGCTGCGCCTTTGTTGCATCAGAGGATACTCACCTTGGGGATGGTTATGGTGGAGATGATGGTGCGAGTGTCAAGGTCCCACAGGCGCAGGGTATCGGCCTTCTTGATACCCAGAGTGGGCTTCAGAATGGTGATGGGAACGACAAAGTCAGAGGTAAGAATGATCTTCTTGTCAAAGTCGACGCTGAGACCGTGGGGCGAAAATTGCTCGCCGAGAATGTTGAGGGTACCCTTGACATCCTCGGGCCACTCGTGAATGATGTTGCCACCGGCATCGGTCTCAACAAGACGACCAGGAGTAGTACCGACGGCACTGCCCATGTAGGTGATGAAGAAACCACTACTTCTGTTAGCTGGGGTTCTACGGGGGAAAAAATCGGCACTTACCCATCAGGCTTGGCTCGAATCTCGTCGACGATGGAGCTGAGAATACCCCGGTTGCTGTGGTCGAACTTGGGGTGGTAGGGGTCAGTGGTGTCAAAGTAATAGGCGGTGTCCTGAGTCTTTAGAAGAGACAGAAGACCACCGCCCACCAGGGTCTTGCCATCGAGAGATGATCCAAGATGGTGAGGCGAGTTGCCACTGCTGGGGACATCGGTGATGTAGATGATTTCACCAAAGGTGTCCTAGTCTTGTCAATAGTGCAACCAAGCTTGTGTGGAAGGATACTCACATCGTCAAGACTGGCAGTGACGAGGAAGTCAGCATGCTTGTTGTCACCAGCACCAGTCCAAAAGTATCCAATCTTCTTGGGCTTGATGTTGGACACCTTGAAAGGGGGACTGTCCAGCGGAGGTGTAGGAACCTGCAGAATGGGCAGAGGAGGGGCATTGTCGGCCAAAGGCTCAGTGACACCCGGGATCTTGGGAATCAGAGGAGGGAGACTGAGACCTAACCTCTTGTCGAGGTTGGCGGGAGAGGCCGAGACCTGAGAGGCCAGGGCTCCCAGGAGGGTGGTGAGGGAGATGAGAGAGGGCATGGTCAAAGATGTTCCAGTTGCTGTTTTCACTCTGTAATGAGGATGTGAGCAAGTTGATGATGTGAGCTGGATTGATGAGAATGTTTGAGGGAGTTTTAGAAGCATTATATACTTGGTGAACTGCCGGTTCCTCCTTGATGCCATCTCCTATTCATCAACACCAACCACTCACTTTCACATCAAGAATTGTATCATCAAGCCTCACAAAGACACAATTCAACCTCATGATGAACTTTTCATCTCACGGCTATCACAATTTCCGAAGCTACAGCCTCGTTGTTGTTGCTCTCTTCCTGAATACCGTCTAGTCTGAATGGTGTCATGACGAGGGACACCAGGCATCCGATCATTGTTGGCCATGATCTGCAAAGCGACTTGCAAAAGCTGCGTCGGGCTCTCGGTGATGTGACGTACCGGCAGCTGATGTGAGTAGTCATTCGTTGATGCCGCCAGACTGGGACTGCCACGCTGCTCAGTTGCCTTGTTGAGAGTGCAACTATCCCCTGGACGTGCATGAACCGGACAGAAAAGGCAAGCTGAGACAAGCATACGGTAAACACGCTTGTCTTGCTTAGTTTGAGCCAACACGAGTAAATGTTAAGGTTAACGGCAACAACGTGTGCGCCGTTGTGTGTCATTGAGTTGTCGTGGATATTTGGATCAACAGCTCTAACGGATGACATCACTTTCGGGGCGTATTGACCATGAGAAGTCAGGTCGGCATTCACTCTCAGCTCGACCAAATAGGAAATCAGCCTTATACCACCAGCGACCTCCCGTACTTCCGAGAGACCGGTAGTTGAACAGGCCGACCAGGGGTCACAGCCAAGACGGCCCCTTCGGGATGTAGCTTGGCAGCCTAGCATCCTTGCCTTGGCTCGATGCGTGAGTGATCTTCGCTGTAGCTTTGACTCTGGGGAGAAACGCCTTGTTAGGTGCGATTGCGACTTCCATCCCTTGTGAGCTGGCATACCGGGATCCACGCCGATGGACCGACGCGGCGCGGGTCATGGTTGATGCCGCGATGGGTGTATCGTGGGGGTTTTGCGGTCTGAGCTCGCTGATCCATGATTCTGTCACACAGACTTATTGTCAAGTACTTGGTTCTTGGTCAATAAGGTAGTTCTGAGCAGTTCAAAGGTCCAACTTGGCCATGCCTTTAATCCCCAACCTCGGCCAAGTAAACTCACACTTTAACCAAGCCAAGCTGATCAACAGGAACAAACGTTTAACACCAAAAATCCAGGAGACGATATTCATTACCTTGAATGTATGCTTATACGTGATTGCACAGCGCAAGCCTCTGATTCGTCCGCCCCGTCTTGAGCCTCAGCTAGCATCGCAGATCAATCACGTTATCCGCACTTGAATGTCGACAACCCCGGATTCACATTACCACTCACACTGAACCATACACTTCTAAGACAAAAAGGATCTTTTTTAATTAGTGGGTGAATTGGGAAATAAGCGCGCTTGTATCCTTCTTGGCAGTGATTTTGTAGATCTTGTCATTCCGCACATTCGGAAGGCTCCTGCACCGGGAGACGGCTTCGTCGTGATGGTTGCACTGCTGAGCACGACATGGCGGGTGTGGTAGGTAATTTGGTGAGAAAGACGCAATTGATAGGCGCGATTCTTTGTGAACTTTTTAATCAATAGTTTCATACGACATTGGCGATCATTGACCTTTTGAGAGACGGCAGGTGTTGTTCATCCCGCGTCGTGTAAGTGACGTCGGCAGTGAGAAATGTCGGGATTGAGGGCGTGAGGTGTTGACAATTTCGTGCGCGTTGATCGCGGTGATTGGACCTTCAGGTAGACAGACTTGCAGGATATAAGATGTCTCGCGTGGCACCTCCTGTGCCTGTGTCACTCCCTCATCAAGATACCCATCCCTCCACCTCCCAGTCTCTCTTTTCTCAATTCAATTGTGATCAAGATGAAAGGTGCATCTCTCATCTCCTCTGCCCTGGCCTTGTGCTACGGAGCGCAGTTTGCTGCTGCGGCTCCCTCATCTGGCGAACCTGGCTTCCCCAAAGGCCAGCCGTATGATGGCAAAGGCAAGGGTAGCATCATCGTTGGTACGTTATACACTTGAACCTTCTTCAACAGCTACTTACACGATTCCAGGCGGCACCAACAAGGAGCTCGATCTCCAGAACCCAGACAACCTCGGTCGTCAGCCTACGGATAACGGCGTTGTTCCCAACCTCAAGTGGAGCTTCTCTGATTCCAAGACTCGTCTTCTGAAGGGTGGTTGGGTCCGTGAGCAAGTCATCCAGGATCTTCCCTCTAGCCATGACATCTCTGGTGCCCAGCAGCACTTGGTCAAGGGCGCCATTCGTGAGCTTCACTGGCACCGTGTTGTATGTTGCTCCAAGTTTTGTCTCAATTCGATGCTCTACTAACATGTCTAGGCTGAATGGGGTATTGTCTATGAGGGCTCCGTTCTTGTTTCTGCTGTCGATGAGAATGGTCGATACCAAGAAGAGGTCCTCAACTATGGTGATATCTGGTACTTCCCCAAGGGAGCTGCCCATACCATCCAGGGTCTCGCCGATCAGAATGAGTACCTCTTGGTCTTTGACGACGCCGACTTTGACAAGATTGGGTACGGAGACCATCTATCCTTTACACGAATAGATACTGACATCCCACAGTACTACATTCATGGTCGATGACTGGATCAACCACACCCCCAAAGACATCCTCGCCAAGAACTTTGGCGTCGACCCCTCCGTATTCGAAAACGTCACAAGCCCGAACCCCTACATCCTCCCCGGCGAAGTCAGCAAGAAGAACGTCACCAACGGACCCGCGGGTGAGCTCGAGGGCGACAGCTCCTTTGTCTACCGCACGTTCCAGCACGAGCCGGAAAAGATTGGCGGCACCGGCGGCAAGTTCTGGAAGATTGACTCGACAAACTTTCCGGCTAGCAAGACACTTGCTGCTACTTTTGTTACGCTCAAGCCTGGTGGTCTGCGTGAGCTTCACTGGCATCCTAATGTATGTGGGCTTGATCTTGTTTGGGGATGTTTGACTGACGTTTGCTAGGCTGAGGAGTGGCTGTACTTTCACCAGGGCAAGGCCAAGGCGACTGTTTTCATTGGCAACGCTGCTGCCCGAACCTTTGACTTTTCTGCTGGTGATACTGCTGCTTTCCCCGACAACTCTGGGTGAGTTCCCCAAGCCCTCAGAGCAGAGCATCAACTGACACTCACAGACACTACATCGAGAACACTTCCGAGGATGAGGACCTCATTTGGATTGAAGTCTACAAGTCGGAGCGCGTCGCCGACATTTCCCTGACCCAATGGCTCGCCCTGACTCCCCCTGATGTTGTCGCTCAGACTCTCAATGTGTCCATCAGCTTTGTTGAGAGCTTGAAGAAGGAGAAGCAGGTCCTCATTGAGTAGACGTCCTGATTACTCACCTGATGATCTTACGAGGGAGTTGTATGAACGACTCTGATGTATCTAATTCTGATCTTGATTGATCGACTCTTAATTTAATTCCCCAAACTCGAAGTCGCAACCATGAGATTCAGTTCATAATTGCGACGCCTCCCTCATGTTAAAGCCGTCAATGCTGCATCATGCCCGGGCTCTTCTCACGCTCCCAAGTCTTGCCTGAATACCCTCGATCGTCTTTGTTCTTCTTCAGGTGACTTAGCACCCGTTTGTGGAAGAACCATAGCTCTCAGAAAATATCTGCCCTCGCCGAATTTCCCAAACTCGGCCCACCTACACTTGAGGGCTGCTGGCCAGCCAGCCACCACCTCGCATCACGACTCTCACTGGTACAAGTTAAGGTTATTTACGCCACGTATCTATCCGAGTTTTAGAATACACCGGCCCAAGACTTGTTCTCGCATGAATCTGGCGGTCACGGGAAGGGCTGCGTGGGCCGACTTTTACTTGTTGGTGTGTCTACTTGGTCGGTAGGGCCGTTGTACTATTGAAGCTATTGACTGCTGGCGCGCAGGAGAAATCGATAGAGTTGTGCAGGTCATCAATCTCCACGCATGGATCGAGTCTAGAACCTCTTGTTTTTAGGCAGGGGCTGGACCAGGTGCCGCCACTCCCACTTGTCTTTTTGACGGCACTCAAGTCTTGAAACCTTTGTTGGAAGACGAGTCTGGGGTAATGATATCATCATTTATCCCATATACTTTCAAGATCATGACGAAAGAATAAACAGAAGAGGCAATGCGATGAAAAACGGCTCTTGGGTTACGGCACATGTGTAGAGTCTAGACCTTTGAGCCTGACAGGGGTGTTGGCGAGGTCCCACTGCATCGACCCCATAACCCCAGATATTATTGCCATGCGTCGTCTTCAGCTTCAATATTCACGGCCCTAAGAGTTCAGCTCGCAACGTGGACCGGAATTCTTTATTTAGGCGAGGTTATGAGTCTTGGCGGATGGGCGAGACCGTCAAGTGAGTGTATATAAGTCCGTATGCCTCGTCTTAACGGATTTCATCAACGCAGCTACCTTGGACATCTCTCCCAACTCTTCCAATCATGCACTTCAATACTGTGGCTGGGCTCGCTTTGAGCCTTGTAGGTTCTGCCTCGGCTTTTTCCACCCCCAAGCTGCCCGCTTCTGGTCTTTGCCCCAACAACCAGTATTGGGATACTGCCAAGGGTTGCAAGAATCTGCCCCCTCCCGCAAAGTGCTCCTCTAACCAGTACTATGATACTCTCAAAGGCTGTGTGAGGGGAAAGCCTCCTAGCGGACCTCCTGGTCTGCTATGTACTGTTGTCAAGACGTTGGTTACTGTGGCTCGTCAACAGCTGCCCGCCTCGTCATTTTGCTCTTCCTATCTGAGCATCCCTGTCGTCACAAAGACGGCGACGGTGACTGCCTATACCAAGTATGATTGTCTACCTACCCTCTTTTATTCTCTGGCAGACACTTACATCTTTTAGGGTCATCACCAACACCAACACCGTCACGTCGGGCGTAACTACAGTCGTCGATTCGACAAAGACCATCACCGACGCCACAATAACTATAACTACCATCGAGTCTAGCACTTTCTCAACAAAGACAACAAGCACGTCGGTCATCTCTGCCGTCTCAACTACCACCATTACCGCTTGTGCAAACCCAGTCACCCGAAAGGCGAGGCGCGCAGCCAACCCGACCGGCTACACGAACGATCCCACGTGGTTGGAGGACCACGGCATCGATCCCTTGGGTGAAGAGAAGCGCGGTCTCATCCCTAAGCCAAAATGCTTTGCCAACTACGCTGACCCTGCGGCCATCTCGTACGCTTGCAACTGTTTGAGTGTTCCAACCCAAACCATCACTTCAACCACTACCCTACGCACCAAGACCGCCACTGCCGTTACCACGGTAAGCTCCCGTCAGAATTCTAGCCCAAAAAACTCGCTAACTCATGTTCCTAGGTACCCTCGACTGAAAAGGCCACTGCTACCGAGAAGGCTACTGCCACTGACACCAAGACCAGCACTCAGCTCGTGGCCACCGTCTACACCGAGACGATTGTTGAGAGGTCAACCACCTACACCTCGACCCACACTGCGCTATCCCCTACCTTTACCATTGTCGCTTCCAGCGGCAAGTACACGGGTAACCAGCTTTACGACCCCGAGTACATGAGCTATGCTGGCATCTACTCTACCGGGCCTGTGCTTCTCTTCACCTTGGGCGACGATGGTACCCTCACGGCCCAGAACCAAGGACTGGCGGGCCAATTTGCCGTGTCCGATCCCAACGCGGGAAGCTATAACGCTGTCCCGGCCTTCAAGCCCCTCTCTGGCGACCTGCAGAAGCTGGTCGTTACTGTTAGGCAGGAGGCTGACGGCACCTGTCCCTTGTCATTCCAGGGAGCGCGTGGCAGCACCAGCTTCGAGTGTGGCGTTTACTGGCGAGTGGGTAGCGAGGCTGATCTTGCCAGTTACAGTGGCTGCAGTAGGATGGACATGATCGCCGTAACCAGCGAGGATCAGTAAAGGCCCAGGGCGTATGCATGGAAGGTTGATGAAGAATTGATGAAGTAGACGATATCAAGCATTATATATTTCTCCCCATATATACCACTATTAACGACTCCTTAATCCCTCGCCCTATTCTCGTCGCCGGCTATTCTCCTGCACTCTCAAATGCTGACCCCTTCCCTTGCGCAGCTTAGCATCCGGCTGTCTGTGTTCATCGGCCGGCGTTGGGTCCACCCACCGACGTCCGATACGGCCCCACATGTGAATGACTCGGGGCCGATAATATCGGACTTGGCTGTCTTACAAGTAGACGAGCTGAATTTTCTCTCTGGATCCAGGGTAGGATATCGGCCAGTTTGGGCTTTGGCCACGATCAGCAGTCTCGTTATCTACTTGCCAAGACAGAAATATCTTCAGGGGCTAGTCTGCTATCACACCACGGGTTGGCCTTTGCCGTATGATCCATGGAACTCGCTGCTTATCAGTTAACTATGACTTCCAAATATTTTATAACATAAAAAGGACTGATGATACAGAGCATGTCGATAGATTGTGACGTAGTCTCTCAATTGTTCAGCGGGAGTTCTATATTAAGCAAGTGCACTCACAAGCCACGATGGCGTCGCAGCATCATAACTACCACGGCAAGCTGCCTCCACACACCCAGCCAAACTCCCAAAGTACATGCCTCTCCCCGTAAGTCCTGGTCCGTAATGAGCATACTTTCCAGAGTTTGTCATGATGGTCTTTGCAGCCGGCGGAATCGCAGGCTCAGTGATCATGCACCAACATGTATCAGTCAGAATCTGCACGCCAAATCGTTCCAGATCGTCTATCAGACCTGCTTGGCTGGCGAGACCGTATGTTGCGCGACTGCAGGTTACGATCATGGCAACGCTCGCCAACTTCTCCCTGCCTCGGCATAGAGTTGCCAGCTTTCGTATCTCAGAAAGGGAAAAGTGAGGGTTGCCAAGAGATACTAGGTCGATAGGTTGGTGTCTCGGGGCACTGTTCAACTTTTCCCAGCACGCCATCAGTTCCGTAAAGTTGACTTCGACAGACGTGAAATCAGGGGTAACCACAGTCTCGAGCGTTGTAGCTTCTGGCGTTACTCCAACGATGTGGAACATTGGTGCACTGGAAACTGTAGCGAAAGCAGCTCCGAATGCCTTCAAATCGTCTTTGGACAGATCAAACGACTCAAGTCCCACCACCACGGGGATCTGACTCGTTGCTAAGGAGCCTGCGTAGTAGCCAAGCAGGGGCGGAAACGAGTCGTCGACAGCCTTACTGGACTCGAACCCCGAGATCCTGACACAGACCGAGGCCAGTCGGTTGGCGTCGATATGAGGGCCCCCTTTAGGTGCTCTCCCTGTCAAGGCGATGGATATGTCAAGAAAGTCGGGATACTTCATGGTCCTTGCTCCCAACACGCTGTTGGCATATACAACGGCATTCGACTCTGCCCAGGCCACCTGATCGCCCAGCTTCGGGGCAGTATCGAGCTGATATGGAGCACAAGTAAAGGTCGGTCGTGCTCCCATATCCGTATAGGCCTTTCCAAGCCTATCGGCAGCCTCACCAAACGTCGTGTCGATACCCAAAGCACGCCATCGTTTCTGATCGACTGAGATGGAGTTGAGGGACGTAGGAACTCGGACCTGACCTCCCCAGTCCCTGAGTCTCTCTGCCAAAGCCAAAGTCGCAGGGCCGGTATAAACACATCCGTCGACATGGACTTGTGTCACATCCATTAGCTCGGTAGCGCCAAGGACGTGTGCCATGCGCAGTACAATGCGAATTGCCACACGCGATGCCTCTCCATAGTCGCCCTTGAGGAATGCCTCATCAAGGCTGGAAAGTCTGACGCCCTCCAGAGTAGGCGTGGTTCCAGGATTCAGAGTATCCTTTTCGGCATTGCCTGAAGAGTCTGCTTGTTGCTTTGGAATCTCCTTGGTAGAGACGTGGCCGTCGTCAACATAGATATCGCGACCATTGAACTTCAAAAGCTCCCGAAAGTCTTCCTTCTCCAAGACTACCACGGGAATTGATTTTTGAAAGACTTCTTCCGCAATCATAACCCCCAAAGTGAGGATATCCTCACGCCGTTCGAAAATCATTGCTTCGGGTGCTTTTCCGTTGAGGAGGAGCTCCAACACAATGCCGCTGCCGGTACAAGAGCCTCGACCTCCTGGGATAGCAAGAATCGAGTTTTGAAGACGTTGCCCACTTAGTGGATGATGTCGATCAATAATCTCGCTCTTGTGCGGGTCGACGCCTCCCCAGAAGCTGAGTTCGAGGTTGCTGGCGAGGAGCTTGCCTGAAGCCTTTCCTTGTACATAGGAGGTTCCGGAAAAGGTGAACTCGTCTAGGGATCCCATTGTGTCGTATTTGATTTCAAATCGTCGAAGATTGAGGCAAGTCTTTATGCAGGGTCCGCGTTCCTGATGTCGACGTTAACTCTCTTGTGTGCGATTGGTCAGGAAAATGAGACTTACTGCAATATAAAGAATTTTGTAAAGAGTTGAGGAGGCTCCAATAGTGTCACTTTCCGGAGCTAGAACGTCTAGGACACCATATTCTGATATCGGAGCAGTTATGTATACTCAAACCAAGCGCCCTCTACCTACAGAGGGGTAATGGAGCCGAGTCAAAGTGGAGTAGAAGAAAGGGCTGAAAGACGGCAAAGCGACACAGCACAGGCTGGTCTCTTTTCAAACTCAACAAGCTGTTTGTGATGATGAAAATTTTAGTCACTGACAATTCTCAAGGCGAGAAATTGCAAGTATATGGACTTGTGCGCCACGTGACATCTCCAGATATTACGGCCTCTGGAACCGGCAGGCGATTCCGGTAAAAGTCTAGAGATTCCGGTTCGCGCCAAGCGGCCAAGCTCAACTGCCGTATTGTGTGTCTTGGCTACAGATTCATCAAGAAGTCTGCCTTGGCAAGTTTCAATCAACGTATTAGGTTGCAGAAATGCCAGCTGTTAGTTTTCATACCTAGTCTAAACAGTTGGATAGCCATTCTAGGGCGGAGAGAGAGGCTAGTGTCATTACCGATTTGGTGATACTCCATTTGAGATATCATCGATCTTGGAGGAATACCGCTCTCCAGTCTAGAGAAACTCTCTAAAGTTTTATCAAGTTGATAAAGGAACATGAGATAATGTATCTGGGCACTCGTAGGGATAAGTGGCCTCGGAGCCAGACCAAGCCTTGACAGCTGCTCGTGACCACGTGGATCTACATCGTTCTTTGTACGAACCCTCCCTTGTTCATAGCAAACCATAATCACAAGGTTAATCAACCTCGGCCTCGGGTCAAACTCGCTGTCTTGATACTGTAGTTCGTCGGTGCCGCAACCCGACATCTTCAGGTCAAACAGCCGACTACCACCATCCGCCACAACCAGGAGCTCCTCCCCCGTAGCATCCGAGGTGTGTGAGATAAGAATGACCCTTGCCCATCGTACGGTGAACCCAGGCCGGGTTCTTTATCACCCCGCATTACGCCTACTACAAGGGGAAGCGGTAAGCGATCCCGGGATTACCTGGTCAAAGGGAGACCTTCAACTATCTCGACCCACGTGGCTCCACCTTTGTAGTTGGCCGGAGATATCAGGAAGGGTGAGATGCCAATCAGCGCTATGGCCGTACATCCTTTATCTTGAGTTGCCCTTTCCATATCTGTTAGGAGCGTAGCTCGTGTAAGTCCGGGTGGACCTCCCGACATCATGGGGTCACTCCCGACATGACGGGACGGCGTCCCGACGCTTGTTTGGAATCTGGGGTAGAGCAAACAGTTCATGTCAATCAGCCTCGGTGGTCCACATGGTGAGAGCAGGCATGTCAGGATGCGAGGTGAGTTCCAACACCCTGGTTTGACTCGAGTCAGATCCAATGGAACCCTAAACAGGACAACATGATGTTATCTATAAATACTGCGACGTTGCACCGCTGGATAATATGGGACACACTCAGCTTTGTCTTTTCAAGGCAGTGAGCAGCGGTTTTCAAGTCATTCTTCTGGAATTCGGCCGATATTCATCAAATCATGGAAAAGGACATTGAAACAAAGGGGCAGGGGGATGTGCCCCAGGACGTCAACTTCCGATCCATCGCCGAAGGAACATCTGATCTTGTCTACCAACATGATCAACTTGAACGTGGACTCAAGAGTCGACACATTCAGTTCCTTGCTCTTGGTGGAGCGTATGTATCCCTGAACAACCCATGCAATGAAACACGTTAACTTGAATTTACAGCATCGGAACTGGTCTCTTTGTTGGTTCGGGTGTTACCCTCTCCATCGTTGGACCATTGCCTCTCTTCTTTGGCTACATCGTCATGATGCTCATCGTGTGGAACATCATGAACAACTTGGCAGAGATGGCCACCCTCCTACCCGTCAAAGGTGTCACGGTCCCATACTTTATCGATCGGTTTGTCTGCCCGAGCTTGGGCTTCGCTGCTGGCTGGAACTACTGGATGGCTTATGCGTTGCTCATCGGTGCCGAGGCTTCAGCCGTCGCTATTCTCTTTGACTACTGGAATACCAACGTCCACTCTGCTGTCTGGCTGACCATCTACCTTGTCGTCATTCTCGGTCTCAACATTATTGCCGTTTCATTTTTTGGAGAAGCCGAGTTTTGGTTTGCCAGTATCAAGCTCATCACCATCGTCGGTCTGATTCTCACTGGTCTGGTCATTATGCTCGGCGGAGCTCCCAACGGTGACCGGATTGGTTTTAGATACTGGAACAACCCCGGTGCTGTCAAGACATACTTGGTACATAGCAACAAGAACACGGGTCGCTTCTTGGCTTTCTGGACGGGCATTATCCGAGCCGGTTTCGCCTACATCACCTCACCCGAACTGATCGCCGTGGCCGCCGGTGAAACCATTGCACCTCGTCGAAACATTCCCAAGGCAGCAGGCCGCTTCGTCTACCGTCTTGCCATTTTCTACGGCCTGGGATCATTGATGATTGGGATTATCACCCCGTCCAACGACCCCAACCTTCTCAACCCAGAGTCCAACGCAAACTCATCCCCTTGGGTTATTGGAATCCAAAACGCTGGCATCGGAGTTTTGAATCACATTATCAATGCTGCCATCTTAACCTCGGCCTGGTCTGCCGGAAATGCCCTCCTATACGCAGGAAGCCGTGTTTTATACAGTCTCGCGATCAACGGCCAAGCTCCTCGTTTCCTCAGACACACCAACAGAAGGGGTGTTCCTTGGGTTGCTATCCTGTGCACCTGGTCCATCGGTATTCTGAGCTTCTTGAACGTCAACAACAGCGGTGCCAAGGTGTTTACTTGGTTCATGAACCTTACGACCATCAGCGGCTTCATCGCTTGGATTCTCATCATGATCACCTTTATTCGTTTCCGAAAAGCGCTACAGGTCCAAGGCCTTATGCACACGCTGCCTTACAAGACAAACTTGCAGCCATATGCAACATATTTCATGTTGGTCCTGCTCATCCTCCTCACCCTGACCAACGGATTCCAAGTCTTCTTCCCTGGCAACTTTAACGCTTCTGACTTTCTTGCTGCTTATATCACTCTGCCCATCTTCCTTGTCCTGTACATTGGTCACAAGATATATAGCAGGTCTTGGCGGTTCGCGTATCCAGTGGAGGAGGTAGATCTCGTTACCGGCGTCAAGGAGATGGAAGAGCTGGCAGCCTTGGATGAGCGCCCAGTGCCCAAGAATCTGTTGCAAAAGATTTGGTTCTGGATTGCTTAGGTGGCTGATGTAGAGCTGTCTTGATTGTGTTGGAGGTACAATTTAGTATCGTTACTTGACTTGATGTGTTTACTCTACCGTTCGAGATATTCTCGTTGTCAATTGTGACTGGCTATGTGAGAAAAGTAGACTATGGGATCAGTACTGAGTTCCTCGGTGTCATTGAATTAGCCGAATAGCATCAACGCCAAGGGCTTGGTTTGTGTTGAAGCCGACTTTAAGCGCCATAGCTTCGTCTTACTCGCAGATTAAACAACAAACCAACAATCAACATCAACATCAACATCAACAGCTTCAGTCAATGCCTTATCATCAATTGCCAAGAGTACCCCCACACAATGCAAACACCTCGAGATTATCTAGATTATCTATCAGGGTGCGCGGGTAATGAGGATCGTCCCGACATCGGGACCGGGCCACTTGCGTCATTCGGTAAAGCTAGGCCGAGCTCCGCTATAGCTCCCGTCTAGGTAGGTACTGAAACCCAACCTCGCAGTTAACCCTCGAATTATCTCTCAAACATAAACACCACGACACGTTTTTCAAGATGCGCGTCGCTTCACTCGTCGGTGTTCTCGCTTCAGCGTCTTTCGCGCTCTGCTCTGGTCAGCAGCAGCCACTCGGCGCATCCAGCCAAGCTCCCCTCTCGAGCGATGCCCCCACGTACCGATCGGAGCTTCTGAGCTTGCACAAGTCCCTGATTGAGATCTCGTCCATTTCTGGGACTGAACACGATGTTGGCAAGTGGCTCGAGTCTTATCTTGCTGGAAAGGGCTACTCCACGTCGCGTCAAAAGATTCGCCCTTTCGAAAACACGCCTGAGGGCAAGGATCGGTTCAACGTGCTGGCATGGCGACCGAGCGACGAGTTTGATCCCAAGGTGGCTATAAGCAGCCACATTGACGTCGTCCCGCCTCATATCCCGTACGGAATCGAAGAGGGCGAGGTTACAAAGGAGACGAGAATCTCGGGTCGAGGAAGCGTCGACGCCAAGGGCAGCGTCGCAGCACAGATCACCGCTGTTGAGGAGCTATTCAAGGCGGGCAAGGTTGACGCCAGCAAGCTGCTGCTTCTCTTTGTCGTCGGCGAGGAAAAGACTGGCGACGGCATGCGAGGCTTCAGCGATGCCCTCGCCAGCAAGGAACTTCCCTACAACCTCGACGCCGTCATCTTTGGAGAACCGACCGAGAACAAGCTGGCCTGTGGACACAAGGGCGCTCTGTTCTGTGATGTCACCACGAGGGGCTTCCCAGGACACAGCGGTTACCCATGGCTCGGAAAGTCGGCCAACGAGCTCATGATTCGCGCCTTTGCCAAGATCCTCGATACGGACCTTGGTACCAGTGAATTGTTTGGAAACACGACTGTCAACATTGGTAGCTTCCACGGAGGAGTGGCATCCAATGTCATTCCTGAGCAGGCCGTTGTTGGACTTGGTGTGCGAGTCGCTAGTGGAGAGCAGGAGGACGGACATCAACTCGTCCATGACAAGATTCAGGCCATCTTTGACGAGATTGACAAGGACGCCTTTACTTTCGACTGCAGCCACGGATACGGTCCGGTCAAGGCCAACTGCGATGTCGAGGGTACGTCTCTCATACCATGGGTCTAACAATTACTGACACTCCTAGATTTCGAGACCATCGTCGTCAACTACGGAACCGACATCCCCAATCTCAAGGGCGATCAAACGAGGTATCTGTATGGCCCAGGAAACATTCTGGTGGCACATGGCGCGCAAGAAAACGTGACCGTTGCTGATCTTGAGACGGCTGTAGAGGATTTCCAAAAGCTGATCCTCCATGCGTTGAAGCAATAAGCTGTCCCTGCCTGAAACCCAAATCCACCCGCTCTAGTCTATGTTGGATATGATGCCTCCGTTCTATATACTCAAAGAAATGTCATGTCATGAATAACGGTGTTTAAGCACCAGTGATCTTGGCCCAGCGCTCTGGCAAGATCTGGCTAAAGTCAAACTTGCCGTCAGGACCCTTCTCGATAGCGCCCTTCTCCGTGACCACGGCGTCGATGAACTCGGCAGGAGTAACATCAAAAGCAGGGTTCCACACGTTGATTCTCTGGTCGGCGGTGGCCACCCGCACCTTGGAGCTCTCATCCACGGTACCATCAGGCTTGATCACAGCTCCAGTGACTTGCGTGAGCTCCTCCTTCTTTCTCTCCTCAATCTTGATACCATCGCCCGTTTCCGTCTCAAGATCAATGCTGGTCGTGGGTGCCGCGACGATGAACTTGACTCCGTGGTGCTTGGCCAGAACAGCCAGTTGGTATGTGCCAATCTTGTTGGCTGTGTCGCCGTTGCGCACAACTCGATCAGCTCCAACAATAACAGCGGCAATGTTCTTCTCTTGCTTTCGGGTGCGGAAAAGAGATGCAGCCATGGAATCGGTAATGAGCGTGCTAGGAATGCCTTCAAAGACCAGCTCAAAGGCAGTAAGTCGACTTCCTTGGTTATAGGGACGAGTCTCGGTGCAGAAGGCGTGCTGAAGGAGTTTCTTGGCTTGGAGGGTTCGAATAATTCCCAGAGCAGTTCCATGGCCAGAGGTGGCGAGAGATCCAGTGTTGCAGTGAGTGAGGACCGAAATCTGGTGTTCGGGGGAAGCGCCGACTTGGGCGCGAAGCCACTCGGCACCAAAGTCGCCAATGGACAGGTTGGTCTTGAGGTCCTTCTCAAAGATCTTCTCTGCTTCCTCGATGAAAGCGGAAATAATGGCCTCCTTGGTCGCGGTGCTTCCAACTTCCCGTATCCTGGCCTTGAGCTGGTTAATGGCATTGGTCAGGTCCACGGCCGTGGGTCGGCTCTCCTTGAGGTAGTCGAGAGCTTCCTCGATCTGACCTATAGCCTCTTCGGCGGATGAAGCTGTGCAGCTTCCGTTGTGAAGCTCTACTGCAAGACCAAGGGCAGCGACAATGGCGATGGCCGGGGCACCACGAACTCGCATAGTATAGATGCTGTCGAAGGCCTCAGTCCTGTTGGAGACCTCATCGTAGTGGAATTCATGAGGAAGTCGGAGCTGGTCGAGAACCTCGAGCTTGCCGCGGGTGTACTTGACAGCCTGAAGAGTAGACATTTTGGATCTTCTCTGCAAGAAATATCGATCTGAGAGAAAATGTTCAAGATGAATTGATGCTGGAGTTGCTCATCGCGTTGAGACCCAACCTCGAATTGTTGCCCCTCCAAGAATTCTGCCATCACCCCGCCAGAAAGCCTCAGTGGCGTCATGGAAATCGGCCAATGATAGAGCGGCATCATCTCACCGCCCTAAACCCGGAGAAACCCACTTCCGGCGCATGGCGGTGAGCTCACTGCCCGAACGGGAAACAGGGGTCTCGTGGAGCTGTTTGGGACAGGTTAGCGATTCAACACTGACGATCCATCCCAAGATACGTGGACGAAGAAGGATGACAAGAGTGGAATCGAGCTGTTTGCCATGGAACAGCCATTCTCGACGTCAAAAGTGACTGGTGCGACTTGAACTTTCCAAACCCCACTGAATCGTCCCCTTCCCTCAGCCTCAGCTAACATGACGTCTTGTCGCAAGTCGAGTACTTCGATCCTCACGATGTCTACAAGCTCCTCGCCCCTGGGCTAGTCCCCCGACTTCCTCTACACAATCTCAACTGGCAATCGCATGCCGGACCTTTGCGGTCGATCGATAGCCTTCACGTCGAGCTTATTCAGGGAGGTATCGACCCCGCATCAGCAACAACGCCGCATCCCCTTCGACGCTCGGGCAGTACGATCGATGATGGCTTCCAGACGCAGACTTTCGGTGGTCGCTCGGCCTCGACCGAGCAAGGAGATACCGCATCAATACCTTCGAGGACTCTTGGTAGCCAGCGACGACACCAGATTCCCGGCCTGCGCCGCACGCCCTATCTCAAGGTGCTCCTCGTGAGATGCGACGATAACGATTCGTACAAAGGCTCCGTCCGATCGGAAGTTAGAGAATGGATCAAGACCCATACGCCGTCTTCAAGCAACTCTAAAAAAAGCAGCAAGCAGGAGAAGCACGATGCCTTTGAATGGCTTATCGTGCATGTAGTCATTCCCAACACTGCTGCTGCGACGCAACCAAGGACCAGCAGTAAATCGGAGGGAGCTGCGGAAAAGGCCACCTCACGATGGCGCACTGGCTCAACTCCTCTCCTAGAAAAGATGCGAGCAGACTTTAGCACCCCAAAGACCCCTTTCGATCGAGTTGCGCAAATCAGGATCGGCATCAACGACCTCCCATACGACCAGCTACCGAGAGTTGTACCCGCTGTACCGACAGGCTACTCAGAGAACGAGCACGATGCCGAAAATGCCTGGAATGAGTTGATCGGAAAGTTCAAGACTCTCATACTGATGTCGTTCGACATGCGAGTAACCCAGTATGAGGAGGACATTAAAGAAAAGGATGGACAGCGAAGTCTACCGGGATGGAACTTTTGCACCTTTTTCATTCTCAAAGAGGGTTTGGCAAGAGGCTTTGAGAGTGTTGGTCTCGTCGAGGACGCGTTGGTCGGATACGATGAGCTCAGCGTTGGACTTGACTCTGTCATTCATGAGCAAGCTGATCAAGGGTCTCCCGAGCGACATGGCGGCGCGATGCTCAACTACACAGAGGAACTGAAGAAGTCAGTTACAACGGCTCTCGCCAGTGTCAGTGGAAACGTGGAGGACGAGGAGGCTGTTGACCTCCAGTCAAATGAGCTGATCAAGGAACAATTCGACGAGATCCCTATCAGCGCAACGAAAAAGGCCTATAGGGATATGATTCTGGCTAACAACGTTTCCGTCTTTGACTTCCGATGCTACATATTCGCTCGACAGATGGCTCTACTCCTGCGACTCGGCAATGCTTGGTCATCGCGGGAGGAGTTGCTGGCCAAGCTTAAGGAACAGCAAGACTCTGTCCTTCATGGCGTTGCGCCTCTGGCACCTCCCCCTAAACAGACTGAGGAGGCTGAAAACTTGTCTATGCTGGCCGAGATTTGTCGAAGAACACTCCAATTCATCCCGGCAGTGTCGCAGGTTATGCGTCGAGATATCCTCACTGCTTTGGCGGCAGATGAAGCAGATGACAAGGGCGGTCTTCTCGCGAATCCTCACCTGCCCGAAATCATGGACAACATTGTCGCTTCGTTCGCCTTTTCCGTTGCGCAGCAGATCCTCGCCCAGACATCGTCAAAGGCTCTTCCGATTCCCCCATCAACACTCGCCCCCCCAGAGAGTCTTGAGCAGAAGGCATCTATCCCTGAACCCAAGACAATGATGCATCCTGCACGAACTTCCTCCCTCCATGTTCAGACAGGTCCGCAACTTTCACAACCTTTGCCAAGCCCTGGCATATTCCCTGGACCTGGTATGCCGAAAACCAGCAATGACAAGGATGCCCATTTTCTCAAGGCTGGCCTCGAGGACTTGGCTGCTAGGCGCGCCGAGCTTTACATGCTATCTAGAAGCATCCTAGATGGGTTGGGTAAAAAGCGCGGTTGGAGTGACGGCTGGAACGAAGCGCCTATCATTGCAGAAGCAGAGGCCGACTTTGAAGACATCAGTCTTGATGACAAGGCTCCTGCTTCTGACGAAGCTAGCTCTGAGACATCTGGACCCGAAGATATCGATCCTTTGACAGTTGGTGTCGACAGCCACTTGCTCCAAACCGCTCTAGACAACTCGGATAACTTCTACCGACTTTACGAAATACTCACAGACAAGGCGCTCCGACACTACACGGTAGCGAACCATGATCATGCTGTGCAAGCCAACATGGCAGATCTCGCTGTGCTCAAGTTCCTCCTCAAAGAATACGCTTCTGCAGCGTCCTACTTTTACCGAGCGACACCATTCTTTGGCGAAAGCGGATGGAGCTCCCTCGAGCTATCCATGCTTGTCATGTACTTGCACTGTCTTCGCGAAATGAAGTCACAGGACGACTACGTGCGTGTCGCCCTCAAACTTCTTACCAAGTCGTGTGCGGCCGAGAAAGAGAGACTTGAACAACGTTCAAAGAGAGTTTCGACTCTTGGAAAGCCTGAGCCCGCAGATGCAACCTCAATGAAGGGCATCGTTGGCAACCTGTTTGACCTTGCTTCGTCTTTGTCTTCTCAGGTCAAGGTGCATCTGTCAAACTTTTTCACGGATATCGAACTAGCAGGTGCCCCAGAGTATTCTGAGGATGAAGACAAGTGCTGTCTCACAATCAACCTCTGGAGTTTACTGCCAGATGAGATCAAGCTGGATGCCGTGGCTGTACGAGTGTCGTCAAGCGAGAATGGACCTGCCAAGGAGCTAAGGTTCTCAAGAAAGGAGGACATTGTGCTGAACCCGGGCATGAACAGCATCAAAGTGGACTGCACTGTAAGTTTATCTGGCCATTTTGCAGACGAAGCTAATAGGACCAGTCTGTTATCCCCGGAAAGTACAAGGTCGACCATCTCGGCCTCTCCTCGAGCAACCTCTTCCTCCACTTCGAACGCGACATTAACCATTCACCACCATCAACGACTAATATCTTCAAACATCCCGATGTCGTGCTCTTCCATCGGTCTGGGGCGCTGGACGTCCAGCTTTCGGCGACCAAGCATACTGCTCTAGACAAGAACAACACCATGGACCTTGTCCTTGATCCGGGCTGGAACACGCTGAAGAATTGCGAGATACGAGTCAAGCCAGCAACAGGAGGTCTCCGTCTATTGACGATTGAAGCCAAGGTGGTCGGATCAACAGTCGACTTTGCAAAGAAGCCCGAGTCAGGAGGTGTTTTCTTCTTTGACGGGGTTGCCGCCAAGACTCCGTTTACTCTACGATTCCCGTACTCGGTCGAGCAAGATATTGGCGACGTATCTGCCAAAGTCGATGTTTGGTATACTCTTGAATCTGGCGAAAAGTACCAGTTTGCCAAGTCAATGGTGGTTCCCATATCTTTGGCGTTGGGCGTCAATGTCCAAGATGTGTTCAAGCATGAAGCACTTTACTCACGCTTCAACGTCTCTACGGCGAGCCACAGCCCGTTGCGACTACACAAGAGCGAACTAATCCCGTCTGACCTGTTTGAGTCAGAGTTTGGGGTTCCGCCCACTGGCACAACCATGATCTTTTCCAAACAGCCAGCCACTCTCCTCTACCGGATAAAGAGAAAGGCTGGCGTTAGACCTGGAAAGCGGGCTGCAAAGACCATGTACCTCAAACTCTACTACACTGTGCTCCAAACCGAGATTGAGCAGGTGATTGTGGGATCCATACTCGAGACCCTTGACAAGACTCCGCTCAAGCCGTTTGCGAGGGCCATCACGACAGCTGTTGTCAAGGAGACAAAGGCACTACAAACGCAAGACCTGGAGAGAGCAGCGTTGTTGAGGGCAGTGTCTACCCACTTCTTGGCCGATGTGGCATGGGAAAAGTCTTTTGCTGGCATTGGAAAGGTACCAGGATCGCAAGAGGATGCCTCTGAGAGCATCACCGCTTTACTCAAGGGCTGGCAAAAGTCTCACCCTAAAGTATTGATCCCTACAGACCAGCCAGAGGATCCCTCCACCATCCTCATCCCAGTCGAGATCCCTTCGCTTCCTATCTTACATACAGCCGACATCCAGCTTCAGACGCCAGTAACCGAACTCCTAGACCAACAGCCTGGAGCAATTCCAACCGTGGCTGTCAATCAGATGCTCCCTGCGACGCTTCTTCTTAGGTGGACACAAGTATGGGATACGGATCTCCAGCACACCAGAGACATTGAGTACAGCTACGAGGTGGTAGCGCCGGGCGACACTTGGCTCCTCGGAGGCCGTCGCAAGGGCCACTTTGTCATTCCCGGGTCATCCAGCGAACCTCTATCGTCGACGACCGAAACTGAAGCAGAGATCCCACTAATCATGATTCCTTTGCGCGAGGGCTGGCTGCCGTACCCAGGTGTCGAGATCCGTGAGGTCAAGGAGGTACAAGACAACCAGCCCCAGGGGTGCGAGGTGGACTTGAGGAACCTGGGCGAGTCGGTGCGTGCTGTTGGCGAGAGGAAGGCCGTGACTGTGAGCTTGGATGCGAGCGGCCCTGGTGGAGGGCCGTTGGTGCTGGAAAGTGAGGGCTTTGGGAGGGAAGGGGGGAGGATCGTGGCGTAGGTGACTGATAGCGTAATGTACGAATATACAAGGATCCCAAATGTTCATTGCTTGAATGGCTAACAAGGCCACGTCGAGCGCCAGACTCAAAACATGTGTTCCAATTTAATCCAGCCCCCACGTCTATTCTCTACCATTCAACGGACCACAACATCCATAATAATCACAGCTTACAAGCAAACCAAGATTCGTTCAGCTCGATTCAACAACAAGCGTGCCCGCAGGGTAGGTGCCTGGCTCATACCACTGACAAGAGGGCCAACGCTGGGAGGAGTGGTGATTCGAATGAGCCACAGAAGAGCTTCTGCGAGAAGAGGCTTCTCATCGTGTCTAAGACCAACGTCTGGACGGTGCTGTCTGGAGTCCGGCGGGAGTCGCCAAAGGGGTTGGCTAGGAACATGACCTGCTCCTCTTAGAAGCCCTACAGGACGCCGTAGTCGGTTTCGCTGGCGAGCTGGAGCATGTTCTTGAAGGTATTGGTAACAACGCTTATGTGGTTTAAGTAGCTGTCGAGCGTTTCTCCCTGTATCCTTATCGGGGGGCTCGTTAGCTGTATGTCGTCACGTCTCCAGTTGAATATGATGGTCAAGGGGTAGAGGTGCGGTGGTTCCGAAGATGAAGTTGCTGCAAGTCCATCAGGAGATCAGTAACCTCAGGCGTATGGCAAACACAAACGTACCTCGTTCAGATAACCTTAGTCTGAGAGCATGTCTGTGAGGCAGAGAAATAGCTAGATCATCGGCCGATCATGCTATCTGAGCTCGATCCAAGGACACCATAGTACCGTGCGCAGTTGGGTTTTCTCCGCTGGACCCAAGTGAAGAGAGCCGGAGAGTTGTCGCAAACCGGTTGACTATCCACAGATCTGTAGGTATGTCAGCACCATGATCGAATCAAAAATTGTCTGATATCGTCGTTCGGTCGGCATGGCCTTGAAAGTCAATATTGACAGGGGGCAAAACACCGAGGGGTCGTTCTTGACTTACTGCGGAGACGATGCTGTCAATCATAATGCTTCCACCCGAACATCACCATCAACACCAACCTGCTGTCGAGATGCTCGCCCGCCTTCCAAGCCTCGATAAGCTTCTCGTATTCCTGGAAAGGGGGAAAGTGACCAAAAAGGAGCTCGACTTCGCCTGCAAGGACCTTCCTGTCCCGGCCCTCCTCCTGTCCCTCTCTCTCCTCCTCCGTCGCTGTCAGCTGATGAATCTCCCGGAGAATCGAAGTAGAGGCGAAATCCAAAAAGCCAAGGGGGAGGGAGCGGGACAGGCACAACCGTCTAAGAAGACGGGGAAGACAGGGAAGACGGCGAAATCAGACGGCAAAGAAGCCGTCCGAGAGGGGCGGGCCGGAAAGACGGGAGCGGCGGGAGCGGCGGTGGGCGAGGAGCTGGCGGCGATGGAGGAGGGTATCTGGGGCCCGGCCTTGGCGGACGCCTTTGCAGGCGAACGTCAACTCTTCTTCGGTTACCTCCAGGAAGTCGAGGAGCTTGTCGAGATTGGGGAGGCGTGCGGGCATCTCGACAGCAGGTTGATGTTGATGTTGAAGCTTAGGGATGGAAGTTGAGGGAGACTTGTTGGGCTCAACGTAAGAACGACTGGGGTGAGGCATGGTGCAGAGTTGAGGGAAGGAGTGGGCCGTAGAAGGGGCATTGGATTCTACCGCGCTCAACCTCAATCTCGCGAGTAGGTATTTTTGGGAAGGAACGGCCCATTTGTGGTTGAGCCGCATGTTGACCCGGGGCGGGAAGGAACGACTCCTCGCCGTCAATCCCATCTCCCCCGCCTACCTACCTGACCTGTACCGAAGAAGGCGGGCGGGGCTGGGCTTGTGTTATGCGCTCTCTCCTGGCAAAACCACCAAAAGATGAAAACAAATTCTTTAATGTCTTGCTGGGAGGCATCGTCATCTGTTGGGAGACATCCAGAATAGTTCCATGTAATTAATAGATCTTTGTTGGCGGACGACGGCTCGCTAGTAACACTTCATCAAGAGGGCAACTCCATGCAGGTGTTTGCTATGATACGAAGCGCAACCTTTCTCGGATCGTTTTTCCTTGGGGGCAGGCCAAGCAATGTACCTCTGGAAAGAAGCCAGGATCTGGAGGAACTAACTACGAAGATACATGATATCGAGACGGTCTGTTTTCTCCTGCATGATATTGTCTCGTCGCCAAGCAAGAACAGGTCGCTGGGTGATTTCAGTAACCAAACTCTCCTCCAGGTGGTTGTATTTGAGAAACTGGACCTTGACTGGACAGTGTGAAGATACTCAGCCAGGGCAGCCGCTGTAGCTAGTCTCCTCCATGTCGCAAAGCAGTCAGAGATTTCTGCGTTACGCTTGCAAGACATCGTTAGTCTGGCTCATAGAAGGCCAGATCTTGGCTCATTCTAAGTCGTTTGGTTTCCACTGGTTAGCGCTTTCGCAAAATCACTGAATCTTGATGTCTAGAGATCTGAGTTCTGAGACGGTACCATTGGATCTTGGCATGGAATGTTCACTGGCAAAGCGAAACAGCTGGCGCACTGCAATGTTTGTATTCTTCAATGAACTACTCTGTAGTCCTCCATCCCCAGCAATCCCCTGTCTCTATGATCCATCTGGCCCTATATCTGGGCCACCGAAAATCCGAATCACCGAAGCTAGGAGTCCCGAAGATATGTGCTACATATTATGTTAGAAGGTGAAGAATCTCAGAAGCATGGCAGATGCAAACATACCTGGGTCGAACAATCTTGGGATCCCAAGACACCAACAGCCAAGTGGGAGGACAGAGCGCAGGCGAAAAGGAAAGGCCCAAGAGGGCGAAGAGATCAGAGGCGAGCGAGTCTGCGACGGCGTCGGCGGCGAGGGGCAGCCGGGGGGGAGGGAGCAGCGGGAGAGGAGGTCGGCCAGGGACCAGGGCCGACGGGCTGGGCGTCGGGGCAGTCTTTGAGCAGCTGTGCCAGCTCTTCTTCGGTCATCGTGCCTCCTGGGAGGCCTGGCTCTCCAGGGAGAGCCAGATACCTCTCCAGGAGGGCAAGAAGTTTGTCGAGGTTTGGGAGGGGGGCTATGTCCGACACCTCGAAAACGGTGTTGAGTTGAAGTTCAGGAATGGGAGAGGAGAAACTTTCGTGGAGATAAATAGAGCAAAGGAGCGCTGTGCGTCACGAAGCTAGCTGCTGTCAAGCAGTGCTGGGCACTGTCAAGTCACTGGCACAAAGCTGAGCCAATGACGCAACCAGCGAAACTGAAGCACTGCCTTGGATTTTCCAAACTTGAGACTCTGTCAGTTACTGTGAGGGAGAGTATCTATGATCCGTGCCTTCGTGTGTTGTGTTATGCTACTGGCTCCCTGCCATCTCGAGCGCGATTCAGGTCTTGGGTTGGTGTCACTTCGTTTCCAAGGTTTCTCGGTGATTTCTCCATCCCACTTAATTGGAAATGTAAATTGCTCGTACTTCTTTCCCTCAGATGTCTAGGTACAATGAGATAGCCAACTCTGTCGTGGAATCGTTTGCCGAGATGTTTGCTGAGGCGCCAAACCACCCAGGACACAGCTACAAAGGTATCCCCATGGTAGGCAGCAAGGGAAAGGGACACAAGTAACTGAATCAACTATGACAATTAGAGAATCATGTGTCATATTCAGTAATCCAAACTGTGCTCTGCACATTACAAGTGCAACTGGTTGATGTCAAGCGGTATGAATCAAGGGCTCCAGGGTAGCGACTTCAGGTCAGAGCTTCGGTGTATTTACGACAGTCCTGTGCGCTACAAATACTGGGAGTGAAGTGAAAGTTACTCGGTGCAATATTCCAGCTAGCTAGTTACTCATGTTCATTTGGTGAAGTGCAGTCTCAAGTGGGAAGAGTCTAGTGCTTTAGATCACAGAGGCACAAAGCCGATGCCGTGATGAGCATGGCAACAATAAGGGGGACATGGGTGTGTGTACAAGCCCAAAATCACGACAAAACAGCAACTGGACACTTTCTCACCCATATCCTCACAGCATATATCTACATCATGAGAATGGAGGATGTCTGAATTGATACGCATCGAGACAATGCAATCGAAGAGGTACGTTGATCGGAGAGGGCGGCCACAAAAGGAAAGCGGTGAGCTGGCAGAATTATGTCAGCACAAGACGGACCCACTGTTCTCTATTCTTGGGTATGGCGTAGGCGGTGTGGCGGTGCTTAGCCTCAACGGTCGCCGAATCCGGAAAGTCACCAAAACACCAAGGCTAATATCTCGACCAACTCTATGGCAAAAAGGATGCCACAACACCAAAAGAATTAATTGGGAAACACCTGCCCGGTATCGGAATCGAACCGATGATCTTCGCATTACGAGTGCGACGCCTTACCACTTGGCCAACAGGGCCGGGGAAGCTTCTCCAATCGTTGCAGGGTGGTGAGCTAATTTTGCATATTTGGCCCACCCTTGGCGTTCCTCTCCCATGGATGTGTGGAGCAGGGGTCGGTATTGATCTGATTGGCTCAATTACAAAGTTAGATCCGGCCCCAATCCTGAATCGTTGCGCTGTTGCTTGAAAACGTGCTGGATGGGACTGAGAGAACCCTACCATTGTCACCGCCACGCAGATCAAATATTCAGGCAATTCCCATATTCTCTAATGCTCCTATGGATCTACATACGCCGTACTTGCTTACACAGGTCGATTGAACCTGTCGGGCCCTGCCAAAGTCTATCCCAAACTCTCTTCGCTATGGAGCCCACAACGGCAACGGGGTACAAGTTTGTTGAACTCCCAGGTGAAGGTACTAACACCATTCAGAGTTCAGTGTATCCTAATCATACAGGTTGAAGTTCACATGGTTTATCACTATAAATTGATGTTTACTGGAACGTAAAAGCCCCCGCGTCCCATCTCCTTTTTGTTTGCCTCCCCAGACATCTCGATGCCACTACCCTGAACCAGTACCTGTTGCCTCAGGTAGTATTCCTAATCATTCTTGCTCACACGGAACGAAAACTATTTCTCTTGATTGACCAAAGTAGCTAATTTCTCGTTGACTTGAGACGTTGAAGTCACCATCAGCAGGGGTGGCCTAGGGGAGGTTGGATATTTCGCGTCGCTGTGCAGTTTCTTCCAAGACATGATTGGGGGCAGATCACGAGTTGCCCGCCAGTCCAACCATGATACCCAAACGCGACCACGACAGCCGCAAGAACCCAGATTAACACTACGTTGTACATCAGCCTGGACATCGTGGGTCCGAGGGTCATCGTAGACATGATATGTGACCAGTTCCTTTTTCTAACCGAGACAGTAGAGTCCAAAGGCAGCCGATGAGGTGAAGACCTATGAGCAACATCGGTGGAGGAGGCAGTACTGGACGATATCCAGGATGGCTGGTTCTGGGGGAGGCGGTGAGGATAGGTTAGAGTGGTAGTCTATGAGTATGGAAGATAGTGTTATGATGGCTGGAGCGAGATCGAAGAATAGGATGAGATTCATGGTTGATGTTGAGTTTGAAGCCGTGGGTTGATAGTTGTTGAAGATCCAGAAGTGAGGCTGATGAGTGTTGAGGCTTCAAGTCCTTGGATGGGTATATCAAGGTCTCGAACCAACCACATTCCATTCCAAACCTTGAACGTTCTCGGTTACTATCTCGAAAGCTTGAGAGACATCACATTATGGTACAGACAACATGATCACGCATCCAATATGTTTGAACCCTGTCAATTCTGATACTAGAGCAACTAATCTAGACACTCAGGCTTCTTCTGGCATCAATCTGGCAGACACCTTGAACTGGAGGGGCATTCACGCTCTTAAAATTCGAACCTCTCTTTTTTTTTTACGAACCTCACTCCGTGCCGTCAGGCAGTATGTCAGTAGGAACCCAACCAACCCGCCCCCCCTTCTACGGGAGCTACAATACACCGACATCCATAGCAACACCGTGATAGAATAAAAGCCACATCAGACCTAGCCAAAGTGTTCCCGGCTTCGGGCAATGTCAAGTCAGAACGCCGCCTGTGCTCGTTGGGGTCCAATGACCGTTTAACGTGGGCACACCATGCTAGGTGGGATGCTGCATGCAAAACCAATAACCAAAACAAAGCTCCAGTGCGCTCCCTCCGTGCGCTTGATCGATCCATCGTGAGGGATCTACTCCCGGGGTTCATAAATGCGTTAATGTACAGTCAAATGCAATAATACTGAGCTCAGCCCTAAAAGGCGAGATGTTGAAACGAAGTAGCAGCGCTGTCGAGGCGCGGGTATCATGCCCTTCCTTGCAGGGCCCCAAAGTTCGAATCCAAGGTATACTGTTGTAGTTTCTAGAGGGTCGAGGTAGACTTGCGAGTCTCACTATTCGAATCGGTAATGTAATGTTGGCATCCTGAGTTGCCGGTATGGTATAGTTTGGCGGTAGCTGGCGAACAGCATCTCTTTCACTTCTTGCGGCTACTCGAGGCTGTAATCTTGCTGGTGCTCATGAGGTCGCCGATATACTTTTGCAGAAACTTGTTATTGTTGTCAAGTTTGTCGTGCTCCTCGCGTACGGCCTCGATACGGTTAAAAATCGTGAGCAGCGAATCCTGCAACGCCTTGGCGTGTCTAGAATAGTTAGTGCAACGCCCAACAAGATATCCATTTGACTCACCTCTTCATCTCGTCCCGGGCCTCCTTGCCCATCCTATCCAGGTCCTCGCTTGTTCGCCTAGGACTCATTGCCCGTACATCATCTGGACCAAAGTCGGGTTCCAGAGGGCCGACTGCTGAGCTATCGCGAGGGACTACCAGGGGCCCGCTGCTTTTCCGAGTGGGCAGACCAGGTCGTACAGGGATGGGCTGGTGAATGACAGGCTCGTTGCTATCCGAGGGGCTTGTTGAAGCTGACGAGTCGGATCGTGCAATAGGATGGGGCTGCTCTGAAGCAGTAGGCCGGAGTTCGGTTTCGTCTGCCATGACAGTATATATAAATCCCAAGTATGTTTCGGGCCGATGATCGAGTCGGTGAATCGCAAATGTCGTCACTTGTCGCACAGGCTGACTAGGCTATTGCCACATCCACAGTGTAGAACAAATGACCCGATTGAGGCGCGACAGTTGGAGACGAGGCGAGGCTCGAAGGAACAGATATCGGTGAGGAAAGTCGGAGGAGGGATCGCGTGGACTTTGTCGTCGACAAGATAGAGAACTGGCGAGAGGGGTAGAGGTCGAGTGCCAATGGTTCCACGTGGTTCAAGGGTCTCGATCTCGTAGCGGGCGGTTCTAGAGGGAGGCCAGTGATTCTGGATCCACCCAACTCGTGCGATGAGGCTGGTATATTGTTCTAGAGTGCCTCTGGAAGGGCGGAGACGCGGAGAGACCGAGAGGGGACTAGCCGCAATGGAATTCGGAGATGATCTGGAATCGGTCGCGAAAGGAAAGGTGGCTTGCGACAGGGAAGCGGCAGCAACTTTTTCGTCTTGTCGTGAGTTTCGGTGGCTGAAAAAAGAGCTGTATCCAGAAGAGTGGTTGTGGTTGAGAATGTGTCTCTGGGGCTGGAATTGAATTGTTGGCGGTGGGCGGCGGTCAAGAGGTGGAAGAAAGCAGTCCAGCCCAACTAAGTAAGTGCTAGCTTGCTTGCTAAGTCGAGGCAGGTGGTACGTTTGATGGAGCGGAGCGACGGCGACTGCAGTGAATTACAGTGGAGGTGGTGTCGACCCTGCAGGAAGCGAAGCGCGAAGCGTCAGTGGATGGGATGGGATGGGATGGATTGACGAAGCGAGATGGACGAGACGGGAGCGACCAAGTTCTGGACGGCAGCTGCAGGAAACAATAAAAAGCAAACAAGATGACAGCACGAGCAGCGTCACATTCAAGGATGTGTAGGTATGCAGCTGGAGATGGAGGGGGGGAGAGGGGAGAGGAGGGGACTGGACTAACGGTAGCAATAGCAGCGGGAGATATAATAATAACGGCGAGTAAACAAGTCAAGAAGCGATAAAAAAGGGGGAAAAGATGTCAAAATGAATAAAAGAAAGTGACGAAGACGGCAGAAGTGTTTTGGTGAGACCAACCCCCAATGACAGCAGTGGCAACAAGTTGGAAGACGCCGGCAAGTTCTTAGTCGGCGCAAACGACCAAGGCGATGGCAATGCAATGACAATGGGAGGCAAAAAAAAAGACCAAACCACGTTTGCAGACACGGCAGAGGAGGACCCTTCTTTTTCAGTGGCAGTTGGTGGCAGGAAGAAGAAACCTGACCAGAGTAGAAAGGGAAGAGAATGGACGGGACGGGAGGGGGGGAGGAGGCCAAAGGGGAAAAGACAAACGGACGAAGGAAATGGGGATGGGAATGTAAAGTGGATTTCTCGTGAATTGATAATTTCACTGTCCTCTCTTCCTTCTTCCTCTGAGAGAAAGCCCCTAGAACAGACAGAGCAGTCGGAGAGGCGAGACCCTGGGAAAAAAAAGACTGAACGGGCCTGGCACCGCTTCAAGACGGACGAATCTCGTTGGTCCCCGAAGAGGAAAGTGACGACAGAGCGAAGAGTCATGGGACATGGGATCGGCACCCCTCGGTACATTTGGAGCTCTCCCTGGACAGGTATCGCCGCAGCTGTGTGTGGGGGGTCCAGTACCTGTCTGGTTGCCTGCTGCTGAGTACTCCTGCCTGTGCAGCCAATGTCCCCCGGCCGTCGCGCTCCGGCGTCTATCACAGTGCAGAAAAAGGTACGTACCGGGCAACAACATGACAGTGGCACGAACTCAACTCGCCTGAGCGCTAGCGCCCACGCGACTCGGCTGCCCTCTCCCAAAAAAGGCGCGCCGGTACGTACTTTTCACGCCTGAACATGAATTACTGACCTCACGATGCATTCATTGGTATTGAGATTTTCGCTGCTAGACGGACCTGAGGCACTAGGCGACGCGTTAGGTGTCAACAGAGGAGGGTAAAAAAAACCCTCAGAGTTTCTCGCTTGGTTGCACAGACTGCAACGGCTTGACACCCTGCCAAAGCAAACAAATCCCAAGGACCTCGCTAACCCAGCCAAGACGTCTAGAGAACCATAGGGAAAACATCCCGAGCCTCAGAAGCCCCCCGTGAGAAGCCTGCAAATTTGGCCGATCAGCGTCTGTGACGCAATTGCTGGCCCTTGCAGCCCACAGCGTTGGGGTCGGTTGAGGCCTGCTCCAGTCAAACCCTGGGCACATGGGCCCGTACCCGCCATGTACCCCCTTGGGCGTCGAGGCGCTGAGAGCCTGTGACTGGCTCAGCCTCGAGGGGGCTCGGGGCGGGACGTGAGGCTTCTAGCGGCAGGCACCCTTCTGACGGGTAGGGGCCTCCCACTGCGCCGGCTTTTGTTTGGTACCTCGTGGTACGGGTACGGGGCCCTTGGTGGAGGAGCGGCTGTCATCGACCAAGCCACCATCTCTCATGCTCCATCCACTTGATGGAAAGGCATCTTTGACCAATGATTCCATTCTCTTCCCTTTTCTCTGCGCCAGATCGTCGGCCGAGTCCTAGACTTCACCCTGTCATTACAGTCTCGCAGTCAATCGTCCCGTCTTTGGTCGTCGCAAATCCCCCCTAGCATGATTGGGTCCAGCCGATCTCTCGTCATGTCCAGCAAACAGCAAACTGACGACCTAATACTCGACCGTCTATTATACAGTGCCGGCCACTATGCTACGGAGCGGTGTCGGTCGGTATCCCGAGTTTGGCCATGATTGTCGCCTTCTGATGCGGATCTTTGACCGAAACGTCGCCCGAAGAAACCATTCTGCCAGACCCAAGCGCCCACCGAGACGATCATCTTTCAACTGCCAACTGCGCCTCCTAATTACGAGCGGCAGACGTTGGGACCCCCAGTCAAATATTCCGAAGCCATGCCATGGGTTTCACCAAGTTATCGTACCTGCACTTACACTGCATCACATTGGGATGTGATAACTCGCCGAGCACGCGTGATTCGCAGCGGTGATGTGCATTTCCTTGTCTGGGGTATATCGAGGCGGACTCACGACATCCTGCTTTGCATATCAGGCTTGCTCTCCCGCGAGGAATGGACCAAGAATCTTTTCCCGTCCTTCACACAAAACGCTCCCTCGAGGTTGCAAATTCGTGTGCTGTGCTTCGGAAACACAAGGAGCCGCCCAGCAACAAGGGTCTAATGGAACCCCTTCGGCCAAACTGATGTCATGGATCTGCGTCCCTCCGCGTCAACCGGGTCAGGGAACGGAGAAAACTTCCAGGTCAAGGGCGAAAACGCAATGAGGAGAGGCCTCTCGAAACGGTGGCCGTCTTCCAACAGATCCAATCATCAACCGTCTTGGCTCTCTCACAGCTGGTCAGCACAGTCCAAGACGGTGACCGTCTATACTGTAACTTCCGCAGTGGCCTCGTCGGACGGTGATCTCGGCGTCTGCGCGTCGCCAGGCCTGCATATCGCAATATTCTCGTCATTCCTGACACTGTCCAACACGGGCACCGAGTTACGAGAGAAACGTGGGAAAAAGTGGTCCACGGTAGCAACCGACTGAAAGATGTTTTCATCCTGGCCCTCGCACGCTCCAAGCCAGACAGTTGCTGTCGCGTCCATCCTGGATATTCCCCGCAAAAGGTTGGGTCGGAGCAGTCAGGGACAGGAGTGAAGTCATCGTGAGATCCATGGGCGATACGCCAACTGTCAGAAACGCAACACCCAGGGATGGCCGCAGTGGCCTCATGCTCACGAGCTCGTCCCGACTCTCGACGTCATGCCTCGCCAGGCTGATGACTGCCTGGCTCGCTTCGCCTTGCCACGATGGACGGGCATCATTTTCGGAGCTTCCTTTTCGGCCGAGGTTTTAGGGGTCCTGTAGGATCAATGCCAGGCGATACTTGTGAGATGGGGGCTGTCCCGTGTCTTACGCGCCGGCCACGACTCACCTTTCAACCTCACTGGTGATTAGCAGCAGCGTCACTCACCAGCCTCCCCTCGTGTGCATGCGACGTCGGTCACTCGGTGTCAAAGGATCTCTCGACGATGATCCGGAGAGAAAACAACACACCGACAGGCTAAAATCATGTTCCCCAACAAATGCCCGTCTGGTCGGCGTCATTGAAACATCTTCTAGTGGCCGTCGCGTACGATCGGCTCGTTGACGCCTCTGATCTTCCCCCTTAACCACCGCTGATCCCCTTCTCCGTTTGCTCCCCGTCCCACATGCTGTCCATCTCGGAAATCCCTCGCCTGTTCTATCGTCCAGTCCACTTGTTCGCCGTGGGATCTTGGCAATGCCGCCCCGCCCACACCTCTTGGCTAAGGCCCCGTGATGGAAAACGTCAATCTGGCGGTGGACAAGAGGTGAGGTTCGTGACATGACAAACAAACCCCCACTGCGGTCGAGCTGAATGAATGCAAACTGGGGTCTTACGGGTGGCTTACGCCAGGTGTCCTGGTTCCCGTCGATTTGTTTCACCAATTCGACTTGATCTATGCCACCATACCAACGCACATGTCAAAGGTCCTTTGAATGCAGAACTACGCGGAACATTGTCGTGTTGCACTCTGTGTTCATCAGAAAGCTTAACAGTTGACATTCGTGATCATGGAGATCTCTCGTGCAGCGCAACACCCATAACTGATTCACACCCCCGCGCCATGCCTTGTCGATGCAACCAACACAGATAAGATCAAATCCCTATATATGATAACACCCAGGTAAAAACCCAAAGGACTGGCTACGCTGTTTCAGGCTTTGAATCGTCGGGAGCATTGTCTCAACTGCTCGTGACATTCTGTGCAACCCCCGAGCCGTCCTTTTACGAAGTCTTGACTGCTGTGTAACACGTCTCCCCGCTCTCGGCATGAAGCAACTAATCACTGCAAAGGGATCCTGCTTCCTTCAAGCCGTCAAGTGACTCTCCAAGCCTTCGGATCGGCAGCCTGCCTCGACAAAGTCCCAAGTGAATGGGTTTGAGATTGAGGATGGCCTCGGGCGTTTGGTTTGTGGTCCGTCGACTGCTGACCCAGACCTGACTGGTCGTTTCGGACACGGAAAACTAGCCAACGGCTTGATGCTGCGGCCTAGGACAGCCTTGGCCATGCGTCCGCCTAGGGCTGGTTGTTCTAGTCAAACCGATTGGCAGACCAGCAACAGTAGGCTTCTTTTCTCGCCTAGGTAGCTCTAGCTTCCTCATGACCCTTGGGCCTCAGTGCTGTCGGTGTCCGGGTGGACGGGCCAAAATTTCAGCTCCGAGTGAGGGTGCAGATCTCGACCTGGCTCATCTCACCGTGGTTTCTCTTCTCTTTTCTCATCTCCCTTTGTGCAAGCAAGCCAACGGCGGCGCGCTATCTTTGTTTCACCGGGAACAGGGCTGACGCCGTTCGCATGTGTTCTTTGCGGGGTTGCATTCTGGCTGGATTGCAGGCCTCATTCCGTCTTGGTCGATAGTAGCGCTGCTACAGTTGGCTGTCACTGTCATCTTTGGAGGAGGCCGTTTTATCGCAGGCCGAAGTCCGTCTTACCAGAAATAAAGGCGATCACGGCTGATCAAGCCAACATTGGCGATGGATTCAAGGCAAGATTTATCAGCCATTAGCATTACTTCATTTGTCATACAAGCTTATTAATATTATTTTCAAGCTGGATCTTGGATGATATAGTTGGGCTCTATCAAAAAGTGAAGCGAGATGATTAGGCCTCGAGGACTTGTTGCCTTGTGACGCCTGTACGACGACAACTCACCGTTGAAAGCCGCCATGGAACAGTTCGAATTCCACCCCGCCACCACTTCGTACAACCGCGAATGGACACCCCTAGAACCGGGCGTTGACGAACTCGTCCTCAATCACGACTCTCAAACAGGCCGGCGCACGACGCTACAACGCTGGCAGCCGGGCGCCCGCAACCAACAACATGTGTTTGTCCACGACTATATCGAGGAAATCTTCTTGGTGGAGGGGGATCTGTACGACCTACATCTCGAGCAGGGCTGGGAGAAGGGCACTTATGCATACCGGAAGCCCGGGATGCGGCATGGCCCGTTTAGAAGCGAGTCTGGATGTTTGATGTTTATCGTTTGCATCCCGGCAGGCGAAGATGGAAACGAGACTGGGGACAGGACTTGATATGGGCAAACTACTCGGTCGAATAACGGGATGCGGCATCTTTGTGGAGAATGAGAGATGTTGTCTCTATGTCGTGCATGGGCGGAAGGGTTCCGTGAATTTGACATGAGTCGATTGGTAGGAATACGGATTTCGAGGTGGATAACGGAAGGGGAGTCATTGTTCGGTCGGAGGTTTTGGACCGAAGACCGGGCTTCAGTTGTCGGGCTTAAGGTGAAGCCGGCCGGAGCATCTCCACCAAGGCCGTGTTGGGTGAAATAGTCTTGAGAGTATTGGTGTATTGGAGTTGAAGTTTGAATAGGGTTGGTCTCAGAGACCAATGCTATGCGGGTATGTATCGTTCGAACAAGCCTTGGGCACACGATAGCCAACTGCCGATGGATTGTCCCGAGTCAGCATGGAAACCTACACCACCACAATAACTCTACACAATAGACTTCTATTCAGCTTCCCCGCCCTGTCTTGTAATTAACCTACGTAACAATTCGTAACTTCACATCTCTTTCAACTCCCATTGGCACCAGAGACGCGGGGTGGCTTGACAAACGAGCCGACCTAACCGTAAAACCGGCCTTTTATGTCGGGGAAGCGAAATCGGCCTCGGGGTTATCAGATGAGATTCACAAGACCTAAACCGCATCTTGATTTATATATGCTCCATGCATGACACCTGTTCTATGTGGCTGGGATGAGAGTGAGTCATTCTACATGTGTACAGCATCTATTTAAACTGTGATATTTCCTTGGGAAGTAGGTCGTTATTGTGAACACTCATTAGCTCTCATCATGGCTCCATCTGCAACAGCCATTCAAGCCGTCGAGGCCAGCCCTCGCGTCCACGAACTCCTCGACCGTCTACACGCCGAATCCGAAGCCCAAGAAAAGGCCTTTTCTCAATACTGGTTCTACCTCACCCGCATCTTTGGCTACTACATCTCAGGCCAAACATGGACAGCTTCTTCGGATGACCACATGCGGGACAAGTTTGTCGCACTGGAGCAAGACAAGTGTCAGTTCATGTACCTCCTAGCGCGAAGCATCGACGCGCGCAACATTGTCGAGGCGGGTACGAGTTTTGGCGTTTCAACCATGTATCTTGCTCTCGCTGTTGGGCAAAATGTCACCGAGGCGAGGAAGAGGGGGGAGGTTTGTACGGGAAAGGTTATTGGGACTGAGAAGGAGCCTAGTAAGGCTGCGAGGGCGAGGAAGCATTGGGGAGAGGCTGGGGAGGAGGTTGAACCGTGGATTGAACTTAGGGAGGGTGATTTGACCGAGACGCTCAAGGTGGAAGAGGGGATGCCGGAGCAGATTGACATGCTGCTCCTCGACAGTGAGTTTCGCCTTTTGTATATTGGAGGTGTACTGACAAAGGTCTAGTCTGGACGCCGCTGGCGCTGCCGACGTTGGAGATTATCAAGCCGAGGCTGAAGAGGGGAGCCATTGTTCTGGCTGATAATACTGGCTGGGCAAAGATGCTGTACAAGGAGTTTCTGGAGTACATTCACGATCCAAAGAATGGATTCAAGACAACTACGACGGCGTATACTGGTGGTCTTGAGATGGCTATTTACCTCCCGTCTGATTGAGAGGCGTGAGCTTGGAAAAAGGTGCTTGGGTCATGAGAATTGGGTTGGGATTGGTCCTTGATTGCCGGTATTAAAATAGTGATGTTTCCAACACTTGAGCTTCTGTACTCTTGATTAGTCTCGCGCCTGTGTACAAGGTAAAGAGGTGGTCTATATCGACGAGTTGGACGTGTCTAAAGCCTAGTTCCATTATACAAGTAGACCATGTGATTAGGCAATGCGAGGTTCGCACATATAACAGCAATGTTCATAATCCGTTACGCAGAAGAATCCTCATCCCTATCGAGTTTCATTCTTGTAACAAAAAGCCAGAGTAGAAGCTGGACTGCGAACAATGCCAGGATGACGGGCTGGAGGACTTGGACGCCACCAGCTTGGGCGAGGGCTCCCACAGCGAATGGGAATCTAGACAAGGTGAGATTTTGCAAGATCAACGGGATAGGTACAACATACATGCTTGCCCCAGACACAGCAAAGGCTGTGCCAAAGCCAACAGAGACAATATGCTTTTCGACCGGAAGGATCTTGGTCATCATCCTGATGCTCTGATCCTTGGTCAGTTGCGTCGCCAATGTCAAGGAGAGCATGTGTACTTACCGCTGGCATCACCATGCCGATAGATAATCCCACCAACGCTGCCATAATAGCACTCACCACAAACTCCTTCCCAAGCCAAAACGCCAGCTCAAGGCCAATCGCGATAACGAGATATGCCGATACCATAATCTTTTCCCCAAAGTAGCTCGTGATCCAACCGAGAGCAAACCGGCCAACAGTGATGCCGATCCAAAAACCAGAGGCGACGAGAGACGAGGCAGAGGGCGTCCCGTTGCGGACGTTGAGCATAAAGGTTACCAACCAGCCGCCGATTGTTACTTCGGCGCCTACGTAGAGTAGCATGAAGCCAGAGAAGAGGAGGGTTACCTAAACTGGTGAGCTTTCTTTTAGGAAGATTAAGTGAATGGACTTACCTTGTCCCTGAATACCGAGAATGTGAAGCTGTGAGCTTGGCCTGATGAGGTGATGTGACTCGTTCCGCAATCAGCCCAGAAAGACCACACTGTAGTTGCAGCGGCAGCAATGGCAAGGCCGAGCTTTGATATGATTAGATAGTTGCTCTCGACCTTCGAGTTGTTGTATTTACCATGAGATCTAAATACGTTAGTATGCTGTATCCGTGAGAAGAGGGCGGCTTACAGTAGTATGACCACCAATTCCATCCCCTCGAGACAAAGGCATTCACCTATTCAAATGTTAACAAGCAGAAACACGAAAAAAGAAGTATAACTCGACAGTAATCGGAGCAATCGTAGCCCCCACCCCCCAACACCCATGAAGAAACGCCAACAAAGTACCCCCATTAGCCAACCCACCAACCCAACTATTCCACGTCCCATTCATAAGCCCGCTCCCGAACCCCGTGAGGACAAGCAGCGGAACCACGAGGCCAAACGGCGGATGCACACACATGCCCACGTAAGAGATTGCGTATGACCCGGTGGCGAAAGCAGCTACTCCACGACGGCCGTATTTTTGGTGGAGTCTGTTTGAGGTGAATGCTGCGGTGATGCAACCTAGCATGGGACCGAGGAATATGAGGGATACGATGGAGTAGGGGAGGGTGTAGTAGCTTTCTAGATGGGGGACCATTGCGCCTGGGGTTCCGTCATTCATGCCGTAGATTGTAAAGGCGAAGTAGCAGGATAGAGTTCGGAGGGTGTTTTCTCTGGAACCGTTCCATCTCTGAGCGACGGAAGCGGCTGTTGATGGAGGAATTGCAGAAATAGCATCATGAATTGTAGGCTCTGGTTGTGGTTCTGGGAGGTGGGGTGTGGTGTGGACTGGATCAAGAGTCGCGAGGGTCACAGAAGTCTGTGTCATTGTCACAATTCTCGATAAATATACAGAATTGTAATTAATATTGTAAAGAAACAGGTAGTTCCTTAACTTATAGCCCTTCGTCCTCCTCGTGTAAGTCGGTGACGGTTTCAAGTCGTCACCTGGACAGAGTGTGGAACTACGGGCCGGACATCCGACCGGGGATTCTCCCACGTTGAGCCAGAGTTGAACCCAACATGATTGTAGTTGCAGATCCTTCCGAGACAATAACGTTTGCTGATTCAGCTGGTTTGTGAGATCTGGGGAAATTGAAGCGAGCTGGTTTGGGTGTGGGTGGCTCTTGTGGTGCCGGATTGAGTTCCCAGCAGTCAAATCTCACTTACATGGGATACACTCCAAAAGGGAATTCAACCCGAGACCGGACGCCACATACGCCTTGCCATAGCTTCCCCGCCCTTCAAGGGTCTTTAAGCTTGTGAATGTCTTGAATCACGCCACCTACGAAGTAAGCATATCTACCGTTGGGACTCTACTACCCCTGGTCTATACATCCCCAGAGATCGGCTGCAATATGATGATAAGACAACAACAGATGCCTTGACAGCTAAATAACACGCCCCAAGGTCTATCGCCAGAAAATAATCCAAGGGAGATGTCGATGAGGAGTGTTGCCTCAAGTACGCAAGGAGTCGGGCACCCTGTGACATCTTCCACACGAGCTCCCTGTCATGGAACATGATACATGGCGATTGAAGTGTTGATGTGGCTAATACATACTGGGTGCACGAGAGAAGAATTTCAGTTACCAGACCTCCCTCATGCATGTAGATGGCAGACCTGGGAATCTAGGTCGGGATCCTGCTTTGTGTGAAAAGGCCCTGTCTTTAAGACGAGCCGCGTATTTATACGTATGAAGTGGAGATGGCAATTCCCAGTAGTCTAAAATCCAGCCAGATACACATATCCAATGCTCTTCAACTCTCTTGTGCACCCAGCACATAGTGTTTATCGCATTACGGAGAGGCATCTTGATACTGGAGATGAGAGGCCAGCCTCCACATGTACCAAAGATGAGCACCGAGTCCAATCAAGTTCAAATGAATGCACATGGCATGTGCCGTTGAGAACTTCTTCTTGAGAACCTGCATCGTGGGACTAGGGCCCTCCAGGTTTGCAGCCTTATCCACAGTCCCTTGTTCTGTCAGTTCTTAGCCCGCATCTACGCAGAGACTTGCTCACCTTGATCAACACGATCCAACATCAACTTTTTAGTCCTAGGTCCAAAGACCAAAAGGTTCAACACCGAAACAACACCCGAGATCGTAAACGGGATCCAGTCGCCCTTCTGTTGAACGAGCGATACTGGGCCGCATGGTGGAAACGTGACGGCTGAGAGAAACAACAGCAGTGCCTGTCCGTGAAAATAAATCGGGAAAATATGCTTCTGAAAATTGACGTAAGGATTTCGAGGAAGATTCTTGAACGCGACCTTGGTGACGATGAATGTCTGGTATAGCTGAGAGCCCAACAGTGTGGAGAAGGAGAGGAGGTGGAAAGGCGCCAGGCTGGCGACGACGGTTTGAATAGCAGTGTTGAGAACCATGATGAAGATGAGTGTAATCAAAAATTGAGATGATGAGGTTGGCTAGATTCGATTTGGGGGTTGGGTTTTTATTGTTCTTTGTAAGGGATGGTTGCGTGGCTTAGTGACGCAAGTTATATCCGAGGGCATTCGGAAGTTAACTTGTTCGGAGAATATGAATCGATATGATGGAGTGGATTTGTAATTACACAGCTAGAAATGAATGCCTTGTCTTTAGATTTGTCAACCTTGATTTATTAATCAGGGTCTTTTACGGATGGCCATGTATGAGGTGCAGCTGCTGATGGATTTGAGAGTTGTTCTTTCAGGTTTCTCCGGCTTTGAGCTTGTCAACATGGCGTGGATATTTAACAAACCACCAAGGCTGCCATTCATGGAATAAACGTCTTTAAAAATTTTATAGTAGTAAAACATGACAAGATCAAGTCTCCGAAGCCTTGCATCTCCACTCGGATCCGAAGCGAGCCGGGCACATCTCAACGCCGGAGGCCGGCGGACCCACCACAACAACCGGACACGGCCGGAGATCCCTATTCATCCTCACCAGTAGAAACAATCAGGAGATTCGAGTCAAATATATATACGTGGACGGTGACGTTTCTAATCGATGAGCTGCAGTGCTCCTGTGATGCTCCATATGGATCCGTGGTTCTCGACTCATGCTTGCACTGCCTCGTCGCGGTGACTCAAGATGACTTTTTTGTGTACTGCAACTTATCAAGTCTGTATCCCTTGATAAACTGCCAATCCTATACACAATTAGCACCATATTGATCACCAAAGCCGTCAAACTCAACATCATGGTCTCCCATCCAAACCAACTCATCACCCACGCCAAAAACGCCAACCCACCTCTCCAAGTAACAGGCTTGACATCCTCTCGTAGTAAATCATTCACAACATCTCTCGCATAATCATCCAACTCGACAAGGCTCGCTCTCTTAAGATATCCTCGTCGAGCAACCCATTCTCGCAACGGAGTGTAGATGCTCTTATCCGGAATCGTGATGCCCTCTGCGTGATCGAATAGTGCACTTCGAACACTGCCTGTTTTTACTGTAACCACTCTGACGCCTATGAGAGCGAGTTCTCTTCTCATGGTGCGACTGAGTGCTTCGACGGCTGCCTTGCTGGCGTTGTACGCTCCGAAGAGAGGGGGACATAGTCCAGCGTTGATGCTCCCAATGTTAACCACCACACCCTTGGCCTCTAAAAGCAGTGGAAGAAAAGCTTGTGTGACACCCCATAGAGCAAAGACATTGACATCAAATAACCGTCTAACCTCTGCAAGTGGTTCATCAGCAAAAGGCATAACATGAATGACACCTGCGTTGTTGATGAGCACATCGAGTGCACCGCCCGTCTCAGACTTGACCTGTCGAGCAGCCGAGTCGATGGACTCGGAAGACGTGACGTCGAGGATGAGGGGGGTGATGTCGAGCGGGGACAGGGCCGGGTCGATCTCGGAGGTGGTGCGGCCCGAGGCCATGACGTGGTGGCCGCGGGAGTGGAACTCGCGGGCGAGAGCAGAGCCGATGCTGCCGGAGGAGCAGCCGGTGATGAAGATGGATCTTGCCATGCTTTGACTCTTGATGAGGTGACCGTTGATGATGGAAGGTGAGGAGAGGTGGGCTTGATGTGGCTGGGCCAAGTGCTATGGCGTCAGCACCTATGAGATCACTGTTAAACACAATCAATTGAAAGAAAGGTGATGGAAATGCAGCATGTTTGTTAGATCACTGGACGACATTCAAACAGGTATATACGCGACATACACCAAACATGAGTATACGCTTAAACATCTCATCAAACATTGCAAACCAAACACTAATTCATAATTCAATCGTATACTCATTAAAGAATCCGCTCAAACATATCCAAATCAAGCATCTTCAAACTCAAACTTGACAAGCAGCGAACACTTTGTCTCGTGACCCTTGAGGTCCAGCATCCGGATAAAGCTCCACCCAGGCACGACGTAGAGCAGGCGCACGGCGGCTACGGCAAACATGGGGTTCTTGGTCCAGCTGTCGTCGCTCTTGATGAGCATTCGTAAAAAGACGAGCTCGTTGTCCTCGTACTCCCACTCCAGGGTCTCGTCCCAGACAGGGTCCGTTGGGGGAGGGTTCTCTCCGCGGTGGAGGAATCCCAGGCGGTGCTGCTTGTATGGCGATGTCTTGCGCTTGGGTGGGTTGTTCTTGAGGTCGTCTGGGTGGTAGAGTGAGCACGTCAGGTACGGCTTGATGCCGTCTGCCTCTGAGTCGCCGTGTAGGGGAATGTCGGTGGCGCCCGCGACATGAAGTTTGAGTCGTCGAGTGCGTCCCGTGTTGAGCTTGCCGCTTCCACCGGCGCGAAGGGCCGCAGGCTTCAGAACGTAGCCATCAGTTCCACTGAAGAGAGCCTCGTTAAGCTGGTTGCTGGTACCAAAGTTCTGCAGGTTGAGAGCACAAATCTGGGCGCCGATGCCCCAATAAGGCACAGGCTTGAGATTAGTCGACGAGATGCGCGTGCCCTTGGGAAAGACGCGCATGAGGTGGTGAGCATTGTGTCGTGAAATATCGGCCGCCTTATCCGGGAGGTGAGCAGCCAAGCCTGACTCAGAAACGTTGATCAAGTGGTGATGAGGCCCGTTGGCAAGTGTCCCAGTCTCGTACCAAGAGTTGTCGATGGGCTTGACGGACTGGGCATAGACACCCAGCTCGGCAAGTTCGGGGATAATGATGGAAGGCTCCTCGGACTCCTTCTTCTTCTTGTACTCCTCCCTAGCGGCCTTTTCTTCCTCCTCATCTTCCGAGTCACTCGAGCTAGAGTCGCTAGACGAAGGCTCGCCTTGGAAGTGGTACTCGACAATGACGGCAATCTTGGCGCCCAGATCGCCCAGTCTGACATGGTCACCCGAGCCAGCTTGTTCCTCATGGCCAAGATACCTCACAGCCTTGTTCAAGAGACGATCCCCCCACACGTCCTGCATGATGTTGACCAGGCGCATCTGACCATAAGCATCGCAGTGGTTTTCCAGAGACAGCAACACGGGCGCGGCCTGGTAACCAGGTGTGCTTTGTGCCTCGGCGGCCTCCTTATCGACAGAATCACGAATAGTCTCGCACACCAGGCGGAATGGAATGTTGGATACCAGAGTGTAACCGTGGGTGACCTTGGGCTCGTCCCTGTCGTCGCTATTGTCCCACACATCAATCTCGACACATCGCGCGCCAGTCCGCAGAGCGCTCTCATAGGCGGTCGCGCAAGAGGTGCCGTAGAGCTGATGGGCCATGAGATAGGTATTGTGGCTAGAGCTGATAAAGTACTCGGGCAGAGGGTAAGACCTGTCGGTGAGCTCTGGAGGCACCCGGATGTGCGGCTTGCTGACGAACTCGAGGAGGGACCTGGTGGGCTCATCCGAGTCGACGCCGGCATCTTTCTTGGATAAGATCTTTTGCTCGGCGATGAATGACCTCAGAGCATTGCTGACTCTGAGGTCAGTGGTGATGCGACGCACGCTGTGACCACCACCAGCGACGGTGTCGTTGTCAATCTCCTCGCCCCAGTCTTCATCGTTGAGGTGACGGTTCTTGAAGGGGTTCAAGCCGCCGATGCGAGCGGCGATGTCGTTGGTTATGGTGTCCATGGTTTAAGCAATATGACGGTCGCCGAAGATGTTGGAGGAAGATGAGGTGAGGTGAGCTCAGGTGAGGGGCAACCAAGGTAAGCTTAAGCTTGAGCTGAATATGGGACTAAGGACGGGAGGCTGGGTAAGCCATGAAAAGGTGAGAGAAAAAGACGTCAACTCTTAAGGGCCGACTTGTCAAGTTATCAGATCTTGAGGGATACACTGCCACAGTAATAAAAAGTCTTGTCATGCGTCAACCTTTAACATCCGCCAAGGTGAAGCTCCGTCAAACGGCAACTTGGCTCCGAGTTGGCTCGGTTGAGTGAGCTGTTATTTGCTGTCGTCATGCGAGTTTGTGGAGACGCCGCGAGCTTCGCCACAAAAGCTGGGACTGGTGGTCATCCATGTTGCTGTAGTTCTGGTGTTGTTACGGGTAGGCCAATTGCCTGGTCACGGTTGTGGTATTTCGCAAGAAAAACACAGACAGCTGTCGCGTCAAGACGCCGCATGCAACGGACGCTATGCGAAGACGCATAGGGCCAAGATACCTCTTTTAACGCTTGTTTCTTCTTGGCATCGGAGGCGCCGAATGCTGGACTCGATATCAAGCTGTTGGTGCATGTACTAGTAGATGGTTCTTGTGGTGGTAGAGCCTCAAACTGTCGAGGCGAATGCCACATCCAACAGATTACCGTGATGATGAGCCAACGGGCTCACTTGAATGACAAAAGCGTCAAAGAAGGGGCCGAGTATTCTGATAAATTGACGAGGCATTCACCAAGCCCTCTGACGGACGCACACCAACCGTCCACTCAAAACCAACATCGCCTCGCCCTTCCTCGAACTTCATTAACTTTACGCGACGCTCACCATAGACGGGCTTTCGGTCGCCGCCGTCGGAAAGGGGGACAGGAGCAGGATGCGCAGGGGACCTGGCTGCTGGCACCCTCCATCCCGCTCAATGGCTGGGTGAGGGCGCCCGTTGCCTGGCTTCCGCAATGTGTATGTTGCCCAGTCCTTAGTAGGAGCAGCAGCAGCAGCAGTTTCTGATGGCCTCGCTCTTGGGGAAATGTCACACCGATCCCATACCCCAAGGGGGTCTCTTACTCGATACAAAACACCCTTTCCGCGAAACCAGGCTGCTCCAAACCCGCCCCTTCCATAAAACCATCGAGAAAGCACTCTCCTACGAAAGTGAAACTATCCCCAGAATCAGATTGCCGTAACAACACAGGGACGCTACAGCCGTATAACACGCAAATCAGATCGCCCTTCCTCGCCGCAGCCGGAGCCAGGCCGATGCGTCCGCTGCGAGTCACTGTCAGACAAAGTGACATCCTCACGATCGTGTCAAAGAATCTGTTGAAGAATGTGTTCATGATGAACTCGTCTAGATTCGGAGCGGACCATGATGATTTGCTGCTGCATTCGGCTTCCTTGCTGTCTATCAGGATGCTCTCAAAACTACGTCCGCGGATCCGAAGAGGTTTGGTCCAGTCAAGCCATTCCCGGAACTCCTTGGGCACGGGAAGAGGTGTCGCCTCGGAAATAGACTGTGCACACAGACACATAAAGTCTTGGAAAAATTCTTCGCTAGGCATAGCAAATCGCAAATACCTGTCTCTTCGATCTTGTACCAGACTTCTGCACACACTTCGAAGGATATCCGATGGCGAGTATTCCAGGTGTGTTGAATCAGGCGCGGAACTCTGGACTAGTTTAGAATTCCTAGATCCGGCTAACCCATCGATGGTGTCCAGGACAGTTCCGCGAGCTACGAGCTTTGAGCCCTCAAACTCGTACGCGGCCAGGCTGTCCTTGGAAGCAGTATAGCAGATTGGAAGGTCGCTGGACTGAGAAACGGGCTCGGGAGGTCGGAGGTTGCCGATATGGGTCTTTGCACTCTGGCTGGCCATCAACGGAACCACGAGAGGATCTACCCTCGCTCGCCAGTCGGGGACCCAGGATGGTAATGAGGAGCCGGACGAAGCAGCGCTGTACAAGGAAGCGAAGCATATTATATCCAGAGACTTGTAGTAGTCGATGAAAGACTTTGCGAAATGGAGGTAGACTTCTTCAACGCTGAGGGAGTAGTCGACCTTTAGAAGAAAGGAGTCTGTAGCGAGTGCCCTGATACCGTATAATCGATCTCGGTCGTCCGTGGACTCGAAGCACGACCCGTAGGCGGCCAGAGCTGCGACGGATCTGGTGCCCTGCCCCAGGGCGTATAATTTTTGAACTCTTCTCCGGTTGAAACCGTGCCGAAAGGCGAGGGTACCCTTGAAGGAGGCGCCCGTACACTGGTCTCCGGCCGTCAGAGCACCGTCGACGGCGGTCCTGCTAACGGACCTCATTCCATACCAGAACTCGACACTCGTGGGTAGTGCGTATTCTTGCAGTGTCCAGACCCTAGTCCACCATCTCCGCCGGAAGAAGCCCGTCAGCGCAGCCCAGCGTGGCTCGCACTCCGGCTGCTGAAAGATGGCGCGGATTTCCTCTGGGCTGTATGTTTGGTTCCTGATGGTTTTGTTGAGGATTTCGATAAAGTCGATGGCACCGTCCTGGTCGGCCGACTGCCCGCCCAGCCAGAAAACGACCTTGTGAGCAGAGCGGTAGATTCGCCCCATGAGCTGGACCTGCTGGCTTCTCTCTTCTACATTGTCCAGGTCGATGCAAATTGAATCGATCCACCACCACGTATCGTCGAGCATGGGAGCCCTCGCATCAAGGGCGTGAAAAAAAGGCTGCAATGCATCGAGGACCGGGAGCCGTTGATTCCGTATTTCGATGGTGTTGTGGTTTTTTGCGGCAACACCCAACGTATCGCACAGCCAAGTGTAGGAGAGAGCATGATAAGAGGGCACCGGCCCTTCGAGCGGGAAAGGCTCGAGAATAGCGGACGTGTGGCCGCCGGTGCTGCCATCGCGACTAAACTTGACCAATCGTATTTGGTCGTGCTGAAGAGGTTTGTATACGGAAGAGTGATCCTGGTCCATAATATCGATCAAAGGTGTGAGCAAGAAGCAAATTAACACCCCTTATGTCTCGATTTACTGACCCTGGCGGCCCTCCCTGCGGCGACCGGACCGTACCTTTAGTAGTCGGCTTTGCCTCAAGTTTGCTCACACGAAAAATACAGTTGCATTGTCGGCCCAACAGCTTTCTCTCGCGTCCATGAGGTATCTTTGCGACTTTTCCCCTATTATTTCCGTCTATCTAAACTAGATCTCAACCATGACGTGATCTTCATTGATGATTTTGTCCTACATAAAAACAGCCGCAACTAGGCAGCTGTCTGGGTTTTCGTCTGGTGTATTTTCTACTCTTTTTTTGAGTTCTTCCATTCGTGCCTACGTGGGGGGCCGGCATACCCTCTTACTGGCACGTCTCTAACGTCTGCCCCGGCATTCATGAGAATTTCGGCGATTTTGGCGTTGCGGATTGTCCTCATTAGGACTTTGGGGTTGGCACCGTTGTTCAATAAGAACCGAACGATGCGCTCGTGGCCTTTTGCACACGCAACTGATAGCGGAGTTCCGAACCATTCCACCGACGCGTTGATATCAGCCCCATTTGCCAGGGACTTTTTAAGGAGCCCTTCATGTTTATGTTCAGCTGCGCTGTAAGCTACCATGCTTTGATGTACACGCTGTTCTTCGTCGGCACTAGCGCATATGACATACGTGACGTTCCTTAGAACGAGTAGTGTGGTGCCTGGGTCGGACTCCCCCCCAAAGAAAAGTTGTTCGAGCGACCCGCAGTTTGATCATGGGCTAGGAACGAGTTGCTCATGCGGCTCGTCATGAATGCATCGACCTCATGAAGGAAAAACTTCTCATTGACTCCATTCTCGACTGCCGGCTTTGAACTGTCAATGCGTCTCGAAGCACTCTCGTAAAGACCTCGGTGACAGAAGACGTAACCGAACGGGTGCCTCAAAGATGGGTCTTGCAAATGGGACATGTCCAGGTCGTACGGGGAGTAACGTCGCTTCTGTTCTTCCCAGTTATAATCAGGAGGAAGAGGAGAATATTCTCTGCGGTGCTTGAACAGTCGATAGACTGATTCTGGGTGGGTAAGGACCGAGATGGACGACCATTTTTGCTCCATTTTGCCCTTTGCTGGATGGAGGGGTGTTTGGGGGGGCTGGTGTGATACCTTGAAATAGCTGTCAAGTCTCCGATTAGCTAAATAATCAGAGAAGCAAGTCATATTGACTAAAGACGACTAATACCTGGGGGTTAGGTAGTCAAGCAAGCGATGAACGTATCTTGCCGTAGGGTAAGTACCTATCCAGCGGAAGTGCCCAAGCGGAGCGGGTAAAGTGTGACGTATCGACGGTCCAGGGTAAGACCAACAGGGTCCGTGCCTGGGCACAAAAATGATAGCCTAGCGATTCAGGCATCACTCCAAGGCATCAATATTAGCCCCACCACAAACTTCGACGCGCAGGTAGAAAAGCGAGCCTCAAGAAAATTTCTTTCCCTTCCTTTCTTCTTTCCTCTCCATGAACAACGCAAAATAACAACCTTCATGTTTCTCTGACTATAATTGATGAGAGGTGCAGTCGCAAGACTTCGTGCCCAGGACCACCGATTTCCGAGCAACACAGAACGGGAGAGAAAAGCGAACAGTCTTGGGTGCGGTGCTTCCCAGCCTTTTTTGTGCCAATGGGGAGGATCGCAATGATTGAACGTACATATCTTGACGTAGATCTTGCTTTCTATTGTGATTTGAAATGCCAAGAGACAGTCGAAGAGACTGTTCTTTGTCTTGACAAGGCTTGGCTTTGGTAGTGGCCATCGTCGCCAGGAGTTTGACCTCTGTGCAAACGTGAAGTCCCTTCACGTGCATCCATCGCTGCATGCGTCCACTGCTGTACTGCCTTGGCTCGTTACAAGCGCCGCCTTGCGGCTGCATGCATGACCAGAGCACGACTGTGCTCATCAACGGCAACATGAGCAAATGTGGAATCATGCTCAGCGACGGACGAATTGGCCAAAGAGCTGAGGGATCGAATTTGCACTCTTCGCGATGTGGATTCAAAGATGGTGCCTGAATTGCTAGGCCATCATTTTTCCCAAGCAGACAGGACGACGCCTTTGCTTCACAACAGATGCCAACACTTCAACTCTGTCCGTAGGAGGAAAAGCTCGACCTGGGCTCTTTCTTTTCATCGCATCGCCTGGCATGATGCTTTGTTTTACAAATTTATCATATCGATCAACACCTTTCACGCCGCCTCTGATGTTCAAAGGATTGAGCCTCCCGAAAATGGACTCTTCAACCCAACGACGATATCGTTGTTGTTTGACCAAGGCTGGTCTAGCATTAGACCATGATTCTTTAAAGCCCGCCTTGTCCATCGTAGACGGCTGTCATTCTGGTTGAGGCAGTTGTGATTGATGGCGAGCACATCGCTGGCGCCGAGTATGGAGTTGGATGAATATGGGAGGAGAGACGTACTCAGTGACACGTAAAGTCAAGATGCCCATCAGTCAAACAACATGGGGCACGGTTAATGAGATATCCACAGTGAAGCAAAAAAGGAAGCCTGCCTCAACCCCTGAGCGAGTGCCAGTGCTACTCCAAGAGGAGAGGGGGGTATCGACAGCTGTGACATACATGTCAATGCATTCACTTGGGTTCACATTCATCATTATCACGGTCCAGTAAACGGATGGAGACAATCAAGTTCATTCAAACTATTCAACACGATTCTTTCCAGCCACGCCTGGGCGACCTCATGCTCCACAAGCAGGGTTTTTTCGCCTTGACAAATGAGCAGGAGACTCTGCGTCTTCCGCCGTTATTCAAAAAAGAAAGAAGTCAAGCAGATGTTTCTTGGCTGCTGAAGAAGTGAAAAAGGAAAAGGGCGTATTCCCTCCTCTTGCGTGGTCTGTTGTGTTTTTTCGCATGTCTCTTTTGGGGGCTTTTCGTTGATTATCCATGTTGTAGGAAAATTGATCGAATAAAAGACTGCCGACGATACTTGCGCGAGAGCGAATAATTACATCGGAGAGTCGAATCGAGAGGACGTCTAAAAGAAAAAGTCAAGCCAGAAACACAAAACCCATCAGGGATACTCACTTATGCCTCGGTGATGCTGCGGGCAGCAGTGCGGATGGCGTCAATGTCTCGCTTGGCCTTCCAGCAAGGCTGGCCGGGGTAGAAGCACCATCGCTTGTCGACCTGCTTGTCGTCGCGCTGGAGTGGTTCCACTGAGACTGTCCGGGGAAGAAACCCCAGGGGGTGGGAGGGCCGTAGTTGGGAGTCTGAGGAGCCTCGGCCTCTTCGTCGTCACCGAGAGCCTCGACAACGGCATTAGCAGCGCGCTTGGCCTTCCAGCAGGGCTGTCCGGGGTAGAAGCACCAGCGCTTGTCCTTTTGCTCGGCGGCTTCGGCCTTGGCCTTGGCTTCGGGGCTGGCGTTGCGCTTGTTCTTCCAGCATGGCTGGCCTGGGTAGAAGCACCAGGGTTCGGCGTCGCGCTTGGCCTTGGGGTCGCTGTCGGCGGGGAAGGCTCTCTCGAGGTTGAGGCTGCGGTAATAGTTTCCGGAGTCGTCTCTGGTGGCGAGGGAGATGACGTTGGCGAGCTCGTGGATCTCGCGCTTGGCCCTGAAGGCAGCGCCGCCGGCCAGGTTGCTCAGATCAGCTTCAGCGTCGGCATCAGCGGATCGAGCCTCGTTGCCAGAGACCTGGAGGACCTCGGAGAAGGCCTCAGCTGCGCGCTTAACCTTCCAGCAGGGCTGGCCAGGGTAGAAGCACCAGGGCTTGGCTTCAGCGTCAGCATCAGCATCACGCTTAGCCTTCTTCCAGCAAGGCTGTCCTGGGTAGAAACACCAAGGGCTGGCCTTGGCCTCAGCGACGGGTTCAGCCTTGGGCTCGGGGAGAGCCTCACGCTTGGCCTTCTTCCAGCATGGCTGGCCGGGGTAGAAGCACCAAGGCTCAGGCTCGGCGTCAGGGGCAGGCGCGGCCATGGCGGTGGCAGCCAGGACGGCCAGAGTTGCGAAAGTGAACTTCATGTTGGTGGAAAAGTCTTTCTCGATAGCGAATGTCGGGAATGAGAGTGTAACGAGAGGTACTCGTTAAGGATCTTGTGTCACGAAAACTTGTCTGAAGGTGAGGTTGTTGTGTTTGTCGTTGTCCTTCTTGTGATGTTGGAACGAGCCTGGAGAAGAAGCATGTATCCTGGGGGATTGACTCCTTCTTTATAGACGAAATGGCCAATATCGGGAAAGGGGAATGTCAATAGGAACTCAGATTTACCCCCTGGTGGACTGTCTATTCAGTCTATTGACGCTGGCGGGGTCAATAAGCTCGCCTCACCTGCCACTCCTGGAGAAATATACGTCAAAGAAACATGGTACGCAACCCTCATAAAGTCGTTTCTTTGAGAGAAAAGGAGTTGCAAGCCACTAGGAGAACACATGCAACGATATCAAACCTTGGCCGGCAAGGGGGAACGGTGCGGCTTATTGACAGATGGTTTGGCGTTGGCCGCCCATTTCAACTAACAGACGACGTTGTGATATGCGTTTCTATTCAGGCCTAGACTCTGGTTTGTCGCCAGCCACTCTGGAGCAGCTGCACGATATGCAACTGCCAACGGACGCAAGAGATCTCACAAGTACCTCGAGGCTCAAACTCATAATTATCATGTGCTGAGTATTTCTTTATGGCGAGGGTTTCTTTCACATCGGTCGTGTGTTCTGGCTCGTCGATGTGGTCAGTGCTAATTGAGGCTCTATTGACACCCAAAAGGGGTAACTTGGCAGCTGGCGGCCGCAACGGTCTGCCAACGGCACGCCGGTGAGCTGAAACCGGAACAAGCCTTTTTAAAACATTTACAGTGGGGATATTGACAAAAGATGCACGTTTTGGGGAACTGGCACTGTTAGGGGGAGTTGAGCCCGATGAGCGCTCATATCCACCTAAGAGTATTCACAGCTTGATATTCGTATTCGCCTTGTGATAACATGTGATTTTTCTAAATCATAGGTATGAACACTTACGGTAAATGCTTTCTGCTGCCTTCCGAGTCCTGTATGTTTGCCCTGCCACACGGTGTTTGCCAGTGTCAACATGGGTGGTCACTTAGTCAGTATCAAACCCATGCGTCTCTCGAGATAGATGAAAGCCAACAAAAAAGAACACACAGATTGTATGAACATGAAAACAGGCTTTAGTCAAGAAAAGATTGGGGAAGCGCCACTCAACAAATAGCATCCTGAACCTGGCACACCGGGCAACAGGCACATGAACAACTTCTTTTAGGTAGGGACTTGGTTCCAACCCTTGAAAGGGTTCTAGACCTGGCCTTGTTCATCTTTAACCCGGTCAGATACCTGAGCGTGTGCGTTTATTTGATCTCTTCGGGAAAGGGGGAGGTTTAAGGAGCGATCTGTAGGGGAACCGCATCAAAGGAGTAGCACACCAACCTGAAGCAGGGAACAGTGACCAAAGTAATACCTGCTTTCATGAACATCTAGACTAGTCGATTTAGCCCCAAGAGAGTCTCACCTAATATGAGTGGTCATCAATAGACGAGCGGGGAGTGCTGGGATTTGAGACGAGAGGTATGCGACTCCTAGGCGATGGGCTTTGGAGAGTTCTCGTGGGCTAGATCAATCATCCCATATTAGCTGCCGACTTGAGCATGAATTTTGATCAAACCAGAGATGAGTGATGGTGTTGTTTAGCGAGCAAGATAGAACCTCCAAACTCAACAGCGAGAAGGGGCTGAGCACCAAAGGTCTTTATCAGAACCACAGGCCTTGTAACAAAGTAACAAAGTGAAAAAGCAAGGCAAACCTACCAGACACACCGTTCTCGTCTATATAGAGTTTGAGTGTCATACCCTGTGCAGTAATCGAAACTGCGACGCCTTACAACTTGGCGAACAGGGCGCGGCAAGGTGTCGCGAGTTGGGATTTCGGTACGCTGATCCTGATCATGGTGGACCAACGCTGTTCATATCCCTCTAAAGCAGTGATACAATTGATTCAACATTGAAGCCAGTTTGCAGTTTGTTGAGCTCTTTTGACCCAGGTGACTACTCTACGCTGTTGATGCTTAATGGGACTTGAGTTGCAACTTAAATTAGGCATTATTGAGATGCACCAGAAAGGTTAGGGGTGAAGCGTGACAACGACCACCAAGGATGTAACTCAAACCAAAACTATCTTGGGCCTTGGTGATCTGGTTGAGATGCATCTAACTTTAAACTGCGGTTAGATAAAACAACTCATGTTCCTCTCTCCTACCACTTTTTGCTTTTTCCCCTTTCAACAACATCTCATCATCTCAACTGCTCATCTCAAACCACAACATCATCCTCATCAACAACAACAACGAAGAAAAAACACACATCAACCCACGTCCCCAACTTTGGCATCAACATGGGGCTCATCACATCAATTGGCTTTCCTATATTCCTCATAAAAGGAACAGACTTACTCATGGACTACTTCATTGGCAGAGCTCCACCGCCCCCCTCAGGATGCTCCATCTTCGCCATTATCCAGCACTGCTTCTTCCACAGGCGTAGCTTGGAAATATTTCTGGCCATTCATCTCATATACTACACCTTGAAGATGTTTACCGCCCTTGAAATCAGAGACTGGTCACTGCTCAGACCTAGACCCCTCAGATATATGGTTTCCAGGTCAGTGAAAAGAGCACACATCTTCTGGGCTGCTGCGGCTGTATTAGTTGCTCTCGAATCCCACGGCTTGACTCCTGAGCAGCTCTTTTGCCGCTTTGCCGAGTATGCCATAGCTCGGTTAGAAGAGGCCAAGTCTACTCATTCGGCGGCGCCTCTTGGTGGTGGTGACTTCAACGTCTCAAATCAGGTGTAAGGATCGGGGTTGATAGGTGTTGAGGCTCTAACAGAGCTAATGGTATTACAAGATGATTCCAGGTTAATCAAGCATTTTAAACTACTTGATCACGCCCTTGTGACTCTTCAATCATATGAATGATGGGAGCGGATGGATAGATACCGCGCACGATGCCGGCCTCGACTACTTGCGTGGATCCCAGTTCTTATCAACCTGATCCAACAACCCCTTCTTGCCCAACACCTTGGACCCCAGAATCTTTTCCAAACTAATCATCTTGAAGCTAGCCTCTGCGCTCGTCTTTCCATCCGGAAGCTGGTTTGCATCGTCGTGCACCACAACCAGGCCATGAGGAAAGTCTTTGTTGAGAGCGGCTCCGACGGCAGTGATGCCGTCCGTGTTGCTCACGGGGTCAATCTTACCGTCAGAGGTCTCGACCAGAGTAAATGTTGTGACGTACTCGTGAGGTTCGGCGCGGCGGTAGACGTTGTAGGCGCTTACGCCTTGGCATGAGACGAGGATGAAGCCTTGGTCGGGCTTGGAGCCGTAAACGAGCGTCACACCTTCGACGTCGCCGTAAAGAGTTCCATCGCCGACCTTTCCGATAACGATACCCTCATCCTTGGAGTCAGGCTCAGCATCGTATCTCCAAAGAGCAGAAGGCTCCTCTCCGAGGAAGATCCAACCGTTCTCCTCGTCCGTTACACATCCCTCGACCTGACCGCCACTGCCGCCTTGGAATTCTCGCACGAGCTCCGTCTTGAGTTCTCCCTCGGAGGTGGACGTCAACTCGTACTGGAGATACCGGGCCGACTTTTCGTTGACGAATAGATACTGCTTTCCAGTCTTGGGGGAGCGGTACGTGCAAGAGCCATAGACGCTGTAGTCTTCGACAACGGGGTGGATGCCACCAGGGATGCTGGTTAGGGTTCCGTTGGGCAGCATCTCAAACAGACTACGTTTGTCAGCTATAGAGCTTGAAAGTGGGACATGTCCTTACCAGAGGGTGTCATCTTCTCGGCACGCAGCAAATGCAAGATCAACCTTGCGATCTCCCGCCTGGAAGCCGTAGATAATGTCGACGTTGTTTGGCTCACCCCGCGGGAACGACTGGAGAAGGTTACCAGCCAGATCAAAGACGCCAAGGCCGGCCTCCTTGCCTGACTTCATGGTCGTCACGACGCGGGACTTTTCAGGTGAATCGGGCGAGATCCAAATGGCCGGGTCATCGCCGTCTCCAAGACGCGACTCGGTCTCGTAGGTTGGCTCGATGAGGAGGAACGAGCAGTGCAGACCTCCCCAGCCTTTGTTACACTTGCACTCATTGGGACCAACACACTTCCCATGACCAGAGCACTTATCAACGCACGTGTACTTGTCGCATTTGCTGCCAGCGAATCCAGCAAAGCACTCACACTTTTGCTTTCGATCCTTGAGGCAGTATCCGCTGTTATCGCATGTACGGCAAATGGGCTCCTTCTCAGGGTTTGTCTTGACCTTTCTCGGGTCATACTTTGTGTTTTCAGAAATTCCAAGCTTCTTGAGGACCTTGTCGAGCGAGGTGACTCCAAACCCGTTGACTTCCTCCGACTCGATGGCGTAGGTGAGAACGCCAGCAGGATACTTGGAGGTTGAAGCCTGGTAGATGTTAAGACCCTGGACTTCAATATCCTCGTATCCAGTCAATGTCAAGGTGCCCTTGAGCTTGAAGGAGCTGTCGTAGACGGCCACCTTGTCCTTCTGGGCGACAAACAAATAATCGGATCCCTTCTTGGGGACGTAGGTTGCGACGCCTGTCACGTCGTCTTCTGCCTCACCAAACTTGGTGATTTCCGGCGCCTTTGTCGACTCCTTGAGTGGGAAGACGTAGACGTCTTTGTCGTCATCAACTGAGAGGTACATCTTTGACGCTGAGCGGGAAACTGCGCAGCCAGATGTCTCAAAGCCGGTAGGGAATGTTTGCACCTGGATGCATTAGCAAAGCTCTCTCGTTCTTTAGTGAAATGCCTACCTCGAGCAGCTCGACCGACTTTTTGGTCTTTCTGAGGAGCAGCTGAACCGCCTGACCCTTTCCGAAGAGATAAATGTAGTCATTGCCAGCATCGCTCTTCCATGAGCAGAGCGCAGACCAATCCCCAAGCACCTTGAAGTCTGCATCCTTGATCTGCTTAAAATCAGGCATCTCAAAAACGCGCACCACCGAATCCGGCTGGGCAATAGTGACGAGCAGATCCTTGTCGTCGACATCGTACACCGTCGTGACGAGCTTGCTGCGACCAGGTGTGCGCGCAGTCACCTCCTTCAGCGGAGACTTTGACTCAAGGTCGTAGACGTGGAATCCTCCCTTGTCAGGCCCGCCATCATTTCCGATGAGAAGAGGCTTGCGGGAGGAATAGTACACAGCGGTCCAATCTGACTCGACTTCGCTCGTGTATGCTGATACGTCGACGTTGAGTTCCACTGCGGCATTGACAACGCACATCTGTGCGAGGACAGCCAAGAGGCCGACGACGCTGGAGGCAACCATGATGGCGATGTAGAAGCTCCGACTACGGACAAAGGACTTGTCTGTAGAACCACGGTGGCCCTCCATGGCTCATTATATATCCTCGTGCGACGTAAATCCACGAGTTTCCCCTTTCGTCGACCGACACGCGACAAATATCTCGTGGCAAGGAACAGCAGTCCAATTGGCCGATCAGATCAACAATCAGGATTGATAAAGAGGGTATATCGCCGATGTTTCTTGCCTTAATCTGTTTAGGCTCGGCGCGAGACCCGATTTGAGACCGAGCAAGGGCCAGTTTTGAGAAACTCGTGATGTGACCATGTTGTTCTATTGGACGGTTACAACAATATAGGTTACATTTTTTTCGTTTCATTGAGGGGGATTGGCGGTCCTTTGTTTCTCCGCTTTTGAGAATGGATGGTTTAATCGAATCATGACCAGGGTAGAAGAGACAAGACAAGGCTTTGTATGGGGTTGAAATGTCCAGCAAGGTAGGATCAATCCTATTGTCGCTTGATGCATAATCACCTGCATGAATAGAGGTCTCATTAATCATGCATAAGGCGAATACAGTTTATGCACAAGTCTAGCACGCTTCACAATTACCGCATATTTACCAGAAACAGAAATACCATGGGAACTTTGCAAAAACTCCATGTTCAAGCTTTTAGCTCCAGAAACCAGGGGAGCACTCTCTCTAGCCTGTTTCCTTTAGGGCCCGTTCTTACCCGATGTATTGGGAGTTGGTCCGAGTCCCCGGGATGACATCGTCCATGGGAATAAGCTTCAGACAGTCTCTTTTGGCGCCGTCTAGGGTTGCGGTGTCGGGTTTCCATGACAGAACGAAATACTACACAGTATATGGGAGCTTGGCCTGATGAATGGGGGTTTCACGTGAGGGATATTGCTTGATCAATAGATCGGGACTCTCTCTTTCTTCCCTATTATAGCCAACTCATCGTCTGAAACTGTTGAGCTGTAGCAACTCTCTAGTGAACGACGGCTCTTTAGCAGCTCCTTAGCACCATCTCATTTGAGCCATCACGGCACCCAATGCCAACCCCCCAAAAGCCTGGTCTTGCCTAGCCCGTCGTCTACTTTGAAACCCGGCACGATAGTTCTGCACCGGACTGCATCGTGGCGCCAAGCTGGGCTCCTTTCAGTCTCGGTAACAGGTAACGAGGAAGGGAACGTGTGTTCTTTAACGGCTGAGATCTTGATGTTTTTTTTATTAAATTGTATAGTAGAAGATTGGGTATAGTTGGCTACATTATGTGTTAAAGGGAATAAAAAAAATATGGTCTAGCTTGGTTCATTCTAGAAACCTCGTGTCGCGAGATGCACCTCGGAGGATGACTTGGATAGGTTCTCGCCGTCGAATGGCCCCTTTGCTACCCCGATTGAGTCGGCCGATGAGTTTGGTCCTATGCTCACTCCATCGTCGTCTCTGTTCTCCCGATGGACGATAATCTCTGTTGTCATCATGACCCCGTTGTCGCGGCGAGGAGATGCCCCCTGTATATCCGAGTTTCCATCTTCACCACCCATGGCGTACGCCTCGTAGGAAACATCACCCGTAGGCTTGGCGCCGGTATCGCTGATAAATGTATCGAGGGCGATGCCCGTCTTGTTTCCCGTAGTGGTACCTGCAGTCCTGCTCCGGGGTCCTGAGCTGGCGTCTTTGCTGCCTGTCGTCATCTCGACGAGACGGTTGAGGATGGTGAACTCGAGCTTGAGCTTTGTGCTGTATACAAACGCCTTGTAAGAAGTCTGGTACTCGTACTGGTCGGCGTACTCGAGGCCGAGGATAGTAATGTCGAGGAGGATAATGAGTAGGTTGACAAAGATAAGGTGGTTCATGAGACGCCGGCTACCGCGCTTGTTGCCCATGGTACGCTCCAGACGCATAAGCTTGACCGTTTCATAGATGTAGAAGCTCGAGATGACGATTTCCTGGATAAAGAAGATGGTGACCTGGATCTTTTCCATGACCGAGTATGGCTTCACCCACATGTCGGGGCTGCTAGAGAAGGACCCAAAGATCATGGGGATAATGGCTCCATGACAGACGATGGCGTCGACGATGATCATGTAGAGCACCAGCTTAAGCCGGAACCTATTCCTCAGAACAAGATGTAGTCGTGACCACAACACCAGAGACTGCCCCGTAACCATGGCCACCCAACCCATGGAGATGAGGGCAGCAGCCAGAAAGCCGACAGACGCCGGGGCAAAGTACTTTACCAGGAAGCCTCCGCAGTAGAAGGGGATGCCCCAGGTAGCGCACAGAAAGGACCAGAAGTAGAGGCCCGAGTGCCGCTTAAAGGTGCCAAAGATGATGAATGTGAGCTCGACGACGTTGTAGAGCGAGATGGCCAGGAAGACGAGAATGATGGTCATGGCCGTGCGGGACGTGCCATCGGTCCCGGAGCCAAAGCCACCAGCCATGATTGTTGGAGAGTTGGGAGTATTCAACTGAGTGTCTTGAGAAGGAAGGAAATGTTTTGTGTGAGCGGTTCAAGGAAGATGTAAATGGAGGACGAGCGTGTAAAAGACAGACAGAAGAGGACGCCGAGGAATCATTTCAGTTCTAACCTCCTCGTCTCAAAAGAGGTAGGGAACTGTCAAGCATATGTACCGTCCATTAGCACACGCACATGCACTTCAACCTTCTCAATCCTGCAGCCAGGGACCAGAAGCCGAATCCCAGTGTCCGGGTTTTTCCCTTTGGACACGCCAAGCCCTCCCGCTCAAGGCGCGGTGCCATGACGGGACCGCCACAGCGTAATGAAGCTTGACTATGGGAGGTCCGGGCGGTCGTCTACTGAAAAAGGACCCTGACAGTAAAAACCTGGTCTGGGGAATTCGTCTCAGTCTGAGGCGGCTTGATTTGCATCCGTTGAAGACATTGCGGGGGTGTGAGAGGCACACGGCAGCCACCTGCCAAGAATGGCAGCTTGCGAATAAGGACGCACGAACGAGTCAGATGAATGACTCGCTCCCCTGGACATGGCTTTTCCTCGAGACTGTCCAGCTGGATGTCGATCCCTGAAGAAACGTAACTCATTGTAGCAGCTCGACCAAACAACAGAGTCCAGCAGCCTCAAGGCTCAAGCTTGAGGCGGGGATCTCGGACTCTGCACCCGTGCTTTAGGCTCTCGACCAAGTGGATAGCGAGCGTCGATCATTCAACCAGGATGCCGCTAAGCGATGGGATGCAACGGTGATCTGGGGGAGGGCCCCCCTCTCGGGAGAGGCACCATGACGAGGACCGTGTATCTTTCTCTGTGGGTGGTCCTTCGATCGACGGCTTCTTTCTTTTTCTTCATCACTTGTCACCGGTGACACATTCCGAGAGCCACGTTTAGCTGACGCTTTCTTTTTTAAACCCTCGTGTCATAGGTAATCCCCTGACGATCCAACAAGTCTGATACACATTTCGAAGCCGTCTAGAACAATTTCTGCTGCTGCACGTCTGAATCACACTTGCATCTTTCATGCTTACTTTGTCACCAACCCCAGCTCAAGCCCAAAACGCCTCGTACTCGTCCGCGGCCTCATTAGGTCGCCCACGCCGTCGTCTACCGCGGCACTCACGATATACCCTCCGTTGAAAGCCACGACATGCATTGCATGAGGTAAAGAGAATCCATAGCAAGGGCATGGCATAGTAATTATATCCAGGGCTGGTAGAAGCAAAAAGACGGCGTGAAGCCACCAGCGGCCGACACGAATCTGCCAGCCGTCACTCATCTGCCTCATCACCCGCCTGAACCAGTCTGGTGGCTGAAGCAGAGTTTGAACCAGGGTCTGTCTTGTCAACCGCCAGCCTCACAAAACAGAAAAAATTCACTGATGATGGGCAATTTAAATGGGAAAAGCTCTGCAGCTGAAACCCCATTCCATTTCCGGTAGAGGCGTACCCTAGTCTAGGGATCGGCTCCTTCACTTGTCTGTTCCTAGGTGTTCCTGACAGCTGGCAATCTCTCTTGGCTATTGAGATGAACCCTCGCACTTGCAAAGCCTTTTTGGCCTTTTTATTCCCTCCTGAGTTACAACGTCTGCTAGAGTTGCCAATCCCATGTCCCTGGTGCTTGAACGGCGTTCCTGACCCTGCTCCTAGTTCACGATGCCAGATCTGATCGGCCGACCCTCTGTTGGTGCTTGTCCAAGATTCCTGCCCCTCCCAACTTAATGCAGGAACTAGACGACGAGCCGTCCTTCAGGGGAACAATGCCGTCCAAGATCGCTGCTGCGCCGGGGACCAGGATCCTTGCACCCAACGGTCAATGCGGTCTGTTGCCGAGAAACAGGGGGGCACTTTTCAGCCGGTGAAGATTCCGGTAGGCTAGCCATTAGAAACTCGGTCTAGTGACCCTGCTCATCGAGTACAGCTCATCGAGAGCCTCATATGACTTGGGGGGAAGTTTGCGTGAAATCGTGGGAATGACTCGTCAGATGTGTGATTCCTCGACTTGGCAACCGAAGACGCCTCCAGACATCCACGCACAAAGGGGGTTCCTTTCTAGAAGGAGATTTTGCTTCTTTGGATAGCAGAAGCAATTCTTCTCCTCGCTTGCATGTGGGTGATTGCGGAGAACGGAACCGTCCCGTTGGGATGTGTGTTAGCCATCTTGGAGCTGTGCCACATGTTCGCATCATTTTGATCAATCTCTTTTCTTCCCTTGAGAGCAGCTATCATAAACCACTTGGCGTTTGGTGTACATGTATATCTTAATCGCTCTTGGCATGCACGCAAATGAATCGTCTGAAGCGAACCTCCATGGCCTCTATTTTAGATTGGGCCACTCACTGCTCCTTCAAGATTAGGTTGCGAATACCATGGCGGATCTCCAAGGTCATAGCGATGCTAATAGCCGAGCTTAGGTGACAGGTGTCACTCCCTGTTTGTTTTGTCGATTGGCTTTGGGGCTGCAATTATTCACATCGTCAATGCAACCCCTGGCACGGGACAAAGGATCTTTCAATCTCGGCTCTATCCATACGAAAATTCGCCGGTGAGGCACAGAATATGGTTGAGCTGAAGATCCTCATGAGACGGCCACCGTATGGTGGTGTTATTCTCTAGACGTTGACGATTGCAACGCATTTAGGGATCTGTATTGGTCGTGAATACCGAATAAGCCGTGGTGCGGTCCATTGCTGTAATTCCTCTATACGTGCTGTGTATAGCGACTCGACGTAGAACAGGCGTGAATGTTGCTCATCACACGATCCACGGTGTGTAGCTGGGCTCTCACATCTTCACCCAGCCATCTATCCATCCCACATTGTTTTTACCCTCTCATTGCACATTGAAATGCCATGCCCTCACAGCCTCGACGCCTTTCCCCTCAACTTGATATGCTTGGCCGCATACTCAATAGCAGCGGTATACCCAAAAACCCCCAACCCACAAATAACAGCCTCAGCCTTGTCACACAAATAACTGTGATGCCTAAACGCCTCCCTCGTATGCACATTGGTAATATGAATCTCGACAAACGGAATGTCAACACCCGTTAAGGCATCTCTAATGGCGACGCTCGTGTGCGTGTACGCGCCCGCGTTGATGATGATGGCGTCAATCTCACCACGCGCCGCATGGATCCGGTCGACTATCGCACCCTCCGAGTTGGCCTGAAAGGTATCGATCGATGCGGAGAGTTCCTTTGCTTGAGCTTTTGCTTGGGTTTCCACGTCTTGGAGGGTTGTTGAGCCATAGATGTGAGGTTCTCGTGTACCGAGGAGGTTCAGGTTTGGACCGTTGATAAGAAGAAGACGTCGAGACATGATGAATAACTTTTTGGTTAATTCAATTCAACCCATCATTCGTAGTTGCTTCCCCTGTTCAAATATGGTATTTCAATTGCTGTATTCTTTTCCCCATTTCGGCATTTACACCAGCCTCGGAAACCTACACGCGGGGCCCCCGCATATCCGGGTAAAGCTTCATCCACCAAGACGCCGATCACCAGGAGCTCCATCGGCAGCTCATCCGAGCTTCATTCCCGCAGTGCGGAATCGCTCTGGAGCGGCTGGAGACGGCATTGAGTCATGGTTTGAACAAAAACGAGTTGTCGTCGAATGCAGGGTCCAAAGGAAACATTAACCTTTCGTCATCAGAGATAACGCACGTCGAAATGGATGACCAGCAGATGTCCGACATTTACGCCTTTGCTGTGCAATTGGGCAAAGATGCTGGTGACATGCTCATGGCAGCCGCTCAGGCCCGGATTGATGGTCAGCATGGCGGTTCTTTCGACGAGAAGGAGAGTTCGGTTGACATTGTTACCAAGACCGACAATGGTATTCATCTTGAATCTTGTGTCTGTGCCCTGTGCGATAGCTGACTCCGTCAAGACGTAGAAAACTTCATTCGGACCTCCATCGCCGAAAAATACCCCGATCATGCGTAAGACGATCACCTACCGACAAGCTTCGCCTTCTAACACTCCTATCAGTTTCCTCGGAGAAGAGTCATACTCTGCTGGAGCTTCACGAACATACCTCGTCGACGACCGACCGACATGGGTAGTCGATCCTCTTGACGGCACCGTCAACTTCACACACCTATTTCCCATGTTCTGCGTCTCAATCGCTTTCGTTATCAAAGGAGTCCCTGTGATCGGAATCATCAACGCGCCATTCCTACACCAATTCTTTTCGTCGTGTTCTGGAAAAGGCGCCTGGCTCAATGAGACTCAGCGACTTCCGCTGCTTCGCAACCCGAGTCCTCCGATGCCAGCAAACGCCCCGAGTGGATGCACCTTTTCATGCGAGTGGGGGAAGGATCGCCGAGATATCCCAGATGGCAACATGACCCGAAAAGTCGAGTCATTTGTAAATATGGCCTCGGAACGAGGTGGTCGAGGAGGCAAGGGAGGCATGGTTCATGGCATGCGAAGTTTGGGGAGGTAAGGCTCTCGTCACCTCCGCCACACAAGCCACCGCTGACTGTTTGTGTAGCGCAACTTTGGACCTTGCTTATACGGCCATGGGTTCTTTTGATATCTGGTGGGAGGGCGGTTGCTGGGAATGGTACGTAAAGTCCAGCCAAGTACCATCGGTCCGAGTGCTAACCTTGGTAGGGACGTCGCGGCTGGTATTGCGATTCTCGAAGAAGCCGGTGGCCTCGTAACAACAGCAAATCCTCCCGATCAACCCGAGACGGCCGAAATCCCCAAAGCGCACCTTGGAGGCCGATTGTACTTGGCATTACGGTAAGTTTGACCTTGTCCATTGTCGAAGTTCCCGCTGACGCCGTCCAGTCCCGCCGGTCCTTCGGAAACAGAAACTGGTCGTCAAACACAAGAACGAACCGTGAGAGAGGTTTGGAAGCGCGTGCGAGAGCTAGACTACAGTCGACCAGGTACATAGACAGCCATGGTTCAGAACATAATGATATAAATGACAAGGAATCCTCAGTGGCCCACAAAGGAAGTGTCCCAGATACCACGACGAGAGTAGAGATCGCCTACACCAACATCTCCCCTACTGACGGTCTAGTTTCTCCATGCGAATGATGAATTCCGCCTGAAGTTGTTTCAGGTACCGTGGGAGTCCTTCTTCGGTACCCGAGTCACGTGCTTGCTTCAAAGCAGCCCAAAGATTGAGAATCATATTACGGCGAGCCACAAGTCGTGATGACTCCGAGCTGCGCTTGCTCGCCTCTCTCTTGCGTCGGATGTCCTTGGCCACCTCCTCCGCCTTGTCAATGAACCCCTGCGGCAACCCAATCGCTCGAGCCAGATTGATGCCATAGTGCTCATCTCCTACAGCACCCGTCGTTGCTTTGTACAGCATCTTTATGTGAGGTAATCCGTCTGCCGTCGTTGAGGTTGTGGCTGCAAGGTGAAGATTCAACACACCAGGACGCTGTGCAAACGCGCGGGTGAGATCGCTGAAATGCGTCGCAAACCAGACTGAAGCCTTGCTCTGGATCAATGCTTCTGACATGGCAATGGCAATAGCCAAGCCATCCCTGTTGCTCGTTGCGCGGCCTAACTCATCAATCACAGCAAGACTCTTGTCGTCAATGTTTCTCAGAATGAAGGCCATTTCTCGCATCTCGACTGAAAAGGTTGAAAGGTTGCTTTCAATGTTATCGTCGAGTGAGACTCTGGCAAAGATGCTGTGGACGATGGAAAACGCGGCGTACTTGGCAGGGACAAATGACCCAATCTGTGCCATGATCTGGAGCAGCGCGATGGCTCGGATATAGGTGCTCTTCCCACTCATGTTGCATCCGGTGACGACGTGGAAGGCAAATGATTCTGACGCAAAGTAGTCGTTGGGCACGAAGCCATCATCCATGGTCTGCCTCGTTAGATTCCTCCTACTCAACACCGAGACTGAATTACCTTGTCAAGAACAGGGTGCCGAGCACCCTGCAATGCCATCGCGCTATCAAGTTCGGGCCTCACGTAGTCTCTCGTCGTGGCGAGTTGTCCAAAGCTCGTAATCATGTCGACAAGAGCAATTGATTCGCAAAGTCGGAAAAGATGCGGCACTTCTTGACGAAGATCGGTTATCAGGTCCTGTACAATGCTGTCGCTTCGCAAAACAACTTCGTGTGCAGCATCTGCAAGTCTCACGTTAAGTTTGATCAACGCCAAGGTTTGACATTCGATCTTGTCCTTCTTTCGCACGATATTGATGAACTCGTCAGGAAGGGGGCGACCCTCAAAATCGGCTGCTCGTAGACGAAACCAATATTTACGACCATTGTCATACTTGAGACCAGCGCCGAAACCATGGGTTTCTAGGGTTATTAGCAAACCTTTTGCGTTAAAAGGGCCATCATACCATTCAGACGATCGAGGTACTTATGAACCTCCTCAGTCTGCTCCTTGTAAGTCTGCCGTGCGACATCCAGCATGCCGTTGATGCCTCCTTTGACAGCAAAGGTCCGTTGATTCCAAAGGTCCAGGGCTGAGTTCATGTAAGTAACATCCGCTTCGATTGTGCGTCGAATCTTATCGAGACCACGGTTTGTGAGTTCGGGGTGACAAAGGTCTCGGACTCTGACAAGCAAGTCGCATGTTGCGGGTTCCAAAGCTATGTAGAGCTCAGAGACCGCCTCGAGGAAACTTTTCACCATCAAGACATGGTTGATCTGTTCCTCCACTTTCTGAATGGGCATGTTCTTTGGGACGACGATTAGCTGCAACATGGTGAGCGTTTTTCCATGCGAGAGAAATCGGAATACCTTTGTCAATATCTTCTCGGTATCGCGAAAGAGTTTGAGAGCTGTATACTTTTAGCCCAGGAACTCTACAGCATACGCGAGCTGAATCACCTTTCCGGATTTCACGAAACATCTCCTCGTTGGTTGTCAGCTCATCGAGAGCTTCGTAGCGCGGAGTGATGTACAAGTCAGCGCGGGTCGGTGGTTGAAGGATGCTGCTTCGAAGCATCCGAGCCCCCATTGGGGTTGTTGTGTGGTTCATCAACCCAAAGAGGGAGTCTTTCGACTTGGGGTTCCGCAGATTCTGCATGATCTCCAGAGACTGAATGGCAGAAATGTCAATCATCATGGTGTCTTCGGAAGGGCGGTACTGAATACGGAGAGAATGCGGCACAAAGTTAATAGAGAAGTGCTGCTGGATGTACTTCATAACCTGTCATCTTGTCAGCCATGATCGCAGGTACCTTTGACCGAACTAACTGCTGCAAAAGAACTCAGAGCGTAGAATTTTCCCTGGGTAGCCACCTTTAGAGGCTCAATATCATCCTTGAATGCCAGGTTGTTGATGTACTCCAGACCATCCGACTCGGACCAGGCAGAACGATCTTGTGCGCCAACTTGAGACTCCTGAACGAGATCGGTCACGAGGGAATAGAGGCTGCTGGGCTTGTTTGGGGGGCAAGCAGTAGACATGAAGAGAATTCGCGCTGGAGCAGACATTTGAAGGGTATGGATGGTCTTGATGTAGGATTGGTTATCGCAGATCTGGCTGATGACAACTTCGCCGAGGGAGAAATTGACAAAGGCGATGCCCACCGAAGGGGAGACGGCGCGAGCCTCACTGATGGCGCATATGATGCTTTGCGCTTCGCTGAGGCCGAGTATCGAGGATACGGTCGCATTTGGTGGCTTTCTCTCCTGAGCAGTACCTAGTCGAACAGTAAGAGACCGAGACGTACCAGGTCTTGGAGTGGTTCCCGCTGCCGAGTGCTGTGTGGAATGGCTCAGGCTGGACTGCGATCTCTCGTTGACGGGGAGACTTGGAGTGGACGTGTTCTGGAAGTAGTTCGAAGACGACCAACTGTCGTTTGTTGGTGGCGTTGAACGCAACATGGAATCCATCTCCAAGGTTTTCGCTCGTTGATATCGCCGGAAGTTTGATGTTGACGCATGCTCACGGGAAGAAAGTTACGTGGCCTCCTTCGAGGAGGCCTCGCCTTCATCAAAACTGGAGGGGAAAGTCCAGATATGAGTTCCTTCCCGGAATCCCCTCCTTCAACATATTTGGTAAAACTGGAAGGCACAGTCTCGGTCCATAACTAATCCAGAGGCAAGTCTCAGCCTTTCATATTGACCTTTCCTCTCTAACACTGGAGAAAACAAACATTCAAGAGCACAAGTATAGATTGTTTAGCCATTCATCAGTACTTACTGACGAATGTCTAGATAGGTAGGCATCTAGGCTGCGAAAACGACAAAGATACAGACATCGCGCCTGCCGTGTGTAAGCCGCGGATGGATGGAAGCATCCGAGGTTTATCCGAGTCAGCCGGAAATTCCTCACTCCTCCCCGCCGGCCGACACGTCGGCTCAGGCCTGACACCGGTCAACGCCCAAATCCACACATCGTTGAGCTCCGAACGCGTTGATCGCGTTATCGAACTCATCATGTTCGGCATTCTGGAGGCCGTGTCGGTGCCCCATTCGGGCATCTTCAACAGCTATGAAGATCTCTTCAAGGAACTCAGTGACCGCATGGAGAAGGATGGCTACAAGATCGTCAAGGCGAGATCTCATCGCGGCAAGGTGGGCGGTGCCGACGTCCCAGGGAACGACATTGTTCGATGCGATCTGGTATGCGATCGAGGCGGCCGGCCCTACCGATGCATGGCGACAAAGCACAAGACGACAACCAAGAAGACGGATTGCCCATGGAAGGCAAAGGCTGTTCATCGTAAAACCATGGGAGGATGGGTCTTGACCATCACCTGCGATCAGCACAACCACGAACCCGGCACGCCCGAACCACCGACCCCCGAGCCCGCGAGCGAAGACGAGACCAATATTGTTGAGGACCTGGAAGGTGAGCAGAATATGGATTCAGGTGTGACGCCGCTTCTGACAGAATGGCCAGATGACGGTCCTCAACCTGATGCCGAGACTCAGGCGGCGATCCATGTCGCAGGCGTCTCCAACGCTGTCCTCCGCCTGACCGGCGACACCTTCCATCAGTTCAAGAGCGAATATCGCAAAATGTCACAGCCAGAGCGCATCGGCATCTTGTCGCAGCTCCAGCTTCGCATCGCTGCCATCTATGCGGTCCAAAACGAGGATGTTCAGCGGCAAAAGAGACAAGAAGCCCAAGATAAGCGACATCGTCAGATTGAGGAAACAAAAAGACAATCCTCGGCGCAGAAGCAGCGGGCTCGACAGCGGCGTCAAGTAGCCGAGCAGACTCAGCAGCAGCAGCAGCAGCCGCCGCCTCAGATGCATCCCCAACATGTTCAGCAACAGCCGTTGCCGCAACAAACCTCGCAGGCCCAAGTTCAAGCCCAGCAAGCCCAGCAAGCACAACAGGCCCAGCAGGCAGCCCAAGCGCAGGCGCAGGCTCAAGCCATGATGCAATCGCAGCTGTATCTGCCGCAAAACCCACAGCAGACTCCCATTCCCGTACCTGGAATGGATATGCCGCAGTTCCAGCATTACGCTGGGCCTCCTAAGCGGATGCGTGGGCGGCCATCACAGGGCGGGCAACAAACCTAAGGGACTAGATGGATGGATGACTTTTCGGCGTTTTCGGGGAATTAGGCGCTATGTTTTTTCATGATGAGGCACACGGGTCAACCTTGAAAGTTGAAAGACGCATTGACATGGCATGGATGGACATGCCACTAACAGGAATGTGTGGAGACCGCGGCCAAGTTTGTTAGCAGATTACAATACCAACCGAGTACGAGTCCTTAGTCGGAACTCTGTGCACTATGAGTTGCTGCAGCTCCTCACCGCCAAAATTTGTCAAAGATTTTGCCAAACTGCCCCACCATGCTACGGATTCTATCAAGAATCTTGACCTTTACATAGGAATTTCTCTTGCCATGGCGACAATTGTGCCTCCGCCGTCTAAACGGCAGAAGCGGGAGGAGCTTGAGCGCTCTCAGATTCAGCAGGATGTCACAGCGATTGCCGCGGGACCGGCTGGGTCCTTCAAGGCTCGGTTCTTGGATGGAGATGGCAACCAGATGGCCGATGTGATCGAGGTGCCGCTCGCCGACGCTTCTGAGAAGAACCTGTCTCTCCTACTGAATACTTTACTTGCAAGGGTATGTGCGGTTTTACTAGAGACTTAATGTGTCCCTAACATTTGTGCCCCCAGGAAAAGGAAGAATTCCTCCCATACCGATTTCGAATTCACATCCCCGACTCCGATATCATTGTAGACCAATACCCGACCGATCTTCTCCAACTCCTCCGCAACCATGGCATCGAGAACCCTTTTGAAACGACAGTCACGCTCAGCGCCGAGCCACAGGCCGTGTTCAAGGTCCAGGCCGTCACGCGCATGTCCCACCGGATACCTGGTCATGGCGAGGCTATTCTGGCTGCGCAATTCAGCCCCAAGAACAGCAACCGACTGGCGACAGGCTCCGGCGATAAGACGGCGCGGATATGGGATACTGATACCGGAACACCCAAGTACACCCTCTCCGGGCATAGTGGCTGGGTGTTGGCTGTTGCCTGGTCCGCAGATGGTGCAAGACTTGCGACTGGAAGCATGGACAAGTCTATCCGCCTCTGGGATCCCGAGACAGGAAAGGCCGTAGGAAACCCTCTGACAGGCCATCAAAAGTGGGTGACCAACATTGCCTGGGAGCCTTACCATCTCTGGAGAGATGGGACGCCACGGATTGCCAGCGCCAGCAAAGATGCAACGGTTCGAATCTGGGTTGTCAACACCGGCCGGACCGAGCATGTGCTTTCAGGGCACAGGAGCAGTGTGAGCTGCGTCCGCTGGGGAGGAGAGGGCCTCATTTACAGCGCTAGCCATGACAAGACAGTCCGAGTGTGGAATGCTGAGAAGGGAACTCTTGTTCACACCTTGTCGGCTCATGCTCACTGGGTTAACCATCTCGCACTCTCAACCGACTTTGTTCTCAGGACTGGATTCTACGACCACACTCCTGTGCCAGACACTGAGGAGGGCAAGCGAGCCAAGGCCAAGGAGAGGTTCGAGAAGGCGGCCAAGTTCCAGGGCAGGATCGCGGAGCGGCTCGTCTCGGCTAGCGATGATTTCACCATGTATCTCTGGGATCCAGCTCAAGGCACCAAGCCTGTGGCGCGCATGCTTGGACACCAGAAGCAGGTGAACCATGTCACCTTTTCCCCGGATGGCTCCCTCATCGCCAGTGCTGGCTGGGACAACCACACCAAGATCTGGAGCGCTCGGTAAGGACCAACCAATTCTCTACCCCATCAGTTTCTGCAGCGCATGCTAACCAACCGACAGGGACGGCAAGTTCATCAACACGCTCCGCGGACACGTGGCTCCCGTGTACCAGTGCGCGTTTTCAGCAGACTCGAGGCTTCTCGTGACGGCATCCAAGGATACAACGCTAAAGGTGTGGTCGATGGCGTCGTGTAAGCTCGCCGTGGACCTGCCGGGCCACCAGGACGAGGTGTACGCGGTCGACTGGGCGCCGGATGGCAAGAGGGTTGGCAGCGGAGGCAAAGACAAGGCCGTCCGGCTCTGGCGGAACTAGAATCCCGATGTTTTGTTTTTTGGCACTCTTACAGTCTTGGACGAGATACCCCTGAAGTGATTTCAGTCCCTCACGAATCTGCCGTACCAATCCGCACGTCCAGCTCGTGCATCATGTTTCGGGACCGGTTCCACTGACAGGTCCCAAATCAGTTCAGTTCAGTTCTTCAGGGCGCAGCGGGCAGAGTAAAGAGGCGTGCTTATCTCGAGGATGCGATCCAACCTACCGAGCATACGCGTGGCACCACACGATTGTCCACAATTACTCACGTCGTCGAACAACTGGGCTCCAAATTTCACGCATCGTTAAACACTTTTCCGTCTGCATCGACCTACGTGCCAGGCAAAGACAGATCATGCACGTACGGGAGTTGGCTGTGCTGCCTGTCTCTGGGCTTTGTGACGGACAGGGTCAAGATGCAGGCAAGCCCCATGGCCCACAGACGATGGATGGAAGTGCCATGGAGCCTTGTCCTGGTCTCGCAACTGTCAGGCGGCGGGTACTGCCTGTGCTTGAACACCCCGATAGTGCCGATCTACTGTACTATAACGGGACGGTACGGTGCGCTCGTTGAGGCTTGCAGAAGCTCGTCTAGACCAACGACTTGGGGACTTTGCCATGTGGGACGCTCATAGGTTCGCTTGAGGGGGTGATGGGGTGAGGGTTTTTGGAGTCGTAGCACCCCGAAGGAAACCCGGGCAGAGAAAGGATATAGCGGGTCCGGGCTTGAGGAGGGGGTTTTTCTTGGGCAGTGAGTGAAGCTCACGATAGCTTCGAATTTACTAGAAAGTGGTGTTGTGGGGTAGCATTGGAACCCAGAGCTGGGGAGCTTGGAGCCCAAGGGTTGTTCGGGCCGTTAACCTGACACCCATCACGAATACACACGGTCTGTTGGAAATGTCTAGAAGGGTCGGTCTGGTCCTGGTCTTGGCCCTGGAGAAGACTGCGCGCGCGTGTCAGCAACGGTAGTTGGGTTGGGTCGCGCACACAATGTCTCGTCCTCTTTTTATTCGCCTCCACAAGCAAAGCAAGGACAGGACGCAGCGAAGCGCAGCAACAAACGTTGCAACAGCCTCATGCTGCACCAACACCGATCAGGAACAGGGCCAGGGCCCAGCTCTGACGCCTCGTCCGCCCTGCCCAGCCTCCTCCGTCGGGTCTTCTCGGGCCCGGTCCGGCATTGCATCTTGACCAATGTTCCAAGAAGCAAGATAGAGCACGTCGATGTCGACGTCTTTTCTTTTTGCCCATGCGAGCAGGACACCCACGAGGCTTCTCCACCGATCGTGAGTGGATGAGAACCCCGCCGGAAAGCAGCGGGACTGGACTTTGAGACGACGACAAAGATTACCCTAGTGACTAGAGATGGGTGCTCATCTTTTCGAGATTTGACATCCACATCCACTGGTGGAACCGCCGGTTTGTGCGGGGGCGTCGGGGCCATGACGGCGGGTGAGGTTACTGCACCAAGACGGGGAAGAGGTCATCTGAACGGATCAAGTTGCCAGTCGAGATGGGCAAGTTGGAGACATGTTGAAGCCATCATGGACTAATAGCGTGGACTATACGCTCCAGCTAATGCGGACTCGAATACCTCATGATCAGGCATCTCGTTCGTCATAATCCATCCGAAAACGAACAGGCAACGAACGACAAAACAATTACCGAACGGCACATGGCAATCTCTCCATCCCATCGCCGAACATGTCCCCATTAAGCGACGCTGGTCCGGTCCCGTGGCGGCCGTCCGAGGGAGCCCGGGACTCCGGCCGGCTGTGGGCAAACGGGACTTTTCAGACTGAAAGCCGAAGAACCCTGCTTCTGGGGCCGAGCATCTCCCACATTGGACATTCCATTCGATACGTACAAGAAGAGAATCTCGATTCAGAGGGGCAAAAGCAAGGCAGTCAGATCATTTGGCGCAGAGAGTTGGGGAACAAGAGACTTTGCCCAGGCAGGGGAGGAAGAGGCGGGGAGGGAGGGGGGACCATTTGCTGATGGCTTGCAGATGAGACACATGGCTCAGACATCTTTGGTAAGACGGCATGGGGCCGCGTCTCTAATCACAGCATGGATGAGTCGCCTCGAGGGTTTTGTTTGGTTGTTGAGGCTGTCTTGAACAGAGCTGAAGTTTGCCCGGTGACGGGCTGAGTCGATGTTCTGATAGCTGATGCTCAAAACAGTCATGATGGGAGTGACGACTTCAGTCATAATTCCCATGTGACACGGACCTCTCTCTCCCCGTTTACCCCAAGACCCTTGGCCCATACCCATCCATGCCATGCCGTTATCCCGGGGCTGGGTTGATCGGTCCTGGGTTGTTCTAGGCCAAGAAGCTTTGAAGCGGCACAGGGAGGGGAGGGAATTACTCCACCAAGCAGCCTGGGGGCGAATGATGATATGGATTGCGAAAGCTGCGGGGTGCAGTCAAGGTTCCCAAGTACGAGATAGGGTCCCCTGAAGATCCCCTCTCTAGGGTGATATGGATGTGTTGCTTTGATGTCGTAGTCAGTAGCGCGTGATGATGGATGGAAGTGTGAGCTTGATGGGCAGGTTGTTATCTGATGACATTACAAGCCTTCAAGTTCAACCACCACATGGACTGAGGAGAGATGCTGCCAACCAAGAACTAGTCACTTGCAGAAAAGAAAGAAAAAAGGGAGCGCGAAATATCCCCAAGTCAGCTTGCAGGTTCCAAGCATGGCAACCGTCAAAGGGTACGCCACCAACCAGAAAAACAAGTCCCAAGGTCCACAAGAGAGATGTCGCCCATGCAGTTCTGACCCCAATCGCATGGTCCATGCGGATCTGGCCAAGCATCGGGGTCGGCCTGCAACGGATAAAGGAACTACAGGGGAAGTAACTGTAGAACAGTCGGGTACTGTATGTACAGTGGTGATATGGGCGAACGGCGAGACGGGTAGATGAGACCGAGGAAACGGGCCGTAAGAGACGGCGTGAGATATCAAGGACGGGCCGGTGCATTTCGACAAGGGCATCTTGACGAGAGTTGATAGCAACCATGTGTACATGCTGTAGATTATCTTGGTAAATTTAGCTCGTTTTCTTTTTTCACTCATCCAAGGCGTGCTTTCTGCGTGGATAATCCTGGGGAGCCTCCGTGTTGGAGGATCGCAAGCTGAATGGACAGTTCAGAATCGGTCTTGGCACCGCAGCGCGCAGAGGCGAGGGCGTGCGCCGCGGCTGTTTTGATGACGATACTGGCTGGCTGGGAGGAATGCAGCCCATCGCATAATGTTTATTCATGGATACTTGTTCTCGAATAGCCGGTCGTTGCTCTGCGGGCCGCCCTTTGATGTAATGCATCGCGAGTGGCAAAGGACGTTGACCTGGAGATGAACGATTGGATGACCGTTACTCGACGTGTTTTTTTGCTTTTTTTATTCTGTTTGTCTTGCTATGTCAACTATCGATCATCGGTTTACATAGTCAAGCGCCTTGTCACTCGTGGTGGGTGTATTTATCCCCATGTATTTGGCTAGCTGTTAGTCAAAGAAAAAAAAATGTCCCGGTGTCAGGTGAATGAATGCGGGTGCAACATGACATGGATGAGTTTTGAAGTGCATGATCGGCGAAGACGAGTTTGGAGGGGTGTGTCGATTTGGGAGGCAACCGGGAAGAGGAGGTAGCATTGAGCTTTTTGGTCTCGAGCTCTACCTACCAAGCTGTAGGGGAATCCTTGTCGTGATGCTCGGCTTGGTTTTAAGTTGGGAAATAGCTAGTTTGGAGCTTTGGAAGCTTGGGACGGATCTAGGGATGAGGGCTAAATGATTAGTCTGTGAATAGTATTTTCAAGAAAAGATAGATTGTAAACAGACACGATTATAATTCTCTTTGTTAGACTCGAATTGACTACGACTCTTCCAGATCCTGCGAGTGAGGCACATGCTTGGTGGTGATTACCCTATCCCGGCAGTTCCTAGCGAGCTTCAGTAAAAAAGACCTCAAAACTGACAGTGACATTGTGTGATCAAAGCAACCTCGACAATCCACCATCTCGTTATCATGTCCTCGTTTTCAGTCAACCGGAGGCATCTCTTCCGTTTGACTGCTCACGGTACCTAGAAAAGAAAACCTCGCTTCGGCTTCCCTATTCATCAGACTCACCTGGAATCGGCCATCCCATCCACACCTTTAACTGTCCGTAATAGAGCATCTTTCTACTGACACACCTACCACACCATCGTCACCTATCAGATACTGCACACAGCTCGTTGCAGTGCAGCCCTCGTCTCGTGCCTTGTTGGTGGACTGTCCCAAGCAGGTGGACATTTCTCTCTTGTCATCAAGCCCCATCTTTGACTCTCTCGTCAATCATCGCGCATCGCCAGCCCATCCTTGCTCCCTGCTTGACGCGCCCCTCCCCCTCCGCCCTGGGCCCGTGTTTAGCCTACCCGCTAAGACAGGAATCCAACCCAACCGACGGGTCCGTCCAAGAAGGAAACAAAAGAATAACGAGACTTTTTTTTTTCCGTGGGCCACACCCGCCCGCGCCGTGCATCGGTCGACGCTCCGAGTTTCGTCCTGTTTCTCTTGAGAGAATTGGAGGAACTGGGCCTGACATGGGGAGCACTTGAGTAGGAGAGAGAAAAAAAAACTTGCATTTTTATACCGAGTCACTCCCCCCTCGTCTGTTCTCCCTCCCCTCACTCTCCCTCAAGTCCCACCCCCCTCTATTCATCCCAACCTTCACGGACCAAAGCCTCCTTTGCTAAGTTACTTGTTTCTTGCTTTGGGCTTGGACTCCTCAACGTTTATTTTACCGGAGCCCGGCTTGTTTTCTCAGACGACGTCACGACTTTGTTTCTGTTGAACTGCCTTTGCCTTTACTCTCCTACCCCTCTACCTGTCCCGTCTTATTGAATACCTCCTCTGCCTGTTACTCATCCGTCCTACAATATCAACGTCTTCGTTTGATATCATCGTTCTCATTTCTCCACTTGCGGAGGCATTGGTCAGGTACCAACGGTTTGGAGGCTCAAAATTCCCATCCGGCAAAAAAACACCAGCAAGCATTACGTCAGTGCTCACCGGGTGCATCCTCTCTTCTCCCCGACCTGGCAAAAATCACAAGCCCTGTTCTGTTGTACAGGTTCTTCCCTGTTCCATTGAGCTAGACCTATAAACCAGCTGTCTGCTCACTCACCATTGATTGTTGATCCTCGCCTCATTCAAAAAAAGGAGCAACTAAGCAGCGGCCTCGGAGCTGTCCAAGCTTGGGCGTAGCACTCTCGAACCACCTGACGCCGGTCCTGAATCTCACGACACGGCACAACGGAGCTCAGCGCAATACGGCGACGTCGGAGATTTGCCTTGTTACTTATCTCGTGCGTTTCTTTACTTGACTTGACTCCTTTGGCATCACACTTCTGACGACAATTCAGCCATACAATCCTGTACTCATTCCCGACACCACCACACTCTTGCCACGGCCATTTACAACCAATCGCATCTGCGACAAAGAGGCGTTTGCCTGCGACATAGCGACCGTCAGACCTCAACAAAAAGCAACGCGACTGCCACTTGGACTGCCAATTCTGCTTTCACATGAACTTGTCATACGGGAGCTTTCAACAACCCCAATAGATACCGGGTTCTTCCGCCGACTACACTCTAGTTTCTGGCTCAGCCCGAAATACTCGCATATCCTCTTTTCGAATCCTTCATCTCCCTTTAGACGCGCTTCTCACACATCTTCAAAATGACCGTCTTCGTGTGTTCTCTGTACGTCTTCCTCGCTTGTCTTATCGACTCCCCGCTTGACCCCTCCCTTCATCTTGGGCTGCACTAACGCGAACGCGACAATAGCTTCCTCCCCAAAACCATTCATTTCACTCTCCCCGGTACTCCTCCTCCCGGCGCCGATCCTTCAAGACGTTCCAAGCCCGCGAAATCCTCCAATGCTGCTTCTTCGTCGAGTTCGCGCCCCCAACCCCTCGCGCGACAGCCCAGTCTCTTCCAGACCCAGGACGACCTGACCCCTCCTCATACTCCGACTGAAGACCCCGAGTCGCCGAACCTATTCGCCAACGAAGATGGCTTCCGGATACAGTTCCCCCACGCCGTAAACTCGCCTGAAGGCCAGGATTCGCGAACCTGGGGCAGCCGAATCAACCAGCCCAAGTCTCGCGCCAATTCTCCTCCCCCCGCAGCCCTCGCCGAACACAGCCGTACGATGCAAAAGGCCCGAGAGCTCGGCCGCCAGGGCGTGTTACAGCCCAGGTCTCTTGTTCGGAGCGACAGTCACGATCGAGTCTTTGCGTCGGCAAACTGGATGGTTGTGAATGCGGATCAGGGCAATGGAGGACTGCGAAACGCCGCCGAGGCCGCCTATCGCGATGGCAAGCTTGACGACTATACCTGGGTGGGAACCCTGGGCATGCCGACCGATGCTCTTGAGGGTACCCAGCAAAGGCAGGACATTGAGGATACGCTTGCCAACGAGCACAACATGTTGACAGTCTTTTGCTCCGACAAGGACTTTGACGGCCACTATGCTCACTTTTGCAAGCACATCCTCTGGCCTGTCTTTCACTACCAGATCCCCGACAATCCGAAGAGCAAGGCCTACGAGGATCACTCGTGGAAGTACTACGTCAATGTCAACCAGGCCTTTGCCGACCGCATTGTCAAGAACTGGAAGCGCGGCGACGTCATCTGGATCCACGACTACCACCTGTTGCTTGTCCCCGGCATGATCCGTCAGAAGCTCCCTGAAGCCAAGATCGGCTTCTTCCTGCACGTCGCGTTCCCCTCATCAGAGGTTTTCCGGTGTCTGGCTGTTCGAAAGGAGCTTCTGGAGGGTATGCTCGGTGCTAACCTCATCGGCTTCCAGATCCACGAGTATGGACGTCACTTCCTCCAGACTTGCAGCAGGCTTCTGAGCGCGGAGGCGACACCGGATGGCCTACAGCTGGAGGATCGGTTTGTCGACGTTATTCACCTGGCGATTGGTATCGACCCCATCAGTCTTCGCCAGCACCTAGACGACCAAGAAGTGGCCAAGTGGCTACAGATCATGCAGGAACGTTACAAGGGCAAGAAGCTCATCGTGGCTCGTGACAAGCTTGACCACGTCCGTGGTGTCCGCCAGAAGCTGCTGTCTTATGAGCTGTTTCTTAACAAGAACCCCCAGTGGCGCGAAAACACCGTCCTCATCCAGGTTGCCCTGTCATCTAGCGAGAAGAGCGATCTTGAGGCTACCGTCTCCGACATTGTCACCCGAGTCAACTCTTCATGGGCCAATCTCGCATATCAACCGGTGGTTTACCTCAAGCAAGATATCGATTATGCTCAGTATCTTGCCCTGTTGACCATTGCGGATGCGCTCATGATCACCAGCCAGCGTGAGGGCATGAACCTCACATCTCACGAATATCTCTTCTGCCAGGACGGAAAGCTTTTCCCTGAAAAGAAGCACGGCTCTCTGATTCTGTCCGAGTTCACTGGTACCTCTTCCCTCTTCAACAAGAACGAGCTCGCCGTGAACCCCTGGGATTACCGACAGTGTGCCGACGCCATCAAGCAAGCTTTGGAGATGAAGGAGCCCGAAAAGGAGCGACGATGGAATAACCTCTACGACCGCGTGGTGAACCATACCGGCTCTCACTGGTTCAGCGAGTTCCTTACTCGTCTGGATGTGGTGTATGAGGAGCAGCACAAGCGGGACCAGACATCTGTCCCTCGCCTTTCTATTCAATCTTTGTCTACGAAGTATCTCAAGGCACAGCGTCGACTTTTCATCATCGACTATGAGGGTACCCTGGTGAGCTGGGGTCCCGTGAACCAGATCATCCCCGTCAGCCCTCAGCGAACACTGGACGTGCTCAACGATCTTCTTCTTGACGAGCGCAATACCATCTACGTCATGTCGGGTCGCCGACCCGAAGAGCTGGATAGAGTCTTCCGCCGAGTCCCCAACCTGGGCTTGATTGCCGAGAATGGATGCTTCCTCAAGAGCCACGGAAAGGACAAGTGGACTGAGATGGCCGATCTCGAGCACATCAAGGACTGGAAGGAGTCGGTACGACCCATCATGACATACTACCTTGAGAGAACCCCCGGAGCCGAGATCGAGGAGCGTCGCTGCAGTCTCATCTTCCACTACAAGAGTGCCGAGGACTACGAGACGGCTTGTCGCCAAGCATCAGACTGCGCCAGCCACGTCAACGACGCCTGTGAGTCACAGCGTGTCCACGCCATTGCTCTCGACGGTTGCATTGCTGTTGAGCCCATCGACTGGACCAAGAGAACTGCCGCCAGGAAGGTGTTTGAAACCCTCAAGGAGGAGATGAGCTCTAACGAGGTTCACAAGACACCTGTTGACTTCTTGATGGTTGTTGGTGACGGTCGAGAGGACGAAAAGGTGTTCAAGTGGGCAAACAGGCTGCAAGATGATAAGGCTGTGCAGAATGTCATCACAGTCAGTCTCGGTAACCGTAATACCGAGGCAACCGCCACTCTTACGCAGGGCGTCAGTGGTATGTTACCCAGCTGACCCGGATGTAACCAGGATGACTTGCTGACTCTACTCTAGGTGTTCTTACTTGTCTCCAGAGGCTGGCGGCTCTCGCCTGACTAGAGGCCTATTCTGGAATTCTTGCATGGTATTTGCTTGCATGTCTTTGTGCCGTTGGCGTTGGGTCAGCGGGCGCAGGGATATTTCTACCAGGAGCTGGACAAACAATGGCTCCTCAACACCAAGAGATGTGATTCTCTGATAGCTTCTTCTCCATTGTTTCTCTCTCATGTTGTTTTTCCTAGTGTTTTAACTTTTTCCTATGTCAAGAACAAAAAAAAGATGTGGTAATGATTCCACGGGGAGACGATGGTTACAACATGGACTTTTTTCCTTACTACTTTGCAACACTCTCGCGAGTAATGTTTCACCATGACACTCAAACTGAAGAAAGTGCCGTGTTTTTTCTTGTAGCTTAGTATCATTCGTTATATGTGTTATTCACGAGGTTTGGGGAAGACGGAACGGACAGGTTTCCAAAGAGGTTTGATTAGAATGGAAGATTGGGGGTTTCTCAACTGTAGAATTCATGAAGATGAAAGACATGAAAAATGTCAATAAAACATGATGGAAAGGATTTTGAGTTTCTACCTGCCATTGTGAGGTTTGTGTTTCACCGTGACTCGCTCGGTTCGATTCGATCCTTTTCAACCCGCGGCCGTTTCCGTCCCTGGCTCCGCTCCGTTTCCGTTTTCCCAGAGCAAGGGTAAGTTGCCTAATGCAACGGTCAAAGGAACGTTTCCGTCCGAGTCAGCATTTGACCCATGCAGAGCCGTTTTTTGTCAACGATTATGAAGCTTCTTTGTTTGTTCCCACTCATTATGACATCACGGTGAAAAAGCTTACAGGGGGACTCGGTGAACGCCAGGTGAGCTTCCCAGCCAATGGGAGGTTGATCAAACTGCCGCCGTCAGCAGTGAGGCCCTGGCATACGAGGATATGGAAGCAACCCCGCGACCCGCAAAAAATTAGGACATGGAGCGACATCGGCGCGGGGAGGGGATTCGGAAGGGCGGCAGAGTCAGACAGCGAAGCTTTTGGAACTCTCTTTGTTCTTCCTATTTATCCTACATTTTCCACGTCGATATCGCTTTTCTGTGAGTTGATACACTTCTCTCGGGGGTATTCTGATATTGACCTTTGTGGCTGCAGCTCAATTGACCGTTACATACTCATCCGACACACGAAATGGCTGCTTTCCCTCCTCCGCCTGTCAACACGATTGACTGGTCCAACGTGGGCTTCAAGGTCCGCGAGGGTACGACATTGGGACCTTTCTAACCGTTCGAGTCCTTTGTGACTGATTGTAACATCTAGTCAACGGTCACATCGAGTCCACCTACTCGAGAGAGACTGGCAAATGGTCTCCCCTCCGTTTCGTCGCCGACCCCTTCATGCGCATCCATGGCATGGCTCCTGCGCTCAACTACGGTCAGCAAGCTTATGAAGGTCTCAAGGCCTTCCGAACTCCTGGAGATGAGGGCATCACCGTCTTCCGTCCTGACCGCAACGCCACTCGTCTTCAGCACTCGGCCGACGTCGTCTCCATGCCCCATGTCCCCGTCGACATGTTCCTCGAGGCCGTCCGCGCCGCCGTCGCCCTCAACGCCGAGTTTGTGCCCCCCCACGACACGGGAGCCGCCCTCTACATCCGTCCCCAGCTCTACGGCTCCAGCGCCCAGCTTGGCCTGTCGGCTCCCGAGGAGTACACCTTTGCCGTCTTTGTCATCCCCACCGGGGTCTACCACGGTGCTCACCCCGTCAAGGCCCTGATCCTGGAAGAGTTTGACCGTGCTGCTCCCAACGGCACCGGAAATGCAAAGGTCGGAGGCAACTATGCGCCCGTGCTGCGCTGGAGCGACAAGGCCCGTGAGGAGGGTTTCGGCATCACGCTGCACCTGGACAGCGTCAAGCACGAGGAGATTGACGAGTTTAGCACCAGCGGCTTCATTGGTGCTCAGGTCAACGGCGACGATGTAACTCTGGTCGTCCCCGATTCTCACTGTGTCATTGACAGTGTCACGAGCGACAGCATCCAGGAGCTTGGCCGCAGCTACGGCTGGAAGGTCGAGAAGCGACCCATCAAGTACGGAGAGCTGAGCTCCTTCAGCGAGGTCTTTGCCGCTGGCACCGCTGCTGCTCTCGTTCCCATCCGGTCCATCACCCGACGCAGGGACGCCAAGACCGAGACTCTGACCTATATCCCCGACGGCCAGGAGGAGCCCGGCCCTCTATTTGAGAAGCTGCTGAAGCACCTCAAGGATATCCAGCTAGCCAAGGCAGAGGACAAGTTCAACTGGCGTTTCCCCGTGAGTGCGGCCGACAAGGAGGTTGCTGGTGCTGCCAACGGAGGACGCAACGGGGATGCTACGACGGTGGACCAGATGGACTAGATATCCACGGAAACGGAAAAAAAAATGAGTCAAGGCGAATGACTTTTTTGTTTATAGTGAGCATGTTGAAAAAAAATTCAAGTAACAATGTCATTTTGACCTACCTACATCAAGACGCACAGACTCACCGTTCCAATCTGAGGTTTGCCAACCCTCGCGATACTGACCCGTCTCGTCTCGTTACCTCCCCAAACCCGAGACCATGTTTGCCTTCTTCCCTCGCTCGGGGCTCGATCACTTAACACTGGGTGGGAACCCGCGTTCACGCCCCTCCCCGGTGCTGGTACCTCACAGTGGCAGACGAGCGGCTCGCCGCATGGTGCACGCTAGGACAGACCAAGGCAAACAACACTACGCGGGCTGCCGCTTTAGGGTCCCAAGACCCGAGGGCGCGGAGTGTAACGAACGGCACTTTGGGAAAGGAGGAAACGTTTATATACTGGGAGTGTCAGACGAGGCGTGTGTGTGTGTGCGAGGGAGGATATTGTTACGAGGACGCGACGACTGAGTCTGTGATTCAGTACCTTTTTAACACAGAGCTCAACCTAGATAAAGGGAGGATCAAGCAACCTTGTCTCTATCACCGTTCAATTCCCATCTACCAAGTCTTTTCTATATACGCAAAACCTATATCGACAAACCTCGAAAAGCTAGCGAAAATGTGCACCTACTCGTTCCAGCGCATGGTCTGCTCCTGCGCCAAAGGCCCCGAGTGTCCTCAAATGTCCCGCGGAAGAGTCATGATCGGCGGCGAGGCATTCCACTACATCGACCTGTTCTACGCCGTCGACGACCTTGGTTCGGCGTGCGACTACCAGCGGAGGCTGTTTGGGCGCAACGCGAGCCCGACGATGCATTGCCCGCGGTACGCCTTTGACGCCAAGCGCATCATCAAGGGTAGCTACCGCAAGACGGACCTGGCGTGCGTCAAGTGCGCCGAGACGTGTGCGCCGCCGAGTTCGAGGTGGCAGGCTCCGGGGAGGAATGAGGTCAAGGATGAAGTCAAAGGGTAGATATCGGGGAGGGACCGTGCCGGGGCGGCCCCACACGGATCGGGGTGGGTTAGAGATGTTCGGAGCTTGGTATTGAACATGACTACGTACTATCATTCAAACTAGGAGACGAATCGTTGAAGAATAAGTTGGTCATTTAATTTGTTGTAAAGCTGTTTATCTTCTTACTTGCCGTTGACACCATTGTTGGCCATGCCCTTGTGCATACCCTTCTTTGGACCTCCGTTGTTGTCACAAACACTCCGGCCCTTGTTGGAGATGATACCGTTGGCGAGTCTCTTCTTGTCGTCCTTGGCCATACCGTTGTGCGTTCCGTTGAAGCGCATATTCGCAATGCCGTCGTATCCCTTAATGCCCGTCGACTTCTCCAGGCGCTCCGCAATGTCGGGATCGACCTCGCGGAAGATGGCGATCTGCCTCTTGAGAGGCTCCTGCTGCTTGCAGAGGGCCATCTTACCCGTCACGTTGCTGATGAAACGCTCTCTAGCGGGCCCGTCGAACACACGCTGCCACAGGGCGCGTGGCGCGTTAAAGTCTTCTGGTCGAATCTCGCTCAGGAAGGTGATAGCTTCGCCGGTGAAGTGGCCGTGTGTCTTATCCATGTCCACAGTTCGTTGGCGGAACTGGATGGGATCGATCGAGGAGAGGTAGTTGGGGCGGGCGCCTTGGTTGAAGAAGGCCATTTGACCGTCGCGCTGGAAGTTGCCTTGCTTGAAGGTGGTTCGAGGGGCGTTGACTGGCAGCTGCTGATAGTTGACACCAATACGGTGACGGTGTGTGTCAGGATAGGAAAAGAGACGAGACTGAAGGACGGGGTCCGCCGATGGCTCGATACCAGGAGGCATGTGCGAAGGGTTAAAGGCGACCTGCTCAATCTCGGCAAAGTAGTTGACGGCGTTCTCGTTGAGCGTGAACTCTCCAACCTTGCGACGAGGGAACTGCTTCTGCGGCCAGATATGGGTGAGGTCGAAAACGTTGATCTTTTGCTTCTCCCACAACTCTTCGGCCTCTTTGGGGGTCATGGTCTGAATCTCGACGGACCACTTGGGGTAGTCGCCTCGCTGGATAGCTTCGTAGAGGTCCTTCTGGGAGTAGTCGGGAGAGTAGTTTGCTGATTCTTCCTGGGTAATAAACTTGACGCCCTGCATCGACTTCATGTGGATCTGGCAGTAGACCCAGTCGCCGTCCTTGTTGACAAGTTTGAGCGTATGACCCGAGTAGCCGTGCATGAAGCGGTAGCCGTCCGGGATGCCGCGGTCGCCCATGAGAATCATGACCTGGTGGATCGACTCGGGATTCTGCGAGAGGTAGTCCCAGAACATGAAGGAGTCGTCAGCGTGTGTGAGGTGGGTTGACACATCGCGCTTCTGTGTGTGGATAAAGTGAGGGAACTTGGCTGGGTCGCGTAGGAAGAAGACGGGCGTGTTGTTGAAGACAGCGTCCCAGTTACCCTCGTCGGTTCTGAACTTGACCGAGAATCCACGGGGATCTCTTGCTAGATCGTGAGAACCCGACTCGCCGCCGACCGTTGAGAAGCGTGCCGTGACGGGACACTTCTTCCCCTTCTCCGAAAACAGATCCGCAAGGCACAGATCGGGGATAGGATCCGTACACTCAAAAAAACCGTGAGCTCCGCTACCCTTGGCGTGGACGACACGCTCGGGGATGCGCTCGCGGTCAAAGTGCGAGAGGAGGTCGATGAGGTGAAAGTCCTGGAGCAGGAGGGGTCCGTTCTCGCCACAGCGCTGGGACTCGTAGGGATGGGGCATGGGAACGCCATTGCTGGTGGTGTAGATGGCCTCGGTGGAGGGCATCTGACGGTCCTTTTCGTAGGAAGAGAACTGGTTTGCCGCGTGGGCGGCGAAGGACATATCTGTTGCTGCTGGCGCCATGGTGATGGTATGTAGCAGGATGCTATGTTTGTTGTAAGTTTCGGACTGTCTTGTGCCTACCCTTGGAAAGGCATTGGCCTCTTTTAAGGGATCGAGATGGTCTTCATCTTGTCATGGACATCGCGATGGGCGATGCCATCCCGGTTCGGGGAAGCCGCGTCTCATTGGTCATCGTCGATCTATGACGCGGTGAAGCATCGGCAAACAAGGCGTGAGAGTCTTCCGGATGAGGTCAAGCGGATGGATGTCGTGGATATTCATGACCATTACGATGGAAATGATTGGCCGATGAATGATCGGATCTCGAGATGGATGATGCGTTGCTGAGTTGAAGGATCTGAGTGCGTTACTGATGATTGATGGAGTGTGTTCACTGTTCAAGGACCTTGGAAGCTGTACCCCGCCCCAGTGTTATGCTTCTAATGCTTTTACTGCCAATTGTAAGTGGTTCCCTGATAATGGCCTATGATTACCTTGTACAGGCTTTGATTGGCCTATCCCCTCTGCCGGATGCAGTCTTGGAGCTTCATCCCAAGGCATGAACGTGAACACAGAAGCTCATCACACTCACGTGATCTTCTCTTTCCCTTTATGGCAATAACACTAGGCAATTGAGGCTTGTGATGGACGACATCGACAGGGATGTTATTGGACAGGCGTCAAGCCAACTCCCGTGTCATTATTACTGTAGTTGCATTGCATAAATTGACGTTTGCCTGGTATTGACTCTGTTTCATACGTAGAGCAGTACCTAGTGGGTAGAAGAAGGAGACTGATCCTTGTGATAATGTTGCCAAGACTGCCTCCTGCTTCCCCTCCATCCTTGGCTAGCGAATTTACAAAGACCACCTCTGGCCCCTAAAGAACATCTTGTCATCTCCTTCGGGTTGGACCAGTGACAGGCGGGAACCATACACCATCATGAACAGCAGCCCGATCCGCAAGTTGGCGGACAGCTCACTTGCTATCCCATCAGTACACAAGGACCCCCAGGCTCTCCCAGTGTTATTGAGATAACTGAGTTACATGGCTAGGATGATCTCCTCTGTCAAGATGCTATGCTATGAATACTTAATTCCTGGGAAAGGACCAAGTAATATTGCAATTATCCCTCTGATAAAAGGACGTGATTGACTTGATCCCCTGTAGTGACCAGGTTGGGGCTCCTTGCCAGCTCAAGGGATGATTGCTGTCCCATCAGTGTACAGGGATCTCTAGGTTGTACCTCGCACAAGTGTTAACACTTTAACAGTTAGCCTGTGGAGTGGGAGGTCTTGTTGTCTAGACCTTATGATCGGGCACTTACTCCTGAGGCGTATGTGGGTGAGTGTGATGTATTGCCGATAGAGAGCTTTGATTGGTTTGTGGCCCCCTGATGTACGAAGTCTTTGTGCACTGATGGGGCGGCAAGAAGAATGTGTGTCTGACAGCTCACGTTGGCGTTGCACGGGAGGCCCCTCAGCTATTGGGTGGGCAAACAGATTCCGCCGTTCAGAATGACGATGCTGCCGATACAACCACATTTTTGAAATACAGTGCTTTGGGTGACTTCTTCACGGGAAAAGCCGCTGACAATGTGTTCTTTGTTACATTTGCAGCCCGTCTCTTGATGGGAACTCAGCCAGAAGGTCGCCCGGGCGAAACTTGGTGTTGATAGAAGTATCTCTGATGGAATTACGCAGATGTGGCTGGCATAGGCTCCCTACCAACATACGGGCTCTGCAGGCGGGAGAAAGCTACCAGGCGGTCCACAGCACAAACTTGTTTGCCAAGCCCAGCGGAAGGCTTCAATAGAACTGCCATCGTTGTTTCTAAAATTAATCTCTGAGACTGGCACGGGCACTGATGGATGGCGCGGGGATCCCTTCAGAGCAATCGGCCATCTGTTCCGTAGATCGCCAGCTGGCCCACTGAGAATGCCCGGGACACCGTATCAAACATTGGAACTGAGTATTGGAGACCCTGGAACGTAGGTAGTTTGTTCTTGATTCCCCTGACGGTGTGAAGCCTACTAGCCCCTGGTACGGCACCCAATGCCAGCAGTCAAGCCACCAACCTCCCGGATTATGAATGGGATTGGCTCAGGACTCCGTCCCGTGTGTTGCAGGTCTAGTGAACCCAAGAGCCTGGTAGATGACCCGCATCATGCCAAGCACGTTGCAGACAGTTGAATGTGCGTGATGCAACATTGCCGGAATTGCTTTCAGATGCTCGTCATTGCCCATGGGTCACTAGGCCACCTTGCCAAATCAGGGCCCAAAATCCCCAGCTTCATTTGCGCGGCTTGAGGTCTCTGGACGAGCTCAGAGGAGGCATTTGTGGTGGTCTGTGGTCCACACAACCCCTATAGCTGCGCAAACGCCGGGCCATCACAAAGAGAAGAGGGTACGGGGCGGGCTCACCGGTCATGTTTTGTGTTGAGAACTGACAAGCTTGGTTCCTTATTTGGCGAAGGAATCTGGAACCAAGTTTGGACCCGGCAGCCCGCCACCGACAGAGAAGACGGTGACTGCAGGGCAGTCCAGCTCAGCCTGGTCGCCGCAGGATGGGTTCCTGGAGAAAGAAGAGGGGTACGAAGGACGGAGGCTGAGATTAGTACGAAAAGAAGAAGAGGGAAGTAATCAAACTGAGCGTAGAAGTCATGTCGAAGGTTCCATTAGCCACCTGCCCCAAACCCGCCTCAGGTGAAGAACAGGCAGAAGCAGGCAGGCTGCGATGAACGCAGGGCACAGGCACGTGGATTCTGTGTGGTGGCATGTCCAGGGGTATCCTGGCCATGTGCTAGGGGGACAGGGCTGAGGAGAGGTGGAGAGCCTGCCATGCCTGGCCGACTGTTTGCTCCCCCTAATGATTCAAGCCCCTGTCTGGGCCGGGATTATTGAACTTCATCCCGTGACGGTATCGAAGAATATGGGAAGCTGCCAGACTACCTGTTCAATAATCTCCTGGAGCCGTGATGACGTTTTGGCGCAGTCTCTTTCTAGAGTATAGTGTTTTTCGGCATTGGTTTTTGGTGCTGGCATGTATTGAAAACCACGTATTTGGCTATTGCGGTAGAGGCTTTACTTTAGAAGTGCCTTTGCGTTTGCAGAAAACGATTCAGTCTCTCTCATCACCTACCTGACTCTGTACGAAACTCTGGGCCGGGCTCAGGAGGAACCATGGAACAGAACGTGGCTGGCGTAATCCTTTCTGCTGTTTCTTTATGTATCATATATCAGTTCTCCTACTCATACTAGTTAAGCATGGCTTATTGGAAGGTTCAGCTGCGGCTCAACCTGGCCCTGGTTGGTATCAAAGACTCCATGTTGGTGATGCTGCACGAGAACGGGGTTATGTTGTCGCCCACCCTGCCCATCACCCATCTACTAGAACGGCGCTGGAACTTGAAGAATGATGGTGAAGCCGGTATCTTGTCCTCTTTTCCCCCATCCGTGAAATCTAGAGAGCTTTCGTTGTGCTTAGCACACTTTCAGAAACGGCTTCTTGAACCTACCCTTGATTCGATACATGCATGCTTAGCTTGGAACCTATTCGATACTCACTGACCATGAAGAACACAATGAGGAGCGCCCTTATCCTCTTGTCCATGCTGGTGGGCTTTGCCCACGGCGATGATCTCGAGGATTTCGTCAACAATCTGAGCACAGATCTCGCACCGTGAGTCATGGATGACATTCTAGGAAAGGTCTTGCCCGCTAAGTGATTCCAAGCTTACTCGCACTATTCGGAGAACGAATAACGATGCAATTTATTTCACAGGCCGTGAGTTTTGCAGATTGCTTTACCTTGGCTATGGTACCTTTGGGTATCATTACAATCATGGTTAGCGCTATCCGAGTCGGCGGCCCGACTTGGCTCAAGGCGGCCGTGGGCCGTGCAAAAGAGAATAGGGCAGTGCCTGAGCTGGAGCTAATGTCCTCCACCTCCGAAGAAGTTTGCGAGTTATATAACGGCAAGCACATAGTGCGGTGCCTTGGATCAGGGTCCATCGGGCAGTACATCTGTCTCTTCAGAAAGGGGTTCCTCAGCAGCGAGGCTGGGGCCGAGAATTGGAGAGTCGAGTTCAAGACGCTCCGAGAGGCTCTCCAGGATGGGTTCCTCATCCAGAACGAAGGTGCTGGGCTCTATAACAACAGAATGAATAAGATGAGGGTGACTGACAAGTCCTAGGTCCCGATCTCGTAGGTGATGTGTCCATCACCAGGCGAAGGAAACTTGAGTGCATCTGGACGAGGTTTCGCCAAACTGGTATGTATTGCTCTCGCGCCCGGCATTCCTTGTTCTTGTACTGAAGCCTCATAGTCCTTGCCAGCAATTCGAAGCACGACGATAGCTTGGAGTCAGGCAATATTTTCAGTCGCCACCGAGCACCACAAGAACCCGACACCCAGCCCACGTCGATTGTCATCCATGACACCGAGCTCGAGGCGCCTAATATCGCGCTAAACCTACAAGATACCTACACGCAAACTAGGATCGGAGTGGCTGCTGTTTTCGGGGCTCTTGTACAGATTGCTGCTGTGGGATTCTTTGTCTACGTGCACAAGCACCCAGAGTTCCAGCTCAAGAACGGCAAACCCATACCCGGCTATGCTTTTTGGCTTGCGGTCGCTGGCACCATATCTGTGACACTTGGTATATTTCTCTGTGCCCAAGTGGTTGAGCAGAGTACCATAGAGGCCTTCTATCGGGCGGATGACAAGTTCGAGATGGGTGTCTACTGGGTCCAGTATAGGCAGAAGGTCAACGACCAAGTGTTTGAGCCGTTTGTTTTGAGCCCCAGCAAGACTTGCTCTATCATTTCATGGTCTCGTCGAAACAAGGAAAATGGTACCGCTCTGTCCTCCAAAACAGTCGTCGGCGTCCTGTTTGGCCTTTCCGGGACCATCTTACAGTTCGTGGGTCTTAGAGGTATGAATTCGATGGCATCGCTGGCACAGCTAATTGCGATTTGTATCATGACTGTCACTCGATGCATCGCACGCCCCGGCTTCACAAGTTCCTTCATAAAGACGAAACCTCGGATTGGCTTTGAGCTGGACTGGCTGGCCAAAAGGTTGACGGCGGTGGCCAGAAACACCACGGCAGACCCCCTGATCGCCCCATGGCTTATCACCACGAGTAGGGAAGCTCAGCATCAGGCTCTCGAGCCATTGACCGGAAGAATGAGACATCAGCTGCCAGTCTCAGAAGCGCAGAGTATATTAGTGACACGGCGAGCGCTGAGCAAACTCACACCGATCCCCGATAAATTACGCCAGAAGGCAGGAAACCTCGCAAGTGCCCTGAATGTGGCACTCAACACCCTGTTCCCCCAGGGGCCAAGACACGGAGGAGGCGAGGGGTTCCGGTGGTTTCTCAACGTGCGTATTCGCGGACAAGAGCAGAATCAGCTGGTGTGGATCGACCTGCCATTCAAGGAAGGCAGGTGGAGTCTTGAAGCCGATGAGCTCGTCGCGGTTATATCACTCTGGACATCCGTGGACCCTGGCGAAGATGAGATGTCGGTAGAGCAGGCGTGGGAGCATGTCAACCCCACTGAAGACCGACGCGAACCCTGGATGGAACCCTACATACCAGAGGCCTACAGAAACAAGGAACAGGTGATTCAAGACATGAACACTTGGGCCCCCCAAGACAATGAGACACTGGAGGTGATCAGGGGAATTTCAGAAGGATGGGGGAGGGCCAGCAGATCCGCCTCCTTCAGCGGGGGACACTGCGAAGACGTTTGCGCAGCACATCTGCTATTCTCGTTCACGTGGTCTATGGCGATGACGCTCCAGGACCGCCTCTCGGGCAGGACAGAACCTAGACGGAATGCTACGAGCAACTCCGACGAGCAGAGAAGCCCGCTTTGGAACAGTCAGCTGGCTCCGCTAGCCAAGGCCTTCGCCCAAGTCAGCGCCAGGTCGGAGCAAGCAACTACTCTGGAGTTGATATGGTCTTTGAGCGTGGCAGGCAAGCTGCCATTCCCTCAACCTTGGTTCGCCTCCATGTCGGCGGCCATCATGAAAGGATGCAGATCAGGGGAGAACAAGTATTTCTCCAAGGCTACCGCAGAGGCTTCCTATCTGATTCGAACATACGCGAAGGGGACTAGCGGCATTGGCGAACGTGCTGCCGCATGGCTGCTGGACCTGTTTCACAACATGAAGGATGCATCCGAGAGGGTTGGCCAGAGCTATGGACTAGAACCTGCCCAGCTGCGAGCCTGTTGCGAGCATCTCGTGGACGCATTAAATGACACCACAGTGTATCAACTGGGGCCTGATTTTCTAGGCCACATGACAGAGCTGTACAGGCGCCAGGGTCGAGAGATGGACAAGATGTTCTGCAACACCACAAGTGAGAGGTTGCCGGCACGTCTTGTCACACCTCTACACAGGAGAGCAATGATTCGAGGCATGACTGCCGCCGACGTGCCTCCTGAACAGCGTGCCTTTGTCAATGTTCGGGACGTTACGAACAGGGCGCCGCTGCATTGCGCGGCGGCGAGCCGAAATGCCGACGTTGCCAAATATCTCCTCGATCAGCATGCCGACATAGGTCTTGCAGACTCTGGCGGGCTTACGGCCGCGCATCATGCCTGCTTGTCGGGATGTTGGGAAATCCTGGCGATGCTAATCGAAAAGGGTGCTGAGCTGAAAAGCCAAGCCAACAATGGGGCATCTCCGATGCACCTGGCGGCTGGGGAGGGTCACCATGACATCGTAGAATATCTCAATCTCTTGGAGAGGATCCGACGAGGAAAACGGCGCGAGCGCAGAGTTGAAGCAGATATAACGAAAAGCGGTCTCTTCATCCTGAGAGACTTTGATGGTTGCATGCCTGTGCACTGGGCTGCAGCCGGAGGACACACCCAGGTCGTGGAGTCGCTCAAGACAAACATTGACGCCCAGGGCTACCGTGGTTGGACGCCCTTGCACATAGCTGTGATGACTGGGAACGGGCGCCTCATTAGCGCCCTGTACAGAATGTCTGCCAACAGAGAGATCAAGGACTATAGTGGTCGTACGCCTCTCGTCCTAGCATGCTCCGAGAGGAAATGGGAGGTTATCCAAGAGCTCGTTGACGCCGGCGCGAAGTTGGACGCAGTGGATCCGCAAGGGAGGACGGCACTCCATTACATGGCCGACGGAGATGCCGGCACGAAACTAATCTCTATTCTTACCGAGAGCGTGGATAGCACGACTGCTAAAGACCTCGCCAACCTGCAAGATCAGAGCGGCCATACGCCTCTACACCTGGCCGCTGAGCATGGCAACTCGGCCGCTGTTGGCCAGCTCCTGGAGGCAGGCGCCGAAGCCAATGCCATCAACGACAGGGAGGAGACACCCCTGTTTCTAGGCCTCTGTTGGGCAAAGGCTGAGGAGGAGGCCTACCCGATGGCCAAGGCTCTTGTTGGACATGGCGATCGCCTAGAATTTGAGTCTGCAGAGGGTGAGAGTCTCATCGACGTAGCCAGGCGCAGGAATTTTGCCCGCGTCGCAAGCTATCTCGAAGCCGAGAGGGAGCGGCGGGAGAAGGAGAAGACAACATGGACCTTCGACTCTTGGGGATCCGTTTGTCTAGGCTGTGGCAGAAGTCTCGCGGAATGGGAGGTCCGACAAGTTGATGGGAAAGAGGCACCTGGTTGTTATTACTGTGGCTTAAAGATGGCAGCTCCGATAAGATGATGGGGAAGAGCAACGTCTCAACGATTCGGTACCCGGTTGCCAGGGCTGTGGCAGAAGGCTTATGGAATAGTAGGCCCCTTTTTACAGCCTGGGCCTACGAGTAGCCTTGTTCTGGTTTGTCGTCAATGCAGACGGAATGGATACCAAGATTGCATACTTTCTACGGGGGCACGGGGCATTAAGGGTCAAAGGAACTTGAGCTCTATTAGGAAACAATGCAAAGAGGCAGACATGTATCAACGCGTGCAAAAGCTAAACTAAGTCAGGAGATCAGAATCGCAAAAATATCTGTTCTCCTTGTAAAACCTGGGCGGTTGACTGTAAAAAGGGCCCATCCGCTTTGGCAGCAGCCCATTTGGATACACGCCCGCGATGACCTCTCCTTGCTCGTATCTGGCAAGCTGGTCCCGCCAGTCCGGGATACGGTGTTCTAGACCAAGGATATGCTTCATCAGTTGCTCCCAGAGAACGCCATCTTCATCAGTCTTATACTGAATTCTGAAGATGGCTTCGAGGCATCTCTTATACTCGTCAGGGCCAGCTAGAGCTAGTTCGGTGATGCGGGCAATGACCTCGACCCAATTGTGGAGCAATGCGGGATCAAAGGTCACTTGCATGTAGTTGAAGCTAAACCAGATCTCGCTCCATGGCCCGTAAGTCTCATATTCGCCCAAGCAGAAGGCACAATCTAAATCCTCTGGGCGAGAGGAATCCTCTCGGCGTAGGACACACTGAAGCTTTGGCAGTGAGGGGGCTGACCAAATCATAGCTAACTTGCGGTACATGAGCTCTAGATCTCTGTCGTTCCCTTCCGCTGGCTCCATGGCTGCTATCCTGGGCACATGGGAGGCGTACTCGGAGCTGAAAAAATCGCATTGGGGCCATGGGCCCTGGGCCGCCTTTGACATTTCGCTCACGAGCTTGACTTCCCGGGGACATGAACTTGGAGCCACCAGCTTGACTTCCCGGGGACATGAACTTGGAGCCACCAGCTTGACGAGCAGTGATTTTTCCAGGAGCATGACTAGGGTAGCGATCTTTTTAGCGAGTAGATTCGTCGCGTCGATTTTATTATCGCCTTGGACGTCGATGTCGACTATCGTATAGCGATCCTTCTCCGCAGCGATAATACCGTGCCTGTGATAAAGCGCATCGATGATGGCCTCAAACTCGGGCAGCCCGGCTGCTACGTCGGCAAAGTCAAATCCTGGGAACCAGAGCTGGGCACGCGTTAAGCTAACTCCCTCTGGGAGCTTGATCTCCACGTCGTCACTGTCATCACTGTCCTTCTCGAGCCAGCAAATCTTGCGCTCATTACGGCCTCTATCATAGTGCATCAAGTAGGATCCGTTGTGCAGGAGGTCGAGAGCAAGAAGGAAGCGTGGCTCGAGAGGGCTATTGGATGATGACATGGCTGTTGGTGTAGAGAAATGTGGGGTGATGAGTGTTGGATAGGTGCTAGATTGTTGAGGTGTTCAAGATGCGTTTGATGATAATCAAAATAGGTTTTTCAGTGCCGATGTTGATGTGTTGAGGAGATGGCTGGACCCTTATATATACATGTTTCTTTCTGTGCTACTTGTCGGGACCGCACGCTACCAAAGAGTGCAATGGCCCAAGCACCTACCACACTTACTCAAAGAGTCAGCATCAAGTCCATCAAGTTATCAAGTTCATCAAAAGACCGTTCAGCCCCTGATCCATCAGTTTCCTTTCATGGTTTCACTTTGATCAGTGGAGGGTGTGAGGAACAAGGTTGGTGCAAGGAGACTCGGCGGCACGAGCATGGATAGGACGGGCCTCGCACAAACTGGAGTAAGTAGAATAGGAGAAATTAAAAACAGCACATCCAGGACAAGCAATAGACATCGTTTCAAGACATCCTAAGCTTCAAAGGGCCTGGCACTGCATAAAGAAAGGCAGCTAGCTTGTTGCTATTGATCTGGGTAGCGTGCCAACCTGGCTGTAAAAGGGGGTTGGCGCTAAGCTCACAAAGAATCGAAAGGGTGTACTCACTGATGTTTCTTGCCACCATGGCATCATCGGTGGAGGCAGTATGAGAATCGAGTCCCAATTCTCCGAGGGCTGTAATCTTGGCTGAATGACAAAGGACGGGCTCGTTGCTGAATTATGAGGTACATTCAAGGTGAGACATCGCTACTTGCCGCCATGAATGAGGAGGTTGCAGTTGAGATGAATCGGATCAGATCAGAGAGACCTGAGTGGCCAAGCTGGCGCTTCCAAGGATGAGACGACGATAGTAATTACGATGCTTTACAGTATTCGGTTTTAATGCTGTCATGTGTTATCATCGTGTTCTTTGCTATTGTGCCCAACTGAGATGCCATTGATATCAGCAACGTGACGACAGTAATTGGCTCCCGCCCCAGGTACGCAAATGAGGGAATGTGGTTTTTGTTCTGGCCTGAGATCGGGGCACTGTTTAGATATTCAAATCACGAGTGGCAGCATCACCATTAGCAAAGGCTGCGAGACCAAAGGGTAAAGGAACTACTCCAACAAAGACAAAATCAATACATCACAGCATCATATCACAATGCCAGCATAGCAGCGTGGGTATCTATTCAGAAACATGCTAGCTGAATAGGTGCACTAAAAAGACCAAAATCTACAAAGTTCAGATGGCTGGCAACTTAAAGAGCGCGGCTGGGACGCTTCTGCTACGGCAGACATTCATTATGGAATATATTTTGAGTGTCGCAAAGTGCCCCTCGAGTCGTCTCCTTCCGCGTATAGAAAAGAGAGCCATGCCATACATTTGATGTACCTATTATTAGGTAGATTTATGATAAGATCCGTCCACATAAAGGCTTGGATCATTCCTGTCTGTCTTTGAGACATAATTGTACAGATGACCCCCGCTGGCGGCAAAGCTTCATCCAGGTTCCCCGCCGCCATAGACAGCGTGGCTTATTCTCAACCCCTCCACAGTAGCCTCAACCATCGATGTGACAGATGCCAATATGCATGCTGAATCACATGTAACAAGCTTTGACCCAGGCGGCTTTGCCTCGACTGCCAAGAATTCCGGCTTGTCAAAGCTGCACCCAGACAAAGACAAAGGTGCGTTGTTGGTGCCCTGGCCACACTTTTCTGATGCTAATAATATCTAATGTGATAATTCTAGACCCAAATATTCTTTGTACGCTCGAAGTGGTACCAAGTGTGTAGTAAGCTCGGGTCCCGAGAGCCCAAGATGCTTGGCTGTGTTCTCTTGCAAAGAGATGCAACTGATCGTCGGTATTGTAGGCTCCTTGATGATTTAGAGCAGAGGAAGCAATCTCTTGCTCTCCAGTAGCGCAACCTAGAATCAGATCCTGTGGACACTGTGTAAATGCTCAGCCCCGAAGAAAGTAAGGTCGATGGCTTGTTCTTTGCCAGCTGCACGAGGGGGGCCAGGTCCTGGGTTGGTGACACTAAAGCCATCGCCCTTCCAACATGCCTTTGCAGCTTCGTCGCACGCCTCTTTGCAGACGCAAACTGGAAGAAAGATTACTTCAATCTGATTTGAACATTGGCAGACGTTCTCGGGGCTGCAACAGCCTCGGTCGCTCTAGGTTCTTTAGCCTCTGCTGTGGAAGCACGGTGGCTCTTTGACAAATAGCAAGTAAACGTGGCACGCCAGACAGAAAGACACGATTTACTAACTCATGACCTTGAAACAGCTTGATCTAGACACATATTCAGGACCCGTTTCTGCTTTGTCGAGAGGTCTGGGCACTGTATCACCGTCTTTTCACTACCCCCACCGGAACACACGATGTCATTGACTTAGACATGTTTCGGGCATTCAAGTTTGTGCTATTGCTTTGGTACTACTATATGGAATCGGCCTTCATTACCAGCATCCCGAAGGATACCACCATGCGGCGTTGCAGCCTCTGGGACCAGAGCTCTTGACGAGAGGCGTAGACTCTGCAAGATTTGCTTCTCGTGTACAGGTTTTTGTCATCTGATACGCAAGTCATCATACCACATTATAGACTATAGAGCTTAGAAATCCTCATATCTACCCAGGAACCTCCATCTGGGACGTTGTTTCGCTTTGTGAACGTCTTTGCATTGAGCTTAGGTTCCATACCGATGAAGGAGCCATTTCTTGGAATGACAATAAAGCAAAACACCAAGTCATAGACAAACACCTTTCACCTGGCCTAGCGATGTAGAATCGGCGCCCCCGGTATCCAATCCTTCTGCCGCTGACAAACCATGATGTCTGCCGACGCTGTATCGTCCTCGTGCCGTGCGCCCACGGTGCCATATAGGGTGAAGCCGCAGATCTCGAGCACTTTGAGCAGAGACAGGAGCTTAAGGCTCGTCGCCACCGTGTCTTGGCCTGAGGGCGTCCACGGATGGCCCCAGAACTTGATCTTGACGCGGTCCGCCGTCGCCTCGTGTCTCTGGATCTCGACGCTAAAGGCTTGGAGAAGCCGGGTGACGAGTTCTGGCGGCGGGGAGCCGATTATCTTGAGCTTGTCGTTGCTATCAAATGAGACGGCTATCCAGTCGCAGGACGAAGGTGCAGGTTCTTGTTTTCGAAATACCAGGCTGTCTATGTACTCGTAAGCCCTGATACTTTAAAACTGATCACAGTGCGAACCTCTGCTTGATGAGTTCTTGGTAATGTCAAAGGCGGACTGAAGTATCCAGCCAATGTCGTGCAAACATTCAATAATACGTAGTAGAAGCCGTCGAGCATCGTCATCTCCGTTGGATTTGTAGCTCCAAGGAGTTCCATGGAGCTTCATTTCTCGCGACTCACCAAAGGGTCGGACCCTGTCGATGCCCCTTGACCAGGTGGTCCTCACCACCTGATGCACCGCCGAGATGTCAGTCTCTTCAAAGTTGATGAGCCTGATACGATCAGAAGGACGAATCTCGATACATGCGAACTGGGTTTTGAAAGCCGCGGCATCATTCTCGACGGATTCTTGAAAGGATGGCGGTGGTGCCTCGTTGGGCGCCGATGGGCCAGCCTCGGACTCAGAGTCGAGGGAGGGCCTGGCTTCGAGGGCTTTGGATTTCTCAGACATTGCGAAATACAGGTCAAATGTTTTCTATCATTCTCTGGATGTTGAAGATGATCAGAATCTGAGATCTTTATTGAACTCAGGCTGTGCAGATGACAAGATTGACAGACATCGTGGCAAAGCAGATGGGGCTGTGTTGGGGCGAAGCGCACGTGAGCCAACGATTGAAGAGACGTGATGTTCTAAACGAGGCTGCCTGAAGGAGCGAATCAATAACTTGCAAACTATCGGATCATCACTAGATAATTGAAATGCCCATGTAGACCTAAAGAAGTCATATTTAGGCGAAACATCCATCTAGTGCCAAGCTTGGAAATAATCCAGTGCTTTCGTTAATTTGTATCAAGATCAGGTTAGACTTTGAGTACTATTTCCAACTGGCATGAGAAATGCGGTCTCATAGGCAAGAGAGTTGGTCTAGTTGCGGAAGCAGGGACAAGAGAGCATACCATGGGCCTTCGAAGCGTCTTAGACTCTTGCCAGTTGGAGATATGAGTATTTAGCTAGGGTACACAGCCGCCACTGGAATTGTTCCAGAACAAGCCAAGATCGGCTTGAAACAGAGATAAACTTTGAAGATGGAGGGGTCAGGTACGGTCTTTAACTAACCACGGGGTAGCAGTTTGCAGCTTGCGTTGTTTTTCCTTTAAGACGCTGGAGGGGCTCAAAGGCAACAAGACTCGAGTATTTTGGAACCCTGTCTGCTTGCCGTAGATTACAAATCGTGTCTGTGGACCCGATCCAGAGGCTTGAGTAGGTAGGTAACGCTGTCTTCACAAATTGGCTCCAAGTTTGCGCACAGCACTCAGATGACGACCATTTCGCTTCCGAGGTATAAGACGAACTTTTATTTCTTTCAAGATGGCGGCATCAGTGCGTATCTCATCGACTTTACACGGCGACATAGGACTATCGTGTTCATTTCCAAACTTACGTCATCTTTCCTCTTTAGCAGGACACTCAGGGATCGTCCAATATGATGAGCTATAGGACTCGGAACAGGTCCACTGCGTGAAATAATGAAATTACTAACCATACGTCTCTTAAAGAGATAGAGTTTTCAGAGAGGCAAGTTGTAATTCGCACTAGATATCCAAGTCTCACCGAGTCCTCACATCTCGACGTCATAGCCTTATCCATCCGGGACCCGCTCCGTCGCTTCCGCCGTTTTGTTTCCTTAGTCTGAAAAGTTTGGCTCCGAGATGCGACCGCATCGGTGAGGTCTCCACTTGAGCCTCAAGTCTGGTTGACAACGGTCTGGATCCGAGTCAAGCTTCAGGTTGAGGCGAGCTGGTGAGTTGAGGATGTGGCACTGGCTCTGAGTCAATATATCCAAGTTATACGAAGAGTAATATAAGGAAACTAAAACTCCATTGCATGACACAAAACTCCCAATGACGTACCCCAGCCCATCCCACTGCTCTCGGCGGCTTCATGGTGGCATAGTGGATCGCATCTCTCAGCTCCACCACAACAGCCAAGCCGGTCCGACAACACAGCATGCACCGATAAGAGATGAAGATCCTGATGGACAGTAATGCCATCGTATTTATTATGGCTGATAAACATAATCGACTTTCTTCTTCTTTACATCATATCACCTTGGACTCCACTCACCCCTTCACAGCCAACTCACCATGTCAAACTACCTCCCCTCATTCTCAGCGCCGTCGTCAAGGCCAGGATCTCCCCTTGGCTCCCCCTCGGCTTCAAGGCCGACTAGCTTCTTTGCAAACTCGAGGGCAAACTCTACATACGGACCATCACGACGAAACTCGACCGCCGTCCCCTCGAGGCGGAACTCGACAGCTGTCCCGTCCAAGGCCAACAGTGCATGGAGCAAAGAACACTCCGACCCCGAGGCAACCGAATCGGACGGGAAGAACGAGAAACCCCGATCCCGAGCCGGCCGTATTGTGGGTGGCAAATATGTCGATAGCAATAACGAGGATATTGATGCAGACTGCGGCCCCATCACCGTTGTCGACATTGACATGCCTCTCACGTTGACTGAGATTCTTCAAGAGAATGGGAAGGAATACATTGTTCTAGGATTTGCCACGGGTGATAAGGAGAACCCGTTCAACTGGAACCCGTGGTATAAACGCTCCATCTCGACCATCCTCAACCTCATGACGCTCTTCATCGGCCTCGCAACCACGGCCTACAGCTCTGGCATAGGAAGCATGGTTTCCGAACTCAACGCCTCCAACATCCAGGGCCAACTCGGCCTCTTCACTTTCAACATCAGCTGCGCGGTGGCACCCATGGTGCTCGCCCCCTTTTGTGAGCTAGTGGGTCGCAAAGTCGTCTACGCAGGGTCATTTCTCTGCTTCTCACTCTTGTTCATCGGATTGGCTCTCGCCAAAAATATCGAGACGATCATCGGACTTCGACTCCTACTTGGCCTTTTCGGCTGTGTGGGCACAATCCTGGTTGGCGGGACATTTGACGACATGTATGAGCCTCACCATCGCAGTCGCCCTATGGCCATGTTTAGTTACGTCGCCATCTTTGGGACAGTTGCTGCCCCGATATACGCCGGCTTCATTGACCAGGCTATCGGATGGCGCTGGATCGAAGGGATCCAAGGCCTGGCAAACATCCCCCTGCTCATCGCCATCTTCTTCTTCTTCCCCGAGACCCGCGGCGGCGTTGCCCTCCATAAACGAGCCAAGGCATTGCGAAAGGCCACTGGTGATGAGAGATATGTGTCTGCGGGCGATATCCTGACACCGAGTCTTCAGTCTATGCTTAAAGCAAGCTCCGTCAAGGCTATCCACATGTTGGTGACGGAGCCCGTGGTGTTTGCCTTTGGTCTTTGGATCGCTTTTTGTTGGGCTGTCGTTTTTCTCTTCCTCTCAGTGATCCCAATCACATTCACTGAGAAGCATGGCTGGTCTGAGGGTGTAAGCGGTCTTCCGTACATATCCCTCTGCGTTGGCACCACACTTGGCTGGCTGGCGCATCATCTACAAATGCAAAAGTTTGATCGTCTCGTCTCGGATCCCAACGTCAAAGTCACACCTGAAGCACGACTTTACGGCGCAATGTACGGCGCCGTGTTCCTCCCCATCGGCCTCTTCATCTACAGCTTTACGCAGTACGCGTTCCTATCGTGGGTTGGTCCAGTTATCGGACTCGCACCTATTGCGTTTGGCATCTACTTTGTCTTTGAGAGCACGTATAGTTACACGGCCGACTGTTACGGCGAGAGTGCTTCATCTGCGATTGCTGGTCAGGGTTTGATGAGGAATACTTTGGGAGCTGTTACGCCGTTGTTTGCAAGTGCGTTCTTTCACAATGTTGGGAGCCAGTACGCTGGGTTGATTCTGGCCTTGTTTGGTACTGGGTTGAGTTTGATCCCATTTGTCATGTTCAAGTATGGACATAAGCTCCGAGCCCGAAGTAAGTTGGCAATGGAGATGTGATGTCATGTGATAGCATAGAGGGAGCTCATAGAAAGGTTTTTTATATAGACATAGACTGGCCAGGATTGAATAAATAAGCCAAGACAGACGTGCTGTCAACATGCAATCCACTTGAGCGGGTTAAATTTGCGGCGTATGACAACCCGCTGAAAGCTGCATAGTCCCCAATGCAGGATTGCGGTGACAACAACTAATCCCTAGGTGTTGAGAACGAATTTACTTTAGTGATGTGCAACCAGTGGTAGAGTTATATCCAAGTTACAAATCTCATCATCAGTTATCTAGCAGCTCATACCTATCTTAAGCCTATAATCAAGCACATGTGACTATAGAGAATTGTGCGGGCATTGTGAAGAGTCTGACCAGACTTTCCATCTTGTGAACATAGACAGAGGATAAGGATTAATAGAATATCCGAGTCCACACCTAATATCGCATCTAATCTTAGTCTTGGACAGATATCCTAGTTCTGGAACAGCCACTCACAGCCACCACTCCCGGCTTCGAGATGCGACACATGGATCAGCCAAAAGTGGAAATTGGTTTTCGTATTCTCTTGGTTTCGTCGCTTGCCTCAACTCTTGTTTAATGTGGAGGTATGGTCTTTTCCCCGTTCAAACCCTCGTGAGACTTGGTGTCAAGTCACGCAGTCAGTCTCATAACGAGTGCTTCATCTAAAGGGGTCAACATGCATTGTTAAGTAGTGTCTTTGTACTTCTATGTTGGTTGTATTACTGCAGATGCATGATATAGAGCGTTTCATAGAGGCCAACAGACGATGCGACAGGGCTGCATGACCAGTAATTGCTCAAAGACATCTATATTTTGTTGAAAAAGTCAGGCACCAAGCTGTTGGCTCACTGAATCAAATTCCTGTAGATCTACGACACTGACGCGCAGCCAACGCTGCAGCAGCAAAGCCCATGAATCAGACGACTGATCTTGCACGGCCATGATCGCCAAGGCACGGGCTAGAAGGGCGAAGCGTGCGTCAGTTCCGTATGGTCAAATGAATACAAATGATTCACTACAGCTTCAGTCTCGGCCAAGATCCTTCGGGCACTGACTCGTGGGGTAGATGAGCTGACCAACACAAGGTCGTCGTTACGTGACGTGTGTGAGGAATCTGAGGCGGGAGGGCTTGTTTAGCGCTGACCTCCGTGCAAGTACACACGCAGGGGCAGGCCATGCAGGTCCTGTTGAAGGCCTCGCATTGTACATGGGCTACCTGACCGGCCACCGCAAGTATGGGTCAAAGATGTGTTGCCTTCCCCAGAAAGTTCTGAGCACTCGCACAGATTTCAATTCAAGAGTCTGTGATGGACGACGTATACAGAGAGCCCCAGGACTGTCTTTTCAGTCTTATTGCTCCAGGTTTGGTGCTGGCCAAAGACACGGCTGAATGAATGATATTAGCAGTTTTCTAGCACTAGGCCAATAGGCCAGTCAGGGAACCTGCAGAAACCACAAGTGATCGACATGCCCAGAGATCCCAGATCCTTGTCGGTGAGAAATACGGCTCGCCATCTGCGGCAAGTCGACTACTCAAAGCCACACGCTCTTGTCATTTTTCTAGCCTTTCAACAGCTCCGGGGGTCAAGAGGATCGTCCTCGCTATGGCCGACCGGGGTATCGTCCTCCAGCATGTGCCATGCAAGAGGCTCTGTGCTCTTCGACGCATGTCGATCCCTGAGGGACTGGATCTGCCGTGCAAGTCATATATCACCCAGAAGATTTGAAGGGGCCCGTCTCACTAATCTGTGCATTTTACTTTTCTTTTTCAGATGGTGTCAGAATCTCTTTGCTTTTTGGTTGTTGTCAACGATGGGTTCGACAAAAAACCCCGTCTAAGCAGCCAGACCTCTGGCGGCAGAGTTTATCACTTTTACGGCAGCGACAATCTTTTTGATACTCCGACTCGTTAGTCGTAGGCTGACGAGAATTCGACTCTGGTGGGATGACTACTTTGCGTTGGTGTGCTATGTAGATTGTTGCCGTCCTCCTTGAGATCGCTGCTAACTGCATCAAAGACCATGCCCTAGGCTGGCTAGTTCTTGTGCCTATCTGTATGTCTCAAATACCAGAACGAGGTGAAGAGGCGCTAACAGGAGTTCTAGGGATCCAGAATGGCTTTGGTCTGCATATCTGGGACATCAAACACATGACCAAGGAAGGCTCTTTTCTAGACCAAACTTCTCCTCTACATCGCCGAGCTGATGTACGCTTCCGCCCTATTCTTCGCCAAAGCCTCCATTTTGAGCTTTTACTGGCGCATGTTTCGCGTCACAGACATCAAGCTCCCAATCCAAATCCTTTTTACGTGCGCTGTTATCTGGATTATTATTCGAGTGAGTTGCCATAAACATCTACAGAAGCAACCGAGCTGACTTCTGCAGACCTTTATGGGTATTTTCCACTGTGTCCCCGTGCAGACGTTTTGGGATTCCTCAGTGAAAGGGACATGTGCCATTGAGGACTCCAAGTTCTTCTTCGGGACTATCCTCTTCCACGTTGTACTCGACATTTGCATCCTGATTCTGCCAATCCTGCAGATCCGAAAACTGCAGCTGCCTGAACTGCAGAAGCTGGGGGTCATGGTCATGTTCTTGTTTGGCATCATGTAAGTCGAAGGCCCAGTTGGTGGTGGACTTGTCTTGCTAACAGGCACAGCATCTGCGTGGCCGCCATGGTCATTATCGTTGCTTCGACCGAATATGATAATACCTCTGACGATATGACGTGGAATCTTTCTACCATTGTTATTTGGGCATCGGTCGAGGTCAATCTTGTTACTGTATCGGGTATGTCTCCCTTGCCCACTCAGCCCCCTAACCATTAACATTCCTCCAGCCTGTCTTCCAACTGTTCGTCCGGCCTGCATGTACCTCTTCACCTGTACCCACCCCATCTCCTCCATCAGCTCGGGATCCAACAGCTACGGACAAACCTACGGCCGCAGCCAAACCAAAAAGTCGATCCGCCTTTCGACACTACCCAAGGGAATGAGACGAGTCGAGCTCTACACACCAACTTGCCGAAACAGAGGCTGGCCGCGGTTCCGTGTCAGATTATGAGAGCCACGCCCTCGATAGATATCGCGGAAATCATCGACAATCACTGGGCCGGGCCATGATGGTTCTTCGGATGATTTCCTAACAGGGTCTGCTTTTGGTGGCATCATGGTTAAGAATGAGACGACTGTGAGGGTGTCGACGGCTGGACAGCCGCATTAATGCAAGACAAGAGCACTGGAACATAGATAACAAGGAGCAGAGTGACAACCTAGTAGCTTCAATATACTTTTTAGAGTACAGCATCTCCTATCTTCCGCTATTTCCTTACCCGGACCAAGTGCCAACACAAATGCCACATCAGATACTCTCAGACACAGCTCGTCCTGACATTGCGGCACAATGGCACTTCAAGGATCATGCCTGCAGAATGACGGACTGGCCCACACCATTTAGTTCATCTTGGACCTGATGGGCTCTCAAGATGGACTCGTGATGCGGGGGCAATATATCTGACACTATGAATTGCCCAAGGATGATCCAGGATCCGAATGTCAGAGGTCATCACCAGTTGAATCCACCCTCTGTGCGCAGATCACTGAAACGGGTTGAATCTTTTTTGATGCCCTAGTTGTGAAAAGATTTCATGCAAGCCCACAGGCTGAGCTTCATCCTCAAAGAAAGGCGGCACTAGAATGCGTGTAAGAACACCCCGAGTTGGGATTTTGAATCTAGTCATAGGATAAACTTGATCAACTTTTCTACATAACCTGAAAATAGAAGTTTGCCATCCAATCTAAGTTGCCTCTTCATGCCTCACCGCTGTTTATCTTTTTAGTTACACCATTAACAAATGTTCGAAGCGTCTTTGGAGCATCATCCATCTCCATCTTGACTTCAATAATGTTAAGTCCCCTTCCCTCTTTCAGTCCAAGATCTTCAAAAACATCTCTCAATTGACCCCAATTCTCGGTCAGAAACGTCCTCACAGGGTACGAAGGATCATCCTTGGGTGCACCAAAGTAGCTCGGGGCCTCAAGGATTCTCCAGGGCTGAATGTCGTTGTAGCTCTCGTTCGGGCCATGGATGAGTCTCTCAATCGTGTAGCCACTGTTGTTGAGAACAAAAATGATTACGTCCAGCTTGTTCCTGATAATGTCACTGACTGCCTGCGCAGTCATCTGGAAACTTCCGTCTCCCTCGAATAGAATGGTCCGGCCAGGACGTCGTGTTTTGTCCTCAATCATTTCACTCTGTGCGAGAGCTACTCCCTGGCATGCAGCAAGAGTATATCCAATAGAAAGCCAGATAGAAGAGTTGATAAAGACAGTATCATTTGGAAGGATGAGACTTTGGCTTCCATGTGTGGCTGTGCCGGTTTCAGCCATGACGATGTCGCCCTCTTTGATGAAGTTGGAGACGCGCAGCCAGAAGGAGTATTGATCTATGATGCTCTCCTTCTCTGGTGGTAGCAGCATCTTTTGCATGGTCTTCAGTGAGATGCACTTCTCCGGATAGGGTTCTGGGACAGGAAGTTCGCACGTCTTCAGATAGCCAACTAGCTTTCTAAGGATAGACTTGACAGGTAGAGCACGGTTCCCTCCAAGTGGAAGATCCTTGCCGCCCATTCTGATAGAGTATTTCTCAAAGTTCACCGTGATATGAGGATCTGGTATGGTGGTTGAGCCAAAGGTGTTGGCATCAGAGTCCAAAGGACTAAAACGAAGAACCAAGTCCCGAGATTTGGCCCATGCTTGCTGAGCTGGGTCTCCCGCCAACCCGAGGATAGATCCGTGGAAGTTGGGTAGATCTTCGCTAACAAGGCCCTTTCCTCCAAGTGTTGTGAGGGTAGGGAAACGAGTCAGCCTGACCAGTTGGTTGATTTCGTCTTTCATACCGAACCTCCCAGCGAACGCGTCCACCAGAATCATTGGCTTCTTGCTGTTTTGAATTCGAGTTGCTAATCGATGAACGAGATCATACTCGAATGATTCATCAATCTTGGGCAATGAAAGAGTGATTGGGGATGCAGGAGCCATCACTTTGACTTTGACCATGTCGCAAGGTATCTGGATGTACACAGGCCTGCTCTGTTGAAGGCATTCCTTAAGCGTTGCATCAATCATCCGAGGAGCAGTCAAAGGATCAGTGAGGTTTGCCTGGGCAACTGTAACCATCTTGTACATGTCTGCAAAGATTTTAAAGTTTCCATCACCCAATGAATGGTGCAGACAAGCTCCAGCCTCCTGAGCGGCAAGCGAAGGTGTTCCAACAATGTGCACTACTGGAACTCTTTCAGAGTAAGCTCCCGCAATAGAATTGATGGCTGAAAGTTCTCCCACGCCGAAAGAAGTGATAATAGCCCCGATGCCTTTGACTCTTGCGTAACCATCGGCTGCGTAGCCGGCATTTAGCTCATTGGCGTTGCCAACCCAGTGGATGCCGGTTGACTTCAGATAGTCCAAGACGGTGAGGTTGTAGTCTCCAGGAACACCGTGGACGGAACCGAGACCGAGCTGAGCGAGTCGTTTCCAGAGATACTCTGCCAGATCAACCTTTGGTGCCATTGTTGGTTGATGTGCTTCGTTGTTGGCTTGAGAATCTTGAGATTGAAGATAGTAACTGTCGATAACGATTTATAATCACAAGAAGATGCAATTGCAAAGAGATCATGTGTCACATTTAAAACCACTGTTTTTATCACTTATAACACGGCTCTTGACAAGCTCTTTAATACCGAGCCAAGGGCCCCAAGTAAAAGGACCCCACTCCCCTTATCGGGGGCAATGAGGCCATCACGTTATCCCTGCCGTATAACATGATAGATACGCGGCAATCGACGGAATTGAGCGGCAAAAGGGTTCCCACAATTCGCGGAAAGGTCAGCGGGAGTCTGAACAACAAGACCACGAGGCTCTGCGGATCAAGAGATTTTGGACAAGGGCGGACCGAATAAGGGGGGCTCTTGGCAGAATCAACACGTCTCGGGACCGGCCGGAAGAGGCAGCTGTTTCTTTTTGTTGAGATCGGTAAAGAATTCTTGTGGGCCGAGTCTTTTATCAGGATCGTTGGCAGTGTTGGTTGTGTCATGGTTATTTGGTAAAGCCGAGAAATATGGACAGAGGCTGACTGATCCGTTGCGTGATTGCCTTTGGTCTCCTTCACATCGATGCAGCCAATACGAAGAGATGCGTCATATAGAAGAATATGTCCTGTCAAGATACATCGGCACATGGCGCCTGTTGAGATGTCTGTCCTTGATGCTCTTCCACGTTCAGAGACGCATAGCTCTTGACAAGATTCTTCAAAATATGAGCATCCACATCTTCCTGCTTTTTGACGACGCTCACTGGCCAGTGACTTCGAACAGGCTGCATCACGTTCAGTTCTTTGACCGCCTCTTGCTCCTCCAGGCACATGGTGCCTCTCAGCAAAGCAAGTTCCTGTGGTCTCATGCGGCCCCGGATAACCCGGAACAGCGCTTCCGCCAAGTAATGGTTCCGTCGTTGGCTGTATAGACCCTGTGCGATCAAAATGAGAGTTGATCTCAGGGTTTCAAGTTCGGCTGCTGGTGTTTGGTCTCCGATGGCATCGATACAGTCGTAGCCGGTGAGCATCAGGGGAATAACAACGAAGAGATCCATAGCTTCGAATCCATGCCGGAGATAGTAGAGTCGGACAAGAGTCTGGAGATGCTTCTTGGCATCAGCAACGATTCGCTGCGGAGGAGGGTTCTGGACTGTCTCAACATCACACAGCGGCTCGTAGAGGGTAAGCAAGAGATGGTGATAGTAAATGCTGTTAGGCGTCAACAATTCCAATTCTTCAATCCTGTAATCAAGCCATTGACTTAAGAGTAAATTACTTACTGAAGTTGGAGATGGCCGGGAAGAACAATGGTCCTTGGCTGGAGCGGTATGGGTAGACTTCTATACCATCTCCCTAGTCGCTCGCGGAATTCATGAGCTTTGTCAAGAGTTATCTCAGACCCTTCCGAATAGGCTGCATCGCAAATCTCATTCATGATGATCCGGAAATGGCATCTTGCTCGGAAGACGTGAGAAAAGTACGATGGCGAGAGGCCATTGTTCATCGGATACTTTATCCATATCTCGCTGTACCATTGCGAATTCCTTGTTGGATCTGGCAATGCCCACTGTGGTGGCTTCTTTAGCAATGGCGGGAGCATGAAGGAGAAGGCGACGAGGCTGAGAGGGTTAACACGTATGCAAACTCTGGAGTTGATGCACTCACGTTTCCCAGCTGTACAAAGCCCACGCCGTATACACTCTACCATTCTGTATTCTTTGACTTCGTACGTCCATGACGTCAAAGATTCGAAGCTCGTGAGCCAACGAGACAGCATGAACCCTGTATGGCTGTCCAATCTCATCCAAGCCGCAGAGGTTGTGAAAGACGCTGAAGAGTATACCAGCTTGTATAGTGGGTATGCATGGTTGAAACATTCTAGCTCCCATAGACGCTTTGCTTCTGCAAGAAAGCGGTACGAAAAGGTGTTGGGGTTCCAGTACTCGGCACGGTTGGAGAAGCCCGGGTAGCAAACCTGCGACCAGATCAGATGGGTCATCAACAGTGTTGACGAGCTCTTACACAGGCATAGGCAAGGACAATGTTGACGAGGAGAGACGAGCAAAAGTCCTTTCGATTCGCAGCCATATCCTCGAGGAATAGATCCTTCTGGAATGCTGCCGTGAATTGGTATTCGCAGCGGAACAGCACGCCGAGGAGATCTCGCATGAGGGCATCGTCATTACACACTGGAGTCCATGACGATGGCTTGACGTTGGAGAGAAGAGGCTCAGCAACATGTGCTGCGTGAAAAGGTTTCAGGTAGATGCTCTGTTGCTCCTCAGAGCCCAGGTCAGTCATGAGTCGGGGTGTAACATTGTCCGAGGCTTGACTCGTCGAGTAAAGCGAAGCCCCTTCATAAATCAATGAATCGAGATACGGGTTGTCTCGGGCGTAATCCGCTGGCATCTCAGATCGATACGGGAACTCATATCGGAGTCTTGTCTCGGGCACTAGGGCTACTTGGAGCAAAAGATCGCCGGCTTTGGCTTGGTTCAGAACAGCTTCGACGTCGACGTCGGATCTGATTCTCTTCAAGATTTCCTGTGCATCACGCTCCGGCAGGGTCTTGAGCAGGTTTAAAATCTCTTCGTGGACCGTTGCTCGACCCTGCAGGTCATGGTGGTTCCGGTTAAAGGCCTGCATTCGTGACTCTCCTGGTCGCGTCATGTAATGGCACAAAAGGCCCTTCTCAAGACAACGACTACATGACGGTCTCTCACCAGAGCACTAAGATATAGATTAACCTTTGTAAGACGAGTCGACGGACAATCAAACCACCTTGACTTTGTATTTCCGGCACGCGTTGCAGGCCGCTTTCACAGTATTCAACCGCGATCTCGGCGACGGAGTACCCGTGGACGGCCCCGGCCCAATAGCCTGGGCCGGCATCAGACGGCGCAAATGCCTGTCTCTACCGGACGGGGTCTGTTTAGACATGAGAGATTATCAGGAGCCCCGATGCTAGTTAGTTTAGGAGAGTGAGATCTGTCGTTTGCGGGCGAATGAGGCGCGTTGTTGAAGGGAGACGAGTGAGACAGAATGACGTCATTGGCATTAACACTCTGCGTATCTGAGCTGGGGCTCGAGAGAGGCCAGGACTATCAAAGAAAGGCCTATAGATCTCGAGGAAAGACAAGTGCTTCAGAAAGATGCTTCGGATTTTGTTTCTAGTGAAATCTCCACGATACTATCATATTAGTGCGTGGTATCGGCGGGGTTTGCATCACGAGACCTGTTCAAGTGTTGGAGGTGTTACACCACCAATAACCTGTTGACAAATCAACCAGAGACATGACTGTGGCTGCCTCAATGTTTTCAGCTCCGCGGGGAGAAAGATAAGTGGTTGTCGTTAATAGCAGTGACTAAAAGATGTCTTAAACCAGAGTGACCTGTCAATTACGGATAAACTTGAGCAGGGTTGTGTGCTTATCAGTCCGTAACTCATCCCGAGTTACATATTCGAGCACCATTTAGGAGTACATAAGTCTGTGGATCCCAAAGGCTCATCTTGTTTCTAGACCACCGTATTCTAGTCATAAAGAATACAATATTCATTGTAAAACCATTGGTTTGAGCATTTGCTTAAGCTGTTTCGCCGTTGACTTTCACCTAGATCAGAAAAAACCTACCCTAGAAGAGATAGAAAAACCTACGATATCAAGAACAAGAGGGGAACCAACTCTACCATCAATGCAGATAGGGAACTCAATAGTAGAAAAGTCTAAAACACGCGTTAATAAGCCCATGGGCGAGAGTTCATTCGTACCAATTCATGGGCCTCTACCACCGAGTTCATTCATCAAATTAGCCCAACCTCAACACGAGTTAAGCGACTGCTAGCACAGGGGTCATCTACTTATAATCCTGCCTTATCCCAATAATTCCAAATGGGTTTCTATAAGAGTAGCTTCTGGTCTTTGTCGTAGTTCCTCGCTGACTCTGGTCTGCATACTCTAAGTCTACATATTCTAAATAGAGAGAAAAGCACCCCCCCCTGATTTAAGAAGATCCGAGCTGCTCCTGGCCTTGATAGTAAACCGTTTTGAAGCCAAGGTTTATGCGTGCGAAAGTGTACAGCGACGTAGGGGCATTGCGAAGGTTGACCGCTTTCGGCTAACAGTCCAAGGAAGCTGCCTATAATTCGTCAGAACGGATCGTTTGGGACTAGCCGGCCCATTTGGATTCTCGCAATTATTCCAACAATCACAAAGAAGAGATGAAGATCGTATTCTCGAGGTTCTAAAGCCAAGGCGGCTGAAGTTCCCGAAGCCAAGCTAAACTCTGAGGCGTGCTTGGCAACCCGATCCTGTCTGACTATAAGCGAGGCTGCTAGACCATGAACCTTTCCATTCTCACCTCATCATTCTAATTTTAGAGTGGCTGGGTTCCGAGGAGCGTAAGAAACGACTAGCTCGATCTTTACCTAGTCAATCTTGCAACCCTGTCAGGGTCAGGAACATGATTGGGACTACCCGTTACTGGCGTCAATGTTAACGCCAAATTGAGCACCCTTGAAAGATCGATCTGTGAGGAAGCTAGCTTTGGCATTGATGGCAAGGTTGTTAACATGAAAGCTTGAACCAACAGTGAACACTCCGTCAAACTAGCTCTCCAAGATGCTAGGTAGACATTTCAACACTTCACGTTATCTAGGGCCAGGGGGAAATGTGGGATCTTTATTTCCAGCGACAGCAAGAGTTGCAATTGTCCTTGCCAAACATTTTTGCGCGAGAGTAAGAAGGCGGTAATGGAAAACGGGCCGATGCTGGCATGTAGTTTCTTGTTTCTACCCGTTCTAATTTTCTTTGGCAACCCTTGGATGACGATGGATGCATCTTGTTGCACGGAGGAGCGCCAGATGCTCTCGGCGTTTAATAGCCGCAGTAAAAGGATTCACTTCGGGCTGACACTCGGAAGCGAAGCGCTTAAGGCCCTCAAAGTACTTATCAAATGGTACTTTGTCCTATCATTTATTGACACATCGGCAGAGAACGACTTGGCATTCTTGAGACAACTATCGCCCAAGCCGCCAGTTGTAAATCCTTTGGCAGTGGGCATAAAGTGTGTCTGGGGCGGTGCAAGGCTGTGTCAGATTCGGGATAAAGGCTCCCGCCAAGTCTCAGCCATGTCTACAGACTGAATGGGATCGTAAGACCTCGGCACCTTCTCAAAGACACGGGATAGTCGGATCGTCGCGGTCGGCAAGATCAATTCACATGTCCGGACTTGCCCTGAAAGCCTTAAATCTTGTTCATGTTTCTGGATAAAATGAAACTCTCGATGTGCCATTCGTATAGAAATCATCCACGATGCGACCTATCAAGGCGGCCGAAATCCACAATGAATTGAATGTTCATGCAAGAACCCCGCCAAGAATTGTCAGAAACCGGGTGCATGCATAAGGGTCTTTTGGTGCAGCTATCAGGCTATCCTTGCGTTTGGCTGTAAGCCTTGCAGGCTGACTGTAGCAGTGAATGTGGCAGCAGCAGGCTGTGCTTAGTTGAATGCTGTCAGGCTCACCGTCAAGATTGCTAACAATCCTTTGTTGTAACCGAGCTTATTCGCTAGCAGTTACGGGCGGGTGTTGGCGGTGTGAGATGAAGGCTGAGTGTTTATGCAAATGCACAAATCATGAAACAATTGCCCATGCTGAAACATCGACAACTCATGAAAAGACGGCCTCAGCCTTTTGACCGTCAATGCATGCATAAAAGCTCCTACTATAAAGGTGCTCAAGCATCTGGGCGTTGATGCAGGGCTTGAGCGGGGTGCAGTGCGTGCAGCAGCACATGGGGTCAGCTGAGCCCCCGCGGTGCAAAAGTACGGCCGGGAGTTGTCAATGACAGGGTCTGGACGGTTTGAGGAGACACTGTGAATGAGCTCAGAGGCTCGAGATCAATGACACAAAGGTCAGTTGACTAGTGGACAATAGACGAGGGATGTGCAAGATCAACAGGAGCTCCGAAACAAACCGCTGGTGGAGTGAGTACCCGCTCGCTGATCGATTGATTAACCCGCGGGTCTTTGCTCTGCAGGTGACAGACAGGGTACTCGGTGCAAAGACAAGAGTGCGGGAGAAAAAGATAAGACGAGACAAACAGTCAGCTGGCCATCTTGGCGTTGGTTGACAACGGGGATGGCTTGGATGGCCGACACAGCCGAGCAACAGCTGAGGGTTAATAGCTCATGAACCTTGTGAGGTTGGGAATCCAATCCAACCTAGACGAGAGGAGAGCAAGGGTAGGTCGGGGTTGGTTATAGGTGATCGCCGACCGACCCTCTTTGTTTCCCCTCTCTGGTGACCTGACGTCAGATTCTAGGAACTCAATTCTCGCTGACGTTTTCCGTCCCTGCCCATCATCAGCATTCAGTCATCGTAAAGAGCGGGCTTTGACCAGGCTAGCAGAGGAGGGACCAGGTTCTAGGCCCGCTCGTATTGTCGTTCGCGGCCTCCCAGCTAGCCACCACTGATCGGATCTAGGGAGCCGCCCGCCCCCCTCCGTCCCCAGCCACAGGTAGAGTTTGGACCTAGGGGGATAGCTATTCTCCGTCTGCGGGTTTGCCGTAGCAACTGCACACCAGTCTCACATGATTGCGCGTTCTCTGTCCCCAGTCCATTACCCGTTCTTCTTTTGAAAGGGTGTCTGTGGACCAAGACCGCATGTTCCGTCCTCGATTGGACTGTCGCAGAGAGGGGACCTACAGGGGTCAGACAGAGCCAAGCAATGGCTAGTGGGGATCCATTCCTCGTTTGGGCGTGCGTGGCTTGGAGACAGGGCAACCCGGGGTTGTCTAGTCGACGCACGCGCAGGGAATACGAGCGGCTAGGACCCATGGTCTGATGGATATAAACCGAGGCTGTGAAGTGGCTAGAACATCTCCAACCAACCTCTTCTTCACTACAAAAAAGGCGATTGGCCTCCGGTTCCTGCAAGATCTCTTCTGAAAGTGCGTACTCACCACTCCTCCCCTCTTGAACTGACATCCATCAAACGCAAGCCACTGCGTGACATTACTGACCCTTGATCTAACCCATCTTTTCCCCGCTGTACCATCGTTCCACGACGCAACCAACCGCAAAACGCCTCCAATGTTCTCCAAGGCTCTCTCCGTGGCTGCCCTAGCCCTTGCCGCACCTGCGCTGGTGTCGGCCCAGACTTCGACCACCTGCAACCCTCTTTTGACCAGTGAGTTACACAACCAATCTGATTGGGGGTTTTTTTTTTCCCTTTTACTGACATTTCGTAGCCTGCCCTGCCGACCCTGCCTTTGGTAAGGACACAGTCCACTGCGACTTTACCAAGGGAGAGTGCGCTGCCTTTACCAACATCGGTGGCACTGCTATCGAGTATGGTGAGAAGGTGGTGTCTTTACAATTCCTGGCCTCGGTGTCGCTCCCACAATCGCCACCGGCAAGTACATCTTCTTTGGCCGTGTTGATGTTGAGGTCCAAGCCGCTCCTGGCGTGGGCATCATCCCAGCGCCGTGCTTCAGTCTGATAACCTTGAGATTGATTGGGAGTGGATCGGTGGTGACAATGCCCAAGTTCAGTCCAACTACTTCAGCAAGGGCGACATCAGCACATACGATCGCGGCGCTTCCACCCGTAGTCAACCCACGGGTCAGTTCCACGTCTACTCTATCGAGTGGACACCCTCTTTCGTCAACTGGATCATCGACGGCACAGTTGTTCGCACCTCACCTACGCCGACGCCAAGGGCGGCTCAGCCTTCCCCCAGACCCCCATGCAGGTCAAGCTGGGCACCTGGGTTGCTGGCCGTCCCGACGCCGAGGAGGGTACCGTCATCTGGGCCGGCGGTTTGGCCGACTTCTCCCAGGGTCCCTTCTCCGGTTACTACAAGAGCATCTCCATCGTCGACTACGCCGGTGGTGATGCTCCTACGACCAAGAGTGTGAAGGAGTACATCTACGGTGACCAGTCTGGCAGCTACCAGAGCATCCGAACTGCTTGAGAAAAATAATGAAAGTTAATGAAAGAGTTGGATGATTTAATGAGACTGGTAATGAAAGAGGGGGACCAATAATGAGGCTGGCATCGCATTTGACATTTGGCATTAGACTATGAACATCAATCAATATATATGACCCAATTCATCAATGACTTTGGTCCCTCTGCCGTGTGACATGAACATAAATGGTCTTGGATAAAGACGGCATGGTGACACGACCTGGACGGCTTACCGATCGGCGGGCAATCATGGCGGGAGGAGGTTTCGGTCATCTCAGCTCTATCTCATCAGTGAGACCTTGTCCCGAGCATGGCTGGAACACACTTCCGCTTTCCGACTCCGAGATGGATTTTTGGACTTTAATTGCTTACCCACTCCTTTAAGTCACGACTGAGACACTGCGAAATGCCCGTTGTTCTCGATCGTCTACCGCACACTTGATCCATTAGAAATGTGAAACACAATAGCAACTAGTGAAGTTGCTGTGCTGCTAAGAAAACCGTTTAGGATACCATTCCAGTGAAACCATTACTAAACCGGGTTCAAGATTCAAAAAGGTTGGTAACCTCATAAATGATTGATCAAAAGCTCGCTGAGGGAGGCTAAAGGATCCAGAAACACGCTCGCCCCTAAGCTGAATCTTCTACTCTAACGTCCGCCCTCATAACCGCTGCCCGCGTCTTTTTCACTTCCCCTCCTCGAGTATCATCAAACCAATACCTATGCACAACCTCGAAGCCCGACTTTTCATACGATCTCATGGCAGGCACGTTATCATCGCCCAGGATAAGGGCCAACGTCACCGCCCTATTGTTTTCCTTTATTAACGCGAGCTGCTTGGCAAATTCGATGATTTTGTACGAGTGACCTTTCCGTCTCTCGGACGGTAGGACGTACATGGCGTTTAGGACGTAGGTAGAATCGACGCCAGGAGTGGGAGGGCCGAAACTGACGGTGTCTGGCTGAAGATGCATCTTGTCCTCGTAGGATTTTGCAGCTGTCTTGGCTTCGAGGGGTCCGACCAAGGTAAGAGCCGCTAGCCATGGTGAGCTGAGGATGAGTGAAATGTTATCTATGTCCTCAGCTCCAGTGTCGGGTTCCGAGACAATGACGGTGTTGAGGGCCACGGGATTGTTTAATCGGGATGCCCATGTCTCCTCTGAAAAGGCAACTTCGCGGGCATAGCTTGAGCCGAAGCTTTCAGGAGAGAGTTGAAGAGAAAGAAGTCGAAACTCCTTGTAGCGAGCGATGAGTTGATTCCATTGCGCTGGGTCAGGCAACGACTTGGGCAAGGCGACGGCTCTGGTGTTCATGTTGACGAGTGAATGAAAACTTGAGTTTGGAGGCGTGAAGCTGGTATTTTTGACACAATTAAAAGAAATCTGAAAAGGGAAGAATACAGCGCTGAATTTCTTATGAGAGGGAGAAGATGTGGTGAGCTGTCGGTGCCTGCAGCTCTGAGTCACTTTGAGCTGCCCAAAAGAGCAATGATCAAGCACGCGATGGATGTTGGTCTTAGTCAGACGCTTAGCGACTGTCAATGTGATCTGGTCAGAGTGAGGCATTTCTTGATTTATCACTCAAAGGTAATCTTCCTGATATACAAGTAATAGTCTTGTGTGTGATAAGAAGTTGAACTGAACAAGTGTTGCTCGTTGAGGTTTTAGTTGCAAAAAGAGAAATAGTCGATGCAATTTGGGCCGTTGACACCGGAGGCTAGGAGGACCAAGAATAAATGCAACACAATTAAAAGCAAACACATATGAGGAATTGACGAACATTTACTTCATGTTGAGGCCAATGGCTTGACAAGATGTCCAGCAAGAGCTCAACTACTGGGAAGGCACCTCGGCCTTCAACACTCTCTGTCCAATCTCGATCAGCTCATCATTCACAAAAGTGTCCTTTTCAAAGCCATTCACAGCCTTATCCAACAGGGCTGCTACCATCTCATCTCGCTGGATAGTCGGGAGACCTATGAGAACTCGAGCAACGCCTTGGATACCCTTGACCAGGAGGCCAGTGTTTTCTGTGTTGATCAGTCCAGGCTTAAACACGCAGGCCTTTAGAGCTCCGTTGGACTTCTGCGCGCGCTCAAGAACTTGTACTTCAACTTGGCCCTGCTATGTGTTAGATGCATCAAGTGGTGACTTTCGTGATATGACGTACCCTCATCACGGAGTAGTCGCCTATGACCCATGGCTTCTTGGCCGGATCTCGTTCTGCATTAGAGCCGCTGACATAGACGAAGTGAAATGGGCCAGTCTTTTGATTGCGTTCGTACTTCGAAAAGGCGTCGACTGCTGCCAGAGGATAATCGTTGCAGATCTTGCGCACTTCATCCTGGGCAAACATTTTGGATTTGGCCGGCGTGATGGCAATCAGCCTGCGACGTCGTTAGCCTCAAGTCTTACTGCTTCGCAGAGGGCAGTCATACCAGATACAAGCATCCGCATCGGATATTTCAGTCTTGACACTGTCGGGATAGTTGATAAAGTCATCGCAGGCAACCGGCTTCAACTTGGAGGCGTCGGCTTGCGATCCCGACACTTCCGGGATGGGGGTTTGACGCCGTGCTAGCGCGATAACAGACGTGATCTTTGGATGGGATAGAGCTTGACGGACGACTTCCGTACCCAGGAAGCCAGTTGCGCCGGCTACGACGAGCTTCATGATGACAGTCTTGGCCTTTGTGCTGTGCGGGGTTGAGCTGTAGTGTCTGGGATGGGAATGCTGACGTCGCCCTTGACAGTGATATTTAAACGAATCCTCCGATAAGCCACTTACGAATCTGGTTCAACGTTGCGCGTAAGCTTGCAAAAAACAAGGATCAATTGCGAAACAGAGTCAGGTTGGGTCCTGGTGAAATATTGCTGCTCTAGATATGTACACAAGAAGACGGAGTTTAGCTGCAAACTTCGAGATAAGAAAAAGAAGATCCTATGTAAGAACAAGAATTATATATGTTGACTTTATGAAATAGGTGTCGACTTGAGGTAGTCGCACTTGGCGTTGTCAAAAGGACTTCCGCATCCAACCTCGTTGTCCTTCTCGATGAACACAGCCGGCAGGTTAAAGTAGCATGTTGGCACCTGACCCCAAGCCAAGTTGCTGAGGTCAATCTCCTTGTTGTCTCCCCCATTAAGCCCACAGTCAATAATGGCGCGATAGAATGGCTCCCGGTCACCAAGTCCGTAGGAAGCCATCTTGTCGTAGATATCAGCACCAGCCTCAACCCACTCGTTCTCACGGTTCGGGTTGGGGTTGTTCTTCATGATATAGAAGCAATACTCTTCTCCATCCTTGAGCTCAAGCCACTGTCGACCAGGAGCAAAGCCACAGTCCTCACGGGTACGCACGTTGTCACGCTTGTCAGCAACGAGGTGGTACCTGGCTGCCTTCATGACATCGTTGGCCACCTTTTTCTGGATGTTGTTCGTGATGGACTCGATGGTTACGCGGACTGCTTCTTCATCGTCGTCGACTAGGAACCAACCGCCGTTGAAGAACTTGGCAATCTTGGTCTCGAAGGTGTCAAACTTGGGGGCCGGAAGGGAGTTGTACTCTTCTTCGCTGCGGCCACCGCCTGTGGCAATACGAAGAGTGTCTTCAAGGGATGTTGTGGCTGCCTCAAAGGTATCGGCGAGGGCGCTTGAGATTGTGCCTTGGTCGACCTCGTCACCGGTTAGGGCGAGGGCAGAGAAGATACCAGCCAAGATACCGAACCCGGCAGAGATTCCGGAGCCCTAGTCTTGTTAGTCACTTACTGTGAATACGGAATTATTAACTTACAACACCAGGGACAAGGCCCCCGACTGCGTTTCCAATAGTGGCAGCAGCAGCAATCCAACCCCGGACCTGGCTCGGGTTATCTTCAGACCCGTCAAAGTCCTGAACCATCTGAGGAATCCTCAATCCGCTGATGAGCGTCTCCTGAGTGAACTGACGGTCCAGCTCACGGAATTTCTCGTGCATGCCCTTGACGGCCTGGAAGATCCAGTACGAGTTCTTGCCCAGAGGCGTCGTGCCGAACTGGTCAAACTGGTCGTCGCAGCTCAGGCCGCCCATGGGGTCGCAGTCATTGCCGAGAGCTGAGCATCCATCAGCGCCAGATTTACCTGAGGTGCCGCCCTGGACTTGGTCTTCCATGTTCTTGACCCAAGAGTTTTCATGCTCTGCTACAAGTTAGCCACGAGCTTGGTGTTACACATGAGGCTACGGGAGATTATTCACTTACCCCAATGACTCTTGATGAACAGCTCAAGAGATACACCAGCGGCAGTCTTTTCCCAGAGGTCATCGGCACCTTCTGGGGTGCTTAGATCCCATCCCTTGCAGAGTGTCTCTTTGCTATCCAAGACATCCTCCCGCTTGGAGACAAGCGGAGAGGCACTTGTTGACGCCGCAAGGGCCAAAAGGGCGGAAGTAGACTTCATTGTGAAGGTCTGGCTCCGAGACAAGATGAAGCTAGGTATTGAATAGGTAGCTCGATGTTAAGAGCTTGAGGTCTGTGTTGCCTTTTGGCTGATACGAGAGCAGCTACGCGAACAAGGCTGCATTTATATACAATTGCAACCACAACTCCATAATCGGCATATCGGCAGCCCATAGTAGCATCAATACTAAGCATAGATCTTGGCAGCTTACCTTTTGGTCGGTTAACGAGATGAACCGGACCGTTCGCTGACGATATACCCACAAAGGATCGAGTTCCCTACGGGTGCACGTTCTGATCGGGGAATTAAGGACTTTGTTGACACGCGGAAGGATTCAGAAGGATTCGCTTCCCCATGTTTGTTGAAACCTCAGCCCTAGAAGGAAGGTCAGCGGTTCAGTCTATAGTTAGGATCGAGGAGGATGGAAAAAGTAGTCGAATTCGCGTCTTCGGCATTCATCCAAGAGTATCGACTTGTCTTGACTATTGGCCCGGCCCCAGGGGACTCTAGCACCGACCACGAAAGAACTTTACCCTGGGCTCGATCATAATCAACTTGAAACTCTGGCTATATTCACACATTGTGATGGCCGGGTACCCCTCCCGAAGGCACAGAGTGCTGTGGTAAAGTTCTAGGCCGGGTATTCTATCAATGCCTGGAACTTCCATGCTAGGCTATCCTTCTGTTCCCTGCCAAACTCCTTAAATTTCTCAGTAGGGCTGGATCGGCATCAACTCAGCCACGGCAGTCGAGTGGCCCCATTCAAGTGGAATGACCAACACCCTATCATCGAACAAGTCCACAGGGTCATCGGATCTGATTGAACGTTACATGCTTGAAAAGAACATGTAAAATTGTTGAGCAGGAGTTGAATTTTCTTAGAAACGATTAATTATGCTAATACTGTTGATTGTTCTGTTCTGATCCCTCGACCACGCGTCTTGTGACGGGCAGCTGGTCAGGCCATCAACAAATATTATCCCCGCCTATCCATGCCAGTGCATAAACATAATATCACTCCTTGCTCAGGCGTCCCGGAATAGGCAATTCAAATATGGGTCTGGCTATAAATCTTACCAATTGCTTGCAACCTCAGATCTTCTCGGGACCGAGGAGGCTGGGCAATGGCGCAGCAATTGGCTTATAAACCTGCGTATGTCTTGGCATAAGCGTCTGGAGCCAGAAAAGTAACTACAGAGAGCTAGTGTAAAGTCCGGTATGGTTTTGTGTTTAGAGCATTTCCGTTCTCGCCATACGGGTTGCACATGTGTTGTGTGATGCTCGTAGCTCCTCACTGTCTTCGTATCAATGGCCTGCAGACCCTGTCACGATGAAGATTTCAAATTTGCTTCAGAGTAGATTATGGGGTTTGAGTCGTGTTTGTGCGTAGACCATCGACAATGAGGATGCCTGGGCTGTTCTCGCCTCCCTAACGTGTAAGTCATAGCATCGTGTCTCTTCCGCCATGACTCTGCCATGTTGACTAGAGGGCGGCGCACTGGTTCGATACTCACAACGCTGAACTCATTGGAATAATGATTTCTGAGGGATAACTGGAGTCTTTACGAGCTGAGTTGCAAAAAGTTTTCGGAGTATAAAAGAAGGCATTGTGTGCAACAGTGCTGCACAAAGCTAACAATCACAAACTAGCGTAAAGTCATTCTAATTTCCACAACTACTTTACAGAGTGATTTTATCGCGAAGCAGAAGCTCAGCTGTAGCATTCCTAGCCAAGAAGCTCCCCTCGTATCTCAAAACATCCAAATTCACCCAGGGATCAGAGATTGACGTCTTCGGAAAGCTGATGTGTCCCTTTCCCAACCAAATTTCATTACACTTCATCCCCAGACCACAGGGGATGAACTCCTGAACTGAGGGGGGCTGTCCAACATATGGCGAAGGGATACTGCGAAGGTTGAGCATCCATCTGTCGGGTTGAGGCGCGCTGGTAACCAGCTGCTCTGGGACGAATTCAAACTCGACCATCTTTCGTCCCATGGGTCGCTCCGTGCCGCCGTTGACGAGTCGGGTACCAGTAAATTGCTCAATAACAGTCTTTCCATGGACCTTGGGGAAGCCGAGGAGTTCGCGGCCAGCAAATATGGCGGCATCGTTGTCGAGAACGAATAGAAGATTATAATGGAACTTTTCGCCCTTGTAGATCACCTCGACCTGGTGGGCGTATTCGGTGTAGGCTCCGACAGGGCTCATTCCATAGCTGAGAAATAGCGACGTCATGAGCGGCTCTTCTTCCAATTCGAGAATATCTGGGACAAGAGGGGCGACTTGAGATGCGGCAACTCGATAGGTAATGCCGACTGCGGTGGTGTTGGTGAAGACACCCTTTGCCCTTGAATATGCTGGAGCAAAGGTTGGAAGCGATTCGCCATTCAAGTTCAAGGTCCCGAAAGGCATGGTTGCTGTGTTTTTGTCTTTATGTAGTTGAAAATATGAGAAAAGGTGTGTGAGAAGGTTCAGAGTGTACTGGTGCCACTGCCAATGTCTGGATTTTATTGACTATCCAAGATCTAACAACGGGATTGTCGGCTTTCTTAAATAGTGATTTACTTCAGATCAACGACTTCCATCAGGCAAGCCCCGAGTCCCCGAGTTTATGCTGTTTCTCACGTTGACCGCATAGACCTCATTTTATGAAACTCGTGATTTGCTGACGTTGCCTGCATGAGGTGGTGGTCTGATCAAGTAGTCCCAGTTTAATCAACCCACCGTGAGCAATCTCGTGGATGAATTCCCCAGCTCACATGAAAAGAACCGAGGCAAGAATTGATGCCCCGGTCCGAGATTATTCCCGAGTCCGTGGAAGCTGGGTTACGTGGTGGTCTTCCATCACACCATCAACTACTCCCACCATGCACCCGCTAGTTGTTTCGTTTTTGCCAAGATCAACAAACACGCAGGGGATACAGCCAGACTATTGAAATCCACTGCACGCCTAGGTTCCTCTCCAATAAATTCTCCGATGACCTGCGAATCTTCACCAGACAAAACATCACAGCGGAGGAGGCGGCAGAATGCCCTGGCTCAGCGAAATTATCGTATGTTTCATTAGCTGCTTCATCTTGTGCACATGGCTAACCCTTGTACAAAACAGGCGCCCGGCAAAGAGAGAGAAGAAGGGTTCTGGAACGTTTGGCTATCTCTCGTATCCTCTTGCCATCTTCCCTAGAAGTCTCATGCACGCGTGATTATGGGGTGGCATATCCGCAACCAGCCTCGCAACGGGATCTCGGACCAACCCAGTTGACAAGAAGAGCCATCTCTTCGACCTCGGCCGACACGGGCTTCCATTCTCTAGGCATCGCACCAGGATTTACCGCCACCGACTTCTTCTCTTGCATCGGTTCATACCCCGAGAAGGAACGCCGTACCTTTTTCTTGCTAATGACCAAAGAACTATTCGGCATCCGGGACATCATCAAATACGGCCTCATCTTTTTGGGATATCCCGTGAGTTCATCACTCTATAACAACGCCATGCATGTTCCGATGAGTCAATGGCTACAAGATCTTCAGCAAAGTCTAGGCGACTTTGATTTTGGAGCAGCCATCAAAGCTGGCATTAGCGTCCTTGGAAAGTTAAACATTCCTTCGGGACATAATTCCAGGATTCACGAGATAGTTGCGTCTCCTCTTCGGGGCCAGGTCGCAGATTATATCCTTTTGTGTCGAGTTTCATTCGTGTCCGCTGTGTTCATGAATGCACTGCACCTGGGAATCCCATGGTACGACCTCATATCCTTTGAATCTGAATCACCTTTCTCTCGCCTAAGAGAGCAATTCGTACAGACGGAAAGCACGGAGGGTGGCACGAGCAAAGACAACGCCGACCAGGCTGCACAGATACGACTGGCGTTTGGAGATCATCTAAAGGGTATACAACCTGACCTTGTGCCCACAGACGCGCAACTCACTATCCACCATCACCCAACATTAGACACAATCCCATGGCCAAACTTCCGTTCCAAAGTCATTGCGGCGGTACACTCTGATTCCCCGTCAATTGACAGAGAAGATTTCTGTCTGGACTTGCTCAATGACGGTCTTCGATGCTGGGGTTTCGCGGACGGTAATTCATTTCCTTCGGCAGCTCCTTGGGATGCCCAGAACTGGGAAGCAGCTCCATGGTTTCTTGAGAAATGGGAGCATCTTACTGATGGAAGAGATGGGGATGAATGGAAGATAAGTGCTCGGTGGTGGTCTATGGGCGCAAGGAGGAATGTATGAGCTAGACAGTGACCTCAAATTGGTTCTTGTAATTCACATTTAGAGAGACGGTAGACCATAGATTCAAGTTATGGATTCTTCTTCTTCAGAGTATTCTGGTTATTCTTGGGAGAACCCTAGTCCACAAATCTCAACAAAATTGACCCTAGCGTCGCCGAGGCGTGAATCAACCTCGGCACGTCAAGGTTAGTGGAAGTATCCGTAAATCATACCTACGTCACGCGCCCTATGCACATAACGTCCCCCGCAGCTAACGTCACCTGCATCAAGGAGCCGCATTGTTGTTTCGGAGTCGGCCTTCATTGCAACTCCATGTTTGGAGAATCGAAAGATTGCTCGGTCCGATTACACTATTCTACCCAGAGAGATTGCCGATATTTCCGACTAAAAGCCTGATACGATAACCCACGTTGGCTCAGAAAGAAACCTAGCCCTTGAGGAGATCTTGCGAGGTATATTTAAGAGCAAACATCTGGTCGTCTTGTCCGCCTCAATATATCTCTTTCATCATATACAGCACAACACATTCATCATGCAGGCATTCCAATACGGCGGTCCGGATTCGACATTCCAACTTCGAAATGTTCCTATTCCTGAGCCGGGACAAGGCCAGGCCCTGATCTCTGTCAAGGCCGCCGGTCTTTGTCACACCGACGCCCACTATGTCGACGGACACGGCATTGCAATGCTGGGCTCTCTTCCCATCACGCTTGGACACGAGGTAGCCGGTACTGTCGTCAAGGTTGGATCAGAGCCGTCTCCTGTCCAGGTTGGCGATCGCGTGGTTGTGGCTCTGGTAGCTCATCCTGTCGAGAAGGCAACTCGAGCCACGACTATTGGACTCGGTTATGATGGTGGCTATGGCGAATTTGCGATTGCTCATTATGAGCATTTGGTCAAAATTCCAGACGGCGTGACATTCCCTCAAGCAGCCGTGGCCACGGATTCAATCTCGACGGCGTATCACGCTACAATGGTTACCGCCGGAGTTACAAAGTCGTCAACAGTCGCAATCATTGGAGTCGGCGGCCTCGGCCTCAATGCAGTTGCGATTTCCGTACTTCAAGGCGCCAAGGTCTATGGAATCGATATCAACGAGGACAAATACGAAGATGCGAAACGCCTGGGTGCTGTCGCATGCGCCCCAACCCTCGGTAGTTTCTCCGACGTTGCTTTTGACGCCGTCATCGACTTTGTCGGACTCACGCCAACCATTTCCGCTGCTGTCTCATCAGTTAAAAAGGGTGGAACAGTTGTAATGGTTGGACTCAATGGCGGGAATGTTGAAGTCTCATCTATGTTGTTGGTGACAAAGAGTATCAATTTGAGGGGGTCATTTGGTGCAGCAAAGGGAGAGTTGTTGGAGGTGTTGAATCTGATTGCGTCTGGCAAATTGACACCGAAGTTGACGGAAATACCATTCAAGGATGTGGCAAAGGGGTTGGAGGATATCAAGAAGAACAAGGTCGAGGGCCGCTTGTTTGTCCGCCCCAGCGCGGAGTAGGTCAGTTGAATTGCCAGGTTGAGAAGCGAGGATATTCCTACCTTTTTTAAATTCTCCAAGTTGTCTCTGAATCTCATAACATTGTAACGTTAAAAACAAAGTTAAATCTAAGAAAGAGAGTAAAAGGATACTCCGTCGGAGTGCTGAGACAGTGTGGCAACCATCGCCAACGCGAACCAATTAAATACTACAATTCGTAAGACAACCCTGGTTGAAATGCATGCAGAGGCCGTAAGAAAGCGCCCGGCCTCAATCTGTTCTCTGCCAAGACCCCTGCAACAACCTCTGCCTGCCGAATACGCGCTGCAGCTAACATGCTTGGGGCATGGCGCGCGAATAGCTTCATGCACCCTGGACACAGCCGCAGGCAGTTAATACACTTTGGGAACTGAGCAAACGCCATACATAAAGAAGGGGCTTGGCTCGCGCTGAAACATGCTGGGCTTTCGACCTTCAATATTCATTTCAGCCGTTGTGGCGCCACGCCGTTACCATGATAGAATCATCATCCCGGTTTATCGCATCGTCGATTCCCCTGCTTCACAATGCAGTCAAATCCCTAATCTTTAAATGCGCCGAAATTCTCATGGCTTTGTTTATATGGAAACTCTTTTCCCTCTTTGCCGCGCGGTCTCGTCAGTTCACGGCGTATCTCATGTTTGCCGAGGACTATGTGCAACGCTTGTTTTTTCTGTCCTCCCGCGGCTTCTCGCGCGCCGCTCTCCTCGTCCTTGGCTTCAGCATTCTTAACATTGCTGCGTCTCTTTACGGGACCTTGCTCTGGGCACTTGACTCTCCAGGCTCAGCACATCAATATCGGCCGCCCGAATATGCACGCTTAAGCAACAAGAATCCGCCATACATCGTTCAGTTGCATTCGATCCCGACAGCCTTGACGAAACAAATGCGACTCTTTCACAAGTCATCAGATCTTTTTTTTAACCCCGACCTACGACCTCCGGGACTCCCGAGATTACAACACCAACGCGACAAGACGATGTTGGGGCGCGAATCTGGCTTGACGATACCGGCTTCTCGGTTTCACCAGATAGTTATGCCATGCTACCTGAGACCTCCACCATCGACGGCCAAACCTTCCCCAGTTGTACATTATTTAGAGGAGGCTCCGCGGCCTGGAACTGCACCTTCAACAACACCTTCTCAGTGTCAATCATAAACACAGTTGTAGGGCTCCCCGAGGTACACTGGGACGACGCGTCGGATTTGAAACTGGATTCGAGATACGTGAAACCCAACAGGGTCGACAACATCTGGAATTCCTTTGGAGCTGGCGGCGGGTCTGCAGTTATGATGCAGGTCTTTAGTGTCACCAAAGGGACACGGCGACATACCTTTGTTGAGTCTGTCCTTCGTGTTACAATGTTGACGAGTCCTGGTATTCCATTTGCCGAAAAGGACGTGGACAATCTGGTACGACGGACCTGGAGCACCAACGAGACCGAGAGAAAGGATCCTCTTATCGACAGGATTGTGGGTGGCATGATGAAAGCGCAGGATGATGACCTCAGCTTCCAATTCGGAGCCAACACGGTTGTTAACTCCAACCTCACAGCGCTTCAATCCAGCTGGGGTTACCTAACTGCCGTCAGCCCAAACAACGACGAAAACGTTTACTCCCTCGTCAGCATCACTTCAACCAACATCACTCTAATAAGATCTGAAACCCTTGACAAAGCACCATCCCCACTGGAGAAGTGCGATCAGGGATCGTTTCAGAATGAGGCTTTTGGTGGAAAGGTTACACAGACTGATTGTGCGGCATCCGTAAGCGACGATGGAAGCAACAAATTCTTTGGTCAAGTCGACACTGCTGCTGTCCTGATAGTATACGGTCTCGGCAACGGTCGTTCCAACATCAGCTCAGAGTCTCTCAATGAGGACGTATTGACCTGGACCGAGAACACGTCGGCCACGATGGAAAACCTCCTCGCCGCAAGAGCCTACATGGTCACCATTGACCCGTCCTTGGTTACAATCAACGTTCAAAAGTTGATGGTTGCCATGTCTGGTCTACAGCTTCTTCTCAGCGCCCTTGCAGCAGTTCTCGCAGGCATTGCATGGCTTGCTTTATCTTTTCTTGCCGACGCATATTGGTCTAACACCTTCCTAGCAAGCGTGATGCATACCACGTTGGAGCGGAGCGGCAAGAGGTCTGGTTACGTGCAGAACCCGCAGAATGTCGAGCTGTTGTCAGGAAATAATGGGGACTTTATTGCAGTGGCTGGCAGGGCAGTTGTTCTTCAAGATCGACCTTCGGATGGATTCTTGGCTCAACAACAATGGATGACGGGTAATCAGCCCGTTGCGTACTACTCCCAAGTACCTACTTACGTGGACCCGAATATTCCGCTTCAGCAGACAGGGCATAATCAACCCATGCCCTACTATTCTCCAATGCCTACTTACGCAGACCCGAACTACCCGGTTGAACAAAGGAAAGAATAAGTAGAATAGAATATTTACATGTTACTTCAGTTTGGGCGTTTGAGAACCCTATATACATAAGGGTTTTGAAAATAGACATGCATGAAAATATCACCCACACTCACAGTCGTACATCTCATACATCGCCGTAGACTCATCGCTGAAGAGTCAGCAGACCCGGCTTATAAGGCAAGAGATCGTAGGTTCCGCCCGAAGCAGGATCGCGTCCCTGATACAAGAACTGCAAGTTGCAAGCATCAATCGTCATTGTCTGATCAGGATCTCTGCGGATCAGCTCGCCATGACTGATATCGTTGGTCCACTTGGCGCCGCTGTTGGCCTTGCCTGCAAAAGGACTGCTCTCACTTGTGGCCTGCGGTTTCCACGAGCTCCCGAGGTTGTCAGTCGTGAATGAGCGGAAATATCTGCCATTTGCTCCAATGGCCTCCACAATCATGAGGTACTGATTCTGGCCTTTGACCTTGTACACTTGAACGGCTTCAAAGAGGTTGTTGCGCGTGTCGCTCAGGACTACCTGGTATGATGAGCCAAAACTGCCAGGGAAGTTTCCGATGGGCATGCTGGCACGGTAGATTTTGCCATTGTCGCCGGCGAAGAAGAGGTACATGTTCTTGCTATCGCCAATAACGGCCTGATCAATAGGTCCGGTACCGCCGTCAGACCACGTCCCAGTGAAGAGCGGCTGGACCGACGACCAGCTATTGATGTTGGCGGGATCCTTAGATGTGCGATAAGAAAAGGTAGTTGGACCCCATTGGTAAGCCAGCACCCAGACGTCCTTGGGTCGAAAGTAAAACAGCGAAGGTGCAACAGCATTGAAGCTCATTGTGTTCTGCTTGGCGGAGGCCATACCAGACCAGTCAGAGAAGAGATCGAAATTCATCGAGCCATATTTCGTCCCCGTGTCGTGAGTGGACGCATAGACAAGGTGTTTTCCGTTGTATGGCGCGTGGGTAAAGTCCTTGAGTGCTACCAAGCCTGACTTTGGGTTGGCTAGTACACCAGTTGAGGTCCAGCGATAGGTAGATGGGAGAGTGCACTGAGCAGCGACACTGAGGGCCGAAGACAGGGACAAGATGGCTTTGGGAAGCATTTTGAGAGAGATCTTGCACGTCGTATGAATAAAGTTGGCGTGTGCGGATGCCAAGAGGAAAGGTGAGGGAAATGCAGTGCAGACTGCTCGTATTTATATGCACGATGTAAAAGATATTTTCGTATTGGTTTATATGAGACAGCTTATTCTCCCCTTGATCATTCGACCTCAGGTAGCCTTCAGGCAGCCTATCATGCGTGTAACAAGGATGAGTTCCGGCACTAAACCCAGGATGGATGTTCTTTTTCGGCATCTAGATTCCGAGCAACGCATTTTTAGGAAACGCAAGGACATGAGTGTAACCATATTGAAACAAACAGAAATATTCCGACGGGGAAATAAGATACCGTGGCCAGGTCAATCCCGAGGTCGTGTCACGACCATAAATATGAGACATGATTGGACCTCGGCAATCAGTGCCAGTAGTCCGCCTACCCTGTACCACTCGAAGCCAGCTCCAGGGCAGCCAGGTTTTCGTTCACCCTAGTAGCCAGATCCTGGTTCTTCAGCCTCAATTGGTGGATCTTTGATCATAACCTGGAAAATGCGCGCTGATTAGTGCCTGTTTCATCATTTAAGACGTAGTTTTCGGACTCTTTGAGTTGTTGGTTGTGTTTTGCCAACAATGTTGGTCCGGAGCTATGGCCTTAACTCCTTGGACGCTTAACTCCTATGCCCGTGTAAGGGGACTACTAAGATGCAAGTTGTTAGATAGTCAAAGATTCCATTTATATAAGGCTCAACCGTTTCATTTTAAGCGAATTGAACAACTCCCACTCCAAATTTGCTCTTGCATGTTCTCCACAACATCAGTTACTCAAAATGTCCATGGTTTCACACGAGCCTTTTCAACTTGTCGGCTGCTATGCCGATCGCAATCGGTGGGAGAACCTCGACGGGCCTGGAGATTCGCGTGTAACTGGCATACGAATCATCAAAGACGAGGCCCTCGACGGTGCATGGGGTGATAAAGTCGTTCTTATCACCGGTATTTCGGCTGGAATTGGTATCAAAACCATCGAAGCGATCGCGTCAACTGGGGCCACGGTCTTTGAAACAGCTCGCAACATCGACAAGGCCAAACAGGCACTCAGCCGTCTACTTGAAAGCCACGGAGAGCGAATTCACCTGCTTCACATGGACCAAGCCGACCTCACCATAGTTCGTGCCTGCGCCGATGCTGTTCGCGAGAAGAGCGGAGGCAAGCTCAATATCATCATCAATAACGCGGCCGTTATGAATACGCCATACGAAAAGACTAAAGACGGATTTGAGTTGCAGTTTCAGACAAATTATCTCTCGCACTTTCTGCTCTTCTACTTGCTCAAGGACCTCCTTTTGGCAAGTTCGTCGCCCAACTTCCACTCGCGGGTTGTAACGGTCTCATCAGCTGCTCATCGCTATGGACCTTGCCGACTTGACAATATCAACTTTGACAATGACGAATACAACGGCTGGATGGCTTACGCGTCGAGTAAGGTGGCCAATATTTACATGACGAACCAAGTTGAGCGTCTATACGGTGCTCAAGGCCTTCACGCGTACACACTTCACCCAGGCGCTTTCATTAGCCCTAATCTGCAAAAGTTCTCCAAGGCCGAGACAGAGGCACTCAGTCAGGGAGACGACAGACTGAGGAAGTACATGATGTCTCAGGACCAGGCTTGCGCAACAACTATTTATGGCGCTGTCTCCAGTGAGCTGGAAGGTCAAGGTGGTTTGTATCTAGAGGGAGCCTCTAAATCGGGGCCTTGTCCTCCTGACTCGGATGCTGTCGAGTATGGATACGCAAGTTGGTCTCAAGACAAGGCCAAGGAGGAAGAGCTATGGCAAAAGAGCAAGAAGTGGACTGGCGTGCAGTAAACAACTGAATTCATGTATAGTAAGATATGCAACGTATAAAGAAGAATTCTTGCCCTTGTTTTCATGCTGTCGCAAGACCTAATACCACACAACGCCGAAATCTAGAGTATCCAATGGCCTTTCCCCTTAAAGACCAATCGCAACAGCAGAGAAACACGACACCGGCATCACAGTGAATGAATAAAAATCCTCATCGGCAACCAAGCTCTGCCTCCTTCTTATATACAGCGCAACGCCCCAGTCGAGCGAGCTCAATCACAAAACGCTCGAGCATCTGAACTTGGTCAAGTCGTTGGGGCGTGTATTGACGAGCGGGCATGAGGCGAAAGATGTCAGCTGCCGAAGCGAGCAGTTCCAAGTCTTTGTGAGCTTGGCTGTCGAGGGGGTTCATTAGGATGTTAAGGAAAAGCGTGATGATCGCGACTGTGGGGTAGAATTGGACGATCCTGGTAGCAACCTTGTTAGTAAGAGAAGTTCTAAAGAGGCACAATGAAGGCCCCGAGAAAACGACGATTGATCCCTGGCAAGGGCCTCTTTTTCAACCGGAACGTGGGAAGGACCATACCAGAAAGTTTCAGTCGCCAGGCAAGAAATCGTGGCCTTGAGATAAACAATAGTAGATCGGCTTGCTTCCAGGCAGAGAGCAAGGCTAGAGTCAAGGGCAGCAGCACTGGATCCTTCCGTATCTACCTGCATGGGGCTCATGGTGGTGCATCTCCCACTCGCATGATGAATAGTGATGAGTAGGTAGAAATATTCCAAATGGACAAGTATCGTATGCATTCTATGTTGCAAATCGGTATCTTGGAGTGACGGAAGTGACGATCGAGACATGGAAAGCGAGGGACGGATATGCGATGGCAGGGAAGATCGCCATTCCTCAAGTTGTTCATCAAGCTCGCGGATGTCGCGTAAGAGTTCGGCATCTGGCTTTCGGCTAGCGTGCACCGAGTAGAGCTGGTGGTTTGCCTTGCCCTTGAGAAGACTCAAACCTATGTCTCCAAAGAGATACGGGAAGAGGCCCTCGCCTGTACCATCGGCAAAGAAATGGGTCATGCCTTTGTCTGGTGGTGTAAGATCGCAGTATGAGTCCGTCAGGAATGGTGGCTGGCCACTTCTCAGAGCAATCTCTTTGTCGAAGAGGTAACAAATCCAAAAGAGCGCTCGTAAATGGCATCTTTCGCGATCTTCTCGAGAAGCTTCACCATGATCGGGTAGGCTGGGAACATCGATGTTGCCTCCTAGCGTTATGACCATTTTGCATGCAACCCCATTGAGGATAGCCGCAGTCGGCATTCGGCCTAGATGCGCTTCATGTAGTTGCTGGATGGTGAAAATGTTAGTTGAATACCCATGATTGCTCAGGCCATGACGTACCAGCATCAGCACAGTTTGTATACCCATGAGGTTCGTATCTAGCAATACTTCTGTGAGTAGATGCTGTGCTTCCATTGAGCATGCCTCAGGGTCAATATCCGGAAAGTCATTCGGTCCTCTAAAACAATCAATAATGGAAAGAAAGGCTAGAAAACAGCACCTGGCACTGAGATGTTCGAGTGTTGCTGTAACGTTCAGACCCTCATAGGCTAGAACAATGGTCTCACTGAATAGTGTGCCATCGATGAAGGGAAAGGCAAATTTGAATGTAGAATTCAGGTATGCGGCAATGACTTGATGGGTTGTGTGTCGAGACGGAAGTAGGGAAGCCCCTGAATAACCTTGGGATAGTGCAACGGGGCTATGGAGAGCTGATGGCCGGTGGAGTGTCTCTGACTTGAAGTTGTCACCAGTCTTGGAAAAGATCCACCTACGGCCTTCCTCGGAGAACTGCGGTATGCCTTTGTCAAGGCTTATTTGTCCAAGATGGCAACCGCCATAGTAGATCTGGCCAAAAGGTTTGGTGACTATCCGAGGTGCGCGGGTTTTTGGACGTGGCAAGGCATGCTCAGAATTGATGGGCGGTTGCTCGTGGCTTGTTGTGAGAATGTCTCGATAAGGCACGTTGCCCTGCCATGTAGTGTCATGTTGGATGATGGGAAAGATGGTGGCGTCGAGACTATTTAGTTGCTCGTTGGGTACAAGGGCTGGGGGACCGTTGCTAGGAAGGGTGGCTGTAGGTACCGGAGCAGGTCGAGATTGGACATTACGGCTTGATGAAACAATCAGAATCCAATATTTCGTAGTACACGGGGTGTAGGTATAGTTACCTGGTAATCATCCGTGTCTTCCCTCTCCTAGCCCTGGAGAAGGTGCATAGAAGGTTGTGGTGCTCGCACCAGTCACAGGGAGTCCTTGGTGACGTGCGGTCACATTGGATCTGGTGCAGGAAGGGGTGTTAGCGAGCTGAACCGAGCTATGGGGACATTCTACAGTAGCTCAATGCGTATCAAAGGGAAGAGCCGAGATGTGCAAAGATTAAACGAGTGGGGTATATCAAAGGTAATCTGCACAACGGATATCGGGCCTCATACCTTTCTTTTGTGGCACCCATCACAGGCCCATTTTCCAGCCATGTTGACGGACAGGGGTCGATCGATCGATCACCAACAATGTGGAGTCGAGTGTTGACTTCCAAGAGATCCGAAATCAAAAGGCGGCCTTTTCAAGAGAAGAGACGGGAAGTCGGACTGTGAAAACAAAAGATATGGGGTGACACGCAAGAACAAAGTGGAAGGGGGGGAGTTTGAGCGGATATGTCCAAGGAGACGGGCCCGCGTACAAGACCAGATGAACCCGGCACTTTGGTTTCTTCAATCTCCGCTGACTTATCACCACAGGCCAATGAGACGATCCGAGCAAGGGTTCAAGCTTAAAATGGTGCGCGCTAGCTAACCATCTTGGCGATGAATACGGGAGGGGTGGCATGGACGCCCCTTTGCCGATATGTCCGCTGACAAAGCGGATCCTCGCTGGAAGTTCAAGAATCGAAGAAAGTCCATGATTCGCTCTGGGCAGGCTTACCGATTAATCAGCGGTCGGCAGTTTCTGGTGATTGGTTGGTGGTGGTGTTGACGAGTTGCTGCGGTTATTGGGCTTCGTATGCTCTGTAAGCCAGGCCTGATACATTCTAATAATAAGAAATGGATTGCGTGGACTTGTTATGATTGATAATTGGACTTTGAAGCTTTGTATAAGATGATGCGGCTCTCGTAGACATTTGCTGTTTGTCAGCTCTCGTTCAATTTAACCAACTTCGACTCTCGCTCCCAAAAGTACTGCCTTGGTAATTATCTGCTCTGTTATTGGTTACTTGAATTTTCGCATAATTTTCGCTCTTTGTTTCCTTCTGGACCTTCGTCGAATTCGATTACGATCTCGAGCTGAGGGAAGTCCGAATATGCCAAACCCCGGCCACATCTCTCCTCGTCCTCGATCGATACACAACACCAACGTCACGCTCTTGAACGTCATTCATACCTCATACCTTCATTCGAAACCATACCAGCTCGATGCTCGAACTAGCGTTGTTGCCAACGCTTGGCATACCTCGAGCCAAGCAACACCGATTGTCGACACCTTGCTAGGCGAAAAAGTGTGGGAACATGCTCGACGTCGGCTTGAGAACAATTGCGTTCTGTTGCAGTATGTGTCAAGTTTCATAATAGTAGTGGAGAAATCATTGACAGGGATAGGTCTCTTCATCCTTCGACTCCCTCGTTATTCATCCCATTTCTCGACACACTCCCCTTCGCTATACCGTCCACGATTCTTACATCGCTTCGGGCCCTGCAACCATTTCTTCACTGCGTCACGCCCCACAACCCATCCACTTCACGATATGCCGCCCTCGCCCTGGCTCTGGATGTGAGCCTAGATGGCCGAGTTTCGAATGCTTCCCTCTCCATGCCAGCCGATGGCATCGATATCACCAGTGGTCTCTTGGGGATTGCCCCGGAAGCCGGTTATCGTGCCTTTGATGTCTTTTATTATCTCCTCACATCGGTGTCAACTCAAGCCGAGAGAGACTTTCTCAATCTTAAACCGGCCTCGCACTACTCTATCCTAGCCGCATCTGGAACCTACCAACCACCTGCACACCTTGCTGCAGCTGACGATGGTGCAGCGGCAGACGACTTCCGACAGGCCATCAGAGAGATTGGCATCAAAGGCTCTACCCACCGCAAGCTCATTGCTACCCTCGCGGGCCTACTGACTCTCGGAAACACATTCGATCCAAATGCCCCTCATAATGATGTCGTTGAAGCCTGCGAGGACGCCAGTATCCTGTTTGGGGTTGAGCCTGAGGTGCTTATCAATCTCTCTCATTTCGATCGCCGCGAATTCATGAGCAAGGTCTACGAAGCGCTTGTCAACTGGGTCATCATCAAAGCCAATGAGACCATCGCAGCTCAGATCGTTCATCCGCGGCGTGGTACTGAGAGCCCCATGACGGTTGGGGTAGGTGATGCCGAAAGTACTCGCATTATCGTTGTCGATATACCCGATTCTTCCCTCGGAAGGGCTGTTGCTCTGCAAACGAACTTTGATGAGTCCTTTGGCATCAATGCCGAGGCTATCGAGGATGGCATTGCAACTCCGTCAGTTGATCCTTTGGTGTGGAAAGACACTTGTCAGGCCATGGCTGGAAGTCCGTGGTACCAACAGATCATGGTCGACAAGCAGGCGGCCGAGGATACACGTGAGGGGGGACAACAATGCCCCTTGGACAATGTCATTTTCCTAGCGGAAGAAGACAGCTTTCTTAAGGTCATTCTACCTTCCGAGACGAGCACCGAGCCCAAGCATCATGTACTAGACTTGCGAGATGTTCTGGACTCTAGCAGGATCTGGTACCACCTCTGCCTCTACCCCGGATCGAACACTTCACCCGACTCAGCAGCCTCGCCTCTACCGACAGCACCATGGTCTCCGAGCGACGTATCCATGCAGCTGGTATCATGGCGCCTACGAGACTGGACTAACCGGTCGTTTACCAACCCAGCATACACTGTTGATTTCGACATCGACGAGTTCATCCAGCGGTACTCGGTCGCTCACGGTTATCTCTCCAGCAAGGATGATGTCAACAACTGGGCACTTGAGAAGGGATGGTACAACACCAGTCTTGCTATCGGTCAAGAACGTGTGTGGATGAGCGAGGAGGCTTGGCGGCAAGCCGAAGGCATGCTCGACATGAAGCTTGCCCTCATGCGACAGCAAGGAAGCCAAAGTCAACTCGGCTTTAGGAACGAACCATTTCCCTCTCCAAGACCTGGAAGTGCCTTTTCCGGTCTTAGTCTCAACCAGAGCGGATATGGGAGTAGGGATCACCTCTTGCTTGGAACCTACCCAGACCGAGAAGGCACTACTCCCATGACTGGGGGTCAGCTCGGAACGAAAGAGTCTTTGATCGAGATGGTGCCAGCCGATTCGACAAAGGAGCATACCATCCTTGTGACAAAAGACCCCGAGCTTGCCAAAACGACACGAATCGAAACGAAGAAAGTCGATATGAGCCGTCGAATCTGGGTTGCCTTCGTCTGGGCACTTACCTTCTGGATCCCATCCGCACTTCTTACACATCTCGGCCGTATGCGTCGACCTGATGTTCGGCAAGCATGGCGTGAGAAGTTGGCCCTGTTCTCCATCATCATATTCCTCAATGCGCTGATTCTCTTTTGGATGATTGGTCTCGGCAAGCTTCTCTGTCCAAATTCCGACAAGGCCTGGAACCGCAAGGAGGTGGCAACGCATCAGGGAGAGAAAGATTTCTGGGTCAGTATTCATGGCAAGGTCTATGACATTTCGGATTTTTGGAAACGCCAACACAGCGATACTTCGATTGAGACCACCACGACCAATATGCAGCCTCTTGCTGGGTATGACATGGATCAATACTTTGTTCCTCCTCTGAACATGGCTTGCAAGGGGCTTGGTATATCTGAAAGAACCCGCCTGACGGCCAATACTACAGCTGAGTACACGACCGCCGTGCACACCTCTGGCTACTACTGCCTTGACTCGACGAGCGCTCTACACAAGGACGATTGGTACTGGACCAACTTCGAACCCGGCATCAAGGAGTATTACCACGGCGAATTGGTTTACTCTGACAGCAAGTTCAAGGCGGAAGCCGAGGCAGGACGCCAGTGGGCTAAGTATGGCAACAAGATTTACGACCTGACCGACTACTTTTACACCCAAAGCCTTTACAAGAACGACAAGCAGTATGAGTTCTTGAATGAACAGGTTTCGAAGCTTTGGGAGGACAACCCTGGGAAGAATATCAAGGAGGAGCTTGATCTCATGCTTGAAGACACAAAGAACAAGACCAAGCATGATAATGTTGTTGCGAGTTGGAATTGCATCCAGGCCATCAGCTACAAAGGCATCTCGGATTTTCGAGAGAGCGCCAAGTGTCAGGTCAACAACTGGCTTCTTCTGGCTTTCACCGTCATGGTGTGTGCGATCATCCTCGTCAAATTTCTCGCAGCACTTCGATTCGGTTCCAAACGACGCCCGTCGATGCAGGACAAGTTTGTCATTTGTCAGATTCCCGCGTACACAGAAGACGAAGAGTCTCTGCGGAGAGCCATCGACTCTTTGACGTGTCTCAAGTACGACAACAAGCGCAAACTTATATGCGTCATTTGCGACGGCATTGCCGTGGGCCAAGGGAACGATCGACCGACATCGAAACTGATTCTCGAGATTCTGGGCAGCGACCCAAAACTTGATCCACCAGCTCGAGCATTCAAGTCCATTGGATCAGGCAGTGATCAGCTGAATTACGCCAAGGTTTACTCTGGTCTTTACGAATGCGAGGGAAACATTGTTCCATACATCGTCATTGCAAAGGTCGGCAAGGAATCTGAGCAAACACGACCCAAACCCGGAAACCGCGGAAAACGAGACTCCCAGATGCTCCTGCTGAGCTTTTTGAACAGGGTGTACCATGAGTCACCCATGAACCCGCTGGAACTCGACATGTTTCACCACATCAATGATGTTATTGGCGTTGACCCACGGTTGTACGAGTTTCTCCTCATGGTTGACGCCGACACGGCTGTTCATGAAGATGCATTGAATCATCTTGTTGCGGCTTGTGCGAATAACACAAAGATTGCTGGCATTTGTGGAGAAACGAGGTTGGAGAATGACGAAAAGAGTTGGTGGACCATGATTCAGATTTATGAGTATTTCATATCTCATCATTTGGCCAAGGCTTTTGAGTCGCTGTTTGGATCCGTCACCTGCTTGCCTGGATGGTATGCTCCCAAGTCCTCATGCAGTGGAACTCTGTTGACCGTTTTAGCTTCACGATGTACCGGCTGAGATCATTTGACGGGAAGAAGCCTCTGATCGTTTCAGACGCTGTCCTCCGAGAGTACTCTGTCTGCGACGTCGAAACCCTCCATCTCAAAAACCTCCTCTCCCTCGGCGAAGATCGTTACTTGACAACACTCATGATCAAACATTTCCCTCGCATGTGGCTCAAATTTCTCCCCGAAGCCCAGTGCCAAACCGTCGCTCCCGAGTCATGGAAAGTATTGCTCTCTCAACGAAGAAGATGGATCAACTCGACCATCCACAACTTAGTTGAACTCATGCGTCTGGAAAACATGTGTGGCGTGTGCTGCTTCAGCATGAGGGTCGTTGTCTTTGCCGACTTATTTGGAACCATCATCTTTCCAGCGACATGTGTGTATCTGGTGTATCTCATGTACCGGGTCATCACCAACACGGGACAGTTTCCCCTGATCTCCATCATTCTCTTGGCGGCGACCTACGGCCTTCAGGCATTGCTTTTCCTTCTCAAGAGGCAGTGGCAGCACATTGGCTGGATGATCATCTACTTGATGGCGTTGCCGGTGTATTCCTTCTTCCTCCCTCTTTACTCTTTTTGGAACCAAGACAATTTCTCTTGGGGAAATACTCGGGTTGTCATTGGTGAAAAGGGCGACAAGCAGGTTGTTGCTGTTGATGATGATGAAGGCTTTGATCCTGCTTCCATTCCACTTCAGAGGTGGAGTGATTACGCCATGGCCAACAATCTTCCGAATAGATACTACCAAGAGACTCCACGATATTCCGTTTATGGCACTGAGCCAGATACCTCGTTCATCCGGAACTCCTACTTTCCTGCCCAGTCTACGGTGATGCTAGGCAACCAGTCCGCCATTGGCGTTGACGGCTACGGCCAACACGGGTCCTGGAACCGACGCTCGACGATGACTTTGGGAGTGACATCCCATTCACCGCAACCCGACAGACCAAAAACCTCATTTGGCTTCAATGAACCTGGAAGGGAGAGAGATACTCTCAGGACACAGAGCGGACTGGGTTTGACAACCCCTCGAACCCTGAGCCGGCTCGGTGGAGACGGGTCGGGACTTAGCAACGAGGTCATCTCGGCTTCGATCAAATGGACTCTCAAAGAGGCAGATCTCGATACCATCACAAAACGCCAAGTTCGTGCCATAGTTGAGCGACGCTTGGACACGGACCTGGATGGTGAGCAGTTGGTCTTCTTCAGCCAGGAGCTTGATCGTCAGCTGCAGGAGATGGAGTCAAGTGTATGAAATCACGGTCTTTCAAAGGTATTTGATTTGTTTTCTGGATGTTGTAATGGCTTATATAGAATTATTAATAGACGGCGGCTTTGGACGGTCGCCTTAGTTGCAATGCTGGACGCTGCGGATTTTGCTCAGTGGCAGATGATTGAGGTTTGAACAGGGTGCTTCAAAGTAGCAACACTTTTAAGTTTCAAGCTTAAATAATACGAAAGGCAATCTTAGGACCGTAAAAAAACATGATTCCGCATGCGGTAGACGCCCCCTTTGCACCCAGTAAACACACCGGACATGGGAGTGCCCATCCGCCTCAGCCTAAGTACCAAGATGGGCCAATAGCCGTGACCATTATTCCAGCAAAGGGAACTATTTACTCGCTATACGAGTCAACAGGTAGTCTGTTGATAGCCCTTATCAGACTTGTGGCTTAAGAGCTCGGTTACAGTGAGGCCGCCAGTTAGTACCCTAGTCACAGCAAAGCCCCCTTGACACGTCATCAGTCATCAAGCCTCTTCTTGCTGGTTCAGAAACTCCGTCGTCGGACTTATATTGCCCCATTATCCGCCCGTGTTCAACTACCTTGGCCCACCCTTTGCCCTCGATTGTTCAAGCATAAGCAAACCACTGCTTGTAGGATTCAATGGAGGCGCCTGCTATTACAGTTACGGCCCCATCTGGGCTCTCATCTTTATCTGGGGCCCTGCCAGTGTGCTCCCTCTGCCACCGCCGAAAAGTTGGATGCGATCGTCAGTACCCATGCAGCAACTGCGTTAAGGTTGGTTTGACATTCCGACATACTTCTCATCATAGCACACGGCATAGTATAGCAGGGACTGATTGAAAACATTCAGGTCGGCGCTTGTTGCAGACCAAGGTCACCCCCTCCTCCTCGAAAGAAGAGAGGTCCAAATCCCGACCTGTTGGCGAGACTCACCCACTGTGAGAAGCTACTTGCAGAATGCGAAGCAGCTCATAAACAACAACCGCCTCCCTCTTCTTCTTCTCCTTCTGCTCGGGAGCCAAGTGTTGGTCCCAAACCAATAGTGCCAGGAAAGCTTGTGTTGGGAGATGGAGTGGTTAACTTTACTGACAGTCCGAGGTGGGCTGCTCTCCACGAAGAGGTAGTTAACATTCAGGATGTCATGAAGTGAATGCTGCTAACCATGATTGATAGCTTGGAGCAATGCGCGAGTTGGTCGACGTGGATCACAGTAAAGTATCACCACCGTCACCAGACGACAGCCTGGAGGATGGACTATCACCTGATTCCGATATCGATCATGATTTCCGTTTTCTACCCAGTCAAATCTTCTATCTTTGGAAAATATTTCTAAATCGAGTCCACCCAGTCACCAAGATCCTCCATGCCCCATCCACACAACTCCACGTGGTTGACGCTGCTTGCACACCTGGCAGCGGTCTATCAGATCCGATACAGGCCCTTCTTTTCTCCATATACAATGCCGCATTATTCACCCTTTCAAATGATGAGTGCCTGGAGTCTCTGGGACGACATAAAAGGCATGTTTCCCAGTCTTGTGCCAAGGCTTTACGAATTCGCCTCCGCAAGGCCAACTTTCTCAGATCGGCCAGCCTGACAACACTTCAGGCTCTAGTGCTTTACTTGGTAAGTATACAGAAAACCTTTCTTAATATTTGTCTCCAACTAATCAGATGGTTGGCAGTTTTCCATTCAAGGTCATCATGACACCCATGCTACTTGGATATTCAGCGGTATTTGCGTCCGCATAGCACAAAAGATGGGCCTCCATCGAGACGGCGAAGCTCTTGGACTACCTCCGTTCGAGACAGAAATCAGACGTCGGATATGGTGGCGGGTCTACATGCTGGATGCCCGCTGTGGCCTCAAATCAGGCCTAGGACCATCCATGATGCCCTCAATTGGTGACTGCAAGATGCCTACAAACCTGAACGACTCGGAGCTAGATCCTGACTCGAAGGCCTACTTCCGGGACCGAGATGGACCCAGTGAGATGGCTGTCTCCTACATGATTTACAACATGGGCAAGTTTCTTGCAGAAAGACCCAACGTCGAAGCCAGTGTTATCCAACACGAACTCGACATCACCAGTGCTCTCCCTCAAGCACCAGACCGACTCGCCGAGTTGCAAAGCCTAGGCAAGGAAGTCGAAGGCAAGCTCAACAATATTGTGGACCGGTTCGCAGATCCTTCAGATCCAAACGTTTATCAACTAGCAGGCCACGTCAAAGCTCAAATACTCAGCAGGGTACACATCATGGCCTCCATGCCTCCAGAACAGCTAGGCAGCGTGACCTCTCAACCTTTGAAACCAGCTGAAAAGCTGTTTCAAGTTGCTGTCAGAGTGTTCGGGCAATCGGTTGGCCAGTATGAAGCATCTGAAAGCATTGGCTTCCTCTGGTACATGAAGATGCACTTTCAGCTGGATCTTTTTGCTTTCATGGTCTCTCAACTTTTTCGGCAACCAGCAAGTGACAATGCTGAAAAGGCTTGGGAGCTAGTGTCCAAAGTGTATCACTATCACGAGGAGCTGTTTGATGCTTCAGAAAAGTCGAATCTCGCACTTGCAACCGCCATCACGTCAGCATGGGAAACAAGGCATGGGCCCATTTTTGCCAGATTGGCACATGATGTTCAAGCACCGGCCTACATACAACGACTCGGCACGATGGTTGCAGTCGATTCCGCTGCACTGACTATGGCATCTGTGACTCTATCCGATGTGGTTGAGGACAATCACACTGACCTTGCACCGCCGTTGGACGATTTCTCTTTGGCGTTCCTTGACCCCTCGGGTCCGGGCTTCCAGTTTCCTGGAATGCTTTGAAGGTGTGGTTTAGGTCGAAAGTAGTCACTTAGTAAATGTTTAATACAATATCAGTAACTCATTGGGTCAAAAAGGATGGCTAGAAGTTTAGAATATGCAAATAAATATAGTAAATACCCAGTTCCTCCCCGTGAAAACATATGAAACGGCCATTCCTCTATGATTAGTTACAAATGAGACACTCCCCCCTAAATCAAACACTTTGATGGAATGCCAATACTATTACCCACAACCATCAACTCCCGTGAGTATGCTTTAACTCCCTCTCCCTTGGGGAACGTTCAGACCCCATCTAGCCTAGGTATGCGAGCATCGCGACTTTCAAAGAGACATTTCCCTCGCCAAATGCTCAATCCTTTAAGCCCATCAATGATGGTAGGACGTGAGGATCTCAGCCTCATCCGCAGGTGCCCTACCGTCCTCCATTTCATGATCCATGTTCTTGTAGTTGGGATTCTGAACAACCTGGCTCGGATGTCGCACGTTAAACACGACGCAAACGAAAAACATCAACATGGTGTCCAGACAGTAAAGGTAAGCTTCCGAGGTCTGCAGCACACTGGTCTGCCCGGCGGCAAACTCGGCCACCCTAAAAATGGATCGGATCATGATGAGTAGCGAGACAAAGTAGAGCACCAGAATGTACTGGCTCCAAGGGAGAGGTGTTTCCTCGCTTGTCTTGGTAGGTTGGCGGACAATTCGCCAGTGAAAGATGGAGATGACAATGATGAAGCCAGCGAAGAAGGCGATCTGAATTCCTAGGCCGATGAGAACGACGTTCTGGCCCAGGTCAACACCGTCCTTGTCATCGGCGCCAGCCATGATTCCACCACCTTGGGATAAGTTAGTGAATCCAGTCCTAAAATCCGGTGTTGCCCGTTCACTCACCAATGCCCTGGACCGCAAATGACAAGACATCGCCCAACACGAAAATCTTGGTCAACCATTTCGTTCGAATGATGGAAAAGTGCTCGGCGTCCAGCACCCTGATGAGTCGGCCAAGGATCATGTAAATGGACGCTGCAAACAGCGCTGGGGCTAGAAGCAGGAGAAGAGTCTGCATGATGAATGGTACATCGGAATAATTTGGGCTTTCATCGGCGTTGTAGGCTCGAGCTGCATGTCCTACTACCTCGACTGCGATGGGGGGCGATTAGCTACATGTTGGACTCCAAGAAAGCGGTGACTTACACAGAAGCCCGATAAAGAAGGCGATGAAGTACCATGTTCTTCCTCTCACGAGTTGATAGACGTGAACGAAGCCAGATAGACTGAAGAGAACTGTGAAAAGAATGGCAGCTGCGAGCGAGGGGGTGTAGTGGTATTTCGGAGGAGGACCAGTAACAGCTTCAGCCATCTTGGAAGTTCTCGTTCAAGTTGTGATGGAGAATGTCTAAGCAGGGGTTGCTAGTGTGCGTGATTTTGCTTGATCGGAAGACAAGTTGAGGTTATCAAGAGGCATTACCTGCATCTACAAGCAAGTGTTATATAAACCCCCAAGATGCCCGGCTGTTGACTCGACGGATTCTCCCCTATCGCCCTAGCGTCCACTGCCCTCGCTTGAAAATTGATTAAGGCTGAATCTCATGGCACCACGTCAGCAGCTCCCTGAGCTCTGAATACGAGCCAATTAAGGCTTACCAATGCGAAATTCGCCATGATTCAGAGTCCGTCTCGAGAATCAACATGGCGGGGGTCGGAGTCGTGATAACCGCCGAGCTAATCACATCATCCCAATACCCCTGTTCATCACGGAAACGGTAAGCGGGGCTCATCTGAGACCCTGGTCATCGTCGGCGCTTTCAAAACCCCGACAGTCGAAATCCGTGTCTCGTCAGCCACCGTTACGTTGGTCGTATCTTGACGAGTAGCGAGCCTTTGATTAATGGTGGAGTTAAGACGGGTTCGAGACCTGCACTGGAATGGCGTCGCATAAGTCACGGAAAAAAGCCACTTGCACAGTCCTCGGCGCTTCTGGAGAACCCGAGCCTGTGAGTGTGAGATCAACGAATCGAAGAATACGTAAATATTGATGTTTACCTAGGAAATGCTGGAACATCTATTTGAGATGTTCTAGACTTTCAACAAGGAGGGTGTTATCACTATGACTCTAGGGCTGGTATTAAACAGTTCACGTTGTAGTTATTGTTGCAAGACAGTGCATCGGCAGATACGTAGGATGTACCAAGCTCAAACCCGATGCTAGGAACTTGACAGGTATTATAAAAGAATTTCGATTAAAACCTGAAATATTACCATAATACCCGAGAAAGATTGTGAAGGGATCACGCTTCCCACGTAGCCAGCGCGCTCTGGGCCATGGGGAGGGAACGGCTACCCTGCACTTTGGTGAGTTTGTTAACTCATGCCAGCGCCCCTTTCAATAGAAAATCGTCGAGTTCAGCCCACTGAACTCGTTTTACTCATTCAGGTGATTTTCACCAAAGTTAATGGCTGCGCTCGCAGTCCTCCGAGGCCGGTGTGTGTCGACCCCAGGCTAAGGACCACTACTTTGTCCATCACCACTTCGATAACGTTACTACCGCTTCTACTATTGCCGCTACGTCATTTATCACAGAGGCCGTTTGGGTGACTTGACCTGAGACTTCTGTTGCCTCCTCCGAGACGAGCACCTCGGCCGATACTTCTGGGTTGATGGCTGAAACGGCTTCGGTGAAGGCTTGCACTACAACGTCTACGACTGATGGTACCACATTCACAACTTAGGGCCCTACTAAGATGACAGGAGCGACTTAAATGACAGAAGAAAGGAAGTCGTCTATGAGTGAAGGCACTACAATGACGACAGAGGCAGCTTCCACTGCTACCACCCAAGCTCCCCCACAGCCCACAGTCACAGCAAAGGTGACTCCCAAGATGCCACCAGGACTCTACCATACCCTCGTACTAAAGAATGAGATCAACTACCCCCTGGCCAACTACGCTTCCAAAAAGCATTCACCGTCATCCGGAAAGGTGGATGGGGCATGAATGGCTACAAGAAGCTCGCCCTACACAATCCCTCGGCCGATAAGGGAGTCCTCTACCTCCCGACCGATGCAAACGCCACGTTTATACCACGCGAGGATATCAATTTCAGCCTGGCCGAGGATGACACGATTCACTGCGAGGCTCCTCCGAAAGGCTTCTGAAATCTCTACCTGTGTGGATGATGCATCTACTTGGGCAAGTCTGGCCAGGACGATGGTTGGCGCTACTCTATAAACAACAATATACGAATGGCCTTATGGTGATAAGGAGAGAAAACACATAGACCCGAGGATGCTGTACACTTTACAAGTCCAAAGGTGAACCGATGTAGGTACCTTATAGGGCAGTATGCTAAATAAAGGCAATCACTTGGCTCCATCTTTCTAGTAAACCTTTCTAGGTCCAGCTTCATGTACATAGCGTACTTGAATTCTTTTTCAGTTTTAACTGTCTTGAATTGATCACAATGCTCCTGATATCTACGCGCCTTCATCAACATCTCGACAAGCGCCAATGCTTCCGGCGGTCTGGCACATATGGATACTCTAGTCTATCTTGGCATCGATAACATAATAATGTACTGACTGTCGTCATGAAGAGGTCTTATAAGGTTGAGAGCTCAGCATACATTTCCTCACTGTACTTTTCCTCTAGAGTCAACAGTCCATATCTCCTCAATAACCCCCTTCCGATAAGCGTAGTAAAAGTCGTGCAAGTTGATGGTCGGATCAATGTGGCTAGGAATCATCTCGACCCTATCGCCAACCTCCAAAGCAGGTGTTCCTTCCTCCCAGCTCAGGGATCCGTGCTCATCGCCTAGGTTCTGATGCTTATACCTCGGATCCTTGCACTCCGCTAGTCCGCTGTCTGTAGTCAACGACTTGAGGCCAGTGTCGATCGTGACTTGTCGATCACCTTGCTTACTGACGACTGTAGACAGGAGAGTCAGGCTGTTGGAGTAAAAGGTGCCTACGGCGTTGCGGTAGTCTGTGTCCATGAAAATGAAGGAACCGGGCTGCAGTTCTGTCACGCCGGGAACAGTAGCGCAAAACTCGGCTGTGCCTGTTCCACCTGTGGTAACCACATCCATATTGAAGCCCTCCTTGCGTAGTAGATCGGCTGTGTCGGTCAGAATCCTCATCGACTCGAGACATTGCTTCTTGCGGTCTTCTCGGCTGTGGAGATGTTGCAAGTGACCCTCATATCCTTGAATTCCGATCAAGCGTAGGTGTTTCAGGCTGCTGATATGCTTTGCGAGAGCTACAGCTGGTTCTCCAGCAGCAACACCCGTGCGACGAAGTCCCACATCCAAATCCACCAAGACAGAGATGGGCTCCGTGATGCCAGACTCTTCCAACGCGTCATTGATGGCGGTCGCGCCAACCTCGCTATCCACCACAATTCTTATCATCTTGTGCTTCTTGAACAGCTCAACAAGTCTCTTCACCTTGACGGGGCCGATGATTTCGCAAGTAATGAGTATGTCATCAAACCCCGCAGCTGTGATAGCCTCGGCTTCTGAGACTTTGGCTACGCAGCAGCCTTTTGCGCCCGCGGCGACAAGCTTGTGAGCGAGGATGGCGCTCTTCGTAGTCTTGAGATGAGGGCGAATGTTGAGACCAGTGGGTAGGAGGCTGTCAAAAAGCTTCTTGATGTTGGCTTCCATGAGATCCAGATCGACAATCATGGATGGGGTGTCGAGGCTATCCAACCCATCGCCGACGTTTGGGGAGTACATCTTGGCTGTGGATATTGATTGAACGGCCTGATACAAGTTTGAAGATGACGGAGAATTGGGAGAATTGAGATCGAGGGTCTGATCTATGCAGTATTTATAATCTGTTTGTTCGGTTGTCGGTCGGAACGAAGAAAGGGCGCAATTAACAAGCACCGCGACTGGTGATTAGTTATTGAGTTATTGTGCATCGCAGAATCTCGCAACATTGGCCGAAGGTAGCCGGCTCTAAATCTGGGATCCGATAGCTGAGGGGCATTTGTCAACCATCGTGATAGTCTCCAGTGGAGCTTGACTAACTATCTAATCTACCTACTTGATGGCCTTTGCCGCTACTTGCTTGGTAGAAAGTGGAACTGCCGTGTTTTGAAACTGGTCATGGTGGATGGCTGCATGCTTGTTAATTGATAAGCCCTCTACCCCGTGCAAGGCGTCCACTATTGATCCTCTGTAATTGTGATGGACCGACTTAATGTCTACGAGGCTTGATTGATCAAGTACGCCACTCATCCTACACGGCAAGAGAGATTAAAAAGGCATGAAGAGCCCTTGCAAGGCATCCGCGTTAATTGCTTACCAGTTACCGGTCGCAATTAATCTGCTGACAGCAGATCGGCAGTTCTGTAATGAGCGGCAGACATGAAACGTGAACCCGCTAGCGAGACCGTTGACCAAGTTAAGTTGACGCAGAAAAAGAAATATAGTAACGGTAACCAGCATCACCTCCTCTCATTTGCCCAAACTGCCTCTTCGGGAGAAGAGATAACAACCCTAATTCCACGCGTCCAAGCCACTCGCGACGCCAAGTTGTTTGTCCCCGACTCTCATTGGCCACCGCCGTCAAGACTGTTGGTGTTGGTCGCACAGCATAGGCAACCAACAGACAAACCGTCGAGAGGCTGGGGTGCTTCCCGGATTGCCTCCCTATTGGACCGGGGGCAATCAGGCTGGCGGACTGTACGGATGAGCTTACAAAAAGGTCATCATCTCCCAACAGGTTTACTGACTCTTGGTTTCCCATTATTTGATGGCACTGGAGTGCTGCTGCATGTCACCCAAGACGCGGTGCATCCGCGTATTCTAACAACAACCCAGCGGAAAAGGTCAGTTTAACGCCTCTGCTGGCGCAATCCTGGCATTACCTTGGGCAGTGACAGGGGAACTAAAGTGACGCATACAGAATCGGTCAGGTGACGCCACCATCACCAAAATGAGCGATACTGCAGATACAGCAGCAGCCAAGCAATCCGAAGTCACGGCCTGGCTCGCACAATGTCAAGGAAAACAAGAAATCAAGACACCACAGGAGATATTCCAAGAGAAACATGCAGCCCAAAGAGCCATCATTGACCAGGAGCTCAGATCGCTCATAGGGCTAGATCCCGAAAGCGACGTGACTTCAACCGGAGACCGGCTTGTTCGGTATGCCGGTCAACTAAAGGAGCTTGAACAGACACATGCATCTACCAAGGAGACCAAGGATCGCGCTTTTGCGGAAGAGGTTGAAGAGCGACACAAGAACTTCTTTGCTTCATTTGTCGAGATCGTGGGTGTTGATCTTGCAGGGAGATGGATGAGAGAGTTGCAGGGTGAACCGACACCTGTTGAAGAGGACACACACATGCGTGACGATGCGAATCCCCAGCCAGAGACTTCAGCTGCTCGAGAGAACCCAGTCCAGCCACCAAAGTCCCCTACGAATACACGCACCGTGGCAAGGAAGGGCCAACAGAAGGAGCAAGAATCTCATGAGGATACAGGGACAAGCGATGACCAGCCCCAGCTGAATGGCGAGCCTCAAAGAAAGAAAACCACCATCCGACAGGGCCCAGAAGAATGGCGACCTCCAGATCCGAGTTCACCACGGCCCGGCCAAGCCCCGCCCCAGACAGACTCTCCCTCTGCTTCGAACCATCAGAATGGGACGCCTGTCCAGCGCCACACGGCTGCTCGAACGGGTGGAATCCATCGAAAGAGACCGGCAAGTCCATCTGGATCGAGAAATGACCCGGAGAAACGCCCTCGCGTTCTCTTACCGAACGATCCATCGACTTCGATCAAGTCTTTCAAGACGGAAACGCGGATATCAAGTACACGATCGCTCGATACCCTCGCAAAGATGGAAAATGGTACATTCTAGAGTGCAAAGAACATGGCCAGCACTTCACCAACGACCCTATCCTTGGCGCTGCCAAGCACCTGGCTACTGCTGTTCACGGCAACTTGCCAAGAAAGCACGAGCTGGCTGTGAGCATTCTGGGCACGCTTGTCAAGAACTGCACTCAGACGAGGGTGGAGATGAATAACGAGGTGGCCCAAGAGGCTTTCGATCAAGGGCTTGGGATACCGTGTCAATCAGGCGCCCGAAACGGCCACGCTTCGACGGTGGTACTGCTGAATCCCGTGTGGTGACACCTGGCCACCCTCACACTCGCAGCAGTCAGGTTGTGTCTGGTATCATGAACCCCAAAGCAGGATCTACGCTGCTTACTGGAAGAGCTCCAGAAGTTTCTACCCAGTTCTCATCCTGCCCTGGGGAAGCTTCCAAAACATTGGTTTCAATGGCTCCCTCCTGGATACAGGACTGTTGGACGACACGCCATCCTGCTATGTCGTCGACGGGGAAACAGCAGAGTGGGCAGACGGCTACGAGGATGGCGGTCTCTTGGTTTCAAAGCGTCAGTTCCCTGTTGTGTATTTTGATGAGCTCAAGTTCCCTGAGGAGAGTTCTGTCGGCTGGGTTCATGTTGCTGATCTGAAGCACTTTGACCCACACGACATGAGCATCATTCAAAGAGAGTCGGTTGGCGAGTTTATCGAGAACCAAAAGAGTCAGAACCCCGATACCATTATCAGAAGTGAGTCTATCGTGGGTTGGATGCCTATTTTCGCCTCTAACTGTTGATATCTAGTCGGGTCAGAATCTCCCGTTCCTCGTGAGGAGCCAGATATTCTGGACAGAGGGGAACAGCTCCATCTGGAAACATTGACTGGTTCGCTCAGAGATGAGAACGAGGTTGGTGAGCATCAAGAGTCTCGACAAGATCTAGCTCAGCAAGATGTCTTCACTACTCCACCGCAGAAGACGCCACAGCCAGAGGATGTACCAGACGACGGGGAGCAGAACGCAGTCCCGGAAGCAAATGGCGATACATCCAAGTCCAACCGTGACCCTGGTTTGACTGCCAATGAAGCCAGTTCCAGCGATCCGACAACCAACAATGACAAGCCTGCACAAAGTGGCCCTATCATTGTGGAGGATGACTCTTCTTCCGATTCCGAGATTGAAGGCCTTGTAAACTTCCAGCCACTCAACAACCCGGCCGATCTCATCGCATCCGGAAACGACTTTTTAAGACCAAACTCTCGAGACTCACTTTTGGATCTTCTTCAAGACAAAGATCTCGGCGACGCCGCTGCAACGACATCACCCACGATGCCGACCAACCAGTCAGTCCCCAACCAGCCAGCTCCTGAGACGTCGTCGCGCAATCCTGTTCAGGAGCCCAGGTCTGAGGGACATATAGAAACCGGCTCTTCGGTGACTACCGTCCGTTCAGTTAGGACGATACTTCCGGCAACGAATGCTCCTACGGAGAAGGCAGCTCCTACAAAGAATTCATCACTTTTGGTGAACCTGCGTCTACCAGTGACAGCGAGGGAAGCTGGTAACCTCAAAACATTTCCAGCCCCTAAGCCCGGGATTTCCAGAACCAAGTCATCACCGATTCCAGCTAGCTTGATGCCAGAGAATGAGTACCTCCAACAACTAGCAGCACAAGCCGTCGTGTCCACCCATTCGGAACTCTTCAAGAAAACGGAGCTCCCGCGAAGCCAGGCGAGACAGACAAGCTCGAGCTATGCGGCTACACCACGGTCTTTTGAGATACGCCCGGAGAATGCCCGGGCAGAGAGTGTCCCGCATCCAGCACGAAGGAGCAGCGGGTTCTTTGATGCCGTTCTTGGTCCGCGAGCTGGATTTGTTGAACCGAATGGGAGGCCCCAGTCGTCATCGGGAAGCCCGCGTTTCTAGATCAAGATCCTACTGTCGATACTCGATCTAGCATTGTGCTGTAAACTGACTATGAGCACGCTATGCTCATTCCGATCTTTTTAATCATTTTTTTCTTTGTTCCCTTCTCTTCAGAAATGGAATGCCTTTGCAAAGAGTTTGGTGTTTGGTTTGGAAAATGGCTGCTAATAGGGATACTGAAATCGCCCATAAAACATGGATCCCATAGTTGTAATGGATGTGTGCATGTTAATGCAATTTTTCAAGAACTGGTGCTGGGCGCAAAGGAAGTTGGTCTGGCCAAGGTGCCCATATCTGGCTCAGCCAATCATGACAGGGGCATGACAGGTCTCCCGAAAGCCGCCTGTGAGACTCTGTACCTCTGTCGAGGTATCAATAACATCATCTTGCACACTCTGAAGTACACTACGTCTAGAACTCCCTCGTATTTATTTCTATTCATGCCTAGAAAAGTATGCCTTCTCCCCGATTTGTCGCTTACTCACAACTCCTAACCTGTATGGCATAGAACCGTGTTCCCGCCTCTGCGGCCCAGAACCGCGAGAACCAGCGCCGTTCGCGGGAGCGGCATCCGTCGGCTCTACACCGGACCTAGGCTCTTGGGAATCTCTAAAGAATGGTAGTGATCCATCTCCCCATGAACGGAGTATGAGGGAGCAGCCAGACTCCGGTCCATTGGGCACAACTCCAGATTTCCCCTCGCCCCCTCGCACACCATCCTCGGATCCCTCTTCATTCTCGCCACGTCGATTACTGGCGACCTCGGCCAGCGCAAGGTCCCCTTTATCCAAAATCACGTCATCGTCAGGTACGGAAGAGGCGTTAGACTGCTCTGCCACCAACATCCATGGCCACGAAAAGCGCGGCCCCTCCCATACACACACCACCCAGAACGCAGAATGTGCCACTATACCGCCAATCTCTGATGATAGCTGGTCGGAGCTGGGTGACCAGACAGAGATACTACCACAAGTAACTGAATGCTTTTGCCCACCCAACTCACCCGCTTCCATCTCGGGCCACTGGGACAAAGGGCTGTCTTGCCAAGCAGCAGTCGAAATTATATCTGGGCTGCGTAGTAGCCTTGACTCGGATCGGATCCGACATTTATTGCATTGTAAAGAAGGGAATGACTGTCTTGTATACAACTCCAGTGTTTTCCAAATCATAGATACGTTTGCGTAGGTAGTTCAAATACGGTCATTATTCAGCTACAACCACAAGGTTACTTGGCGACGGTCCTACTCTTGCATTCAGTTCAAGATGCTTCCATTCTGATCTGTTTTCTATCTTTGGGACACAAGCTGGTGGCTTGGAAGCCACAACTACCTAGGCTGCTAAGCCCCTGACTACCGTAATGTTAATTACTTTTATCCCGGGGGGGCTATTTTAGGCGGTAAAAAATGCCAGAGCTTAAGAAAACCTTTTTTACTAAAAGGCATAAAAGTCCTTTAGACTTAATAAGTTATTATTATAATAAAAGTCCTTCGGACTTAATAAATTCAGATTTATTAAGGTTAATAAACTAAAAAAAAATCCTTTTCATTTCTCCAGCCTTCCCTTAGTACTTTTTTAACTCAACCCGTAAAGCTACTATGGGCCCGAAACACATGGCCTTTAAAGTATAGAACAAATATTCCAATAATGCATACGGCACAGCAGCCACCCATCAGAGTCATTCCCCATGCTACACCTAGGCTATGGTACAATGGCTGAGACCATAGGACGCCAGCAAATGCGACAATGCACCTTAAGAGTCCGTTGCCACTGAACAAAGAGGCAGCATAATGAGGATATGCCATAGTGATGTAGACAAAGACACATTGAATAATCACAACCACGTTGCCTGAAGCCAACATACTGCCAATCGTAGGAACAATCCAGTGAATACCTGGCCTTGCTGTCCAAGCAAAGATGAACAATCCGGAAGGAACCATGATCGAGGCAAATAATGCTGGTAATAAACGTCTCTCAGGTGATAATGGAGTACCAGCTTGTGTTGCCTTGTTGACGACGAAATGAATAAAATATGAGTAGTAAATGCCGCTCATAAAGACTGATATAATTACCGAAATGAAGATTAGGCCGATTTCCCCTTGCGACATGCCGTAAATGTTGCCATAGACAAGCGGGAAAAATTCGAAGAAGGAGTAGAAGATTGCGTAGACAAGGCCGCAATAGATGCTTGTGAATGCTACCGAGGGATCTTGAAGGTTTAATTTCCAAGGCGTAATGAGGGACCGATAGAGTCTGCCTATCATAGGCATCCGTGCGGCCTTGATCTCGGACTCGGATCTATATTCCTCTCTTCCCGACAAGGCTCGGATTCTCCGTGCTCGACGAAGTAGAATGTTACCATGTGAAGTCTCGGGAAGAAACAACTATTAATCATTAGTGTTGGACGACAGTTGGGTAGGAGAATATCTTACAAGAAGGACCAGGCCAGGGCTAGTAGCAACAAGGACTAGCCACAGGCTCCATCTCCACCCCAGAACCGGCGTGCTGAAGCCTGCGATGGTTATGCCCAGAGCAGGACCTGCTAGCGCAAACATGGCCAAGGCATAGAAGGCGTAGGGCTTGGAAAGCTCGCTACTGATATCACCGAGCGATGCGCCGCCGGTGGTGAGCACTGGGGAGCCAAAGAAGCCCTGGAGAAACCGAAGAACCAACAGTGCTGCGGTGTTATCTGCGAGAGCCGTGGGGACTGAGATGAGCAGGAAGATAACCATCGAAACTAAGTAGGGAATGTTTCGTCCCACTGACGGTAGTTCGGATGGAGGGGATAGGAACATTGGTCCGACCCCGTAGCCTAGAACGAAGAGGCCAAGGCCGAGGCTGGAAACAGTGGAGGATATGTGAAATTCATGAGCGACGTCTTCTTGCGCTGCGGTGAATATTGAACCCGACATGTACACTGCAACTGAGATGTATAGGATGGTAAAGTATACTCGAAACTTCTTCCAGAACGTCCAGTTTAAAGGGTTTTCCGGATCGGTGTCAGAATACCAGCCAACAACTATGACATCGTTTTGCTGAGTAGAGCATGTAGCTTCCTCTACGCCCAAGGCGCTCGAGTCGGACTGCTGGGCGGGTTTGCTCTCAGGATTTGGTTCCTTCTTGCCAGTAGCTGGGCCTGTAGAGCCAATAATTAGTTCACCATGTCGCCATATACGAAGGGCCGAGATCCTACTTCGACTCTCCTGGACTTGGACAGTAGGGAGACGTTCCCATGACGCGTTGAGCTCGGCAACATCATAGCCAGCGTGATCTTCAGGATGGCTTGCAAACGCATTCCCCGCAAGCTTCCTGATGATGAAGGAGGCAGGCGTGTCAAAGAAGAAAGAATAGGTCATTGTAGCTGAAGAACCGTGGGGTGATTAAATGGACCTGTCAGATGGATCGAAGTCGAGATAAGACTATCCAGAGCATCGTCAGGTGTCCGACGTAGTAATCTAAGTATTTTGTAATGATTTCGGAAGATACGCCAAGAGATTGCAGTGGCCACACTCTTCGTGCTTGGTTGACTGATACAGCGGGTGGAAGATATGTTCCGCTACAACAACAAAATCGCACCAGAGCGGAGACTCCGCAAGTTGAATTCCGCACTATGCAGGGTGCATGCGACTGGAGGAGGTGTTCGGAATACATATTCCCATGATATATGAGGTACGGAATATAAAGTCCGCCCACAGGCGCGAATGATTATGGCCACTTTGGCAAATCACCTCCGCATGAGGCAAGTCCACTTTACGGAGGGAATAAGAATACTTGGTTGTTGTGTAAGTAATATGCATGAATAGCGGCAGGTCGTTGATTCCATCTTGAGCTCATCCCACTACAAATTTGGCTGAACCAACAAGCAGCAAACATGCCGCAAGCAATCAACGAACAAAGGGACCTCTCACACGCCGGGGGTTCCCTTGTATCGACAGCAGCAGCCATTCCCAGGAAGCAAATAGCGGTGCTTACGCCACAAGTAACTTCAACCCTCAACCTTCAAGTCAGAGAATTGGATGTGAGGCCACCTGGCCCGGGCGAGGTTGTTGTGAGAATTGCATGGACTGGCCTTTGCGGAAGCGTTTGTCTTGTCCCCCGCCCTTTACTTGAGTTACTAATTCCCAACGCACGCTTGTCTAGGATGCCTCGTTCTGCATAGGTCCGCTGCCTGGATTCCCTACGCACAATCATATCGCCGGTCATGAAGGAATAGGCCACATTGTTGCGAGCCACGACGCCTCTGTTTTGCATAAACCAGTGGCTGCAAGATATCTCACCTACTCATGCCAACACTGCAGATACTGCCTGCGCGGCCTCCCCGAGTCTTGCCCCGAGTCCCTCGCATTTTCCAAGGATCTTGATGGAACATTTCAGCAGTACATCACCGTCCCCGTACGCGCCGTGATCCCACTCCCTGGTTATGTCTTTGACAAGCAAAGTGGTATCAGCCCTGGCATCTACGCAGCCGCGTTGTGCTCAGGCTCGGCAGCTGTCAAGGCTTTGCGAGTGGCTAACCCCAGATCTGGCGACATCTGCGTTGTTTTTGGAATCGCGGGAGCCATAGGCCATCTCACTGGCCTGTTGGCCCAGAATCTCTATGCTGCCAAGGTAATTGGCGTGGACATAGGTTCCAAGGCCAAAGATCCCTTGCTTGCCCAGCATGTTGTATGCAACCGCTTTCTAGCAGCTCCTGAAGAACCAGGACAAGTGGAACAGTTTCGACAAACCCTTCATGACCTATGTCGAGAACTCGGACGGCCAGGCGGGTTTGCCGGCGGACCTGACAGTCTGATTGCTTGCGCAAACGTCATGAGCGGATACGAAAACCTCACTAGCTATGTTTGTGACGGGGGCACAGTTGTCATTGTCGGGTAAGTGAGGCAGGCGGCCGACAGCTTCCGGTGAACCTCGAATGCTAATCATGCCATTGTTTGCAAAGAGGCCCTGACAACACCGTCTCGTTCCCGCTGGGCGAAATACGCGCCCGTCAGATTCGAATCGAGGGCTCACTGATGGGAAGCAGAGCTGAGATGTATCAATGCTTGGAATACATTCGCTCCGGTCTTCTCAAACCCCATGTCACCGAGATCTGCATCGAGGATATACCGCGGTACATGGACAACTTCAAGAAGTTCAAGAATAACGGCAAGGTAGTCGCGCGCATCAATGGGCCATGGGACTGAGTACGTGCGTGGCCGTGGTCCAAGAAGTTACACTTTTCAGTCTTTTGTGACTGTACGTTTCATCTATGAAGCCAAGTCTTTCATTATCGACCAGGAGAAGAATGTTGGATGTGCAGTTGAGCCATTGCCTATCCTTCCATGTTGTGAACTTGTATGCGGTTCAGAATGTCGAAACTGCTATAATCGTTGGGAAGCGAATCGAACTGGAATATTGGGTTCATCTCCATGTAGGAAAAGTTGTGCAGCGCTCCGAGGAATTCTGAATCAGGGAGATTGCAACTGTCCAGTGAAACGCAGCCAGATAGCCAGTCCCCAAATGTGTCCAAAGGTTGCGCTTGGTGGCCTTTTGGGGCTGAACAAGACGATTCATCTTGATCGGCGAAGGCGGCTTCGTCTGGGATGGCAGCATCTGTCTGTCTCCTCGACCAGCTATCGTCACCGTCACCCGATGTCCAAGTGGCCGAAGAGACGTGTTCATCCGGTGCTTCACCGAGCTCTTGTTCCGTGTTGATCGGTTGACGAGGAGCGTCGCACATCCTTTTCAGATTCTGCCAAATCCTCCTGGCGGGGTACCAGGAAACGGATAGTTCCTCTAGCACACTCAGCCCGAACTCGATGTGTCTGTTGTTACCTACGACGCTTACGTCTTCCCAACCGTGGTGTGCCGCGTTGAGGAGAGTCAAGACTGCCGAGAGCGTGCAATATGTCGCTGTGAGCGGACATTGACGAAAACCACCAAAGTTGGTGCGGTATTTCTTCCCTATGTTACATATCTCCAACGCTGCTTGGTGGCTGATTCGGCGACTGTCTGGATATCTGGGGTCAGATGAATGGCTCTGCCTGGCGAGTGAGTGGGTTGTCAGGACACATACCGCCACTGCCTGACTTGAGTAAAATAGGTTTCATAAGCAGTATGTAGGCCGTCTGATGGATCATGTGATTTATGTAGACGGATGGCTCACTCTGCAGCGGCCCGCTGTGCGCTAAGCTGAGCTCTTTGGGAAGATCATAGTGCCAGTTCTTCAACTCGAGAATTGTTGATGAAAGAAACGAGGGCATCTGACGGCTGCATATGGTGGACTCGGGGGTATATCTATCCAAGGATGAGCGCAAGCACTTTGTAGAGGGGAGTCACCAAGGGGCGGCTTACAAGGCGAGCAGGATCTTTTCGATAATGCGACTGACGCTAATCAATGAGCGTTGAATCTGACCGAGGATGGATCGGCGAAGATCATGTGGCGGTGCATTCTCATCAAGTTCAGATACCGGCATGACTTCTGGCAGGCTTACCCGCGCTTGGGAGCTCTTGATCATGTCAGCGCTCTGTTGCTGAGAATAGCAATGCATCTACTAACCAGCATGGTGCAGACTCGCCCAGTATACATGGATGCTGTTTTATCCAAGCAATAAAGTGTCCAGTGAATGCGCTTCCTCAGCTCGATCTCGTTTGCCGAGAGCCAGCCCGACGGGGTCACATTGGGAGAGTCAAGATTCAATCCCATATCCAGGGCAAGCCTGTTGGCCATTCCAAGATGTAACCACCCGGCTGCGTCACATCCGGCAGCCTAACAGCATAAGAATATGTATCGACAAGACATGAGGGACGCCAGGGAAAGGATACTCACGACATAGACGTTTCCCAGTATGCAAAATGATTGAAGCGTGGTGATATTTGGAGATCTCAAGTCGAAAGGCAACAGTATCTCGGCCCTTTCCAAGAAAAGTCGACCAGCCGTGTTGGCATCTGTTGCATCTGCTCGGACTTCGGGCCGGAGGGAGTATCGACTTGCCGAGGCAAGAATACAATTCAGTAGCAGAGGGCTATAGTACTTACCCCCGGTCGCACGACTGTCCCTGAAGAGCTTTTCATCGACAACCTGGACATGAGGTTGCTCCCATTTAAAGTAGTCATGTATCAATTCTTCTTCCAAGTCGGCCAAGATGGGTTGCTCATTCGCGATTTCTTGATAGAAAGAATTGATACCTAAGCGTGTCGCGTTCGCCTGCGGCTGGCCCGTTGGAAAGGCAGACAAAGGGTTTTGGCGTTTATCAGACTCTGCGTTGATTTTGAACTCGAGCCGACCGCTCGATAGACCGAAATATCTCGCCTCGCCGTCCTGTTCAAATGTCACGGCAGCGTCACGGGCCAGGCTGCCTGATGTTTCCGACTTGTCCAGAAGGTGGGAAGGGCGCTCATGCTGATGGTTTGGAACAGCAGCAGTGGGTTCCCCGGGAGAAGCATCAACGTCGATCGAATGCGCCCGAAGTGTCCGCTCCAGGAGATCAATACGCTTCCTTAGAAGTTGAACATGGGACTTGGAGGCTGGACGTCGCCCGTCTCCTTCTATGGAGTATACGCAGGCAAGAGCACGCTCTCTGCATCGTGAACAACATGGCTGGTGGCCATCGCACTGGGAAACGTCAGCGACACCAAGACAGTCGCTCTCGTGCTCTTTACCTTGGCTCGTCGTTTCCTGCAAGGCTGGCAGGCAGTCGTGGTGTTTTTCCTCTTCATATTGCTAATATCGGACTCACAGGATAGGAGAGATGTGATCTTGGATTGCGTGATAAAAGGGTGCGGAACATGGGAACCGAAGGTCAGGGAGGGGGCGGAAAATATGTTCCGCAGTGTCCATGTCGGCAGTGGAATATATTTTCCGCAGTGGGGGCTCTTTGCGCGCTACATACAGTGACAACCTACCCAATTCAATACTGCACTGTATCATTGCTTGTGGATGATTGCAGTGCCGGTGTTGATGATAAATCAAGTCAGGGCTGCCGGAAATGTCATTCATGACTCTCTCATTGATAAACTCTTCTCCCCCTCGATTGATTTATTCATCGCAACAGCAACGACAGCAACCTTTTCATCATGTCTATGAAGCAGTACGCGTACAAGGGCTTTGGCGAGAGATTCCAGAAAAGCGACTGGTACTCGTCAGCTGTCCGAACTGGTGACTTTATCCACTGTGCTGGTCAAGGTAACAACATTGCCTCGGCACCTCTTGCCTTCTCATACTCACCGTATCACAGGAGGCTATCTTGATGAATACGGCACTCAGCCCAAGACCATCGTTGAGCAGATCGATCAGGCTTTTATCAACGTCGACACAGCTCTCAGGGATGCTGGTGGTGCTGGATGGTCTCAAGTGTATCGGGTGAATTCGTTCCACGTACAGCTCGATGCCGTCTCGCAGGAAGCCATGGTCCGGAACTTCAAGAAGTGGATGCCCGATAACCATCCCACCTGGACCTGTGTACAGATCAGTCGACTGGGTGCCGATGGCATGTGGGTAGAAATTGAGGTGTCTGCCTTTGACCCCGAGGGTGCTAAGAGGGAGGGTACTAGCAAGTCTTAGAGATATATCTCGTGGTAGTGCATGGAGACAGAATTGAAAGCTCACCATGCCTATGGATTGCCTGGGCTACTGCCGTGAAGTTTGGTTGGGAATAATCATGAGCCATATGAAAGGCTTGGGCAAGAATAACATTGAAGCCACAGATAGGATGTAACTCCAAGAGGAAAGATCTGACTCTTGTCCTCTTTAGAGTTACGCAGAAAGCATTTGAAAATGCATTCAAGAGGCTTCCAGGTATATGAGCCTACCCATTGTGGTTTTATAATAAAAACCATCATGCTATTCCCGCCAGGCTACCTTCATCTCAGCTAATTGGCAATTCTCAATCAAGTACATAATTAACCTCTTAGAATTGTCATCATCGTAGCAAATTTTCATGTCTCTCATTCCGTTGCTAGTTTACTCAGAGAATCCCAAGTTCATCTCATATCCGATGCACCCATGATATCTCCTCCTTGGCCTCAGCCTGGCCAGCTACAGCCACGTTCTTCACATCCGTGCCTACCAGGATCTCAAACCTTGAGCCTGCATCAATGACCCAGCGATTAACAGAAGCATCCCAGACACTCAGCGCGTAAGCATCAATGTCGAGCTCGATCGTACAGGCATCCCCAGGCTTGAGCTCATTAGACTTGGCAAAAGCGCACAGTTGCTTGACAGGTCTCGTCAACCTCTGCCTGTTCGCAGGTGCAGCAAGAGCAAAGACCGTGTGCCGAGTCGGGAGGTCATAGCCCCCATTGTTGGTAACCCGAGCACTGACTCTGATAGGCGCCTGCGGACCAAGCGAACCATTCATCAGGCACAAGTCTGACAAGCGCAGGTCCGAGTATGACAGGCCGTAGCCCAGAGGAAACAGAGGCTCAACGCCGAGGAAATCCCACCAGCGGTGACCGACGTAGATCCCCTCGCCGTAAAGCACCGTCGAGTCTGTGCCCGCCTCCCAAGGCTGTGAGACACCGGGAGCATGCTCAATACGGCGAGGGAACGTTACCGGTAACCTTCCACTGGGGTTGAAGTAGCCGCAGATGACGTCCGCGGCCGCATTTCCGAGCTCTTGGCCCTGGTACCAGCAATAGAGCACAGCTTGCACCTTGTGGATCCAGGGCTCGAGCTTGACCGGCGTCCCGGCCTGGACGATGACGATTGTTCGGCGGCATGCATCAGCAACCTTTTCAATAAGAAGAGCCTGGTCACCGGGTAACTCCCAGATGGGAATGTCCAATCCCTCAGTCTCCCACTCTTTGTCTCTTCCCACCACCACAATCGAGGCATCGCAGTCACCACAGATGCTGGAGGCTTCTTCAGCCAAGTCTGCATCACTGTGCTCCTCGTAGCCTATTCTGACACCTTGAAACTGGTTCTCCATTGGCTTCAGGCAGCCTTCGAGCTCTGGCTGTAGCTGTCGGTCATGGGTATGGCCCTCAGCCACGATGCTGTACTCCTGACCAGCCACCATGTTGAGATGAATGATGGTCTCATGCGAACCGTAAGTGCAAAAGAGCTCAGCGTCTGGTCGCCGCTGGCCTGGATCCGAGGCCACTTCTTTGCCGTCAACAAACAACTTGGAGCGTCCTATACCAGCGAGTGATAGTCGGTGCCTCCCAGTCGTCTGCGCTGTCAGAATGGTGCGGACGCGGAAGGCATAGTTGACTACTCTGCCAATCTCGGGGGGTACATCGCCATATGAGATGTAGTATAGATCGTCACTGTACATGGTCAGTTGTCAAACTTTCTCGACAGGGTGAACTTTCTCGTACATGTGAGTTGTGGCGACCGGGGTCTGGGTTGTGTCATGGCCATCGTACCAATCCACCGCGCCCCCTCCTGCCCCAGTGTCTGGATCTCTGCAGATGTCCGAGCTGGCTGCAGGAAGATATCTGTTGACCTTTGATCCCACATGGTGCACTATCTGGGTCCCCTTTGGCTCAAACTGAGCTGAAACAGAGTCCAAGACCGATGTCCAGTAGGGCGCCTTGATGTAAGCGCTGCCTCCTCCGCCGGCAACCACCCTCTTGGCGTTGGGGCCGACGATTGCGAGCTTCTTGACATCCTCGGATGGCCTTATAGGCAGTGCATCATGATCATTCTTCAGGAGAACAATGCCTGAGCGGGCTGCGTGACGAAGCCTCACAGTAGTCTCAGGCTTCTCGAGGCAAATCTCAGCAGCGTCTGATGCGTCTTGGAAACGGCCCGCCCTTTCAAGAAGATACAAGAGTCGTCGTGCCGACTCGTCAATGTTCTCGATGGGGACCTCTCCGTTCTCGATCAGCTTCTTGACAGCGTCTTGAGTTCGCTTCAGGGCAGGTCCAGGCATTTCAAGATCCATGCCGGCAATGATAGAGGGGCCTACTGTGTTGGTGGCGCCCCAGTCACTCATCAGGAGCCCCTTCCACCCCCATTCGCCCCGCACGACATCTGTCAGCAGCTGGCGTGAAGCATCGCAAAAGGTGCCGTTGACCTTGTTGTATGCAGTCATCATACACCAAGGATCAGCATCACGCACCACCATCTGGAAAGGCTTGAGGTAGGCTTCGCGCAGGGCTCGGGTGGGAACGAGCCTATCTCCACCAAAGCGATCAACCTCGGAGTCATTGGCCACAAAATGCTTGGGTGTGGCGCCGATGCCCCGGGACTGGATGCCTTGTACAAGAGCCGTTGCGAGTCTCCCAACCATGTAAGGATCTTCGCCGTACGTTTCAAAGTTGCGTCCGCCCAGAGGGTTACGGGCCAAGCACATGGTGGGACTCAGAATGACAGAGGCAGCCTTGGACCTTGTCTGGAAGTTCCTTGTTAGCGACACGCTTTTGGACAATCGTGGTTGTCTTGGCGCCATACCTCTTCTGCCAGCAGATCTCCCATGTCTCTGATGATATCGACATCCCATGTGGCGCCGAGGCTGACACCAGAGGGCAGAAAGGCAGCCGGCACACCTTCGCCAAACACTTGGCCCCTGGCACCGGACGGGCCATCGGAAACCTGTTCAGGCCATATCAGCCATGCCTCGGACGTCGACAGAGATGAGAGGATGGATGCAACACACCTTGATGTTTGGTATTCCAAGGCGCTCTATCTTGGCTGTGCGCCATGTTGACCCGCCTGCCAACAAGGATACCTTTTCCTCGAGGGAAAGCCGAGATAGCAAAGAGTCTAGATCGATAGCCATTGTTGTGTTTCGTGCCGATAGATAGTCGCCGTGCCTGATGGCTCGATCAGGACATATTGTCTCGCACTTCTATGGCATGTTATATCAAACTGTAGCGGCGTAACATGAATTCCGCACCCCGCATCTAATGGTTTGGTGGCGCCAGCGATGGCGCATGGTACAATGACAGAAAGGCCCCGGAAAATGACTCCGTATCTCCGTGCGGGGCTTTGATATCGAGGAACATATTTTCCTCGCCCCTCTTAGATCAAGCTTGGCGCCGATATCATCTTGCAACCCTAAGCGAGTGGTGGAGTGAGATATCGAGACTCTTTCTAGTATAGCACAACCCGCGATAAGGTGCCTATCATGATAGCCCGAGCACTCCTCAACTTAGTCTGGGGTCCCCGTGTTTCTCCCCCCTGACTATCGCCGATACAATGAAGCTTCATGGGCATCACCTACTATAAAGCAGGGAGGCATCCTCAGCTCCGACGTCAACTTCCCGTCTGGCAATCACACCATCGCATTCATCTCAATCGAGTCCAACAGTTTCACATCTTGTCAATAAGCTATTCCTCCCACAAACTTCGCAATGGCCGACCTCAAGCCGGTGCCCAGCATTCACAAACCAGACAATGCCTCCACCGAGGTGACAGAACTGCCGACCCAGCCAATGACATGGGCAGAGCAGCTCTTGGAGATCAAAAAGTCCTTTCGAGCGGTTGCTGCATGCATGGCGTGTTCCTCCGCAGCCATCTTGGTTGGCTATGACCTGACCATCATTGGGTCCATCATCGCCAACACTGAATTCATCCGCCAGTTCGGCGTTCACAACGAAACTCACAATGTTTGGACCCTTCCGGCCGACAGACAGCTCGTCTGGACTATCTGCCAGTTCTGCGCCGCCATGCTCGGTGCCATGGTTGTCGGCCAGCTCAGCGATCTATGTGGTCGTAGAGTGTGCTTTCTGACCACTATCGGGTAAGAGTATCCCCAGCCGGTCCAGCTGTGCCACTGTCTCACAGATAATAGCTTGACCATAGTCGGCACCACTATAGAGCTTGTATCCCGCCACTGGGGCGTTTGGGCATTAGCCAAAGTCATATTCGGCATGGCCATGGGCTTTATGCAGGGAAACACCCAAGTCTACGTCTCCGAAATTGCCCCTATCAATATCCGCGGGTTCATGCTCTCTCTTTTCCAACTGTGGATTGTTCTTGGTAGTTTCCTCTCGAGCTGTGTTCTTGAGGGTACGTCCAAGGTCAACAACAGCTGGTCATGGAAAGCTGCTGCGGCCTCACAGTATGGAATTGGCGCCATCTCCTTGGCAGTTTTCCTCTGCCTGACTCCCGAGTCTCCCTACTGGCTGGTCCATAATGGTCGGCTCGAAAATGCCAAACGAGTCTTGCTCGTTCTCCGGGGAAGCGAGCCCGACTATGATGCTGATGCAGACCTGGCCATCATCAACTCGACCATACAGCACGAAAAGGAGATGGCATCTAACGATGCATCATATCTGGACTGCTTCAGGGGAGTTAATCTTCGCCGCACAACCTTGGCCTGCCTCCCTATGGTCATGCAGCAGTTTTGTGGATTTCCGCTCTGTGGCAACTACCTGGCGTACTTTTTGACCCTCTCCGGGTTGAGCAATGCGTTTCTCATCACACTCATCTCTAACCTTCTCTCGGTGGGCGCTGTCTTGGTCTCTTTCGCTTTGATCGAGCACATTGGAAGACGCAGGCAGCTCTTGGCGGGTGGGTTTGCTATGATCCCCTGTCTTCTTGCCATCACTATCCTCGGATGGGTTGGACGCGGCACCCTCGCAAACGGGCAGGCCCTTGCAGCATTCTCCATCATTTGGAGTATACTTTACTACATCAGTCTGGGGGCCATTGGTTGGACCTTTGTCGGTGAGATTTCTTCCACACGGCTTCGCGCCAAAACAAGTTCTTTGGCCACCGTCATCAACGCTCTTTGCAACTTGGCCTGGGCTATTGCCGTCCCATATCTCATCAACAAGGAAGAGGCCAACTTGGGCCCCAAAGCTGGTGTTGTCTTTCTCGGACCTGCAATTGTTTTATGCACCATTGCGTTCTTTATTGTTCCGGAAACAAAGGGCAAGTCTTTTGCTGAGATGGATTACTTGTTTGAGAAACGCACCCCAGCACGCAAGTTCTAGACCTGGTGAAAGGGTAATTGGGCACTGAGGGCTATATGGCTTCAATCTATGTATTTCTTGTGTTATTCTTCCTAAGGCTTCTCAGACCGGTCATATAGTCTCACGGGGCTCCCTTCAAAGCTACCTATGCACAGAGTCTGATCTACCTTGCTATATGTAAAGAGGTACGGGCATATTACGCTGGATATGACTAAAGAGGTGCTGGGTCTGGGATCTAGAGACTGTCGCATGAGTCCTATCATTAAGAAGATCAGGTAGCACAGAACTTATATAAATCCATCCCTAGAATCTGGGAAGGGTCCTGGGCAAGTGACGTCTTAAAGGAGGACGAAGAAATCAACGTTTTTGCGGACCTAGCCCGCATCCGTGTCATTCAACACGAGGGTACTCATTTCAACATCCGTAGACTGCATATTGTCGAACCATCCCCGCAGCGGACACATGGCTGTTCAATTTCTTTTGTTTAGATAATTCTCATCAATTGACTGGGGCCCTCAATGATCCCTGTGGAGCCAATTGTCTGACCCATTATGCTCGACGATATCCCCCTAGTCCCGCACCAGAACTTTAGCTTATGCCCATGAGCCTTTGTAATTCGTCGGGTAATTCTTACTCCCTCATCAAAGCCTCTCTACATGCCCCAACCTGCATCCTGGCCGTATTTTTGTTCACGCTGTCATGGCTTGACAGACACACGTCACCCCCACAAATTCCTCACCAATCAGGACGTGATCACGCTCAACCGCTAAGTGATCACAGTGATCGCCCCCCGATCACCACGATCACCTGCACGATTACTCTGATCAGGACCCCGGAGCATGGTGATCTGGCATCATACCTCTAAGGATATAGTACACACTCATTTGCCCTTTCCTATGTAGCAGCCACCTCAGCTATCAATACAACTTGGTTACACCCAAATACCTTCGAGCACATCACCAGACGTGACAACCCAACCGCTCAGAGCAACGCAACCTGATCCTCTGCCAACATCAACCAGAAACGACCGGTTTATCCCTTGGGAAATCACCCGCTCGTCACACACGCCCTCTTACCTATTCAGGAGTAGAGCGGGTTATGGGGGCCTTAGGCTCGCAGTGACCGACTGCAAATGAGGCTCCTGTTTCGGAAATCTTTTCATCGTCGGTCTGCAGTGGCATCAATTCTCTAGTACGAATGGTAAAACGTAGGCTTTAGAGGAGGGGAGAAAGGGGGGGAGAAGGGGGGTGAGTTGAAGAATACAGGGCAACCCATTATGGGACCTGCGAGCTGCCGAGCGAGGTACACAGGCCGCAGCAACAAAGAACCAAGATAGCCAATGTATCGGTAACTGGCTGGAAGAAGGCTCATCACCACGTCATCGCACGGCGGTAGAGGTAAACTTGATCTCTTCCCCTATTGATTCGAGCATAATCCTAGGCCGCAGCAGACTTCTCCTCAAGAGCCATGGCAAAGGCTTCTGGGATGCAAGCTTCCCAATCCTCCTCTGTCTTCACTGGCTGCCATCCAATATGATAACCTTTGACTGGGTGTGTTTCTGACCTGGGGTCATCGTCAGACGCAAATTCGCTAACACAAGATACTTGGGGGTCATACGTTGACGCTAAAACCTGTTCTGCGAACCTTTCAACGCCGTCGGTCAACTTTTGGGCGGCATAATGAAGATCGATAGGGTACGCTATCGCCGATTCTAAGTACCCAAGCCGATGGCCTACTTTGGCGATATTACTAGTAAGCTCCAACCACGTGTGGCAGCCAGTATTGGCGAAGTAATATCCCATTCGCCCCGCCGGTAGTGAAAGGTCCGTTAAGGTCTTGACTAGCACGGTTTCAAACAGAGCCGCCAGGTCCTCTACGTGAACATGGCCGATTTTCGATGTGCCCGGCGATAGATACTGAGCCCTGCCAGCTTCGAGAGCAGATCTGATCAAAAATGGAAGCTGATGGGAGGCTCTTTTGAATAGGCCTGTACCCCGTCCCCAGACTAGAGGCGCCATGATAATGTAGGCCCTAACGTTATTCTTCTCGGCCAGATCAATCACTTTGATATCAGTGGTTCGCTGAGGGTATGTCTCAGCTTGTTCGCGTGCAACTTCATAGTCATATATGTCCTTATCTTTGTCTGAGAATGGAATGCATCTCCCATCCGTGCCGCTGATGTCCCCAACGGATAGATTCGACGTGCCAGATAGCTTTCAGAAAAACTTTTAGTTTAGCATTATGGCAGGAAGAGGGAGAAAACTGACGTGGATGAAAAGAACATCATTTCCGGTCTCTTGCCTGCGGTTTGCGAGCCCTGTGATCAGTGCTTCGGCCGCTGCAGTGTGGAAGCCGGTTGCACAATGAACAATAACGTCATGCTGACCAGCCAGAGCCATAAGCCCCTGCGAATCATCTAGGCCCCCTTCCATGAGGAACGTCTTGATGCCTTGCGTGTTTAAGACATCAGCTTGGGATTGGTTGCGAACCAATGCGGTGACGGATACGTCGCTTGGGAGCTTCTTCTCATGCCGCCGCGCTAATCGTGTGAGCACCGTTCCTCCTCTCCAAGTGAGTGTCAGTCGTGGAAGGACATTGATAGCACTACAAACGGTAATTATGACTCATAACTTACATGAACCCCGTGGCACCAGTTATGAGAAGATAACGACTGGACGGCATAACCACCTACGGAGGCGAGACCCGGGTAGCTTGATATGGAGGTGTATGCAAGTGAAACTCAAGTGTTGGAGAACCGCTTCTTAGAAACCTAGGTCACTAATTTATAGTAGATATCTTCACGCATACGTCATTAAATACAATAGCTAGGGTATTCCATCACGCAATCGTAGCCAAGACGTGATTGACAAATCGTAGGATGCTTTTCGGGAGGAATATAAATTCCGCGATTGGGTTGTACTCCACTCCCTTTACTCTTTAGTAATCGCGGACACGCTGCTGTGATCTGAGCTCCACTTGCCGTATGGCCTCATTCCTCCGTACCACCGAGAGGCGACGAATTCGTCAAGTGGATGGACGAGTACGACCCTTGCCATTGGTCTGCCAAATAACCTGTGTACAGAGAACGGAAAATTGAGCTGCATGAGTACGGATAGCAGATCGCGTTTTAAAATATCATGAATAAAGTTGAAACTACACTAATATTGCAGGCGGTTTTGCCATTGACAAACCTTTGTCAACCCATCATTACAGGGCCTTGTTGGCAGCTTTGATGGATGGCAGGTCCAGAATATGCTCATACACCTTCTTCCCCTTTCCTTCGAGAAGGTCCTTGGCGTAAGCCTCCAGTGTAATTCCAGCGAACTCGGGGTAGAGATCCTTGGCCAACAGGTATCCGAGGTACTGGGCGTTCTCGGGAGTATTGTCTCCACGGACACAACAGGAGTTCCAGTACTGCAGCTGCGACAGCGTTATGAAGTCGACTGAATCGGGGGCTGGGTTCTTTTCCTCCCACTCGCGGACTTGAGCTTCGACTTCCTCTGCAGGGACCTTTGTAGCAAGTTAGGCCACATGACAATTCCAAAGATAGGAGGTTGACTTACATATTTACGATGGAGCTTCTCGCCGCTTACTTTCTCGGCTATATCGTACACCTGGTTAAAGGTCAAAACTTCGTTGTATGCAAAGACCATGCGATTCAGGGTTCGAGGATCGGAGATGATTCGGGCAGTATATGGCCCAACATCGCGCAGGTCGGTAAACGCTACTGGCACGTTTCCGTCGATTGCAATGCCATCGTTAGTTTCCATAACTGCATAGTCGATGCGGCCAGATGGGAGTCGGGGAAGATTGACTTGATACCACCAGCCGACGTCGATAATAGTGTATGGGAGCTTGATCTTCTTGATATGATTCAAAGTCTCCTCTTTCTATAAGCTTATGTTAGGACATGCTAAAAGGCGATTCTCACTCGGTCACTTACCAGTTCTCGAAGTCGAAGAGCGCCTGTAGGTGGTGCAACAGTTGCAAAGAAGCAGGGCACGTATCGTTGAACACCCACAGCCTTGGCGGCATTGATAAGGGGTACTTCGGCTGTCACACTGGCTCCGTAGATGGTCGAGACGACGACCTCAATACCCGTAAGAACTTTCTTCAATTCTTCCTCGGGGCCCGCGAGGTCGGCAGCGACAATGTTGACCCCCTTCTTGGCCAGCTCAAGGACTTGGGGTTTCTGGAGCGATGACGGCCTTGTGAGGGCTGTCACTTCCTGTATTGAGGGCGTCAGTATCTCGACCCCAAAAGAGTAGGCTGAAGACTTGGACTCCTCACAAATTTCGGCGTCGTCGACTCGAGAAGGGCCTTGATAATGACGGAGCCGGTCTGGCCCGTTGCGCCAACGATTGCGACCTTCATATTCGTAGGGATACAGTGAGCGATTGGTTTCTTCTAGTATAATTGATGACTTGATGGTAGATTTTGGGTCAGTTTGTTTCCCTATTTATACGCATTTGACCACGGCGGTTGCCTTTGACCTAACGGGGTCTTGACGGACTCCGTCTGAGGATGTTAACGTTACGAGGCAAGATTGAGAATGAGACGTGCACTGGCCACACCGCCATGGCCGAGATGAATCTCATGGAAACAGCTGAAACTTATCATATTGCTCGTGCACAAAGAAGGCGATGTGGGCTTTTGTCCCCATTTCCAGCCCCAGGTAGTTAGAAGTACATTTAGAAGCTGAAATTGCACGTCCGCCCATGAGTCGCCCGTGTTTTGTCCGCCTAGCGTAGGTACCTAATCATTCTGTCCGTTTGTCATAGATATCCTGGGATTTTTTTCCTTGCCCGGTGTCCATAAACCTTGAATCTCTATCTTCTTCATCATCCACATAATTAAGCAACTCAGCGAATACAGGGGAAAGACGACAAGCTTTGCCGCTAATGCAGGTTGATGACAGCTACACAAGCTAGCCTCAACTGGGCAAGATCAGCCGATTATCGCGCGGAGGCTAACTTCATGAAACGATGAGAAAAACTGCTCCTATTATTAATCCTCAAGCACCATCTGCCGCTGTCATCATCCTACATTTGCATCGGCTTGACCGTTGTTACCTTGGCTAATCCTCAAATGGTTCACCTCAGCACCCTGCATCAATCAAGTATGGCCTACCTCAACCATACTTGCTTCCAAGAACACACAATCGCGGGTGGATGGGTCAGGTACGAGGATGACTGGTCGGGCATATCGAATACCAAGGAGAGAAGGAGGGTCCAAAATCGCCGTAACCAAAGGATCCTCAGTATGACGTGATGGTTGATATAGAATTCTCTTCAGCTCACTAATGCTCGGTAGGGTCGAGAAGACGAAGAGAGCTTGGTCTTAGGGGTGACGGCGCTGAAGGCCAACAGCGTATTCCGGCTCCCGACAATGCGAATTCTCCGGAACACTGGAGATACGAGGACTTTAGAATAAGGGCCGTCACGATAGCTGTTACGGAACTTGATATTCCTAATGCCGGACCAGAGCATGATCGGGTGATCCTTCAACGTTTCGAGGCGTTTGCACACCAGCTCTACATGATACACTCTCCGGAACTTACAATCTTACCAATTCTATCCCAGTTCAACTTTATCCGAGCTTTGCTGGCCAATATGGACACCTTGGGTGTCTCGTCTAAGCAGATGGGCCACAACGATCTGTCGCCGTTTAATTCGCCAGACTGTCATCAACACCAAACCTCAACACGACTTCCAGACGGGCTACGACCGACAGATCTTCAATGCTCCACATTACACCATCCATGGATTGATCTTCTCCCTTTTCCCGAGATGCGTGACAATTTGTTCCGACGAGGCTTAGAGTGCTTCAATGAGGAAGAGCTCTGTCACGCCGTCCGTGGACGCATTCCAGATCATGACCCAGGCATGCTCATTTGGGGTGAATCTTGGGATCCAAATGGTTGGGAAGTAACAGAAGCTTTTGCTAGAACCTGGGGCTGGACTATCACTGGCTGTTGGAGCCTCTTCCGTTCTACCAATGAGTGGCGAGCCCGACGGGGCGAGAAACCGCTGTTTAGTCTTCCCGCATGAATCATTCAGACGAGAAATCATACTAATGCCGGACTTAGCGGCATCGCAAATAGGATTATAAAGCGAATTCTAGATATCATTTTAATCAACGACCCACGTAACTACCGGCTCACAGGGTAACGCTAAACTCTGCGGTCTAAGTAGTCTTCTAAGCAAATAGCAGGACGGCTGACTAGTGTCTTTATGCAGCTGTCATCAACCCACATTCCCTTGTCGATCAAACTATGCAGACTCTCAAACCCGAAAACGAATCATGTGGCTTGTTAGTGCATGAACGTCGGTAGCTCTGCCACGTTAACACCCATCTACTCGGAACCGGGAGACTCTTCTATTGCCTCTCACTATAGGGAGGCGAGTAAGTGGGTGCTTATCAAGCATTGTGTTCCTCCAGCGTCGGGGACACACTAACACCTGGAGTGAAGGAAGGGCGCTCCTTGCGGCTTCATATCTACATACTTGTCAAACGGGGAAGGGGGTCTATGTGTATAAAGGGCACGGTATCCATCTATTCTGGTCTTTTCTATCATCCTTCCTCGCCATTCTCCCTTCCAGCCGACTACCCCTCATATATCTACTCCGGACCGCACGACAGAGAAACACCTACTCTGCCCAACTCCCAACACCAGAGCAAACGTCAACGATGCCAAAGGTAGCGAGATTCCACCAGCTAGGCGGGCCAGAGGTGCTGCAGATCGATGAGATTGCCTTCGAGGACCCGGCACCTGGTGAGCTCCTGTTAAAGGTCAACGCCATAGGGATAAACCGCATGGAAGTCTTCTTCCGAGCCGGTGGCTTCGGCCCCCCCAAGTCGTTTCCTGCCATGCTTGGGTCGGAATGTGCTGGGAGGGTTCTGGCCATCGGCCAAGGTGTCACTGGGTTCGCGATCGGGGATCGCGTTGCCACCATCCCGGGGTTCACGAGCGTTCCGGGTTTCGCTACCGAGATGAAAGGCCACGAATGCGCCGTGTATGGCGAGAAGGCTTATGTGCCGGCCGATATGGCGGTCAAGATGCCTAACGACATGTCGTTTGTTGATGGTGCTGCTTTATGGATGCAGTACAGCACAGCCTGGAACAGTATGGTTGACACGGCCAAGCTGCAAAAGGGCGAGTACGTTCTGCTGACGGCAGCAACATCGTCGGTGGGAATTGCAGCGGCCCAAGTCGCCAAATCACAGGGTGCCATACCCATCTGTACAACCCGGAGTCAGTCTAAGGTGGCCGGCCTGAAGTCGCTCGGCATCGAACATGTCATCGTGACGGGTGAGCAGGACATCGCGACAGAAGTGGCACGCATCACCGGCGGCGTCGGCTGCCGCGTCATCTACGACCCGATTGCCGGCAAAGGTGTCAGCAAATTGCTCGATGCGGTTGCGGTCAACGGCATGATCCTTATCTACGGGGTTCTAGACCTGGCTCCGGCCACGATTGACCCGCTAAAGGGAATGGCCAAGTTTGCCAGCATCAAGTTTACAGCCGTGTTTCAGACACTATTGAACCCAGAGAAGCGCGCCAGGATGGTGAAGTTTGTGCTTGATGGCATTGCAAACGGATCGTTGAAGCCCGTCGTGGACAAGACCTTTGCGTTTGAGGATATTGCTGAGGCGCATCGCTACCTTGAGAGCAATCAGCATATCGGAAAGGTGGTTGTGACAGTTGATTGAAGTGTCTAGATATGGGAACGGAACGAGAGAAGAGGTACGGGGAAGTAGGAAGGCATAGGTAGTTTAAACCAAAGCCAGGCTAGAAAGGCTTTTGAAACCAATATATTACTTTATATCTCGTTCGTTGGAGATTATCCCACAGGGCAACACGCAACTCACAAGTCTCTTCAATACCCCACAAACATGCTGATAACATGGTTATACTTACATGCGAGGAGTAACTCCAAGTTCAGAGGACTAACACAATACCTCCCACGCTGAGCACCTTTGGCTCCCAGGGGGGTGGGAAAGGTGGGATGAAAGGGGTCGATATGAACCTACTTAGACAACCCTTATCTTGTTGAGCAAATCCATAGTACGAAACAACTTAAGAAATATTTTAGAACTTTACTTGACGATATGGAAGTGCAAAAATCTACTCGCTCGAAACTGCTGGGCTTAAGATCGTCGGAAGTGCCTAATGGCAGGATATTGACGCCCCCGCCTTCGGACGTCACGTGGGAGCTGAATGAGGCCTTATCTCCTCTTCTGACAAGCACCTCGTCAGCACTATAGAGGAAGATAGGTTCAAACTCAAGAAAATTACCTATGGCGACCTCGATCGATACACGCCAGCAGTTTACCAAACTTTGCGGCCGCTGCACCGTGCTGCAGCTGGTAGACACACCCGTGGATGGTATCCCTGCAAGCTCGGAGAACCAAGAACGGGAGAATGACCTGGACTGGGAAGCCGAGCGGACGCCTAGCAGCTTGTACGAGGTCTTTGATGGTTCTGATTGTGGATCGTGTGCCTTTTTTAAGCGAATTATCTTTTGGTGGGACATTGAAGACAAACCACCGACTATTTCCTCAGAGACGACAGTGCGTCTCTCCCTCCACCATGTTTTCGGTCCAGACAATGTCAATGGATATGGGCTTAGAGCTTTACGCATCAAACTCAGACATGGTATGAGCTGCACCTGATTAGTACAAACGGAAGATAACAAGAGACCAAACAGACGACCAGGAAGACATTCATCTTGACTGTCCTATCACAGCAGTCACGGATGATGATACCGCGACACTTCTCGGGCTCCGACCGCCTCTATCCCACGTCAGTGAAGATACTGTGAGCTGGATGAAGTCTAAAATGGACTCATGCGTGTCCCATAACCACATCAATCCGCAAAAGACTTTCATCCCCGATCGACTAATCGAAGTTGGGCCAGATCAACTACGGCTGGTCCTTACTAAAGACATGGCCAAGTCAGACTTGGAGATCCCACGCTATATCGCCCTCACGTACTGTTGGGGCCCTGAGCCACATGCTAGTAAGCAACTCAAGACAACCAACCTAAATCTCTCGGAACATCTAGAGACAATTCCAGAGTCCGCCTTACCACAGGTAATCCAGGATTCTGTGGCTCTGGCGAGGGCGTTGTCCATTCCATTTCTTTGGGTCGATGCTTTATGCATCCTCCAGGATGTGTCAAAAGACTGGGAGAAGCAGTGCGCAGTCATGGAGCGCATCTATGGCAATGCGTACGTCACAGTTGCCGCCGCTGCCTCCCTGAACTGCGAACAAGGATACCTCCAGAAAACCGACCGAGTCATCATCCCTCTGAACCCCCACCCCAACAACGCCTCTCCCGCCTTGGCGGTGTACTCTCCTCTATACAAGGCTTCCACCGGAGAAGAACTCGTCATCAGCCCCTGGCTTGAGAGAGGATGGACATTCCAGGAACGCATCACGGCAACCCGCCTGCTGATGTTTTCCAAAAGAAACATTCACTTCAAGTGTCCATCATTTAGTGAATCGATGGGAAGAAATCAGGATACATATGATGCGGATTTCCGCATGCTTGGCCGCGACAAGCTTATTGCCGATGACAACCTCTGCATATACGAAGAGTGGGATGAAACCGTTGCCCAGCTCAACCCTGACAGGGCCCATTTCACCCGCGAAACGGATCTTCTCCCTGCGGTTGCTGGCCTTGCAGCTCTGTTCCAAAAAGAGCTAGACGACGAGTACGTGGCCGGTCTTTGGAAGAACAATCTCCATCGGGACCTTAACTGGACTTTGATGGTCGCAGACGAAATCAGTTACGAGGCCTTCCTCCAAAGACTGAAAAGCCCCTGTCCCTATCTTGCCCCCTCGTGGAGCTGGGCTAGTCTACGGAGATACTTCTGGTTCGATTTGAACCATCCAACTCTGATGCCTGATTGCCGACCTGAATACACGGATCTAGTGCCCAGAATCACCCCGCGCGGTTCAACCGTATTTGGTGAAGTGAGCCATGGCGAGCTGGACATGACAGCCAAGGTGTACGTCGGGACTCGGAAAATAGTATACAGACAGGTCTACCCGGCCTTTTCCGCACCACAAGATGCTGTTCGGTTGGATGGAGAGTATTTCGCCCATATTAAAACTGACTGCATTGTTGAAGACTTCTTCGCAACATCCGAGATCCCCGAACTCGTCACTCCTATCAGTTTTCTGTTAATTGGGAGCACGATACGACGGAATTCAGATGCAAACTACTTCTCGTCCAGGCTTTCCGACAGCTCATTGACACTTGGCGACGATCACGAAGCGGCTTATAGTCACGCATCGTCCGATTCCGAGTCAAGTGCACCGGAGTGGACGAGTGAAGAGGTTGAAGATCCAGCTAATAGAACGGCATATGGGTTACTCATTCACCCCACGGGAAACCCAGACGAGTACTATCGGGTTGGAACGTTTGTGTCGAAACCTTTCAGATCCGGTGGTCTATCTTTCTTTAATAGTCTTGAGCTTAGGCGAGTTAGACTTGTATAGGATCCGTTGAATTGAGTACAGAACTATTAGCATCCCTGCCTTTAGATATATCATTGTGTAGCATCTTTATCAACTCTGAGAGCTAGGAATAAGACACTATCATAGCTTCCAGAATATGTGAAAAAGAAAAAGAAAAAAAAACCCCCTCAAGAAACAACGATTCATTTTAATCAGGCGTCAGGCCAGTGAGATCTAATCCAATAACTAAAAACACGCTACACCCCCTAAGGCATCTGGGGGTGCTATTGGGCATTCTGCAAGGCATCTTCCACTTCAGAGCACAGCCCCATACGAACAGGTGACCATTTCTAGCCATATGATCTGTCACTCTTCCTCGCCATTAACCTAAGGCCATATCTCGTTCCCCCACAAAGGTCCATCAACCCAGCTTTCTTCATATTCACAACCACCAAATTTGGCCATATTTGACCATGTCTATTTATACCAAGCATCCTTTGCTACCAGGCCAGACCCATGTCCGGCTCCTCCGGATATTACCAGGCTCTTCCAACGACGAAATACATTGCTCAGTCAATACTTTTGACATCAACACGGCTCCTAATTATCACGCGCTCTCATACGAATGGGGACCAAAATCTCCTTTGGCAGTCATCCATGTCATGGGCCAGCCAACAACAATCCGATCGAATCTTTTCAACTTTCTATCACGTCTCAAAGCGCATGCCTCATATGGCTACCTGTGGTGCGACTCCATCTGCATCGACCAGGCCAATGACTACGAACGCAGTCATCAAGTTCAGCTGATGAACCAGATCTACCGCAGAGCGCAGTCTGTCCTAGTGTGGCTAGGCGAAGCACGCGAGAACAGTGACATGACCCTACGCACCATCCGCCTGTTAAGTACTTGCACCGACAGTGCATCTAGAGCTGCCTATTCAGCAGATCGAGCGACAGTGTGGCAAGGCATCGTGGACCTCTCCAAACGGAGGTATTGGACAAGAATCTGGATCATCCAGGAAATCACAGTGGCACGAGACGCTGAGATCTTCTGTGGAAGCGAAGTGATTCCGTGGTCAACATTCGCAGTAGCGTGCAAGTCCCCCCCGCACCATCTCACGGCGTGGAGTTCGGACCTATGGGCTCCATTAGCAGAAGATAAAGGAGTTGGGGACGATATCAAGCAAACAAAGAGGCGCCGTGCGACGAGTGAACTCTTCCACAGCACCATGTATGGGCTCATTCGCTCACAAAGACGCTGGCCGACCTATAGGGAATCATTCGCAACCCTCTATCAGCGCTACAAAGATTCTGGTTGCGAGGACGGCCGAGATCGGATTTTTGCCTTGTTGGGCATTGCAACTGAGGTCACGTTCGAGCGCGGATACAATGCCGAGTACCATAGGACCAAGGAGGAGACATTCTTTTCCCTGGTTGCCTGGGGAGGAAAGGGGGCAGTAAAAATGAACTGCCGCATTGAGTTTGCGCGTTTGACCGCTGAAGCCATGCAATTGACGTGGCCACACCATCAGTTGAAGTCTAGCCTTGAGACCGAGTCCCAGAGGTCACCTAGCTTCCTCAACTGGGTTCACCGACACTTGGCAGTATCATTGCGCTGTTACGGTCTCGGGAAATGGTCGTTTCACAGGCAATCAGAGACGAAAGAGGCGACAATTTTGAGGTCAGACACAGGGGCCGAGGTTCATCTCCCACCCCATGCAAACAAGAACGAAGCGTACCTTGACTTGTATGAGTTTGGTTTTGAAACTTCCCATGTTTTTCTCGTCTGCCAGGTCACTGGGGAAAATTCCTGGTCAGTTGTGGTCAGAGCATATTATCCCAGCCAAGAGAGTCGGGGCCAACAGCGTGTGCCTAGCGTCTTCCAGGGACTGACCATAGCTACCGACGGAACCGGTGGCTTTGGAATTCAGCTCAAGAATGTCGCTCAATTCATGGAGATCTTCTTAGACCAACGTGATGTTAGGCCAACTCAGGGAGGGGGCTCGGGCGAGCTCATCGGTTACGCAAGGGGAGCAGGGACACTGAGAAGGGTCAAGGAAAGTCAGAATAGGAACTTGGAAGAAGTGCTGGAGAGACTCAGAATCGCAAGTTCAGTGAACTTGGACCAGTGGGAGGGAGGAGGGGGGAGTGTTAACGTGGTGGACGATGATTCTGTGGATGCGGACTTGGACAAACTCCTGGATCCGTCGGAAGTGTTGGCGAGTTCTCGAGTACCCTCGACATTTTTCGAGAAGCCCAGATAGCGAGATTGGCCGCCCCCTAACTACCCATCTTCTGACACGTTGCTATTCAGTGGGCAGAGCCTTACAGGACAAGGCTTGGAAGCGCCACGGCGGTACCACGGTCCCGGCTGACGAAGCAAAATTGAATAACTAACACGAGCATGACAGTAGCTAAGAGTGACACCGCCCTTCTCACAGTTCCTCAGCCCATAGCCAAACAGTGAAACTATCTTCCCTTCAACAGGCTTCAACAGGGGAGCGCCCGTTTCCCTTGGTGTTACATGGATGTGTATCTATTAAGCCAAGTTGTGGGTTGTTTCATATCACGGCTTGGCTTAAACCAGACGGTAAGACAAGTATACTGAGCCAAGGTTGTATAAACAGCGAGTAGCTACCTAACATCTGACTCTGACTCTGAATCTCTACGTTGACGGTTTAAGAACGTTTTTCAAAAAAAAAATTAAACATGCTCCAAGACAGCAAACTTGGAAAAGAAAATAAGGGGAGTAGCTGGGAAACGATATGCGTCTAATCAGTTGGCTGTGACGGACACTCTAGAGAGCAAAAAGTCGCAACGCCCATCGGCATCAATATCCTTCATCTGAATCGGCGTGCTCGAGTTGATATACAGAATGTCGCTAGACGATCCGTACTCGGGCCACTTGACGTCTGATGATGAAAGCCCGATGTTGGGATCTCCATTGATGATGAACGAAGAGTAGTAATGCTGCAGTTTCCGACCGATCTGTGCCCCCACAGAGGTATCGTTTGCAGAAATGGCTTGGGTAGGGAAAACCAAGTAAGTATAAGCTCCATGATAGGCAGTATCGTAGGTCGGATATCCGTAGATGAGTTTGTAGACAGGTTGAGCACCATGCTGATCGGCCAAAGAGAAAGCCTCGGCGGCAGCACTGGCGAGACGGTAGGATGGACACTGAATGAATGCATCTCCGGTGACGAACTCAGCCCTTTGCTGCGTGGTCTTGTACGCGAATGGGCCAACTGCTTCAGGGGGGTAATAGTCTTGGAGTCTGCCAAAGAAGTTCGCACCACCGTTGAAAAGTTGCTGTACCCGGTTTTGATACTCTGTTTCGGTGGTGATGTCTTGCGGCGTAAACGCGAAGCCTTCGTTGCCATCCCTTGTCATCAAAATGGGAACCTTGGCGAAATGTCCGGCCTCTGCCTCTCGTGTTGGAAAGTCCTGGATGTAGCGACCATCGATTGCAGGTGAGAAATAAAACATTCCATACAGAGTGTTAGCAGATAAGAGGGCCTCGTTCTGGGCACGGTTGTACTCGTCTGCGGATAGGTTTTGTAGACAGGAAAGATGGCTGCAGTTTGAGGCAGACAAAACCTCTTGATACTGCTGTTCAAGCTGGCTAGGGCTGAAGATGGTCGGCACCCAAGGATACTCGGCTATCGCTGCTCGATATGGGGGATGCTCTTCTCCGCCGTTCCAGATGAGTTGGTGAAAGACTGAGCCACCACCAGCTGATCCGCCGCTGATTGTGACTTGGCTTGGGTCACCGCCAAATGAAGCAATGTGACGTTGAATCCACTCCAAAGCGAGTCGCTGATCGTGCAGCCCGGCATTGAGTGTTCGTTTTCCTGCGCCGCCAAGAAACCCAAAGCCAGATAGGCGATATTGAATGTTGACCACGATGAACTGGCCTGGCGCTGCAGCCATGAAAGCTGGGGATGGTATAGTTGTGCTGCCTCCCGCCACATAGCCTCCTCCATGAATGATGACTAGTACAGGAAGACTCTCGGAAATGGGCTCACCCGGAGCATAGATATCCAGTAGCAGACAGTCCTCGCTCTCTTGACGGTTTCCAAAGTGATTGCTGGCTGCTTGGAACTCTTTTGCCTCTGGGCTTTCCGGAGACCATCCAGGCCATCCTTGATAGCAGATGGGACCAAACGTAGTCGCGTCAAAGATGGATTTTTCTCCAGACTCTTCAGTCTCAATGGCCACCGGGGGTTTGAAGCGTCGATCTCCAGTGGGTGCTCCGCCATAACGGATGCCCAACCATGCGTTGATGGGCACGGCTGATGAGGTCAGTCGAGTTCCTTGAACCTGGAGATAGCCCAAGTCCACTAGTTGACCGTCAGGCCCTGAGAAATTGGCATAGCTGGGGGCCGTGTTTTGAGAGGTTGATAAGTTTGCAAATGCGATTGCTGAGAAAAGAGAGGACCACGTTGGTGGATGCATCTTGCAGAGAAAGGGAATTTGCTCAAGTAAAAGATTGAACCTGTTGGTTTAGATGGAGCACGGGCGGGCTCTACTGGCTAACTATATACCGTACAGCAAGCAGATGAGATTACCGTTTTCGACCGAAGCTTGGCCAACAAAAATGTAAGCGAGTTCATTGCGCAATGACCAACGGTTTCTCGCCTCACTGACGCGGCAACACGCGCTTCAGCTTCATCTTAGCGCTGAGGAATGGGCAACAGGCATCCAAAGGGTAGGGGGATCACTTGCTAAATGGGTGCCTATTTCCGCCAAGCCGCTCTGAAGCGCTCGCCGAGCCTTTGTGACTGGGAGAAAAACGGGTGCCTGAACAGGCTGTACTTTTATTAATGAAGCGAGTTGGTAAATATCCGTGCCCGGCATTAGCGACGGTCATAACTCCGAACTTCTTTCCTTGGCGTATACCGTCGTATTCGGTTGGCATTTCGAGCGAAAGGCACGCGTATAAATGAGACGGCCCGTCAGCTAGCACTAACATGGAAGTCTATTCGGATTGCTCAAGTACAGTAAGCATTGCAAGCCTCCATGGCGGGCTGGAATATGTTTATAGGTAGTAGTAGAGAAGCGAAAACGGGGTCAGATCGACTTGGGTTTTTGTAAACGTGACACTTTGGATCTGCAGTGACGTAGGGCCCATGATTATGTATCTGGTACATTCGCCTATATGACAGCTCTCACCGCGGTGGTTGTCGAAGATACGAATTGAGATTTAATAGATGACAAATCGAGGGCTTCCAGCAGAACCATCATTCACATCGCGACGCATTCCCTGGCAGCTTTCTTCTAAACCAACAACTTTGACATTCGCAATGGAGTCCAAAGAGATCTATAACCAGGTCAATAGCCGATATGGCTCAATCGTCAAGAGCCAGACCGGCCACTATGAGCAAACCGTGGCCAAGGCCTTCGGGTATACGGAACAAGAGCTGGCTAGCATCCCCGAGGGTGCGAATTTAGGCTTGAGTTGCGGCAACCCAACAGCACTTGCTAGACTTAAAGAGGTGTGTATATGCACTCGTGACGGCGTGCTGTTTCGACTGATGGGCAAAAGGGCGAAACAGTTATCGATCTTGGGTCTGGCGCTGGCCTTGATGTGTTTACGGCAGCGAAGAGAGTTGGCCTTATGGGTAGAGCCATTGGAGTTGACATGAACAAGGTGCCCAAGTTTTTACCCTTGGGGTAAAGTCCATTATGTGTCTAATCCGACGCGACAGAACATGATTGACAAGGCAAATACCAACAAATCTCGCGTCGGCATCTCAAATGCCGAGTTCATCGAGAGTGCCATCACACGCATCCCCGCACCTGACAGCACTGCCGACTGCATCATCAGCAACTGCGTCATCAACCTCGTCCCCACCGAAGAGAAGCAACTGGTGTTTAATGAAATGTTCCGACTACTCAAGCCCGGCGGTCGAGTTGCCATCAGCGATATCCTCGCACGCAAGGAGTTAACAGATGGGATGAAGAAGGACATGTCTCTATACGTCGGGTGTGTTTCGGGGGCCAGTCAGGTCAGTGACTACGACGCGTTTCTGAGGAATGCAGGTTTCCAAGGTCAGTCATATCGTCCCGAAAGTGAGTGATAGAGGCTGATCAGTCCTTGAGACATTGTCATCGTGGACAGCAACAGTGATTTGAACGTGTACTGGAGCGCGGCCGACGACAAGCCACCGTGTTGCGGGACAGATGCTTCCAAGCCGCAAGACGAGGTCTCATCTTGCTGTAGCCAAGAGGTGGAGCACAGTTCCAACATTGAGCACGAGTCCTGCCACCAGAGTGTAATGGCCGCCGAAGCCGACAGACTCACCAAGCAGCTTGGTATCGCCGACTTTAACGAATGGGCAGGTAAGACTAGAGATTTTTCATGATAAAGATGCTCACTGACCCTTGACAGGCTCTTTCAAAGTGTATGCAATTAAGCCGGCGGTGAACTAAGACTCTACGCAGTCAGCAAGCAGTACCAACCACTGAACCAACCTGGAAGAGATTCAACAGTGTGGTACAGCGATGGCTTGAGTGCCATGCCAAAGCCCCGTTCGAGTTGTAGGATAGTCACAAGGTACTTCACCTTTTTCTTGGCTTTGTTTCCTCCACTTCCAAGAAGACTTTCATCTGTGATACCCGAGGTACTATTGCCAAGATACATTATGCACGGTTCCACGCGATCGCTGCAGACTGCAACTCGCAACCTCATCACACATATGCGATGCATTCCTTAGCCTATTCTGCAGGTCTTTCAAGCCTTTCAAACTTTTTGAATCATCTGATCAAGCGCCTAACACGATCATGCACACTGCATTACAGTAATTCGTAGTTTTGCATTGTCATAGGCCTCCACCTAGTCAAGCCTTTCCAATCTTTGCTCGGAGTGATCTAATGCAGCCGAATCAATAGTGACTTCTCCTCTTTCCCCCCATAGTTCATGCATAACACTTGGTCTCATGCGACATTCCTATTGGTGAATGCTGACATGTCTCGGACGGAAACCCTAAATTGTTCAAGAAGGTGCAGTGGCTAAGCTGAGGGTCCCTTGATAAACTACACGCGAGGAAAGGGGCGCAGTCGAGACCAATGTCTTGGATGGCCTTACGCGTCTGATGCAAGCTCGCAGATATGGAAGCGCCCGTTGTAAGTGGCTTATTTCTTGGAGACGAGTCTGACTGTGACTGGTTGTCGGTGGCTGGCTGTTGTGATAAGCCACGAACGATCCATGCCATGGAATATCGTGGCCCCTGCGCTACAGGTCAGTTCCACGTTTAGTGATGGATCAATTTCCGCTCAGAGCCTCACCAAGTTCCACCTCAGCCAGCCCTCAGTTTTGACCGCTCTTTTTGCATCCTTGTAGGGCTTTAATCTCTGTCACATAACTGGCGTATTGATACCCGGTCTGCCTGTCTACTAAGAGAATACCGTGGCAAAGGCTTTCAAGACCATTGAATCCTTTGTAAGCCACAGCCAGCCACTTATAGAATTTGTCCCGGCAATCTAAAGCGGCTATACGATCGATGCTCGACCGACGATCCGGACTTGACAGACAAGTGACTCGTAGGCATTCGATATAGCTGACGGGCTAGAAACTGTTACATTGTTTTTTAGGTTTTCTTTGCATGCAATTCTTTCGTCACGGTTTATACCTTATAGAGGATTCTGGGATTTGATCAATTAAGGAGGCCAGACTTTGAAGGACCTGTAGTTTGCTATCCTCGGTATTATTGCCTCCAAGTTTATCAGAGTATTCATGGATCATGTATACGACAGAAACGTCATTGAAAACCCAGAAGAAAACCTTCTAAATCTCCCGCCCCAGCACGGCCAGCACAGCAGGAAATCCACTGGGAGCACTGGCGACCACAACTTCTCCATCATCCTCGTCAACGGTGCATTGGCCAGCATGCATTCCCAAGATACTCTTTTCTCCTCCGTCACTGCTGAGCAAAGCGTCAGGAACCACGGTCTTATGGCCATGCGTATCTGTGATTCTGATCTCGACCCTGTATCCCAACAGGATTCTCGTGATCTTCATCAGCCTGCTGGAGCGTGGCTGGATACCAGCAACCGATCCCAGTTGGGATCGTGCCGCAGCGCTAACGTCCCTTTCATACGCCAATACCATTAGTCAGGCCACCATAAAGGTTTATGAAACCTTACCAAAACCCTCGATCAACATCGAACGCTTGCAGACCTCCAGCCTTGAGTGAGAGCTTCACGTCGGGGCTGTCCAAATTGGTGTCGTATGAAGGATCGGCATCCAAATTCGGGAACCCAAGGTTGGCCCAAGGGGTCTTTTTAGCACCTGCAATGTCGAGATCCAAGCGAACCTCTTCGCGGCCTCCGTCTCGGGCGTCGACCCAAGAGTCAACTCTCCGGTCAACCCCGTTGATTGAGTACAGAGGTCTATAATAGACCTTCTCAGGAGGAACCACGAAGGGCGTTTGTGCATGTCCCATTGAAGATGGTATGTCCATGTCCGCACATGGCATATTACTCCTGTGCGTGTACCAACGATCATCAGTATCGGTAGAAGTTACGAGGGGGATGCTTACCCAAGTCTCAATGTCGAAGTGTCTTGTGCCAGATCGAATGCGGCTACTGCCAGACCAACAGTACTGGATGTTCTGCCGGCGGCGAGTTTGTGTTCCCCCTCCAGACGGTTTTGTTCGCTCCTTGCCCAAGCATAGTATATCCCGAACTTCTCGACCCAAGCCTCGAAGTTGGTCAATCCCGACCCCGCGATAGCTGCGCTTTTGTGGTATAGATCGAAGTCCCTTATGTATGCTTCTGCAGTTCTGTCCTGTGCCTGCTGGACGTCTGAACGGAGCTTCGAGATCGAACCACAGACATCCGAATGATTCACGGCCTAATCCATGGTTATCACGTCCCTTGTGAGTATCTCGTAACGGAGCAGCAAAGAAACACATACATCGTCGTGGATATTCTCAAGGTACCTCCATTGGATCAGCTGAATGAAAACCTTGGACTATGGAAGATACACATACTTGCGGCGGGTATCAAAGTAACTGTCCCCATCATCATTGTAGAATGGGGACCGAGTGTCCTGTAAAGGGTCGGCTCGGCGGAAAAGGGAATGGTTGGTGATTTCTTGGGGAGCAATCTCACCCGCTGGGATGTCATACTGGCCTGGAGCAGCTACAAAGATAGCCTTGGAAGAGTTGTCAAGATCGTCTTGCGTTGTCATGTGGGACTGTAGCGCAAGGGCATAGGCCTTCCATACAAGTCTAGATCCTCTGTTTGGCAAGAGCGAAAAACTTGCCCTTCTAGCGGCCATGATCGTAGTGGGATACATGGTGTCGTCGTCGTCTACTCCCGTACCTGTGGCCGCAGGATTTCGCGAATTGATCACAGGCTATGCAGCCTCAACGCTAGGTAGCCCGGCGCCTACTGTAGCGGAACTAGTTCAGTGGAATCGAATGGAAACCCCAGAAGCCATCCCAATGTGAAAGGCGAGCGCGTGCAGGGCCAAGAATGGATTACGGGTTCCTTTCTTTTCAAATAGGTATGCACGGACAAGCTGACGCGAACACGATTGGGTATTTGTGGCCTAGAGATTCAAGCCCACCCTCCTTCTCCTCGTCCAAGACCCTCAATCCCTACCCATGTCCTAGACAAAGATGAGACCGAGGCCATGAGTGGACGTGGACACAGATGAAGATGCCAGCACAGATCGTCTACATCCTGATCCTTACTGCGGAAATAATACCGGTATGTGATAGTGGCTGCCTGAATTGGTGCTAAATATCAGAGCTATCGATGCTGTCTCAAATGGTGACAATGTGGATTGGTTCGTGGCTGGCTTTATCGTTCCATAACTATTACCCCGCAATAAGGCTCGGCCCGCCGAGCCTCTTGGCAACCCAGAGCCTAGTGGCCGCCCTCGGACGTATGAGGGTTGGCTGACTGATATCTGTGGCCACATATCCAACAACAGCCCATATGATTCTACAATCTGTGAGTTGTTTAGATGGACAAGTTTTATGACCAAGGGAACTGGCATTAGTACATGTCATGATGTCCGTATTTCTAAAACCCAGGTGATGAGGCAGAGTTTAAGCGTCATCTCTCACTTGTCCAGTAAGCGCCTATCCATTATCCCTGCCTAACTCGTGGAAAGAATCTACAGCGGCTGGCTGAAGTAAAACTGCACCTGCGGATTGAATCATTTTTGGCATGCAGGCCGGTTAAGGATACAGGATACGGGTTCCCGGTGTAGACCCTCAGCTAGCCATCAGAGGACGGCTCTAACCCTTTCTTGTTGTCCTTGTTTCATCATCTCTTTAGACCCTGTAGCGGGTCCAGGGCTCTGAGACATCGGAATGCACCAGTCAGATAATCAATCTCTAGCAAGTGATTGACATTCGATCATGTCTTAAGGCAGCTAGCCATGATGTCAGGCATGTATCAAGTATTCCTTGTAATATACCCCTCGGTAAACAAGACTCTTACACGAGTAGCTTCCGGTGTGAACTGCCGCTCAGGCTGCATGCCGTCGAAAGAAGCATCTCTTGGGGGGTGAACAGTTCGCAGGATCCGGAATGAGAGGGCGATGCCGCAGCTGTTTGCAGCCAACCATGAGATCAAGCACATCTTAGGCCCAGATCAGGGGAGGATGTGGGAGATAACTAAGTTCAGGTTGTTGGGTTAAATTCTTATCAGATGCGCTTAGCTCCATATAGCACCAGCTTCAACAAAAAATGAGATCAACCATCATAAGAGCATACGTCCAGTCTTCTAGCTCAGTTATCACATTAATGGCCGGGCTTCAAATATGGAAATGAACACATTATCTACACGCCATAGCATCATACTCAAAGCTAACACATTGGAGCATACGTTCACATAATCAAATATCCCCTTCTCGCCACGATCTTCCTCACGTTGCAGAGTTACTCCTTAAAGTCAACAACATGATCATACCTGAAATTCTGAGTCAAAATGAACCCACCGTGAGGGTGCCTTGCTAACAGATGTCTTGGCACAAGACGCTGGCCGAGCTAATTTTATGCCCCAGTTCGTCCCCTCTCACAAGGGGTATCAGTCAGAACCCGGTTCCTGATCTAGGCCTTAAGGCAGCTCGCCACGAGGTCAAGCCTGTCTTAAGGCAGCCAGTCATGAGACCAAGCATGTCTCAAGGTAGCTAGCCATGAGACGGCGATTCTAACCCGTTCCTACTGTTACTCCTCTATTGCCTCTTTAGCGCTAGGGTCTAGAGTCTTGCGTGGGACCAACTGAACAGTTTTTGGAATTGATTGGCAGCCCAGCATGTCTTGACGCCTTCAGAAGTGTTACGGGGGCTGACGGGATATGACCGCGACATCTTTCATCATTGTCGACTATACCCATAGTCCTATGATTCTGTGCGGCATGCAGCATGTACTTAATACCTATCAATGGAGTGGAAAGCCCGAAATTAGGTCGCTGACCGCCAGATGAAGTTCGTCAGCTCACAAGTGAGGAAAGAGGTATCAATAGCTTGAAGCATTATTTATTCTCCAAGCTCTGCCTGGGTATAAATAAGGGCCATGGTCCCCGAAAAAACTCTTCTTGATCCATCAGTCTCACCAACAACTCCAGAGCCTGACATCACTTTCATACCGAGAACCCTCATACCCAACTTCTTTCTTTCAAGAAATCCAAATACCATCACCATGTCTGAAGAAAACCAGCTCTTCTGGAAGGCCTATGCCTCTGCAGTCAAGGATATCATGGTCAGCGGCCCGGTGGGCCCTAACACCAGAGTCTACATCGCGGCCAACAACACTGCCGGCATCTCCGGTGGTAGCGACATTCCCCCTGAGTGCACCAACTGGGGAATTTACCAGTTTGCTGACTACTTGCTTGATCCCGAGAACCCCAACTGGGTCGCCAGCAAGGGCAGTCGCTACACTGAAGCTCTCAGCCTAACAATCGGAAACCTGACTCCGGTTCGTATTTTCTCAAGTGTGAAGGCATGTGGGTTTTGAACGAAGCTGCTAATATGATTTCCTGTAGGGCAAGGGTGGCGATAACTCTCCCGATGCATGGGACAGGCTGAACAAAGCCAAACAGAGGGTGGCTATCTACAGAAAGGAAAGGGACGCGGCCTATGATGAGGCCATGGCTGACTTCAAGCGCGATGATAACCCAGACAAGCCCACCTCTTTCGCTCGGTGGGCTCCTCTTAATGCCACCGCTTACCTGGTTGCTTACAAAAACTGGTACGTGAACTCATATCTTGTTGCCCAATTCCCGAACGTGTACTTATTTTGACATTGATAGGGAGGGTGCTACCAACGAAGTCGAAATGCGAACCAACGCCATTGGCGGCGCTGGCAGTGCTACCCTGGCCACCGCGATGAAGCAGGTTGCCGCTGGATTCAACGACCTGGCCGAAGTCAAAGGGTACGTGTTGACTGTTGACATTTGTTTCATCTTAGAACTGAGATCTGACATGACCAAAACACTCACAGATACAACATGAAGGCCAGCATTCAGTCGGTGACCTACGATGCCGCCGGAACGCCACACATTCCTAGCCCTCTCGAGACCAAATTAGTACCTGAGTACTCTTTCACTGAAAACTATGGAGCTCTGATCGACGGCTGGGTCGGCCACACAAGCCAGAAGCCTTCCACGTTCCAGGTCAACCTGTCCACCGGCCAGAGTGCTTCTTACAAGGACATTGGTTTCACTGAGGCCCAAGGAAATGCTTCCTTCAGCCGATTCCCGGTGTTTGACTTCTATGGCAGCGGAGGCGGAAAGGTCGAGCACTCCAACTTCGACATGAGCTCCAACGCCAAGGATGTGACTGTCACCCTCAAGATCGATCACTACAAGACGCTCGCCTTCGCGCCCGGTAGTTGGTAAGTGCGGCGATGCCTTCTCCTATCCTTCTTCACTATCCATGATCTAACGTGATGCATAGGAACGTCGATGTGATGAACGTCATCTCCAAGGTGGGTGCCACGCCCCACCCTATGGTCAAGAAGGTGCGCCCTACCCAGATGCTGGTCGCCCGGGGTGTCAGCATGGAGATCAAGTTCGGCGGCGATGCCAAGACAGCCTTCGACAAGGACTACAAGAAGACGGTCCAGGGCGGTGGCGGTGTTAGAATCTTCGGATTCAGCATTGGTGCCAGCGGCTCCTCCTCTGAGGAGAACGCGTCCCATGGCAACTCTTGGGACTCCAGCTCGGGCATCCTCACCATCAATGCCGAGAACTCCAAGGCATCCGCCAACGTGCTGGCTGTCATGGGCGAGATTGTCAGCGCTTAAGGGCGCTCCTTGATCCCAAAACCGAGAAAGCAATTCAAGACTTTCAAAGTTCTAGGAATCAAAATTGAAGGATCAACTTGTTGTGGTCTGAAAGCTGGAAAGTTTACTCTGATGGGTAACCCAGATCATTCGTTTACACCTCTGCAGCTGCATGTAATTTTTGTTTCATAGTTTAACTCAAGTCATTCCTTCACATCTGTATAAGTGTATTTCTACCGTGACTGGCGGGGATTCTTGCAACATAGTCAATTGGGACTACCCCACCGATGTACAGCATTTCATATCAATGGCGATGTCGCAATTGACGAATGAAGTCCAAAATATCTTGCTGAGGCAGTGAAGGGTCCGCCACTCATGCATGTCTCTTAACCCCGCAATGCAGGGTTTCGATAATATTGATTCTTCAACAGACGGGGATCAAACCGGGTCCGTGAATGTCTCAGCTTGGATGTCTACAGCTCTCGGAAAAGCGCCTCTATACTGTCTAAGTGCTTATTTTCGCAATCAGACCTGGATGGCCTCATTCTTAGAGGCGTTGCTGACTCCCTATGCACCAAGTTCCAGACCTTCTCGACACTTTATCGAGAGACCATTGTGCTTTCATGAGCCATCTCCGAGACATGGCGGATGAGGGGTCTGTGTCGTGATATTCTTCATCTTTTGGGCATCTCAAGATCTATAAAAGCTCAAGAATTTCCTCCTAGAATATCTCTCATTCATCATCAGCTCACACTCCAAACTCACACTCCAAACTTCAAACCATCAACCACTTCTTTTCAAACTTCAGCCCCTCACCATGCCTTCCAACGAACCCGTCTACCGCTTCAAGGCAACCCTTCAGGCCCAGGGCGCCGGCAGCTTCGTTGACCAGAACGCCGGCGGTGGCCAGGACCCCGCCGTCATTGGCTTGTAAGTTCACACCAACCTCGAAACTTTTGCAAGTACTGACGTGTGTGCCATCTAAAGCGCTCAGCAGGGCAACACCAACCAAATCTGGGAGTTCTACTCCGTCCCAGGCTTCGAGACTCGTGTGGTGGTCAAGAACACTGCCACCAAGTACGTTCTTTACGCCAAAGGTAAGTGCTTCCCAGTAAGAACTAGGTAAATTCAGCCCTCACTCAACTTTCGTAGATCTCCAGAACAAGGTCCAGCTGGGCAAGAATGACGTGTGGGATGCTGCTTCCCAGTGGTACCTCGAGGGAGGCCCTGTCGACAACATCGACAATGGCTCCATCGTCAGGTAAGGCAGTACCAGATGATTTGACCTGAGCAAGATATGGGCACCTGCTTACTGCATAAACAACTTAGACTCCGCAACGTCAAGTACCCTAACGGCTACTTGGATCTTTCAGGCGGTGACAAGGCCAACGGCACTGCCATCCTTGTCTGGCCTGGTCACGGCGGCAACAACCAGGCATTCAAGCTCACCAAGGTTTAAAGTCATTGAGAAATTGTAACTTGAGCTTTTGGAGAATGCGTCATGTGCAGCACTCCATCTCTAGACCGTGTCTTGGCTATTCCTCATTACTCCCGTCCCTCTTTAGATAGTCTTGACAGTAAGAACTACTCTTTTCGTGGCCGCAAACTTTTATTATTTGTTGAATCAGTTGTAATTCAGTGACCAGGTTATCTGTGGCCGAGATGGTGCTGTGTAGTCTTCATTACTGTTGTACGACCATGTCACTAATCGGATCCCGCATGAAGATCGGGAACAGTTCCCGAGACTCCGACCAAGAAAGCATCAGTCGACTGTCTTCCTACCCCTCTTCCCTTATCACCTCATTGACCTACTCGCCTTGAGACTCTTTGCCAGATATTATATCATCAATACATTGCCACTCGGCGCTTACTTTGATCATGTCTACGATTAGTAGCCCGGTTCTCAAGCAGCCTGTAAAACTGGGATGCGTTCAGCTCATGCAACCCGTCGAAGGCTCAGATAAGGCCGAGATACTCAAGAATGCAGCCGCCCATGTCGCGAAAGCTGCCTCCTCTGGCTCCAAAATCATTGTTCTCCCCGAGTACTTCAACTCCCCTTTCGGCAGCCAATACCTCCCTGATTATGCAGAGACACTACTACCGTCGCCACCCAAACAAGACAAGGCTCCAACGTTCTATGCCCTTTCAGCTATGGCCGCAGACAACAAAGTGTATCTCATCGGTGGCTCAATTCCAGAATTCAACCCTCAAACGAAGAAGCACTACAATACCAGCTTGATCTTCGGTCCTGATGGCAACCTGCTGGCCACATATCGCAAGACGCATCTCTTCGACGTGGACATTCCGGGACGGGTGACCTACTATGAGTCTGAGTACCTAGACTCGGGCAATAAGCTGGGTTTGATCGACCTACCCGACTATGGCAAGGTCGCCGTTGCAATTTGCTACGATATTCGATTCCCAGAACTTGCAACGATCGCAACTCGCAAGGGCGCCTTTGCTCTCATTTACCCCAGTGCCTTTCCCATTGCCACTGGATCCATACACTGGCGTCTACTGGCTCAGGCTAGAGCTCTGGATAACCAACTTTACGTCGTTCTATGTGGCCCTGCCCGAGACACAAGGGGCACTCTTGTCGCTTGGGGTCACAGCTTAGTGGTGGACCCAATGGCGCAGGTTGTCGTGGAAGCCGAGGAAAAGGAGACGATTGTCGAGTGGGAACTGGATCCAGATGAGATCACTAGCACGAGGAAGAGCATTCCGGTGAGTGCACAGAGACGGTTTGATATCTATCCCGACGTCAGCGCAGGGGCGATACAGTTTAATGATCCAAACCTAGAGGAGCCTTGAATGTATGGAATGTTTGCTATTTCGGTTCAAATTTCTCTTTCCTAGCTAGAATTCTGGACGGTCTGTGCAGGGCCCTCATAGCTCATCTACAATACTCTTGATCAAAGCTTCTAGATCCTCTTCCTTCAAACCTAGAAGCTCGTTCGCACTCTTCTCGGGTTTGAGCGCATGACCTGCTCCATCGGCAAACAGAAACTGCTGAATGTACTCTCCAAAGGCGCTGTAATCATGTCTCGCAAGCTTCTCGTCGCCAATCTTCTCTAGCTCGGCACCGCTAACATGGGAGATCTCGAACTTGGCTCCCGTCACCTTCTCAGCGACTCGAAGGACTTCGTTCTGCGTTGTGACCACGCCAGCGATGTCAAGGTACTTGTTTGCCGTATCATCTGGCTTCTTCAAAACTGCGGCTACGGCTTGGCCGATGAAGCCGAGCGTGCTAGTGGAGTAGGGCTCGTTTCCTGAGTCAACAATGGTGCCCTTGTGGTCCTTGAGGTTGACAAAACTTCTGCCGCTTCGAATACTCTACACCAACCGTCAATAACGTTGTTTACGACAAGAACTTAAGCGACCTACCCAGTCTAGGAACAATCCATTGGAGACTCCGGTCCAGGAGAACCAGTCATGCTGCTTTGCAAGTTCGATCAGATAGTCGGTATTGCGAATCTTGGGCGCAAGCAAACCACCAATCTTGGTATCACGGTACTCTCGAGAGGGAATTCCAAACTCGGAAGGGATGAATCTCGGAACCTTGGCGGCAATGACAGCGTCGATGATGACCTTTTGGTTTCCGGAGGCTGCTGTCGCCGCCGTGGAAACGACTGCGTGCTGGCCGGCAATTGCCTCCTTGACGGAATCAACAGAGGTAATGTCAACTTTCTTGACTGTGACTTTCTCAGGAAAGGTGGCTGTTGACTCATTTCGAGTGATGGCTGTGATGTCAAAGCCAGCGCTGAGGAGAGCCTCGACGACCTTGGTACCGAGAGTGCCTGAGGCCTGATAGGATGTCAGACCAGACTGTATAGCTTTGGAGAGGTACATGCTGACTTACTCCGACAACCGCGACCTTTTGGATAGCCATGTTCACTATCAGTGGGTGTATCTTTGATAGACAGTCGGATCAACTCAAGCAAGAAGAAACTAGATTGTTGTTTGCAATATCCCCCAACACACTCCCGAGATGTCTTGCATACTTATGCTTTTCCCCTCCGCCTTTGTTTCATGGCATCATTCGAGCATGCCAGGACGTAACCTCATTGAACCATCACAATCCACTAATCGTTGAACAATGTCCCCACTACCGCATGATGCCATAGTTGCATGCAATTTCAAAGAGCGGGAGAGCTGAATAAGCGGCATATAATGCAGAGATGTCATTCTTTGCTTTCCCCGGCCCCGTTGAATAATTTGGGTTGCCTATGAGGTGCCTTGGTTGTGATTCTGGGGGAGGTGCAACATGGAGGGTGCCCGGGACAACCGGTAGGATTCAAGACTTGGTTTGAAAGTCTTTGAGCGGTGCGGAAATTCAAGTGAAAATAAGATAAAACAATAGTCATAGCCTTCAATCACGCATGCTCCATCTGATCCAAGTTCAACTCCATGCCAACAGCAGACTGCAACCACGAATTCCAGTTAACGTCGTCAACCTCCATAGCGACATCCATATCCGCAAAGGAAGCAGAATTACCATCAGTAGTCGTCCACATCCAAGGCGAGTCCACATCACCTATTGACTGTCCTCCGATCTCGCCCTGAAGCTCCATATTCGAACTGGGATTTAAACCAAGAGGTCCGATCGGATGTCCCGGTTGCCCTCCTGCAGATGCAATGTCTGTATTTGAGCTTTGCCACATATCGTTGTTGGAAAGTGGAGGGTTGTCGTGCAGAGAATCGATACCCTGCGTGACGCTTGGTGCCTCAAAACCACTCCCGCCGGCCGGAGGAACCGGAGGTTGCCTGCTCGGGTCCACAGAGCCAGTGACAAGTTTTCTCCAGTACTCTGAGAAACCTTCTCCGCCATTGCCAGTGGAAAACGGCCCTGAGCTCGCGGGTGCAGGTACTTGAGAATCGCGTTGTTCGAGCATCTCTATGGGTACCCCATTTGCTCGTATCTCAGCAAGCTCCATCTCTCGCTGCTTCTTTGCTTTGGCCATCAATTTCCTCAGCGGCACCCAAACTCTCAAGTGCTTAGACATATTGTGTTGTGACGGAATCAACCAGCTGCTGTGCAAATCAACCCATGCCCTTTCAATAACCGGTGACCATTTTCGACGGCATATCTCGATCATGAGATAAACGATAGCATACCAGTGTGTATATGTCTGGTATATCCACCGCCATTGGCGACACTTTGGCTCAGAATTTAGAGCGTGGTTGTACTCTGCAACTTCTATCGCCGCAACAAGTAGTTTATCCCGAACCTCTTCAGAGAAGCGTTCATCCGGCGACGCAAAAAGCGCAGGGAGGTAGATGAGGAGGATCAACTTGGACCGCATCACGCGTAGGCATGTCAGGCCTACCCAGTGTAAAATGTCTCCTCTTTCAACCGAGAACTGGAAGTATCCGTTCTCAACTCTCTCACAGACTTCATCCAACAGGCGGGTCTGCTCGTCGAGACCCAGGTCGGGAGAGGCCATGATGTGTTTTGAAACGTCGGATAACTCCAGCATGGCGAGTGCAAATGACATGTCGGTGAGAGTCTCTCGCGCAGGGGGCATCTCTTTGGTGTCGGGGTCAAGGTCCTCGTCGTTGATGTTCAGGGGCATCTTGGTATCGAAGCTATCCCTGGGTATTGTGAATTCGGTGCCTTGATCTTCAGATGCTCGAACATCAATAACGCAAATCATCCACCATAGTCTTCGTCGCTGTTCCACTTCAAATGGTGTCAGATGTGGAAATCTCGATCCATCTCGATGTAGACCAAGAGCCTGGGCCATCCGAATCAAGAGCCCTGTCATCATCCATACATATCTCGGGCTATCGTGACGACGCACAAGCATGAGAAAGATGGCAAAGGCTTGGACGAGCACAATGTTTGGATCGTTCAGGAAATCTGCCTTGGCCAAAGCATGTTCTAGACCTAGTCGGTATTTCAGATTGAGCTTTGCCTTTGTCGAGCCAAAGTTGGTCGCGACATCGTCCTCCTCCATTGATGTGACGGCGGCGTAGTATATGGAGAACATCAGGGCTTCGTTGGCGGGTGAGAGACTCGTGCCAGAGCTGCGGGTCTCGCGGATCATTTTTCTGATGGTGGGCATGTGAACGATGCGTGCGACAATGTTGACATTCTCGGAGAAGATATCGAGCAAAAAGGGGACTTGCGATGGGAGTGGGCGTAGATCTGCAACCTCGGGGGCAGCCCCTGCGAGGTTGTGTCGGAATAGGAATGCGTGTCGTTCTGAAGGCGCCCTCTCCAGTTCTCGTGTCGAGGGGGCAACTGAGGGAAGATCGTCGTCTGAAGACTCGTCGTCACCGCTTGGAAGTCCTCGAGTGTCCATCTTTAACCCGTCGAGCTACGCACAACTCATTAATCGTTGGCCATCCAAGGGATTGTGAGTCTGCCTACCTCATCACTAATGCGAGACCAGAAGCCACTGGCAACGTATCTCGCTCTGCTCCCATCTTGTAGAACCATCCTACCAAAGTGCTTTTGCACGTCCGAGGTGGTCGACGTTGAAGGACTTGATGCATCTCGCCTCCCATCAGACGGAGAATTGCCTTGAGCAGAGCCACTCCCAGCAGGACTCGCCCCAGCGCTCGCCTGCTCAAGTTGCCCTCTAAGCTCCTTTACCAAATCTTCCAAGTTTCTCAACCGCTCCATAACCTGTTCACCCGCGGGTTCCGCATCATGGGGACCCTCCTGCACCGACCCACCGGCGACGCGCTCAAGCCGACGCGCCCACCTCGGCGGACGGTCATTCGACGGTACGACACAAGGAATACCGGCCCGACGACAGTTTGAGCAGGGCGAGAGCTTGTCGCAGCGAACTTTTCGGCTGCGGCAGACGACGCAGCTCCGGAGCTTGGCGGGGACGGCCGAGCTCGCGTTTTTCTCGGCCGCCGAAGCCGAGGCGGACGCGAGATGGTTTGGCGGAGGTGCCGATGACATGGCGCGTTTGCGGGGTCAGGACGGGGACTTTGCACGCCGGCTTAATGATTCAGATGCTCGCCATGCCCTGGAAGCGGTGTTGTCTGAGATCAGCCTCCCTCTTCGTCGATTCGAGAGTCTGCCTTGCTGTCGCGTTGCGGCATGGGAGCGCATGGTGTGGAGGATCGTATCTGTTTCCAACAATCGCGACTTCTACAGAATATCCAAGCTCATCACATTAGAGCAGCGTTAACTATCTTTTCCCATATCACTTGTCATTTGCTTTTCAAAGTTCTTGAATAAGTTGAAATAGTAGTAAATCGAGGTTGGAACCTCTTCTTGCTGAGATCTTTGGTGTTAGACTGCGTCCGACAGGTACTTCTGATGCCTCCTGTTAAGACGTCAACCTCACGATAAGCGCTATCACGGCCCCGCACTCTGGCCTGTTGTCGCCTGCATCGCAGTCCCGGGTAGGCAGCTCTTTTGCTCCTTGAAGTTGTTCGGCATCATCAAAAAGGACTCACAAGGCCAAAGAATATGTGTTTTTGATAAAAATGAGTAGGATTTGTCGATTAAGAAAATTCGCGAGTCTATCTTGCATTATCGTGTCCCTAAAACCGGTCCGTTCACAGCCTTCTGCTCTCCACGCGCTTGGTCCTCTCCCAAACACACAGCCCCTCAGTTCGTGATGGTAGCAATTTTGCCCAGATATTTGGCTTCCCTCTTCAACAACAGATTCTCTGCGATCCACTTTCCGGAATCCTCCCTAGAAATGGTGTAGCCAATCGCGTCAGACTCGCGTCCCGTCTTTGGATCCTCAATACCGACGCGGATCGCCTTTTCAGTTTCACCATCAACCAACAGACTGGCCCGTACAACGACAAAGTCCTCGCCGCTTTCGGCCAGCTTATCCTCCATGATCCTCTTGTCTTCGTGAGGAACCTTGAGGAGCACGTGATAAAGCGGGATCATTAGGATGGGAATGTCGCGACCGAAACGCGACATGCCCGTGGTGCTGAACACGACGACCAAGGGTTTTCCTGTAGCACCCTGCGATCGCAGCTGAGCCAGAGCATCAAGCAACACAGCCATGCCCTTGCGACACACATTAGGGTCGTCAATGGACAACTTGCTCAACACTGGCTTGCCGCCAATTGTAGAGACAATCTCATCAACTAGGGTGCCATCTTCTTTCTTGAGAATTTGGCAGACGGCGTCAATATCGTGGGCATTGCCCTCGACGATGCGCAGGTTGGGATTTGACTCTGCAGGGAGGATGGCGGAGAGTTTGGAGGGCGTTCGGCAAAGAGCGACGGCTTGGTGGCCTGCAGCCAGGGTGTGCTTCAGCGCTGAGAGGCCCACGCCAGTGCTTGCGCCAAGGAATGCGACAGTCTTGGCCATGATGTTTGTGTAAGATGGATCGAAGTGGAAGAGAAGTGTAATAAAATGTCTTTGGGCTAGAAAAAGCTGATGTCTTTGCGATAGCGTGAGTGTGAGTGTGAGCGATGAAATTGATTCATTTCGTCGGAATTGAGTTTCTTTATATCCTCTTTCCCCCTCTGAGGTCTTGCCCGAAAGTTGACCGAGCTGCACGAACATCGCGCGAGAACGGTCTCGATGCAGTCACGTGACACCCTCGCGCGTTTCTCGCCTTACTGTGCCTCAACTGTGCGTTCTAAGGGAAAAGGTGTAGATATATGAGGCATAGCCGACGAGAGGGGACTTGAAGCTAAAGATACCATTCAAATCACAATCAATATACGAGAAGGCTTTGCTCTGGTTATCTCCTTCGCTCTTTATCGCAGTTCATTTACACGCCAATCCACCAAGATTCACCACAGCACAGTGCAAACTCGCAATGTCACGCACCCTCTCAGTCAAAGCCCAGATAGAAATCATGGCATCACCAACCGTTGTTCGATCAGTTGTGAGTATGATAATCAAAGCGGTCAAAAACTATTCTCACATGTTTTTCAATAGTTCCTCGGGTTTGATCGATATCAGCAATGGCAGCAAGGATGGGATATCCAGCCTGCCGACTCAACCAAGAAGCCACTTGAACTCAAGTCGGGAGACAAGATCAGAGTATCGATGCATGGGATGGTCTTCAACCCAGTCGTGATTGTAAGTTATATAACTTTATCTTTGATCCCGAATCATGTCATGGACCTTGGCTCACTCGTATAGTCGAACGATCCCGAGTGCTTCACATGGGAGGGTTCGATACCATGGATTGTAAAGGGTAGACATTACTTCTCCTTCTCTCCGAGTAAGGAAAACCCAGGAGGCACCACATTCATCCAGTCGGAGGATTATTCAGGGGGGTTTGTTACCTTGTTTGGGTCGTGGGTCAAGACGGATCAGCCGAACGAGAATTGGAATGCCTTCAATGAGGCGTTGAAGAAGGAAGCCGAGAATGCACGACTTCGTCATGAGTCATGAACAGTACCAAGACGAGAGAATAAATAGATACAATAAACTCCCAGCCACGCGTTTGAAGAAACCGTATAGCATCCAACCTGCATCTCCAAAAATAGAGCGATGCATGCAACACGGGATCGGAGTGCACCCGATACTTCAACACCACAGGTATACCCTCGAATGCATCGTGGCTTACGGGATCAAAGTTGCCTCACTCAATAAAGCTTATTCAGATCACATGATTTGTCTACGGGGATCGCGAAGTACCACATCAAGCTGAGGTGAGGCTACGATGAGCACGACGGTGGTGTTACAGGCATCTGCCCCGCCAGGACCTGATACGTTAGCGCTTACGATGCCCTGTGACGTGGTTGTATCATCAATTGTTCGATGCCTGCAGCTCACAGCCTCTCAGGTGGTTTTTATTAGCCATCTTTGCTGCCTGCAGTCACTATACTCGTACCCCGTATCCATTTTTATCTAGGACTCGAGTCGCGTGACTTGTCAGGCTTCAAGGCTTCATCTATCTCGACCACGACGACATCTCGTCTTACCCATCATCGACTGCTTCACTTTTCCTGGGACACACGTTAGCGTCACTTTTCTACCATGCATTTGAACACCCTGCCGACAGAATTAATCGCTCGAATTCTTGACCACCTGGCCCCTCTATACAGAGACCAAAACCGTCGCGATCTATGCCAAGCCCGCCTGGTGTGCCAATTGTGGAATGACTTGGTAACCAAGGCGCTATTCAAAAACCTCACGCTTTATCATACCCTCGAGACTGCAGGCCAAGACTTTCAATCCTGGAAGAATCTCATCAGTCTCGAAACCGTCTGCGATGCCGCCCAAAGTGTAGCCATCGAGACATGCCCGGCAAAGGACCTGGTACACGGCCGTGACCCGACGACATGGCACGACTGGGAGGAAAAGGGTGAATGGCCTGCCTTCACCTCGGCGATCGACAAAATTGCCGAGCTTCGCCATATCAGGTCAATCAGTGTTCGATTTTCCAAGTGGTGTCTTGGAGACCATATCTACTTTGGAAGCACCAGAGACCGCGAGCTGCAGTCCACGCGGGAACATACACTAAGGAACATTCTCAATGCCTTGCAGCAGCGCAAAACCAGCAGTGGCACTTGCGACGTGACAGAGATCCGAGAGCTGGCACTTGAGAACCTGCAAAACATTGCTCTTCCGCTTGACATCCACGATGCTCTCCTCAAGGACATTACCCGTCTGCACATCATGTTCTGCGTTGAACATACCCGAAACGCCTTCGCCTATGACACACACCACATAGAGCGCCGCGAATACGAGCCACACCTGCAAAAGACCCTCCTCCCTTCTGTTGCGAACCAGCTTGTCGAACTGACACTCGCCTCTCAAGACCGCTGGGGGGTGATGCCGGGCAAGTTTAATGGCGAGGGCCTCGACTTTCCATTCCTCAGGACGCTGACACTTGGCGAATACGTTATTGGACACCATCGCCAGTTTGACTGGGTGCTTGCTCAGAAATATCTGACATGTTTGCGACTGAATCGTTGCTTCATCGCCTCCCACATGCGCTTATATGAGGGTGACATTGAAGGGTGGCGTATTGATACCGAGGATTGGGAGAGGGTGTCCAGCGAGCCTTACTACGGGTGGGACGAACATCAGGTCTATCTCTTCTCCAAGAGGTGGGAAACAGTATTCGACGATATCCGAAAGAGTCTTCCCCGACTGACAGAATTCTGCCTCACCTGGGATAAACCAACGGATTTCTTCCGCCAACTGGATGTTTCTAAGCCTTCTTGGCTATCACCGGACCGTTACATCACGTTTGACATTTCAAAGAAACCCAGTCCTTGGATCGCCTCGAAGGACTTTGGGTACTACCCTTATCGAGACGACAAGGATCCAACGAGACCTGTTAACCTTTCTCAGGTAATGGATAAGCAAGATCGTGCGGCGTTTGAGGCGCTGGTTTCTGCGACGTATGAGCGGCGGAAATTGGCTGCACGAGTCTGGACATGGGTACATGACTAATTCCTTGTTTGAAGTTGGAAATGGAGTTCTGGTTACGGCGTCTTGTAATTTCAGCGGTTTCATGGCATGGCAGGTTAGCGGACGGAGTTTGATATGGAGGCAGAAATTGCAAAATGTCAATTTGGCTTTTCGAGTTTGAGCGGTTAATATAACCAACTTGACTTCCGATTGTGGCCTCATCATCGTATTCGAATCTCAAGCAACTTGATCAACCTTTAGGCTTGCTCGTAGTCGTTTTGTCTTATCCAGAAAGACCTCTAGCCGCTGGCAGCGTCCCCCACTTGCTGACTTGACCTAGGCGTGAAATCAGGCTGCATCTCACTTGCAATGCCCCCGGGGATTTTCTTACACTGAACTCTTGTCTTCTCGCTTTCTCATCGGATACCACTGCCTCATACCATCATGTCGACCGAAAATTCGGGAACTTCACCATCCGCCGGCGATGTAATCATCTGCCCGGCCTGTTGGAACCTTGAATACGACAGATTTGATGTGTGGGAAAGGTTCAGCGAGCCTGACCGCTACCCAGCACCCCGATCCCGAAGAACCAATCGGGGGAGAATCGCAGAGGCCGCTCAACAGTTCTGCCCCATCTGCACTGTTCTCGATGAGGGTATGTCAGCTTTCTGGGGACACGAGAGCTGGGAAGCTGAAGAGAGCGAGTATTCGTACGATGACAGCGCAAGTGATGAGAATGAGAACGACAAACACGACAACGAGACGGATGATGAAACCGACAAGAACTTAGCCCAGAGCCTTGGAAGTTTAGATTCGAACGTCTCTGGCTTATCAGACAGCTCCTTGGAAGAAAAGCTTCAGAGTTGGCCGAATATAAGCATTGAGTTGCGGCCTGGCAGGAGTCTTTTCATCCGTCGTCTGGATATGACCATCAGGTCTTACTTGACAAGCCGTCTTGGGAGAATTGAGTTTTCTACAAACGAGAGTAGGTGCAACCAAAGCTGCCCAAGCTCATCCAACTGAACGAGATGCTAGATGACCCCCGAAGTCCTTTTCATACAGCGTTTGCAAGAGGCGCGATTCCTGTGGGCCGCCTAAGCCTAGACTCGGCCGCAGGTATTTTAAAGAGATGGCTTAGAGCATGTGACAAGCATGAACAATGCTCAGTCAACTCTCGGAGCCCACCAAAACGATTGCTCTACATCTCCTCGAACGAACAGAGACTCATAGAGACCGAAGGCCATCCGCTCGCCTTTTGGCCATATGCAACTCTCAGCCATTGTTGGGGAAACTTGGTCGATGTTAAGCCGCTCCAGACGACGAAGGATTCATACGAGGCAAGAATACGAGGAATAAAGTGGGAAGAACTGCCAACCCTCTTTCAAGATGTCATCACCCTCCTTCGGAAGCTTGGTCTGTCTTATCTATGGATTGACTCGATGTGTATAATTCAAGATGACGACGACGATTGGCTTGAGCAGTCGGCACAAATGGCCGCGATCTACTCAAACAGCTACCTCAACCTGGCAGCCGCTACGGCTGAAAATTCGTCTCAATCTCTTTTCGGAACGAGGTTCCAGGTCTTTGCGGATGTTGATGCTAGCCTCAGCACCCAATCCGACTCCGACCTACACCGTGATCCTATCTGGTGGCCCAGTCCCAAAGTGTATCGCGAAAGATGGAAAACGTGTATTATCCAGCCCATGGACACTTCAGCGGCGGCAGTTCTTGTCCGCCCCCCCAATGTGTTGGGTCATGGGTCCATCCTTGGGAATGAGTATCTTGGTAGAGCGGTGGAATGTCCATTACTTGATAGGGCATGGGTCTACCAGGAGAAGTTACTGGCACCCCGAACCGTGTTTTTCTCTTGCTCCGAGCTCATGTGGCAGTGTAGAGAGTCTGCCGCCTGTGAGTGCAAAGACATGGACAACAACTGGGAGATGTTACCAGAAGTGGAAGCCATGCTTGAGAACCAGAGCCCAGCCCCTCCCATCCTCCTGGTTGATTCTTGGGAGAAAAGATGGTTTGAAAAGATTCAAAGAAATACTGGAAGCATGGACGTTGCTAGGCAGGCTCGAGACTTTTGGCTCACAGCTGTGACCCAGTATGCCTCGATGGCCCTAACAAGAGAATCTGATCGAGCTCACGCAATTGCTGGAGTAGCCTTAAAGATGCAAGAAGCGACCAACGACAAGTACCTGGCTGGACTATGGCTCCAAGACCTCCCACGGGGCTTGGCCTGGGGCAATCTTCCCTTTTTAAAAGATGGAGAAAACGCAAAACGCCTCGGTGGTGGGATTCCTTCTTGGTCCTGGATGTCTCTACAAAGGGGCCCATATCTATCTGCCGCCTACGGTTTATTTGAAAGCTTTGAGACGGACCCCCGGGTTCGTATTATCGAAGAGGGGACCTGGTGTGAAACCGACGGCCATCAGTTTGGGCCTGTCCGAGCCGGCCAGATCAAGCTCCAGGCTGTTTCCCTGGCTGTGAATATCTCAGTTACTGATGAATCAAGCACAGTCTCTTTCTTCAACATTCCTGAAGATGAGGGTAATGAAGATAAGAATGAAGATGATGGAGACAGCCACGAACTTTACGCGGATTGTCCCCGTGACCCCACGGAAGCTTTGCAAGAAGGCGAATCCGTACTGTTGTTATTACTGGGTAGGGCAACTCTGCCCAACGATGTCGGAATTTGCCTTGCTGTGAAGCCGGTAGAGGGCATGCAGGGAGTATATCGTCGAGTTGGCCTTGTTTTTGATCATGTTCATATGCTGGGTAGGGGGGAACCCCCGACGACTTTCATTCTTGTTTAACTTGAAGATGGAGTAGTCACGTGCTTAGAACCCGCATATCTTGTGTTGCAGTGTTGGGCGTTGACGGTGGCATGTGTCAACAGCTATGGTACTTGTTGTTGTTTGCTGATGGCTTTTTTGAAACTAGCAATTTTAGATGGAAAGAAATCAACTACCATTTACTTCCACACATGATCGTAGACAAAAATCTCTTGCTCCGACTCTGCTTTCGGGGTGTGCCTGTTTGTTGTTCCGGATCAACTTCCTCGTTTGTGTCTCCTTGCTGACCAGCATCTCCTTCGTTCTCGGCGCAGTCCAAGGTTCTAACATTTTGCTGCGCTTCCCCTTTGGACTGTGTATAAAGCTGCGCAATGGACGGTACCGAGACTGCTCCTGATTTCCCTCTAAATGAAGGGAACCGATCTTCCACAAAACCATCAACTTGACACTGCCTCTCGACATCGTCACCGGGGTTGAGGTCAAGGCCGGTTTTACTCTTGAACTGATCCGCGTCGAAAAAGAAAAATCTCACGGTCCAAGTTTCGGTCGCATCCCAATCTTCAGGTTCTAGATCAGTAGCAAAACCTTGATGTATGCGCCCACCTGGACCGAGCTGCTCCGGCTTTAGTGACACCTCGGCATCATCTGTCACTGAAAGGTGTGATAATGCGGACATGATGCTGTAACCGCCGCCTGATAGTTGCATGACCATGTGCACAGTTTTTCCCTGCCAACGTTAACTGTCACTCACAGAAGACATGTTCCTGAGCTTCTATAGCTCACCTTCCCGATGCCGTAGTCGGAGAGAGTCCGTTCTGGTTTCAGAGTTTGTTAGGGCTGTAGTGATTGAAAAAGCCGAATTCACATACCATCCTCTAATTGCTTTCCATGGAAGATGAGCCTTTGTCTGTGAACCGGTGTACCCTCCTCCTCTCGAATCCTTAATTTAAGATTTAGTACCGTGTCGGATGAACTCATCTGGTCGAGGGTAATCTTCTTTCCCTTCAAGGATACTAAGAAGACCGTGTAGCCTCTTGGAGTCCTAGTCGCTGCAAGGGGAAGATTTGCGTATCGGTTTGGTCTATCTCTAGTCGATGGTATAAGCGGCGACTATGTCTCCGGGGAAAGGGGATGCTTTTCACCTACCGACGAAACCCGGTGACTTGGATCTCAATGCTCTCCTCTTCTACTCTTCCATAAAGATATTTCCAGGAGAACCTCCCAAATGTTAGCAGGAAGCCTTAGAACTAGGCTGAGACAACATACCAAGACCCGCTTTCAAGGACCCTGAATTGTCGCACGGAGCTCTCCCCAACACGTACTCCAAACACCCATTGCTGGTCTGGCATGACGAAATAGTCAGGGTATGATGTCCCAGGATGGGAAGATTGGAAAGGTGGTGGGGAGGCCACATTCACTCCGCCTGCTGTGATCTTCGCCCTGAAGTGGCAATCCTCTCTTGCGCCATGCGCCCGGATTGCAACACCGCAGCCATCTGAAAAAGGGTTTCATTAGAGATTTAGCACGTAATGAAGTATGTCGATAGCTCACTTTTGACGGCAACTAGGTAGTCAGCCCCTAGGTCATTCTTGGTACTGGGCTTCCATATCGTGGCTTCAGTGGCCTCATGTAGATGGAGCGGGACGGATGCTGGGAGTACTTTTCCATTATTCTCCGACGCCGCAGGCGTGTATTCTCGTTGCAGGCGTGGATCCTGATGGTCCTCGACAAGTGGTGTTTGATAGATGGTGAAGTTGATCTCTTCACCCCTACCGCAGACAACGACGCTGTTGTGCATGGCGGTCGAAGGATACTGTAGAAAATACCAAACATTGTCGCAATCTCAAATTTAAAAGTGTTGGGAATGTTCTTAATATCTTTTTGGCTCCATGTTAGAGCGGGTTCAAGGGCTTGCCAGCTACACAGAGCTGAACATACCTCAGGGTACTAGAGTGGGCTTGATTGGTTAATCCCCATGGCCGGTGATCATCGAGCTGGGCAGCCATATTGTTGGCACCCTGGCCGCTCAGGAGACATTCATGCACGTTGTCCTATGGAATCACGACCTTATTCTACTCGGGTGGTAAGCGACGCTTCAGAAAGCCACCTGAACGCCACACGGCTCACAATGCATCCAAGTGCTGCCATGATGATGTGACATCACCATGAGTCGTCTGCTGACAAGACGAGGTCAAGCAGCAGCCCCGAAGCCAAGGTCAGCCTCCTCCTGCAACCCAATGGAAGTTAACCCTCTCAGCCTTTCCAGCATTTCGAAATTTCATTCATTTCGCACTCCCTCCTCAGCAGCCTTGCTCTCCTATCCTTGCTTCGTCTCACTCCGGTCCATTTCCCCAGTGCATCAATGGCTGATTGCCCAGATGACAGCCCACTTTCTACGACTGGAAATATCACAGGCATTTTGACGTTCGCCTTAGGTCTCTTCACATTCGCTGTGGCACTATACACCGTCACACGCAATGAAAGTGTTGAGAGGCAGTATTTCGAGAGCTACAGAGCCGACAGACAGGCATATGTCTCACGGCTCAAGGATCTGTTGTCGTCTCGCTGGGTATCGTCGAACATGGAGGTGACGCCTTTGATAGAGGAATTTGACGACTGTATACAACGCGTTGAAGAGCATCTCAAGGCAATGAACGACAAACTCAGCGTCAATAACTCGAAGCCGTGGTACTGGCGCCGTAGTGATCTTGTATCTCTCAGAGAGGCCGCCGATCTGGAACTCCAATTTCTCGGTGCGCTTCAGCTGACAATATTATTTATGTATGTACTTGTACCTTTCTACCAAGGCTTACATATGGTACTGACGTTCTATGCAGGAAATCGGACCGGCTGGCTGATCAACTAGCTATCGTGGAAAGGATAGTGGACAAATGAATGGCATAAAACTAAAAGAAACTCATTCTGCAAATCTCAGTGTTGAAAGGGAAGGCACCTCATCGAGCCACAATGTTTTAGGTATTAGGGGAGTATTCATTGGCTGCTTAGGTATTACGATGTTATTAATAGTACTCTTTGGGCTTAAATCGACTGAAGTTGATCTGCGTCTGGCACTCTCCCAACCGGCCAGACTTGTCGGGAGATACCACATTAGTTTCAGTCCATATTTAAGAACGGCAGTTGAGGCGCTGAGCTAAAGGCTTCTCTCTAGGCAGCCTTCTTTCGCACCAACAGCAAGGCTCCCTCCATGTCACCATGGACAAGCTCTGCGCCCTCCTCAACGCCAGAGTCGTGGAGGATCTTTTCAAGCTTCCTCCTCATGATACGCAAAACATCTTGCTCGGTGCCCACAGCATCTGGGTGAGCCTCCCGCCATCTCGTAACTGGGCTGGCGGTTCCAAGCATCAGCTCGATCACGGCCGGAGGGAGAGGCTGCTTCTTAACAAAGAAGCAGTCAGAGGGAGAAACTGGGCCAGTGTTCCACTCCAGACGCTTGAAAGACGACTCGTCGAATTCGGGAACGGGGGTTGGGCAAGTCCAGGGGAGGGGGATGCGGCGGTACAAGTCGCGGGTGAGCAGGTTGCCTGGCTCGAAGTAGTCCTTTAGCTGTTCATCGAGTTCATCGACAACGGCTTGGAGGGCAACGTGCTCGGCCATGGTCTTGTCGACACGAAGATCGCCACCGGTCCAGAAAGCGACTGTGCCGCCGGGCTTGAGGACCTTGGCAGCTCGCTCCCAGAAGCTCGGCATGTCGAACCAGTGAGCGCACGTAGCGGCCGTGATAACATCAACGCTCTCTTCGGGAATAGGCGTCTCAAGTTCAGAGCCGAGTGTCTCTGCCGATGACACCTCAAAACGGATGCCCTCGCCTGTGGTGCTCAGAGATCGAGCAGTGCTGATCATTCCCTCTGAAGGATCAAGACCAAATGCATTTTTGAAGTTTGGCGCAAGCTTGCGGACTGCAGTCCCAGGACCACAGCCAATGTCAATGATGGTATCAAATTGGCCGGAGCCAGCCTTTTGGAAGTCAAGGATGGCCTGGTAAAGGCTGTCATTGTAGTCGAGGCGCAGCTGGGCGTAGCTTTTGCCCTGCTCCTGGCTGTAGGCGCGGAAAGTCTTTTCGGACATGATGAACTCGGTGTTATGAGATGTGAAGTTGAAGTTGTACTGCTGTAGTGTTTGGATATCGATAGCCAGTTGCAGTTAGTGCTTACTTTAATAGACGGGCGGGGCAGGCTTTCAGAGGCCTCCCCGTCGGACATTGGCTTTCAGCCGGTCCCGACATTCCAAGCGAGGTTGATATTCGTTGTTTCATGGCTGGAGATTGTATCCACTAACGTTGTCCGATTATCGAGCATTCAGCCCAACAGGGAGAGAAGTCGGCTTGCCGTGCATCCGAAATCCGTTCCGTTGGATCCGGGCATAACGCGAAATTAATTCTGCTTGTTTAGGGATGGACTGTGATGAGCGCAACGTAAGCTTGGGTCGGGATGCGTAATTCAGCCAATGACGGGCCAGTTTTGTCAACGTCTTTCTGGAAGGATGATGCACTGAAGCATCGCTTGGGGAGATCAAATGATATCATTGTCTGCCTGGAGTGAGCATAAGTCGAAATGACGTTGTAAATATGCATTGAAACGGAAGTACAATTCTCTCAACATTTTACCTCATAGTCCACATTAAAGAGATTCACTGGTTAGAACAACTCCATCTTATCAAGACCCAGCATTTCTGCAGTAGGAACCCTCGCATGTGCACGCCTCGTCGAGCCTGCAGGACATGCATACGCCAATCCGCTGCGAATTGGAATATTCTTGTCTGAGATACCAGGATATGCAGCAGTAACCCACGTAAGGTTTACATCTGGTGGGAAAAGAAGGCAATAGGTTGAGCCTCCATGATGAAACATGCCCAGTTCCTCTCCCTTGGCGACACGCTGTGGTAGATCTCGTCGAAACCTTTCCAAGATCTCGCACGTTGATACATCGGCCATTCCAACAAAGAGAACACATACAACTCCGGCTGGACCCTCTGTGTCGATGAAGAACATGGCTCGTGTAGCTACATGGGATATGTAGCCTTGAGCTCGATCGGGGCCAGCCTGATCAGGACCTTCAGGGTTTGCAAAGCCGTCAAAAGTTGGCTCTGAAAAGTATGTCCCGTCGATGACTTCGGAGTGCATGACTTTCCCTGCAACTGGAGAACTCCAGCGATGGTAGGCTGTTGCGCTTAGGAAAGCTTGGAATACTGTACCACCGACAAATTGGCTTGCGTTGGGGTGGTGGTTCAGCATTTCGACAACAGAGTATGGCTGTCCCTTTAGCCAGAATTTGTCGTATTCCTTGACGTTGGCTTGCAAAGCGTATGGCCTCGACTCGCAGGCGTTGACGATCCATCTTGGATCGTCGGGGAATGCAACGGGCCTAATCTTATCCATATCCTTGAACTTCCTCACGAAAAAGTCGTCCCAGCACTGGAAGCCCCAGTGTATAGGATCACCGATAGGATCGCATTCAAAGATTTGATGGAAGGGTAGAGGCTCTTGCCCGTCGACATTGGTCTCTCCTTCAATAGTGACGAGCACATTGCTGCTCAGCCATCCATCTGGATCAGTGGTGAGGACGTACTGCGACTTGTTGGTCTTGAGGACATTGTCTCTCCATGTGTCGAGGATGACCTTGAGCTTCGCGTTGACCTCGGCCTTTAGGAAGAAGGCGTATCCGCTGCGAGTCGCCATGGGCCAGTCGAGAACAGCATTGAATGGGAATCCGACGATGCCTAGACCATGCTCCGACATGCTCCAGCTAGGTGCAATCTCGGTCATGATGGTGGAGAAGAGGTGGAGCATGTGTTGGTAATCTCGGACCTGTCTGTGTCCAGCTGGATCCTTGAGGTAAGGCTGCTTGCTTGGAACTTCGTCAAACATGGCTGATGCAAGCATACGAAGCTCGGGAGTACTCTCGATGAGGTCGCTTAGGTCTTGGATGGGCTGAGGCCATGATGGAATCTCTGGACGTCGGTATCGTTGATCGACGTCTGCGACAAATGTTCGAGTCCAGCTTGCAAAAGTGTGGGAGTCGTATCTTGGCACTGCTCTTCCAAAATTCAGAGGGTGGCGTCTGCGGCATGGCACAGGGGCGTGAGAGACCCTGCTTGTGGTGGTAGAGAGCCGCCCTGGGTGAATGTCGACCTTCATAGTCGCAGCAAGTCCAAAGATTAGATATGCACAATGAAACAATGCGCAGGAGAACGGATAGAAGACTATTTAACTTGCTCTACACCATCGTCCACCCGGCGTCCGGGGAGCTGGGCATCAACACCTCTTCAGCTCTCCACCTCACGTCACATGCATGTTACGGTCTCAGGTGATCCATCAATCGTTGGTATCGAAGGCTTGGTTTACGTATGTCATTGTGTAAGGATATGCAGTACTACTCAGGCTCATTCGCTCAGCTCTGTGACTCCGAGACATCGGGCCGCGCCGGTAGATGACAGGTACAGAAAACCCAAACCCGAAGGAGAGAGTTCATGTGGAAACGCAATCTTGAACGATCGAGATTAATCTCAGACGAGGTTACAGGAGGATCGAAGTCGAATGCAAGGGACAATGCTTGCCTGGGGTTGACGTCTCCGAGCCCTGTCTTTCGTGTTGTTAAAACACAACCATTAAACCCTTTTTCTTCCAGCGATCGATATATGAGCAATCGAATTTGACATGACGTGTACAAGACGTGATATCGTCTCTTGTGCCTGTGCGCGAAATAAGTGAGACATCACTACCCAGAAAAGAAATGCTCTGCAGCCTCAGCTGAGACGGCACGGGACGGCCTGAGGGTATTCAGGCTTGTACGGCACTCGATTGGACGGCAGATCGGAAGTCTAGCTGTGGTCGGCAAATAAAAGGCGTCGTGTAGCCAATATTCGACGAAGTGACATTTGCTGTGCTACAAGAGACAGGCCTATCAGGTTATGCTGTCGAGTGAAGCTGTCACGACTTGTAGTCTTATGCACCATCCCCACTTTCGTGGCTGGCGGATATCCCGGGCATGCCGTCCTGCAAGGTAGGAAGCCAGTAAAGCTGCTGTCTTGATAATCTTGGTCTCACGAAGGGGACTCTTTGCTAATCCTGAGATACCAGGGGGAAGACAAATAAAGAAGCCACGCAATATACCTCTTGATACCATTCTTGTTATTGATCGCGAGCTGACTATCAAATCTGTTTACAAAACAACCTTCAATCGTAAAACTAATCATCTTCCGCGTCACGCGGGCCATTTTCTTTCCAAAAGTTCTCATAGTCATCCCAGGTCTGAGACGGAAACGCGAGAGGGACGGTGATGGGACCAAATGGGATACCCTTTTCCTCAAATTCGTCCAAGCGAGCCTTCGTCTTGGGCCTGCTCTTGTTGACGCTGTAGACGGAAACTCGATGGCAAGAGCTGGTGACGTGTAAGCCCCAGTTCCAGGCTGTGCGGACGTTGGGTGGCTGTGTGTTTAGGGAATTGTCCCAGCAGCGGCAGACAATCTCGACCCATCCTTCGACATCGCATGGGAGTTCAAACTCCCAGATGCGCCAAGTCCATCTTCTCTTCTTAGACATTTTGTCCAGAGGAACCGTGTACCAGTTGAAACCACCATCAGCAGACAGCTCGACACGCTCAGGCCACCGTCCACCACCAGAGTACGCCCAGCCCTTGCAGCGGATCTTGCCGTTGTGGATGACAACCTGCTTCGTCCAAGGCGACATGATGGCCGAACTGACGGGCATCTCTTGGATCTGGATGCCGTCTGTCATCTTGAAGTTGTGCTTCCCGACCTGCTGGGGGAAGTAAAGGTACTCCTGGCTCTGGACTGGTGCTCGTGAGGGCTCTTTGATGGCCTTGATGCGGTAAAGCCATTTGACGCTTCTGGCGCCGATGTAGCCAAAGACCACGATGCGAAGAGGGTAGCCGTGGATTCTGGGGAGAGCCTCGCCGTTCATCTCCCACGCCAGCATCACTTCGTTGGCTTTGACCTTGGACCATGGGACGCTGACGAGGTAGTTCATCGTCTTGTCGTCCTTGAAGTAGGTGTCGGCGCCGTAGAACTCCAGGTGCTTGGCACCATCAACCAAACCTCCACACGCCTTGATCACCTTCTTGAGACTGATGCCGACGTATTTAGCAGTGCCAATTGCTCCCTCAGCCCAAGGCGCCTGAGGGACTTCGTCACCTTGACCTGCGTACTTCAAGATTTGCTCAATGCGACGAGTTCCAGAGCACTGCATGGTGATGCTCTTCTCCATGCGTGGGAATTGAGACTCATCCATGAGGTCGTCCAGAGTAAAGGAGCGAGGGTTGGCGACGAGACCATCCATGAGGAAGCTAAAATCCTCCTTGTTGATGATGGGGATACCACCGTGGTTTCTCACGAAATGAAGAGAGTTGGGAGTAAACTCCTTGTCAGTGACAAGACGCTTAGGAGGTTCTCCATTGTAGGGAAATTGAAGTAGATGAAGCATATCTGGATGCTTCTCCTTAAGAACGGTCGACCATGAGTCCTCAGGGACCTTGGTGAGCTCTCCACCGATAGCATGGTGCCACATCTTCCAATGAGTACCAGGAAGAACAGGGTTAGTCGGAGGAATAGGACCAAGCTGGAATTCAGGATTGGGAGGGAACGTCTGAGAAGTCAAGATCTTGTGCGCGGCATCTTTCTTCTTGGGATAATTCTCCCACTCGACGAATCTTGATGCACTCATCAGCACGAGCATTCGCTTGAGCATGACGGACCTTACCCAGTCCAGCCCTTTCGCTCAGCGGCAAAGAGCTTCTCACGATCACCGACACTCTTGATGGCCTCCTCATCCTTGGTAAGTTCCCCAAAAGTCTGAGGATCCAAGTGTTTGGTCTCGGGGCCCGTCATGTCAAGGACTGGGAGCACAGCTCCAGACAGTCCCTGCTCAATCTTCCACTCATCAGGGCGATTGGTAGTCTTCATGGTTGACAGAAGATACTGTGTTGGTGTTTGGGGAGTCTGACAAGAGGAGGGACGTTGGAAATGGGGCTAGAGGGAGATATACCAGAGGGACATGGGCAGGGTCAAGTATGACGAGAGGGCGGGTCATTGACGTTGCCAAGGTACAGATGAACCCAAATCTGGCATTACCATTCATCCAATAATGTTTGTGAGTCTGGCACAAGGTTTCACTAGGCCGTGTCCTTAGCTTGAAGCCACTTGATGTGTATTGGCCCGATACGTCTTCCTGTTTCGCTTGCGGAGCTCTGCCGCGTCTGATCCGCCCTCCCTGAACTTGTCTGAGTTTTGAGCGAGGAAACCGATTTGTTGAGGAAGTTACGAGCAGATACGAATGAGGGGACGGTGGTTCAATCACACCGCATGCATTGCTTGGATGACAATCATCATGACATTAGTGGCGGACGCATGTTCCTGCGGGGTTATTTACTTTGACTTCAACTGCGTTGACGTTGATCCGGTAGTTCCGTTCCAATGGGAGATACGTCAAGCGGGGGAGCTGATAAGAAGACGAGCTTCATCGCACTTTGGGAACATGGGAGATTGTCTGTTTGAACGGCATTGAGCTACTTCGAATTGGATACCATGGTCAGTTCAATCCCTGCGGTTATTGTTACTTGAGACTTACCAGTCGTAGCCCGCCCCGACCGATAACCCCCTGTGCACGCTCGCCAACGGTAGACATTCCCATACCATCCCAGCTCTGTGATGTATCTAACACCAATTGTCAAGGGCAACCGAGTGAGAGTCCTGGATCAGTCCAGCAGGTTCGCTATGGCAACAGCAACGGTGGCTTGATTGCCTTGAGCGACACTCAGACCCTCGAGGTCTTGGCTCATTTCGCCCGAGAACGCATTCCTGAGCGGTACGCTCTCATGTCCCTCTCTTAGACTTTCCCCTTGTCACATGATGCTAACGCACCTGTAGAAGCGTCCATGCAAAGGCTGCTGGTGCTTTTGGCGAATTCGAAGTCCTCGAGGATGTCTCAGACCTGACCGACGCCAAGTTTCTCACCGGCATCGGCAAAAAGACAAAGATCCTCACCAGAATCTCCACTGTCGGCGGCGAGAAAGGATCCAGCGACACAGTCCGCGATGTGCGAGGTTGGGCAACAAAGTTTTACACCGAAGAAGGCATTCAAGACTTTGTCTTTAACGACCTGCCCGTGTTTTTCATCAGGGACCCCATCAAGTTTCCGTCCATGAACAGGAGCCACAAGCGTCACCCCCAGACGAATGTTCCAGATAATACCATGTTTTGGGATTTCCATGTTAATAATCCAGAGGGCATTCATGCTTTGATGCATCTGTTCGGACAGCGAGGTATTCCGGCTTCGTTGAGAAACATTAATGGCTTCAGTGTTCACACGTACACGCTGAACAAGGCTGCAAGTTGCCTCTCGTTTCTGAGACATCAGTTGAGCTGACAAGAAGTAGAACGGCAGCTATGTCTACGTCAAGTGGCACTTCAGACCAGACGAAGGCATCAAGACCATGGACGCTGACACGGCTGTACGGCTGGCAGGTTCAGAACCAGACTACCACGTCAAAGACCTTTTCAAGGCCATTGAAAAGGGAGACTTTCCGTCTTGGGGTGTATACATCCAGGTCATGAAACCTGAAGAGATCAAGAATGCCCCCATTGACATTTTCGATGACACTTACACCTGGCCGTTTGAGAAGTACCCATTGCGTCTTGTTGGTCGCCTGACGCTCAACAAGAATGTTTGTTGCCTTTAACTATTTTTTGTCTCTGTAGCTGATGTTTGAACAGCCGAGCAACTACTTCCAGGATATTGAGCAAGCTTGCTTCTCGCCGTCGAACATGGTGCCAGGCATTGGGCCTTCAGCTGATCCAGGTTTGTTCCCGTTCTACGCCTTGGTGAGAATAAACACCTGACTGCGAAAAACAGTTCTCCAAGCTAGAATGTTTAGCTATCCTGACGCCCATCGCTATCGGTATCTCCATCCTTCTTATCTACAGGCTGTTGACTAACAAGCCAAGGGTCGGTCCCAACTACTTCCAACTCCCGCCAAATCGACCAATCAACAAGGTATACGCCCCCTACGTTCGCGACGGCCCAGGAACCATGAACGGAAACTACGGGGGCGACCCAGACTATGTCTTCTCCGAGCTTCGTCCAGTAACCATCAGCCATCGTGTTCAGATGCCTACCCACGAGGTTTGGGCTGGACATGTGACTGCTTTTTCGACTTCGGTTATGGACAAGGACTTTGAGCAGCCTAGGAAGCTTTGGAAGATTATCTGTGACGAGAAGGGTGGCAAGGAGCAGTTTCTTCACAACATTCTTCCTACTTTGGAGGGTATTCCTGGCAAGTTGAGGAATGAAGTGCTGGGTACGTATATCACTTTGCGCATCGGTATCAGTGCTGACCAGCTTGCAGATTACTTTGGTCGTGTGGACGGGAAGCTGAAGGAAGTCCTTCGAGAAGCTCTTGAGAAGCAGTCAAAACAGGCCCACAACGGTAAGTAGCCATGGCCTGTGATGCGAGACGCCATTGTAGGCACTTCAAGCGAGGAAGGCCATGGTGGGATTGACCTGTAGCTATATCCTACTAATTAATCATTGGGCCTGTAATTCCAGAATGAACTGCATGTAGGTTGGAGGTATCATCTCAATCAATATTCTTTAACGGGGCCTTGGATAGTATGGGTATAACCAAAAGAATTTTCCATTCTTCAAGTTAATATGCCAGCAAAATGCGTCGATAACTCTTGAGATGCAAATTCTAACCAAATCGTATATATCATAACCCTTCCCTCACACAGATCCGTCTACGCACCCCTCTCAGCCAGTGGCGATGCCTCCTGAATCTCATGCGTCTCCATCTTGAAACTCTTAAACTTCCTCGTAGGGAGTCTCATCTCAAACATGTGATCAAGCTCAATCATGCTCCTACCCTTCATCTCGGGGATCCACAACCAGGCCAGAACAACACCAATAATACAGAGACCACAAAATACGAACGCAGTCTTTGCTCCGAGGGCTGCCTTATCCTTGCTGAAAAGCATTGGTAGCAGGACAGCTAGTGTGATGGATGCAGCCTGGGATGCCACGCTTCCAATACCGTGCGTGAGGGATCGGAGCTGCAGGGAGCTTGTTTCTCCCATGATTGCGTAGCCCGCCGGCCAGCAGCCCAAACCACATACCACAATGACAGAGATCATGAGTCCTGCTGCCAGCCAGGCGAGTGCTGGACCTGACCAGAAGCCAGAGATACCCATGGCTCCCCACAAGAGCGAAGCAATACCCATTGATACAATAGTCATGCTCCTTCTGCCTGTGCGAGAAAGAAGCCAGAAACCAATTCCGTTGGCTACCATTCCCGCGATGATTCCTCCAATCATGATGAGCAAACTCGGACCAGATGCCATACCGATGCTTTGGAGAAAGACTGTGGCATTGGACAAGAGTTCAATGCCAAACAACGCAGGGATGACGTTTGCCAAGATGACAATCATGGTGCGGCGCAGGTTGCTTCCCTTGAAGCAGGCCCAGTAAGAGACGGATGCGGTTGTTGCTTTTTCTTCCTCAATGGTTTCTCGGATCTTCTCCAAGGCACTGTATGGGTTTATCTTGGGACCGAAAAGCCGGGTTGCAGAACGAATTGCTCTCTCTTCTTGGTTCGTTCGGATGAGGTGAGCAGGGCTCTCGGGCATGAGACAGGATAGAGTGAAAGGTCCAAGGACGAGAATCCACTGTGAACCGAAGGCTCCAAGGTAGCCATTCTTGCTTCCCATCTGGTTGACCGCATACACCACAATGGCTCCAATAAGTTGACCGATCAAGGTAAAGGTCGGGAAAAGAGCCATGGCTGGACCTCGAAGTGCTGTTGGAGCATTTTCTGATACCCAGGTAAGACAAGTAGTCTTGATGATGCCGACTGTGAATCCTTGAAAGGTCAAACCAACGGTGATGACGACTCGCTTTGTATCGGGCTCGGGAGGAAGATGAGAGAAGAAGATGCATGCAATAGCACCGGCTGAGATGATGCTGCCGATCATGAGAGAGAACTTTCGGCCGATTCGATTCTGTAACCAACCGCCCAACATGGCACCTGCAGCTGCTCCAGCAGGAGGAAGACCCATCCACAGAGATAGCCAATTTCCCGGAATGGTCATTTCTCCATCGATCAACTTGCCATAATCCGCCTTGAACGAGTCCTCGCCCGTGATGGCACCGACAACAAGCAAGTCATAACCCCATCCGATAATTGGAATGGTCATGGCGAGGCAGTAACCTGCGATCTTGGGGTACTTTTTGATAGCTTGGCCGAGCGGTAGCTGTGTCTCCATGTCGTTTTTTGTGCTTCGGGTTGATGTTCTTTCGATGAGTTGTGAAGGGTCATAGGCGGTTGACTCTTGGTCTTCTTGAGGGACGGAATTCCATCTTGTTGTTTCTAGCTCAACGTAGTCTGGAGCGAGATCGCCCGACTTTGTCGGTTCTCCCCGGTAAGGTTCGTAGTTAGGCATTGCCTCGAGAATGGCGCGATTGATGGCAATGAGGTCTTGTAAATACTGGGAGTATGCAGCTCAAGTGTGGACTTGTTGTTGTGAAGTAAAAGTAAAGATTGTAATGCTAAAATTCAACTTCCAAGATGAGAAATGAGCAATTAAGTATCAAGCCAAGCATCACCTCAAGATAATAGCCCTGGTCAAAGATTGATCTGAGAGTCCCACACGGACAAGGCTGAGCTTACTCTGCCAACTGCCGTGAAACCCTGCAATCGTGCTATAATTGGTCCCAAATCCGAGCAAGGCCAATCAAGACCCCGGGCGGCCCTCGGCGCATCAGGCGAAACGCGCCTAGGCGGGGCGGTGTCATCCTGATGGACAGTTGATCATTTCTGAATTCGTGGTGGAAGGATTTTGTAGGTGGCCCTACGGACTTGTGGCCTCGGATTAGAACCCAACGGAGTTGCTGCGTTGAGCTTTGGGGAGGAGGCTGATGGACGGACGACGGAGAATGCGAGGGCTTTTTACCTATTGGCTCAGAGTCCGCGGGTATCTGAGCGAGGTATTGGGCGGATTAGCGACCGGGTCAAGAAAGGTCCCCAGGTGGTGAACATGGTCTCGAGATCCAAACCACACCTTAGTTCAGCCCTACGAAGGCATTTCTCACGCCAAGTTTCGCTTGCCATGGGCGTCTCTCGCTACGGTTTCAACTGCCGTCTCCTGGAATCCGTCCCATTGGTCATTCACGGACGGCTCTCACCTCCGTAGGTCTTGGCGTGTCCGACGGAGTTGGAATCTGACGCCAAAATGTCCGTGGTGAGGGACCGTAAGCGAGCTTCGGCGTAGTGTGCGAAATTCGGCTTTTAAGGTTAACTCGACCTCGGCATCTAATTCTGAGCTTGACGTTACCATCATCGGGAGAGAAAGAAGACTAAAGGTATAGTTTATACAGGGAACGGCGATTGAGGCAGTTCAAAAAGTCCGATTGGTAATAGTGTTGTTGTTGCTCTTATACCCGAGTAGAAGCATCTCAGAGTCCAACTTACATCACACTTGCGACCTCCTTTCCGTCCCTTATCAGCTCAGAAAACATTCCATAATCCATCAACCATACTCATACATACGCATTTATCACCCTTTATTTAGATGGCCAGCCTTAATCAGAACGACAACATGGCCGCTCGGCCCATCTGCCAGATCATCGCCCCCGTCGGCATGCTTGGCTACGGCTTCGACGAAGAACTCACACGCTACGAACTCGCCCACATGGTCCCCAATGGCATTCCTACAGCCATCATCCTCGACTCGGGCTCCACCGACAGCGGCCCCCAGAAGCTCGCCCTTGGGTCCATGTCCTGTCCTCGTTCAGCCTACGCCAAAGATTTGTCCAAACTGCTTCGACTTGTACACACGTTTCGAGTGCCGCTTATTTTTGGGTCAGCTGGTGGTGATGGGACTGACGAGCATGTGAAGGAGATTGGGGATATTATTGAGGGAATTGCTGCAGAGAAGGGAAACGAGTAACTCTCCCACTCACCCACCCCAGCCCAACTTGCTAACCCCTTTCCAGAGACTATAGCTTTAAGACGATATCCTTATTCTCTGGCATTGACAAATCCACGATTCTTGAGCGAAATAAGCAAGGCCGATTAACTGGATGTGGTATCTGTGTACCCCCCGCAACAGAAGAAGAGATCAAGGCATCAATCCGAGTTGTCGCGCAAATGGGCCCTGAGCCCTTTATAGACGCTATGAACGCCAACCCCGACTTCGATGTTATAATCGGTGGCAGAGCATATGATCCATCGCCATATGTCGCCTACTGCACATACCAACTCAAAAGACAGGTCGAGGGCCTCACAGAAGAGGATATCCAGTCTCGAATCGGCGGCTTTCTACACATGGGCAAGATCATGGAATGTGGAGGCTTGTGCTCACTACCCAAGTCGCATGGTGCGGTATCTACAGTCTATGCCAATGGCCTGTTTGACGTGAGGCCTACGGCTCCAGATTCCATCTGCACCCCTCTGTCTGTCGCCGCACACACGCTGTATGAAAATACGAGACCCGATCTCTTACGAGGGCCAGGCGGAGCTCTGGACCTCACCGAGGCGAAATATGAGCAAATGGCCGATAGTAGATCAGTAAGGGTTAGGGGAGCCCGGTTTCGGCCGTCCAAGGAATTCGGCAAGCCGTATCAACTGAAGCTTGAAGCTGCGCGCTTGGTAGGCTACCGGACTCTATTTCTAGGTGGTGTCAAAGACTGTAAGATTTCCAACCACTATCCAGTCAAAGATTTTAACATGCTTCAGACATACTCATCTCACAAATCGACGACGTTCTTGCTATGGTCAAGGGCTACGTCCACCAACAACATCCCGATAACGCCGGCGAATGGAAACTCGATTTTCACGTGTACGGCAAAGATCAGTTCAATGCCGCGGGACCCGGAGAACTTTTCGTCGTTGCTGAAGCGCTAGCATCTACGCAGCAGCTTGCGAATAGTGTTGCCTCCAAGGCAAGGGTTGGGATGATAGTGAGTACTTACTTGCCTCCTGGTTTAGACAGACACTGACACACATAAAGCATGCACCTTATCCGGGCCAAAAAGCAACCGCTGGAAACTTTGGCTTTGGAATTGGAGGTCTTATGGAGATTGAGATGGGCGCATGTGCTGAATTCTCACTCTACCATCTCATGGACCTAGAGCCGGGCGAGGAACGTCTTATCCTTGATACTGAGAAGCCATCATCCAGTAAACTACAAGGGCCCTTGCTGAAAGGAAGCGTTACCACCATCGGCAGAGGTTCGCCAGCTTCATCTGATGATGCCTTTAGGCAAAGCATCTCAAGTCTCCGAGATCAACTTTCCAAGTCCACACCAAAACCGCTCCCCGGCGCCAAACAGATCCCACAAACTCAACCGAAGCAAAAACCCAAGACGCTATCAGACTTGTGCCGCATCCTCCGGTCCAAGAACGCCGGCCCATACGAGATTACCATCGACGCCATGTTCGATTCCGAAGCCGACTACCAGGCCATCAAATCGTCGGGACTTCTGTCTCCTGCCAACGTATCCAAAGCCCTTGGCATCCCGAAAGAAGACATCATCTGGATGGGATTCTTTGACCCTGCAATGGCCTTCAAAGTCACGATTCCACGAGTTCGTTCGGGCAAGAAAAAGTCTGCGGGAGGATTCATGGAGAGCGATATCCATGGATCACAGGAACACCTGGGGCTAGTCAATCTCAAGCTTCCAGAGGCCAGCGTGAGCCAGTTATCAAGTTCCTTCGGCATTCAGGCCTGGTCCAACTCAACAAAACTTGCCATTGCGATTGGAAGTGTTGGGGTGCTCTCCCTGGCTAGGCGTGTGCTGGCAAATATGAAGTAATTCGATGGGGGTTTCCAAAAGGCTTCCGTCAAAGAACAATCGTGTACAGTAACTCCATCTTTATCCTGTGTCACACCATCAGCGAGACTATATAATAAGAGACTGCTTATCTTGATTACCCTTGCTATTCACCTCAGAATGATGGCCAGGACTCCTGATACTCCGACTCAAGTGGCGTTGGATCAAAGGAAATCAAACTCATATATGGATCATTCCAAAAGCCCCTAAGAAACTCCGAGTTTGTATCATGTTGCTCCATTTCAACCGACGGTTGGTTTAATAATCGTTCATGGGTCCTTGGTTCTTCTGGTGCCCCTTCATCCTGGATTGTCTCGTTCTCACGAAGTTCCACGGGCTTCCCACGAGCCTCAGAGGCATTACTCACGGCGTCAAAGACTATCGACACGCCCATTCTGTGAGTAAGACGTAGTGCATCTGGTTCAATTGATTTTGGACTTTCCCGTCCAAGGACTTCAAATACCCTTGCTGTTCGGTTGTATTCGTCCCGTGGCTCGGTGGCGCAGGCTTTGAAGAGGTTCTGAGCCATCGAAATGTGGTTTGCGACAGCTTGTCTCTCTTCTGGGACATCGGATCCGCGACGATGAAAGAACTTCAACAGAAATATCGTTGCAAAAGCAAGACATCTGTAATGATTCTTGGGTAGGCATCGTTGTCTTCGAATCAGTTCTTGGTCGTTTCCATCAGGCGGGGCATTCCGCATGGCCAAAGTTGAGATGTGAATGATCCTAAGAGCGACATCACGCGCAGTTCTCAGCATGATTTGCCGCGACGAAGAGTTGTTTGAGTCTTTAGTGATGACCAAGGCGTAGAGATGCATCTTGGCACCCAAAATGCCAAGCTCGACGGCCCTCATTTGTTCATCTTCCAGAGATACTTCGGCTCGCAGAGCATCAAGCTCAGTATCTAGGAGTCTAATAAAGGAGGAGCTTGCGCCTTCGCCCATATCGTGGTTCAGTAGAGATGTAAACTTCGCCACGATAAGCTGGACGCGAACTTGCATAGCAAAGGTGGGCGGTGCTGTTTGTCGTCTTAGGAAAGAGTGGATGCTACCGAAGTCGAGGTCGGAATCGATCGGAGGAGGAAGCCCCAAATGTAAGCTCAAGCTGGTACTGTCAGACAAGAAGTCCCCATGCAACTCGATCGCACCGACTTACGATGTCGACACGCAAAAGCAACCCAACCAGGTATTGATCCTAGCTCTGATGCTGCCTGAAGCAACACCAAGGCTTCGGAGGGATGGCACAGTCTGCTGACGATCAAGACTCATGAACCGGGCTGCCTGGATGAGAACTCCGCAGTAGAGCCAACTGGGATCTCTTGTCTGTGTTTCGCACGGTAAGGGCCAGTGACATAGTAATAATAGCGCCTGTATCTTGTGAAGAGGTAGAGGGGCATCAAGAATTTCTTGGTGAAGCATGGTGGTGTACGGCGTCTGGAGTAATTGGAGCATATCGGCGTATTGTTGCCCGGGTAGGTGACACGCAATAATAATGACTATCGTCCAGAAGAGAAACGGTTGAGACTGATACGTGTCGTCGGCTGAGAGTGATCCAATGACCGGAAGCTGTGGACGAAACACTTCTGCAAACCTGCGACTTGGTGAGTAGTTTTGAGACAGCTTGTCGCATCTATACCTACGTTCTGAGTGCTTCAGTGGCTACCGAGGAATCCAGCAGCACGCCATTTAGGCTCACGGCTGGTATGCTCAGTGAGAAGTCATCCTGCCCGTCGTCCTCAATCGTGGAAGGGCCGGAATCGGCAGTCGACTCTGTTCTTGAGGATGGATGGTCCTCCTCTCGTTGATTACGGAGTTCTTGAAGCTCCCTACTCATAGCTTCCAGACGCCTGCACAAGGTCTTGGTCAGCAGCAGTGACATCATATCAGGAATTGTTGCCGTACTTTCTTGCCGGCGTCCGCTTGAAGCTTGCATCTACAGTACAAAAGAGATGCCGTGATTGACATCGTGAACAGGGGTTAGGAAACTTGTCTTTAGAGTCACATCGCAACTGATGAGGTCAGTCTGGCATGGGCCATCAGGAGGGTTCGGGTAGGTGGTACCTTGGCCTGTTTACATTCCGTACATGCCTTGACAGGCCGGGTTGCCATCACATTGCTCGCCATTATAAATAAACTTTGTCCCCAGGCATTGAAACACGTATTGTTTGACCCCGACGCGAGGGAGGATCGTCGTCTCGGAGAGTTGCGCGTGTCACGTTCCTTAGTCAGGCCGAGCCGTTTACATGGTTAATTGCTTCTAGGCAGTACTGTCTTATTCATTTATACCCTGGCATCTAACTAATAGGTCTCTAGCAAGCTTCATTGTCGATCTCACTCGCACAATTACCCTAGACCTACGGTCAATCTTTCAACGCGACACAAAACTTCAAAGACCCCTTCATTTATAAGTGACAGTAAAGTCGCCGTTCTTTTCGTGAACCACACGTGCTGTGTAGAGGCCTTTGCCATCGCCAGTTGTAAAGTCAACCACTCCGGGCTTTGTGGAGAACGACTGGTAATTGACGCCGTCATTTGACCCCTGATTGACTTTGAGGACAAAGAATTTGATGACGGGTTGGATTTTGATGGTCATGTTCTGATCGGCCGGGATCCGTACCCTCACTATCAGCATATTGTTTTCGCCTGGGAAATATTTACAACTTACAATTGACTTGGGTGTTTGGCCACCAGTTTTGTCCGTTTGAGCAAGGCCAAAGGCGAAATTGTCGCTGGCATTGAAGCCAGTGGGCTGAACAACTGTGAAGCAGCCGGTAGGGGCTGTCTTGGTCCTGGCCTTGTCAAAAGTTACTGACCCGTCTTGCGGAACCATTGTAAGCGCATCTAGATACGCGAAAACCGCAATCAGCTTATTGTTATAACAAAGTCGATGCGAGAGATGGATGGTATCTTACCGCCGTCATTCTTGCTTGTGCCGAGCTCAACGGCTTCACTATGGAATTGTGGGGGTGTAGGGCTCTCGGCTGACTGACTGGGAGATTTACCACACCCTGATGGACATGGTCAGAACGGCTCCTATGCAACATAGTTTCAACTTCGATACTTGCAGGCGTGAAATTGGAATTTTGCAGTGAGAGTAAAGTCGCTGCCGTTTGCGACGTGCTGTCCAATCCAAGCGTTGGTGATCACGTTCCCGGCTGTCGCATCATTGTTAATAATGGGTTCCTCATTACAGAACACGTAGTCGCCGCCTGAGCCATGCTCATTAGCAAAGACAACTGTGTAGGTGGTGGGCATCGTGAAAGTTTGGGTAGAAATAAGTCAGGATTGATAGCAAAATCGACTGTGGGAGACGCGCTGTAGAGAACAGTTTATCAAGCTCGGATTTTCCAAGTCCTGTATTCAGCTAGCCACAGCTTGGCCGGAACTATCGTCTACAAGCGCCGTGGCGTTGAAACACGACAGTGCCTGCTCCCAATCACCAAATTCTCCGCCACCAAGGAATCCTCAGCTCGACGGGCTAGATCGGTCCATTGCAAGGATATCATGTCCAGACTAGACGCATGCAGAACTCGGATGGTTTGTTGACGAGACTATTCAAAAACTGTACAAGACTAGTCAGAGTACCGACTTGAAGCGAACCTCTGATTGAGAGATTTCAATTATTTTGCGTCTTCTCCAAAGCATCGCGAAATGAAGCTCTTGAACGTGAGAGTCTCCAACTCTGGAAATAGCTCATTCAATGTGTTTTCAGACTTCTTGTATGAAGTCAAGTCGTACCAGCCCCAGGCGAACCCTAGAGACCAAAGCGACATCATTCCGTCGATGAATGGCTTTCCAACTAACTCATACTTTGAGGCGTTGCCAGGGAGTTCTGTAATCTTCGATTCTTTCAGATCATCAATGGAGTCGAAGTGGACATCAAACTTGATCTCTAATAAAATAACATAAGCGAAAGACACAAAAAAAGAGGTCGAGCTGAAGAATGACTTACTGCGCGTGCTTTCGACAAAACCAAGTGCCTCCCGCCAAGTCAACGTGTCACCGATAATCCACGACTTCTCTGGCCACTCCTTCAAATCCAAACTAGCAGCGACAAATTTGCCAACCGTTTCGGAATGCGTCAGAGTAACCTTGTCATCGCCAGTGACAGGCAAGGCTGCTTTGTTGTTCTCAATGTCCAGGACCACGGAAAGCGGCAAGACAGGAGGCAATTCAGCTGGGGCACCGTAGTAATCCATCAGAAACCCAATCATGAAGCGGGTACATTCCATGCTTGTGGATTGCAATTTCTTGACAGCCTCAATCTTGTAGGTGTTGCCCTTGTAGCCCTCGAGGCCGGGGAGCTGGCACGGGTACCCACTACATGGGATGTGAGATACTATCATCTATGAACGCAGGGACACCTTACCCTTCTTCAGCTGCGAGATAGTCGTAGGCAAACTCGCTAGGGGCAAATCTTTCAACAGTTCCAGACTTTTCAGCGCCCTCGATAAGGTTCATCTGAGCCTGGTGGGTATCTTCAAAAAGGATGCCGATGGTAGAGATGATGACTTCAGTGCCATTGGACCGTAGGACATTTGCGATACTTTCTGGGCTAGAGTAGTCTGCGACTAGCACCGGAATGGAATCCTTGGGGTCAGTTGCTTTGTCCTATAATATGGCCAAACTATTAGCCATAGTTTTGTCGAGCTAGGTGTGGCGATGATCACGAACCTGTCTCGAGAGCACCGAAACCTCATGTTTGCCGGTGGCTGCAATGGCATGGACAATGACTCGGCCAAGACCATTAGAGCCGCCTGCAACTGTAACTTTGACCATTTTGGATGAATTACTTAGTTGGTGTTATGTGTGTGTTCTTAGGTTATTAGGAGGGATACCGTTGGTTGATGTTCATCTGGACAGTGTCGGATTGTCTTGGGGATTCTGGCGGCTTTTATACACAAAAGAGACCGCCGAATTCATGCAGAACCTTGCTGAACGGATGAAAAATCTGTCCGACTGACAAATCTCTTCTTGAGAACAGGCCATGAGTACCGTCATATCATACCTTATAGTATAGGGATTGAGTGAATTCAGAAAAGATCTTTTCCTTCCATTTTTATTGGCCAAGTATAGGCCGAACCTTGACCCAACTAGCCAAACTTGGGTCACGATGGACTGGCTCTTATGAATATGAGCGGTCAAGACCACATGTCGCATTGCGTTAAGCGAAAGCATTGCATGTATCTCGATAAACAGACGCCTCAAGCATTCAGATCCGTATCCACATGCCTCGGCGTAGTGAATGCCTCCTGTTCGACCGAGTGACCGTGAAAACAGTCGCGGATATGACGAGGGGAGTTGGCCGAGGTAGTAAGTGGGGCGTCCAATACCTTGACCATAGAACGAGGAAAGCTACGGTTTCTTCCATCTTCAATCAGCTTGGACGAGGGAGTTGAGCTGTTTTGCAGTTTCAATGAACGCTTGGGTGCGTGACTGTCAGAAGATAATGACCATGATGTTGAACTCTACAATAAGCCGCTGTAGTGATGAAGGACGCCATGAGGAGTACTTGGAATGTGTTCTTGATATAGTTGAAGCCTAGCCCTCGATGGGATAACCGTGCCAGAAGATAGAAAGTACATGAATTTTCTGCTGCTCATTCTCGGGTTCCTCAGTCTCTCTTACGAAATTCCATCTTGAGAGTCTGGTTCATGATGGGCGTGATCCCAAAATCTTCAACATCCAAAGCCTCACCCTCAGGAAGCCTCCACTCATATTCCAGCAGCAAGTGAGCCAAGGCGATCTTGATCTCGTTGGCGGCAAAGAATCTCCCTGGACAGGCATGCTTTCCGTGACCGAATCCCAGATGGTTCTCACTCGTGCTGACCAGCTGAGAAAAGTTTTCTTTACCAGGAATCTGTCTCTGGCGGAGGAAGCGGTGGCCGTCCCAAGTGTCGGGTGCCTCGTATACATCGGGGTCCCATAGAGCGTGAGAGGAAACGCAGGATGCTGTACCTTTGGGAATAAAGGTGCCGTCGGAAAGCTGAACATCCTTGACCGCCAAACGCTGCATACTAGCTACGGCATGTTAAAATGGAAGGCAGACATAGAGGTGAGATTCTTGTACATACCAAGCTGTAGAGGCTTCAGTCGTTGACTCTCCTTCACAACGCTATCCAGCAGCTGCATGCTATGCAGAGAAGTCTTCTTCCAACCATCCTGCTCAAGAACCGTCGTTACCTCTTCTCGAAGGGGCTCGAAATATTCTGGGTGCCTGGCAATATCGATCATGGTCTGGCAGAGCAAGTCGGTGGTCGTATGTATCGCGACAGTTGATAAGAATAACTGAGAAAGGGCTGGGTTATAGGGCTTCCCCTTGGAAGCCTGTTCAAACCACTCAATGGCGTCGTTGTGTATAGGTGCCTCTCTGCCTGCCCTGAGAGCAGCCTCTTTTGCTTCTCGGCGTTTAGAGATAACGGGACCGATTATTTTCTCAGCTTCTCGAATTTGAGACCTTGCAGTACGGCAGTGAGGCATAAACCAGGATACAACAGGTCTCAGGCCTTCTGGCCATGCACGAAGCAAGTCGGCAGCAACAAAGCCATTCATGGCGTGTTCCCTCGTAATCTTCAGCCAGGCTTCATCGCGGCAGAGTTCCTCGCCTAGAAAGACACGCGACGATATGCGTGCGACAAGATGAAGAATTTTCTCTCTGACATTGATTTGATGCCATTCTAGTTGTGTTAGTGGCTCTGAGTCTGGTAAGCATAGATTGTGGTCTTACCCTTGTTGTTAGTAAAAATGTCCTGCATTGCCAATGTGGTTTCTTCAGCTAGAGGCTGGGTGACCTGTGCTGTGTTGATAGAATATCAGCCATCTCTCTGGGCAGCAGTGTAATCGATTCCGAGCTCACCCAGCCGCTTCGTAAGATCTTTGTTGATGACTGTCAAAGTGATGCTGTCGCGAGTTCCTTCATTGAATGCCTCGAACCCGGGAATGGAAGTGTGGAAGAACTGATATGTCATGTTAGCACTCTCTCAAATTGCGGAAACTTCCCAGAGTCGATTTACTTTGGCACTGAACTCGACAAAGCTCAATCGCGGGTCACTTCGAATCTCGTTGGCCATAGACGGAGGCAACACTGTCATCGGCCCGATGTCACTAAAGACAGACGCCGGTTTATGAGGATTAGCATCGAACCAAGTCTTGAGCATGGATCGTAGCCCAAAGAGGAACTGTTTTTTTGCCCGGCCATTGACGATGTCGAAAAAGCCTTGAGGGTTCAGACAGGGTGCGTTGGGTTTGGACGTGAAGAAGAAGCATGCGACTATAATCGCGATGAGAGGTGCCACAAAGTAAGACAAGCGGATGTTTGACGCGGATGCCGTGGAGTTTAAAAAGGCCCAAGGCGCCTCAAGTAACTCTTTGACCAACATGGTGAGCAAGGTTACTGGCGCATGCAATCTTCAAGATGCAGAGGATTGAAGTTTTGAACCCAGCCTGATATAGCCAAGACTCTGTGATGTAAAGCTATTCGAGAGTACATATATTGAAATGGTCCATTATCTAAGCGGCAAGTCCTCCTAGGCCGAAAATGCGAGGTGAGTGATCGGTGAACATCTCGGGATGTTGATTTTCCCGAGACTGCAACTGTGAGACAGATTTCGCAGCACATATGGGTCGCTGTGGAGTTTTGCGGCTGTTAACACACAGGGCGAGCACACAATATTGGGCCTCTGGTGGATCAACAGGGTCAAGAAACCAATGAAGCTTTCTGGATAGACGCACGAGCGTAGCAATGCGAGATTCGCGCGGTGTTTTTCGTCTTTCGGGTCCGTATTTATTGTCGATCTCTTCGGCAGATACCGCGCGGCTCACCAGAGCGAATCATGGTCTTTGTAATCTCGGCTCTAGGTTGTCTATGGGCTCAGGTAATGACCTCATCGCATGCCGGGCTCTACACGATAAGGGACACTTGTCCCGAGATCCTACCTGGGGGATGATATCTCGCCGATTCCGCCAAAACCAAGTTTAAGAATTAGTCTAAAATTATCTTCATTATGTCTATCAATTAAGTAGTCAAGTTCATGTTCAATCCTAAGACTTTGGCCTCCAGCCAGCATAAACGTCTCCATCGCTGAACAGTGCTGAGAGACCATTCTTGCTTTGCAACACCTCGGCCACATCATGATCAGCATCTGCAACCACACTTAATCGCAGACTGACGGATCCATTTGAGACCGAACTCCAATCTGGAAGATCACCAAACCTTCCAGGAAATCCATCCAGTTTCTCACTCGTCCGGGCAAGCATGTTGATGTACCTGTACCAAACTAGGTTACGATCTCGCCTCTTGGTTCCGCCCTGAGCTCTAGCCATGCAGGATGTGTCGCCGTTGCTCTTCACATCACGGTATCCAACGATTGATATGACGTCCCGGGTGATGTATTTCTCGAAATATTCCTTGGGTGATTTTCGACCGTCGATTGTCCCAGGGAATTGATCGAATCCATAACGCCAAGTGTTGTAGAACTCGCAAGCGCCTGGCGTAGTATCTTCGTCTTCCATGATTGGCCGATCGGTGGTAAAGTATGCACAGGATGAAGCATCCCCGTGAATGTAGCGGACCGAGATATGAGCTGGGGGGTCCTTGCCAATGGCTGCGTACCTCTGTACAAGCTGTCCACCGCCACCATGGCCGACAATGGTGACATTTTTCATGCCGGGGTACTTTTCTCTGTTCGAGACGTCGTTGAGCAACGCATCCAGTGCGTCCATGGACGAAAAGTTTGTACCCGATGGATGTGTCGCCACACTCCCAGCTTGCCACGCGTTCAGATCTCCCCAAGCAAGTTGGCGTGATGTGTATTGGCCCGAGTTGAAGACAGTCGAGAATAATTGAGGGGCGATAACAACACTTTCGCGATCCGATCCAGGGTAGTTCGCTTCCTTGGCACGTTTCACGACCTTGTTCATCGTCTTCCAATAATAATCTCCATCTCGAAGCTTCCCATGGACGATGATAAACGCGTGCTCAACTCGGCTCTTCTTGAGCTTGTCGGAGATGAAGACTGCAACCTCTGTTTCGTCTTTGTTGTTGAGCTTTATCGAAGCAAGCTCTGCGCCCTCTGGAGGCATAATTCTTCCGTGGGCCTATAGATGGAAAGTTAGATCTGATCTGGGTTTAGGGTCCTTTCAAGCTTGCCTCGCCCTCATTGTTTAGCATCCCGTCCTCGTCGAGGGCATATTTACTTGAGTAGATGTCATGGGTGAACGGGTTTGTGCTTTCCGATGCTCTATTCCTCGTTGCGGCACCGGACACAAGTGGAGATATGAAGAAGAACCAGAGAAGACATCTCAATGACATGACGACAGGACGAGATGGGTATATGCACAAGACGAGGAGAACTTGGATTGTCACTGCCTCATTTTAGGATTTGGCAACATTTTATATGCCAGAAAGACCCTCTCTTATCCTTCTTAATCAGTGTGAAGTCGTGTCCTGTCTTACTCCTCGCCCGACGGGATGGCATAACGACACGGTGGACTTACTTCTTATCATGGTCCCAGTATTTGATCAACAGGATACCCATATCTCATTACGTGGCGGTTTACCGCTTTTATAGACCGAGACACTTGTCTATCACCCAACTGCTCCATCGTGGACCTCAAGGTAAAGTAGGGAAGCAGTCAACAGTATAAAATCAGTCCAAAGGTAATAAATGCCCTAAAACTTGCAATCCAACTTCATTTACAATAGATAGATGAAGCCACTGCATGGTTGTAGAGAATCAATGGTCTTGTTGTGTCCTCAACACCAAGGACCCTTAGATCTACAAGCGGAGCTGTCTAAGCTTTTGGACCAAGATCCCGTCTGAGACAGCCCACAATGACCCGCTAAAGGTAACGAATGCCGCCGAGACTTGCGTAGCCCTAGATACCCGTGTCTAGCTTTCATGAGTCAGATCCTTTCCGACTGCGTGGTCCAATGAGTAGGGGCTCGTGGTGCAGGGCAGCTTGCAAGACAGGCGGCGCGTGCAGAAACACGGTCCTGGGACGACGGGTCGGATTGCCGGGATGAAGGGTCGAAAGTCTGGTTTGATGGGCATGTTCTAGACACAAGTTTGGTACAATGGCAAGTTTTGCGTTTCTGGGTGAACAAAGGAGTGGTAGCGGTTGTTACTCTCCAGCCACCCACAATCAACATGACAGTAGCACTTGATACCCTCCTCCTTCAATTCGGATCCTCGTTGCCGATTTCCGCACTTTAGTCACTTCTCTATTCCTCTTCCAGCCTTCTTTCCCAAGCGACGGTTTGAGACCACACTCTGAAACCCCCTGCACCTTTCCCTCCGCTAACCCCAAACCAGCCCCTGCGACACCGACCTAACCCCTACCCAGACGCTTCAAACTCCCAGATCCAAGATCTGCGGCTCATAATGTCTGATCTCCCGCGTCAGGTTGTAACTCTCACCACGCCTTTGCTTCACACTTCAAGTTTTTGGTCTAATTCGGGGTTCGGATGAAGATTGCTTCAGATGGTCTGAAACTCTTCCGCGCTAGATGATGGTCTCGATGAACGGGAATTCGGCTCGAATAGGCGAAGGGATGTTTTGGTTCCTTGAAGTATTGGTTCATGAATTGACAGGTCGCGACGAGATGCGACTATAAATCCTTCAACTGACGCCTTTGTTGTTTGAACTCTCATCATCCGCACTTTCAGTCTTCACTTTCAACCTCGTTTCTCATTCCATTCTCTAGACGCTCTGTGAGCTCTTTCTTTCATTTTTACAAGTCAATCTCTTGGCACCTTTTTTTTCTTGGTTAATTCTTGCGACTGCTTGGCCGGTCTGTTATATATCTTCTTTCGAACATCATTATCACCTTGTCACGATGATTCCGTCTTTGACTTTCACTGCTGCCCTTCTTGGACTTGCTTCTGCATCTCCTCTGGGTCTTCCTGGCTTCAAGCGCTTTGCTCCCAGCAAGCTTGGACACCTCCACAAACGTCAAGTTCCCCAGGAACACTCGCATGATTTCGTCCTCGTCATCACCCGCGAGTTTCTCAACTTGGATAACCCCAAGAATATCCAGGATCCCGTTTTTGGTCTCTTGGGCGATGGCGCTGCCGCCGCTGGTGCGGGAGATGTCACCAACCTCGCCTGCCTGAAGCAGGAAACCGCTGATCAGGCCTTTACCAACGCAAAGGCTGCTGGTGACCTCCGCGGCATGGCTGGCGCTCTTTTGTTCCAGGCTATTGAGCGCAACACGGCCGGTGTTGGCGTTGCTAGCAAGCTGTGCACTGAGGCGGCTGTCAATCCAGAGATTGGGGCTCTGACGCAGCACCAGGACGCTGCTTCGGAGAATGCTGGAGCCTTGAACAAGGCTGTTACTCTTGAGTTGGCGAAGCAGTTGGCTGGTATTGGCGCTGATCCCAACTTGGCTCTCCTGAGCGGAACTTTTGCGCCTGGCGATGTAAGTTGCACTCCCTCAATCTGACTCTATCGCTCTAACGTATTTTAGGCTGGTGACGCGACTGGAAAGGGAAACTCTTGCGACACTGAGGAACCTGAACTAGGCTGCATCTTTTCTGAGAAGCTCCTTGTCCTTGATGCCAGCGAAGATGAGATTGCAGCTGCTGTCGCTGATGTCGCCCAGACCTTTACTGGTACTGGAGGCATCGCAGCTACTGATTTGGTCAACCTGGCTGATTTCAGCGTTGCCTCTGTCACTGGCACTGTTGATCTCTCTACTATTGTCAATGGTGGCTCTGGTGGTGCCGGTGCTACTGGGGTTGCTTCTGGAGCAGCCTCGGAAACTGCTGCTGCCTCTGATGCCGCCTCTGATGTCGCTGAGACAACAGCTGCTGCCGTTACTACTGATGCTGGTGGAAACAACAACGATGCTGGCGATGAAGCCGCTACCACGGCCGACGCAGCAACAACAGCTGCCACAACAAAGGCAAAGGGATGCGCTGCCAAGCCACCAGCCGCTTCCCAGCCTGCACCAATCGCCACAACGGCAATCGTCACAACGGCCATCACCCCAGTGGCTCCGGCGGCGTCAAACCAGGCAGCCCAGGGCTCGTGCTCTACGATTGTGAAGACCGTCGCCGCTGATGCAACCGATGCCGTTCTCGCAACTCTCACTTCCGCAACTGTCGGCCAAGTCGCTTCAGCCGGAGCCAACATCCAGGCCTTCACCGGCACCCTTGGCGGTCCTGCTCCTCCCGTAGTCTCCTCAGCTGGCGACCGACCCTTTGCAGTCAACGGCAACACCTTTACTGGCGCCGGTGCTGCCATCAGCCGCTCTTGCGATATCCAGCACAATGCCTGTGCCAACGCCGCCAACTCTGGTGAGCTTGATGGTGGCATCGCTCAGTGCGAGACCCAAGTCAGCGAATGCAAAGCCGCCAACTCCCTGAAGAAGCGACAGGCAGGTAGCTTTGGGTCTTGCTCCGATCCCAGCATCATCTTTGCTGCTGGACTTGACGGTCGCACGGAAGAAGCCTTTGCGCCATCCAACGACGCCGACTTTAACCACGGATCTGCGCAAAAGATTGGCATCATTGCCGATTTCATCTGCCAGCGTCTTGGAGATAGCTGCAAGGCCGATGCAGACGTTGTAGCCAGCTGCACCAGCGCCGCAGCCGCCGCCAAGGCGACGACCCAGGACCAGACTGCCGCTGATGTCTTCAATGCTGGCCTCGGAGTTGAAGCTGGTAGTGGCGATGCGAGTGGGAACGGGGGAGACGCTGTTGTGACTAGTGCTGCCGCTGTTAGCACGGGCGCTGCTGATGCCGGAGGAGCCCAAGCTGTTGTAATGACTATTACTCAATGCGCATGAGTCGCGCATGATTCTGATGAAACCATACTGAAGGGGATGAGTGGGTAGTTAAGCGAGGCTGCCTCGATGAGGCCCCCAAGCAAGCGTGAAATACAACGTTTACAGCTTGGAATTGCTAAGGTTTCATTGTTTGAGAGGAAACTGAAAGTGATTAATGCTATACCTAAAAATAGTCAATCTTCGGGCTTAGGTAACCAACGTTAGGTCATTGGGAAGGGTTCAATGTATTAGCTCTGAGACACGTATAATCGGATAGTTTTAAACCCTGCACCAGATATCTACTATATTGTTGTCGTCTGCTTTACCGGCCCGACTCCGTATGGCCGTTCTTCAACACTCTCAGGTCACCATCAAATTGCTACGTCATCAGTCTCCCCCTCGGCGCTAAATCTTTGCCCTTCAGGGTCGGTTTAGAACCAGCATGTAACTTATGGAGACTCGAGAACTGCGATGCGGCAAGAATGCCTTTTTGTAGGATTGAAAAAGGGACTCTTGTAGGTAGATTACATTGCATTAAGCGAGAGGTTGCCTATTTGCGTAGAATTGCGCCTTTGACAGTGTATTGGGTGAGCCTTACTGCTGTAGGCGCACTGGATGTGTTCTCTACCTAGTGAGAGACACCATCTCATTGGTAAAACAGGGCTGCATCCTTTCAGCTCATCTGACCGTTTTGCGGCTGTGCATATGCATGCTCCGGCCGCCTTCTCACACATATTTTCAACCTCGATCTTCGGGCTCAGTTAGCCCATCGAGGGCCGGGCTGCAACTATAATAAAGAACAGATCTTCAACTATTTGCAACCTCAAACACCTCATCTAGATGCTTCCTTTCCTTCTTGATCTTTGAACATCAACTATCACACATTGACATAGCTCTCTGGCAAGATGTCGTTTGGATATTCTGTCGGCGACGTGATTGCCGGCGCCAACTTGACGTACCGGCTCATTAGGATCATGGCGGAAACTAAAGGCGCCTCCATCGAGTATCTCGAGGCCATGTCCGAGTTGTCGATGATGCAGCAGGCCTTTCTTAAAATTGACGAAATGAGGAGCGACAAGAGGCTGCCCTCCGCCACAGTCAACGCAGCATCCCTTATTGTCCTATCATCAATGGACACCATCGCCAAGTTCCTCGAACGCACCAAGCACTACCAGCGCCTACTCGAAGATCCTCGAGCTTCCACTTTTCAGAGTTCGTGGTACAAAGTAGGATGGACCCTATACAAGGCTCACGAACTCCGCACTCTTCGAGATGCTCTCCATTCCAGGCTTACATCAGTCCAAGTCCTCCTATCGGTGGCTCCTTAGTGAGATGCCCCACCACTAAGGCGAGTTCTGCTGAGCGAGATTTCGCTGACATGTCTAGCTGTATACCTCTCCCAGCGACTGTGGCCCAATATCAGGTCGGCGATCAAAATCCCTATGCTCCATTTACTTCAGAACCATCTTCGGCCGCTTCTCCTCCAGAAGGCGGAAGCACCCATGGTAGAGATGCAGACGCGGCAGAAAACAATCCAAGGGGTTCATATCCGTCGTCTCCGACGCCAGAGCAGAATGAGGGAGAGGCCCAAGAAAAGTACGAAGCTGAGATGGAGGCCGCTGCTAAGCAGCGCAAGGCCGATGTCGAGGCCCGTGCCAAGGTGGAGGAAGAAGTGCGACAAAAGTATGAGGCCGAACTGAAGGCGGCTGAAGAGCGAGGACAACGGGAAGCCGAAGAGCGTGTCCGAGCAGAGAAGGAGGCTCGATTGAAGTTTGAAGCTGAGTTGAGGGCAGCTGAGGAGAGGAGAAAGAAGGAAGAGGAGGAGCGCGCACAGGCTGAGGAGCTTGCTCGGGTCCGTTTTGAGAAGGCGCTGAAAGAGGAGGCTGAGGCGAAGGCCGCCGCTCTGCAGAAGGCGCAGGAGGAAGCGGAGCGCTTGATGAGGGCTGAGATTGAGGCCAAGGCTGCCGCTGCTGCCGCCGCCGCTGCGGAGGCCGAGAAGCTGAAGAAGTTTGAGGAAGAGACTCGAGCCAAGGCTGAGGCCGAGGCCCTTGCTAAGATTGAAGAGGAGAAGAAGGCTGCCGCTGCTAAGGCTGAGGCTGAAGCGGAGGCTGCTAAGGCTGCGGAGGAGCTCAAGAAGAAGATTCAGGAGGAAACCGTGGCGATGCTCGAAGAGGCAAAGAAGTCGGCCGAGAAGGCCCCGATCAGATTCACGGACGCGATCGGCCGAAAGTTTAGTTTCCCATTCCATCTCTGCGCCACTTGGCAGGTATGTACACTTCTGGAGTCGAGTTTGAGGTGAATGGGCATCGCTAATACCATCTTAGGGGATAGAGGACCTCATTAAGCAGGCTTTCATGCAGGTGGACGGGTTGGGTCCTTATGTTATGGAGGGCCATTACGACCTAATTAACTCCGACGGCGAAATTATCCTTCCCTCTATTTGGGAGAAGGTGGTCCAGCCGGACTGGGCCATCACGATGGCAATGTGGCCGATAGACAAGATGCCCCCACCGCTGCCTGGCAGACGTGGCCATGGTCACCCGCCGATACCCCATCACGGCCGTATCTCGACAGAGATCTCGGGCAACTCAGCATGGGCAAGATTCATCTTTAGAAAGCCCCCAAAAAAGTGAGATATGGCCCTTGCTCTAGTGATGCGATTTATTGTTAGTGTAGCGATTTCTTAGTCATAGCTGGCGATTTACCTTCTGATTAGCGCGCGAGTTACTTCGTTCTACCTTGTGCGCTAGCATATTCTTAATCTTTATAATTGTAATTTAGACCGTGAGAAGAACGTAAGAAGGGTGCTAACGTTATTAAAGAGATCCTTAAAGAATGGAAGATCGCTACTTAGTGTCCAGATGGGAATTAAGCAGCCCGTTCGCATGCGAGCCGTGTCCGCTGGTGAATTGCGTCTTGGGATCGATGGGGCCAGGAGGCTGGTAAGCCCGGTTTGGGCAGCGCCGCTTCGTCGTGAACAGATCCTAGCTTCTTGATTTGCAGTCGGCGGCTCCGCGTTCATCCTAGCTAGTTTGTTGCGTCTGCGGAGGTGGAGGCTGCGATAGATCCTCAAGACATGATGCACACGCTCACATCGATGTGGAAACGATCTTGAGCAGTGGCATACCATAGAAACTCATTAAATTCGTACAACGCTAGTACCCTATAAAAGTCCCCCTTTTTTTTTTCCCGATAATTATATACTGTCCTAGTCGGTCATGATTCTAAGACTCGGTAATACTCACCCTAGATTAATAGGGCAGGCATTATTATTATAAGAAGTCAGGAGATTATTTGGAAATTATAATACCATAGTTAATTTCGAATGAAAACATTCAGCCAGACATAACATCTCATCGGACACTCTTTCTGGTGAGATCGAGAGTCATCGCCCCATGTGATCAGTCAGACAAGACAAAAGCGTCCCACCATCCGCCGAGATGAGATCTATCACTTCAAGGAAGACCTAAAGTTCGACACGTGACATATATCCATCTCAGGAATAGCTGATATAAGGCTCAAAGCTAGACACAATAGTCAATGAGTGCAAGACTGAGTCCAGTTTCATTCCTTTGCTTGTTACACTCAGGCAGTTGAGCACTCAACTGGTGTCAAATCAAACCATTCCTCTCACTTCTAAACAACTTCTACAAGTTTCGAATCAAATAAAAAGCAATCCCGTCGACAATATCTCGGCAACACTTGACACTTCTCGAGCCACTGCTATTCACAAGGATTCAACTAAACACCTGACCACCCATCGTGGCAGCCTCAGCCAAGCGCTGCTTACAACGAAAAAAACTCACCGCACCCTGAGTCGAGAACAAGGCAAGCATCGGGCGACCCGTTGGCCACGGTCTTGGCGACCGGCATCGCACGCCTCGTACTGTTTAGTGGCGTACCCAAATGATCAAGACAGACGCCACGGGTCTCGGCGGTCAGCTCCGCAACAAGCAAGTTCATGATTGAGAGAAAAATCGGCAATCGTGGGACCTAACCTTTGTACATTAGGGGGGGGCCACAACAAATCAGCAGGGTTCTTGACCATTAATTTTTTCTCCGCCAAGACGTTTTGCCCTAGAGTTAACCTCTATTAAGCTTAAAAGAAAATTTGTTCAACGGGGCGCCGCGACAGAGAAAAAAACTGGTCTAGAAAGATCTGCGGTACCTGTGAGGGGGCTTGTGTTACTCACCATCAGGCGATCCTGCGGGGTTTCCAGGAGGCCGCCAACCTGCGCTGGCTGCCCATCCATCGACCGATCCAGGTCCTCTCTCTGCTCTTTGGCAGATGTGCAGTGTAATAGATCCATCTGTCGCGGGCGTGTGTGTGTGACCTTGGCTCAGCCCATGGGCCAAGAGAGGCGCATGAGAGATCTTCTTGGACGTATGACGTCTCAACCGCTAGATGCCGAAGCTGGCATTTCGCGGGGGAGTATAATTTGAGCATCCCTCCAGAGTCTTTTGTTTACGGGATCAGTTCTTCATCATCAAGCAACTTTACACAACACAAACACAAACAATCTACTTTTCCATTCATCCCTACTAAGCTATGGGTAACCATATCCGTCCCGCAACCGAAGCCGATCTTCCTGCCCTGAAGGACATTGTCCTCAGCGGCCTTGTCAACGACTCCATCTGGCACTACTGCTTCCCCAACCCTACATCATCAGAGGCCGGAGACTACGTTGAGAGCATTCTCAAAAAGTGCCTCGATCCTCAAAATTCCAACTGGCTCATCTCTGTTGTCGATGCACCCAAGACACACAAGCCTGTGGCTGTAGCCGTCTGGCAGGAGCTCCACGAGAATGACAGCGAGGAAAACAACGTCCACAACCAGGTCCACCGAGGTAAGCTAACCGAAAAACCTCCCCTGCAGTTTCGGCTTCTGACCTGTCCTCAAGTCCTCGATGCCCCCAGCACGGCAAGTGACAAGGTGGCGAAGCGCATCGCGGCGCTACAGGCGGTCGTCACACAGACTCAGCAGACGTACCTTGCCCGGTACGGCCAGCTAATGTTTGTGCATGCCGTCATCACGCATCCCCACTACAAGCTCCGGGGCTTCGCCAAGCTCCTGTGCAAGCAGAGCCTGCAGGTGGCGCGTCAAAAGGGCCTCGTCGCCATGGGCCTGGCCAGCCCTTTCAGCGGCTACGTCTTTTACTCGGCACCAGCTTCTCCAACTGCGGGCGCACCGTTGTCGAGCAGGCCGAGGGGAGCTCGACAGATTGAGCTCCAGATTATGGTGTGCGCGCCGCCCCGGATGCCCGATCCCGGCGGAGCTCGTTTATGGGGTTCCTGGGGTCCAACAAGCCGCCCACCCCAGACAGGAGGGAGTCACACGATAAGGGGACCGAGCACAGGCGGGGCTCGTTCCTTGACGTGTTTAGTTTTGGTGGGAGGAGACCTAGCAGCGACCATCACGTCGAGACTGTTGATGAGCGACGTAGCTCACACCACATTTAGACGGAGGATTCCATGAGGCCTTTTTTGTTTATTTTTCCTTTGTTTTATTTATTTCCATTAAACAGAAGCGGCGTCTTCTATGAGGTTACGAGCAATGCAAATATCTGGCAATCGCATGATGCCCAGCCATTTCTTTTTCTCCCTTCCCTGTCTGCCACCCACTGATCTTCACCGTCAGATCATCAGCGACTTTACTTGGCTGATCAGTAACTCTTTTGCATGATGACCTCACGAGAAATTATCGTGAGTCTTATGGAGTTTTTTTTTCGCCTTATTTTTCTTGGTCTTTACCCCTGTCTACGATCAATGCACTTTACGCACTTTATTACGGCACGTTGGAAAAAACAGGGTTTTGAGTCTTTTGACGCAATAAAGACATAACGTGCATTCATGATAACTAGACCGAGTTTGATTCGAGGCATTTCTAGGGCTTCTGAAGTAGAGACTCGCCATTCGGGCGGGATATTGACCATTCAGCGACATTTTAATTGTCTCTTAAATGCTTTTCCACACTAATGATAGGCAAAGGCTTCTCTAATAATAAGCAGAGGCTTCTACTTTCATCTATACACACCCTTCAGATATCGCGCAACCATTATCAAGGAACCTCCAAGTAACAACGAAACACCAGCGAATACCTGCGCACCGAGGTAGTGCCCCCCAGACTTCCGAATGATGGTACCCGCGATAGGCGGCCCGGTGAGTGTTGCAATGCTATTCAACGTAAACACCATGCCCATCCTGACGCCTGTCTTTTGCGCATCTGTCGTCAAATCCGACAAGGCCGGTGGGAACAGACTTTGAAAGGCACCAGCCGCGATTCCATAGATAGTGGCCCATCCATACAATCCTCCGGCAGTGGACACGGCTGGCCAGGCCAGCATGCAAATGCCAGCAGTCAGAGTCACCGGGATTAGAACTGTGATGCATCCGAACCGATGGGCGATGGCGTTTGGGATTGAGCGGCCGATCATTCCTACGCCGTTCACGACAAGTAGCAGGTTGAGGGAGTCGGTGTATGAGAATGGCGGGTTCAACTGCGAAACTGCAAACGAGGCGAGGTAATAATACGCAAAGTAGAGGCCCCAAAAAGTCTAGATGCACGTTAGTATTTGAACGATATCTTGTTAAAAATGACGGCAAGGGGGGGAGATGGCGACGTACAAAGAAAACTCCAGCTGCAAAGCAAGCATATGGCTTCTCCTTGAATGATGCCAAGTCTACTACAGAGCCTGATCGCTTTGGCGGAACTCTCGGTCTCAGGAGGAAGTTTGCAAGGCATAGAGTGACTAGTTGAACAAGTCCCATGGCTCTAACGGTCCAGCCAAAGCCGATTTTCGAGAGCAGCTGACGAGCCATGGACGGAAAGATCAAACCCCCAGATGCACTGCCAGTAGCTGTAATTCCAAACGCCAAGGCTCGTCGTCTTTTGAAGTAGGTGGAAACCACAGCAAGCGCAGGAGTAAATAGGAGGCCGTTGCCTAATCCAGTGCAAATACCCTGTGCGAGGAGGATCTGCCAATAAACAGTGCTGAGAGAAGTCATAAAGACACCGAGACATGTGAGAAGCGTTCCCACTGCGAATGTAATGCGGAAATGGCCAGCGTCAGTTAGACGGCCGGCAAAGGCACCGATAAAGAAGAGGACGGAGACTTGGACTGATCCTATCCATGCTATCTGGCTGGCTGGGTTGTCGAGGTGAGCGGTATAGTACGTTTGGAACACGCCGAACGAACTATTGTATCCCCTGGCAGAATGTGTCAGTGACTTTAATACGACACAGTTTGCGTATTTTATTTACCAGGAGTTCATCATGACAAAGTGACCAGCGATTGCTTGAAAGAGAAAAAAGAAATGTCAGCTACGAGGGGGCACGCCAGAAGATGTGGATTTACTCACCAGAAGCCCATGCCCAAAATCCACCGTCCGGGTGCTCCCCAGGATCCTGACATTTGATAGTCTCGTCTCCTGAGAGATTACCGGTACTCGTCTGGCCAGTTTCAATGTCCGAAGAGTCCCATTGCTTCGACCTTTCTCGATCTGAGCACTCTTGAATCGAGTCATCTTGATCCTGCACATGTTTGCAACTCAGAGAGCGGACTCTGTCGCCATGGCTAGATGTAGGATGTAAAATTGTCATGATGCCGGATATCGTAACGAGAAGCAACGTCGAGCTATGGGAGTTAAGGGCTCACCACTCCTGTTGTCTGTGATATTCAGCCTTGATTCCATGAACCCTGCTAAGATAGTTTTATAGTACCATGAACGGACTATTTGTGTTTTTTCTTCTCTTAGTACCCACGCCTTCTTGCCACAAGGGCGAATGATCCGAGTTGCCATGCTAGTCAATCGCGCCCAACAAGGTGGATCAGTCAAGAAATCATCCGAAGTGAAGAATGGTCCGAAGTTATTCAGAAGGCGTTACAACAAGGCCGTCATCGGAGAGTAGCCGATTTCTCTTGCCCTTCTTAACGTGATGCAAGGAACTGTTCTCGAAGAGTCACTTTTCATCTTCAAGCCACTTAATCTTCCTGTGTACTGCCAAGTTTTGCTGCCACCATGTCAACCTCTCCCGCCTCGATTGGAGCCTATTCAGCAGATCGTGTTGAGCAAGCGATAGAGGAACATTGCCTGTCCAAGAGAGGAGCCTTCAACTATACTTATCGAGATGTCTGGGGCCCACGTGAAGATGCTATGGCTAATCCGTGGTCACCGGATAACCCAGATGGCGTGTAAGTAGATGCAGGCCCCCCATATACCTGTGCTGACATGAACTGCCAAGCATTCTTCTCCGCCTAGCCGAGAACAATCTCCTTCATGGAGAGGTAGCTGACTTTATCACAAAGCAGGTTAGTCCACCTCAGCCTCGTGTTCCTCCTCTCTTGGTAATAGTGATAGTTGTCTGTCCTGCCCTCAAATCATCTCACCTACAGCACCGGCCCCAGAGGCTCACGGCGCCTCCGAAAGGCCGTTGCCGAGTTTCTCACAGACGAGTTTCACTCTCAGGAACCCATCACACAGGACGACATCTTCATCACGCCAGGGTTGACCAGCGCAATCGATGCCATTACATGGTCAATCTGCGATGAGGGTGACGGAATTCTCATTCCACGACCTTTTTACAGTGGCTTCAATATTGACATTTTGCATCGTAGCAATGCACGAGTTGTGGGCGTCACTTACCATGATATTGAAGGCTACACTAGCCTTGACGATGTCTTTCGCCCGGACATGAATCGCAAGGCACTCCAATCTGCTTTTGAGAAGGCGACGCAAGAAGGAACCAAGATCCGTGCCTTGATGATATCAAAGTGAGTCCTGTTAAAGCTTGTTGAATACGTCAACTCCTCGGGCTAACAAGACGGTTTCTCAGTCCACATAACCCGCTAGGAAGATGCTACGTTCGTGAACTCACCCCATCTTTCGCCCTATCTTCACCTACTGACTAAAGATCCAGTCCCCCGAGGCCCTTGAGGAGTTTGCCTCGTTTTGCTCGAAGCACAAGCTGCACTTCATTTCTGACGAGATATACGCCAAGTCGGTGTTTGATAACCCAGCCATGACAAACCCAACGCCATTTGTTTCCACACTTACCCTCGACCTGCACAAGATCATAGATCCTAAATATTTGCACGTATTGTATGGCGCAAGCAAAGACTTTTGTGCCAATGGTCTAAGACTAGGGTGCATTTATTCTAAGAACAAGGGACTTTTGGGTGCGATATCAAGCATTAGGTATGTCTTTAGACGACCCTCATCAAGGTGGTAGTGCTGAAACATCTATAGCCCATTCTCTTGGTCCCCTCATATTCTTCAAGATGTTTGGGCGGCCATGCTCGAAGACAGGACGTGGACACGGCACATGATGCATAGAAAGACGAAGCTCATGGCGACTGACTATCGCACAATTACCTCGTTCCTGAAGCAGAATAATATCAGTTTCTATCCCATGTAAGTGCAGGCTTCATATCGTCACTCGTGGTGGAGAATCAGGTTTCTTCTCATACGGGCAGCTAACGCAATGTCAGGAACGCTGGTCTGTTCCTCTGGGTCGACCTTCGCCAGCATTTTCAGCCATGCACATCTCACCAAGATGAAACTTCTACACGATCTCGCATTTCACACTGCAAGGCCATTGAAGATAAGATCATGGAGCTCTGCGGTCAAAACGGAGTGATGATCGCCCCTGGAAGCTTGTACGAGACAGAAGAGCTTGGTTGGTTCCGGATCACCTTTACTGTAGGCGAGGAAGCCTTGAAGGAGGGTTTGGCTCGAATTTTGAAGGCTCTCCAAGACTTTAAAGCATGCAACATAGTTGCAGGTTGAACTATGTGTTCTGGATATTGGTGGGTAGACCATCAAAGCAGAAAGTAGTTCGTGTTCGGAGTATAATGATGCACCAAAATGCAGGGAGTTGGGTCAAAAGACTGTCAGAACTAGATACGGTTGGAGAATTTCATAACTATTGATCAACCCTTTGCTGCAAAACTATGCATTTTCTTAAGTTGATCAAAAAGCAAATGGTCAAGGGGGTCGCGGAAACCTTCTTCTCGGATTCAAAAACAACAACCGAAGTGGCTTGGTCAAAATCATCCGGTCGGACCAAATTCTTTCGGACCATTAATACGACAAACTACCCACATTCTAATGCGGACCATTTCCTTCTCTTCTCCATCACCTCTACGGACCAATTCGCAACAAAAATGAATTCACGGACCGTTTCCACGAGGAGTTCCCCGGCAAGCGACGCTTCCAGGGCTCGTCTATCATGTGAGCCTTGCAGTGAGTCGCCCCATCTATCCTATTCCACAACGCCAGGCTCATGCCTCGGATCATTGATGTAGGGGCAAGAAAGATCCGCTGCACAGGCGAGCATCCTATCTGCTCCAAATGCTTCTCCAAGAACCGTGATTGCTCGTACTCCGTCCAGAAAGCGGCGGGGAGGCCTCGAACCCGTCAACAGTCAGCGCTTGGCCGAGATGGACGGTCTCGCCGACGTCGCGCGATCGAACTGGTCCCCTCACCAGAGTCGTTGTTGGACCTGAGCCAAGATGCCAGTGAGCCGGTGTCAGAACCTCCAAGTAGCGTTCATGACACTCCGGGCAGTCAGGACAACAGATCAGAAAGCTTGTCGGGCGCTCACCATGCTGTCCCGCCGTTCTTGGCCGATTTTGAGAGCTACATGCAGTAAGCCATTGACTCGATCATTGACAACCGACCCTTATACTCATTGTTCTTGTACAGTGCCCAGACGCAAGAATGTTCCGGATTAATGCCTTCGCTGCCACTCGGCACGCTGAATCACTCCGAGTGTACCCAGCCCTGCGCATGCCTGTCTATCCTCTACCTCCTCCTTAATCGAATAGGATCCGACGCCGAGCTGGTCGTACCAAACGACTTATCTTTCCTTCGCAATACAGTAGAAACAGCGATGGATGTGCTCGACTGCGCGAAGTGCCCTCTCCGGTTTTCGTCCGTTCTTCAAAACGCAACCATCCTCGGCATTCTCTGTGTCTGTATTGCCGAATCATATGTCAGATTCGTCAGAACCATCGATTCAAAGGCACAAGCGGCCCTAGAAAAGGGAGAATCTCTGTTGGTCAGACTTGGCAACTTCGAGGGCTCCCCTTCCTACCCGGATCAGTCCAAGGTTGGAACAAGCCCAGCCGCAATACTCGTCGAGGTGTCGCCCGATCAATGGAAGAGTCTGATGCATAACGCGGTCAAAGCCGAGATACGTGGTGTTGAAGGCTATCGCGAAAAGTGCTTCATGCATTTCATTGAGCGGCTAGAGGAGCGACAGACGGACTGGCATCGACGGCCTCTAGCCCCGGACTGTCCGCCCACTTATCAGTCAGCTTGTACGTCTGTGGATGAGGTGCCGCTCTGTTTGACAATCATCAAGGCTGCAAGGAAGGTTCTTGACCAAATTGAACACATCTTGCAGTGAAGCGCAGCGTTGCATAAATGAGTGGACCAGGGAGCAGGGTAGTTCCCTCAAGGTATATTCATTTATTATCTAGGGATCGTGAGACCCATTAACCGTCCATTAAATCTAGACTATTTTGTTCCGTTCAAAAGAAATGCATACATGCGCGCAAATACCATGACCCATACCAACTCATGATCACTTCTTCTCCTTCACTCTCAAAGACGGTTATACCTGCATCGCCGACAGGCCATGATGTGGCATTGGCGACATTCGTAGATGAACACCGGCATAACGTCGAGGCACTCTTCACATTCGGCAGGACCGCGTTGACTTCTCCATCTATCATGAGTGCATTCATGATTGTCGATCAAGTCGAGCCTCGCTTGCTCAACAAGACGTTGTCGAACATCCTCGAGGACCTGGGCGACGTTGTTGGCTCGAGCCACAATCACATTCGCTCTGTTGTAAAGATGCTCCTCGTTCCAGTGTGGACAAGCGCAAATCTTCCAGCGCTCACCACAGACGTAACAGAACTCGGCCTTGCACTTGCAAGCTATTACTCCGTCAGCATAGGTTAGACGAAGAATGGCCAAGATGGCAACTTACTGATGTGATTACACCCCTGTTCCAACTCAACAACTCTCTTGCAGACTTTGCATTGCTGCCAGCCATTCTGGGTCGCAAGCTCCAGGACCTGCTGAGATACGGTGTCGTTTGGGCAGACGCCATGGTGAAATGGCCCTTTGCAGTGGATACAGGTTCTTTGACTGCATTTGGGGCACCGCGCCACATCCTTTGCGATAAATGCCGGTGGCACAAACGTAGAACATGTCGGCTGGCTGCAATATGTCCGGTCCGGTGTGTTGTGCTCAAGCTGCTTGGCACGAAACTCGCCTACGAGTGCTGGGGAGAACCACGGGCCGGGCTCGATGGGAATGGGTTGGGTGCAGCATCGTGGAGGGAAGAGGGATTCGTCGCGGAGAGAAGAATGAACAAGGCCGACGAGGCACCCTCTGCAGTACTCATGGGAGCACGGAGAGCTAGCGAGGGCAGAAATTGGGAATCTATCGGTGCAGGCGATGCATTCTCTGGTCTCGGGGGGTTCGCGGTAAGCGGCTGACGAGGAAGAGTCGGCATGGTCCGGCTCGAAACGATTCATCAACTTGAATCTTTCAATAGAAGCATCGTCCAAGTGATCGGCGGTGCGTTTCTTCTCGTTAGTCTTCGTAGTATTGGTCGCAGGTGTCGCTTGGGGATTTCCGGACAGCCTCAAGGCAAAGGCGCGGTCGGTGACTGCCTGCTCCTCGGCAGCCTTTGCCTCAGCGATGAGGAGAGCATCTGAGTCGACAGCTTTGGCGATGCTGATGCAAAGTGCTTGGTCGGAAATAATCATCGCCATCTCCTCGAGTTCTTGACGGCAAAATTCGAGAGCGACCTCGGAGTCGATGATCTCGTCTTCGCGGTGCTTGCCTTTCTTCGAGTGCTCACACTCGTCGAGGTCTTGGCGCTGCAGCTGGATGACCAGCATTAGCGACTCGGTGTCCAAACCGCAGCATTCCATGGCGCTTGCTGCATCTGGGAGGAAGAGATGACTATCGCGGGCTTCTGGATGAGGGTGAGCTCTCTGAGATGCTTGACTGTTAGCGAGGTACTGGGCGCACCTGAGCAGGGATAGAGGAGGTGAGTGCAGATGAAGCACCAAGGGTCTGGTGGGGTAGGGTCGATTGGAGAGACAAAAGAAAGCAACCCCAATTCGTGAGAGTTGGCCGTGAGGTAAGCTTCCATATTTTTGTCAGCCGCTTGTTTTCCCTGATTGGCGCCACCTTCCGAGCGCCACAGCTCAGCGCCACGAGCATACCTCAATCTCAAAGTACTGCACTAACATTTCACTCCATCTACAAGAACAGCCTTGGATAATCCCGTAACATCAGACCCTTCCAGAACGCAGCCGAAATGATAGTCTTCCTATCCCCACTAACTTATTGCTGCATAAGCTCATAGTATTAGGCCCTGCCATCTTCTCCCTGGTGTCCGTGAATGCCAAGACCTTTGTCACAAAGGGGAAATACCCGAAGCAAGGATTATAACAACCCACCTGTTGGTTGATATAGGCAGGTGGTCATACCGACTGACTCATTTTTACCAACAACTGCGCTGGGCACAAGTACAAATACAACACGAGAAGCAACACGAGAAGACAGTCACCAGAGACTTCATCCAGCGCCCTGTATACCAATTCCATCATCATGGTACTCCTCAAGCTTCCCTGGGGAGCAGACAGTTGCCAAGCCCCCATGGAAAGCTGCCACGCGGAGAAATCACCTCACAGAGCCTCCGTCACCCCGCCAGCCCTCCCGGTCGAAATATGGCAGCAGATCATCTTCCACAGCATGGCAGATCTCTCGGTAAGAGACGCATTTCGACTTCGTCTCGTGAGCCGCGACTTTTCTCTCATGGCTATGAAAGCCATTCACGAGTCAGGAATATTACGCCGATGCTGGAAATTGCCTGAGGGAAAGCGAAGGAACAAGTTTTGGGTCGACTATCTCACCGCCAGAGTCATGAACAAGGTCCTAACACTAGAGCCAAGTTCTGAACATCTCTGGCTCAAGGCAATTGCTGAACGCATCTTGGAATGGAGGGAAGAGGAAAGAGCTCGAGGAGACAGGCCGAACTGGAGTCTGAAGGGCGAGGACGAGCTGGAGCATATTGTGCGTCAAATCTCCGAGTTTGCAGCGTTCCAGGGTGAGTTCAGCGAGGCTCTGAACTTCTACCTTGGGCTCCGAACATGTGGTAAGCACTGGGTTCCTATACTGGTGCTGGACGAGAGATGCGGACTGTTTCGAGATGCACTACTCGCAGTCGCAGTCTATCTGAATGAAATCACGTTTCTTCAAGATAGACTCGACGCTGGCAGCAAAGTCACCTGCACACACCATCCTCCCCTCGAAAGGCACAAAGGCCATTACCGCCCGGCACCCTTCAACTGTCACCCAATCTACGAAATCTATAACACCGAGAGGTTCGGCCGCAGGCCGTCGGAAACAGAAGACGCTGCACGGTTCTCCTTTGGATCCCCAATCTCGGTCGCCATGCGACTGAGAAGAACCCAATGTCTCACCGCCCTGATAAAAAGCTTGGAAGACTTTCCTTCTGAGCTCCTGCTCTGTAGAGCCGAGATGATGCGCGAAGCCGACCGCTTGTGCAACATGGAGTATATGCATCTCGCGATAGAAGCCGATCCGCCTTTTACTGCTTGCCCAGCTGTCAGGCCCCGGGACTATGGATTCTACGACGACACGCGGAAGGAATACGCGGTCAAGATTTTCCGCGATTTTTTCAACACTACCACGTTCCTCGAGGTTTTCGATATGCTCTACCCAATCATGACAGCGAATTGTCAGGCAGGCGAGGTTCCATATTGGGACTACTATAACTCCAAAGATGACTTTGCACGTTGGGGAACAAAGAGGATGTATAGAGCAATCCGCGATGGATGCTTGCCCATCGTCAAAAGGCTGGTGCAACTCAAGTTCAGCATCGGACCGCAGCCCATGGTAGAAGCTCTCGAGAGCGGCTATGATTGCATGGTCGAGTACTTTCTCAGTCTGGGTGTGCGGTTCGACGGGGCTTTGGCTGTTCCTGCAAGATCGGGAGACATCCAGATGGCTCAGCTTCTCTTGGATAAAGGAGCCGGGAAGAACAAGGAGAGTGTGCGGAATGCGGTTGAGGAGGCTATGATACATGGCAACGAAGACATGGTAATGTTTCTTATTGAAAAGGCCCCGGCAAAGGGGCTGTTGAACAAAAAGGCAAAGGCAAATCTGAAACGCGTTCTGGAGTATAAGAACCAGCCAGATATGTTGCCTTTGCTGAAGTTGCTGTAATGGATGGAGAAGCACATCATGAGTTTTTGCAAGCTGGGTCAGGATATGGGTAGTAGAAGCTACGTAGTGTAGTTTTTATATAATGAAAACTGAGCTGCGATATTATTGGGCTCACAAACTGGGGGGTTTGATATGTGCAGAGAGAGCATAACATTACGCTCATGAATGAGTAAACCGAAGGAACGAGCATGTCCCACTCTACGATGCTGATGAAGAATAAAAAAAAATAAAAAAAAAGTAGAGGGAATTCTTCTAATACTCAACTTCTTTAGCAATATTTAACTAATTTTACTCTTATTATGTAGATCTACTCATAAGGTTACAACCCTTTGATCGGTCAAATATTCTCTCCCTTGTGCTTTTTCCGTGCTCACTCAGATATACGCGTAAACCATCAAGGCCACGACGCGTCTTGCTTGCATGTCAACCAATCCATACCTTGCTCAGGTGGGTCATGGGGAATTATTTGTGCATGCTTATCCCCGAGTTCCGAACCTCAGCTTGCTCTAAATACGGTCAGCGTACCCTGCAGTATCATCATCACCTTCAAGGCAACGTGCCAAGCCTGAGCAGCAGTTTTCCTGGCATAGAAACAGCTTCGAATTTGATATCCATGGCGCAAACAACCGAGTCTCCCTCCTTTGATGGGTTTCTTCAAGATCCCCGCTTCCATCGGAGCTTCACGTTTCCCGTCGACACCTCAGAAGGTGAAAATCAGACGACTCTTCAAGTCAAGTATGTCGACTTTGGATATCGCAATGAAGCCAACCCCGAAGAGGAAAATGTGGTACTATTCTTTCCTCCACTCATGGGCTCTCGTCTGCTCCATATTACTAAAGATGACTTGGCGAAACGGCACAAGATCCGCTTCATAAGCGCGGACCGGCCAGGGTTTGGCGGAACTGATGAGGTTCCGTTGGAGAAGCGCGTGAGCATAAGTCGAGGTAAATATATTTACCGAACTGGAAGTTGCCATGCAGTTTCAGCACAGAGATTCATTTCGGTATAGTCACTGACACTGCTGCAGAGATGGTATTGGCACTACTCAAGCATCTCGGGATCAAGCACGTTTCTGTCGCCTGTCACAGCGGAGGAACCGTCTACGCGTTCGACATGCTACTACACCATCCCGAGACTCTCCATCCGGACCGGCCATACTTTGCCATCGCCGCACCCTGGATCTTGCCCTCTCACTCTCACGTTCTATCCATGACCTTGACACAGGCCATCCCGAATAGTATGATGGCACACACAGACAAGGTGATTAGCTTTGTCAACAGCGCCCTGCTTCCGGTTATTTCCACTTCAACCGGTGTCAGCCAGACTTTTGTCAACTTGACCAAAAACAGTCAACCGGAAGCAAGCGGTGATCCGGACGCCAAATTCGAGATGGCACTAACGCCGAAACAATTCAAGTTGGTACACTCCGAGAGCATCCGTGGCATGTCTCATGAGTCAATCTTTCTTATGCAAAAGATCAAGGAGATTGACGGCTACGGTGACTGGAAAGACTACGATGATTTGAAACCAAAACTGGTCGAGGCACTCAAGAGGACAACTACCAAGCCCCTTACTATGGTTGTCTTTTTCGCTGAGAAGGATCACATGGTTGGAGATGCCGCCACTCAAGGCCCCGAATGGTTTGAAAAGTGTTGGAACGCTGAGGATGCGAAAGATGTCATATCGTATTCCAGCACTGTCCTCCCGGGGGCAGATCATGAGACAGCCTGGAGTATTGGCCTTGGTGTGCCGAAGCGTGTCTTTGAGGGGATTTCTGGTTATAATTCTTAAACAGACCTAGTCCTAAGGCTTTGATGTGGTTTTGAGAGGCCGGGTCAGATTCTCTTTGTGGGTTGATAGAGCTCTTGTCATATCCAGGCCCGAAGCCTTGGTATGGGGGGTCTACCCAGAGATTTCGCCACTCCTGGTTGAGAGTATTGATTTTGAGGCTTTATTCTCGGTTCTAGTGAGTGACTTTTTTCTCGACGCTTCTAGTTAATATATGAGCTCGTATGCTGCACTTTGGCACTGTGGTGTTGATTTTGACAAGGACAAGACGAGTTCCCAGCATGTCGCAACGAAAGCGTGAACATGGTTGAACTCTTCGCCAAGGAGACAAAGCCTGATTTCCTGTTGTGTCGCATATTGGCTGCAGAACGACCTTGGCGGGTTGCTAGGTCAGGTGGTTTATCGAATCATTCGCCTTCAGCTGCGCTGGCAAATTCAGAACCAGCCGAGGCGACGTCGTCAGCATTCTAACCCGCTGTACCTGGAATGAACAATCTCGTTACTGAGAAACGCTAGCCGATACTCAAAAGTGGCGACTGTGAACCCCTTCGGCCAACCAAGCCAGTCATCCCTCAGAGCCTCGTTTACATCATGTGTGAACATGTAGCGACCCCCATCCTTTATCTTGCATCCCACCCGTGTTACCCGTGCGGGGAACTCTCCCTTTCCTTTCTTTTTTCGCCCCCCAGGTTCTCTCGGCGCAGAGATACGCTTTGACGATCGGGGCCTCGGCATGGTTACCCCGGGCCGGTGTGGGTACGCCAGCCATCCCGGGCCGGATAAGCACGCTACCAGGTCGATTCCAGATCTGGCAGCTATTCTGCATGATTTCGAGATGCAGATCTCCCTTTGCTACGTAATAATGTTACAGATGCTTGGGACCGTTGGACCCTTGCTAGAGAGTTTAATGGAGATTGATAAATAGAGACAAACCCTTGTTCCCAACGGTGACATGCACGACACGGTCCAAGATGCAGTCACGATTTAACCATTCCTAAACGGGCAACAAGATAGGCCAAAAAGCACAGTGTGAGTAAAGAACGAGGTATTGTATTGTGAGAGATGAGACATCCATCGTAGACTAACATCCAACTGTCGTCCATCCAACAACAACACTAATTTACGTGAAAAATTACCAGTCTCTGTACATGAAAGGAAGGTAAACCCAAACCCCAGTCAGGAAACTCCAGTCTTGGCCTGCCGGTCCGTCTCCTTCTGCTCCTTGGTGCGGTCCACGTAGTTGGCTCGCTCGGCCTGCTGGGCGTAGATGACGTTGCCCTGGGCCTCTTCTGTCTCCATGTATGTGATGCGTCCCTTGACGACCCAGAAGACGAGTGTGACGATCAGCATGATGCCGAAGACGGCGATGGCGTAGTTCATGTCGGAGCCGGAAGGGTTAGGGTCGCTTGGGAAGAAGAAGAAGACGGTCGTGACGACGCAGTAGACGACTGAAACCCAGTTGATGACGGAGCCAAATCGTCCGAGTGAGAACTGTCCAGGGGGAAGCTTGTCTCGGCCGACGAGGAGAAGAGTCAGGATAGGCATGCCGTAGGAAACAGTGAGGGCAATGGTGCTGACACTGAGAATGGCCTCTAGCACAGTCGAAGCAAATGTGTAGAGAACTCCAATCAAGGCCATGATGGCACCCTGAAGCCACAGAGCGCGGACAGGAACCTTCCAGGTCTCGTCAACCCGGGCAAAGTAGTTGCTCCAGGGGATACCACCATCACGAGCAAAACCCCAAGTAAGACGCGAGGCCGTGGTGACGATGCCAACTCCCTGTCCCATTCCGTTGAGGATGAAGAGGGCCAGGAGAACAGTTCCTCCCTGAAGGCCAACCGTCTCCTTGAGCAAGTCCATGAAAGGCAGGCCGGTCGAAGGGTCCAACACAACATCCATGCCCTGGATGCAGAAGAGACAGACAACCATGAAGATGAAACCAGTAATGGCACCAATAACCACGGAAAGCCAGATGACGCGAGGGATATTGGTTCGAGGCGAGGGAATCTCTTCGACAAGGTGGATAGCGGCGTCAAAGGCAGTAAGACCATAGGCGGCCTGGACGAGACCGATGAACCAGGTGACACCATCAGGCCAGCCGGTCTGGTTGATCCAAGTGCCAAAGACAAAGTCGGCGGGTTTGAATTCGAGGTTGTCCTTGGTTCCGACGGAGATGAGGAGTGCCAAGCTGATGATGAAGAAGAGTCCTCCGAAGGAGATACCGACAAGGTTGTTGAACATGGGGAGGACAATGTCTTTTCGGCAGGCCACGATATTGAAGAGGGTCATGGACAAGGTGGTGCCGACGTAGACTAGGAAGAGAACCCAACCAGTGCTCGCGCCGGACCAATCGGGCTTGAAGAGGACCTTCATACTCAACATGAACTCGGTCATGAAGGCAATTTGAGATGCACTGAGCAAGTTATTAGTCAGATCCAGGTAAAGTAGACGAGAAAAAGAGCTTGGTGTGGTGAGTGTAGTAACGACTCCAAAAGAAGCCATCACCACCACAACAACACAGAAAGCAGTCCCTCGACGTTCTAGAATGATATTTAGTGCTTACCTAAGCGTTATCCATCCTGTGACATTAATCCAGGCGCAGAGATAAGAGCAGAATCGTCCTCTGGAAGTTGGCCAGAGTCGCGAGATCCAATATGCCTGGCCTAGCGCGGTGGGCATACTGCTGCACATCTCGCCCAGAGACACAGCAACACAGACATTGCAGACAAAGACAAGAACGAGACCCCAGAGGATAGCTACAGGGCCGCCGCTCGTCAAGCCACTGGACAGGCCCTGAGCAAAGGTGGACCAAGTACCCAAGACCGAGAAGGCCAGGGCGAGCATACTCCAGATGCTGAACTTGCGACTGAGAAGCTGCTCATGGCCGAAACAAGCCAGGTCTTCGGCATCCGCGATGGCCTGGTTGCTCGTGTCCACGCGCTTGAGCGCAGAGTTTGTCTCGACGTCGGTGGTCATGGCCGCGTCTGACAATGACCTGGTCGAGATGGGAGGGAAATGACGTAGGGGGGAAGGCGACGGGCAGCCTTGGATGGGGAATTGAAAAGCAAAGACTGGATGCGACTTTGAAGAAGATGGGATTTCTGCGTCTGAACACGAAATGGAGGGTGATGCGACGCGGGTGTTTATAGACAAAATTTCCTCAGGGTGCGTACGGACCAAGTCTTTCGTCAGGAGACTATCTTTTGGGGGAAACGAGGTTTCGATTTGTCTGGCATCGTGTGACGGGACGGATACCCCAATAAGCAGTTGATAGTACTGTACGGAGTACGTACAGCAGCAGCACACACACTGAGAGGGCAAAAAAACCTGGACCAAGTGGGCGCACTTTGAGGTTAGGCTCTGTCTGGCAGGTTTTCCTGGTTTAGGCTGCTGTGTTATCTCGACCCCAGTCCCCCGAGCCCTGACAGCTATCTAGCGGCGCAGATAAGGTCAAGCTACAGGTGTGTTGATGCCCCCGACCGTGCTGTCGGTACAGTAGAGAGGCGCTGTAAAATAGAGGTTCGAGACGCCCATTCCCAAGATCTAGAAGTTCTGACATTCCTCGACGCCATCGCCAGGCCCCCGAACCCCGGCTGCGGGGAACCCAAGCCGATGCCCCATGGGGAACTGTGATGAATCGCATCGGACACTGAGCTGAGGACGATTCCATTACGTGATGAGAGTAAGGGGAGGGGGGTCTCACCACACATTCAACTCTCACCTTTTCCCCACGGGGTATTCCCAGGTCAAGACCATCCCGGGCCGGTGTGTGCGCCTCTTGTAATTTGTTACAGCGTAAAGTAACGGTCGCAGAGCAAATGGAAACTCGTCATTGAGGGCCTCGTGTCCGCGGAGGCGACATCGGCGGAAGCGATCACCTGTCGGTTATCTCGGGGCTCCTTATCGAACCAAAAAATGCAAAACGTTACCCGGAAACGGTTAAGCGCGTGTCAAGGGTTCAAAACTGAGAATCAACTGCCGTATACGGTATGGTGATTTGTTGGTTGGACGAATGGCAAGGATGCTTGATTGGTTGCCGTGACAAAGAGATTCGAGCTTGGTCCTGTAAGAAGCTTTGCAGGGCGAGAGGAGCGTCTGGACACTTTGTGCTTGGAGGGAGAAAGTGCTTACTGGCTGTCACCGGTTGGAGATCCAGCCACCGCGAGTGTGTGTCACTAAGACACAGGGCGATAAAGACAATCAGGAAACAAGTGGATCTCTCTAATCTCGAAATTCTGCCATCCTTTGCCCTTCCTCGGATAGCGTAGAAAGAGGAGTCTCTCGCGGCTGTAGGTTAACTGCCGGGGTCGCGCGCGGCAGTCGGGGGAAGAAACGAGGCTCCCAAACATGCAATTCAACTGCAGTTCTTGGAAGAGCTTCGTTTCGCGGCTCGTAAGACCAATAACGAGTCAGCGTTTTTGCTTCTGTTCGAAGCTCTCCGCCCGTAAGCATCACCGTGTGGAGCTCTCCCGTCCCTCGTGAGGCCGTCCGCTGCGGAGCGGTGTCACGGAGGGACGCCACCGGTAGAGTCCGACGGTTTGTCTTTGCTTCGTCTATAAGAAGGCATCTTCCTCGACTTGAGACAATGTTTTTGAGCCTCAAAGCAAGCAAGTCAAGCAAAGCACGTTCAAACAAACTTACAACACCATCAACAAAGCGTCTCCAGGCATCGCCCCTTGGACACCACCCCTACAACACCTTCATCAACCACCGTATGGCACAGTCGCTCAGCCCCGACAACCCCCACCATGATTGCAGACACCTCTTCTATTGCCGGCTACACCATCTTTCGGGAAGAGCCCAACGACGCCGCTCCCGATCTGTCCAATTCTCAGAATTCGCATCCTCTCGGTGAGTTTACACGCATCTCAATTGACTGGTATTTTACTTACAATTGTAGATCCGCTATCGATTGAAGAGATTCGCGCTGCTGCAAAGATCATTCGTGATTATGCCAGCCCCAAGTCTCTCAAGTTCAACTGCCTCACTCTTCGTGAGCCCAAAAAGGCAGAATATGCCGCCTTTCGCGCCCGAACTGGCCCGCGACCTGCCCGTCGCGCCTTCGCCATCGTGATCGAGAAGGGTACCAGCAAGGTCTCCGAGGTTGTCGCCAACATTGCCGAGTCCAAGGTCGAGGAGTGGAACGCCGTCTCAGAGGTCGGTCCCACCCTGACTCTTGAGGATCTTGATGTTTGCGAGCGTGTCGCTCGTGCCGACCCTCGTGTCATCAAGGCCTGCAAGGACATTGGCATCGACGACATGTCCAAGGTCTTCCTCGATGCTTGGGCCATTGGCGTCGATAACCGATGGGGCTTTGAGCGTCGTCTGCAGCAGGGTCTCGCCTACTACCGAGCCTCTCCCAACGACAACCAGTACGCCCACCCCCTCGACTTCTCTGTCGTTGTCGACACCGAGAAGGAGGAGGTCTTGACCGTTGACGTCCGCCTCGTCAACGGAGAGCGCACCAAGGTGCCTCTGACCTCTCACAACTACATGCCCGAGTTCATCGGCAACAACTACATCGATGGCACCCTCAAGCCCATCAACATCACCCAGCCCCAGGGCGTGTCCTTCCGCATGCGCGGCAACGAGATCTCGTGGGCCGGGTACAAGATGCACATTGGCTTCAACTACCGAGAGGGTATTGTTCTCTCTGACGTCCGCATGGAGGATCAGCACGAGCAGCGAGAGCGCACCCTGTTCAACCGCATCAGCGTCGTCGAGATGGTGGTTCCTTACGGTAACCCCGAGCCTCCTCACCACAAGAAGCACGCTTTCGACGTCGGTGAGTATGGTACCGGTCTGATGACCAACTCGCTCAAGCTCGGATGTGATTGCAAGGGTGCTATCCACTACCTTGACGCTGTCATGGCTACTGGCGAGGGTGATCCCGCCGTCATCAAGAATGCCATCTGCATTCACGAGGAGGACAACGGTCTCCTGTACAAGCATACCGACTACCGTGACGGAACCGTCATCTCTGCCCGCGACCGCAAGCTCATCATCTCGCAAATCATCACCGCCGCCAACTACGAGTACGGCTTCTACCACACCTTTACCCTCGACGGCACCTACAAGCTCGAGATTAAGCTAACGGGCATGCTCAACACCTACTGCATGCACCCCACCGAGGTTGCCGCCCCTTACGGCACCGAGGTCGCTCCCACCATCAACGCCCACAACCACCAGCACATCTTCTCCCTCCGAGTCGACCCCGAGGTTGACGGCCCCAACAACTCGATCGTCCAGAACGATGCTCTGCCCTCCGAGGCGCCCGTCGGATCTCCCGAGAACCCCTACGGAAACGGCTTCTACTGCAAGAACACGCCCCTCCGAACTTCCAAGGAGGCTGCTGTCAACTATTGCCACGAGACCAGCCGTTCTTGGGCTATCACCAACCCCAACAGCATCAACCCCTCGGCCAAGAAGCCTGTGGCCTACAAGATCCTTAACAACAACTGCCCCGGCCTGCTAGCCAAGCCCGGCAGTGTCGTCCACTCTCGCGCCGCCTTTGCCCGCAAGAGTCTCTGGGTCGTTCCCTACAAGGACTACGAGCTGTTCCCCGCTGGTGACTACGTGTGCCAGTCCACGGGCGAGGAGAACCACCCTCACAACAGCACCATCCTCGACTGGGTAGCTCGCGACGAGTCGATCGAAAACACCGACATTGTCTGCTACATCCAGTTCGGCCTCACCCACTTCCCCCGAACCGAGGACTTCCCTATCATGCCGGCCGAGCCCGTGAGCGTCATGCTCCGCGCCGCCAACTTCTACCAGAAGAACCCGGGCCTGTGGGTTCCCCCCTCTGCCCTCTGCGTCGACGCCGCGTCCAAGGACGCCTTCAGCTCCAAGGAGGAGGCTGCTCCCTCCTCTTGCTGCGCCACCAAGACGATCCCCCGACTGTAAAATGCGGCGGTGATTAAGTCTTTGGTTGCATTGTAAAATGTCAAGATTTTGAATGGATACAATTGGCGTCTAAATTGACAGTTTCTGTTTCTCTTACGCATTAGTTAGTTAGCAAAAATGAATACCACAAGGATGGCGATTTCTTGAATACCTGCTTCTGTGCTGTGATTGGTGATGATACCTGTTCCTATTGAGTACCCAAGTATTCTGTATTACTATCTCTAGCTCTGTAGGACAAGGTGCTAGCACGATCTGTCTCCATCAGTAGTCTTCCTCCTCCATAGGAAGGTCGCCAGACCCATGCAGGATCTCGTTCACGACTATCTTCGGTATCCACATGTCAGATACACGCTCTTCCAGACTCTCCCTACTCCAGCGAGCATAAACACCATCAACACGTCCCTTTCTCGCATTTGGAAACTGCGCATACAATCCCTTCAAGTTCCGTATCCTCCTTGGATCCCAAAATACAAAAGCTCTTTCTCGAAGCCGCCAATTGTCATATGTCGGGTGCCAGGGCGAGTAAATGTGCTGCTCTCTAGCTTTGAACCAGAACCAGCCTAGGTTCGGTCGGTCAACTCGGATATTGTTGAACTTGTCTGGTGTCTTGATCTCGGAATCGGCACTTGGTGCTGCGTCTAGAGTGTCGGGTAGAAATAGCCCACGCCTTGCTTTTCTTTGAATCATAAGATACCTCTTGTTGTTGTCAGACTTGACAAGGTGATGGACAAATCCAAGGCCGAGTGCTGCGAGAGAGATGATGCGTTCTGGCGCGAGATATTTCCCCCTCTCTGAGAACAGCTCCAACCCCTCCCTGTCGAGGCTATCGCAGCGGACCAAGTAGCCTCCATCTGGTATGTCTGTACTCGTAAGTTCTTTCGAGGGGACCTCGCCGGGTGGCATGATGTGTGTTGCAGGGTTGGTCAATAAAGCCTGGTAGAGGCTGTCTTCCACAGCATCGACAGCTCCTTCGACAACAAAGACAAGATGACAGAGGGCGCAACTGATCTCTTCTACCTCCCATGGTTCTAGGCGGGAAATAAAATCGTCGAACTGAATTTGTTTTGAGTTGCCGGGCTCAGGATCATCAGGGTATGCTCTGTCGTAGAAGGCGCGACAGAAGAGTTCAAGTCGTAGGAACCCACGGTAGAACCTAGTGCGTTCTCTAATAGAAGGATAGAAGTCGGCGGTACAGCTTGGCACATATCCTAAGATGTATAGAGAGTGTTGAAAGTAGTCTTCTGTGTATTGATTGACGCGATGATATAAACGGCATAGAGCAACCAGAGATGCCTTGTCCTCGGGAAGGTCCAAAGCGTCGCCATCAAAGTATCGATCCAATGCAGAGCTGATTTGTATGTTGCTTGGCCGTGGTATTTTATGAGCAGCAGGTAGTGATAGCGCAGCGACGGCATGGTGAATATTTTCAATAGTAAAGGCGTTTCTCAAGACGCATGATATGACGTGCTCCTGAGAGCCGTCAAAGAGGCGGTAACAAGACGGAGAGGCGGAAATGAATGAATGTAGGCCTTTAGGAGTGTCGATTTGACATAGTATAAGCAGCAGAAGCTCTGGGGCGAGGTCTTCGAGGGCCATGATTGTTGGTGGTTGTTGGTGAAAGGTGACAACGACATCAGCTCAAGTGGGATCCAAGTAACATCTCACCCCGCAACTCACGTGCATCTCGCCAAGCAGGATTCAAGCCCCTGCAAGTCTGTTGGTTGGCTGGCTGACTTTTGTCTCGGAAACATACAAGCATTGGGCCACTTGGTGATGGATTTTAGCACTTAATCATTCTGATCTACAACTATTAACAATCGGTTGTTCTCAGTGGAGATAGAATGGCATGTTAATTAACCAGCTGCTGCAAGGAGCTGCCAAACACTTCCACAATATAAGAAATACATCGCATATGAGCCAGATGAAGGTCAAGTGGACACAACACCATACCAAACGAGACCCATGACAGCTCCTGTGACAATGGCAACGGGCGGACTGACTCGAAACCAATAACCGCCCACATAACTTGTAGCCGTGACAACAACCCACCAAGGCTCCACAGCTAAACTGGTGCCCTGCTGAAATCCTTGATCGATATATCCGATCTGCCAAAGACGATATACCGCGGTGTAGATGAGGCCAACGGCAGCGGCGTTGACTCCTCGCAGCGAAGACTTGACACATCTCCATCCACGTATCGCACCCCAGACGCCCATCGTTCCATGAACCGTAATCAAACCAGGGACAAACATGCCCAGAAACCCAAGGACAGCACCGGCAGCAGAGCTGAAGCCGCCGTTGATAGCGGTGAGACTCCCGAGATATACCGCAAAGTTGAAGTTGGGCCCTGGGAAGGCTTGAATGAGGGCGAGACCGATGAGAAAGTCTCGAGGACTGACCCAATTCTCGGCGACGATGTATTCTCGGAGGAGGGGAATCACCACTGGTCCTCCTCCGAAAATGATTGTACCCGCCAGGTACATGTTGGCGAAGAGGCTGTATAAAAGTGGTTTGTTCGGCAACGTCCCACGGAGGACCATGACCACGACGAATGAGATTAGAAAGAGGACGATAAGAGATAATCCAAACTGCCAGCCGATGTTGAGACGTCTTTCTTGAGGTACCACTCGAGGCTCTTCTTCGGCTGTCGATGCGTCTTGTTCAGAAACCGGGAGTGTCCCACGATCGTGACTCGACTGGGTACCATCCTGTCTAGTGGAAGATTCGTCATGGTTACTCCTTGCAGCTGCCTCTTGCTGAATCTGCATCTCAACAGCGTCTTCTGATGAATGCCTGGCGTCCCTCTTGAACGCTGCAGCGATAGCTTTGACAGGCCCGTGGAGCCAGCGAAAGTCGTGGACAACAGTTGCCAAGCCCGCTAGGAACATAAGCAAAGGGAAATACCAGAGGGCATTATACATCAATCCCGCTGCGGCGCCTAGAAAAACTAGGATCCGCGTCATGGTATCACTTGCTGCCTTTTCCGATAGCTGAACCGCTGCGAGAACGATGATGCCGACAGTAGCAGCGTTCAGACCAGACAAGAGGGCATAGACAGCTCGCGGTAGGGAGTCGCCGATATTAGAAACTCCGATGGAGAGTCCGTACATTCCGAGAGCGCCAGGGAGGCTAGTTTGTTAGACTCGTTGCGGAGTGGACTGAACGCGACGTACCTCCAAATCAGAAAGCCTAGAAGTGCTGGGAGAAAGCCGTCATGAATGAGGTGGATGCAATAGTGCATTTTTGTGCTGCCAGGCCCAGAGAAGGCTTGACAGACGCTGAAGAGCTCTTGATACTGTGGAGATTAGCAGACAACCATGAAGTGGATTGGGGTGATTCTCACCATCTGTTGGTCGATCCATGATAACTTGGTGACGAATTTATCATTAAACTATCATTTGCCAATTAGTATCAGGCTCAACAATGGTTTCCACTAGTCATGCCTTGGTGCGTAGCTTGAGAATGGCAGGCTACTCACGATCTTGAAGTGAACGGGGGGTCCTCCAAAGGAAGTGAATCCAAGATACCAGTTCTCGCGGATGGTATTCCAGAATCGGCCTCCTAGGTTAGCGGTGTTCAACCGTGTTGATCGGATTGCCATTTTACTAGTGCGATACCAATAGCTATACTGAGGGTTGACGAGGCGGGCTAGAAGGTCGTAACGGCAACAGCAGGGAGCGTTCCTGAGGCCTAGCGGTCAGACAGAAGATGCCAGCATAAGGGAGCGCCTCTGTTGGAAACAGAAGCTATTGAGGTTGTTATTGTAGATGGAAAGTCATTTCATGGTGAGGCCGAGATCAAGGAGGTTCAGCTCGGGGTGATTGAGGCTTGCCCGACAGGCAATGGACCAATCAACATGCTACCATGACAGGTCCCCAGCAGGCTTGGCCAGTCGGTGTCTTGGTGAAACGTGGGCTCTACGTTACAATCTATTGGTGATTAAGGTCCAGTTCATAGCTCTAATTTAAAGAAGTAGCTGGGGCTTCTGGGAAAGGTCGCAGCAACTTTAGGTTCGGTACGGGGTTCACTCCTCACCGGGGCACAACGCCATCCTCCATAGGTGCCATAGAGCATTGGTGAATCTGGCCATTGTGCTACGAAAACAATCTGACACTATAACGATCGAGTGCCTCTGGGCGACCTAAGGTAAGGTAGGTTGAAAATGCTCTTTCAGAGCTCGATTTGGCTTGACAAGTAGGCTACGCTTTCACTCAACTTGGCCTAAAACCAGTTTGCGCATACCCTCCGACACCTCTGCCATTTGGTACGATGGAAGCGCCTCCTCTGCTTCCATTGCATCCTTCCACGCATCGTGCGATTTTTCCTCAAGGCCGGGTCCCACCGGAAACTTGCCATCGCCCCAGCTCAGCCCGCTATCTCCGACGACTGCCTTATGACCAGGCTTGATCGAAGCCTTGGTGCCCGTGCTGCCACCGCCGACCGCAGCCTTCTTTTCCTCGATCTGCCTGTCACGGGCGCCCTTCAGCTTCTCCAGGATCTTATTCATGGCTTCTTCGTCCGAATGCTCATAGCAGACTTGCACGATGGTACCGAGATCGCTCTCCGTCAGGTCCGACAGATCGACCGACGAGATCATCAGCGATATGGCCAGCACGTTCTTGGTCACCTTGGTGAGCGTGTCGCTGGTGAAGCTGTACGTGTAGAGATACATGTCGACGCGATACGGATACCCGAGATTGCCGACGGTAACGAAGCTGTCTTGTCCTTTAGTCCATCTACTTCTCGTAGGCATAGGAGGAGATGCGATGAGTCGAAGAGAAAGGAGACATACTACATGGATCGCTCGTTAGAGTTGGCTGTCGACGACCCGAAAAGGGCTTCAAGCGACACATTTAGTGCATCGCCAATGGCGGCCGCGACATCCCCGTTGGCGAATGCTTTGTAGATCTTCTGGACATGCTCAGAGATTTTGGTCGCGCTGTAGTCGACCGAGCACTTGATGAGGGTATCTTCGCGGATGAACTTGCTGACTTTGATGCGCGTTGTGTCCGACGTGTCCCTGTTGTTGATGAGAGTATTAGCTTTGGCTACCAAGTGCAGCATATTCCTGGTTTGGAAGTGACTCGGGCTTACTTGGTTTGGGCTTTGAACAGCGCTGTCTGCAGCCTGGCCAAATCTACGAGCGAGTTGAGGGCGTCGTTGGTAACTTTCTCGGTGTCATTCTGCTGTTTCTTAGCCTCTTCTCGGACGGCAGAAAGATAAAGACCCATGACTGTAATATGAAGGTGGAAGTTCTATGGGAATGTTTCTGTGTTTAAAGATGGTTTGTAGAGGTAGGTAAGAACTCTTGAATTAGATCCTATTTATAGCTTTCAACTTTTATTTTTATTATATAACAGCCTTGTCCTTATTAGCCTTAGTTTCCATGAATATTAATTAATTCATAATTAGCTATCTTTTGTTGTGTCTTTCAGATATGCTATGTCTCAAGGAATTGCGAACCACGATAAATCCCTGCAACTCGCCTTGCTTCTCGTATAAGCAGCAGGCTGCCTTCTTCAACCCCTCACTTCCTCGCGACTAGCATTGGCTATCCCTCGGTGAAAGGGCGGGTAGGTGGGTAGACTTACGTAGGAGAGCGCGAGAATCAGACCATTTTTCTTTCAGGGGTTGGTAGGAAGTGCACAAAGCCATGAGAACTTCAGCCGTACCAGTTGTTGTTGCTGTATGTATCCTTGGGAGCTGGGAACGTAACGTGGACCTATACCGGCGGCACTTCTCTCATTGGCAGTTTTTGATTGTGCTGGAGGGTTGGGTAGGTAGTATTGGATGTGCGTCATTGATGGCCTCAAACTTTGACTGCCGCGTCACTGCCGGCCGAGAGGACCGATCGAGGATCTATAGGCGCGAGGCTCATGAAGTTTCGTAACCGGGCCCATTTCAACCCGGCGCGTGCATCAAATATCGAACGTGTCAGGAGCAATGAGAAGCATGACTTCCCAGTCAAGACTTAATTTGCGAAACTTGATGCTTGTCTTGCACTTCTCGGCCAAGTCAGCTCTTGGCACGGGACGTTCGCCAACCTTGTGCAGACCGATGAATGCTGCCGAATGTCTTGTGTTTCCCCGGAAGGAGGGGCCAGCCGATCCTCGGTCTGTGTGGTAGCCTGATTGGTAAGAGTGCTTCTATGGCGCTTTCAAGTTCGTATGTCATTGGACTTTGAAGTTCTGGCATGTGGTGTGGAAAATGTGGACGTGTGATGTGACTGCATATGTAGGCCTAACTATTCCTCCGTCCCCCTTAATCACAGTATGCACGATAAACAAAGCTTACACTAGTTAGTAACAAACTCATTTAGGCTGAGTTCACAGCCTTGGAGTCAATAAAAAAAGAACAGGACTTTGAGTACTAGTTGTACGAATATCTTTATGGCTAGTAAGGGTATATAAAGAAAGGGCCGAGTGCGCTGAACAATGCTCAGTTCCAAAAGTCATGTTCAAGCAAAGTCTGCAAACAATTACTCGATTATCTGAAGCATTACACTCCAAGTGACAGGTTTGTGCTCTTTTCTCTCTTGGATCCCTAGTCCCTCTTTATCATCCATTGCAAAAATGACTCCACCACCCTCCACCAAGGTCACCAAGTTAGTACTCGTTTCGCCAAACACGCCCATCACAAACTGTGACGGCACAGTTAAGTTTGCGACTAAGAATCTGGTCATCTGGAGCGATACATACTCCGGAGTCGAAGACGACTCTACCGCAGGTGTTAATGGCTCGCGCTATGTCGCCTCGGTCGACGTCACCCACAAGAAGACGAAGCTCGCAGTGACTCTTGGCCCCGACTCCAACTACAGCTCTGTGGCTTTCCAGCTCCTCGGTGGCCTTCGTGGTGTTACCATTGTCAACGACTCTCCGTGCTATGTTGGCAAGGAAAACACTGTCCAGCTCTCAGCCAAGCACGCCGGCATTCCCTGGGGCTATGCTGGAGACATCCAGTGGACCTTGATTCATCCCAAGACGAAGGAAAAGTACCCGCTGAACAAGACCCGAGTCGAGATCTATGGCTTGTCCAGCTACCTCCCGACTTTCCTTAAGAATCCTGCCGTATCCGTGCAGTTCCTTCGCTACATAGCTCTGCCCGAGCCCAAGCGCGACTACCAGAACTGGGTGGCGACGACATGCATGACTGACTTTTGGTTTCGCTACGACACATCTAGCGGGAGACCACGGTTTACCTCGTCCGGATTGGGGGGTTCCTACAAGTTCAAAGCCTGGCTCAGCACAATGTTTACCCGAGTCACTGTCAACTGCTACGACCAGGCCGGCATTGTGCAGATCGCCAACTGCCTCAAGGAGGGCAACCCAGCAAACACGTGGGCCTTCCTGTCGCCCTACGGCTACATCAACAAGACACAGCTCATCGGCGAGGGCCAGAGCAACAACCCCTTCTTCCGACAGCAGCAAGCCATCCGATGCATTGACGAAAATGACTCGCGGCGCACGAGCTTTGGCAACCACGCCATCATTGTCCTAGGCGGCAAGGTCATGGACGCCACATGTGGCCCCCACACAGGAACTGAGACTTTGGCCGCATACAAAAGCAACGCCATCGACAAGAACCCCCAAGCATGGACAGTGACGACAAAATATTCCCAGGGAATCACAGCTCTGGACAGCAGCAGCCCTACCGCTTCCAATGTTGCACCAGTCACCCCCTTCCCAGATCCCAGCATGGACGCCGTCAACAGGGCCATGGACAGAGGTCTCATATCTAGCCCCCCAGAGCTCAGCTTCTCCAATGCCAATTGGCAAGCCCTGGCCCCCCATCTCGCCCATGAATTCTCTCTCCGGGAGATGCGCCAGATCATCGACATCGGCCCTATCGGCAGCGAGATCAGCTGGATCTTCCGGCACCAGGCTACCGACGCCCTGTGCACGCTCACCGTGAACATCTGCGCCGACCACGCCGAGGCGGTCCGTAATATGCGTGCCCATCTGAGCGCCTACCAGGCGTCACTGGACGACGTTTTTGCGCGGCCGACGCCAGGCACCGCCAAGGGCCAGATCAACCTCGAGGGCCATAACCTCAGTGTTTGGGTCAGGGGCGATACATTTCTGGTCCTCGACATCAATGCTGACGCCGCCGGCCTCGACTTCAAGCATCTCGCCACGACAATCGACCGGTTTTTGGCCACGTCGGCTGTTCACAGGCCCGAGCATGCCATCGTTCCCGTGCTTTCCAACCTGCCGGAAACGATTGCGCCTGTGCCTCTCGGATCCGAGTTCACCATCCGCCCAGAGGTATGCAGTACTTGACTTCCGCTGTTCGGCTTGAATTGCGATATATTGACTTTTGTGTAATGATAGGTCGGCGAGGTCGGGGCGATCGACTCCCAGTCTACATCCGGGGTAAGCAGATTTTATAGTCTATGACCAAACTACCTATTTTTGTCTAGAAGAAGAAATCTTGGCGCTGACGGTTGCGTGATGCGATAACTACAGAATACTCTTCGCCTCTCAAAGGATCCGTCCACATTGACGTTCGAGTTCCTCGCTTTACAGCCAGGCGAAGAAGAAATCGTCTTCTACTTTGCGCACCCCGAGACTCTGCGGACTGTGAAGGGAAAGGTCAGCGTGACAGTGCAGGAAGACATCTAAGGCTTATGGCTTGCGTTGGCGGGCATGACTCTGAGCAATAAAGTTCTCTGTCTTGGTAGGAAAACCCGAGCTAGTCATATTACTTTAGAACCTCGAGATAAATAGATCCAACGCCAACAGCAAGGGTAGCAGCAGCAATCATAATTAGTCCGTGGCCTGGTGTCTTTTTTTCCGCCTCACGAGGCCTTTGAACGAGCTTGCGGTATTCAAAGTCGCCTAATGGCACAAAGAGGCTCCTCCACCAAAATTTGTACTGCCAATCCGGAAACATGATGGTGTTCCTGTTAGACTTTGTCTCGATGAACCAAGATGTGCATCCCGTGGCCCAAACCAACTTCTTTGCCTTCTCCTGGACCTCATCAATGTCTTTCTTTTCAGCTTCTGCCGTGACCTCAACAATGTCGGCTTGGTTCTTTAGGATGGGTCGAATAACTCTCAAGGTAAAGTTGATCTGACACTCGGAGGTGTAGATGACAGAAAGATGCCCGCTCAGAGTGTTGGGACCCATCATGATAAAAAAGTTGGGAAAGTTGGATAAGCAGGTTCCAAAGTAAGACGAAGCTGCACCCTCACTGACTTGATCCCACTACAAATGTGTCAGCATCATTCGTGGCAGGTTGTTGAAAGTACTTGCGTGTTCATTAACAGTAAGACCGTCTTTCCCAAATATCTTCATAGGGAACAAGGGTGTTTGGGTCTCGAATCCATGGGCGAGGATGATGGCATCGGCGTTGACTAGTCGCCCTGATTTTGTGCGCACTCCTGTTGCTTCGATGGCTTCTATCGGATCATCATAGACCAAGTCGACATTATCGCGATGCAGGCAGACGAGATAATCCGTGTCGTTTACTCTTCGCTTACACCCAACCTCGGTTTTGGGAACTAGAAACTTGTGGTACTTTGCCGGAGCTGTTCTTTGTATGTAGTCAGTAGTCTCCTTCTCCCACTGGCCTCGCATGCCGAGGCCTTCGATGACTTTGAAGCCATGGAAGTTTCGTTCGTTCTGCCAGTAAAGTCTTGCTCGATGAATGCGCATCGCAAGGGGTACCCATCTCATGATGAACTTGAACAAGGCCGAGTGTTTCGGGTTTGGACGTTCGGCAACCCAGTGTGACTGTCTGGCGAATTGCGTCGCCTTTTTGACGGCTCCATCTCCAGCAGTCATGACTGGCAGGACCTGAGTTGCGCTGCAGCCGTTTCCTATCACACTATTAGTTGACAAGCTGCTTCAAGGGCGAGATGGGTCAACTTACCTATCATGACCACCTCTTTTCCCTTCCAGTCAAACGAGTGGTCCCACTGAGCGGTATGAAATATACGACCAGTAAAGTCTGATGCACCTGGGATCGTGCATGGCTTGGGGATAGACAGGGCACCCACGGCTGAGACGAGGACTTTGGAGCGTCGGGTGATGAGTTTTCCAGTCTTTCCATCCAGACATATCACGTCCCATGTTCCCGAGTTCTCATCCCAACGAGCAGACTGGACAGTCGAGTTGAATCGAACGTGCTTCTCAATCTCATACTGGGCAGCGACACTCTTGAAGTATGAATGAATCTCGGGCTGCATCGCATATGCCTGAGACCAGTCCGGGTTAAGGGCGAAAGAGTATGAGAAGAAGTGAGAGGGGACCTTGTTGTCAACAATTAGCACGCTTGTTGTCTGCTTGTGTTGTTGTACTCACATCACATCCGCAGCCTGGGTAGGAATTAACCCTCCATGTGCCACCAATCTCGGCGTCTTTTTCAATGATTTCAAAGTTTCTGGTTCCATATTGGCGGATCAGCTGGACGGCGAGTCCAATGCCGGACATGCCAGCGCCAATAATGAGAACGTCAGGTTGGTCCATGATGATGCTGACGGAAAAGACTTGGGAAGCTAATTCACTGGGATTACGGATCGAATATCTGACAGCAATGTGCAACTAATGATTCTTTATACTACCATTTGAAAGTGTATTCCTCCTCTTTGCTTTAGCTTGATGCGCGTCTTGACCGAAAATCATATTCAACAGTCTTGCGTCGACGATTCACCCAAACCCCAAAATGGCAGTCAAGCCGAGCACTGGACTTCGACGCCACCGTAGACTCGGCCAACAAGCCGAAGCGAGGACTCGGTAGAATGTAGCACGAACCAAATTGCGTAAATCCGCAACTAATTGGCGCGGTTGAGGCCCCCCATAGCGCGTGGGGCATACAGCTGCAACTCGGTGCAATGATGTTCAGGTGGCGTCCACTCTTTAGAAGGGAAACAATGCCGAGGTGGTCATTTGACTCTTGGGATTGCCCTTGTCGGTAACCTGCGTATGCAGATGCAGTTGATAACAGAGCTTGTGATAGATATCACATTAACGCTGGCAAATAACAGTCTTGCTTGACAACCAAGATGCGGGTTTCTCGATGTGTTCACACCAAAAGCAAGCCGGCATAGGAATGATACATCCGATGAAGACCTATGCACGACCGGCAGTCCATTTCTAGCCTACAGCTTAGAACCCCAAATCGCCTTGTCCCCAAGCCAGCCCCAAACACTTGCATCTCCCTGTTCGGCGTTACTGGTAGTAAATCCCTTGCTCGGATCTTTCAGATCTGGACCCGGATCATTGTAAACTCCCACCTGTCGCGTATTATCCTTTCCAACCTCGAGAATTGTCCCTCCGACGTGCTCGGGACTCTCGACGCAGCTAAACATGGCTTCGGCTACTTCATATGGTGTTACCCATCCATCCCGCGTCTCATCCACAAACTCCAACTTCTCGGGATGCTCTGTCCAGAGAGGCGTGCGTACGACGCCCGGTGCGACGGCAGTGACGCGGATACCGGTTGTTTCGAGGTTCGCGAGGCACCGCACAAGACCCGTGATGCCAAACTTTGAGACGCCGTAGATGGGGGCTCGGAAGACGGGGATTTGACCTGCTATCGAGGAGATGTGGACTACCCGCTTTGGGTTTCCGGTCGAGGCTGTAGCAGGGGTAGGGAATTTGGAGTTGGCGGGAGTGCGAGGGTGCATCCAGTGGGCTATGGCCAGCTGGGTGGTTCGAATAGGGTGTGTAAGGTTAATGTCAAGAAGAGCATAGTGGCCGCTGTCAATGCCGTCTTTACTCTCGGGTGATCCTGGAGGGTGCCAGAAGTTGGACCAGTTTGGTTCGTAGACGCCTGCTCCAGGACAGACAATGTCAAAGTCACCAAACTCTTGCAGAGCAACTTCAAACATGCGCGTTAAGGCCGGCCAGGACGTCACATTCGTTTCCACAAAAACAGCCCTCGGAGACGAAGTCTTGTCTTCATACTTGGCCAACAGAGCTTTTGCTTCAGGTCTCAGGGAGAGATCTGCCAAGACGACGTTGCAGTTTCGTGAGAGTAGTATCTCAGCAAAGGCAAGGTTGATACCTTGAATTGTTAGTGATGTGGGGTTGAGGCACTTGGCGTGACTTACCTGAGCCGGCACCTGTAATGATGGCAGTCTTGCCAGAGACGGAAAAAGGCGTTGCCATGGCCAACAGTGGCAATATCGAAATAGTAGACTTGCAGATTCACCTACCACATACAAGATTTAAAATATCGAGCTCTTATAATGGTTGACGATAGACTCTAGGCATCCGGTTTCGCTTATCGCCGCCCAGTATCGACCCCGCACTCGCCTTGATTTCTCCCGACGTTGGGTCCTCGGCTTGTTAACCCTTTGCAGACGCCATCACTCGGCTCCATTACCTCAGCTCTCTGAGTCAACTTGAAGCTGTTGATCGTGAAAACTCTTTATTCACATTGCCTAGACATTGACGCTATATTCTTGAGACGCAGGATGCGTTCTTTCTCTGGCTGGTAAGCGTGCCCTCTCAATTGCCCAGCAAAACTGACCCTGGGCAGCCAAACATGCAGGCGAAGGAAATTGAAGTGTGACGAGGTCAAGCCCATCTGCGGGCCCTGTCGCAGGGGTTCTCGGGAGTGTTGCTACTCTCAGAGGTCGATATTTCGGCACTTTGAGACATCACCGCGAGACAAGAGCAAGGACGCGAGCTTTTCCCAAAACCAAGACCAACACGTCTTCCAGGATGACCACGTGTGGCTTCATGTGCCAACCGAGCGTGAGTCTGTCAGTCCTGTAGATTCACAGAATTTAACACATTATGCAGTTCGGTTTATACACATCAAAGATCCTTATACGCATCAAGACGAGCCAAGCCGGCAGTTTGGAGAGCTCCCGGAAGCAGAACGAGGATCGGTTCCGATTCTTGACTTTCCCGGAACCATTCTTGACTCACCTGTAGAAGAAAGCGTCTCGACTCCAACAGATGGACCTCAAGATTATTCAGAGCACCCACAAACACCAGACATCGACGAGCCGGCATCAACATCGAACTTGACGGCATTACACTTGCTAAGGCATTTCAAGCAAGGCCCTGGTCAATGGCGAGTCTTTCCATCTCTGTCACATAGTATCCTATTCTAACAAGATTCCAGGATGGACATATTTGATACGGGGTCCTACTTCTCCTGCAAAGTCCCGGTCATAGCAGCCACAAAGCCCCTGCTAAAATCAGCAGTCTGCGCAGTCTCAGCCAAACATCTCGACCGCCTCTCTCGAGCTGAGACCTCTTCTGAAAACAGCTTTCATGCATCCCGTTACGCTGTTGACTGGCAGTACCAGTCTGCGAAGCACTACGGCGAAGCTATCAATCACCTCAAAAATGCGGTTAATCTGCGAGCATATGAGAATGACTTGAGCGACAAGGAAGACATGCTCGCTGCTGTGGCAATACTCTGCATTTATGAACTCATGGATGCTCCTGATACGGCCTGGCGAGCACATCTCAAGGCATTGCCACTTTTTGATCCAAAATCAGATCCTTTCGCTGCCCCGTCTTCACCGGTAGTGATCCCTAGGACGGCGATCCAAGGCCCCATCTTTTGGAGTCTGGCAAGGCAAGACCTGTTGTGCGCCTGTAAGTTGTCGCCGATTCTGGAAATTGAATGAGATTCTGAGCCTAGTCTAGTTATCAGCGAAACACAGACTCGTCTTGATCTAAAAGACATGCGACTCTGGCAGAACGCCGGTCTTGCGACTAATGAAAATGGTTCTTTAATGCCCTTCAGCCCTCCCGGTTCAGCCGACGTTCGCACTTCAGCCGACATTGAGGAAGACACTAGGAGCAACGAGCTAACCTGGCTTCTGGGCAAGATATCGAACTACCTCACGTCCGGTGATGCCATCAACCCCCCGGACTATGCTCTACCCCATGGGCAGCGCCCTCTGGTCGGAGTTACCCAGGAGCGACTTCTCGAGCGATGGAATCTTTTGATGGCAGAGTTGCAAAAGTGGTATCATAGTCTCCCCTCGACCTTTCAACCGAGTGCCAGGACGGCATATTCAGGAAGTGAGGACTCATGCTTCACCAACTTTGAACAAATATGGTACGAATTACCAATATGCGCGGCAACAATGCAAAACTACCACATGGCCATGATTCTTCTGCTGGTCAACAGACCCCAAGAGTCAACTGCCATACGTTCAACAGTCTCTGCCCGTCTCAACTCATACCGACAGATCCAAGCCAAAGTACACGACCATGCCAGAGAGATATGCGGCATCAGCTTGGCTAATCCCACGGATCCGATGAGGATCAATTCTGTGCAGGCGCTATTTGTCGCGGGGCAGGTGTTTTTTGAGAGGTGCGAGCAGGAGGCTGTGTTGAAGCTGCTTGAGGGGATACAGAGGGATCTTGGATGGACTACTAGTTTTCATACTGCTAAGCTTGTTGACGAATGGCCAAAAGGGTAGAATAATAATAATACAACCATATCCATAATGACCAGGCCTTCTCAGGATAGGAACTTCTTTCTTTTCCCGGGCACCATGCCGTGTCGACCTCGGTATGCATGCTGTATGCAGTCGTCTGCACAACCCCTCAAGAGGCCATAAACCCATATACCGAGTTCTGAGACATTGGCAACTCACCCGACGACCCCGCGTTTTCGGCTTGATTCCTTGTTTGAGTGCAAAAATTCGGCAGATCGGTTGGCCTGCCCATCTCGGAAAGCCGGAAAGTTTGTTGCGTAGTAGACAAGTGAGCATGTTAAATAGACATGCCGTGGCTAATGGGGTGGTCAGATACCACCCTTCAGTGACGTTGAGACTTGAGCTCAGTCTTGCTCAAAGACTCGTCACCAACTGAACAAAACCTCTTCTTCCAAGACCATATCTCATCAGCCAAAATGACTGCCCCGACATCCGCGCACCGATTATCAGGCAAGGTCGCCATTGTCACGGGCGCCTCGTCCGGTCTGGGCCGTGCTATTGCTCTCGGCTACTCTCGCGAAGGAGCTTCTGTCGTCTGTGCAGATCTCCAGCCAAAGGCACGCCTAGATGTGAACGGGGAAGAAGCGATCAGTACCGATGAGCTCATCAGATCGAAGGGAGGGAAAGCAATCTTTGTTCAGACAGACGTGGGCAAGGCTACAGCTGTCGAGGCCCTGGTGACGAAAACAGTGGCCGAGTTTGGACGCATCGATGTGTAAGTATCATGTTCTCATGCATTGGCAACTACAAGTATTAACGTGCTCAGCCTGGTCAACAATGCAGGCATTTCTGCCGAAGCAGGACACAAACCACTCAAGATCCACGAGACACCAGAAGAGTGGTGGGACAAGACGATGAATGTCAACGTCAAGTCCATCTTTCTGACAAGCAAGTACACAATCGCTCAGATGCTGAAGCAAGAGAAGCCGGAGACTGGTGACAGGGGCTGGATCATTAACATATCGTCGATATATGGCATCGTTGGGGGTCGGCATATCTGTAAGACGTCCAGATCTAAGAGTAAAGGGAGGAGTACTGACTATGCAGCGTCATACTGCGCTTCAAAGGGCGCTGTGTCCAACTTGACTAGACAGGTCGCTTTGGACTATGCCGAAGACGGTATTCACTGCAATGCGATTTGTCCAGGATGTAAGTACCCATATGAGATCTCATCAGCTCGTTTAACACACTGCAGACACCGAGACGGCCATTTGGGCCGACACAATCAAGCACAACGACATGGAGTCCATCCGGTCTCTACACCCCCTTCACGGGACCGGTGTCCCAGAGGACTTGGTGGGCGCAGCCATCTTTCTCGCAAGCCAGGAAGCTAGATGGATCACGGGCGTATGTCTTCCAGTGGACGGTGGCTTTACAGCCCAGTAATAGTCTGACGGGGTTCTTTTCTATGTTCGCTAGGTAACTTGTTCAAGACGCTATTGTCAGCAAAGCCATACTAAATCCAAACTCCCTAACAACCTAGACCGCCAGCTATAAACTTGCCGCATGCTACGAGACTCTGAATCGATGACATGTCGGCGACGTAAATGGTTCCAGCCATCAGAATATCAGTTCGGTGCTCAAGAATCAATCTTGGCGCTCTTTGGGAGTAGTAGCTTTGCAACCCTTTTTCTCCTTGTGGAGGCGGAAGTGTGTATTGTTCGAAGAGTCATGTTTGTTGTTGCTGGTGGAGGAATGCTGCGCATTGGCAGTCGAAGAAGCTGCCAGGGTGGCCGTTGACGTGGTTTCAATCCCTTGAGCTTTGGCGGAGATGGTGGCCGTCGATAGTGTCGTCTGGGAAAGGTCCAATGTTCTACTAGACGATGCCACGGTAGAGAGAACATTCGTTGACGTTGAGGAAGACGAAACAGGAACAGAGGATGCTTCGTCAACTACCTTCTCCCCCTCATCAACGGAGCTGCCCTCTTCTCCCCACTTACCACTCCATGTAGAATTGACACTCTTTCCATCCGTGATGGTCAAAAAGTTGTCGTACGTACCAGTCACGACGGACTCAGTCAAAGATCCGTTCTTTGCTGCCAGGACAGTCTGCCAGTCGAGATCCCAAAGGTAAGTCGTGGCCTCGGCCGTTGCGTTGCAGGTGTCGCTGAGAACGTACGCCGCCTCGCCACCGATCTTGGCGAACTCGGTTGTGTTACGAGAGACTTCTTTCAATGCTGACTTGTCCCAGCCCATGATGAAATCACCGTGGTAGGTGTGTCCTGTTCGTATAAGTTAGCAAGACAAACATCAAGACGGGGAACATGTTTCATACCTCCTCCGCTTGACAAGGTCAAGTAGTCACCGTCTTCAAACGTGAAAAACTCTGCATTGCCAACATCATACCAGACAGCGAAAAACATGCCTGGAACGCTGATGCACCCCGTGTCGACTGTGTCATTGCAAGCACGATATCGACCCAACGCCTCGTCCTTGACAACCCAGCCCGGAAAAGGGACGTTTCCTCGTAGCCACCCCGTGCCGCGCTTCTTGGGAAACTGCCATTTCTCCTTGACTTCGTCGCTCTCGTCAAAGTGCTACCCATCCGTCAGCAACATGTCTCGATTTGAGGGCTGAACCTATCACTCACCCAGTTGATGCCATTGCCACCCTGCTCCCGAATTTCGTCTTCGGTAATCTTTGGGTTGCCACCGATAAGGGCAAAGTCTTCGGGGTATAGGCCTGGGTTGTTCTCCTGTCCTTGATAATAGACGTGGAAAATGCCAACCTTTACGGGGACAGTGACATTTTTCTTGACTAAACAGATGTAAGCCAGACAACCTTGTTTACCTCCCATGTGATTGCTGACCATAATACAAAGTAGGCATCCAATAGGCAGACTTGTCAAGCTGATTATCGCACGAAGTGCATCCATCCTGGAAGTCGGCTCCGGTGACCGTGTCTGCAGAGATCTTGCGGGATCCCCAAAAGGTATGCATGTGGGAACTCTCAGCCCCGGGACTGATAAGGGAATCGATTCGTTCGCGCTTCCATGGTGCACAGGTGACACGGAAAAAGGCAACTGTTTCTGCAATGAGGGCAGCGCCGAAGAAGGCTCTGAACAAGCCGGCTGCCTTCATGTTGGAACGAAAAGAGTGACAAGAATAGCAAAAGTATCAAAATGAGTGAATGAATGAAAGAGTGGAAGGGGCTGAAGCATCAACGAAGACAGTAAAAGGAAGCCCAAAAAGGAGTTTATATCAAGCAAAGGCATCCGACGTACACGCCGACTTGGCCATAACATCAACGAGTCAACGAGCGAGTTTCGATAAGCGCGCTAGATAACAATATTCTCCACTCCCTGCTACAACCAACTAGGTACTGCAAATCTTCTTCCAACCTTACGTTCGGACTTAGCTTCGGCAGAGGTTCCGTAGATGGCCTTTACAAACCTCGGTCCCCGCGGGCGCCTAAATTGCGAGAGGCCAGGATCAATGTATTAGCGCCATGTAGCAAACTTGGCTGGCCAATCTACTGCTCAAAGTGCTTCAAGGTGAAACAAGGACACCATGGGGAATTTCTCCGTAAGATGGCCTGAAACTTCGTTTGGAAATGAGTTTTCTATAGATGAAGCTCTCCTTGATCACGTAATTGTTGCTGGTATTAGTAACGTCTCTGAGAGTCATCGGGCAAAGAACACGGTAGTTAACATATGATAACGTTTAAACCTAATGTTGTAAAGCTCGTAACCTAAACAAAATTGCAGTAAAAAGTTAATAGTACAGATAATCGCGTTATGAAATCGATGTTGGCCCCTCGTGGTTGCAGTTGACTCGAGACAAACCTCGCAGTGTCGACAATTTCATCGGCAGCGCTTTAAGTGTGTGAAAGTGAGATGTATCTGTAAGTCACATTCACTCTCCTTGCCTCCCTTTTCGAGGCACTACAGCCCCCAGCTAACATGTTTATCTATAGTCCATGGGCGTGAAATATTGCCCACACCGTCTACCCAGCTCAACGCGCTCTATACCAGCCTTTTTACGACTATAAACCCATGCGAGTACTACCGTGATAACCGCCAGGCTAGAGTTTTACGACAGGATACACAGTATTCACGGCGAATCCATTATCCGTCGCCTCGAGATCAGCGGGAGCGGGACGAAGAGCCATTCCCTTTCAAGGGCGATGACCCATCTCTACCACCGGTTGCTTGGACACACACGTGGAGGGACGAGTACAGCAACCTTTTTGGGGTCTTTATACCAGACAGAGCTCCGGAATGGGGCTTGATGATGTGGGATGAGCCACGGTTCAGGGACCTTGAGGGCTACGAGGTTGTGCGGTACTCGTGCAAAGACCACTGGGGGATTAATGACCCGAGAGAGAGATTTAGGGATCAGGAAGATGACGACGATGACTGGGACTGGGATTGGCCTTGAAAGTAGTCTACCCAAGTCTACATAAGAAAAACATCACCAAGACTACAGAGCCCTTCCAATTTGTGTACTTGTGTATACGCCATATCAATGCTAATACCCCATCCCGTACAATCCAATCCAATAAAAAAGAAAATTCACGGTCCCTATTTCCGTTAAATGTATCCCTCGTACCCTCATACAAAGATATTGCATCGCTCATCTCTTGGTTTATGACATCTACATACAGAACCCATCGCTTGCTATTACAAAAAACACTAACAAAGGAAAAGTTTGTTTACAAAAGAGAGAATATAGTTAGTCATACAGTAGTCTTCACATAGTAGTGAAGGTTAAGTGGTAGGTAGGTAGGTTGTACAGGCGTTTAAGCGTCGACTGATCCCTCGGATTGAGAAGAAGACCTCGTAGTAGAAGAGTTGAGGTTGCGACGTCGAACAATATGACTACAACTCGTTAGTATTCAGCTTTTCCAAGAGTGAAAGGGGTAAAGCTTACATGCCACCTCCGCGGTCCCGGGGGTCACGGACAATCACCATCTCCTCCCTTCGTTTGGGATCCTTGATGGGCTTGCGTCCGCTCTTGGTTCGAGTAACACCGTTTGTTCCGAGCTGAGCCACCAGAGCACCGACTTGGGTTTGCAGGGCAGTGACATCAGCGCTAGCAGCTGCCTGGGCCTTCTTGGCCTCGGCGAGCTGAGCCATGAGGTCCTTATTCTCGGTACGCAGGTGGTTGAGAATCACAGCCTCTCGCTCGGCCGTTTCAAGCTTCTTGGCGAGTTCATCTCGTTCAGCTGTGAGGGCATCAACGCTGGCGAGCTTCTCCTTCAGCTCGGCAACTGTAGCCTCAGAGGCGGTGAGCTTTCCCTGAAGATCATCCCTCTCAGCAGTGATGGTGTCGACACTCGCAGCCTTTTCCTGAAGCTTGGCAGCCTCCTCTTCGACGGTGGCAAGCTTTTTGGAGATTTCGTCCTTCTCGGCGGTGATGGCATTGACGTTCTCCTCGGTGGCGGCGAGCTTTGTCGTGAGCTCGTCTCGTTCGGCGGTGACGGTATCGACGGTGAGTTTCAGCTTTCCTCCGTGCTCGTTGGCTGCGTTGAGCTTGATGGTGAGGTCATCTCGTTCGGCGGTAACGGTGTCTCGCTCTCCGGTGACGGTATCGACGTTGAGTTGCAACTTTCCGGCGTTTTCGGTGCTGGCTTCGAGCTTTGTCGTGAGGTCGTCTCTCTCAGCTGTAACGGCGTCGGCCTTCTCTTTCAATTCGGTATTCTCTCCGCGGAGTTGCTCAACCTCGGGGGTGACGGGGGGTTCGGGTTCTGGTTCTTTTGCTACTTCTTCTTCTTCTTCTTCTCCCGCTGGGCTTTCAGTCTCGGCTTTTGCCTCTGGCTCAGCCTCAGCTGGCTCGGCATCAGCAGGTGCTTCTTCTTCGACGACTTCCTCGACCGAGGCGGGTTGGGGTACCGACGCTGGATCTGGCTTTTCTGTGGCATCCGAGGTGACGCTCGTGGCGTCCTCGTCGTCGGTGACGGTGCTCGCAGAGGATGAAAGGCTAGATAGGGAGCTGGATACGACGCTGCCGGCTTCCGAGAGGGTCCTGAGGGTCGTGTTTTCCTTGCGGAGGCTCTTGCACTCGACAGAGAGCCGCAGGACCTGGGAGCTGTGGTCGTCTTGCTCGCTCAGTAGACCTCGGACCTGGCCGCGGAGCTCCTTGTTCTGGCCGGTGAGTTGTTCGTAGCGCTTCCGGAGCTTCTTTCTCTTGGACTCGATCTCGTCAACCTGCTTACTGATGGCGTCCTTGTCCTTGGTGATCGATTCGAGCTGGTTCTTGAGTTCGTTGTTCTCCGTGTCGAGTCCTGCGATGCGAGCCTCCTTGCTCTCGACGTCCTTGGTCCACTCGGCCTTGATGGCGTCCTTGTCAGTTTTGAGTTCCTCGATGGTCGTGTTGAGCACAGTGACTTCTTCTTCCAACTTCTTCTTGTCACCCTCGAGGCCTACAAGTTGCTCTTCGAGCTTCTTCTTGTCGCCTTCAAGACCACCAAGCAACTCCTCCAACTTGGACTTGTCGCCCGACAACTCGTCGATACGCTTGTTGAGGTTCTTCTTATCTTCCTCGAGGTTCACCTTGTCCTTGCTGAGAGACTCAACCTGGTTCTTGTTGGTCTCGCTCTCCGTCTTGTAGCGATCTCTCTCAACGGTGAGCTCACCCAGCTCCTTGGCCTTCTCTAGGAGATCCTTCTCCATGCCGTCCACACGGAACTGCATGGATTCCTTGGAAATCTCCAGGCCAGAAATCTTTGCGGCATAGGCCATCTCCTGAGACTTGCGGATGACCCTGACATCCTCGAGCTCCCTCTCGAGATTGATACTCTTGGCCTCGAATTGGTTGTTGGTCTTGGTGGTCTGCTGGCTCTCCTTCTTGAGATCTTCATAGTTTCTCTCAAGAGCAGCCTTGAGATCACGGTGCTTGGAAAGGTGGTCCTCGAGCTCCTTGACCTTGTCGCTGTAGTTGCGCTCAATAATCAAGAGCTCGTCACGCTCCTTGGTGAGGGCTCCAACAGTCATGTCGCGTTCCTTCTTCAGCCTGTCGATGGCCTGGTCACGCTCCTTCATGAGCCTGTCAACCGTCTGGTCGCGCTCCATTTGGATCTTGCTGATCGCCTGGTCGCGCTCCTTCTTGGCCCTGGTGATAGCAAGTTCGAGGTCCTTCTTGTGCTGAGAAGCAGCGCGATCACGCTCCTTCTCGAGCTTCTCGACGATGGCATCTCGCTCATCCTCGATATCTCGGATAATCTCGTCCTTCTCCTTGCGGAGCTTGTTCATATCGAGATCGCGCTCCTTCTTAGTCCTCTTGATGGAAAGGTCGTAGTCCTTCCTGGCCTGTTCAAGAGCCTGATCACGCTCCTTCTGGGATCTCGCGAACGAAACATCGACATCCTTCTTTGCCTGCATGAGTGCTTGGTCGCGTTCCTTCTTGAACTTGTCGACGGCCTCGATAGCCTGGTCACGCTCACGCCTGAACCTGTCGAGAACTGAATCGCGGTCCTTCTTGAGCGCTTCAATGGAGATATCTCGCTCTGTCTTGGCCATCTCGACAGATACATCTCGCTCGCGCTTGTACCTCTCGATTGCCTCATCTCGCTCTCTTCTGATCTTCTCAAGAGCAGCGTCTCGTTCCTTCTTGGCTTGTTCGACAGACGCATCTCGGTCCTTGATGGCCTTTTGAACAGAAACATCACGCTCCTTCTTGATCTTCTCAACAGACACCTCTCTGTCCTTGATAACTTCTCTGACAGACACGTCACGGTCTCTCTTGAACTTCTCAATGGCGTTGTCGCGCTCCTTCTTGAGCTGTTCAATAGAAGTGTCACGGTCCTTCTCAAATCTCTCAAGAGTGCGCCTTTGCTCATCAAGCCGAGTCCGAGTCCTCTCAAGAAGACGTGTCTGCTCCTCGAGCTCGACAGTGAGCCTGTCTCTGGTAGACTGAGCCCTGTTCCTCTCCTGGCGAAGCTCCTCCCTGTCGCTCTGCGTGCAGTTGAGCCTATAGCGAGCGTCGTCAAGATCCTTGATGGTCTCTTTTTGCTTGCTCTTGAGGCTCTTGACTTCGTTCTTGAGCTTCTCAATCTCCGCAGCCATAGCCCTCTCGGTATCGTGCCGAGACTGTGCACGAGGCCGAGAGGGAGGACGCTCAGGCTGAGGGAGCTGTCTTGACTCAGGAATCCGTGGCTGTTGAGTGACAGGCTGTTGTTGGACAACCGGTTGTTGTTGCTGCTGCGATGAAGAATGCACAGTGGTTGTTGTCGTAGTCGTGGTCATGGGCTGCTGTGTCATTGGCTGTGGAGGAGCATACAACGGCTGAGTGGCCATCATGGGGGGAGCAGACATCATCGGCTGAGCAATCATGGGTTGAGGAGCCACAACAGGCTGATGAGAGATCATGGGCTGTTGAGGGATGGTGGGTTGATGGACCATGGGCTGCTGGGTGATGGTAGACTGCTGGGTAACCGACTGCTGCTGAGTGGTCATCGAGTGGACCATGGTCGGCTGCTGCACAGGCTGGACCGTCTGCTGAATCGTCTGAACAGTCTGTTGAGGCTGCTGCTGAACCATCTGCTGTTGCTGCTGCTGAGGTTGTTGCTGTTGAACAGGCTGCTCGATGTGGATGTGCACACTGCGTCCCCGACTGCGTGAGCGCTCCTTGGTACGCTCAGGCTTGCGCTCCATCTGACGTTCAGATCGTCTCTCCAATTGACGATCCGTCGTCTGGAACTCTACTTGACGCTCACTCCGTCGCTCAACCTGTCGCTCCGTCGTCCTCGTCTGCTGCGACGTAGACACACTCGGCCGACGGGCCATGGACCGCGCCCGGGTGGGCGTCTTGGTGCAGCTATCGTCAGAGTCGTCGACAACAGTGGTGGCCTTTGTGGTGGTGGAAACATTTGATGAGCTACCCCAGCCCAGCTCAGAGGCGGAATCATAGTCGTCCGACAGATAAGGGTTGTTCCTAGGCGTCAACGGCTCTGGCGATCTTGTGCCTGTGTCGGGACCAGATCGGAAGCGAAGTTGAGGAGGCCGGAACATGAGAGGCCTCTGTGTGTCGTCTTGCCGTCGGCCTTGGTTAAGTGTTGATGTGGATGAGGTTGTGCTGGTGCTGACGGTGGAGGCAGTGTCGTCCGAGACTTCTGAGGCAGCGCTTGAAGTCACCTCGGACACGGTCGAGAGGCCGTCGGCATCTGGCCGCCGTGTTGGAGGTCGTGATTGTGATCTCGCCCGGGCGTAGGAGGAGCTTTGGTTGGTGTTCCTTTGGCTATCGTCGGACGTGTGCCACGAGTCGGACTTCGTGTTGTTGCTGTTCTTGGGGGGATAGCCCCGGATGGTGAGGGCCATGGTGCTCTCGTGCTGTCGCTGCTGCTCATACTGGGACAGAGGATCAAAGGGCCTCCTCTGAGGGGCCGTCTTGGTAGACTTCTTCATGGTTTGTGTGCTTTGCTTTACTTCAAAGCGTCGTTCAGGTGTTGCAAAAATGTGTAGATGTTGGAGCTGAGTATCTCGCGTGCTCGTGGGTTGCGGCGGGGGTGGTGGTTTGGATGGATGGTGGTGATCGGCGGGCGGTGACCTCTGGGTACACTACTACATTAACGACGGGTACTTCAAGTTCCAAATGGTCTCGCTGCATATTGTGTGCTGTCTGTTTTCTGTCTAGAAAGAGGAAAAGTCTGGTAGAAATCCCCCAACAAGCCATCTACGGGTATACATCGACTTTAGGTCCTGTACACCACCAGGATGCATGGATGGGGAGCATCCCGTCACTCACGGCACAAGCCCTGGGGAGGCGTCCGGGACAGAGCCCGAGGAGCCCAATTCAAGAGTTGGAACCCTGCCAGTGGCTCCAGGGGGTGGTTCGAGATCCACAACCCAACCACATTGGGCGCCAGGACACGGTGACAGCTGGTCCAACCAACCGTGTGATATGTCGTCAGGGCCTCTGAGAGGGCTTGTGAGCCTCCTTGCCGAGCGGGAAGGCTCCCTGTGCAAGATCCCAAAGCCGACATTCCGCAAAGTCCCCATTGGTGGTGAGAGAAACATCCCGGGGAAGAGAGGTGAAATTAGAATGGAGGCCCGGGTGGCAACACGACCATGTGGAAGGGCCTGGTTGCTTGGGAGGACCCCGGCAGAGACGGGTAGTGGGCTGGGGACCCTGCAAGAAGATGGATCCCTGGTCTTTGCTGTCAAGTGAAAACAAGGCCGTAACTTGTCCTGTCACCTGCAGAAAGGGCCCGTGTCTGCCTCTATTACGTGTACCTGTACTTGGGGGATTTCACTCTGTGCCCAATCGTTGAAACCAAGGCATCCAGTAAAGACTCGCACAAGGGGGCCCATTATCATTTTGAGGCCCGGTCCTTTTTCCTTTTCCTTGGGCAAAGACTTCTGGGTCGGGCTGCAACGTCATGTGGGGATTTCCGATTCGCTCGCTCTGTCGTACCAAGGCATAAGATTGTCCCCAGCCCGACTCTTTCGAGGAGGCCGTACTCCATACGTTTGAAGGAGGCTTCGAGGCGCCTACTAAAGTCTCTGGTTGCCAATTCTTTTGAGAGGACACCAGAATTACAATACTGGCCTCAATTGCGCCCGGGACTGAGTCATCTTTTAATTGTGCTACGCGCTGAGCTCAACGAAAATAGCTAAAGGGCCTCATCAGCAGAAAAGTCAGCTCAGGCGACGTAGCCACCGCCTCGCAATTGTTCTTCTCCTGTCATTTTTTCGCCTCGATTTTTTGTTTTGTTTCTCCAGTTTTCTCTCGGCTCCGCATCCATCCAATCCACAGACAGACAGGGCATGTCTCATCCATGTAACTTGACTGTAACTGTACTGTACTGTAAACGCCAGCTGCTCGCAGATTTTGTCGACTGCACTGCAGCCACGATACAAGGTGATACTGAGGATTGCAGATGCAGTGCATTTGACACGCACTTGGGAGGCTCAACAAACTTGGAATTTGGGTTTATTCTTCTTGTGAATTCTCGTCTGTTCGAGCGAGATGGCGTCACTGTAAATGCCATCCGTTACTGAGCTCAGGCCTCACAACACCATGGCCAGGATCAAGTAACACCCAATTCCTTGCCATCGAGTGGCACAGCAACAAATATCAAGAATTGCACAACGTGAATAATGAGCTATTTTACACGTGCTCGTTTCAATTCGTCTCGCAATCAATCCTTCATCCCCGCTCTACACGGTCCGTTCCACGCAGACGCGAGACACGCCCACGGATGCAATCCCACCATAACAAATACTAGGCGATCTTATCGATTCGAGGCTAGAAGCATGGAACATGTCGATGCACGATTCTCAAAGGGTGCAGGGTAAATCTGCATCGTCCTACAGGCGCCCGGGGCAACCCTAGATCGGTTGGACCCTGGCGTACTTCATCCACTTCATCGTGGCCTGGCCTGTTCCAGTGGTCAATACTCGTGTCCTTCAGAGGATGACTAAGACCAACAATGGGTCGCTACCCCTTCGACCGTTGACAGCCTGGCAGTGTGGAGTGCCAAGCGGTGACGGTGAAGACGGCTTCATCTCTACAGGCTCGGATGTTGATGTTGTAGCCGAACTCCGATCAGAGATACAGAGACATGAACACAGAGACATTGGCCCTCGAAGTGAACAGAAAGTAGTATCATTCTCGCTATTGTACAGGGGTTGTACCATCCTAATCTCAGAACCAAGGCCCATGCAATGCACACACGACATCCCATGTCAAGCCTCATACCCCAACCCCCGCATCACTAACTCCTGTAACCCCCACAGCCTGTGTCAGACGATAGTGACGGCACTGAACAGAAACAAAAGATCAAGCTGGATCAACCGCCATCCCAGGCACCACAGTACCTGTAGCTGTAGGCCCCTGGTATCCCTTCCGCGCGCTTCCAAACCACCAGGCGCCGACGAGGAACGTCAGACCACCCCAGATCACGCATGTGTAATTCATGCTCTGTGCGTCTGTTGGCAGCGCATAAGGGAAGCAGTAGATGACGGCCCAAATGAGCATGTAGGCGCATGCAATGCTGTTGATGACAAAGCCCACTGCTCCGTGCATCTTGAATGGTCCATATGTAATGTTTTTGCGGCCAGTCAAGAGATTTGGTAGGATGCATGCCAAGAATGAACTGCTCGAGAGGAGAATGAAGCTTCCGACAAAAGCGTTAAAGGCAGTTGTGCTTCCGACGTAGATGGCGCCCAGCACGGTCACCAAGACACCCGTAGCAAGAGTCGACCACAGAGGCATGTCAAGCTTCTCGTGGACATGACCAAGAACTCCAGGGAAGGGAGTGGCTCCATCTCGAGCAAGAGCCCAGAGCGTTCGGCCGCAGGTAATGTACAACCCGACAACTGTGAGGGAGATGCAGATCATGACCAATGACAGAAGGCCAGTTGCACCTGCAGCTGAACCAGTGGCTTGGTGATAGATCTCGGCGATGGGGTAGGCGGATTCAAAGAGGGCGTCGTAGTCGTTGATGGCGTACATGATGGCGATGAGATAGCAAAGTCCAGTGACGAAACCAGTTGCGACCTGGAGGAGAAGAGCGATAGGGACGTTGCGCTGAGGGTCTGGAATTTCCTCGGCCAAATGCGTAACCGCATCCACTGGTCCAACACTGAAAGCCCCGTTGAGCATACCGGCAACGAAAACGAAGCCGTTGGGATATCCAATATCAGCAACCCAATCTTTCCACACAAACGCCGAAGACGCATGCGGAGGTCGTCCACCTGTACCAGGCATGACTGTAACAACAATAATGGTGATGATGAAACCAGCCAGGATGATAAATACTCCAAACTTGTTCAAGTTGGGCATGGCACTGTTGGCCAAGCAGACGCAGGCGCAGGCGATCCACGTGGTGATGATATATGTGACAAAGACGTGCCACGACTCGGCGACGAAGCCGGCATGGTTGAGGGCGTACATCTGGACGAGGGTGTTTGAAAGAATCGAAGACATGCTGGCGCATCCTAGAACCCAGGCGAGATAGTTCCACCACCCAGCAAAGAATCCTATAACTCTACCCCATCTTGGACCAGGAGTAACAGACGCCCAGTGATAAACTCCAGCGGAAGAAGGGATAGCACTGGCAAGCTCGGCGATGCTAGCAGCAACAGTCCAGTAGAATACGGAAACGACGATGAACTCGTAGAGGACGCCGGGAGGTCCGCCGTTGAAGATGGCAACGAGGATGGAGCCGCCGATGGCTGGCCAGACGTTTCCGACAACGAGGCCGACACCGGCTAGGGATAGGAGATTGAAGTTTTGTTGAAGCTCTTGGACGTGACCCGAGGCGTTGATGGGAGCTTGCTGATTCGAGGTGGACTTGAGGACTGGGACGTCGTCATCTCTCTTGGAGGTGCTGTCCCTCTTGGGAGGTAAGCTCTCAGCCATTGTAACGATTATCAAACACAACGACAATGATTCACAGAGTAAGAATGCCAGGTTTCAAAGCGGGAGGTCCGGACTCTTAAGTGCTGAATTGTCTCTATCAAGGCTAAATGGTCGACGCAACCCCCTTGACGCTACGCTCGCCCCTAGCCCCGGCTCGAGTCGCATGTTCCTTCCGAAAGGGGCATGGAGGGAACTCATTCTCCAAACAACCTCCGAAAATTGGGGAATGTGTCGGTTCGTCGGGGTTAGGACGGATCTGACCATTGTTCCGGATAAGGATTTTGGGAATTCATTACTCGTGAGAGTGGCGATGTTTGTTGATAACAGTCATTCATGCTTGGAAGGAGTTTGCGACAGGCTACTTCACCTATTCATCTCTAAGGTTAATACTCAATTACTACCCTCTCATTTCATTGTGTTCAATCATGTGTGAATATGTGTTGGAAGAGACCAACTTGAAGAGTTCAAGGCATCAAATGAGAACATCGATTGGAGCATGCAGATTATCAGCCACAACGCCAAGTCTAGAACGCGTCTTAAAGCGCGTTCAAATCACTCACCTCAAATAAAAAAAGCACCAATACCCGAGCATCCCGGATTCCCGGATCTCTTTTATACATCAAACGCCAATCGCATCGACATGAAGCCATCCTCAAACCTGAGATTCCTGATCCTCCGCCCGACGGGCAAAAAGAAACGACCCCAAAAGCCAAGCCTGGGGCCTACGACCGATACCGCATAAACTTGTGCGGGGTAATTTCCATTACTCATAACCCGGGGGTTTTCCGCGATCCAGAAATGTCAGTGTTGCATTTCCCCAGGGTCATCAGATCAGGCGAGTGAGCCTTGTTCTGATAAGACGGTCGCCTCGGTTGCGTTGCCAAGTTGGAGGCTTGGAGCGACTGCTGGAGGAGATATTGTTTGCGATTGTGATTGGGCCATTTTGTGTGATAGCGAGAACAAGGGCTGTGATGCCTCGGTTTGGTGGTGTGAACCATCAAAATCACGTCTTGGCCGTAAAACTGATCAAGAATTGAATCTCACCTGCTGTCCAGGCTGTGATGGAAATGCGCGAGCATCTCAAGCCTCCAAAACCCCAGCTCCGTCAGCGACTGCCCCCTTGTTCATTAACTAGCCTAATTTCCCCAACCTTTGGCGCGGGCTCAAGATGCCGGCTGCCGTCTTGGAGTCGCCGTCGGGCGTCGGCTCGACAAGTGGGGAACGCCGACGAGTCGCGCCGCCGGCCTCAGTGGCGACAGCATCCCGACGCAAGCCTTTGCTCCGGATGGAATGAAGGACAGAAATTCATATTTCACTCTAACCGACCTCTGTGTTATTCATCTCATCAGTATCATTCAGATATCTGACCCCTCCCTCTCTTTTCATAAATAGCTTGTTCGTTGCCATCACCTACTTGCTGAACATCAGAAGAGCAGATAGCATCGCAACCCCAAGACCTTTGAAATACCCAGGTTATCCAAAATCTCAATATGTATTTCCCAAAGGCGTAGCTGGATTTCCCCAATCGGCGTCAAAACGATGCCAGCCACCATACTCTGGCTCACTACCCAGGAACAGAGTATGAACGACCATATCGTAATACCCATCAGCCGGAACCTTTCCACCACACACGTTTCCACCCATAGCCACGTTGAGAAGAATAGTCATCTCCCTCACAGGTCGTGTGCCGGCAGGAATTTCAGCCTTCATAATAGGTCTGCCGTCAATGTACCAAATCATCCTGCCCTGTCCTGCCTGTCCGCCAGGTTGGATCCAGGCAAAATCGTACTTGACAGGTCGATACTGCATGTCGGGGATCCTGGTGCCGAGTACTCGGTGCTTCTCGGGTTCGTGATGTTGACCCCAGTGAAGACATGTGTGGTTTTCGAGATCTCCATTCCAGGTCTCAGCAATGTCGATTTCACCGTCTACAGGCCAGGAGAATGGTTCCTGTGGGAGGAGCCAAAAGGCAGGCCAGATGCCCTCAGCACAAGGTGACTGGATGACGGCAGTGAGAACTCCCTGGTCTCGAGACAGGGTCTGCCTGCTGACCAAGCGAGCTGATGTGTATTTCTGCTCTGGGTTGGGGTTGCCATTGTTTGCCAAGGCTCGAAGCACAAGCTTTCCATCTGGAGTACTATTTTGCCCTGGTTAGCTAGTCCTGGAAGCCTGCGGCAATAAACTCACTAAAAGGCGTTTTGCTGATCGGCAGTGTAGTACTCCAACTCCTGGTTTCCCCAGCCATCCGCGTTACCAATCTTTGCATCCCAGTCGTTGCTCACGGGGTTATCAGGCCGAAACTGAGGCTGCCAGTAGACCTGTCCCGGCTGTGCGCCCATCTGCTGCTGCTGCTGCGGCGGTGGCGCATACGCCTGAGGGGGCGGTTGTTGAGGCTGCTGTTGAGCCCCTGGCTCTGCAATTAAGTTTTCGAATTCATTCTTAAGACGCTTGAGGTGATCTTTCCAAGGCATTTTTTCAGACTTTGACTATGGTTGAGGTTGATGAAAGTTTTGTATCAGGTGAGGAGTGAGGATATTTTGATGTTTTGCTTGACCGACTTGACTGGGCATGACGTCACCTGACTGCGCGGTTTGTGGCGGAGCGGATGTGCCAAGCATAGGCAATTAGATTTCACCATAGACTGAGATATGGTAAACTGATAATTGCAGTGCAGATACGAGAGTTTAAGGGAGAAACCAGTTGAGTTTATCGGCAGGGGCGGCATTTAATTGCTTGGCAGGGAATCAGCTCTTGGCAGGCAGAAGATGGGATGGGAAACAGGTACAAAGACGACAAGCCGAGGTTCTGATCGGCAGTTGCAAAGACTATGTAAAATCTATCTTGATAGTTGCTATGCAAATCCTACAACTCTGATTGCATCGAAGTGAGTTGCTTTACGGCCTGTACTTTCAAGGCCCTGGTCCTCGAGGTACCGGGTAGCTTTGAGTCCGAGAAAGCTATCAAGTTTTGGACAATTGTCCACGACCATAAGCCTTTTCTTAAATGGGTTTTCCTTGTAATGAGTCATGTGCATCTGGCATGCAGACGAGTTTGACTCTTTGAGATAGACTGATGGTCTGGCAGACCTATCGTTGTCGCATCCCAGTTGACGATCCGAATGCCGAGAAGAGCCTCTCCTCATCAGACCGGAAAGACTCGGAAAGCGCAACAATGGAGATAAACTTGACGGACTCTTCACAACCGTGATTCCACGACTTGAAAATATGGTAAGAGTCATCTCGACCATATCCGATACCAGTCTGACCTACCATCGAACGTCGAGAGATCTGGTGGTTGCTAAAATGGGCTGTGCTATTGGATCGGCGGGTTCGGCAGTCGCCGAGTCCGACCATCAGATGGTTCCGGCACCTGGAAATTTTCGTTGGCGAGCTCCGCCTCAGGTCAGGGTCAGAGTCAGACAGATGACCAGATGAACGATGCCAGATCAACTGGACAGATGATCGGGAGAATTCGTAGATGATAGGGTTGGGTTGATGAGAGCAAAGAGAAGCATCGCGTAGACTGGATTAATGAGCGCAGTAATTATTGATGGTTACTGAAGATGATGCTCAGCCTGGTGTCTGTCTGCAGTGATTAGGGCCATTTGCGACCGGAAGCCCCCTCAAACAGTGAGTGTTACAGTAGCCTGCGTGATGAACCAAGCATCCACGGTGCCAATGCCAACTTGCATCAAATAAAAAAGGAATAGCATATTCTCAATATGGAAATGCACACCCAATCCGGTCATTCCCATTCCTCTTCCCGCTCAATCCAGGTTGAGCCCGATCGCGTGGTGCATGGCATGGCCCGGGGGCGCCCGACCGGGGAGAGTCTAGACAGGACCCATCACACCACCACCAACATCTCGAATCACCACCACACGACGATCGATAGCCGAGCATCAAATGTTGCGAAGAGACTGTCGAAGGAATTGTATATAATATTTGACAATTGTCCTCTAAGTTCTTCTCATCATCAGCATCAGCATCAACAGCATCAACACACAAGCATCACTGCCAATCACCACTACAAAGGCACAACACAAGCCTCAATCACCATCTCCAACCCCTACAACTACATACAAAAACACCCCCACTTCCTTCAAAATGCTTCCCATCGTCAAGGCCGCCGCTGCCCCCAAGTAAGCACTGCAACCCCCATAAAACACCCCCCACACACCCACTAACAACCACTCCTCCAGGGTCGTCCCCGTCCTCTTGACCATTGGCAGTGCCACCATTGTCGGCTCTTACGTCCGCTCTCAGCTCAAGAACCAATCTCGCACCTTTGATCGCCAATTTAGCCAGTACAACACAAAGGAGAGCGAGGCTGTGAGGGCAAAGACCTTTGACGGAAAGGTTCCCGATCCTCGAACCAGCTTCTTTAACGTTCTTGGCTGGTGATCGCATCGCATACATTATGGGCATTTTCTACATTGGCGTTTTGGGCATCATGGATAATGGCAGGCTGCAATGATATAATTACACTTGCCTGAAGATTTAAATTGGCATTAATACCACAATACCACTTTTACAATTACTCTACCCATTTCTGCCTCGCAATTTAGTGATGTTTACGCCTAACCTTGCGCCTTTGACTTGTTACAGCGCGCCCAGCCATCAATGCACGTCCGCCTCAGGCCTGACCCATATCCTAACTCGATGCACATGATTTCTTCGACCACTTAGCGGTTGTTCAGGCCCAGATTGAGAGATTGCCCTTGCGACTAGGACATGTTCGCCTTGTGCCAACGTCAATACTGCTCTCCACCTCTGCCAACTAAACCCTTCCCTGTTTTTTACCACGGCATCCGTCCACGGCTGCTCTGGAGATGAAGTGACCAAAACGCGCACTATAGGCTCATTACACCAGGCCCAGCCTTCAACCACCACTTCGAATCCAGAAACGACTGTGTCCGGGGCCGGGGAAGTGATAATTGAGTTGACCTCTACACTCCAGACAGGTCTCTTTCGTTTCCCACCAGGATCCGTTGGATCAATCTCGTTATAGAACACAGTCGTGTACGGCCCAGGTGCTCTCTTCTCCTGCAAACTCAACCGGCATATCCACTTGGTCATGTTTGTCCCGAACCATCCGGGGACGACAAGTCGGACGGGTCCTCCTCTCTCTTTGCTAAGTGGATGGCCATTCATCTCAAAAGCGAGAAGAACTTCTGATCCGAGAGCTTTATTAATTGGCAGATCCTTCTGATACCGATCTGATGTCACATCAGCAAACGTTCCATAGTCTAGCCCTTCGGACCACACGTATGGGCTTCTGGGCAAGGCTTTGCGATGGCTAGAATATCAGCCAAACGCACACCAGTCCAGTGGACGTTTCCAATGCGCCATACTGCATCAGTTGGTGGCTTTAGTGGACTGCCATAAACTCGTGAAATGCAGTGACTGTTGTCCGAGGAAGTTCAAGAGTTGGTCCATCGTGAGAGCGAAAGGGTTCCGAACCAAGCCGTCGACGACAAGCAACCAGTTTTTCGGTATCAACAACTGCGGCGCCCATATGTATAGTCTGAAATAGCTTGTTATCTGAAGTTGTAAAGTCGTCTAGTTGATGAGGGGCTGGTGGATGTCGGATGAAGAAACCACCTGGGTCGATTTTAATACAGGCATCTCGCTCTCGTCCGGGATTGGGGAGTCTTGATATTTCAACTCCAAGATTTGAGGTAGTATACTCTGCTGGTTTCATGACGGCTGCGAGATGGTTGTCGGTGAAAAGCAGATTCAGCTTGCCATGAGAATAAACTCGGACCAAAAGACTAACTTAGCGTGCTGCGAGGGTTATGTAACACGGCGGTGACGGGATTTGACGCCCTCCAAAGACAAATTAGGCAACGTTCAGTCGCGGGAAAAGAACTCATCTCGAAAACCCAAACTTGAGCCGCATAGTCATCACCATCCAAAACGCACCGTGCTATTTTGGTCGACAACCATGGCAGAGCTACCCAAGTATTCTCCCAAACAACTAGCCGAGTACCTCGACCGGGTTCAACTACCACCATCTCAACATGTTAGCGATCCGCTAGAGTTTCTTACACAGCTCGTCCAGAAGCAACTGGTTTATGTGCCCTTTGAGACTTTATCACTTCATTATTCTACTCACAAGAATGTGTCACTCGACCCCGAGGATCTACACCAAAAGATTGTGCATAAGCGCCGAGGAGGCTACTGCCTGGAAAATAACTCATTCTTTGGAACAGTTCTTCGGAGCCTTGGTTTTCATGTCATTGGCGTGATATGCAGAATTACCATGGCTACTCGAGGGGTTTTTGACGGAAGCTGGCGTGCGATGTGAGTCATGAAGCACCATTCTGTCGCTGGAACTAACGAAAAGCCAGGAGCCACATGGCAAATATTGTCACCATCGATAACAAGAGATATTTGGTAGATGTTGGCTATGGAGCCGATGGACCTTGCACGCCACTTCCACTCGATTCGAGCAGCATCAAGCACGGTTTACCAAGCCAGCAACTCAAGCTGGAGCATAGAACACTCCCACAGCACCTTGACTCTACACAAAAAGTATGGGTCTATTCCCAAAAACGAGGCCCAGAAGAATGGTCAGATATCTATCACTTCCCCGACGTCGAGTTCTTTCCCCTCGATTTTGACATTCTTAACCATCACGCCATGACTAAGAGTCTATGGGCCAGCACCGTCGTAGCCCAGAGGTTCACCCTCGGTGAGGACGACCTTGTGATTTCGGGGATTTCATTGCTAGTGAGGGATGAGCTCAAGGTTGGAAACTCGTCGCCGCAGAAGATGAGGGTGGTTAAAAAGATGGAGAATGAAGAGCAGAGACTAGAGACCCTGAAGGAGCATTTTTCAATTAGTTTGACAGAGGAAGAGCAGCGGGCCATTAGGGGCAGCGCTGTTGAGCTAGGCCGTGCCTAATGAGCGGAGTCTAGCAAGCTGCAGTTCACAACTGGGGATACTTAGATGCCTTGTGCGGCTGAAGCAGCGGCGCTCTACTAAAAATGCAGTGCAGTTTGCATATCACCTCCTACACCAACTCCAACCCCGCACACGCACTCTTCTTCACAAAACGGAAATGTCTTCGTATCAGTACTCAAAGCTAGTCGATGCCGATATTCGGCTGATCACGCTCCTCCCTGGCCAACCTGATTCCAGTATCAAGATCCAAATTCACCATGCTCCGCTCAGAGCGCCACCCGAGAGGCCTCGTCAACAAGTCACGTTGGATGAGTTGCGGAGAAAGATGCCCGACGGTTGGGAAGCACAGGAAACTGTCGAGGGCCGGTTCATCTTTGAGAATGACGAGCTTAATGTCACTTCCTGGTCGCTTCCGGATGACCGCATTCCTGCTTCGCTGTACAGCATCCCAGCGGACGAAACGGTGTTCATTCCGCAGTACGAGGCGTTATCATATACCTGGGAAGCCAGAGAATCCTCAAACCATCCAAGTTGTCTCCCACGATGACCCCTCCATTTCGTGGACACAGCAGATTCAGTACAACCTCTCTGGTGCACTCAAACACCTGCGGTACCCAGACGAGCCCGAATACTCTGGGTCGACGCCGTCTGCATAAACCAGGCCGATATTCCGGAGAGAAACGCTCAAGTCCCCCGCATGTCGGACATTTACAGGCTGGCAGACCGTGTGGTGGTTTGGCTGGGTGAAGAAACAAGCAACAGCAAGCTTGCAGTGTCCACGCTCGACTATCTCGGTGCTCAGATCGAGCTGACCAAGCAGGGCGGTAGACTGCTATCTCCCGGCTGTGATCACCAAGACTGGTTTCGGTCTCTGACTGAGATGCCATATGATGAGGACACCTGGCAGGCTATTGCAGACTTGGTAAACCGTGCCTGGTTCGGCCGGCTGTGGGTTCTCCAGGAGATTCAGCTTTCTAACCACAAGGCGGTGATGCATTGCGGGATGAACCAAATCTCCTGGCAGCGGTTCCGCAGGGCCATGGTCTGCCTCGAGTCCAAGAGGAATCTTCCACAGGTCGTCATCTTCAGCAAGCTCCCACGGCTAGGCGTCTTCTGCCTCCCCGTCGAAGGTGTCAATTTTGCCATTCTCCTCCTCCGAGTCACACATCTTGACTGCTCTAACCCACGGGACAAGGTCTATGGACTACTTGGACTCGCTTCACCTAGTCTGCTGGCTCGTGTTCAAGCTCAATACGCTGAACCAGTGGAGTCTGTCTACCGAGACCTGTTTCTGGCCATGACGGACCAGATGCAGCGGCTTCATTTCGAATTCTGCAGCTTACGGACAAGTCAGGTCAGACAACTTCCGTCGTGGGTTCCCGACTTCTATGGTGACCTGGTAGAGTTGCTGTTCCGGGGGGGAAGGTATTCGTCTGGAATGTCTTGTTCCCATGCAACCTATGTGGCCCCCAGCGCTCTATACGTGTCTGGCATTCGAGTGGGCACCGTGGAGAGTAACAAGGGAGTATATCCCGACGACGTAACAAAAAGGCTGGCAGTGCTTCACGATTGGAAGCCGGACAATCTTGAGACAGGGCTGTATCCTACAGGGGAAAGCGTCATGGATGCTTTTGCCACGAGTCTCGGTCAGGATCAACTTAGAGATCGGTTTCCTACCTCGGCCGTCCATCCATATCTGGATGAATGGAAAGACAAACTGAGCAAACTCTTGGCCGACTCTCAAGACTCCGGCGGGCATCCAGATATAGGTGCTTATGCCTACGACCTACGGTTTCTTACCAAACAGGCCTTTATCACTTCAGACGGAGGCTACTTTGGTCTGGCTCATCGAGACACGGCACCAGGTAGGAGCATTAGATCCAGGTTGTGATGTACCTGAAACTGACTGGGCGATAGGTGATATCATATGTGCCATCCTCGGATGCAGCGTACTGGTTATCCTCCGCCCAACAACAGTAGGAACCTTTCAACTCAAGGGCAGCTGCTACCTCCACGGCTTCTCCAGCGCAGAAGCATTCCTAGGCCCTCTCCCATCACCATGGATCATACAGTATAAACCTGACTCATTCGGTGCTCAAGTTCCTTACTTCTTCAACAAAGACACAAAAGAAGAGACGCAGGAGGATCCTAGACTGTGGAAACTACCTCCTGAGTGGGAAGCTACCCAGAAGGAGAGAACAAGGGATGATCCGATGCTTTTCAGGTGGTTCCGGAATAAGAACAATGGGTATACTATGAATTCGGATCCTCGGATGCTACCGCTAGCTTTGCATGAACGGGGTGTGCGCTTGGAGGACTTTCAACTGATTTGAACGCGATAATACGGGAGGGGTGCATCTTTGAGAAATACGCAGCCTTGATTATAATCTCAACTCGTCTAAGCTCGACATGGCTCTCGTCTCCTCAAAACCATCCACCAGGCACTGAAGCTCTCTAACAACCCCTTCAAACACAGCCGTCGCAAACTGGTCATCCGACAGATGCCTTTTTGTGACCCCAAAGTTGCTATATATGCACCTCTGTGTAATCTCATGCAGTCTCTTCCCCCCTGACGACTGAGCATCCTTCTGCCAGGAGAGCGCAGCGTTAAAGTTTGTAAACTTGGTCTGCTTGTTATCAGGCCCACAGAACTCCTTCCACCACGACTTGGACTCAATGGCCTCCCCGAACCATAGCTCCATGATTAGAATTCCGAGGGAGAGGAGCACGTTGCTGTCATCTTGGTCGTCTGGAGACAATGCAGCTTTTTGCTCAAGGTCTTGGTGTGTTGAGACGACTTCGCAGACGAAAAAAGGACTTCGGCTTACGACGACACCACCTTGGCGTTCGAAGAAGTAGACGTCTGTCTTGCGTAGGGCCGTGGGCATCCAGGGGGTTAGGTGTAGTTCCATCAAAGCGTACGCTAGGGTTAGCGCCAATGACATGCGCTCACGTCGGGATGTCTTGAGCGAGTTGTCTCTTGCAGCACCCAAAGTGGGATTGCTTCTGTTCAGGATGGCTTCTAGACTGACGATCCTGAGAAAGTTGCACGAGGTCGGGGAGATGGACGGCAACGCGTGGACCTGGTGCCATGAACCTCTCTCATCAGACAAATGGCCCAGACATGTCTCATCCCCGTAACTGTGCAGAATATGGCACAAGTCCTTGATCCGAATGTTGTATTTGACCAGGCTTGACGATGTTGATGGGCTCCTCACCCTAGCGGCATCGTTGGTATCTTGCTTGGGTTTGCTGCTATCTGCCCAAGTCATCGAAGAACCCGTCGTGAGTACCGTTGTGGCAGTCGAGAGAGGAGCGGTAAAAACAGAGTCGCTATAGATGGTTGATTCATCCACAGTGTCTCGCCTTGGTGAAGATTGCCGGCAGCTGTCTGCAAATGTCACCATGGTGGTATCAGCCGTGCACCATGCATCCTTCTGGTGGATCACTGTAGAAGGTTTGGTCCAAAGGCGCTGGCGCAGGGGAAAAGAAATACGAAGTGGTCTCGAGCCTGTTTCGGGGTCTATTGGCGTCGGCATGGTCCGATCGGCAAGCAGGAGCTTGAACGAGTGCTCATTCTTGCATGAGCACGTAAGACCTCTCGTGATGGCCTCGTGGAGACTGACGGCCTGGGCTCTGACCTTTTTGAAACCCTGAGAGATGGAAAGCCCACGGGGTTGTCGAGCTTCAGCAAAGTCTTCTGTGCTGCCCAGTATTTTTACCACTCGGTCGATCTTTCGGCTAAGGTCTTCGACTTGCCCATTCCAAGCCTTTCTTTTAAGCGTAAACCGAAGTCGGTTGAACTGCTCCTCGAGTCCCTTGGAAGCAAGAGCGCGGGGTTTGGTAGGCTAAGCAAGCGTCAGCATTGGTTCATCAACTTGTGGCCCAATACTTGGTTACCTGCGGCTCAAACTTTTTGAGTTTCCTTTCCATTAACTTGAGCGAAAGGTTGATGGACTCGAGAGCTTCCTTGTAGACCACGTAGCCTTTGGGGTCCTGGAATCGTTCCTGTAACCTCTCTTCAAGTACTGAACTATGCCACTCAGCGACCTCAAGATTCTGTTCCATGTTTTGACTGTCAAACTCGGAGTCATGGACGTAGCGTAGCATGAGCCCGATGTGCTGTTTCAGCAAGACCTGCTCCTGCCTCAGCTTGTTGGTTATCTCGGTATGCTCGCGTCGGAAGCTTCGCCATGCTTTGAAGAATCCGTATCCCTGCTGGAACGAATCGAGGAGGCATATTACCGCAGGGAATGCCCCCAATGCCAGGCCGGCCAGCTCAACTGCCCCAGACATGCCTGGAAGTGTTGTAGTCGAGGTTCAGGGTTTTGGGATCTGCGGGCCGGTGGATTTGTATGGATCATTGCATGGTCACTTGAATGAGAAATGTCCCTCGCTTTATGTCCCTCCTAGCTAAATCAGGCTGAGGCTGAGTTGTGCTTTGCCATTCCCCCCTGGCCTGCCCCCCGGGATCTGTCAACCGGCCAAGTGTTTATGGCTTTGCACTTTGGATCCAGTCATCCCAGAGAATGGTCAGCACGTAAGCGAGCATCACTCTAACTAGAAATGACTGCATATGTTGTGTCACCATCCTCAAGTCTTGATTGGGCCACGGTATGGATGGTGTCAAGGCGAGAACCGAGGGAGGTGTATCAGGCACTGTGTCGACCTATTACCACATGAGCCAAGAGCGCCCCAAACCGGTCAGGGTGATCATCACCAGACTTTGGCGGCACATCCGGTCCGGTGCGGGGAAACGATATGCATGTCCATCATTTCGCTCAGCCTGATATGATGATGAGGCTCAGCCCAAGGCATAAATCATCCGTGCCCTGTCCCAGGAGGAAAGTCCTGAGCCAGTACATCATCAGAAGGCCAAGTTCGCCTCGAAATTTCTCCAAAAGCCTTGAGAAGCCCACATACCGACATGAGTACCACATTGGGCCCTATTTCAATATGTGCAGCACGGACGAAGCGTCACCTTCGGGACCTCTGCCATGAGGCCGAGCGTAGAAGCGAGAGACTGCCGGATGGCGTCAACATTGTTTACCTTAGGGAAGAATGTCTTGACCGCTTCAATATCTGGGTCAGCAGCCTGGGTGTTTTTCAGAAGGGAGAAGCGTCCCTAGATCAAAGGATCCCAAGTGGTGGCTACTTGGCCGAGGAAATCTTGCGACTGCTTGAACAATTGGAGGGATTCGTCCTTGAACGTGAGTGCTGGGCGTGAAGGGCTCGTTAGTAGAACGGTGCTAATTGTCACAGTGCTTCCTATAGTTAAGGGTGAAAGGGAGCAGATCAGCTGGGTTGAAGAATCCTACACATTCGCAGGAGAAGAACTAAGTGACGAGGAAGACGAGGAAGCGTTCGAATCTGAACCTATCAACACCCCAACCTCCGGTACCGATGAAAGTGGGAGCATGACCATGACTGAATCGCAAGACTTGTGTCTATCTATCAACGGGTCTCTATCAAGCCTCCTCAGGCTCTCTATTCAGATCCACAAGTGCTCTCGAAGAGCCAAGTTTAGCCTGCCGTCAACCTTGACCAATTACGACATTGGGCCTGACATAAGCCACGTCCAGGACCGTTTCCCAGCCGTGGCCGGAAATAGGGCCTTGTGCGAAAAGCTCGGCAAGGCAAACGCACAGCGTAGACAGTGGCTCTGGTATCGAAAGCGTCACCGAGACAAGCTTTCGGTTGATCACTCGGGGCCGGAGAAGATCCGACTTCCCTGGCTCAGGGTGGATGATTCCAGCGACCTGGACTCCCTTGCCAAGGTCTCGACAGTCGAAGCCCCCCAGGGCTACATGCCGAGTCTCAGTGGGACAAAGGCGACGACGCATTACACTCGAGCGTCGGAAAGCCATGCACCATCTACCTATCCCGAAACAGCGTTTGAAAAGTCGTCATGGGCACCAGGAGAGGATGCTCGGCTCCAGACTCCGATGCCCCCGGGACATGTAACCGCTAACAAGCCGTTTGGTTGCCCCTACTGTTGTAACATTGTCGAAATACCAAGTCTAGATGCATGGCAGTAAGTCTGAACCCCTTCCAGTCGCAGACTACCAAGCAGGTCAAGAGCTCTGTCTAATCTTGAGGCTCAGAAAACATGTCCACTCAGACTTGTCGTCATATACTTGTGTCTTTGAAGGTTGCCAAGAAATGCAGTTTGACTCCCGCCGCAAGTGGTGGGCTCATGAGATGGAAGCTCATCGATCAACCTGGGTCTGCGAACTATGCAACTCTCATCGCACCTCTGCCAAGGAGATGAGGTCACACATTTTGGAAGACCATCCTGAAGACGCCCCACCAGAGAGTGTTGACCATCTTGTCCTGAAGTTCCGAAGACCACTAACAAGAATCTCGGCATCTGAGTGCCCTCTCTGCGATTACTCATCCGTGCTTCGCAGTCGGGGTCATTCTCAGGACCAGATTTCCCAAGTCTCACTGGAGAGGTTCAAGAATCATCTCGGACGCCACCTAGAGCAGTTGGCTCTATTCGTGCTCCCGTCGACAGACCTCAAGTCCGAGAGAGACGACAAATCTGACGGCCAAGATCCGGATGACCAAGATGGTTACGTCTCGGAAGGAAATTTGGATCAGCCCATGTTGAGAGAGGCAGATCTGGTCCAAAGGCTGTTTGATATAGCCTCGAAAGAGAAATCGTCTCCAGAGGTCATGGCCTTGTCACCGAGCCTAGCGCTGAGGTGGCAGCCTCCCCACGACTTTACACCTCCAAAAGAGTATTTTGATACTCCAGACGTTGATGCCCTTCCAGTTCGCCAGGAACCCATATTCGGTGGTGACCTCTTTACGCCAGGCTGGGCCCGCGGCTCAGGGAAGAGAAAGGAGGGCTTCTGTGCTCGGTGCCCCGTCTCGCACTGGGTCAACATATCCGACGGCAGCTATGGATTTCATCTGACATACTTCCACGGTGTTCCGGACTCCGGTGTCCCGCTGCCCAGGCCATCGGAGATTCGACCTGTTTCTGAGAAAGACGGAGTATGGGAGGGGTTCTGCGATGCGTGTGATGGTTGGAGGACGTTGAAGAAGACAAGACGTGGCTGGAACTGGTTTAGACACTGGCTACAGGTAAAGCGCCCCTTTTTTGTCAAGTATCCAATACTTACGCTTTGGATGATAGGATCATGCGGACATCGTTCGCACTCGAACAGAAGAATCTCGTCAAGCACCCTTGGCAGCTCGAGAGGAGCTGGCCAGGGATATATCTGGAGTTGAGGCACCTCGAGGGGAATTCCAAGCTGTTTCTCTTGACCTATTTGCTATGGCGGCAAGCAACAAGCCCGCTTCCATATACAAGGCTCTTCAAGATCTCAAAGACTCTTGCTCGGCAACAGAGATGAAAAATCTTGTCAACTCAATCAACAAAGATGGTTTCAGCCTGTTGATGATGGCTGCCGAACAGGGGCACGAAAGAGTTGTCCGGCTACTCCTGGACACTGGGGCAGACGCCGATCTGCCTGGGCCTGATGGGAGAACAGCCCTTGGCTATGCCTGCGACTGTGGATATTTTGGGCTCGCGAGGGATCTCATCCAGCATGGGGCAGATCCTTCAGTGTCTGAAGTTTTCAAGAAGATCTTTTCCAACGAAAATGAGTATGCCGGCGAGAGGACCGAGGCTGTAGACCAGATCCCTCTGTCCACAGTGGTCGACCCAGAACAGTTGGGAAGGCTTAGCAGAGTCGCATTTGAAGGTGATGTCGCGAGAGTCAAGAAGCTAGTGGGCCAAGGCCTGGCTGGTCCGAGTGGCTGCGATCTAGAAGAAGGCGCTGAGAGAGGCGAAGCGGCATTTCTTCTAGCCTCTATCAAGGGATACTGGGACATCATGGAAACTCTCCTGGAACACGGGGCAAACATCAACACAACTTCCCGACACGGCTGGACCCCGCTGATGCTTGCTGCGAGGCGAGACCATGTTGAGTGCGTTGGATTTTTGCTGAGGCACGGCGCCGACGTCAACCATGTTTCTCCGGATCGATGGACGGCACTAGCTGAAGCCGCCAGTAAGGGACACAGGGAGGTTATGCGCATGCTGCTAGAAGCAGAGGCTGACCCAGAGCCAAGATCCCAGCATGATTGGACTCCCTTGATGCACGCCGCCTACCGTGGCGACCTTGACGCCGTGGACCTCCTCATGAGCCATGGAGCGTCCTTTGATGAAATATCGGCCCGAGATGAGACGGTGTTGCTCCTCGCATCTGCTCGAGGCTCCTTAGAGGTCGTGGAGAGACTACTAGAGGCCGGCTGCGCCCCTGAATCAGAGTGGTCCAAGATACAGGGCGAAGCCTCTCCCCCAGACCTCGGCAGCAGTCTTAAGCCGCAACAGCGGATTGAACGGGTATACAAGGTTGGCTGGACACCACTCATGGTGGCATGCCAGGTTGGCAGCTTGGAGATAGTCAAGAAGTTGCTTGATGCTGGAGCGAACCCTCACCCAAAGAGCCCCATGTTCAAGACAGCATTGGAAATTGCAAAGGAAAATGGGAGGGTTGAAATTGTCAACTACCTTGAGGAGAGGCTGGGGGTCATTTGAGATTGAGTATGTAGCAGAATAGAATCCCCTTCATGAGAAACTTGAGTCAGCCGATGTGGTTTCAGGAAAAGTACAACGTCAAAGGGCACCCGTGTGTTGAATAGCAGAGTAGACGATTCTGGCAATTGCCAGGGCCTTTTCCTCCTCAAACTTTCTCGCAACAACCTGGACACCAACAGGCGCCCCATCATAGACGGCCGGATCATCTATAGAAAAAAGGTCACTTAGAGCTGGTCAAAGAGTAAGGTACCGTGCCGTTTACTTACAGGATTGCCAGTTGAGCTTGTCCTTGTCTCCCAGTGGCTCGTAAGAATCGTCAAAGACGTCAATCTTCTCGTCGGCTTGTGTCACGGGGATCACGACGGCCGAGTAGTTCATCAGGTTCATTGCTTCGGTATATGCTATCTCGGTAATTAGCACCATCCGTCAAGTTCTCCCGGGGATGTTTGACTGACCGGTGTGATAAAATTTGCCCGGAATCACAGCTGCATGGGGCGCGACAGGCATGATAACAGCATCGACCTCTTGACCTGAACATAACTCTGTTAGCCATGCAATTTGGTTGGCACACCCATAGAACTCACCATCAGCATCCGCAGTGGAATTCCAGTAGTCGGAATACTGTCGCTCGTAGGCGAGGCCTTGGAGAGTCAGGTCCTGATACTCCAGCAATCCCATTGGTGGCTGCAGCTTGAATGACTGTCTCAAGTCTGGAATCAAGGGCTCCTGACAGGTTGAGATGTTGGTGAATGTCATGAGCGCCATCAGCCTTGAGGAATGATACCTGTGAAAGTACCATTTAGCCGGCTCTGTTCCTCTTATCAATGAATAGGAAAGGATTTAGCTCACGTGAACTCGCTTAGCTGTGGCTTGTGATGGTGGTTCCCAATCAATCACCTAACAGAAGCATTAGCAAGCCAGTTTTCGGGAATTCGTGGAAATTGTGAGAGGATGAGTACCTTGTGTCCAGAGCTCTTGAGGGCATCATGAACCTTTCGCAAGCCTCGGATAATAGGAGGATGGGGTCCAACAACACCGTCCGACCACAAGATGCCGATCTTGAGAGGCTTCGCAGTGGACTTGACGTGGCCTTGCTCATCTACTTGAGATGAGTACGAATCAATCACTTCCTGACGGAAGGGAATCGGCACGACCGATGGGTCACACTCCCAAGGCTTCTTGCCAAGAACGGATTTCAAAAGAAGCTCCAGCGCATCCAGAGATGTCCCAAGAAACCCTACGGTCGAGCGGTAAGTGTTCTGACCAGGGTTTGTATTGGCCACATCACGGTAAGATATGCGCTCCGGAGTCGGCTTGATGGAAAAGACACCACAAAAGCCAGCGGGGATACGGACCGAGCCCCCGATGTCGGTACCGACCCCGAGAGAACTTCCGCGGAGAGCCATCAGTGCAGCCTCACCTCCAGAGGAGCCGCCGCAGGACAGGTTCTGGTTGTGGGGATTCAGGGTCTGTCCGATGAGGTTGTTCTTGGTTTCTCCAAAGAGAAGCGTCTGAGGGAGACTGGTCTTGCAGAACAAGACTGCCCCCAACGACAGCAACTCCGCGACGATCTGGCTCTCGACTTGGTGCCTGTGCTTTGGCTCTGAGATGCCAAGATTGCTTCCGATCCAACCCACATAGCCCATTGTAGTATCGACACCCTTGACGTGGAACTGGTCTTTGAGGCTGATGGGGAGGCCGTGGAGTGGTCCGACCGTCTTCTTGTTGCTTGCATAATAGTCGTCCAGGTATTTGGCCCGATCGAGTGCTTCGTCAAAGAAGATTTCATGGAGACAATTGTTCTGCGATTACGCTTTAGTCACGACTTGTAAGGGACAACTAAACAGCTGGGACGTACAATCTGATGGGCAACGGCTGCCGTCTTGCAGAAGGCGGTTGTGACCTCTGTCGCAGACAGCTTTCCGCTGCTGATGGACTCGAGTATCGGCAAGCTATCCAAAGATGTGATGGAAACAGTGTGCTTGTCCAGAAGCCCGTTGATGAAGGAGCCTGTGAGATCACGCTGTCGACTAGCTCGTTCCAAATCTTCAGGCGCAACTGTCCAAGGCTGCGGAATCTTTGTCAAGGTCGCAGCCCGCTTCGCAGCGGCGCGAGCCTCCCACGACAATTGATGCATTCTCATAGCGGCGGAGATGGACCGAGGGGATGCGAGATCGTTGTCCGAGGTTGAGAGCGGGGAAAAACAGCAGTTGAGCAAGTCAGGCTGTGAAACACAGACAGATACAGAGCTGTGCAGAACATGTGACTTTTCTTACGGGCTGTGATTGGGCCATGGCGAGCGCAACAGATTGAAGACTCTTAATACAGATTTGAGCAAAGTCCCTAGAGGAAGGGAGACTATGTTTAAGATAGGATTATACCATGAAGGTTGAAGTCGTCATCTAAACATCCACTAGGAATTAACTTAGATGCACTAGTTCTGTGGTGAACTCTGCGCTCCACAAGCTCAGTGGGGAACTGCTCCTCCAGTCAAGGCTCTCAAATGGAAAGCTCAGGTTTGTTCTGAATAATTGTTCCCAGGTGGCTCAGCAGCTGAGGGAGGAGGACGCCGTTTACAGTGTGTAGACCCTGGTGGGTGTAGTGGTCATTCCGTTGGTATCAGTAAGTACGTACTTTTTGCCTTCATTCCCGAGACGCCAGATGTCACCTTGTTAAAGCTGGTGATGTCCATGCCACTTTGAGCCGAGGGACGCAGGGGTAGGGAACAATCAGGCGATGCATTATTTTTAGCTTGTTCGTGAAAATTCCGCGCCCGAGCCGAGGAGCTACCCTGCAGCGTCATGCATTGCTGACTTTTCCCCTCCGAAATAGATAGGTACAGGCAGCTTTTATAAGTCGAGTGTCGTTTACGGGAAGACCAGATATGCATGATCAAGTCGCAGTCAAACAGTGGCAAAGTCGGATACATCTCGAGTTGATCTCATTCATCGCTCGGCGAGGGTGCGTCATTACCAATGGCGTTTTTGGGATCCCTTTCACTGCAAGTTTTTGACATGATGGAAACAAGACTCATTTCGAACAATATGAAACAAAAAGAAAAATGGATACCACGTGCTTGGCGTCACCATGCCAAGTGCGCAAACAGACCGCGGAAAGTTCAACGTCGTATCAATTGCCATGTTCCGTCAAGATGCGGAGTTGATAAGCAATGCGGGGACAAGGCAGTTTTCCCATCACCAACTTCAAGACATGGATCTATGCCGATCGCGGAATGATGAGATGCCAGCGCGGAAAGCGTCACAAGGCTGTTTTTCCCCTCGTGCCGCAATCCGAAACAACAATCTCCTCTCTTCTCTAGTAAGCAGATGTAGACGTCAAATTTCCATCTCCACTAGGGGTCGAGGCAGCCTTGCCAGAGATGAAAAAAACAGCCATCTGCTTGGACTTGAGCCCAAGGCATATGCAGTTTGCCCTAATTTACCACTGTCGAAATTGCCTTGCCGGTTATCTGCAGCCCGGCTGTGTCAGGTTTATGGGTCCCTTCTCAAGCTGCATGAAGTTAAAAACAAACAGTCTGCCTCCCAATGGATGGGTGACAAGAACCACGAGTACATGGCTCACCTTCAGGCTCCTGCAAGTGAAAGGAGCAAAAAGCTCTTGTCTTCACCAAACTAATCCGTGTCTAGAAACTGCCGGTTTCATCAGGGAGTGCGGCTGATGGGTAGCGCATGCGTTAGTCTAATTTCACGGCTCGTCGTTAAATTGGGTGGCGCCTCAGCTTCACCACACACGGCCAAATCAGCTTCTGCCAGCGGGTCACAGGGCTGAACACGGCTCCAATTAGACAAACGCCTCGCATCCGTGCTGTAATCTTGGGATGGTCGGGCGAACAAAACGCCTTGCTTACTAGCATCTTGCCTTGTAGGACTAGATTCAAGTTGGCTTCGAACCGTCGAGTGCCACTGAATCTGCTGCGAGGTTCATAAAGCCAAGGACGTCCTGCTTTTAGTCAAATTCCTTTCATCCATCAACCGTCTCTCCTTGACTCTCATTCTATCTACTCTTCACTTCAACAACATTGCCCAGCGCATTTTCGTCACTCTTTATCTTATCTTCAAATACCATTCACAATGGCCACCCCTGCCCAGAACGTCAACAACAACGGTCCCATTGACCACAACGACCTCAACGAGTGGAAGGACCGCTTCAACGACGTCCTCGCACGTCCCAGCGAGCATGTCAACTCCAAGTCTCCCGAGTCTTCCCAGCCCTGGCACAACGCCTTCTTTGGCTGCTTCGCTCCCATCGACACCTGCTTGATCACTTGCTGTGTTCCCTGTGTCACCTTTGGCAAGACTCATCACCGTCTCCGCAAGAACGGTAACCTCGATGGCTATGAGCCCATCAACACCTCTGTATGTTTCATGTCACCCATACTGTTACCTGTCCTAACAAATCCAGTGCCTGATGTTCTGGGGCTCCTCCTGCTTCGGTCTCCACTTCATCCCCCTCGCCCTCCAGCGTGCCAACCTCCGTGAGAAGCATAACCTCCAGGGCAGCTGCCTCGTCGACATTGCCACCGCCTGCTGCTGCGGCTGCTGCGATCTGATCCAGCAGGACAAGGAGGCCGAGTATCGTGAGGCCCAGGCTTCCAGCGGCCAGGGTTACAAGGCCAACGAGGGCATGTCTTATCCCGCCAGCAACTAGAGGATTGAACATGTCTTTGACGGTGTTTGGATCTAAGTCGAGTTTTGCGACTCTTTTGTATTGCCATCGATACCCCTTTGAGGTTATGACATGAGCGGTGGTTGAAATACCCTGTTCTTGTGTGTCTCATGTCCAAGTCTATATATCTCTTTGAATGGAACATAAATGTCTAATGTAAAATATTGTCAACCGTTTCTTGCGTCAATTGAGTGAATCCAATATGTCCGTTTTCAACCCCGGTTTCCAGTAAATTTTAACCTTACCGCTGGCATGTGATTGTTTCAACGTCGCATCACTCCAGCATTGTCTGTCCCCCCTCTTGACTTTTGTGGCCTCTGCATTCTAACAGAGTTCATTCCCACAAACGTTATTGCCCTTGCATGAAAGCACATGGCGTTTGACTCAAGAAATGGCGGCGCCTTCATGCAAACGCCTCCATGCTTTTCATTTCAAGACAAAGCCTCTAACAACCCATCAAATAGCCATCCATAGTCCGAACGTGGAATACTTCTAGAACTTCTTCCCCATTCCCCGCGAAGACCCGACTCACGGAGAATTGTTCAAAAGGCGGGAAAACTAGTCCACGGCCAACCTCCTCAAATAGTAGTTCGGAGCATTGGCATCGCAGGCTTCCCCTGTCAAAAGGTCGTATCCGTCTAAACCTCCGTCGTGCTTGTTTCGTCATTGGTGGAGTAATAGTAAGCATCCGCGAACAGGTGGGGATGGGACCCTTGAACAGGAGAATTAAGCTTGTCTCCTGGCCTGATGGCTCTGGACTATAAAATATCAAGACTACCTCGATAGATTTTAGGCTTCTTCATCGCAGCTCTATACTGTGAACTGTAGATAAGATGCAGCTTACCTTGTTGCCTCTCGTTGCGCTCCTTGCGGGCCGGGCCGTTGCCCAAGTCAAGGGTACCCCTTCTGGTTTTGCCGCTGGGACTACCGGAGGTGGCAGTGCTAAGCCTCAATATCCCTCCAGCCTTGACGAGTAGGTTTTATAATTTTCAGTATTGGGACGCTCTAACTTAATGCAGGCTCAAGACTTGGTTGACGGATAGCACTCCCCGAGTCATTATGATCGACAGGACCTGGGACTTCCGTAACTCTGAGGGCACCACGAGAACGCGATGCTGCAGTGACAAGTCGACCACCGTTTGCTCTGGAGGCTCCTCCAAGGGCCAGCTCTGGATCCAGGACACCTGCAACTCACCCAGCACCTGGGTCGACTGCACCTACGACAACGCAGCCAGAAAGCCAATCGACCTTGGAAGCAACAAGAGTATCGTCGGTGTGGGAAGCAAGGGTGTCATTGTGGGCAAGGGATTCCGTATCCGCGGCGGAGCAAAGAACGTCATCATCCAGAACATCCACATCACCAACTTGAACCCACAGTACGTCTGGGGTGGTGATGCGATCACCCTCGACGGCGCCGACAAGGTCTGGATTGACCACAACAAGTTCTCCCTCATTGGTCGACAGATGCTCGTCTCTGGCTGGGGAGCTGCGGGACACGTCACCATCTCCAACAATGAGTTTGATGGAAAGACGACGTGGTCTTCTGGTTGCAACGGAAAGCACTACTGGGCCATGCTCTTTATCGGTGAGAAGGATTACTACACCTTCTCTGGCAACTGGGTGCACGATGTTTCTGGCCGTGCTCCTCATGTTGGAACTGACGCCACCAAGAGTGAAATTCTCTTCCACGCTGTCAACAACTACTTCCAGGACGTTGGCGGCCACGCTTTTGATGTTGACACCAACGTCTGGGCTCTTCTTGAGGGAAACTACTTTGACAAGGTCACTACCCCCATGACTTCTGGTTCCAGCACCAAGGGCGCCCAGATTTACGACGTCATCACCGTCGACGATGCTTCGGGCTGCACCAACTCTCTGGGATACATCTGCGAGTGGAACCGTCTGTCTGGATCTGGCACTCTGCCTACGCTCAAGAGCTCTGCTGCGCTGTCGAAGCTTGGGCAGTACAAGAGCAACCTGGTTAAGCATATCGGTGTGGCTGATGTTCCTGCTTCCGTCACCAAGAATGCGGGTATTGGCCGTATTTAGATGAGGTTGGATTTGAGATAGCGGCTATAAATCAAACATTGGGTTGAGACGCGTATCACAAGTACCGAAGTCTGTGGAGCTGTGGTAAATTCAAACAATAGTGTTGATGCAGATCTCCAGTATCCCTTGCATGTGTGACGATCAAAATAGTACCTTCTCAGAAAGGCAAAACTCTTATCCACCAGCTTACGACGTTCTCAGACAGAGATGTCTCAAGTGTCGGAGGCTATGTTTGGGGCTGTGTTTCATTGACGAAGCATTGGTCGCGGTAGATCACTCAAGGTTCCTCGGCTATGTGACGATCAAAATAGCATCTTCTAACAAGGTAAAGATTCTGATACCAGCGATTATGTCGTCATTAGGATTAAATAGAGGTGTCTCGAATAAAGCAGCCAAGCAGCGAAGGCTATGGGGTTGTGTTTCAAGGAAGAAGGATTAGTCGAGGCAGATCTGTAAAGGTTCCTCGTTATATGGTGATCAAAATAGAATCTCGAAAGGAAGTAGAGGCTCTGATACAGGAGCTTACGTCTTTATCAATATTAGAAAGAGTTGTTTCAAGTACGGGAAGCTGTGGGGCGTCGTCAATTCATGCAAGATTAATCTAGGTCGATCTTTAAGCTCTCTCGGCTGCATGACGATCAAAATAGTATCACTTCAGAAAATCTTTCCAGAAAGAAGAAACCCGATATCAAAGCTTACGCCATTATCGGTATGCCGAGCCACGCTGCATTAGTCGACCATTAAACGTGTCCATTAAACGTACGCGTGTCCGCACGTGGCTTTGACCAACGTCGATGTAGCTCAGCCTTCACCTCGGTGAGTCTCAAGGTTATTATCACACCTGTCGATGAAAAAAAAAAGGAGCTTCCAGGGTAGAACCCTCCTTGGACGAATTATCATACAGAATGGAAGCATGACACTGAAGATGATACCAGGGGCTTTATCTATGCTCATTAAATCTCGACCGATCAAGATGACGAGCTTGATTATCAAGGTCCACAATGTTTAAAAATTCTTCACTTTGGGCCTCGATTGTAAAAAGCATCGCGATTCAGGCACAAAAGGTCAGTCAGTGCACGATATCCCTTGAATAATTATGCGGCCGTTGCCGGGGCTTCAGACGGAAACTGTCGATTTGCTGTATCAAGGATCCACAGAATTACTCGGCATTTTAATTTCGACAAAGAGGTTGTAATCCTTGTTTGTGACAAAAAACCATGTCCCGTTGGGCGGCGAAGCGGAATCGCCGCCGATGCTGGTGAGGGTATCCACTTTCAACCTTTTTTTTCACCTTCGGTCAAAACAGACTTTTCACCGAGAGTCGCGGTGAGGATGTGATGCTTTTTTCAGAAAGATATGCTACGTAGGTACGTTAAAGATGGCGCTCGTTGCAATTCTTCATGCCACGTGATGGACTTGGCAGTTCATAAACAGCAACTGCCAACACATCAGGTTAAAATACGACAAGAGGCCTCACGCAGAGAGACGCGCCGCGCCTTATCAATGAGTTGAGCACAGCCTCTGTGGCGAACCCTCCTTGGGCAAGTCATTCAATTTTGAGGCTCGGTCTTATCTTGCCCTCCCCTGGTAGGACCGACCACTTGGGACCGGGCCCGGCGGCCCGGAACACGACCCGCGCAGCCACTCCATCACGTTGATGCTGCCGGCATTGCCTGTCAGTAAGGTGATGCTCACCCATCCAAATCCCGGACCCGAAAACGGGTGGGGGCACCCAAGGGATGTCTCAGGGGTGTTGCCCCTTGTCAACCACCCACGTCCATGGCGCCCGATGAGCCTCAAACCAACGACGGCATTTGAAGCACGACATTTCCTAAATCAAGACGACACGTCTAGTTTAACCTTTGTAATTGGGGGGCCCAGACCCGCTTGGGCACGCATCATTAATCCTGCCAAGATCTAGCCTCTCTTCCGAGTCACGGCTTGCGTATCGCCCTATCACGAGATTTTCCCATATCATGATTCGTACCTATCGTAATCACCCCTTTAGGCGAGGCAGGATGATCCGACTGGGTCGAGGGACCTTGTCAATGAACAAACCTCACTTTCAATTGACGTCTCCCTTTTTTAGCTTCTATAAAGGGTGCCTGATATCCCCATCGATTGAACCTTTTTGCTTCATTGTACATTAGACTCGGGATCAAAACACTGATGATTGAGCATCAGCATTCATTATTAGCTTCGGCACTCCAACATTCGTTGACCCATTCTTCCCCGAAAAAACAACAATCAACAGCAACAATGGCACATCTAATTCGAGACCTCGACATCTCGTGGACAGATTCCAACGCCCCCACAAGGCGAAATTCCACGGCATCTCTCCCCGCCATGACACTATCGCCCCCGGAAAACGACTCCAAAGCCATTTTCGACGACACAGTTGCCAAGGGGAATGACAATGTCTCCAAGGACATGCCCTCGATACTCGAAAAGGGTTGCAAGAACTCATCCTCTGAAGAGAGCCTTGACTCTCAACGCAAGCTCTCCATTCGAGAACGGTTGCACTACTTTACTTGGTCGTGGTTTACACTTCCAATGAGCTCTGGTGGTCTTGCTTTGCTCATCCACGTGCAACCACATCAATTCACCGGCCTTCGAATCATCGGCACCGTGATATACGCTGCCAACCTGGCCATCTTCACCCTCTGCTGCCTCGCGATTTTGCTCCGCTTCTTGTTCAATCCTGGTGATTTGACCAAGTCGGTGACACATCATCGAGAGACGATGCTCTTCCCTACATTTTTCCTGGCTGTCGCTACACTCATCACCAGTACTCAGCGATATGCCATTCCCCTCAATGATGCTTCGTACGCTTGGGCTACGCAGACTATCTTTTGGGTTTACGTCGTCGTCACTTTTGTACTTGCTGTCTGGCAGTATTCGTTCCTCTTTGCTGGTCATAGCTACGATCTACAGACCATGATGCCTGGATGGCTGCTGCCCATCTTCCCAGTCATGCTGGCGGGTACTGTCGCAACTGTCATTCTCGAGACACAATCACACATCAACCCTCTCCCCATCATCTTTGCCGGCCTAACCTGTCAAGGCCTGGGCTTCTGTGTCTCGATGATGATGTACGCACACATGATTGGTCGTCTCATGCAGTCTGGTCTTTGCGATCGTGAGCATCGCACAGCACTCTTCATGAACGTTGGCCCTCCAGCTTTCACAGCTCTCGCCCTCATCGGCATGGCCAACGCCCTCCCCAACACAATCTCAGGAGCTGACCACCTCGCCCTCAATGTCGACACCGTCCGCGCCGTAGCTCTGCTAAGCGCCGTGTTCCTCTGGGCTCTCAGTCTCTGGTGGTTCCTCATCGCCGTCGTCGCAGTCGTCTCCTCACCACCAAAGGAGTTTCATCTCGGCTGGTGGCCCCTCGTCTTCCCCAACACAGGCTTCACTCTGGCCACTATTTCCATTGGCAACGAATTCAAGTGTGAGGGTCTCCTCTGGGCTGCGAGCGGCATGACAATTATTCTCATCATTACTTTTTCTACGGTTTTCTTTTTCAATATGCGGGCTCTCTTTACACGGAACCTGGCGTATCCCGGCAAGGAGTTTTAGAGAAACAGCCGACCACTTGGCATGGAGTAATGTAATTTTTATTAGCATAGATACCATGGGATATAGGATAGACAAAATCGGGATACGATAGCAAAAGGCTATCTAGATAAAACAGGTTTTTTTTTTTCACAATTCACAAAAAGCATTCCAACATCTGTTCTCCTGTTGTGTCATGGAATTTCCCGGACACGTCAGTCCGGTTCCAGCCGGGCCAGAAGGTTCGGCGCCGCAAACGTGGGTCAAGGTTCGCATTGGCCATCAGCTTACAGGGGCGAAAAAATGACAGGGAATGTTTCCTATATCGGCCCAGATTCCACGATCCCAGGGATCGTATTAAATGCCTGACAAGGGGGGGAGGGGAGTCTCGGGCGGCCTTGTACCTCCGTTAGCAGACTCTGAGAGATTCTCTCCTATTCCATAAGCGAGTGACTCTCATCCATGTCCGATACTCGGGGGCTATGCCAAGCTACGTCTGATGTCAAGTTTGGCAAGTACAAGTCCGGTCACCCAACTTATCGGTCCGGGGATTTTTAAAAGAGAAGCTTCTGGCCTCTAGCTCCTGTTTTCGGCCCTTGGGTCTGGCGATTTGAGGCCCTTTAGCGATATCATTTTTCAACTTTTTTTTTCCTTCGTTAACCGGTCAGTCAAGAATGGCACCATGTTTCGTGGAATGCTGTTTCAGTCGCGCTGACTGTCAGCCAACTTCTTTCGCTTCACTTGAAATGCTGTCCCTGTATTGGTTGCCATGGGCCAGTTTCTTTTCTTTTGGGCCGCGCTGCGTTATCTCTTTATCAAATGTGGAATGTCAAAGATGATTTTGTCAGAGCTTTTCTGAAGTAAACTAATTATGGAACAAAATGCAATTGGGCCTTTGAATCTGCGTGGGAGAAGAGAAAAGCACATGTGTGCAGCATCCAGACAAGATCCCAATTATCCTTCATAGGCCACTCCAAACACCGATTTTGGTTTAACTGGCACAATATAGAAATAAGAATGTCTTTGCACATGCTTAAGAATCCTTTATAGATTAAATGCAAGATTCCGCACCTGACGCCTCCTGTCATGTGACTAGACTTACAGCAACCCCATGTGGGATTGCAACCCCTTGCGATGCACTCGAACCAGGGTAGTTGCATGATCTTCGCCCCTCTTCAAGCGAGAACGGGACCATCTGAACATCTCGGCAAGCTAGCTGTTTTGGCCGCTGCATTCTTACAACGAGACTCATGTGCGGGATTGCATGGGTGCTGATAGTCTACGACGTAAGAGGACACTGGAAAGATTTGACCCTCAGGTTAAGACGCCTGATGAATTATGAATTAGGTACTTAGAGTGGTTCTCCGATATGATTAATCAATAAGACAGCTACAGCAAGTCCGCCCAGCTGCTGATATTCATCCAGTCCTGATCCGAAGCAAAGTTTGTAAATGGCTGCAATCCCTCACCTCCAAGTAGCCTATTCCAGTCCGGTGGACTCTCTGGCACCATGACCTGCTCGCCCTGCAGATGTTGAGTCACAAGCGTCTGATATTCGCGGTGGAGTTCCTCAAACACGCTATGCACGGCTTCTGCATTTGGCCAGTATTGTGCCAGAAGCATGGCCGACCTGAGTAGCCGAGCTAACCTTTCAAGGGCATTGATGGCGACTAAAAAGGTTTGCGAAGCGACCGCTGCACGGATCTCGGCAGCGAACTGTATGCCTGCTGCTGTCACGGCACCCACGGCAGTAAAGTGACATTGGCGGAGCTCGTCACGAGAGCTTAGTTGTTCGAGAGATGTGACGATAGCTTGGGCAGCAGCCGAACAAATTGATTGGCTGCTTGGCTCGTACAGGTTTCGGTGAAGGTGTAAGAGAATGAGGTTATAATGCATTCGGAGATGACAGGCCCAGGCGTCGTCGTCGTCAGCAACTGAAGAGATACCAGAGTGTAGAGACCAGAGACCGAGCCTGGCGTCGATCGAATTGACGTCTATGTGACGGTCTTTGGAAGGTGAATTAAGAGAGATGATGTCCAGACCGATATAAGCCAACTCAACAAGGCGGTTGAGAAAATCAGGACGGACCTCGGGGGGATCATTCGACGACATGGCCGTACCCGGAGTGTCGGTTATATCATCGTCGCAAAGAGGCTGTTGATCTATATCCTCGGCTCGAACAGCACACGGTCTTCCAGTCTCTAGTGCTGAAAAGACTTCGCATACAAACACAGACCACCAACACCGTCTAAACTGCGACATTTCTATAGCCGGAAGCTGGGAGCTCCGTCGATGAGCACCAAGGCCACAGCCAATGCGCACCGCGATGCCTGACCAGTACCACGGCCCGCCAGCAACAGTGTCTCCATCTCCGACGTGCCAAGTGAATAGGGCGGCGGCTTGTAGAAGATGTATTCTGTCCGTTTCGTGCCTCATGTGGTATAGCATGCTGGCACGTCGGAATAGAATATGTTTGACTGCATGGCGATTATTGGCCACAAGAGGATGAGAGCATGCATGCGCTCCAGCCATAAGAACAGCCTGGAATAGCAGCAACGGTGGGGGCTTTTCTGGTGTACGGTAGCTGGCTATAAACTCAGGCATCGAGACGATGGGAAGAAAAGGGTGGATGTGTTCAAAGTAGGCCAACACAAGAGCATCTCGGACCTGTTGTGCAGGAAAGGATGCTACCTCGGTTGCCAAATCTTGTGATGTCGTCCCCCAGATGTCTGCTGAAGGCTTCCATGATTTGATTTGTCGGATAGGAGGGTAAGGGTAGTGAAGGGGTTTTCCACCACCCCATTGATCACTGGCAGAGCTTCCCTCTTGAGGCGGTCCCTCGAGTGAGGCATTCGTTTCAGGGCCAGTGTTTTCTGAGAGCGGTCGATTTCCACCACCGCGGATCGAAGAATATGGTTGACGGAATGAACGGTGCAGATCTACTAGGTGGACGAGGTTGGACACTGCCGTGCCCACATATGCTATGCGGAAGCTCTTTGTGGAGGCAAAGACAGCCCAGGCGGCAGCGCCAATGCCGTGTTTGAAGAAACGTGCAAGACCCTCACGGGCAAGCTGTTCCTGGCCATTAGAATTGGCTGCATCCTGTGAATTCTTGCCTTGCGTCGGCGACGGACCCCCGGGTCCGAGAAGTGAGAGGTGATTGTCAGTGGACTCATCGGCTCCGAGTTCCGGTTCCGGTAATGATGCCCGGGGAGAGCTGCCTTCGCGAGTACGTCTCGGAGCAGTAGATCCACGACGGGGTGTTGCCCATTTCGCCGTTGAACTAGTTTTTTGTTAGTCTGTTAAGAAAAGTGCAAAATTGATGAGCTCGAGTGTTGTTGTTGGGAGTCAGTGCTGAAAAAGACGACTTACCGACACTCCAAGCCTGACTTTTCACAGACAGAGCAGGGGCCTTCGGGACGTAGCACAATGTCGCATCGGACCTTGCGACGACGGCAGACATCGCAGGCCTTGCGCTGTTGACGTCGCCGGGGCAGGTCCTGGTGATCTTGTTGCTGCTGCTGGTGCTCCTGGTTGGACTCCATGCTGTGAGTGGATGAGGAGGGATCGGAGCCGGTGATTGAGAGGGGGTGTCTTTTCTTGTCAATGTCGGAGCGTCGGCTCTCGGGAGCGGGGGAGCCGAGATCCGGGGATAACGTGGATATAATGATGCGTCGATACACAGCAGGTTCGGCATCAGTTGTGGTCACACCGAAGAAGATGAGGCGTAAAGTTATCGGTTGCTATACCTCTACTGAAAATCAATTGAATGAGTACATGGTCTATCGGTCCTAGTTAAAACTACACAGCTTAACACCCTCATTCACAGCCTCGCCTTCCTTAACATTCGACTCAAACTTGCCATCCTTGGAAGCAGCAATAGTAATCTCCATCTTCATACTCTCAATAATCATGACAATCTCTCCCGTCTTGACTTCGTCTCCAGGCTTTTTCAAAACCTGAAGAACCTTGCATGGCATCGGGGCGTTGATGCTGCCCGTGCTGGCTGGTCCTCCGGCGATGGCGACCCGCTGGCTTTCGTAGTATGACAAGACTGAGTAACAGTGGTACTCGAGAGGTGTTCCGATGGCGGGGAAGTGACAGAAGATTCTTGTAAAGTCTCCGGTGTCTGACTCGTTGGAGATGTGATTTCCTGTCGCGACGAAACCTAGGATCTTGTTCCTGCCGATAGTCACTTCGATGCGACCCATTTCACAACCTGAACCGTTGCCAAAGTCAAGTTGTCGAGTTTGAAGGGAATGAATCTTGATAGAGAAGGTTTCAGAGTTGGGGAGAGTTTCGGCTCGGAGAGATGCACTTAGTGCATTATATGCCTTTGTCACAACTGCTGCTCCATTTGCGCCCTCCTCAGCGTCGAGAGCCCCAGAGGGAACAGGCGCAGTCTCGATAATGAAATCATTTGATGCGGCCTTGGAAGAAAAGAGGAGACGAGAAACTCGTGCTTCTACAGTCGTTCCCTTGACAGCGTCAAATCTTGTTACAACATCACAGGGTGTGTTGATCTTGTCGAATCGTTGGTTTCGGAAGCCCAGTCGGACGTTTTTAAAGGTGTTCCGTGATTTGTGTTCATCCCGCAGTTTTCTGAGGAACAGGCTAGGGATAATGGAGTATAGGTCCATCGGGACCTGTCCGTTCACAGAGGTTGGATTCTTGAGGAGTGACTCGAGGTTGGTTGGGATGAACGAAGTGGTGTAATCCACCCGTCGAAACCCTTCGTGGAGAAGACAAGCTTGAAGAAAGTGTTGATTTGTTGAGACTCCCATGCACACCGTGTCTGATAGAATGCGGGCCATTCTCTGAATAGCCATGGATCGTGTAGGAGCCCAGACCACAATCTTGGCTATCATCGAGTCAAAGTAGATGGAAACCCTGGCTCCACTCTCAATGGCCGTTTCGAAGCGCACATTCTCCCAACTCTCGATTGTTGAAGGGGCCCATACGCGGATAAGACCGTGTTGGGGAGCAAAGTCTCGTTGGGGATCTTCTGCGCAAAGTCTGCACTCGATGGCATGTCCTTTCTGAGGGATGGTCTGTAGGTGGGGGACACTCTCCAAGCTGCCGCCAGATGCCACAAAGAGTTGAAGGGAAACGAGATCGAGGCCGGTACATTCTTCCGTGATGGGATGCTCGACTTGTAGACGGGCGTTGACCTCGAGGAAGTAAAAGTTTCCGGTCGCAACGTCGAGAATAAACTCGACAGTTCCGGCTCCTTCGTATTTCAGCAGTTCTCCGATCTTGACGGCTTCAGCGCACATGGCTTCTCGCTGTGACTGATTGAGCCAAGGACAGGGTGACTCCTCAACAACTTTCTGATGCCTGCGCTGAACTGAGCAGTCGCGTTCCCACAACGAAATGACCTTTCCATGGCTGTCGCCCATGATCTGGACTTCAACATGCTTTCCTGCTTCAATGTACTTTTCCATGATGCAGTCGCTTAAGCCGAATGATCGTTGCGCCTCTGACTGTGCTCTGTTGAACTCGGATTCTAGGGCCGACATGTCGCGCACAATGCGCAGTCCTTTTCCACCACCTCCAGCTGAAGCCTTGATCATGACGGGGAGGCCAATCCTCTCGGCCTGAACTTGCAAGTCTTCGAGCTGGATTCCACTAGAGGAGCCGGTGAATCCTGGGATCAAGGGCACGCTTGGCTCATGTTCGCTGAGGTACTCCTTCGCTTCTCGCTTGTCGCCCAAGGTGTTGATGGCTGATGAACTGGGTCCAATAAAGATGAGGCCAGCGGCTCGAACTGCGTCTGCAAACCGGGAATTTTCGCTCAAGTATCCGTATCCTGGATGAATGGCATCGGCTCCAGCGTTAAGGGCAATATCGACTAGAAGCTGAATGTTCAAGAAGGGGTTGCCTTCTGAATTGTCCATGGAGCCAAGGTTGATGGCTTCATCAGCTTCTGACACGTGCCTGGAGACGGCATCTCTGGGAAAAGGTTAAGACTTGGGTGTTGATTGCGATAGCTACACTTACTCATCGGCATAAATCGCAATAGACTTGACCTGGAGCTTTCGACACGTCGCAATTACGCGACAGGCGATCTCGCCTCGGTTGGCAATAAGAACGCTATTGATTCGTCTTGTGCCGTCTTTTTGCAAAGGCAGAGGAGCCACCCACAGAGGGCTTCTTGTTGGATATGCGCTAGTCTCCATGGTGATGTGTAGGCTCGAGTTGTTGGAGATTTGGTGGTTCTCGGCAAATCAGAGGTGATTGAGCTTTTAAGAAAGGAGGTGAGTTGATCTACCGGCATTCGGCTTGGTCATTTCTCGATCGGTGCGGCTTTCAAGGTCCGCTCTGCTTTCGCACCGGCGCGGACCGAAAGTGGGGCCGCTCCCGAGGAGGCCGGTTGGATGAACCAAGAGCTTCGGAGAGTGGCATTAGTTATTCTTAACTGGAAGAAACATGAAGCCGAAAGACCTGTCAAGCCTTCTTTATCAGTCCGGTAGATTCAACTATAGCTTGATGCGGATTGGAGATATCCCCATTGATTTGTCTGAAGCTGCGCAGGTTAACTGGAAGTCTGGTGCAGGTGCGTGCCCCGCAGCTCGGTCCGCATGCCGAGGCCGGCGAAGAACCCAGTATCATGGGAGTGGCAGACCGAGGCAGATAGAGCACCTTTCAGACTATCGACAGTCCGGAAAAAGATGTCGATCAAGAACGGCCGAGCTTATCCAATCTCCACGATCTACGGACAAAGTCTTTGGCGCTGTCTTGGAGTCCCCTTTCCTTGAGAGATGGCAGAAATGATTTTTTGCCTTGGTCTTTGGCCATACCGATGGATGATGGGGATGCGCAATTCGAACTGCTTGACGTTGGCATAGACGTCGTCGTTTCCTAGTAGATCTTATCAAGAACATGGTTCTCGAAACTTGGTGTTGGGCCGCTTCGTCAAGATATAACTTCTACGGTAGGTTTACATTGGCCGAGGCGAATTGGAGGTGTCTAATTATTTGGCAGTGGTTCTTATGTTGCGTCGCCGGCTTTGGGTTCTAAGGGGCCTGTTATCGAGAAGATTGCATATGGTTCATACTCAAACGTACTCGTCGACCATGGCGTCACGAAGCAAGTCTACTCTGGTGGGGTATCATCATATCAAATAATTGTGCTGTATATATGTAGCCTAAGGTGCCTTCTTAAGAGTATAACCCTATTCCTTATCCTTAGCTATGTGTCTTGTTCGGCTTATCGGACGGACAACCCTCATGTGCAGCCCACTTCCTATGGGCGTGTCGTGCACACACGCTCAACTATGGCTGATGGCTGTTCATATACGGTTCCGGGACAAGACGCGGCCTCGCTCTCGTTTCGTGGTAGCTCGTTCGAAATTGCCCCAAAATCTTTAGTCAACGCTCTGTTAAGATGTTGGTCTGAGATGGGCATCATCGCCCACAATACGGCTTTCCCCGCTGTACTCCATATCTGCAGATTCCCAGTTGATGCCACCAACTTCGTATATGTATGTGGCTTCATGGAGTTGTGTTCAACTCGGCTCATTTCACTTGCATGTGTGCAAGTCCTGTCGAGCCGAATGGCAGTGATGAGTATTGGTGTTTATAGCTCAGCATGATGCGAATTGAGGGAGTTTCCGAGCAGTGAGGGTGATAAAAGTAATTGGATCTTGATATGTGCGGACTGGCTATGAAGTGATAGTATTAAAGAACGGGGTATTGCGATGATCAAGGATACTTGTCGCCGGCCTCGATGCTGTGCAAGTCGACCGCCTCTGGGTCCCTCCTTCTCGTCCAGGGCGGATTCATACTTTGATTTATAATCTCTTGCCCGTAATTTGCTGAGTCCGCTGTCCCAAAGATATTGGGACACAAGCGAACCAAGATCAAGCGAAGGGTAGGGAGGCAAGTGCATATCATGCCGACGTTGACTTCGATTATAGACCAAAATGCAACAAACCATTGGTCCCAGGTCGGATTATTAGAGTTGGCGAAGTGAAGCAACGATTGAAGGCGAAGGATGGAAACCACCGTGACACTGTAATATAAGCCTTGGTTAGCAATGTCACGAGCCTCAAAATGTGGGATGGTATACGCACAATGTCCCAAGTAAAAACATGATTACCACGCCAACCTTCTTCTTCCAATGTAGTCTCAGATGAATGACTTGGCTCAGGGGCATGGCGATCATCCAAATGTCGACTGCGACGCCGGTTGCGGCGTTGACCCATCCCAGAGCATTTATGTCGACACACGTGCCACTGTATCCCCCCAGGTATTGCGTCCAGTAGTAGTCCACCGGCGCGCACTGGAATATTGCTGCAAACAAGAATGCAATACCGTATAGTGCGTTGAATGCGACCGTCCCCCGGAGGATATACGGACTGATGTTGTCGAAAAAGATGTTGAGGTAGAAGAGCGACAGGCTGAGCTTGATAAAAGACATGGCCATGAAGTACAGAATGGTCATTACATAGAAGTAAAGAGCGAATTTAGATATTTCGTGAGTCGTCAATGTCCAGATATCTCTGCCCAGTCCATGGACTGTTAGACACTTGATGCCTATCACCAGACCCGACACTGAGATGGCCAATGTCGCGGCGATTGCCCAATCATCGGGGCTGAGGGCTTGTGTTCGGCTGAAAAAGAGTTTGAAAACCAGTCGTGACATGGTGACGAAGATTGCGATGGCGCCTAGAGGAATAATGGTGGCATTGAATCGGTTCGATTTGTCTCGGACGGGGGCTCCGCAGGCTGTCTCGGTCACGTTCTTGACGACTGCAGTACGAAATCATTAGTTCGGCCCCCAACGTGGAGAGAGGGAGAGGTAGATCGAGGGAGTGCGCACAGAGTGCATCCGAGAAAGAACATGCACTCTCGATGCATATTTTGGCATCATCTTGGAACGGTTGGTTGGTGCACATGCACAACAGATCGGTGATGTCGCACGTCGAGTTCGCAAGGGCTCCATAGAGGCAAGGGGGCTTTAAACAGAGTATCCATCGTTAGATGAGAGAACGAGAGAACAAGTGGGGAGCTGAAAAGCAGATGGGACTCACCGCACAAGACGGAAGCCTTGCGACAATTTCTGATGGGGACTCTTCACCGAGGCATGGTCCCAGGAAGACGGCGACGAGGAAGAGGATATAAAGATGCATATTTACCCCATCTTTGGTGTTCAAAAACAGCAGTTGGTGTAGTTTCACGTCGCCTTGGTGGAACTGCAATGAGTGGTTATCGGGTGAGTTTGGGGGATTGTAGGGCAAAATCACATGGTTATGATGTGGCGGCGGTGGTGGTTTTAATGAAGAGTACCGACCAGCCGTTAAACGTCCCTCGTCTTGATGTCGATCGGGCCTGTGATTGGCAGCTGAGCCTTGTCCAAAGGGGCGTAGCCAGGCTCTCTGGCCAGTAAGGGGATGGCGTCCCTGCACCCCGGACGAGTCGTTTGATTGCCGTGGAGTAGCCTGGACTTGCCACTCTGTCTGCCGTTACATCTGGACCGAGGTGGTTCGAGTCAGCGCGACCGGTGGGTTTGAGGGGTGGCTACACCCAACTTGGTAGGTCGTTGCATGTGGCTGCCCGAGCTTCAAAGTCAAATCGACAACGTGAGGCGAACATTGATGCATCTGGACAGTCCAACGAGTCTGTATTCACGGTCCGCGATTCATGAGTGTTTGAAGTGCCGGGGTAACAAGTTGGCGGTCAGAGTTGAAGGCTCTAGAAGGCTCGTTGGTGACACCGTTGACGTTGCCGGGCTGAACATTGACAGAGAAACATGACAGCGCTTTGATCGCCTTCAGGGTTTAATATGCTCCGCCTGAACTATTGGCGTCGATCCCGGATCTTTCAGCCCGTACCCCACAACGACATGGATCTTGTGTGGGGAATATGGATACCAATTGTCATAGGTTTCATGTCAAATAGGGGCCATCTATCTCGAGTTGATGGTCTCGAGCGAGCAATATGCCGCAGGGCAACTTTCTGGGCCAAAGAGGTGCTGTTTCGGCAGCGTTTGAGCTAGTCCTGCGCCCAGCGGGGTTGGATGAAACCCTCCAGGAACAGATGCCAAGTCTGACCTAGCTTCATACGTTGCAAGACGGATTTCCTTTCTGAGGTCGCCTCCTGGAATTACCTAGCTTGCGAGGCTACGTACCTGCACTTTGGTAAAATGTTCGAGAACCCTGCCACTTCGGAGACAAGCAGCTGTGGACTAATCAAGGTGAGACAGCTGCACGTTGCTTGATGGAAAGTGTGACAAATGAGTGTATGACATGCTACTGACTGCACATAGGAGGTTCCCGCCTGGTATCTTTAGATCGAGGCACTCAAGAATTGGTAACTGAAACATTCTTCAGTCGCCGCCTAGGTATGATCACATGGGAACATATTCCTCTAGGAGCGGTTCTGCATGGGTAGCCCCTGGCCAATCTGACGAGAGGAGAGGAGCATAAATGGCCACGCGATCAATTTCCAAACAAGGATTCAAAAAGTCAAGTTACAGAGAGATTAGTTACTCTGTTCATAGGAAAGTAAAAAGGACCCCTCATCAACTTCTTCATCCCGTCCTCCTGAGATAACTGCCATTAAGCTCAACTTCTTCATCTACGTCCTGTCTAATCTGTGCCTAATCTAAAATGGCTGCTACCGCACATAACCCAAGAATCATATACCACGGTAAGCTTCAACATCAACCGGGATAACATGGAGAACATCAAGCCCCTCTGGCATGAGCTCCTAATCCCACATTTCAGCACATACTCTCGATCAAAATGGGGTTAAAACTTAGAATAGAATTGCTATAATTGGGGGAGACCTCTGGCAGTAATTCTTTGGTAGTGTTTATGCCCCCAAGGAAACATGGACTATCTCTGTTGGGCAATCTCAGTAAATGTCCGGCCTTGCTTTAATTTTAGGTTGAGCAGATCTATTGTCTTCTATTTCCGAACTTTATGCTAAAGACCAGATAATATGCTGGCTCAGGTTCCCACCTTTAGACTTTCGCCCTACATAAATTGCATAGGCACGCTCAGAGTCTATAGAGGGAAACTGTTATGGCTTTCTCTTATCGTCTGGAACTATTGGATTTGTAACAGGTCAGAGACGCACATCATACAAGTGCGATTGAACTTTGAATTCGTTTTCAAACCTACTATATTCCTGTTTCCACGATACTCTTGCCCCCTTGGATAACTTCCCGACGTGCGGAAATTACATGGACGACATCTCCTGCATTGGTGATCTCGGATTTCCACCACCTGGCGCAGATAAATCGGCAAAGTTCTACGCGCCGGGCGAGATTCCCAAGAACGGAACCAAGACGACAATCTCAAACCTTTATGGTAGCATTACAAGTCCCCTTAGCGACGAGACATTCTCATGGACTCTTGGGGCGATAGAACACGCTGTCATTTAGTGGCTATTGTCGACGCGAAGCCAACAGGAAGCGCCGGTGGCAAAAAGGCGAATAATGAGAATGAAGACAGCGATGAGGATGATGAGGAAGATGTCGTTTCTCTTCCATCTCAACAGCTGTGGCTCATTGCTTTGGTTTGCTTAATTCTGGTTCAAGTGAGGTCGAGATTTAGATTAGCGAGGCATATAGAAGTGTACAGTGACGGGCGCTTGTCTCTTGCGTACGATAGCGGAGTTTTGACTGTTTCACTAAGCTTTAAGACTAGCTTGACATCAATCAAAACTGTGCTTCTTGTCAATCTATCTGACAAGTATTAATGACGTACGGAGTCGGATCATGAGACAGACTGCACCAAAGGACGTTGCATCGGCTTGCCTGTTGTTGCGAATCGAGTAACCTCCGAGCTGTGCCATGGGGTGAAATGCGCTGGTCGGCGACGTCCTGATTATCGCCGAGAATTTCAGCCTTGAAACGTCATGATCAGCATCAGCTAGCCCAAGATGTGGACCACGGCCAATCCTACGACGACAATCCCTACCATCTCTATTACCTCCTCGACGTCACAGCGGTCAGCAAATCCGTCCCCATGCAAGGTCACCCTGTCAATCAGCTAACTAAACATCTGATTGGACATGATGGGTTGCTGTTCGGAGGATTGATAACCTAAAAGGGGAGTCGATTGTCGGAGGATTCAGTGCTGCCTTGCTCTTGGAACTGCCGCTCTTAGTCCCTGGCTGTGCCAATCCGCCTTGACTGAACGGCGTCCAATGTTGCATATAAACAAGGACCAAGTCCATAAAAAAAGAAAGAAATTTATAGCTAGTTTAAGCTTACTTCCTCCTTAGCCCACCTACTATCTACTAGACATTCAACATGAAGACAACTTCAGCGCTCACAATTTGGGTGCTCACCGTTCTGTCCCCAACCACCGCCTATGATGGCGATGTTGGTATAGCCGGGCCCCCAAATGATATGAATGTGGAGGAGTGGGAGTCTTACTTCAAAAAGCCCAATGCTACCGGCACCTACACCTTCGACGCCTATAATGTCTCGGAGCCCTTCCCACCCAAGGAGACGGTGGGTGGCTGGAAAGCAACTATTGCAGTGGCCGCCAACGTCACCGGAGACGAAGACCACAGCTATCCAGGAACTAGCATCAGTATCACGGCACCTGAAGATATGAAACTGCCTGCGATAAACGATAGCCGCCGTTCTAACGAATCCGACTGGCATGTGTGCGTCGCCTTCTGGACACCCAAGGCGCTGGATGACGACGCTGTCGATGACGGCCAGGATGACGACGGCTCTTGTAGTTCATTCCTCTCCGACGATTGCATCGAAGCTCTAGACAGAGAGGGGAATGGCTATTTTTGGAATAGTACCAACGATAATGGGTGCGGGCTTTTGCCCGATATTCCTGAACAATGTGAGGACTACTTTAGTGACGACGCCAGCACGTACGGCTTTTCATGTGAGTTTCCAACCCTTGATCAATTTCACAGAGACTGATTCATGGTAATAGTGGGCGCAAACCTCAGTTTGCTTGATGGAAAGCCACTGATAGCCGTACGCCCCGGCCCTAACGGCCTGGGAGTAGATGAGGACGAGGCTTATGATAATGCGGTGCGTGGTATCTGGACCGTTATAGTCAACTGGGGTCGCCGCGATCCCACCGAGTGGAGAACTGCGGACGAGATGCTAGTTGCTTCTTTGTTGTGTCTGCGGGCTAGTAATGTCACCGAGGGAAGTGTGAATCCCAATGCTGCTGAGAGACTAGGGCTTGACGGTACCTTTGCTTTGTTTATTGCACTAGTCGCCTCGAGTTTCTTATTGTATTAAGCTTATCAACGTAATGGTATGACATACTCTCTTTAATATCACTATCCTTGACTATACAAAGGACGCGATGTTTATCCTCACATGTCTTGCCTGAAAAATGGCTGGTTAAACACTGGTCTCTCCATTTTATGAACCCTGCTCCTCGTCGAACCACATGCTGGTTCCCCTTTCCAGTGTTTGCACCACCTCGGGCCGTCCCGAAACAATGAGTTTCACACCCTTGACGTTTCGAATACCGGCTTCGGCAGTGACGCGTCTTTTTTGCTCGCTTTAAGTTGAGGTTAAGCACAGCTTACGCAAAAGCTACTGATTCGTCGGGATGTGGGTTGGCTCGACACAAGCCTAGTGGCACGATCTGGGTGGGGATATCGTCACTATTTGCAAACCTACTATGGCAGAAACATGCCTAGATATAACGACGAACGCGTGTGCCAATGTCGTGGTAAAGTCATATAAAGAAAAGGTTTCCCAAACTATTCTTGGTATTCGTCTCAAGCTCAGTTTACACAGCAACTCTTACAACACTTCACATCTATCTCACATATATCTTCACTCTGCCCAAAACAGCAACATGCGCGCCCTCGTCAAAGCAGGTCTTGGACTGATGGTCGGCGCTGCCACCGCCCAAACCTCCGCACCCCCGTCAGCTCCTGGCGGCAGCCCCCCTGGAGGCAATGGGGGATCCTCCACCGTCAACAGCGGCAAAGGCCTATACGACTTGACTGATGGCCAGGTCGTTGAAGGAGGCACCTACTCCTGCAGCGACAACGACACTAGCGTCTTTGTCGCGAACAACACCGTTAGCGCTTCCCTGGTTGATGTCACTGTCATCAAATCGGGCAACACCTCCAACGATGATGCCAGTAGCTTTTACGGTCTCAACGCCGCCGTTCTCGCTGTTGGAAACTCAGTTCTCAACATCACCGGCGGCTCGGTCGACGACGTTGGCCAGGGATCTGACGGCGTCTTCGCCTACGGCAACGCCACCATCTACATCAGCGGCACTAAGATCAATGTTGAAGGAGGCAACTCGGGTGGTATTGAAGTTGCTGGTGGTGGTACCATGTACGCCTCGGATTTGACCATCGACTCCAACAACAAGGCTGCTATCCGCAGTGACCGCGGTGGCGGCAAGTTGGTTGTTGATGGAGGTGTTTACCGCACCTCAGGTCCTCAAGGCGCGCCCGCTGTTTACTCGACGGCTAACCTAACCGTCAGCAACGCTATCTTGACGGCCTCCGGATCTGAGGCTCTCGTTATTGAGGGTCTCAACGAACTGACCATCAACAACTGCACCGTGTCTGGAAACATGGGCGTGTCGGGAACTCAGGAACTGCACAACGTGATGCTGTACCAGAGCATGTCGGGCGACGCCGAGGAGGGACTTGCCGAGTTTGTGATGAACGGTGGCTCCATGGAGGGTTTTAGCGGCTGCATGTTCTATGTCACCAACACAGCCGCCTCTGTCACCCTCATCGGTGCTGAGATTTCCTTGAGCAGTGACAGCAACTACCTCTTCAATGTTTCTGGAAACGATGCATCTAACGGTTGGGGAAGTGTTGGCTCAAACGGCGGCAACGCAACTTTGAACCTTTCTGAGCAGACCGTCACCGGCGACATCTATGCCGACTCCATTTCCACCCTCGCGGTCAACCTGGCCAAGAACTCTCAACTCACTGGCGCTGTCAACCCCGACGGTACGACTGCTGCTGGCCTGGTTGTTGCTGTTGACTCTTCCAGTACCTGGACCCTGAGCGGTGACAGCTACATCACTTCTTTCAGCGGCAGCTTGTCCAACGTCGAGCAGGGATCGTACACGCTTTATGTCAACGGAACTGCAGCTTCTGCTTAACCACCTCCTATTGTATCATAGCTTTTTGCGTTTTAAGGACCTTGGCTTTCGAAGGGATATCAGCTAGTAGCTAAAACTATAAGACGCAGTGCGGACAGAGTTAGGTCACTATATATTAGCCTTGACCCGCGAATGAGAATACATTTATGCATTCTTTATTTCACAAACACTTATACCCACAGTCTGTAACATCTCGCAATCAACCCAGGCTCCCTAAAACATGCGGATATTCTGTCTCTCCTTCTCAAGTATACTGAAGTCAAAACTCCTGGTCTTCAGCTCGACAGTAGCACTGCCTAATCTTTCATAACCCTCATTATCTGATAGAGAGCCCAATAATAGACACCAAATGATGGTTTTCTCCCAGCCGAGGCTGACGTCGGCACATAATGGTATGAAATGAATAGGAGTGTCGATGACGGCTTCCTCTCTTAGCTGATGTCCACACGGCGAGATGGGAAATCGCCGAAGACTAGAACTCAGGCCGTCCTTCTGGTCAATGCGCTTGATAGGGCCGTCGACCCGCACTGTAATAGTGTGTATATTTGGGACGCAGTCAATACCCAGCTCAAAGCCTTGGCCACCCCTCACGTTAGAAAGGCGGGCTGGAAGGAGAGGAGTTTCTACGTCAACATAGGCCTCAGAGACGCCACCGAAAGTATCATCAGTTCGATGAACGATGTGCTGTGATACCAGACGAGCAAGCCAGCGCGTCTCTTGTCCTATACTGTATTTCTTGTATCTCATCGGGCCGACGACGGATGCCCATGAGAAACTGGGCGCGATATAAGTTGCTGGAAAATAGGTGTCTCTGCGAGGCTTGCCGGTAAAGGGTCGTGACACGGTCCAACACATCCCCTTAATCAATGAATTACTCCAGAGGCCCGCAAAATACTCCGAATCAATTGATGTCGATAATAGCCTTGCGATCGCTGATAGCGCGGGAAGCTTGTCTTTTTCCATCGTAAGGCTACGCTTGGTGTACTCGATCAAGAAGATCTCCCACGCCGCCGTGGAGCTCCAACCCGAGTTTGCCTTGGCGACCTGCTCTCTGATGAGCTCAGAGATAGTCTCCTCTGATGGAAGACCGCATTCGCATGTCTTGGAAGCTCGACACTGCCACTGTACTTCGTCCCCGGTGAAGATGACGGCCCGGTTGGAAAGGACGCGTTCTTGCAAGGTCCATGCGCGGCCGTCAATAGGATCGACTTCTTCGTTGATGGGCTCATTGAACCGAATATGGTGACCTTGTGCTACTGATCTGCGCGCTTTGATGTAAACCTCTTCAGAACCACTCCTGGCCAATACCACAGGGCCTTGTCGCATGTTGTTCAGGAAGCCTTCGTGGCAAGAATGCGTTAATGCCGAAATGATGGTGACAAAGGCATTCTGATATATGTCCCCCATTTTCTTAGCTTCTTTGTCCCAATCGTTCGCATCATCTTGTATAATGCACAGGGAATCAATCCATAGCATGTCGATTCCAAGGCGCGAGCAGACGGCAGTAGCATCTCTCAAAGTCGATGGCAACTGTGAGATGTCGATTCCTCTCCGCATCTGGTCAAGGTTCTTTCTTGTAGTTATCAACGGGGGGTGGGCAGGAGTGTGGCCCCAGGAATAGCTAAGTGCTACGTATAACACGGGTGTCGAGGAGTCTAGATCGACGAGACGGACTGTTGTCGTTCTTCCGTCCGACAATAGTTGGAGAACTCTAGAGGGTAATACGAGCGTGGGATCGGAGGGGTTTTGATTGCAGTCAGGATGATGTGAAACACAATCCGCTATACAGCGAGATATAAAATCCCATGTTTTTGGGCATTCTGCCGTTTGTGGCACTTCTGGGAGAGCCTTCATTTCTCGAGGAAAGCTGTGTATTTGCGGCAAAGATGCCAAGAAACCCGGAGTCGAGCTATTTTGGTCATCTAGCTTGCGGTCAGACAATTCCTGATAGCAGAGAGGACATGACACGAACTGCTCAGCAAGTAAAAGTCCAGCCCGTGATATGGAAGACCCTCGGAGCTGAATAGAGTAACGTGATCCTTGGCGGGGAGCAGAGTATAATATTTGGAATCTATTTCAACCTTGTCGTAAATTGGGCGGTTTATGGATTCGAGCAAGATTCCACAAAAGCCGCACCCTCTCGCATGGGATTGTTTAAGATCCGAGATGGTGAACACAAAAGAATCCCGTGATGGTTGCGCCTGCGTTGGATCGGGCAGAGGACTGAGACATATTGCGCAATCTGAAGATGCCTGGTTAGGCATGTTATAGTTTCGTCCGGTTTGAGTAGGGAATCAGCTGTGCTGCCAAACCTGATGATGTTTCTGCCTCGATGCCTAACATCAAACCTCGGCCTGATTGGGAAATACGGCCGCTCGTCACGTGGAGCACATGCACGCGACTTGTAGGAGAGACATCTAAGCAAAGGCAAAAATGTGTCAGAGGTTGCAGGATTTCTGCAAGAGTTCACCTGTTAGAACCTGGTGTCTCTACTAGAAGCGATTGATATGAGCAAGTGATGCCTCTGAATCTATCAAGTTGTTTCAAACCTGAGCAAACACATATTTGGTTCTCAATGGTCTTAGGCGGTTTGCGTGCCTATCCTATGAGTCTTGTGGTTTTTCCTGTTTGTCCATGATTCTCTGGGAGAGCGCACATAATAAAGAACAGAAGAAGAAAAATTAGAGACCATCTCTGAACATATGATAAATATCACGGTCCTACCCTTCACCTACTTCTGGGTGGTGAGCCTTACCCCAACCAGCCAATCAGCGCCCTCCATGGGTTTCGGCATTTGAATAGCCGGATTCGGTCCGAGTCAAGCCCGTTCGGTACCGAGTAACCGGCCCCACACCCACCGGGAGCCGGTCCGCATTTAGCACCGGAGCCTTAAGAGGAGAGAGGAGAAGATGACCTTATCGGCCGGCTAACCCCAGATTTTTGGCACATTGGTATTCATTACCCACAGTTCTACATCTTGTTCCTTCGACTGACGCAATGGACGCTGCGAATCCAGAATCGAATCCCGAGTCTCCATCATGGCAGACAGAACCGCGACAGAGAAACAACAGACGCCGAGCTCGTCGCGCTTGCCTTTCCTGTCGGTCTCGCAAGGTTAGGTGTGACGTTGTTGAAAGGTTTCCATGTGGAAATTGCAGATGGGATAACAACGAATGCGTCGTGGTGAGCCGACGTGGCGGAAGGTAGATCAACAGAAGCTCTTCCAAGATCAAGAGTCTAACCATGTCTTGGCAGATGCATCAGAGTACACCCCCCGGCAAGCGCGACTGGAGATTCCTGCGAACGAAGAAATACCATCCAGGAGGCGGACACAGATCCATCAACCAACGATTCGAGACCGACCAACGTTGCCCCGTGCTCAACTCCAACAGACCACTACGGCGTCGGCGAAGACATCGAGTACACAAGTAAGCTTTTATGGCACTTGCTTATACGATTGACTGACTGGTAGATTAGCTCAGATGCTGCGCCTTGTGTCTGGCTACACTGGTGAGGCTGGCATGAACCTCGGAGCTACCTGGCCAGAGCCCGACAAACTCGTACGAACTGCAAATTCCTACGCCTCGAGCAATGGTACCACGGACTCCGAACAATCTAATAAATTGCCTGGTTTCATTAAACCACTGTCGTCATGCATCGACAAAGACGACATCGCCTACCTACGGTCTAAAGGAGCCCTGTCGGCGCCAAACCTACAGCTCCAAAACGCCCTTCTCTGGTCCTTCTTCGAATACGTATATCCTTTTATACCCGTGGTAGATGTCGAAGAGTTTCTCGGATCGGTTCACGACCGAGACGGTAATTCTGGCCAAGTCAGCCTCTTGCTGTACCAGGCAGTCTTGTTTGCAGGGACAGCACACGTCAGCATGGATCTTCTCAAAAAGTCTGGCTACAAGACTCGCAGAGAAGCACGCAAGGCCTTTTTCCATAGAGTCAGAGTAAGACATACATCCTAGATACTTGATGAAGCTAGCGTTGACCTTTGACAGCTTCTCTATGACTTCAACGCCGAATCTGACCGAGTCGTCATCATCCAAGCCATTCTGCTCATGACACTCTGGTACGAGACCCCGAACGAACACCGAAATACATGGCACTGGATCGACGTCGCAATATCACAGGCATTTGCGGCTGGCCTACATCGAGACCCGCCGTTTCTTAGCTCTCCACCCTTGATCCGCATCCAAAGACTCCGTCGGCGGATATGGTGGACCTGTCTAATGCGTGATCGTCTGGTGTCTTTGGGCATGAAGCGACCGCCGCGGATTAATGATGATGATTATTGCGTCACCATGCTCGAGGAGGCCGATTTTGGACCTGCCGACTTGCCAGAAACAGAGAGCGGCCAACTACGAGACATGTGTTCCTACATACAAGACAGTCGGAAAAGAATGGCACTGGCTCGGCTTTGTATCGCCAAGGCAAATCTCTGTCGTCGCTTGAGATACTATCTTAGGTCGCGATATTCTGTTTTTGCCGAGAATGCAGGCGACGAAGCAGCTGAAGCTTTCACCATTTCAAGACCGGACGACAAGGCTGCATACGTCTCCTGCAGCGAGGATCTAGTTGCCTGGCAAAAAGCGTTATCGAATGACTGCAAGTATCGGACCCTTTCGAGTGATCTCGTGGCGCACGAGGATAAGTCTGTTGCCCTTCATCGCACAATCCTCCACATGATCTACTACGCTTCAATATCAGGGATCCACCGGTCCAGGTTTACTCTGCTTTTGCATGATAAAGAGTCATCGCTATTTGATCAGGAAGTTTCAAAGATTTGGATGCAGCATGCAGCTATCCGGGTGTCTGACATGGCTGGAGAAATTCATCAGCATGGTCTTGATGGATTTTTGCCGACTTTGGGGTTGAGTGTTATTGTTTCGGCTGCTTCAGTTCATCTGCTCGAGATAAGAGGAGTGATTGATGCCGAGAGAAAGAGGGCACACGAGGGATACCGAAGATGCATGGTGGTGCTTGACTCACTAGCGGACATGTATGTGGCTGCGGACCTGGCAAAGGATGCCATGGAATGGGCATTTGTCCAACCGTCTGCCAGAGCATCCGAGCCAAGTGAAGAAGTCGAATCCATGGTGCAGTCCTCTCAAAGCCCTACGCTTGGAGATGTTCCTATTGATATCGACAGCCTGATAAACGGCAATCGCCAGGGGTGCTCGGCGCCAACAGAGAGTGTTGAGCTGGATCACGATGATATGGGTTTGGGTGCCCCGGGAGCCGATTTTGAAGATTGGATGGATTACCCGATGGCGGAGATGGGCAAGTTTGAGAATAGCGTTATGTTTAGTGACATTGACTTGTAAGGGACTTGGTGAGTGAAAGAGAGGGTGAGTGGGTGTATGGAAACATACTTCATCGGTTATGGAGATATCATGTAGTAAAGATAAGGGATGAGCTATAATACAGTAATCTTTTTAATCATCTCCGTATTGACTATCTTCGGCCCCCAAGGATGGCTGTTGTACGATAGCCACTACATGACAGCCATTGTGCGGAGTTAGGTAACTCAGGCAGACAGCCAGCACAGACCTGTCACCGCATGTACTCACGGCGGAGTTGGGTAAGATGGATGCCTGGTCTCCCCACTCGGGCAGTAGGATCAGGTTATGTGAAGGATTCCCACGTGACAGTTGTAGACATCAAACACCTGTTGGTTGACGCTTCCAGCCATCATCTTTTTCCTCAGCCGATGCAAATATCCTGGCTGTTTATGTAGCATGAGCCAAGTCACGACGATGGACACCATTCCCCATGAACTACTGCGCAGGATTCTTTTATATCTGATCACGGAATCGACTTGGATCTATGAGATCCATGAGCGAGTTCCCAAGACTTCGCTAGCAGCATACGCAGCCATCTCTCGCAAATGGCAGAGTGTCGTGGAGCCTTTTACGTTCCGACACTTGTTTCTGAGCCCTATGAGACTTGATGTAGCTGAAACCTACAACTATTTCACGCCACTTCGCCTAGCCCATCTCCGCCACGTTCACTTCGATATCGAGTTCCCCGCTCACGACCTCCATGTATCCACCAATCCCGAAGATTATGACGATCAGATTGTGTTCAAAAAGGCCATCAGACAGACTTTGGGCCTTCTTTCGCGGGTTCCCCGCCGCGACATACCCCTTGTCAGCCTGATACTCTTGACATCACCCTCACGGGAGCACTGTATTCCTTGGGTTGGCGATGGACCAACAGAAGAAGAAAAGGTTTTCTCAGGAAAACTCCGGAAAACATATCTGGAGCTCGCTGCGGATTGGGATAGAAACATCCAAGACCTATCTGAGATATTCTTTTTCCGGGTAGAGTTGGAATCACGAGCCCTGGTTTTCGCTCCAGCCTCGATAAATATTATGGCTAGTAGGATGACGCGCTTAAAAAAGGTTGAGTGGTGGTTATGTGATGGGGAGAAGGTAGATACCGAACTCCGAATTCGTCAGAGAACCGGTAAGTGAAATGGATTTGGGCGCAACGCCCGGCTTCCTCTCGTTTCTGGATATCAATAACGCGCGCTGGTAGAGTTTGCGCATACCTTGGAACTTCTACCAAGATCGATAGAGCATTTCAGACTCGAATATATCCGGGAGCCTCCCAAAGACAGAACGTTCCAGCCTCCAGGAATTGTGCCACCCGATGCTACAAGCGACATTCTAAGCCGGCAACTCCACAACTTCTCCGAAAGAGATCGCCTGCAAGAATTCTTGGTCAACGCTAGCGTCGATAGTACCATCCTATGGCCTGAGTCTCAGCATCCCGAGAGCAAACCACCGACGTGGCCCAACATGCCCTTGTTTCACGTCGAACTAAACGACGTATTGCCGTCAGGCCAGTGGATCGAGATGCGAGATCCTGAGGCTGAAGAAGACCGATTTCACGGCAATTTTGATTGGGACGATGGCCCAGAGAGCGAAATTCCCGGCGAGGAGTACGAGAAGTGGTTCCCATGTACCTATAACCCGATACACTTTGAGCGGTTTGCCCTAGCCACTGCACGAGCCGCGAGCCAGATGCCCAAGATAAAGGAGCTTTTTGTGACTAACAACGGCCTGGCTTCGATGGGCGTCGGGTTCGTCACCAGGGGCGTCAGGAAGTCTTGTTGTCTAGAGTTTACGGGAGATCCACCCCCAGAGCCCAGCGAGGAGACGATGGATGCTTAGCGTAACGTGGTAAAACTTCATGGCTTGAAATGGAATGTGCATTTTGCATATGGTTTGGATGCATACTACTTCTATACTCTCTAGCCATAGGGGCGTAAAGTTGGACGAAGCATGTCAAGGGATTGGAGGGTGACCGAAATTCAGAAAAGTGTTACTCCTCTGTGTGAATTCGGCTTGACAAATAACAATTACATGCTTCGAGTGACTTGCTGAACTCGTGCTTTCATGTCTTGGAAGCCTTCTTGGTAGGTGTGATCTTGAGGGTGGTCTTTGGGGCCTGAGTGGCATCTATATCCAAGTCCGCCATCCTGGGCCCGCGACACTGTACGCGGCATTGACCTGCATCTTCTCGCAATTGGAGCCAACGTTCGGGTTGCATTCGTGAAGAGCCCACAGCGGTATCTTGTCGTCCGGAAGAACGTCCTCGTAGGTCTCACCATTGCTAACCACGTACCAAGACTCATTTAACTTTGTGGCGCTTGTAGTGTAGCAGTTGATCAAAACAAAGCTCGATGGACAAAATGTTGCTGCACGATCAATAGATCCCGGCGTGTCCTCAGCGCATATTCGTACCATGACTTCGCATGATTTTTCAGGCCAACCAACAAATTTTTCGTAACCCCTCGCATAGACCGGGTTTCAGAGTCTCATCAACTCCACCCATAAGGGAAATGATCCCTCCAGCCCGGCGTATATTGCGAGTTGCCCATTGAGAAAGGTGTTATGTTTATCAGGCCATATTTTATCCCACGGCCCATAATAGCAACGATTTGTGCGGCTGCTGCAACGTTGACGCCCAGGCACAAGGATGTCAATTGCCTCACTGAATCTCGAGTACGGGCCATGACATGCTGTGCACTGACTGATGCGAACAGCCTCCCTGAGTAGATCACCCGGTCAAGTAGGTCAATCGGCTCCGGAGATAAGTGGGGGGGGGCTTTGGCTCGGACCTCTTCGCCGAGGGTATCAACGCAAGCGGCTTGTGTGTCGACCACGTGGACGAGCTGTCAAGAGTCTTACCCGACAAGCCCCCTTTTCTCAATGAAACGCCGTACACGTGGCTAACCACAAAAAACAAGTGACGGAAAAGAGAGTCCGAGCCGTGTGAAGCTAAACCCCAGTCCCCAGCTTTTCTCCGCACAAGAGACCCCTGTCTGGCTTTGCAAAAGTGAGATCATCTGCCTTTTGCCCGAAACAAGCGCCCGCTGTGGACACACGTCGTGCCATGAGCAGCCACAGACAGCTGGGGACATCCTGGGGTTTAACCTTAGAAAACTGGCATGATCGGATGCTGCGGACCGGATCCGTTGCGGGCCGTGACTGGGATTTCTATGAGTGTCTCTCTCTTGTGATCCTTGGCCTGCGTTGGCGATTGTGCAGGTTCCCTGCAGTGTAGCATCTTGCATCCCTCGTCGTAAACACCTGAATCAGTAGTCTTGAATCCTTTCGACAATGACTCGAGATGTGCTGATGCCTAGAGTCTAGAAACGCTGTGGATATTGTGATGCCCTCGTTTATCAATGCCTCTGTCAAGGACCTCCCCGGTAAATCCGGAAATTCAAAGATGTCGCCCCTCCTTGAGGCTCTGATAGATCACGCTTCCCTTCCCTCTTCCCCGCGTTTTGCAGCCGTGCGTTCCTCGGACGTGCATTCCTCGGCCCACTAGCCTTAGGGCGTGTAGATCAAGGGGAGGGGTATTTGGCGGCTGCGCCTTCGGTTCAAGGAGGGGGTTGCCAGCTTCTACCAACGATATTCAAGAATGAAGCGAGTTGTTGTAACTTGACCCACTGCGTGTTTCCATCGCTGCCGTTAGCTCGTGAGTTTTCAGGTGACATGGTTGTTTTGTTCCCAGTTCGCATAGAGATGGCATGCCAAGGAAACCAGCGGTCCGAAGTTGAAGCTGAATAACGGCAACGCCACCGGGAGGTGGTCTGATTGTAGAATCTGGAGATGGAGGTATAAATCTGGGCTCTTTCCTGGCCATAGGCTTCTTCTTCTTCTCATACAATCCATATCACTTTCATCCATCTTCCTCTTTTACTCTACACACAATGGCTTCTCTCGAGGTTCCCGCTCAGCAGCGTGCTGCCATCCGACAAGGCGTCGGCCCCGAGTCAACCACCGCCATCAAGACAATTGACGTGCCCAAGCCTGGCCCCGGCCAAATTCTGGTCAAGGTCAACTGGTCTGGTCTCTGTGGCTCAGACAAGTCTCTCCTACACAATGAGTGGAAGGACTTCGGCCTTAGCATGATGGATGTTACCAAGGGCATTGCCGGCCATGAAGGAGCTGGTCCCGTCGTGGCTGTTGGTGAGGGTATGGAGAAGCGTTGGAAGATTGGTGACCGCGCTGGTGTCAAATGGATTGCCAGCACTTGCGGCGAGTGCGAGTTCTGCCTCAATGGTGTCGATGAGGTGCACTGCCCCAATCAGACAAACAGCGGTTTCTCTGTGCCTGGAACATTCCAGGAGTACGTCATCGCCGACGGTCGATACACTACCAAGCTCCCTGATGGTGTTCTTGATGAGGAGGCTGGTCCCATCATGTGCGGAGGAGTCACCGCTTACGCCGCTTGCAAGCGGTTAGTACTCATAAATATCAAAGACATCCATGAAAGTTACTAACTGGTTTCAGATCAAATGTCAAGCCTGGCCAGTGGATTGTCCTTCCTGGCGCTGGCGGTGGTCTCGGCCACTTTGCCGTCCAATACGCCAAGGCCATGGGGATGCGAGTCATCGCCATCGACGGCGGAGACCACAAGCGCGAGCTGTGCAAGAAGTTGGGCGCCGAGGTCTTTATCGACTTTAAGGAGACCAAAGACATCACAGCCGAGATTATGAAGATTACGAAGTACGGAGCCCACGGTGTCATCGTCACAGCCGCCACTCGGGCAGCCTATGAATCTGCTCCTGGATTCCTCCGTCCCAACGGCACTGTCGTCGCTGTTGGCCTTCCTCAGGACAGCACCATCATTGCTGGTTGCACCCCTATGACTATGGCTCTTCGACGGTTGAATGTCGTGGGAAGTGTCGTTGGCAACCTAAAGGAAGTTGAGGAGGCTCTCGACTTTACCGCTCGAGGCCTCGTCCGCGTACGTCTAAACCAACTTGATCCTGCAATTCAGATACTGACTCCTTAATAGCCTATTCTATCAAAGGGCAAGCTCGAGGACCTCGATGACTGGGTGCACAAGCTGGCGACTGGTCAAGTTGCCGGACGCTGCGTGCTTGAAGTCACGGCCCAGGCTTAAGAGATGTGTTAAATGTACAAGTAGAAAGTGATTTGGCGTAGCGAGTGGAATTAAGCATATGAGGAAGCGAGTGTTAGTACAGAGAAGCAGCCGTGGGATTTGGCATGCTAAAACGAAATACGGGGGGCAAGGCATAGTCAGAAGACTAGATGAAGAAAGAAATCATCATAACCAAGACTGAATGAAACCCTGATTCGATTTTGTTCAAAGTGCACAAGTTAAAATCTGCTCCGTTACTGAAGTTTGGTGTTCATCTGGTAAGGCATGCTGATATCATACAACGGCCCACGACAAGCACTACAAGATCTCATAGTTCCCAAAGGTGTGGCTAAAAGGATTGTATAAAGCCTTCAAGGTCCTCGCTAGGGCCCTGAAGTACTTTTAAATGAAGCCCACGCCAAGAGAGGAGCATCAGAAGAGCAAATCAATGTCCATCCCTAGAAGAGCGAATGATTCTCGAGTGAAGGGATGGCTTACAACCGCCGAGGAGAATATGTTGCATCCCATGGACACCTTGCCTCCCTCATATGTTGCTTTTAAAAACAAGAAGGAAATATTTGCCAAGAAATGTCATGGAATTTAGGTTCCGATCGATCGGCCAAGCCCTGTCCGATGTGCCATTCTTCTGGAACACCTTGATGGTCGCCAACTGCCTGATGTAGATCTTGGGTGACAGCCAACCCCTGGCTAGCCTGCACCAGAAGGGGACCAAGAAAGGCAAATAGCCGGAACTACAACGTTCAGGTTGCATTGTTGGTTAAGTGGTTGCAGCTAATAGTGTGCCACAATACGCCACCTGGGTCTGCGTTGACGACATCTACAGTACCCACGAATAGCCAGGAACCGAGTTGTTTGCCCCAATGCCGCTAACAAAGTGTGTCTTCAGGTTTACCGCAGTAGATTAATATGTTTCATTTAGTCATTCCAATCGCTATAAATACATGATACAGTAGAATCGCTAATTGAGTCTGCTCCGAACTAGTTTCTCATTTTCCAACGCCTTCACTTCCTGGCTCACCCTGGTCGCAGAAAGATCTATCCAGCTTGCAGATCAAGTACCCGCAGTCCTCCACGTCTTGGAAGGACCTCTTCACAGGCAACAGCCGGTAGCCTTGCTTCAGATTTTCAAGCTTGGCCATCCCCGACGCTAGTGTAGATTGACGAGGATAACCCTGGGTGTCTGGGGATAGCTTAACAGACCATTTCAGAAAAACGAGGCTTGGATACTGTGTCTTGACTTCGAAGTCAAGGCTGGAATCGATTATCACGTCGTGTCGCTGAACAGGGATGCTCCTGGTTCGCCTTTTTGTCTGGAATGCATCCTCTTTGTGTGCATCGGCTGTCAGAAGCTTGATCTGGACGTATGCAGAAGCATTGTTTGAGGTTGTCTCTGGCCAGCAGAGATCTTTTGTCATTAGTAGGTCAATTGAGAACCGTAGTTCTTGGGCGTGGCCTGAGTTGAACTCCTCCGGGGGCTGACGCAGCCTCTCGGGCTTCAACACGTAACCAGAATTGTCAGTACCACCGTTGAACATGGCCTGGTTAAAACCCATGTTAAGGTCGCTTGTTTGGTAGTTCAAGGCTGCCATCTGCACGCCATATCTCCAATACTGGAGAGGGCTGAGGTTGGATGAGTCTATCCGGCTCGCGTCGGGGTAGACTCTCACCATGTGCTGGGTGTTGAGGAAACCAAGCGAGTTTTCGCCCTGCTTCTGTTTCAAGTAGGACTTGAAATGGGCCTCCGAGACGGAGTATATAAAATTCCCAGTTGCGTCGACTTTGCTTGGACGGGGTAGTCTTTTGCCCGGTCCGTAGACCGCTAAGTCTTCCAAGGGACCGTTCACGGAAGGTTGTGATTGAGAGACCTGACTAGAAGCCTCCTGACTGATGGCAGAAGAGCTGATAGTGGATGCCGAGTCAGTGCTTTCTGCTTCTGTGATGTTGCCATGATCCTGCGATGATCTCGCCGAGACGGAAATGTCATTCGATACTCGGGGTTCTCGACTAGACTCGACGCCTTTTGCAACTTTTGCTTTGATCAAAATTCTCCCTCGCAGGTGTGATGGAGATGGAAGTGGTCCTGAGATGTCAGAGAGAGGCTCCGTTACCAGTTTTGATCCGAAGGTGTCCCTCATTATCTGAGCCATGATACTCTTCTGACGAGGGCTGCAATGCACCTCCAATGAGATCCAAAGAGGAAAGTCAGAGGTCACAAAGGCATATTGGTTGATGGCATCTATCACGTCTTTGAAACCGATGGATGCTGTCAAGCTGTAGCCGTGCTTGACAATCGGTTGCCCATCGCGTCCGTCCCAACAGTCTACCTCGATAGATCGACATCCCTGAGAAAGTGCAGAGATGTACCCTTGAACAGTTGAACGCGTGAAAACCTGACGGCCCATAAGGTATGTGTTGTGCGAGCTGCAGATGAAGTACTCGTTGATCGGTCGATCGAGATCATATCGGAGTGGCTTTTTTCTGATGGCTAGGTTCTGCTTTGACAAGAGAAGGTCAGTAATCCCGCCGATGGGTATTTTTGGAGATTTCGAGGATCTTTGACCTTCCAAGTCGGAGAAAGAATCTGAGACAAGGTAGGATGACAGCATTGAGTGGCTCTCAAGCCCTGGATCTTCACCCTGGACATTCTTCATGAACTCTAAGAAGTCCGCAATAGAAACTCCATGGTTAATCTCGCGGGATAAGGACCGTAATTCTCGGCTTAGGATAATGTCGGCCAGATACCGGCTATGACTGTGTGTCCCTGCATCGGAGAACAAAAGACCTGCGGGGCCCTTTGTAGAGCGGTCTGAGTCAGAGGAAGATGAGACATGCATGGCCTGATACCGATAAGCTTGGATCACGACACAGGGTGCGACATATACTTACAGGAGCCGTCTTCTCGGCCTCCGTGGCGCCAGCCTTTGCTGTCCAACCTGCAAGGCCTCGGTGCACAAGATCCAGAAATATGGGAATGAGAAAAATTCCAATGAGAACAGCCAAGTGCCATGAAAGAATGATGTACCCAAGTAGGATCTTGGAGGGAAGGTCAGTGACTCCTGGGAGAAAAGCCGTATGCAGTGAAAAGAGGACCACTCTCGATCCGTACAAAACTCCTGAGAGCGAAAGCAGAGAAGAAACTCCACTCCAATACGCTGTGCATATCAAGTGTAAAAGTTCGAGCCCAAGCAGAATGCCAAATTGGGTGCGAGTATGCGCTTGCAGACCACCAATGATGATGCCACGGAATAGCATCAAACAAAAGATGTTCAACGCGTGGTACTTGCGTGCCCGCTCCTTCGAGGTTTGACTGCGAACACGAGTCTCTCCTTGAATAACGAAAAGCCCAACATCTGCCGAAGAATTGGCCTGGATCCAGGTCCACCAAAAAGAAGACAGCAACAGCACGAGAGCGAGGATGGCGACAGCTGAATTTTGCAGGACCATGCGGCGATTTGAGAGTTGGTATGTAGACCAGGCGCTCAGAGGAAGCAGAAAGAGACTAAGAAACAGTCTCGAGACGGCCCAAGATCGATCTTTAAATCGTGACAAAGGCTCTTGGCTTTGGGTGTTTGTCGTGTTCCGGGAGCTTTGTTCGCGAAGCAGCTCCCGGACATGAATAGCGACAAAGAAGAACAACAGAACAATAAGCGCAAAGGCTATAGTGTTGAACCAATTCTTTGACATGCCGGGAGAGCTCGTGATTTGAGATAGAATCACAAAGCCTGGCGCACCAGTGAGTGTCCCATTGGTTTCGTAGATCCCATCCCTGACACCGACGTATCGTGATTGGTTCGAGACCGGGCCTGCAGGCAACATCAACGTCGACCAGCTGGTAAAGCCGATGATAGGTTGAAGGAAACCGGGATATCGGAGGCTGAGTGCACCGGAAAAGTAGATGAACTGGATGTACGCCAGCATCTCAGCAGCTCTGGTCATGCGGTGGTTGTTCTGGTCTTGGGCATCCGGGAAGATGGCGTGGTGTTCATTTTGCTGCAAAGGCCAAGAGGCAACCAGAGAAGCGACAGAGAAGACGAGAACCGGAAGCCAGAAGCTGACGAGTTGTGTCCAGGGTCGAACCTCGGGTGTTAGGTTGGCCTCGACACAGAGCAATGGAGTGCCATCGTGTTTTTCTAAATCAATTGTGATCTCGAAGGCGTCGAGGAAAGTAGATCGATTAAAAGTTGAAGTGATCTCGAGTCTCAGTCTGGCCTGCATCGGGCCGTACTTGGCGCAAGACGTGTTGACGATTCGTCCAGGATACTGATGGGCGCCATTGTAGTCGACCACCGTGAATACCGGCACAAGATCCAAGGGAGAAGCCGCATCACACTCGGTACCGTTGGCATAGTTTCCAACCAAGTGGAACTTGGTGTCGTAGACATCGCTGGTGGCGTTGACAAAAGCTCGAAGTCCCTCGGGGATTATCCTAAAGTCGGCGGCAGTGTCGGTGTAACAGTCCCGAGACTGAACATATGCTGCATGGCTCGTCGTTGCCAGCAGCGCCCAAAGGGCAACGCTTGAAAGCATTGGAATTGAACCAACGCAAGCGCTGGTTGAGCGAAGCTGTCGTGCTACCTCGAATACATGGAAAAGCGGTGATGTACAACAACGAAACCCCTTGAGGAAGAATTTCCCCATGCCGATGGAACCGATTTCATTACTCAGCTGGAATGATGAAACAAACTAGCCCCAAGCTGTCCAATAAGAGCAAAATGCCAAGGTTCGTATTCCCAAGTGCTGTTTAGCTTGTGCTATAATTGGGTCAGGCTAGACGAGTCATGGGTCCCTGCAGTTCCTGCTTAGACCCGCATCCTCGGTTGCCTCTGAATGGGTCGATCATGATAACATTTACTCGTATACTTGCTGTTTGAGAATTGGGAGGTTCTCCCGCCAATGAAGTTTCAATCAAATTTACGAAGCTGAAAGCCGAAGGCAAGGATAGTCCTTGTTGATAATTCCCACTCCCGAAAGGGTATTCAAGCTCTATAGGGTAAGGAAAGGAGCGAAATCTACGAAATGATGAAGGCAGGATGCCAAACGGTAGAGGGAGTGAAAGGAAGGAAGAGAGAATGGAAATGGCCTGGGTATGGGAGTTTCAATAGTATCGACACAAAAAATCATCATTTATACCAACTATCCTATGTTTCCGTACCCAGAATCCAAGTACGCCTCGCCGAGAAAGCAACCGTGAACACATTTGACATCAATCTGCCGTTTCCTTCAAGCCAACCCCTGCCCCGTCAAACACTTGATCAACTTCTTCTTCTGCTTATCCCCAATCTCGATGAATTCCTCCACATACTCACAAGGGGAGTAATGCAGCCCCGTCCTATCAGTGTACAGATACGTCTTGTCCTTGTCCGCCTCATGACGAATATCCAACGCGTCGAGCATGGCCTTTGTCACCTCGGGTCCGTTCTCCAGTGCAATGTGGAGAACCAGCTTTTCTCTGTACCTCCATGTCTTTCGTGTCTTGGCGATAAGGATTTTCATCGTTTCTCTAAGACGGAGGTTCCAGTCGGATTCTTCGTTGGCGATCTTGCACCAGGGGAATGGCTTCGAGAAACATGCCAGGCCCAGAGGTACCATGAAGCCAAAGTTCTCCTCCTCGTAGTTTGCGTCGTGCGTCTCCAAAAGCCATGTCACGAAGTCGGGAAGAGCCAAGAGCGAGGCCAAGTGGAGCGTTCCATCATCTGGGGTGCCCTCACCCGCGAGCAGTTTGAAGGCGTCAATGTTACCCAGGAAAAGAGCAGCTTCCCGCGGAGAGATCTCATCCTCCTCTTCAAAAAGGGATTGGAACTGGGCCTTGGGCTTCTTGGGGTAACAAGCGATCTTGCTAAAGTCAGAGCCCGAAACTGTGCTGTTGAACATGTCGCCCGGTGCAAGCTCAAGGAGGGCTTTCAATACGGGGGTTCGCGACTTTTCGAGCAAGCAAAGAAAGACTGCCGACATCTGCGACTGTGGTGTCACATAAGTGGGCAGAGCTGTTAAACTATTAGCACACAAGCACGAGCAAATTGTCGACTGTGACATACCTGCATCCTCCATCTGCAGCAGACGGATAATGACGGCGTTATCAATCTTGAGAGAAGAAGAGATGGCCCACATAAGAGCTGTGCATTCCTCAGGCTCCCACATTGGTCGGAGGTTGTATATGATCTTGGCTGCAGCAGGCACTCCGTGATCGAGCAGGAATCCCAAGACAAGAGTCCCTTGTGGGAACTTGCGCATGCACTTGAACAATATCTCATCCTCCTGAACCTTTGTTCCCTCGGGCTGTTCTTCAAAGAGAAGAATAAGCCAGTTCATGACTTCCAACTCCTCCTTGACGTTGTCGAGAAGAGCAGGGAGAACCACAGCCAGGTCTGCGTGCTTGCTGAGAGCTCTAAACTCGTCTCGCGAGTTCTTCTTACATGCCAGAACGAAGCAATTGGCCTCTTCAGCGTTTGGATCTGCTCCATGCTCCACGAGCTTGCTCACGATGGCTGTGTTGGTCGTGGTACTCTCCAAAGCGCCGATGAGAGCCTTGTTCAGAGACCTCTGGCTGATAGTGAACTCTAGCAAGCAGCTGTAAATCTCGAGTCGAACATCCGAGTCGAACGAGGAGTTGTTGGACACGTAGTCGAATGCGAGAGTCGCCGCGCTCTCATCGGCCTTGACGAGATGCTGACTCAATGCTCGCACAAGATTGAGGTTGGTGGACTCAAATGCCATAGTAAAGGCTGCACCATCTTTGTAGTTGACTAAAGCACCATGTTCGAGTAGCAGATTAGGAGTATCCAAGTTGTCAGGATCAGACTTGATAGAATCAAGAAGAGCTTCAGAAACCTCATCGGAATCGATCTCCTTGTCCAAGAGAGATTGATAAGCAATGAACCTCCTCTCAGAGTCGATCTCGGTGTTTTTAACGTGCCGAAAAAGCTCCTTTGCAATGGTTGGTTCCGTGATGTTTCGTGAGAGTGACAGAAACATGTCGACGGGAGATGATTCCAGCGCCATCTTGAGGGTGTCGACCTCAACCTTGGCATGATAAGATAGTAGCAACTTGGCCAGAAGAATATCATCTGGGTGCTTGGAGACAGCCTCAGTAAGGGCCTTGGATATAGCGTCCACTGATACCTGGTCCGTTCGGAGCAAGTGTCCCAAGATGACAGCCTTTGTATGTGAAGCCACGGGAGATGAGCTGCCCACTATGAATGCCTTCTCCATGGTCAAAGAACTTGGCTTGGCAGTGAGGAGCACCTTCAAGACCTCGGGTACACCTTCTGCTGCCGCTTCTTGAAGGGCTCGTCCGCCCTGGACATCAACCGAAGCCTTGTGGTTGAGCAGAAGCTCAAGTCCGGCAAGGTCACCAGACAATGCGGTCTTTATCTCTCGGGGAAGATAGTCAGACTGTCCAATCTCAGCCGAGGCAGCAGCTTCCAGAAGCAGCTTCATGACGTCCAACTTGACATCTCTAGGCTCGACGGTCATGGCTTCTTGGAATGCAGCAGCCAAAGATGTCATTTGAGGCTTTGAGGACACCAGCGTGCTGAGAAGAGCGACATCCTTTTGTTGGACGGCGCTGCAGAGTAGCATTCCGCCTCCAATATCAACACTAAGACCATGTCGTACCAGGCAAGGAGTAACCTCGGTCAGGTTCGGGTGACCTCTCAGAACGCCTTCCATACTTGCGGGGGCTTGAAGTATATGCGATGAAGGTGCAGAGTCCAGCAGGAATTCTACAGTTTTCAAGCTGTAGTACTCTGGCATCATTGCTGTATGAAAGACGACGCTGAGAGTCTGAGGGCTTGGTGGACATCCTGAACATAGGATCTCCAATAGATCAAAGTTTCCCCTCTCAACGGCGTTGGTGTATGCGACACCAGAAGCATAGTTTGCGTTAGCACGATGTTCAACAAGAACACGGACAATGTCTAGCCGAGTGTCCTTTGACGACGCTTCCAGCAGAGTCTGATCAACGGCTTTACCGTTAGCGCCTTTTTGAAGGAGGAGTGTAATCATTGCCAAAGCACTGCCGTAGCCGAATTTCTCCATGGCCTTGAAAGCAATAGGAACGGCAACAGACAAGGTCTCTGTTCTCGGCCCTCCAGTGCAGAGTGTCTGAAGGACTGAAAAGTTGCCTCGTCGTGCCGCGACTAGCACCGGGTTGCCATCAGCTGTATTGGACAAGTCAACAGGAGCATGGTACTCGAGGAACAGCTGAATGAGGTCCGAGTCGATGTCTCCATCCTCAGATACCACTTGCTGTAGGGGAGCCCCAAGGACTTGGCTGTGGACTCCCTTCTGCAAAATAGATTTCATTGCTTGGAGCCGACTCTCCCTGGGTAAGATGCCCATTGCGGCTGGGATAGCAGCCGAGAGAATCTCTGGCGAGCATTTCCGCTGCAGAAGCGCCTTGAGCATGGAAAAGTCCACAGCTTCGAGGGCGCTTTGTATAGCTGAGGCTTGTTCATACTCGACAGACGCTCCACAACGCACCAGGATCTCAACCAATCTCAAATGCTTGTTTCGAACAGCACGAACCAAATAAGCATCGAGGTGCTGCCCAGAAACTCCCATGGGACCGAAAATGTCCATGAGATGGATCATGTCCGCCTCAGAGGTTGACTCGGGCACGTAGCTTAGTGCAAGTGAGACAGGTGAGGAGAAAGCGCCATTTTTGAGCAACTCCATCATGACAAAGTCCATATGTGACACGGCCCATTGCAGGGCGTTGTGAGGTGGGACATCGACACTGACGCCAGCGCCAACCAGAAGTTTTGCAAGGGGTATCTGATGAGCTTTGACACTCTTGACCAACTCCTCGCGGAGGGTGGGATAATCTCCGACCAGACTGGCTTCAGCAAGCAACGTGAAGAAGGAAAGCTTTTGAGTCGAATCTGGCACCAAAGTGGCCAGTTCACAAGCGCTCTCTCTTACCCCAAAGAACTTGTCGTTGGAACTTGCATAAGCTAGAAGAACAGCCAAAGCCTGTAGACTCTGCGCGCGAAGAGTCGCGAGGAGCAACGAATCGCAGACGAGATCTCGTCGGTTCGCAACGCACAACATAAGAATCTCAAGCGAGAAGCCTGTTCCTGCCACCGCACGAGCAAGATCTTTCTCAAGACACTCGAGCCAAGCTCCAGTCGTCATAGCTGTTGGAGCCGATAACAAGAGGCTCACGAGGGCAAGATCGCCAATCCTGATATGTTGAGCGACAACATCTGGATAGGAGGATGCGGCGGCGCCGTAACTCAGTAGAAGTCTCATGGCGTCAGATGATGATTTTGACAAGGAGATGCCAAATGCTCGAGTCAAAGCCTCTTGACTGACCCGTGTTTGACACAAGAGATGGATGTAGCTGATGTTGTCGTGAGAAGCAGCTTTGTCCAGCCATGTAATTCCAGGAGGGAAAGAATCTGCCATTGATGCAGACAACCGATTCCTCTTCATCTTCTTCTCCAGTCTCGGATCATGTAAATGACCCCATAGCTCATCAAGCGAAGTTAAAGTCGTATACAGCAGCAAAGCCTGAGCAACACCAGCAGCTGCCAAAGGCTCAGTAGAAAGAAGCAAATCAAACGCCCTGGCGACTTCATGCTTGGTAAAAGTCCAGTTGGCGTGATTAACCGCCTCTTCTTTTTGATGCTTGGTCCTGAAGAGGTTGCGCTTCTGCTCTGAAGGCGGCCGATAGCTGGGATCAGTCATCCGCTGCTGGACGAGAAGCTGACGAGCGGCATCTCGATTTGCCTTGACGAATGGCTCATAGTCTTGAGCGGGAGGTTCCACCAAGCTTGGAACCTGCTGTGGTGGTGGGAGAAGTCCAGCTCTGCCGAGAAACCACTCTATCCGACGACTGTCGGCCATGATGATTTGATGTCTCTAATGATTTAAAAAGCGATAGTAGACAAGGAATAATTAGGGGGATAAAGATTGGGGAATGGCTTCAGGTGCCATATTCCAAACAAAGACACTGGAACAGAAAGGGTGCCGAAATGAGGAAACTTCCCCTCCCACCTCTGCAAGATTCAGCTGAAAGGCACACATTATGTAGGCCCTGAGCCATCGGCCGTGAGCCCCAATGAGAATCTGCATAGATACCAGGCAGGGAGTGTGCTGGCAGCCTCGTGACTTGGGATGGCGCGACGCAAGGCAGACTGTGTGAAAGTCTGCATACCCCGCGTTAGGCAGCCCGGGCGAACCATCTGATGGATTTGAGTGTCTGAGCTTTTTGACTCTTACAAGGTGGGCGATGATGGAGAAGGAGGCTGTGCTGGAGTCGCACCATTCTTGGATAATCTGTTTTTGTTAGTGAATGAGATAAAATACCACCAAACCAAAAACATCACCGAGATCAGGCTATATCGATAACACAAAGAAGATGAGCCATTTCCTTCTTAGAAATCAGCCTCAATCAGGCATCCACCCACGCCCAAAACTCGTACAGTTTTCCAATCCTTCCATGATTGGCTTGGCATCGCAAGGATCGGCACTCCCGCGACCTGCAAGTACGCCCTTTTGCCATCCCAAAGTCCCTCGTGATTGGTTAATCCCCTATCACAGCTACTGCGGAGTCTGCTGGCACCAGTTGCCCGGCTTGTGTGACACCGGCATGGCTGTGATTATCGATGCGCCTCGCGAGGTAGATATTGTTTTTTGGCGGATCGAGCCGCTATCTAAATGCCTTGTGCCGGTCTGCGTGAAAGGTTATGTTGGAAGCATATTGTGTTCTTGTGATTTACGCCCATTCTTGGGATATACGTGCAATTCATTATATAAAGTTACACTTGCTGCCATTCGTTCCATTTCCCCAGAGTCACATCGTCAACTTCAAACATGGCTGCTCCTCCACCTTATTCGCCTCCAGCGTCTATTTCTAGACATCGTACGGGATCGGACGATGTCCATTCCCTTGCCGATGCATTGCTTCGTACCTCTGTCTCTTCAGACAGTGCTACTTCAACGTCTTCCACGTCCACTATCCTACCACCCTATCCAACCTCAAGGGAACGCTCCATCGCATCGAGTTCTTCCCCCTCGTCCAGTCGTAGCGATGATTATACAAACGGGTCCTTGCCTGGCCACCTCCACAGGTTGAGGTCTCCAGGCTCGGCCAGTACCTCGGGGACAACATCGAGGACTCGAGAGCGCCTCCGTCAGATCGAGATGGAGCGAGACGAGCTCCGACACGCCATGGAAGGTGAACGCGCCCAGGCTGCTGAGATGCGTCGACTTGCTGAGCAAGAGCGTGCCATCGCTGAGCGTCTCAGGATGGAGGCTGCTCTATCTGGTCCATCCGCCGCCGATGCTAGACGTCGCGTTCAAGAACTCAAGCGTGAAGCACTTGCAGCGCGCTCTGAGAAACCCAAGCGATCCAATGATGGCATGTTCAAGAAGGCCTATGCGACCGATCTTCTCTTCCTCATTGATACCACAGGTTCCATGTACAGCTACATCAAAGCTGCTAGAGACCAAGTCAAGAGGATCATGGACGACATTACAAAGGCCTTCTTCAACGAGGCCGAAGTGCGCATCGCCGTTGTTGGGTACAAGGACCACGCAGACAAGCCCAACATCCAATTCCTAGACTTTACAACGTCCATTGATGATGTGAGGTCGTTCATCGACAATTTCAAGGCCTCGGGCGGAGGCGATGCACCTGAAGATGTCCTCGGAGGCATTGACCAAGCCATCAACGCAACATGGAAGAATCAGACGCGATGCATCATCCACATCGCTGATGCACCAGCCCACGGTCGCATCTTTCACGACTTTTCCGACTCGGCGGATGATTACCCCGAGCCTGGGAGTGAGCCGCATCGTCTCACTTACCAGCCCCTGTTCAAGAAGATGATTGACATGAACATCAACTATGCTCTGCTGCGCATCAAGAATGCCACAGATCGCATGGCGTTGACGTTTATGAAGGAGTATGCCGCCATCTCGTCGGACTGCAAGCTCCTCCTGAGCAACAAGTACTATGACGAAGGTATCAAGGCAGGCATGGCTCTCCATGGTGCCAGTAGCTCCAAGGGTACCGCCAAAGGCGACCTAGTCTTTGAAGAAGCCGAGCTAGGCACCTCTTACAGCGCACTGCGACATCTAGTCGTCAGAAGTGTTACCACTTCGGCCTCTCGCACGGCAGTACGCATGTCAACGTCGAGTTCTCGAACTGGCGGCAAGGGAGGCACCAAGAACCCCTTGACCACCCAACTTCAAGCCATTGAAGAGGATGAAGACAAGATTGAGGAAGCCAGTGAAAGTTCGCTTGAAAAGGTGCCCCCGCAGTGGGATACTCCTGGTTGGCTCAACGAGAAGCTCATCCTTGAGGGCTTCTCTCCTGACACTGTGGTGCACGGCGCAGACACACTCAACGCCATGATGGCGCATGATGATAACATTAGGTTGAGCATCATGGAGCTCACCATCAACAAGCGTTCGAAGCCATTTTCCCAAGGTGCCCTTCGTCTCACGGCGTACGCTCGTACGGCTGCCTCGACGAACCGCTATGTCGTCAAGTCGTTCAAGCGTGATGGTAAGCGTCTTGCGCATTTGGCAGAGGATATGAGATGCCAAGCTCTCTGCAAGGCATTTGCTCTCGAGTTTAATGCCTTGGTTGGTGATAAGCACGCAATCGATTTCATCGTCACAACGTGCCTCAGAGGCAAGACAACCACTTCAGGGACTGACTGCATGTCTCTCGAGCCATACATCGAGGGCGAGTACGTCAAGTACAACAACAACTGCAGCTACGTCAATGATGACAATCCCAAGGATGAGTTCAATCAGGCCGCGCAGGCCTTTTCGCACTTTACCTTTGAGCGGTCCTGGGGCAGCTTCCTGGTATGCGATCTGCAGGGTGTAGGCCACGTCCTCACAGATCCAGCCATTCACACGCTCGACCCAGAGCGATTCAAGCTGGCCGACACAAACCTCGGCAAAGATGGCTTCAAGTTCTTCTTTGCGACACACGCATGCAACGAGATTTGCGAGAAGCTCGAACTCAAGAGCACAGCAGCAGGTATCGCGAGCAACAATTGCGAGTTCAGAGAGCTGTGGCCTAGCATCGACAACACCGTCTGCTGCTCCAACAAACTCTGCGGTAAGATCGTGCGCGTCTCCAGCGCCAAGAAGTCAGAAGAGTACCCCGGCTGTCACTGGTGTGATGTCTGCTGGCCGCAATTGAGCTCATCAAAGGTCAAGTGGATGTGCGTCGCTCCAGGACCTCACCACGAATTCGACGTCTCCATGTTCTACTACGAGTCTCAGGGACAGATTCCGCCTCGGAAATGTCCCGATCATCGCGAGAGAGACACGACTGTGTCTAGGACGGCTGTCATGGGTGGAAGCTTCTTCAATAGGCTGAAGGGTGCCAACAAGCAAAAGAACATCTCCGGGAAGGCTTGGTGAGGAGTTTATTCGGTTACTTGTATTGAATTTCGTGTTTTTGTGAGAGTCCAATGGATGGTTTTGTGCCTTTGTTTGAGACAGGGAGCTTAGCCAGTAGTCATCTGCCGACAGGCTTGAGTTGGAGAAGTAGCTAGCGGAAGTACCTTCTGTAGCTAGCTGAAACTCACTGTGGTTAGGTCACGTGTACAGGCTGGTAGCGAGGATTGCTCACTAATTGTTTCTGGAACGGAAGCTTCTCCTGCATCACTTTTAAACAGTGCCTCATCTCCGTGAATCCAATGAGTTGCAGGGTCTGTCGCGCGCGCAAGGTATGTTTGTGATCACTTCTTGCTACTGTAGTCTATTCCAGTGCTCATTTCGGACCGTGTTTGTAGGTCAAGTGCGATGAGCGGCCTGGCAGATGCTTGAACTGTGAGCGCCTCGACCTGACTTGTGTTGGCCACTCTCGGCAATCGACTACCGGGGACTCACAAGCTGGGAATACGGCAAAGAAGAAGAGGACGTACCGGTCCTGCAACAGCTGTCGCATTGCCAAGTCGAAATGCGACGGTGGCCGGCCGAGATGTTTCCGTTGCAGCGTCAAATCTATCCAATGCACTTATGAGGCAGGCAACATGCCCTTTTGGGCTCATGTCATGTCCAACACACCCTCGACCCCCTCGCCGAGTAGTCTGCAGAGCTCACGAGTCTCTGTGGAGAGGCAAACTCGTACGCACGCCAGACAAGGTGAAGAAGCTGAGGCCATTGTTGCTCAAGAGCATGACGGCGAAGCCAGCCGTCAGCGCGTAGTGTCCCGTGCAGTCAACGATCCCATCACCTCCTTCACTCCTTTGGACCAATCACCCCAGGACCCTATTTCGTTGTGAGTCTAACCCCCGCTATAATTGAGCGACCTGGGCGATGCAAGCTTACTCGGTTACAAGCCTTTTTGCTCCAGCGCTACCCTCTACACCAAGCATCCTTCGTCGTCTCGCTGAGCAGTATTTCGACAACGTGCATCCTCTTCGCTGTTTTGCATTTGTCCATAAACCCTCCTTCATGCGCCGGCTAGATGAGGGTTTCGGCACTGAATCTAACAGCAGTGCGCTTCTTCACATGATCTGCGCACACGGCGCGAGGTAAGTTGAACACTATTCTCGTCACGGGGGGAGATATTCCAGGCTAAGAAGACCATTCTAGGTTCTACGCATTGAACCATAGCTGTCATGTACATTCGTTGCCTGCAAATGTAATCCATACGGCGGGCATAGAGTTGATGAATGCCGCAGAGCGCTTAATCTTTGCAAATTATGGCAAGATCTCAGTCTCGAATCTGATGGTAAGAAATAAGGGTTTGGTCTTCGGCCTTCTCTTGACGGGAGCCCACCAATACTGATACCGCACTACCAGGCTACAGTACTTCTTTACGATTTTCATTTCCGCCTGGGAAACTACGCACAGGCGTTGATGCTGAGTGGTTTTGCCATCCGGATGGCACATTCTCTCCAGCTTAATCTGGAATATTCGGATAATTCAGCGAGCCATGATGGAGACAGTGCTGATCTACTTACATCATACAAGGAATCAAGGCGACGCCTCATGTGGGCTTGCTATGTTCTCGATGCCTGGACGGGCAGCGGAGTCGATCAATTGACCCTGCTCCACGAAAGGGATATCAAGATCCAGATGCCGTGTGACGAGAGAAGCTTCCTCCTGCAGATGCCTCGCGTCACTGAAAGGCTGGATGGCTCGCAATCGTCCAACGCACAGTTATCGACACAGCAGAGACCGATAGAAGACATGGGAATCATGTACTACTACGTACGGTTGATTGCACTCTGGAAGCGCGTTGCTCGGTGAGTAATTCTCTCGTATCCCCCTATCGCAGCATCAATGACTCAATGGTGATTCTCAATGGTTAGGTACGTAAAGCACCTCGACTCTGCCCAGCCACCGTGGCTTCCAGACTCAGAGTTCTCACTGCTTCATGCCGACTTGCATGCATGGCGCGATAACCTCCCTCCGTCGCTGGAGTTCAACGCGGGGGTGGTGTACATCCGCCTAGAGTCATCACAGCTTGGGGCTCTTGCAACTCTTCACTGCACCTACCACAACGCAATGTGCGATTTCTACCGGATCTGCATGCCGGAGCTCTTCAAGTTGAGAAACTACTTCTCAGACATGCAGGCAGACTTTGTTGAACGACTTCAATCCGATACCCTTCGACATGCGCAAACCATGGCCATGGTCCTAGCCGAGACTTCTCGTCAGGGATCTCGCTTCCTTGCAGACTCGATGCTCCCATGCTTCGCCTACAACGGTACCAGAGTTATGCTCTACTATATTGCTCGCTTGCTGGACCTCAACCGGCCGGATTCGCATCGCATAATGGATGAGACAATTAAACATGTCGAAAGCAACCTCGCGGTATTACAGATGATGTCGATGATTGTCCCATTGGCTCAGCAACTGGTGAGATATTGATCATGATCACAACGCAGCTGCAAATGATACCTCGCTTACATTTTCACAGTACGTGACGGCCGAACGATGGCTCCGAAAAGTACGAACGAGCTTTACAAGGGCCGACCCAACTGCCCATATCGGGCCACGAGACCCTTCAAACATCCACGATACTGAATGGTAAGCCGGGTGCCGTTACTTGATGGAGTAATTATTCTGACTTGACCCAACTCTTGCAGGTCTCAGAGTATGCCTGGCTCTCCATCACAAAGCACACCTGATTCCTTGCTCAATCCTCTTTCTCTCTATCGCCTTGCACGAAAGACAGTCAGCGACGAAGACTCACATGGGAATCGGGATAAGACGCCAAGGCCTGATCAGCGAGGCCCTCCCCCTACCGATGTTGGCTCGATATCGGTGTTGGCTCGGCGTCCCTCCCACAACGACCCGGGAGATGCATCAGGGGAATCCTCCTGGGCACCAGCCCTGACACAGGATTTGTCACATAGGCCGGAAACGGCTTTAGGCTCTGCCGAGGCCGTTTCAGGCGCACCAGCGACGCTATGGCAACCACTGCATGAGACACAGGGCTTGGGCGAAGCCCCGCTCGACTTGCTGGACTTGCAAAACTTCCTTTCTTGGAACCTTGACGAAATCATGGCGATGGGTAATGGTGGAATAGAAGGGAATGGGCAGGCGACTTCGTTTGGACAGTTTGAGAGTGGCGAGTATTAAAATAGTTGTTTAATTGTCGCCGCAAGCAAAAGACCAAGCCCCTCGCTTCGCAGCTAGGGCACGTTATTTTACCACAATCTTTTGTCCCTCTTTCATCCAGAAACAAGGGTGGTAAATATACCATCTACTTTCTATTTGGGATCGAGATATTGTTAAAAACCCAACATCAATGTCCCCTGATGCTCTAGGATGGGACAGTGTCATCCCCGACTTACGCATGCAGCGGATTGTCGGCGGAAGAATTGATCGACAGGCCGCCGATGGTCCGTAATCCCCACACAGCCTCAGCGCAGTCTCTTGGGCAGACCAATTTGTTTATAAGGCGTATATCCCCGGGAGTTTCGCTTGGGTGCTTGCCCTCGGTTCTTCAGACTTGATTTCGCACCGCAAATCTACTTGTTGTCTCTGGTTGGCAGCTACTCACGGCCCAATCACAATGGCACCCAAGAACATCCTTCTGATGATTGCCGATGACCTCGGTCGGTCTCAGATGAGCTGTTATGGCTGCAAGACGGCGACAACACCCAATCTAGATGCTCTCGCCGCGTCTGGGTCACTCTTTGACATGGCCTTTGCAAGCACCGCATCCTGCAGCGGTAGCCGCACAACCATCTACACTGGTCTTCATACACATGAAAACGGCAATTACGGCCTCATCGGCGACGGAAATGGTTTCCGGACCTTTGAAAAGGTGGAAACGGCACCTCATATCTTCAACGCGCTTGGGTACAAGACGGGAATCCTGGGCAAGGTCCACGTCGGCCCAGATAACCTCTACCCGTGGCAAGTCCGTGCCGAGTCTGGTTCAAGGAATGTCGCAGAGCTAGCGGATCAGGCAGAGGCCTTCTTCAACTCGACCAAGGACCAGCCTTTCTTTCTCACCATCGGGTTTGTTGATCCTCACCGAGTCTTGGAGACCCGTGGTGGCTTTGGCAATATCGACGGCAACTATGACGAGCGACTGCAAGACTGGATCTTCAAGCCTGAGGACGTCGAGGTCCCCTCATTTCTCTCCGACCTACCCGAAGTGCGCCAGGAGTTGGCAGAATACTACCGCTCCATCTATCGCATGGACCAGGGCGTGGGAATGATCCTGGCGGCTCTTGAGCGCTGCAGCTTGTCTGATGACACCCTGGTTCTCTTCTGTAGCGACAATGGGCCCCCTTTTATAAACTCCAAGACCACCCTGTACGATGCTGGCGTCCGGTTGCCATTCCTCCTGCGTGTCCCTGGCCGCTCAGAAGGCATCGTGAACCACAACTTGGTGTCGTGGATTGACATTCTCCCGACCTTGTTAGACTGGGCTGGACACGCAGGCTATCCGACCAGCGAAGGATCCATCGGCCCTCGTCGAGGCCGCTCAATACTTCCAGTTGTGGACAAGTCTCAGCTCTTGGGCGAGTGGGATCATGTATTTGGATCACACACCTTTCACGAGGTGACAAACTACTGGCCTACGAGGTACATGCGTAATCGCAAGTACAAGTATCATCGAAATGTATGCTGGAAACTTGATTTCCCCTTTGCCATGGATCTATATGCATCCATGTCATTTGAAGGTATGCGGAACTCGGCCACTGAATCGACACCGGCCATGGTTGGGCGTCGTTCTCTAAAGGACTACATTAGGCCGACGCCAGAGGAGCTGTACGATATTGAGCAGGATCCCGACGAGGTGAACAACCTTGCGGCTAGTGAAGCTCACGCAGAGATATTGAAGAGTATGCGTGCAGCACTAGAGAAGTGGCAGGAGACGACGGGAGATCTATGGCTTTGGCGGGATGGGACATCTGTTGTGAGGTACCGCGCGTATAACTATGCCCGTGAGGGGCTGCGCATTCCTGATCGTTTCGACTTTGATGTTGAAAATCCGGAGAACAAGACTGGGCCTGTCGTGACGCTATGAAGAAACCTGTAACATTTGGCGCGAGTAGGGTTGGAAGATTTAGGGGTAGGGATCACTCAAATACATAGTTACAATATACAGCTCTAGAGGCCATTGATCCACCGCACAGTGAAGGCCGATCACAATAGTTTGTTTCTCATCATGGCTCCTATAACGATCAAGCGGTGACATGACGTGCCCGAGAAAAGGACACATGCGAGACAATGGAACCGAGATCGTCAAAGCGGCCGCGCCGTCAGCGATGGTGTTGCTGGTGGCAACCTAGCTAGGTAGTGTCTTGGCTCAGATGGGGAATTGGATGATAGAACCCAAAGCTGAAGATGGTCCCATCTCTGTCATGGTGCCCGCCCCGTCTCGAGTCAACACAGACGCCACATGGGGCACTGGCAATAATTCACACCTGCAGCTAGACTTTAGACCGTCTCCAAAACGTTATGGACTGAATAGCATGGTTACACTCACAGAACGTATGCCTCGTCTCCTCCTTACCATGATTCCTTGGATAACCAATCGTCAAAGTTTCGTTCGGTATATACATTCACCTTCTTTACTGCAGTTGTAATGAGATTACCCTCCACAGTGACATTAGATGCCAGGGGTAAATTAAGGTACCTACCGAGGCAAGGACTCTGGAGAAGACCAGACAACGCATCTCCAGGCAGACCATTGCGGAGTCCCCATGGGGAAGGGCTCCTTAAGCCGCCGAGGGCCCGGAAACCCCCCGCTTCTCATCCAACACTTATCCTCGCTCGGCCAGGTCTTGACTCGGCTACAGACCATTGACTGTGGGGCCGCCGATGTTCCGGCGACAAGCCGGTATGGCCGCCATCATGATTGCCACGTTTAGACTTGTTAAGAACCATCTCCCGACTCGAGTTCCTCATGGGTTAGGACTATCGAAACCATCTTGAACTTCCCGTCCGAGTGCTACAAGTCAAAATGTTTGAAGCCTGGCGTCAGACGACGCCCTATCTCCTTTTCAACTGTGCCGTTTTCCTCCAAGGAGCCATCCTCTTTGGCATGTAAGAGCTCTGCTGACCCCTTTCTACTACCTAATGCTTAAAATCACAGCGACACGGGCTCTTTCGGTTCTTTACAGGCTTTGCCCTCGTTCCTCGATCGATTCGGTGTTGAAAATTATGATGGGAAGTTTGTCCTGCCTGCTTCTCGCAAGGCTTTGATGAACTCGTTGCCATGGCTCGGAAAGATTTTTGGCTGTCTCGGGTCTGAAGTTGTGATTGAGCGCACCGGATACAAAAAGACCATGTATCTTGCTAGCATTGTTCAAATCACTGCCGTTATCAGTAAGCCCGTACACTCTGGCCATTCTCGGACATGCTGATAACCCTGGCAGTTGAATTAACGTCCTATCACTGGGAGCAATTCACTGTTGGCCGCATCATCGCCTATGCCGCCGTCGGTTTGGTCGAAAACGCCGTCCCTGCCTACAATGCCGAAACTTCTCCCGCAGCAGTACGAGGTTTCCTCTCCGGATCCATCATGATGTTCACGGCTCTTGGTAACCTCTGGGGCGCGGGAATGTCCCGTGCATACTCGACCACCTTGGGCAAGGAGGGCTGGATCATTCTACGGGGATGCAGTTGATCCCGCCGTCGGTATACTCGTCTTGTGCCCTTCACCCCGGAGTCACCTCGCTGGCTCATCCTCAAGGGCCACAAGGAGAGTGGGAAGAATGTTCTGGACAAGATCCGCCCGAAACACGACGTCGACAGCGGTGCGACAGCTGCCGAGGCTGACACGATCGAACAACTCATTTGAACAATCCGAAGCAGCGGAACAAGGCTCTTGGCTGGATCTATTCCGGGGCAATTATCTTCGCCGAACCTGGGTAAGATCTCCACGACGATTAATCCCGCTTTAACTCTAAATCTCATAACCAGATTTCTTCTACTCTCTTCGTACTCGAGCAAACAAACGGGACCAATTCGTCCAGTCATACGCAGCCACCTTCTACGTTGACCAGGGACTAGGTGCCATGTCTTTACATACACCATGATTGGTCAGGTTATCGGTGTAGTTGGATGCACGGACTTGTCCTCTTCGACATCGTGGGCCGTCGTCCTCTCTTCATCTATGGAAGCGTCGTCTGCTGCTTCTTGCTCTATTTGGCCTCTGGCCTTGGACTGGACTCCAACCCGAACCAGGCTGAGACTCACACTCTTCTCGCTTGTTTCATGATTCTACCCGCCTTTACTCGTATCTCGGCCTCCAACAATGCTTTCCTGACTGGCGCCGAGATCGGTGGTGTCAAAATGAGAAAGAAGACCATGGTAAGCTGCCCTGTATCCATCTGACCAGAGATTTCCTTAACAGCATTTGTTTAGGCGTTTGGGACCTCGATTGACGTCGCTGCGGCCTTCCTGGTAACCTTTGTCACCCCGTATCTGCTCCCCAGCATGGGAGTAAATATCGGTTGGATCTTTGGTTCCGTTGCTTGCTTTTCAGTCATCTGGGGATTCCTGTTCTTCCCCGAACTCAAGGTACGATTCTCGCGATGATGTTTTCACGCGGCCAATGCTCACATGAAATAACAGGGCCGCTCTTTGGAGGAGGTCGATGAGCTATTTGAAGCCAACATGTGGGCGTGGCAGTTCTCTTCGTACGAGACACATGGTGCAGGTCGTCTTCTTGCGACTCTCGAAAACGAGGGCCTTTCGGCCGAGAAAGCCACGGCCGTCAAAATCAAGCATCGTGAAGGGGCGGAACCAAAGGTTAGTTTTCCTCAAGCTTTTCCAACTGGTTCGTTTGCTTATACCCTATTAGCCTACATTGAATGTCTGAAACGTGTCCTGGCTAGCTAAGAATGGATGTTGCTCTCAAGACCAAGATAGATGAGTTTATTTCGAGTTCTTTGACACTTGTTACATTTGCTACGAGCCCTTAATTTTGTTAGTCGGCATAGTAGATAGTACCTGCCATTAGTGGTCTTAAATTCATACCACTTCCACTCTGGGTTCTGTCAAGTTGGATCTGCCAAGCAGAACTGAGGAATGGGCCAAAGCACTGAAGGTATTTATTGACCTAGATGACTGTGTGGTTGGGACGATTCAGTTGATGGAGATCGAGAGTGCATTCAAGTGAAGCCAAATATAATGCAGCTCACCTGACTCAACGGGTAGCTCATACTTTTCCTGCCTATCTTATCTATTTGACCGCCCTAAAGAGTTTTTCAGTATTAGCGCCGGATTTCATAACAACGCCGTGTACGTCATTACTAATGACCCCTTTCCACCCAAGTACGAGTAAGCGTTTTGCTTCATCATTCTATGAGCGTCGCCCTTCTCTTATTCCATATTAGAGCCTAGTCATGGGTTCAAAGCCAGGATCATGTCACAATTGTAGGCGCAGCCGCTTGAAATGTGACCGATCCTTTCCGCACTGCCTGAAATGCACCAGTAGGGGTCAAAGTTGTCTAGGCTATGGCGTTTTGCTGCGGTGGGAGAAGGGTCTGGCGAGCCGTGGGAAAATGGTTGGCATTACATCCGACGACATGAACAAGATCCAGAAGGGAGATACGACCTCGGCTCTGCAAGCGCCATGGCCTCCTATCGTATCTACAAGGCAGCCCCCATTCGAGCCGAACTCTCCTCATTCGTTACCTCGTTCGTTAATAGACCCGCCTGCACAAGATCTAGACTGTCAGTCGAGGAGATATCTGGGCTATTGTAGGCCACCTTTATCCGCTTGACTGCGCTTTATGCTAACATTCTCTGGTGAAAGTTGCAAGTGATGTTTGCAGGGATCTCGTTGTCTATGATATCCCCAATCATAATCCATTCCGCGAGCTGATCCCGATGGCGTACCAGCAGCCCATGCTGCTGCAGGCGATCATTGCCAGTTCAGCTTTGCACATGTCAAACGCTTGTCAACGGCCATCAAGGTCTCCGAGTATTTCTACAACAATGACCTCGACTCAGAGCAGCACAAGCTCTCTATCGATCGGTCCATATATGGCACCTCGCCCGGAGGCTTTCCATGACGCACTCAGGGCCAAGCAACAGGCGCTTTGTCTGCTCAAGTCCGCTCTCCAAGACATGGCTTCAGTGGATATTGATGTGATTCTCGCCGTGGTACTACTCCTCGTTGGGTTTGAGCTCATTGACTCTGGACGAGGCAGCTGGATATTTCACATCAATGGTGCGAGAACAATCATTGAGAAGCTGTTGGCGTCCAGCCCGGGCACGGAGACTGCTTTGAGCCCCCTTCGCAGCTGGTTGGCTTCAAATTGCTTGGTGTAAGTCGTCCTGTCTAGTAATTGATGGCTCCTGACCTGATATGCACTAGGTATGATCTTCTTGGGTCATCATTCGCAAATTCTTATCTACCGCACAATGGTGGGCTATCAAAGAGTACCATGTCACTACTTCAAGATGCAGAAGGAAACCATTGCTCGTCATTTCCGGCAGCCCTCCTTGCTTTGATACAGGCAGGGGCTCAACTATTAAAGACGAAGGACTTTTCCACGCTTCAGGACACCTTGATCAATTTAGGGCAGGGCGAGGCCCTCGATCTCTTACACGCTGCAAAGTCATTTGACCCAGCTGTCTGGGCCATCGACTTACAGCCACGCTCACCAGCTGACGATCTCCTCCATCGGACTATAATTGCTTCTGCACACAGAGCAGCTGTATGTATTTATCTTTCGCGAATTGTTCTTGCTCTATGGCCCAGCGCAGTATTACCAGATGATTTGGAGATCTTAGCAGCCGAAATCATCGCCCACCTTTCAAATATCCACCCTGGAGATGCATTATTCACAGCAACAGCGTGGCCAGCTTTCATTACTGGCTTGGAAACGGTTGATCCTATGAAGCGTGCTTGGGTAGTGAAAAGGTTCCAAGAGCTCTGGGAAGTGGAGCCTTGGGGGCTTACCAGAGAGGCTCTCGGAGCGTTGAGGATAATATGGGATGAGAGGAATAATGAAGATGCCGTGACGAACAGCAATGACCGACTCTACCGAGAGGGAGGGAATCAGAATTGGATCGAGAAGCTCAAGAACATGGGCACCGACTGGCTGATTGCATGATTATAAGCGACCTGTCATGGTCGTGGTAAAGATCCATTGCTTTCTGACCGGGACTATATAGGTAACTGCTACAATCATGAGAGCAACCACCAAGTAATCACCAGTTAAATACCACGTGGTCTAGCAACAATCCGTAAGCAGAGGTCTACATATGGGATCATGCATCTCTCAGAGTGTCACCCCTGGTAGCCTGCTCAGCCATTGCCTCTTCCAGAAGTTCGGCCTTTTCATCCGCGGTTAAGTCACTACTGGCCTTGGGTACCTTGCCCCAGATTGCCAGAATCAACAAGCTCACGGCTGCAGCACCTACCCCAAACCAAAACGTGTTCTTATAGCTCTTCCCCAATCCTGCCTCGTCTACCGTTGCTGATTGAAGGACGTCTGTCAAAGCAAGGACGAAAGCTACGCCCAGCTGCAGCACGGAATTGATAACACTCCCAGCTAGCCCCTGCTGAGCTGTAGGAAACGTTGTGGTGACGAAAACTGTCATCAAGATGGTGGACAGGTCGATTCCAATGGTGCTGAAGATGACTGCAGGGAAGACCCATGCCCAATAACTTCCTCCAAGCGGAATCAGAGCTATCAGAAGCTGTGACCCGACGGCTCCCATGCCGGAAATGATCAGCAGCAAACGTCCTGGAACCAGGTGCAAGATGAAGCCTTCGATGACACTGATAATGAGGCCTGCAACACCGAGAGGCACGTACCACGCTACTGCCTGCAAGGGACTGGCAGACATGATGTTCTGGAAATAGAGTGTGCCATATACAGAAAAGATGCCCCAAGTGCCGTAAAGCAGGAAGAGTGCCAAAAGCAGAGGGCTCATGCAAGGAGTCGTGAAGATGGAAGCTGGCAAGAGAGGCTGAGGAGAGATGCGCGTTTCGATGTACACTGCAGCAAGGAGTGACGCGACACCAAGTACCAGACAGACTGGAATATATGGTGTTCTCCAACCCGCAGGGGCGTGTGCTGATTGCAAGATCGAAAACACGACTAGTACGAGGCCACAGACGATGGTGATGGCGCCGGGGTAGTCCATTTTGGCTTTGCTTGGCGGCTGGTCCTTTGGAGGATTCGGGATAGACAACACTGAAGTTAACAGCGTAATCGCCATCAGGATGGCGCCGATCCAGAAATAAAAACCCCAGCGCTTGAATTCACCCACGATGCCTGCCATGAGAATGCCACCAAAGAAGCCAAATACCGCCGAAGTGCCGTATACCGCAAAGACGAGATTCTTTCGTGGCCCAGGACGATACAATGACCCCATGAGCATAACTCCGGTAGGTAAGAATGCCGCAGCTCCCAATCCTTGCAGAGCCCGACAAAAGTCAAGCATCAGGGGGTTGATGCTGAACCCGGCTATTATACTCCAGATAAGAAGCCAGGAAAGGCCCCACATGAAGACGGGATATCCTCCCCACATGTCGCCCAGACGGCCAAAGACGAGCAAGGTGCTGGCGATGACGAGGGAGAAGGCGGTCGCTGGCCACACACTGGCTGCTTGCGGGATGTCGAGCTCTTTTATGAGTGTTGGGAGGATGACTGTGAAGCCCGAGACAAAGTATTCTGTCAAGAATTGGGACATGGAGACGCTGAAGACAAAGATTATCTCGCTCCAGCGGGTTGTAAAGATCGGAGGGCGCTCGCGGCCGAGACGCTCGATTCGTGCTTGGAGGGACTCGTCAACTGGGGGTATGGATTCGGCAATCTCATGGTGATCCGGTGAAGGGGGTTCGTTTGGTAAAGGAACAACAACTTGAGGTGGAGTATCGAGGCTACATCCTCTCGACAGTGTAGTCGGTGTTGCTGACGGGTTGCTGGGAACCCGCTGAGGCGGTGATGAAGGTAACGATGGGTGTGTCATTGTCTTTCAAATATCGGTCACTGAATATGCAGACATGTAACAAGCAGATGCCGTGCTATTAAAAGGCCAAAGCAACAGATCTTGTACTTGGTCAAAAGGCTTCACGAGGCCAGGGGCAGGGGCCTTTGAACAACTTAACAGAAACAACACGGCCGTAATTTTTGGCAAAACTGTCACCACATTTGTAATCAGAACCACTAAAGATGCCAATTTTCAGACAATTGAGGTTAGGTACGCCCTACGGCTCTTGAGCGTATGAAATGATATTTAGACACTAGATGTATACAAGCCTGTACTTATTCCACGCAGCTGTCTCGCCCGGTGGCTTTGTATCTGTCTTTTCTTGCCACTGGCGGCCAAGTTCCCTACTAACAACTGAGCAAGTCATAACTCGTTGGAAATCCATATCAATTATCCTTTTTGCCAACTAGTGAAGATGAAGACCTGTTTCTCACGACTCTAACCCCTGAGATCTATAAACCTTACCAAACAAGGCGTTAGTATCCAACGCTTATGCACGACCTGCGTCTTGGCTGCCCATGTGGGATTAGCTCCGATTCGATATTCCAGCGTTCTGATTGGCTTGACAACCATCCGCGATACGTCAAGGGCTAATTATCAGCTTGTGTTGAGAGAAGCATTTGTCAGTACGAAGTAGAAACTCAGAATTATTCAGCAGTCTAATACTAGATGTACTTCTCGCAATTCCAACCGAGGTCGATATCTTATAAACTACGACCTTGTCAGTAGCTTGCCTCTTCGCATCACTCCATATTACACATCTCTCTCAAACAAGTCTTTTCTACTTCTACACTCACAATGTCACCAGTGATACATTGTGTCCGCCATGGACAGGGCTTTCACAACGTCGGTGCCGGATGCTACACTCTTCCTGATCCTCACCTGACTCCCTTGGGTGAAGAGCAGAACATGGCTTTGCGCAAGACGACCTTCTCAGATCAGTCAAAGATATCTCTTGTCCTTGCTTCTCCGCTTCGCCGGACACTTCAATCTGCCCATCTGGTGTTTCAACCAGCCCTCACGGCCGGCAGCAAGTGTCACTCTGAGATCATCGCCATCCCTGACGCTCAAGAAACCTCGAATGACCCATGCGACGTTGGAACTGATCCGTCAGTCCTCTGCACAGTGGTAGCCGAGAGCAAATGGCCCGTCGATCTGTCTCTAGTCAAGGACGGCTGGAACGTGAAAGCTTTAGGGACTCGCTTCAGCCCAGAAAGCAACGCCATAGCAGCCCGCGCCCGCGACGTCCGCATCTTTATCCGACAGAAGATCCGACAACTAATCGAGCAAGGCGATACAGACCCTCAAATTGCGCTTGTGACGCACGGTGGCTTCCTGCACTACTTTACAGATGATTGGGAGGACTCATGGCTGAACCCTGGGACGGGATGGAGGAACTGCGAGACCCGGTCCTACGTATTCAAGCAGGACGTCATGGGTGATACAGATGCGGAGGCTATGCTTACTGAGACGATGGAGAGTCGACTGAGGAGGGGAAAGGGGTATCCTATGCCGGCTGGGGAAGAGCAAGTGGTGCTATTTGAGCAGGCAATGGTGAATTGGGAAAGCCAGGGGCTGCGAAGACCCGACAGAATAGGCCTGCATCTCGAAACGAGTGTCGTTGCATGATTGAATGCTATATCACAGAGATTATACTCTCCCTCTACGAGGACCGAGTGCTCGACCTTCAGGGTAGATCAATGCACGAGATCCACGACATTGATCAATTTAACGGCTTCAATCCAAACCAATGTTAATCGACAAGGCCATTTTTATGTAATAGATCCATCCACTGCAAGGCATGCCGTGCTAAGAACTAAGTGTTGCCGGCGGCTACTCCATGGTAGATCGTAGTGGTTGTGGAATTAAAGGGGCATAAAACACCAAATGTTCCAGGGAGAGGTTCTCTCCATTGCTCCTCACTTTAGTTTCAAGATATAAGACCATGCCTCAAAGTCTCGCAGGTGATTCTTGATAATTACTCCGAAGCCACCTCAACGCCCTTCGATAATATTTTAACCATTTGCGAAGAGATTGATAAAGAACTTGCCAAGACTCAAGTACAAACTCTAACTGTGCTGAAGATAAACGGGTAGCACTGATCGAGATTGCAACCCACCCCATGTCTGAGTGGCGTAAAAACAAACCCAGGGTAGTAGTGCGGACGATGAACTTAAACTTAGAAGAAAAGGAGACTTGTTTTTTATTTGTCAAAGTATTCAAAGCGTATTACTTACCCGCTGGTTCTTCAGAACATCTAGAAAGATAAACTGGTGTTCGTCCGATCTCGGCGCTATCTCCGTCAAGTCCGAAATTCAGTGGCTTCGGCAGCCCCACTTAGTCAGCGGCTAGATCCGCCGCTATTGGGTATCTTATCAGATGCCCCCGAGTCGGCCTTGCTGCGTGTCACAGGACCATGTCAGGCAATCACGCAGGCGGCAAAAGAAGGCTGTGTGTCCTGCTGCCTCATCCTTCATCAGATGACACGCTTTCAGCCTTGAACCGCTTTGTCGGGTATCTTCTCTCCTCCTACATCAAACAACAGGGGTCCTTGTTCATCAGACAGAGACAAGCACACTGCAAACCATGACTTCATCCTCTGAAGCGACGCCCCTTTTAGGCGCCGCCGTGGGAGATACCTCGGCTCCGTCGAGTTTATTACCTCACCGACCCGAAAGCGACGGTAGCCGCACCAAAGACAAGAGGCTATCCGCCGGTGTCGCTCGCATGGCCGTCGTCTCCAAGAACCTCACTACGGCGCATCGCGTCTGGCTCTTTGTCGGAATCTTTATCGTCGGGTACGCGTACGGCCTCGAGAGCCAGGTGCGCTCCGCGTACCAGCCCTACGCCACCTCGAGCTTTCATCTCCACTCGTACCTCAGCACCATCAACGTCTTGAGGAGTGTTATTGCTGTGGCGGTTCAGCCGACCGCTGCAAAGGTTGCTGACGTGCTCGGTCGCTTTGAGGTTATTGCGATTTCTACCATTTTGTACACGGTCGGAATTGCTATTGAAGCGAGTGCGCAGTCTGTTGAGGTGTTTTGCACTGGGTCCATGATCTACCAGGCTGGATACACGTGCATCGTCCTCCTCATGGAAGTTCTCATCGCCGACTTTTCATCCATGAGAGCGCGCGTCTTTTTCAGCTACCTTCCCGCTATTCCTTTCCTCATCAACACTTGGATCAGCGGAAACATCACCTCGGCGGTGCTAAGCGCAACGACCTGGCGTTGGGGTATTGGAATGTGGGCAATCATTTATCCTATCGCTTCACTCCCCCTATTGTCTTGTCTTTACTTCCTCGAGCGTCGCACCTGGGAAACTGAAGACGGAAAAGAGAGTGAAGAGGCTGCACCTCTGATTTCGCTGCGAACCAACGAGGGCCGATCTAATCTCTTCGACCAACTCGACGTCATCGGCCTCCTTACCCTCGTGTCTGCCTTTTCCCTCATTCTAGCCCCTTTGACTGTCGCTGGAGGAACAGTGAGCCACTGGCGCAGCTGGTACATCATTCTCCCTCTGACTCTCGGATTTTGCTCCATCGTCGCATTCGTCTTTTGGGAACAGCGAGGCGCAAGGCATCCCCTTATTCCCTTTCATCTCCTTCGCGACAGAGGCGTCTGGTCCGCCTTGGCTGTTCGAAGTTTGCTCAACTTTGCATGGTATACCCAGGGCAACTATCTCTACACGGTTCTCATCGTTGCATTTGATTTTTCAGTCGAGAATGCGACCCGCATCCTGTCATTCTTCTCATTCTTTGGCGTCATTACTGGAGTTCTTGCTGGTCTCGTTATTTTCAAGATTCGTCGCCTCAAGTTCATCATCGTGGGAGGAACTTGTCTCTTCATGGTTGCATTTGGCGTTCTTATTGCATATCCCGGAGACGCTTCCAAATCTTCCCAGTATGGAATCATCGCAGCTCAGGTTCTTCTCGGAGTGGCTGGAGGCTTCTTTGCCTACCCGACTCAAGCATCCATCCAAGCATCTGCATCTCGCGAGCATGTGGCTATTCTCACTGGCCTTTATCTTTCCTTCTACAACGTCGGCAGCGCCTTTGGAACCTGTCTATCTGGCGCCATCTGGACTCAAACCCTATACGGAACTCTAAAGTCAAACCTAGACTTTCAGTCAAACAAGACGCTGGCAGAGGCCATCTACAACTCGCCATTCTCTATTGTGCCTGACTACCCGGTCGGTACAGAGATTCGAACGGCCATCATCGACAGTTACAGTTCGGTTCAGAAACTTCTCTGCATTGCCGGAATGTGTGTTTGTATTCCCATGGTTGGATTTGCACTGGCCCTTAGAAACCCTCATCTGTCTGAGCGCGAGGTTCAGATTGAAGATGACTCTGAGGCATAAGCATTGAATGAGGTTTCTTGGCTTGGATTTATTCATCATTTGAGCATTGACGGAACAACTGGACCCAGCTCAGGCTGGCAACATGCATCAACAACAGGATAGAATGCATTATAGACTAGCATTTAACTTAGATAGTATTTGCTGCATTATCAAGATAGTAACATAGCTTGCATTTGAAGATCGTATTCTACACCCAGTCATCAATTATAGTCGAGCCCTATTCTCTTCCCATCGTGTCTTTAACCGTTCAAGCATCATCCCAACATACTTGACATCAGTAACATCAGGAACACTCCTTAGCGTCTCACTGTCCTCCCTCGACTTTTCAGTCAGATAATCCAAGCTTCCCTTCTCAGCAGAAGAAGCAGCCTTGGGACCGTACTTGCCCTCGAACCAATCTAGTAGTTTGATCGGGGGGTTCTTGGAGGGGTCTCGATCAGAGTTTCTCAGTCTATCCATCCACTCGCTCGTGGGGAGGGTTTCGAATTTTAGACCTGCGCTGGACATGGAGGGGAGCATGTCTCGGGACCAGTGGAAGCGCTTGGGGTTTATGACGTGGTATACCAGGTCCGCATCAAGACTTCGATCCGTGGGTGTGTTGGTGCCAAGGTTGGCTAGGTCAAGAATGGCGCTGGCGGCGAGGTTGACGGGAAGCCAAGTCATTTCCTGGGAAGAGGTTAGTAACAGTGCATATAACGTTTCAATAATCAACTCACCTCGTTCAGAGCCGGAAGAGCACCCAGGGTCTCGGCCGTCTGAATCATTAAAGGAATGCCTTCGGTGGTATTCCACTCTCCAACATTCGTGTCACCAACCAATTGTCCAATTCGAAGAACTCTCGCCGGTGCACCAGCATTCTTCATGGCGTTTCGCGTGATATGCTCAGCAACGTACTTTGAACGTGCGTATCCAGTGTGCTGGGCATGTGCAGGTGACGGCACGTAGGACTCGAGAACGGAACCAGGTCGAGGTGTGCCTCCCGCTGATGAGACTGAAGAGCAGAAGAAGAAACGGGCAGGTCGAGGAGTCTGGACTGAAAGAGTGAGTTGAATCAGGTTGTGCACAGCCTTGATATGCTGGTCCTCAAAACTGGAGACGGAAATGTTGAAATTGACGGCCCAGGCGCTGTGGATGACTGTCGTCAACTTGGTGCTCAGCTCCTGAATTCTGGACTCTCCAAGACCAAGATCCTGCTTGCTCAGATCGCAAGGAAGAGCAATCACCTTGCTCCTCTGCTCTTGGGTCAAGGTTAATCCACGAGTCTTGAGGGAGCTGTCGACTCTGTCAGAGGCAGCGGCCTCGTTGGATGCTCGAACCATGGCCCACACAGCTCCAACGTCGGGGCGTGCAGTGAGTTGAGCGAGAGCATGAGCTCCCAAGGCTCCTGTGACACCAGTAAGGAGCTAAGAATAACAAGTTAGCTGGTGAAGTTTGAAACTGAACGGATAGATACTCACCACAAGCTCCTTCTCGGGCTGAGGAGCAGATCCCGCAACATGAGGCTTGAATGAAGAATACTTGGCAACCAAGTTCTTCATAACCTGCAGTTGATCCTCAGCCTCACTATCCTCACCCGTTCTCAACTTCTCCAAATGACGAGCTAGAAGCTTCACATTGCCCGTCTCATAGAGGACATTCTGCCCCAACTGAGACTGTCTACCTCCGAGATCAATTTCCCTCTTGATCAGACTCCACATCTGTATGCACTGTAGACTGTCAACACCAGAGGCAAAGAAATCTTCCTCTGGAGATGAAAGCTTGGCGCCGCATTTTTCATTGAGTTGACGGATGAGATACGACTCCAACTCTTCGCCCTCGAGTAGCAGGGCCCCTTGTTGGTCGCCTTGTCCTTCGTATGCAGCATAGGCAGCCTCAATCTCCTTTTCAAACTGGCGATACACCGGAACACGAATAAATGTTCCCTTGTCCGTCCTTGGATATGGAGTATCCGCTTGAACAATAATGACCAACTCCTTGGGAACTCGGGAAAACGACTCGGCTCGGGAATTGGCGTCTTCTACCGCAGGCCAGATGCGCTCAAGGAACTCCTCGTCAGACATTTCGGCAGCCCTGTCAGCCTTGACGATCAAGACTCCAGGATAACTTCGTCCCTCGCCGTAGACAATGGCCTCCTTGACAATCTCTTCTTGTCGGATTCGACCTTCGATGGGCAGAGGGAGGACCTTTTCGCCGTTGATAAGAGTGAAGCGGTCGTCGAGGCGGCAGGCGTACTTCCAGAGCTTAGGCCGTGTTGGGTGTCGTGTGAAGAGATCTCGTGTGCGGAATGAATTAGGCGGGTCGTCAGAGTTGATGGTGCTCTTTGAGGGGAGCCCGTCCAGGGCAACGCATTCGTACAGGCCAGGGGCGACTTCGTCCATGAGGCAATATGGCTCAGCCTGGGGCAAGAAACGAAGGTAGCTCCATTCCTTGTCGCCTTCTGGTCGTGTAGAGTTCATGAGTCTACCAGTTTCAGTTCTGTCAAAGAGTTAGCATACCCACAAGCACTGATTCTCTGTCACTCACGCTCCGTAGTTGCCAACCAGGTAAACCCCATTGTCCACAAGTCGATCTCCAAGATCATCCGGACAACCACTTCCAGCATACAGAACCAACTTGACACCAGCCAAAACACGGATACCCTCTTCAGTCTCGGCAAGTAACTTGATGACATACGGAACCGAGTGAAGAATCTCTGGCTGAACCGTGTCAATCATCTGGATAACGGACTCCCTCGTCAAAGGCAGGTTGTAGTTGCAAAAGTAGAGTGGCTTTCCAGAGTAGATGGAGCGGAAAATCTCGTAGAAGCCGTGGCTGTGAAACATGGGCGAAGTGAGCAGGCCTCGCATGTCCATGTTTGTAGAAAATGCAGCGATGCAGCTTCGGTTGGTTAGGTAAATGGGCTTAGGAAGACCGGTTGAGCCGGATGAGTGGATGATGACTGCCACCTTGCGGGATTCGGCGTCTGGATTATAGTCGCGAGCAAATCTCGGTGCATCGTAGTTGCAGTAATCTGAGTGTTGCAGCAGAGGAAGAATATCGAGTGATCGGTTCTCTTGGACCTCCTTCAAGACTGGGTGAAAGTTGGGTGTGGTGAGAATGGTGTGGCAATCAGCCAACTCGAGCAACTGTGTAATTGCCGGGCAAGCTAGTCGAGTAGAGATCAAAAACGAAGAATACCCAAGTCGGTTAAGAGCGATGATTTGGATGATAATGTGAATGCCAGACTGAGCGAGCATGCCCACAACAGGAGCCTTCTCAAGAGTAGGATCCTACACCAGTAAGTCTCAATCACCATCAAAAATACACCCATACTCACCACGGACTTGAGACCCATCTTCTGAAGCTTTGCGACCGCAGCATCGGCGTATCTGTCAATCGCAATCGCGCTGTGCTCCTTGTAATCATCAACCCCCGCCTCGGGGAACCCGAGCAACGGAGTATCCTGCAGCTCCGAAGCCCTCCGCTTGATCATCTCATCAAGCGTAAACATCTTGGCCTGGAGGTCAAAAGACTGGACGGGCGGCGTCCTGGCCGCCTCGAAGCCGTTAACGTCGTGTCTGATGGTCATGATGTCTGTCTGCCTTGTCGAAAACAGGTAAGCACATGTTCAAGGCAACTCCCCAATAGAATGCCTTTGCTCTATATATCTCAGAGATTCGGTTCCTACGGCGATCCGCTGATCCGGAAATGATATCCGAGGTGTTGCAGGACCCGGCAAAGGACGGACAACTCTTGGTATTGCATCTTTATCCGGTGCATACAATCTCAGCTCCAACGAATCCCAGCTTCACAGCTTATCCTAGTTTATCCATTCGTCAATGGTATGCGAGACGTTTCTTTATCCGACACGACGCGGGGTAGGATGTAAAAAGCCTCCAATGGGGGCGATGGATCCACCAAGACCATGTCGGATTTACGCCGCTTTTCCGCTCATGCTTCCGTTTCCGTTGCAAGAGTTCTCGGCTATGTTGCCTGTCAACTCAATATCGATCGAGGCTGTAAACGACGCTTCGGAAAAGCGGCTGTAGACGCAGTTTTGCCCCCGGGACGCTGGTATGGTTGCAGGCCTTCCCCATGGGGTAATGCAGCTACGGCTTCTCTATAACGAAGCGGGCATTACTAGAGAATGTATAGTTTGTAGAGTTTGGGTACGTTATACAAGTCCATGGTCATGAACGATTTCGATGTTGCGCCCATCAGTTACGGGCAAACCTTTATCCTCCCATCGCCACATTCCCACAAGCATCGTAACGGCTACCCAGCAGCCAGCAATGAACGCTGTCAATTCCGAGCATATAGCGACAGCTGATCATGTAGACTTTTAAGAAGACACGATGAAGCCCACTGACGTGGGGCGTGGTCTGTCTCCAGACTCGTCCTCAGCATGACCGAAGCTCCCTTCTCTTCCGGCGCTTGTTACCTCGTCAGTGTCTCCTACAATATAAGAGAGACAGCAATGAGACTGGCCATCTTCCACACGGGCAACCTCCTCGCAAGCTCTCTCTGGTTTGATCAAAGCAGACGTCTTTGCTAGTCTTGGCGGACGATACAGCCTAGAAGGATGGCGCTGGCTCCTCCCCATCCAAGGTGTCATCACTATGCCCCATCTCACTTCACCATCTAACCTCGCACATTTGCAATAGCCATAATCGTATTCTTCGTGCTCCCCAACACTCCCCCCCAGACGCGCTGGCTCAATCAAGAGGAGCGCCAGCTCGCCCACTCGAGAATTGCTAGCGACACCAGAGAAGCGACTCGCTGCATGGACCTTGTCGGGCCTCTGGGATGTCGTGAAAGACTACCGAGCGTGGATCTTTGCGCTGTGGAAATCTCCATCTCTCTGTCACTGACTTTAAGAACTACGTGCCCACCGTTGCCAAATCCCTTGGCTTCAACACTACCATCACCCTCGTCCCAACCTGTCCCCCATTCCTCATCGCGCCAGGTACATCAACCCTTGTCTTATATTCATCTGGTCGTCGCAACGAATGGATGAAGGGGCTGTTAACTTCTATACCTACTGATTGTGCATGGAAGATGAAGAGAAGATATAGCATTGTTCTTTTGATGCAGTTCTTCAGACAAGTTCATTTAGGAGCTGACTATGGTCGAGAATGAGATGGGAAATAGGCGACAAATGCCTCTCGGGACGGGCTTGACTCTCATTATTGGCAAGACAAAGTTCTAAAAAATCAGGCGAACAAGCACCGTAAAGAACCCTTGTACCTGGCCAGAAACCAATGTTCGGACTGAGCAGCTTCTCAACTCAAAAACCCAGTCCAACAGGTCATCCAGGGTACCACTTGCCCTCTATGGATCTCCTCATCTTCGACTCTATTGGTGTAAATCAGATACTGTAAATCAATACCGAATCCTGCAATTAGGTTCCAACGCCGCGACAATGTTAAAAATCGTACTCTTTGCTGCTATTGTCAACACCCTCAGTCATCATGCAAAGAAAAGTAACCATGCCAGCAACTCTACGGACAAATATTCACTACAGCCACAACAGAAAGCTATTCCCAGTGCCTTGTCCATCACTCTACACCTGATGCAAACATACATTTACAAGAAATATCTACATTCCAATGCCAGATCTTAGTCCTTCATAGACCTCTTGGCAACCCAAAACTGCGCATTGTACGCGCTCTTAGTCAAAGCCTTGTTGTTGAATCCATAGACAGCTTCCATGCTCCTAACCTTCCTCTCTGGCAACGTCAGAGGTCCGCAAGATTCTTCCGTGTCGAGGTACTCAAGCACCATGACCTCGGTGATTCTCAACACCTCATCCAGCGATAGTTGCACGTACGGGCCCGATCCGTAGAGTAGAGGACCAAGGTTGATCCAGTGACCACCAGGCTTGAGCACCTTCTTGATTGTGTCGAGGTAGCTCATGAGGTTTCGGGCCGTATCGATGAAAAAGTATGTGACAACGACGTCGAACTTGCCACGCTTGCCGATGAAGGCGGTGGTAAAGTCACCCTCGACGAGAACCACAGAGCTAGCGTTGACGCCAACATCGGGAAAGAGAAGTTCTCGTGTCATGTCTGCTTCGGAAATGTGGTGGGACCAGCCCTCGACAAAGGGGTGCCAGGACATGGAGTTGCGGGCTCTGTTGGCTTCGACAAGGCGGTAGGCGAGGTTCATGTACATGGACCACTCGTTCATGGTGACTTCGAAGCCTGAACACGTTGTTAGAGTAATCATAAGATTGCAAAATGAATCTTACCTCCGAGTCTGGCAATATCATGACCCAACCTTCCAAGACCAGATCCTGGTACCAAAGCCTTGATAGGAGAAGCTCCGTCTCGCTCAGGGAAGAAACTTCTAGCGTCTTCATCAGACAGAAAACGGGCCATTCCTTTCGGAAGCACCCTCCTCAGTCCAGTCACGAACATAATGCTTCAGAGCCTGAGAGACAGAGACTCGGTCGGCAGTCCTTTCCGGAAGCCTCATTTCTTTGGCATGCTTCTGGAACTCAGCTTGACCGATTTCGTAATACTCCATGGCATTCTGAACAATACGGTTGCAAAGGTCTGGTTCTTGGTGAGGAAAGTATCGAAACGGGCAAACTTCTTGGAGTACTGAAGTTCCTTTTCAAGCAACTGGTCGTGCAGGTATTAGAAAATCAAACAGAGTTTCCAGGCAGAGTCCGACTTACAGCTCGCTGAGACTTGGTGACATGCTTGTAAAAGCCTTCGAATCGGTCAAGCTCAACCTTTTGGCGTTCATGGTACTTGCTGAAACCGTAGAGTGCGTCGAGAAGACGATGCCGGGGGTGGTTCTTGTTCCAGGTGCCAGCATCCCTGGCCATGTTGCCCATCAACTTCTTCTTAGCCTCTACATGGCGAGGCGTGTTGGGCTCTCCGGCAATCTGCTCCAGAGTGACAACAACTTCGTGGACCACCTCAATAGGAGAACTCAGGGTACCAGACTGTAATGACGTATATGTTAGCTGAGGTTGCAAGGTTGTTTCCGTCGTTGTCGCCATCCGAGTAAATGACATTGCGGATGTGATGGTGGTGGTGAAAGAGTGGAGACGGGATAAAAGAGAAAAAAGAGGACAAACCAGGTCGGAGGCGACGTCAGGCCCATTTTGATTCGCGGCAGATTCAACCTTGATGTTCCCTGCCTCGCTGGCGTCCGCAGCCGTGCATAAGGGGCCGATGGAGAGAAGAAGCAAGGTGGCGGATGAGAAGAGCGCCTGAAGTCTCATGGTGATGATTGACGTGGGCTGTTTTTTTTTTCCCTTGGTTTCAATCACACAAAGTCCAGAGCCCGATATGGTGGCTCCTGTCTGTAATATGACTTTACGTGATGAGCGAGAAAAGAGGGCCTCGAGTAAAAAAAACGACTATGTACTATCCCCTGGACGCCATGGTTAGTTTATCAAGGTTACAAGGTTGACAGGGTTAATGCTGGCTCTAGCTGTTGGTCGGTTGTATCCCGCGAGCCGTGAACCGTTCCACCAACGGGGGACGGGGTAAGCGACGACGAACCTGGAGAGAGAGAGAAGTTCAAGGTGTGCGTGCAGAAAAAAAGAAGAAGAGAGGAACAAGACGGCTCTGCATCATGCAAACCAGCCTGGGATAATATCCAATACTTTTACTCAAAGCCCGAGCCTCACAGCGACCTGTCCTCTTTTTTGTTCTGTCAACAGCTGGTACGTTTTTCGGTCGGTGGTCTGAGGTTCCTTGGGATGAGAGACTTGGCATGAGATGGTCTTTTTGGCGAGTCGCCGTTTCCAGCGTTTGGAGGGGAACACGAACAGTGGGGGAAGGCGCACCAGCTGAGCTTCCGGTCGGGGCAAGCGCGGGCAAAGTGGAGCTCTCTCTCTCTCTCTCGCTTGCCCGGCGGCGGGATTTGAGTCGATTTAAGGTGAGGACCTTGATGGCCCTGCCAAGACCAAGCCTCGCGATTTTATTTACCCACCACGGGCCAACCAACGGGGGACCTCACAACCTCTCGTCTCTCTCTGTACGACATCTCCACGCCGGTCTCTGATCTACCCTAACCTCAGCCGAGGAGCCAATGGCCGACTCGGTGTTCTTTGTTCTCGCAACCTTGTGCCGCATAAGCATACATGAACCCTGTCCTCTTCCCGTTGAGCACATTCCAACCCGCTGCATGCTACTCACACCCCATCCATGTCTCTCTTTATATCCGTAGCCTCTACTCTATTCCTCGTAGTCTCGCCGAATAATATCTGTAATTCAAGGATCCATGGTTTCCCCCCACGTCGTCTTGTCCGATCTTCAGCTTCAAGTAGCCTCTCTTGTTCAAACCCCCCCTCGTATCCACGCCCATGGAGGACCGTTTGTCAGGCCCCAATTGCCACGAACCTTGATGCATACACTCGCTGCAGCCTCCATCTCTTCTCTTGGCGATCCCATAGAGGCAGTGAATCACAATCACTAACCTTCACGCCCCTCCCCCCTTGACACTTCAGCTGTCAGTGGCTGCCACTGAACCGTCACTGACGCCGTCACCTACCACCTACATATAAAGCTCCCCCTCCACACCCGTTGCCGCCTCCCGTTGTTGTTCCTGCATCCTCATCCTCACCTTGCTCTGTCTCCTTCTGACAAAAGCCACTCGTTCTCAACCACTCTCAACACCACCAAAGAACAAGTCAAGATGAAGACCACCACCTTCGCTGTCGCCCTCCTGGGCCTCTTCCCCGCCGTCCTGGCCGCCGAGACTCTGGCTCCCTCCCCCACCGAGTCCGTCGGTTGTGAGCCTCATGGCGATCACTGTTGGTCTCCCTTTCCACACTTGCTTCTGGCAGTTTGATCTAACGATCCAGGGCACTGCGAGGCCGCCCGCACCACTCTCGCTACCGCCAAGGCTCCCGCTACCACCGACGAGGAGGATCACGATGATCATGACCACGAGGCTGGTGAGAGCGAGGCCCTTGCTCCCTCTCCCACCGAGTCTGTCGGCTGTGAGCCCCACGGTGACCACTGTACGTCTTCACTTCTTCACTCGCATGATGCCAAAGCTAACTCATCTATCCAGGGCACTGCGAGGCTGCTCGTACCTCTGTCGCCGAGGTCGACGCCAAGACCACTACTTTCGACCACGCCGCCGGCGCTACTGAGTCTCTGGCTCCCTCTCCCACCGAGTCTGTCGGTTGTGAGCCCCATGGTGACCACTGTACGTCCTCTTCTTCTCTTTGCAACATCAATCGATCTAACAATCTCCAGGGCACTGCGAGGCTGCCCGCACCTCTGGTGGTGCTGCCGCCGACGCTGTGACTTCCGGAACTGACGTCGCTGCTGCTACCACCGAGGAGCACGACGACCACTCCGCTGGAGCTACCGAGTCTCTGGCCCCCTCTCCCACCGAGTCTGTCGGCTGCGAGCCCCATGGCGACCACTGTATGTTCGTCAATCGCTACTCTCACACATCAGCTAACACATCCACAGGGCACTGCGAGGGTCCCGCCACTGGCGCTGCCTCTGACGCTGCCACTGGCACTCCCACCACCTCCGCCGAGGTCACCGTCACCAACGCCGCCGGCATCCAGATGGTCCCCGTCGTCGGCCTCTTCGCCGCGGCTGTTCTGGCCCTGTAAGGGACCTTGCGAGGTTGTACAGTAGGCATCCAGGGGAGCTCTTTGTCGTGTCAGCCCCTGGGATCGCGGAGCAGCGGATGATTAGAAAGGACATGGCAACAATTCACACACCACCGTTACTTAGGTAGTTTCGTTCGATTCAGCTACACCTTGTTAGCTCGATTAATCAACTTCTTCCCACTTTTTTACACTTTGATGCTCTTGTTTTTGGTGATGTCGCAAGACATGTTGCCCGAATTGGGCGAGCCTTGTACCAATTGACTTGTTTCAAACTTTGAGAAACAAGACCATGTGTCCCTTGCTGCTGTGTTGATCGGGTAAGTCAAGACCTCATGGATGGTGGTTCAGAGGGTTACATTGTGGTCAGTTCTACATGGCCATGCCTCTGTACAACCCCCGACAGCACAGAACCAACAGTATTGCCATTCTTCAAGCCAAGCACCTTTGTGTCCATGATGAACAACATCCATAATGATCAATCCCATCTCAGCTTCATCGATCCCCCATGATGCCTCATCTGCTTACGCCACGCACCATGTGGTGTGCGCCCTCCCGCATGAGTAGCGCCAACGTAAATTATCCATAAAAGTAACCTTTTTTTCTTGAACAAGCTCATCCCATGTCTAGCATGACACTAGGAATTATTCCCGCATAGAATTCCCTGTTTTTTTTCCTTCTCGCGCACAAGGGGGAGAGGGGGACCCCCTTCACCTATTGGTCTTGGCGCTTCCTAGTCTGGCGGTTCTGATCCATCGAGATAGTCTATCAAGGTTCTCAACCTCACTTTTCAACTGCCCACTCGCTCACTCGCCCACGCCGATGCAGCTAGGGCAAGGGTTTACGTTGACTGTGCATCGGACCTTGGTACCTGAGTAAGGTAGGAGGCTGTTGGTTCGCATTACGGACGTGTCTCTATCAAGATGCAAGGTTGTGACGGTGACCTGGGTAGGCAAGGTGTAGGTAAACTAGACAGTAGTAACCCCCAACCTTTCCAATGGGTCGCTCCTTCCTCTCGAATCGGAGCGTTTGCTTTCCAACTCATGGCATAACCGCTTCTTCCCCGGCTCCGCTGAGATCCGTATCCCACGCATCCATGGTCTTGGAACTGACACATGAGGTCGCGTACCCGGTGCACACCCTCTCATAACGAAATGGACCCTTGAAGAAGGTCCCCCCCATCGAGAAGGAGGCGCCGCCAAACTGACCGAGGATTGCCCCAGCCTGTTGGTCATCGGAACGTCGCCGTGGAGCCTTTTACCCATGATTCACCTACGACGAACCTAGCACCGCACCGTCCAGCACCGCACCACAACGCACTGCATCCTTCTCGCCTCGTGTCATTGCACATGAACTCGGCATATACTCCATATTCACTCTTGTCCATCAGTTACGCCAAGCCAACCGGATATCCATCCAGGTCGATGCCCCACGGTTCTGCCCGCCTGCAGCTGCCCGCCACTGACAGAACTTTGTTTCTCTTGGTCAGTGAGGACCTTGATATCCAACCCTCCATCCATTAGAGCCGGGGACTTTTTTATTCACTGCAAACTCGGCCCCCACGCGGATGTTTACATATTAAGCTTCTTTTTTCCACCTCTTCTTCTCTCCTCCTGCCCTCGTCCAGATCGATCATCCCGCAAGGCGCAACATCGCTCTTCGGTCAATACATTGCATGCTCTCCCACCGCTGCATACCACTCGCTCTCCGAACCGCCATGACTCGTACCGGTCGTATTTGCGGGAGCCGTCCCGCCGTGGTGTTCGTCGGAGCACTGCTCTTTGCCGGCATCGTGTCGGCCTCGATCAACCCCGGCGCCATCAGACGCCAGGCCACGGCCACCAGCGCCAGTGCCGAGGCCAGCATGGACTTTGAGTCCTTGACCGGATGCCACATGCATGGGGCGACGCAGTAGGTGATCTCGGAAAATGAGATGATGGTTGTTGACATTCTCTAGGTACTGCATGGCAGACTCTACTGAGTACCAGATCGTCCCTGAAGCTGCCGAGGCGACGGTCACCGAGGACCCTCCCTCTTCGTACACTGCCTGCCACAACCATGGTTCAGACGTGCAAGTTCTTTCGTCCTCCTACGTCGATGCGCCTCTAACAATCTTCCAGTTACTGTATGAACCCCAACGGTGGCGAAGTTCAAGTTCTCGGCGAAAACGAAGCCGCCCCTACTCAGACTGCGGCCAAGGAGACTGGCAAGAGCTCCGCCGCTGACACGGACAAGATCACCGCTGTCACCGAGTGCCACATGCATGAGACCTCTCTGTGCGTTTTCCAGGTCTTGCGCAGTTGATGGATGCTAACGTGGGACAGCTACTGCATGGGTCCCAGCTCGACCGAGTACTACGTCCAGACCACCATCACCAACACCGAGGAGTTTCCCGCCCAGCTCACCGATTGCCACAGCCACGGCGAAGAGACGCAAGTTTTCCGGGCATTCTAAAGTCGGGTCATAACTAACACTGCTCAGTTACTGCATGTCCGACGATGGCGAGGCTCCCATCATTCTGGCTGAAGATGTCGAGTCTGGCGCTGCTGATCCTGAGGAGGAACACTGCCACTTCCACGCCGGTGTCGAGTATGTTGCTCTCCAATCCCAGTCTGTTCCAACGTTAACACGATTAGGCATTGTGTCGGAGGTAGCCACGGCTCCGAAGAGGAGGGTACCCGCTCGTGTGGAAAGGTTGACCGGGACTACAAGATTGGCATCCGTATCGGCATGCTTTTCGTTGTTCTCGTTGCCAGCTCCATTGGTAGGTCAGAGTCATATCTTGGATGCACAACACTAACAATTGCCAGGTGTCTTTGGTCCCATCTTGATGTCCACCTTCATGCCGATCAAGTCCAACCTCTTCCTCATTGTCCTCAAGCAGTTCGGTACTGGTGTTATTATCTCCACTGCCTTTGTCCACGTACGTTTCCCCCATGTCACACTCTTTCTTGGCTGACCCGAACAGCTGTTCACCCACGCGACCATGATGTTCGGAAACGAGTGTCTCGGTGAGCTCCTTTACGAGGCCACCACCGCCGCCATCGTCATGGCCGGTCTCTTCATCTCGTTCCTCATTGAGTACTTTGTCCACCGAGCGATGCGCTGGCAAGAGAACAAGGAGAACAAGTCCGAGAGCGTCATGTCTCCCCAGGCGCTTGCGAAGGCGGAACTTACCAACGTAACTATCATGGAGGCTGGTATCATCTTCCACTCGCTACGTAAGCATTCTTTTCTCCGTCATGACGTCTACTAACCTTGGCAGTTATCGGAATTACGCTTGTTGTTGCTGGCGACTCCTTCTTCATCACGCTGTCCATCGTCATCATCTTCCACCAGCTCTTCGAAGGTATCGCGCTGGGTACCCGTATCGCCGCGGCTGGCTATGGTCAGACTCCTCTCGCCCAGTTCCACTCGCATGGACACTCGCACAGTCCCGCTCCCGCCGTGGACCGAACTGGCGCCTCGTCCGTCTCCCTGACCAAGAAGCTCATTCTCGGCGCTGGCTTCGCCCTGGTCACGCCTATCGGCATGGCCATCGGTATCGGAGTCCTGAACGTCTTTAACGGAAATAACCCTTCCACTCTGATCGCCCTGGGAACTCTGGACGCCCTCTCAGCCGGTATTCTCGTCTGGGTCGGACTTGTAGAGATGTGGGCTCAGGATTGGATGTGGGGAGGCGAGCTCACCGAGGCTAGCCCTCTCACCACTGCTCTGGCCCTGTTTGGTCTTGTCTGCGGTATGGTTCTGATGAGTTTGCTCGGCAAGTGGGCTTAAACAAGCCTTGGATACCCCCTTTTCGGCATACTAGTCGAATCTTGGAGTCTAGAAGATAGTCCTCCTACAAGATGCACTGTTAAGAACATTGCTTTCACACCGTAATTACCACGATTAGATATACCAGAAAGTAACAGTACTCTTCACTTCTTTCACAAACAAAGTTAATCGCACTACCCTTTTTCGCTTCCATCAATCCTTCTTGGCGCGTGCCTGCTGGATCCGTCTGCTCATGCTGCCAACATTGAAGAAGATGCCAATGATGCTCTCGCTCACCCATCTGGGCAGACAGGACAATATCCAGACCCGTCCAGACATACCTCCAGCCCAGTACCAGTCAGGAGTACCTCCAATCAAACCTCCAAACCATCCCTCTCCCCTGAGAGCCTGTCCAACCACCTTGCGCGCGTAGGTCTCGGTCGGCACAGTCGCCGTCCTCTGGCTGAACGTAAGACGACGCACAAACACGTCTTCGACAGGCTTGTACAGGGAGTTTTCAGGTAGAGACCGGTGGGTGCGGCTCGCAATGTTGGACCTAACTGTGCCAGTGACGGCCGTCATGACACGCACGCCAAAGGGCTTCAACTCGAGACGCAGGGCTCGGCCCCAGACGTTGATGGCGCCCTTTGTGGACGAGTAGATTGCACCAAAGAGGTAGGGCACCATGGACGATGTGCTCGAGATGTTGAGGATCAGACCGCGGGCCTCGATTAGGAGCGGCGCAAAGATCTGCACCATAGACATAGGGCCAAAGACATTGACCTCGTACGTGGCGCGGACGTCATCGAGATCCATGTCAAGAGCGGGGATGGTGTGCGTTCGGCCGCTGAGAGGTGGTCAGTATCTGTAATTGAGAGGGAGATGATGTCTTACGCGTTGTTGACGAGAATGTCAAGGCGACCACCAGTGAGCTCGGCGACCTTGTTCTTGCACTCGACGATACTCTCGGGTTTTGTCACCTCGAGAGGAAAGACGCTGATGCCAGGAGCCTCAAGGTCCTTGATCATGTCGGTGTTTCTCACCGTGGCAATGACATGACAGCCTATAGAACATGAGTAAACGACCATTTGCTACCGAATATCAGAAACTCACCTCGGCGATGAAACTCAGTGACCAGGGCATGTCCAATGCCTCCAGGCGAGCAGCTATCTCAAGCTCAGTATCAACTCAACAGCAATTCGTCAAAATTCCTACCCTGTAATAAGCACAAACGTCTTTCTCTCGGCCATCTTCACTTGTCAAGTCTGACGCAGAGTCGTGATTCGTCAACGTCTCGAGGTTAGATGACAGAACAATGATTGCTGTTCACACACGCAGAGGTAGCTCGTAAATAGCTCTCGAGGAACGAAGAGGGAGCATGTGAAACCTGGCGAGAAAGCTTAGCTGTGTGTGCTGGTTTGTGTGGGGGAGCCGAGGCTTGTTGAGGTGACGCCACAGCTCAACGGCCTGCGCCACATCCGTGTCTCGCAACACCAAAGGTGATGGATGGGAGTGGCTTTGCTTTCATCTTGAGTGCAGATGGAAATCGTTATCAAGGCAATGATTGAGGAGCCATTTATCTCCCTATACACGTCGGAATTTCCGTTCAGCTGAGCCTGTTGATGGGAAATTCGACACGTTCGATATTAGCTTGTCTCTAGGGTAAGCGAGTGTGTGGCTATGAGTCCTCGATCTTGAAGCCATGATGCATTTTCCCTGGACAAGTTAGCTTTTGTTCATTCTTAGAGGAGATGAGCGCCTAATACTACCTATACCAGTAGAGTTCTTCTGTCAAATTTCAAACGACCTGGGTGGGGCTGGTGCAGAGGAACGACAAAGTGTCATGGTGTAATTGCTCATCCTGGGTTGAACTCTGAGATGGAGACAACTGCTCCATTACATTTCCAATAGATGAGTTGGCCCTTGGGCATTCAACCGAGAATTTAGTGTATACCCAGGAATAGATACTCGTCTCAGCGGGACCAGACCTCGAGAAACTGGTTGTCGCGTGTGCGCATGGAGAGCCAACGGCCGGCGTTGTCGAGATACTCTTTTCTAGGACAGCTATGAATTGCCAGCCCCTTGATTAATCGGGTCAAATAGCATTTAAAATAGCACTGACTTCCGGATGCCGATCAAGACGGGACCATTTCGTTGTTCTGTCAAGGGCCTGTCAGTCTACTTGCGCCGAGCAGATGGGAGGAACTCACTACTCAAGCCACTCGCCAGTAACAGCATGAACATGTTTGCTTCTCCTGGGATACTGGCACGGCTAGTTCAAATGTCGCCAGGCAATGAATATACCCCCAGGTTCTTTGGCGCTTTAGAGGGTAGAGGCTGATGGCTCGGGAAAATATGGCACGCTTGAAAGATGACTAGAAGAGGACAATATCTTTGAGAGAGTAGCGCAGAGGCTATTGGCCGACAGGCGACGACACTTGGTCATAACAGAAAGTCCAACGTCTTGAACGCATCATCCGAGAAGCGCTCCAAGTGGATCACTCTTGAGAGCAAGGCAGAGTTCATTGTATATGCCGCAGTCGGCTACCTCGGATGCAGAAGTAAGAGAGGATTCTGTATCGCGATGATTACTGCTTACGCCTGAGAACCCCAGTTGCCATGGACAGGTGGATCATCAGCCATGATGAGGGGCGGCTATACATAGAATCTGGCCATGGGAGTTTCTGCTTACTGACACGGTGAGCCTGGCTCTGGGGAGTATTGCAGATTATTAATGCTTCGTTTGCCAGGGGACATCAAGTCTTGCTTCCAGCAAGTCACGAAGAACAGCGTTGAAGATGATAAAATATAACATTCAATATCGCCATCAGTGATATACAATCAGCATGACGCAGAATCTCAAGTTGACCCAAATCAATGATTAACTCCTCGAGGCCCCCTGCCGGAGTGCCTCATGTTTGTACATCCAACCGTTGGACGCCAGCCATCCCGAGTATATGGCCATTATTCCGTTCCAGTACCAATCCAAATTCCTCCAGGACTCCCAATCCAATTCCGTTTTCTTTCGTCACATGTCATCACCGTCCGTGTCCATGTCCGTGTGGTGTTGTTCCGGGCATCTCCATAAGCGGAGGTGGTATGGAACCGTCCATCTCGTAGACGAGGTTTGGGTTTGCCACATCTTGTGGCTTGGGAGGGCCGTAGGCGCCAGCATACGGATGGTTATAGCCTTGTTGGTTGGGTGCAGTAGTTGCCCACGCCGGCTTTGGCTCTGAGGGCGGGTATGTTGATGCGCCAGCGTACTCGTGGTTTCCGTCGTAGTTGGGAGGAAGCATTGGGTGAGACTCTTCGGACTTGCGCTTTCGTCGTCGCAGGAGGAAGAAGACACCAGCGCCAATGAATGCAGCTCCGACGAGGGCAGCTCCGACCGCGATTCCAATCGTGGCGCCCGTCGACAGACTCGAGTTATCGTTCTTGGTAGTATCTTTGTCATCGTTGCTATTGTCGCTGGTTGCGATGACAGTGATTGTCCTGCCACCTGATGTCGTAGTGAAATCGGCCGTCTGCTTGCTCTTTGTTGTCGTCGTGATTGTCGTGATTGTCGAGCTGTCTGCTGTTGTTGTCGTCGTTTCGCCTTCCTTTGCAGCCTCTTGAAACTCCTCCTTGGTAACTTTTAGAGGCGTGGAAGAGTCCTTGCATGCCTGTTGCATGGTATCAAAGGTTTTATCGACATCGTCGGGTGATTCTTGGCCAACGCATCGTGCGGAGCCGAGGATGAAATCGTTCTTGTAGCTGCCTTGACCGCAAAGACAATAGTTGAGCTCCTTGGAATCCTTTCCAGTGCAGTCGGCATCGTCGGCAGCCTTGTATAGACAGCTCTGGGCGCCCTTTGGGTAGAAGCCAAAGTCGTTCTCGGCGGCGAGGGCGGGCGACAGGAGGAGAAAGAGAGTGAGCCACCTCGACGCCATGATGGGCAAACGAGAGTGTCTGGCGTGTGAAGTCGTTGTTGTCGCGGTGGATTCAATCCACTAGATGTTGGATCGCGCAATCAGACAATGTTGAAAGAAGTTGGATGCGACAGCGAAAGAGCGTGATCCAAGGGATGAATGAGCGTTGGGCGCCCGCTTTCAGCTGTCCAGCCACCCCAGCCTGGTTTGTTCCCAAATGGTTGGCGATGATTGAATAAAATTGCCGAGAAATCCGATAGTTTCCAAGCCTCAAAAAAAGCAGGTCACACAAAAACGAATGACAATGTCGCTAGAATCGGTAGAGGGGAAAAACGAGTGACAGAAGTCGATTCGCAAACTGTTTTTCGCTTTGCTTTGATGGATGGAAGAAGGATGCGTTGGTCGTACGGGATAAAAAGAGGAGAAAAACAACGCGCTTGGCCAAGGCTTGGATGGAGGGGGGTCAATAAAGATGGATCAGGAATGATGACGATGGGACAGTGCTTTTATTAACTTGGTTCATCCAAGGAAGGAAGGAAGTAAGGAAGTAAATATGCAAACAGGCAGTGACGATCATCAGGTCAGCACCAAGCCAGGAGGGAGGGAAGGAGCGACCCCAGCCTTCTTTCCGACTTGGTGGGAACAGGTATCATGGTACGTAGCGGCAGGATCGACCCAGCTTATCTCCATTCCCCAAAAACACTCAGTGTTCCAAAATGTGCCGCAATTCCCGCTGGGTCGGGCACAAGGCACAAAAACAAACCTGCGCTGCGCTGCGCTGCACTGCACTGCGAGCTGGCAGACAGACAAACAAAGAAACAAAGAGAGCGAGGCCAAGGCTCAGCCTCAATGCGGCGCAGTTGCACTGCAGCATCCCCAAGGCACTCACTGGCGTCGCGTGGTTGGCTGGAGGCGGGGGTCTAATTTTAGGTCCGTGATCGTGCAGCAAAGGTGGAGGGGATGATCGTCGAACCGAGCTGAGCTGAGTGGAGGGTTGCATTCTCTACAGTACCAACCGAGAGATGTGTTTCGGTAAGCTTTTTGGTGAGATCATGGTTATCGTGAGACCGCTTCTTCACAGCCCTACAAGGCACAGGCGAGGCAAAAACTCTCATGACATCGTTGGTTCCGTCGCCGATCAACTTTAGCTTCTCCCAGCAACTCGGTCGTGGTGGCGATCCGAGTCTTGGATCTAGCGTGGCAGATGCAGTAACACCATCAAGCAGTGAAACAGGGTATCATTTTCTAGGCGTTTCTTTCGACAAACATCTTACATCTTTCTCTCACAACCCTGACGCCCGCTTGCTCGTCTCATCAACTCCTTCAGATCCTCCACCCCGCTTACAACCGACCAAACACCTTGGCAAAAATCTCACGAGCCTTGAGTAGGTTCAACAGACAGATCCTCTCATTGTCCAAATGCGCCGAGTCGGTCGACTGCCCGCATGGCAAATGCGCTGCCGGTGCCCCAAACTCCTTCTCCAGGAACCGGATCGCTGGGATCGAACCGCCCTCGCGGATGTACAACGGCTTTCGAGGTTTGCCCAGCTTGGTCTTGACCGAGAGGACCTCGTTCTGCTCTGGCGCGACATCTGGTGTGGCATCGCCTGAAGGAGCAGACGTCTCAAAAGAGCCCTCCCAAGTCTCCAGGATGGCCTTTTCCAGGGTCTGAAAGATGGCGTTTGTGGGATCACCTAGCCAAGGCTCTGCTCTGTTGTCCACGTTGATGGTCAGCCTGTTCTGTGACTCGAGCTGCGAAAACTCGTTCTCCAAAAACGCTGTCAGCGCCTCAATCACGCTATCCACCTCTTGACCCGGCACCAGTCGTAGACTGATGTGGGAGCTGGCGTGGCTGCTCACAAGGCTGCCGTCTGGACCAGACACCTTGTACCGATGGAGCGTCAAGTTGGGCTCTCTCCATCGTGCCATGAGGGACTGCTTGAGCCTCTCTTCTGGACCCTTCTCAGGGTTGCTGCGGATTAGAATAGAAGCAATGTCGTCATAGCGCGCTTCCTCTTCCGGAGTCACAGGAAGGATTCCTTCGTAGAAGCCAGGGATCTGTACCCGGTTGCCCGGTCCCTTGAGCTTGGAAAGGACGTGTGTAAGATCAGTCAGCGGCTCGTTCAGCATATAAGAACCGTCGACTCCCGAGTGAATGTCAGGCCGAGGCGAATCGACGCAGATGGTAGTGTGCAAAACACCACGAAGACCATACGTCAAGCAAGGCACCTCATCGTCCAACCAGTAACTGTTGGCAAGCAGGATATAGTCCACGTCGCCAATTAGCTCCTTGTTCTTCTTGACGGCCTCCTCAAAGCCGAGCGATCCAAACTCTTCCTCACCCTCGATCAGGAAGATGACATCGTTCTCCAGCTGTTGAGCCTCCATCAAGTCCGTAACAGCATAGAGGGCAGCGACAATTGGTCCCTTGTTGTCACTGACACCACGACCGTAGAGGTAGCCATTAGTTCCTTGCATGGTAAATGGGTCGTTGGTCCAGTTGCCTTTGCGACTATCAGCAGCAACAACATCGTAGTGACCGTAGAAGAGGATGCGCTTCCGCGTCTCAGCTGCCTCCTTCTTGGCCGAGAAGCGAGCATAGACGACGGGGTTGTGAGGCTTCTCGGTGCTGAGCATCTCAACATGTCCGCCCAGACGCTTGAACAGCGCACCGAGATATGTTGCTCCCTTACGACAGTCCTCGGCAAACTCTGGACGGGAAGACACTGTCTTGTACGACACAAAGTCTCGGAGGGTCGACAAGAGCAAGTTGTCCGAGGCCTGAGAGACTTCCTTCTCCTTCTTGGAGCAGTCGTCAGGGTCAATAGCCCAGATGGAGACATTATCATCGTTGGCACCAGTGATGAAGTACTGCTTGTTCTTGTAGGTGGTAATGGCCGAGGCCAGAATCTTGCCATGATGAGCGTGCCATCGCAGGAGGCACTGGTACTTTTGGGGTACAGTTCCAGATGACGCATGCTGATATTTGCCGTAGTGAGTTGTGCTGTATTTCTGCGGGATATTAGCAAGATGAACTGGAGGGGACATCGTATAATACTCACGCTGGCCCAACCGTTAGTTGCCGCTGTCCACAAATAACCCCAACCCATCTGAATCGACATGATGTCGCAATCGTGCGCCTTGATGACTCTTAACCGTTGCGATGTGTCAAGATCCCACAGCTCGACAACGCCATCCAGCTTGCCAGCGTACAAGAACGAGCTGTCAAGAGCCAGCGACAAGACAGACTCGGCGTTATCAGAGCCCAGGGTCATGATCTCCTGAATGCCGCCTCCATGCTCTTCGTCCTCACCGGCAGCATGCCCCAAACTCCAAAGCTTGATCGTTCCGTCGCCAGCACCAGATATCAAAACATCGTCATCGGTTCCGACGTCGACGGTGGGGCCCTTGGCCATGATCATGCAGTACACATAACCGTAGTGCGCAAAGTTTCTGACGCAGCCCGAGTGCATTTCGAGAACGGTTTGGGCTTTGGGAATCAAACCCCATCGGTCATCGTTGCGCCTCGGCGTGCTCGTGCCGCCGGGGGGCTTGGAGTCGAAGAAACGGTGGTTTCGTCGGTCAGGGTGTTGCTGAGACTCGGGGGACACTCGAGCAGTTGTGTCGTTGAGGCCAACCCACTGAATGGTGGCATTCTGCGCTCCAATGTAGAGGGTTTCGTGCTGGGGGCTGTACGCGGTGCAGAAGATATCACCGACATCGTAGGAGCCGTAGATCTCGTATAGTCGAGTCAGGGTCTTGGGGTCCCAGACGTTGATGATGGGGTCTCCAGCGCTGGAGAAGAGGAGGGAGGCATCGGGGGAGAGCGAGAGCGACAGAACGCTGCGCTTGTGTGCCTGGACACGATGGACCTGGTGGAAGGTGTCGAGAGACCAAGCAACAATCTCGCCATCTTGTGTACCAGCATAGATCATCTCATGCTGGGGACTGACGGCGAGAGCAAGGACGGTGCTCTCATGGGAGAGGCTATGGATGAGGTCGGGTCGGGTCGCGGGGTCTTCGGCAACTTCGAGGGTAGAGAGGATCGGAGACGACGGGGTGGGTGACATGGTCGGTGAAACCGTCCGGGAAGGCATCTTGTGGGCGCCTAGGCGGTGTCAGTTCTGTAGCCAAGGTGGGAGCATATTCAGGTGATTTTGAAGATTGAGGGGCAGAGGGAATGCAGGGCCAGCAGAGGACAGTGTTCAATGAAATAGAGTGAATTCGCAATACAAAGCACATACGTGAGCCGACGCCGTAACTATAAAGACTGAACCGTGGTGATGAAGCTGTGGGTAGATAGTTGCTTGGTGTTGTAGAGTCAAGCTAGGGAAGGGCCTGTCACTACGCCGAGGCCGGGGAACCACCAAATTGGAGCTATGACGCGATTGCGCGATGCCAGGGTCTTTTCTTCCGGCGGAAAAAACCCAGGGGATTAGGCGAAAAACACCCAATGAGTCTAGAACAATGAAAAGGACAGAAAGTTCAATCGCTCGGGCGCATTGTGCAACTTTTGGCTGAATGTTCGCAATTCAAGGGGGGAGCGTCCAAGTGTTGAGCATGTCTCAATTGCCGCTACAGCCTTGTGCAATGAATGGACGCTGATTGGTCAACGGTCGGGTCAAGCCACGTGAGTGCCAGCCTTGCTGGTTCACTAGCCACCTTGCATGTGGCACTAGCCATCTGGGGAATTGTTGACTCTAATCGTTCAACTCAACATATTAACGTAGCAGAGGCTGAGATAATGTGAAGGGAATTGGCGAACTGGGTTTGGAATTGTACATTGATTTGGGAACGAGGCCATTGCCTTCATCCCAGGACACGGCACTTGACCCTGGCCAGACCAGCTTGAGATTGGTAGAGACGTAGACACTTGTACACGAGGAGCGTATATCTGAGCCTGCTCGGTATATAAGATGACTAGACATATGCAACTTACTGCCATTTTCAGGGACGGTGACACCGTTCTCATCTCCTTTCTTCTCATCCTCCAAGATCTTGGCGCATCCCCGACAGCCGCCCGGCTCGGAGGAATCGGGACTCATTGGATAAGAAGGTAAAGATACGGTAAAATCCAAGTTTGTAAGATCAAAAAGAAGATGGAGTAAAAGGAGAAAAGAAGAATGGAAAAGATGAGAAAAGGAGTGAGACAAGGAAAGTCGTGGCACGGGATATGATGTGCTGGCCTCGCCGCCCGCTCGCTCGCTGTGTCTTCCCGTCAGCCGGCCAGGGCGTCTACGATTAGGTATGACGAAATTCCCACAGATACCACCTCACGGAGCACAAAAAGGAACAACGACACAGTAAATACAAACTTTGATCACTACTCTACACGTTGCTTTGTGCTGTGCGCCTCACCGATGTTTTAGGGGATGCCCCCCTGTCGACATGCCCCTGGCGCACCGCTGAGCCGGTGTAGGGCAAGGGTCCATGCCGGGGTCCGGCACGGCGATATCGGGGTGGCCGGGGCGGGAACGAGAGCCGATGGATCCTCTCTCCGTGGGGGAGCATGGGATGGCGCATGCTGTTGCATGTCATCGGGCAGGTTGGGCACATTAAACGGTCGCGTTTCATAGAGTTTGGTGTTTATTCGACGGGTGTTTTATTGGTTAGTGTCCACGCGAGTCAAGAATAAACAAGAATTGAACGGCAGATATCTCATTACAGATCGACTAAAATAGCAAGAACATCGTGATAATAGCAGGTAAGGCTTAAGATCTCTTTTACTTGCTATGCTATCATTCTTATTCTACCTTGTTCGTTCACATTAGTGGACGATAGGCTAATTAATCCTTTTGCCCTGGTGTCGCGTGCTGTCCAGTCATGCATGTCGTGTGCAATGACTCACTGGAAATTGGAAGGCTTCATCTCCGTCTCTACAGAGGCTCTCGTCCGGGGTGAAATTTCTCGATTCTTTTGGCTGAGTTACATGCCTGGATAACTCACAGATCGAGATGACACCTTGGCTTGTTTCCTATCTGGGCTGAGCAAGGATGGCATGCCGCCACCGTCCCGGGAAGTCCGCATCCCAAACCCAGTCAATGCTTCGTGGTAGCTTTCAAGTCCCTTGTTGCACGGAATTTCACTCTGGGTTGACTGGACAGGCGCTTCTCTAATGGTAAAATGGCGTTTATAGATACTTCTTTGTCAATCTTGACTTTTCACGAGAACAGTGTTAATGATCTCTGCTACATCAACGGCTCTACAGGAGAGGTATATTGTTCCGAATCATTCGCCCTTGATTCCGTTAGATGAAGTGTGACTCACAGTAACTGGAAGCATGGGCAGCCCAAGAATGACTTGAGGTCAAGGAGACAGGCAAGCCGCAAGCCACACACGGACAGCCACGCGAATCAATCAGCCCTCAAGGTGACATCTTTGCTTATTCTATCAGTAGGAACGGTGAACCGAAGTCGAAAGCCGTTCTCACTGTCTTTATTGGGACCCCTATCGGACTCCATATCGCTAAAACTGTACTCCAGTTGCAAAAGCTGTATCTCATCGACTTGTTTGCCTTCTTGGGGAGTGTCTGGACGGGCTTTAGACGGCCCGGCACTGACAGAGCATTTCATTTTATTGCCCATACTCTGAACTTTCTTCGGAGACGATCGTGGTGTTTCCTGTTCCAATGCCAGAGACGGCCTGTAAGCACCTGGTGTCTATGCAACCGCCTCCTCCATGAGTTGTGTGTATTCTGACCAGCTGAGGAGATATTGATTTGCGTCGGTCTCAATGCGGCTTGACGTCGATAGAGGTTAGCAATGAGGGGCCCTATGGCCTTGTTCGCAACTCTGGGAGAGCTCTATCATGAAGAGCTGTTGTTTGATGTTGCAGGATCAGTAGGGACAGAGTGGCAATATCAGACAAGCCAGATGAAGCAAGTCGAACTGAATGAGGCCGTTAAAGCTCGGCCATTTTAACCTTCAATGACTGTCAGGAATATGGGTGGGAAACTGTCAACACCGGGTTGCCCGATGTATCAATGAGGGTAAGGACAGTCGATGCTGTATCTTCGCGTAATCCGAGACCGCTGTACTAGTAGGGGCAGTCCAAGTGGCCATGTCTTTAGATAAGACTAATCCAACAACAATTCCGGACATTTCCTCAGAATGGCCGCTTCAAGGACTCTCCTTAGAAGAAGTACATGTTGAATACATTGGCATTCAAGATGCTTCAAACAGCATCTACACCTCTAGCTAACCTATCAAGCCTCCTCCTTTCAAGGCAATGGTATCGCTCAACTTTATCTTGATAGATCCAGTTGAGATCCTCGAAAAGAACATGGGTCGATTCCCAACCAAGAGCACCGAGATCCTGTAGTCGTTTCTCGAAATCGTCCACCACGAGAGGGTAGATGACTTCTCTGCCCATGGGAATAGCCCTCCTCTCGGTGCGCTTGAACCTAGCCTCTAGCTCCTCGCTCTTCCAGTCGTGTAACCACACGCTTGCCAGCGCCTTGTCGCCGTTCCAGGTTTCCTCCTCGTCGACCCATCCAAACACCGGGGGCTGATTGTAGCAGCGACGGCTTGGCCTTCCTGGCGCTGGCGTGTGGACAAGCGGCTCTGCCTCCCAGACTGCGTCTTGTGTCTCGGGAGAGAGCGACAGGGGCCAATACGCGGTCAAGACCTCCGTGTTGGGAGTAGTTGTGCAGCCAAAGTTGTGGTTCTCAAAGACTATGATCTGAGTGTGTTCTTGAGTCGAGTTAATTCCCAGGTTGTCCATTAGCTGTTGGTATTCGGGGGAAGCTTTGAACACTCGGTAAACTCCGGGCGAGTCCCAGCCGATACTCAGGATGCAGTCTTGGGGAGACTCTATGATGCGCCCGTAGGCGGGCGTGCGGACGAATTCACTCCATTTGTAGAGCGGATCAAAGATAAACTCGTCAATAGGGCCGGGTTCTGCTTGGAACTTGGTCCATGTGGAGAATCCAGGCCATTCGGAAGTCCTTTGGGCACACATGGATGGCGGTCGGTGGTCAAGGTAAGCAGGATGCGCAGTGCGGGGATGAGGTTGGAGAGCTCTGGCAGTGGGCGTATGGAGCCCTTGTTCTTGGGTGTGACTACAGCCAACAGCCGTCGAAGTGGGATTGGCTGAGGGGGCAACGAATGTATCAGACCGATCGCTTTCTCATAGGCTGAGAAGACGCCTGCATGACGGACGTGCTACATGTATTGATTGCATATATCTACTGTATGTCTATAGCCGACCCATCTAACTCCATTGAACGTGCACCCATCCCTTGACGTTCGTCTCCCAGCTCTTGACGAGCTTTCCCATGGCCCCCTCTCCCACAGCATCCAATACATCATCAGCATTCTCAAAGATCCATCTCCTCACAGATGGTTCAAAATCCCTGCCAATGACCTGGCCCTTCAATTTGTCGACACGGTCTTTGCCCTCCTTGAGCGCAGCCGTTGACGCAGTGACAAGGTCCTTGATCTGGGCCATGACCTCCTTGGGCAGGTAACTCTTGCCTGAGCGGTCGCGCTCCTTTTCACGGTCGTTGAAGGAAATAATCCAGTTGGCGCTGGTCTTGATTGCGCCAGCCGTGTCGCGGAGGATGGCGAGGGAGTGAAGCGTGCTCAAGGCAGTGACCTGATTCGAAACATCGGATGGATCCGTTATGTCGAGCTTGAGGGTGTCGAGAGCGATGCTGAGAGTGTCCGTAATCTGTGCAAACTCCTCAGGGATAGTCTTTGTTTTGCCGATGTTCGCGGCAAAGGGAATAAGCGTGGTCAGAAGACTAATGACCTCAAAGTAGGTCGCCTCCTGGGGTGTGACATCCTTCTTGGGACCCTGAAGGAACTTGGTGAACGAGTTGCTTAGCTGGCTCAGCGTTTCGAGCACAAAGATCTGGTCGGGTATCGCAGCAGCAGCTGAAGCCTTGTAAATCGCTGGAGGCTTGTAGCTCAGCACCTCATGGAATGCCTCGGCGAGAAGCGACAGATGGGCACGACGGTTCTAGATCTGTTAGCGAGCACTTAGAGGTTTGGATAGTTGAGACGCACCGATAATGCAGGACCAACTCGAAGGCGAGAGTACACAGGCGGTTGAGAGCTGCAATCCCACGAGGGGAAAGACCCATAGTCGATGGTCTCGACGAGTTGGGTATCATCAGTCACCTCGACTAGGGTCTGTTAGCACCTTACCAAGATGCAACGCAACGTCTGGGAAGACTTACCAAAACGGGGGTCGATGAGAACCTCTGAGAAATTCTCTCCCAAAAGCCTCTCAGTCCTAGTCTCCTCCACCAAGCTCATCGCCCGGGTGCAACTCCATCGTAGATCCTCAATATACTGAGGAATGTCGATAACGCTGCTGTAGCTGCCTGACTCAAAGGCATCAATCAACCGCCTAGGCATGCGAAGCTTCAAAGACACGCTAAAGTGAGATTGAAGAAGTTCCATGAGATCCCAACCCCAGTTATCGGATGGGGAAATCAGGGCCGGGGAAAGGGTAGATAGGCGGTCGTAGAAAATGGGGCCGAGGGAGTCCATGATGGTGCGTTTAACACCAAGTGTCTCCCAGATCTCACGCGCTCGTGGTGATGAGCCCGTGAGGAGGTGTAACTGCACAAGAAGGAGTGAGATGATTCCATGCTTTGGCGTCAAGGAAAGCTGGTGCTCTAGTAGCAAAACAGCACGGAGAAGTGGTGCAAAAGAGACTGGGGAGTTGGATATCTCTGTTGAGGGAGGGAATGCCAGCTGGATATTACAGAGAGCGATAATAACTGACAGCTCTGGCTTGATCTCGCCCTCAACGGATGGATGCTTTTCTGTAAGTTCAGCCAACGATTTGTACACTTCCAACGCATCCTTAGCAATTGTCTTGAAACAAGGCGCTGGTGAGCTAGTGTCAACCTCGACGCCAGTAACCACACATTTCCTCAGGGGTTTCTCTCCAGGCATGTTGGTGTACATCGAAGGACAAGTAGCGGCGAAGTATTTCAGTTTGAAAGAAAGGGTTCGTATCCTGGCCGACTTGAGTTCGTCTTCCATCTCGTCTGCCAGCTTGGGAACAAAGTCATAGGCGAGATACGACAAAGCAGGTGGGGTGAGCACCTCAACAAAGGTCTTGACATCATCGAAACAGGCTGCATTTATGCCTTGGTCTTTGATGTAGTTGATCAGCTCTTTGAGTCGGAAAGATGCAGGCTCGCCATCGGCAAGGTCGTCTTTGTCATTTGATGCGAGGTTGAAGGCTGCAGCGACACGCGCCAACAAGATGATCCGCTTGTAGATGGGGCGCAAATTGGGTGACTTGACAAACTTCAGAAGAAGTTTCTGAACAGTCTCCTCAATACTAGGGCGAGTTAGCCAAGGTTGGGCATGGAGGGAATGGCTGACCTACTCTGGTTTCATAGTCTTTACCTGTGCAGCCGCATCAATAAAGTGTTTCCAGACCTTCCAGTCCGCCCCCAAAAGGTTTGGTTGGCCGTTTTCGTCCTCTGTCGACAAGCAATCCTTGCATATTTGGTAAATGGCTTCATGGTCTCCTTGGCGCTGGTGTTTCGAAATGACTCTCAAGAAGAGCTCCTTTCGGCCCTTGCGGAATTGTACAAGCGGACAAAAAACGGGACTGGAAACAAGTTTCTCAAAGTCTCCTTCTGAGCCATGCTTCTCTACAATGTCATAAAGTAGCAAAATCTCTTCCTCTGTTTGGACACTTCGCGGTTGAGGCTTGGCATCGTCCCCCTCAGCGCTTGCGGCCTGTTCATGTTAGTGCTAGACCTGTTGGCGCAAGCAGGGTAAATACCTGTTCAGATAGCTGTGCAGCACGCTGAATTTGTTTCAATGCGAGCATGCCATATAGCTTCTTCTTCTCGGGTGGTGACTGAGGGCTAGTCTTGATTGATGTCAGCCCGCGACAGGCAGAGGTGCATGAGGGGCATTACCGCCAACAGATGTGTAATGACAATGTTCCAAAACATGAACGTCCGGTCCTGGGGGAAAGATCTGTCGAGGATAGCCGCGATCTGGTACTAGGTCAGCCTCTGGGTCAGCCGACGATGGGCCTTGTCATACCTGTTGGGCACTGATCAAGTCCCAATGCAGCAGACAAGACTCCAAGCACCGGCTCGCGCCAACCCTATCCTTGGGCGAAGCCTTGACGAGGCGAGCCCTTAAAGGGCCCAGAGTCTGAGAGAACTCATCCTCAGTCGTTAGGCCCTGCGTTGCCCACTCAAGGAGATCGATGCCATCCACGTCCTTCACAACGGTCCCTTCCTTGATGAACTTGTCGATGGCCGTCACGGCAGCAAACTTGGCACTGGGGTCATCGAGCTGGCTTTCGGCACATATTTTGACAATCTATTCATACTTAGTGTCCTTCAATACCGACGGGGAACCCGAATTGCGCACCTCATAATACTGATCATTAAACGTTCGAGCTCGCTTCTCAGCCAGGCGGATCACGACAGCCCAGTTGCCATCGTTAAAGGCAGACTGGAGCTGGAGATCGACGCCGTTTTTGAGGACCGGCCGCTGTTGGCGATTCATGAGTGCGCCAAGCTTCACACCTTTTCCCACACGCTTAGATTGGCCTAACGAGGGTGAGAATGAGTCCAGGGACAAGCGTGAGATTGTCGAGAGCTTTGGAGGGGCACAAATTGAACTTGAGAACGTGGGGCAGAAGGGAAGCAGCGGTGTGGCGGTGCTGATATTGTGTGTGTGGCTGATGGAGCCATGCCCGCTGCCCCACCTACTTTGGTCGTCACATGACCACCATGGCCCCGAGTTCGGTCTCAAACTGATGGCAAGCCCCTGTAACTCGGCCGAATCCCAACATCAAAGAGTTCTGATGACCCTGCATCCGAGTCCTAGCTTACATGAGAAGTCAAGGATTGCACGGTAGTCGAATTCGAACATTGAGGCCACTACAAGCGTCAAGAAACCGAGCCACCTCAATGTTACCCAATGGAACCCCCTGACCGACGATACTGGCCACAGTCAGGGCAGCCATCCTGATTCGCAAAAGGGGTGAATAAAACACTGGTATGATAAAAAAATGCCACCCCGTCGAGCTCTATGAGGTCATCGTGAAAGTCGGCTCGGGCTGCTTAGAAGAGACTCCGAGGCACCTCGTTTGTCCGGGGTGCACAATCTCCGAGTGACTCCCTCAACAAAATTTGCCACTGAGGTTTATAAACAACACTGAGTACAAACTTGCGGCTCTGCTCTGCCCTATGAACGCCTCTTGACACACATGCCGAGGGTTCCATGTTACCTGCTCCCATCACATGGCACCCTGGTATGACGGAGCGGTGGACATGACATCGTATTGGGTCAGCAAATACGGCTGAGAACCGAATCTCCTTCCTTTCGAAGACGCGTCAGATCAGGCCGAGGTAAGAATGTGAGACATCGGAGCTTCCAGTCCTGGCTGGTCCGAGCCACTCGGGGTTTACAACCAGCCTGGATCCGAACGATGCAGGCTGACTTCTCGGCCTCAGAACAAAGGGGCACTACAGCTTTGCCAAACACGAACCGCTATGAAGGAATGCAATGGGGAGCAGCATCAATATTCCGCAGCAAGCTACAGCCATGGAAGGTCTTCATTGACGGCAGCCATTATTCATCATGTCCCTAACGAGGTCTTCCAATCGTCATAATTGGCCTGCCGAGGACTTGAACCGTCGGTGTGCTTAACATCCAGGTACTATTCCCCTCGAGATACCTCAAGGTAACCTGGGAGGGTCACGTGCATATATCCTGTTCAACATCGTCCATGTCTTGGGAAGGACAGAGGGCGGCTGCGCCATCCAGCCTCAGCCTGTGCCACGACCTAGAGCCTCATTTTCAATCGTTCGTTTATAGAGGAGAATGGTTGGGGCCTGTGTGCGCTCGTCTGGTAAGCCAACGGGTATAAAGAATCGTCAACCGGACCATAGAAGGCCTCAAACACTCACAACTCGACTTTGAACAGAACACCACTGCATTCAATTTGATACTTTCGCTTCTATCCTATTTCCAGATTGCCTTTGAACAAGAGTCTCGGCCCTCTATGGCGACTTCACGGTCAGTGTCACCTGCGACTGCTGTCACAGAGCAACAGACACCGCCAGAGCCAACCGACGCTTCTTCAACAGCCACAGCCAAGCATGAAAGCACCGAAGATGCCATCCCGACAGGCGCCCAAAATCCATCAGTCCCGGGTGACGGGGGAATGTCTCAAGAACAAGCCGAGTCCCTGCTGGAGCTAGTTACCCCTCTTAAGAAGCACGTCCTATACTCCATGATCATCATCGCCATCGCCGGCCTCGCCGCTCTCTCTGCCGCCTGCTGGCTAGTCGCATTCATCCAAACCAAGGCTGACGGGGGCTATATCAAAGCTGTTCGTATCGGCGGAAATGTCAGCTCGACGTGGGCGAAACTGATCGATGCCGCCGTTTCCATGCTGGTGGCCCCCGCGATACTTGTAATTGCCAACTGGCACATGTTCAAGCTCGCTCGCCTCTCTGCGGTCAACGAGCATGACAAACGAGACTCGAAAGCAAGCCTCAACGTTCTTGTGGAAGTGGCCGGCACTGACTGGGGATCGACCAGTCCCCTCAAGTTCTGGACGTTTCTTCAATCACAAAAGCCTCGGATCATTTGTTTGGGCGTCATCTCCATCCTTTCATCTTTGAGCTTCTCCCTTCTAAGCAACGTTACCGCGTACGAGGAAGCCGGAGGCGTAAATACGACCGCCACTCTCGAAGCCATGCAGGGGATGCAAAATATCTTCAGGCAACCTCTACCCCTAAAAATCGACGACAACGAGCGCTTGCAGATTCTCAATGACCTTGAGAACCAGCTCCAACGCCTGCAAGCAACCGACCTAAATCCAAGATCCGAAGGCTTCCTTGGCGTCAACATCTCGAGCCGAGCACGCCGAGAGATGCACCCGACCATCGAACAGCTATTCAACGTACCTGCCTACAAGATTCTGGCATCATGCAAGCCATCCAGCCTCTCAGCGGTGTCAATTAGTTCTCCAGACAAGAACGATTCGCACGTTAGGTTTAACCTTGAGGAAGCTGCCACATCTTCTGAGTCTAGGCCTACACAATTTCGAGCAGACTTTGGCATAGTCGAGGAACTTCTTGCAAGGCAGGGGATAGAATCTGCGAGAACAAACGGTTCATCGGTCAGGTACCCCCTCATCGCATTCAGCGGAACAGCGACTTGGATCGGGGGGTTCAGTTATACTGGGAACGAGGCTGTCGGCTCACTGGAAACGACGGGGTACGGCAGCCTAGTCCCATTCAGGGCGAAAGGAGTCGTTCGCAGTCCCTCTTGCACTGAAGAGAGCGAGTCTCGAAGCGAGAGCTACGACTTGACTTTCTGGGGCGTAGTCTGCAGTCTCAACAGATGGTCTGGAACGGCAACGGCCAATCTCACTGGAACGACCTTGTCACTGACCCAATCCAGGCTAGATGGCGAGAAGCTTGAAGCCCAAGATGAAACACCAATACTCTTCCTGGGACAAAAGTTTGATACGTTCGAGAGTGGTCGTGTAGGAAGATCGCCAGGCATTGGCGGTTACCTCTTACGAGCAGCGAGCAGGGCATACCAGGAGGCGGGCCTATCTGCCTGGGATATCGAAACACTTGTTGACGCATTTGTCTGGTACGAGGCGTCAGTGGAGGAAGCAATCCAAGGCGACAAGAGTAATGCCAAGATCGAGGGCCTCGTTTCCCAGGTCGAGGTTCTGAAGAAGAAGCCGGACACATATACCATGACATTTGTCCCATGGATGCTCCTTTTCGGCCTTGTAGCCCTAGGCGTCGCCTGCGCCTTAACAGTTTCTCTATCACTCGACTCGCTGGGAGTGCCGTCTTTCAGGAGCGGGAGGGTTCTGGACGCGGTGAGGTTGACGGCCGACCTGGGCAGGACGCTGGGTAGGACTGCTTTCGAAGAGACTTACTGGATGAGCCGTCAGGAGCTGAATGAATGCGCTGAAGGTGCCAGGTTCAAGTATGAGCCCGACAGACGGCTGGATAAGAATCGAGAGTCGTACGTGATGGGGGTTCGTCTGCGACTGGTGTCTGTTAGACAAGGTGGAGAAAGGTTGGTTTCGCATGGTTGCACAGGGTCGGCATCTTGCCCTTATATGTATGACGGGGATGGATGTAGTATCACCAGGTTACCCTAATTCGTCGAGGTTCTCAAACGTGCTCTCTAGACAAGGTTAGACACAGCTACATCCGACACGGGCACGCGGGCAAAGAAAGAAATGAGACGCCAGAGTATTCAGAGAATTACCCAACTCCTTGATGAAACAAATTATAAAATAATATGACAGTTAAGAGATTTTTTGTATATTTTCATTATACTTTAATGATTATATTTAGAGGAGGATTAAGTAATGTCCTCGTCCTCGTGTCTCGTTTTTCCTTGACCCAGGCGACGGACAAGGAGAGAATGAGACATGTTGTCATGGATACACGGCAGGAACATTTGCCAGCTGCACCTGAGTTCAGCTCCGTTGTATTCAGTTGAGTGCCTTGTCGTTCTTAGTGGCTGTGCTTCCTGCAGCTCTCAGCCAACCACGCGAGGTTCTGGGACTTGGAGGATAAGACGAGGCTCTCCCCTCCCGTCGCAAATGCGAGCCATTTGGTCTCTTCAATGACGAAAAGATTCTGAGTATTGTCTCCAACCTCTTCAACTTCGTTGCGAAGAAGAAATGGCATCGCAAGAGATGACGGGTTACGACAGACCAGTGTCACCTCTGTCCGTCGACGAGCCGGCATCACCACCTCCAACAGTAGTCAACGAGGCAAAGACACAAGCGACATCCACAGATAGCCTGCTGCCCAAGGATGCCGTGGACGGAGAGGGAGAACAGGCTGAGATGCCGACCTATCGCCGGACCAGCAAGACCGTCCTCGCCGACATCGTCGTGGTCTCTGTCATCGCCTCAGTCGCCATGTGCGTCTCTTTCAGCCTCATCCTCCACATAAAGCTCAACACCCGAAAAGGATTTACACAGTCTAAGCCCATTGGGGGTCGCTTCTCTTTGCTGTGGGCCAAGCTAATCGACGTTGGCTGCTCCATCGTGATAGCGCCAGGACTCCTCGCCCTGGCCAACTGGTACATCTTCAAACTAGTCCGCCTCTGTGCAATCAGCCAGGGAACAATTGGGGACCGTCCTGTGAACCTCAGGGCTCTCACGGAGCTCGCCGGCACAGATTGGGGGTCGTACAGCCCCCTCAAGCACTGGACCTTTGTGCGGACGCGTGATCCCCGACTCATCTGCCTCGCTACCGTGGCTCTCCTTTCTGCCTTGAGCTTTTCGTTCCTAACGAATGTCACGGCGTACGAGGCTATTGGATTCAACATCGTCAACGTGACACAAAAGGTCGAGACGCTATATGGGCCGAAGGATGATGCACCTGCAACAGTGATTTCAGACATCCTCGAGACTACCCAAGACATCGAACTCTCAGCACAGCTCACTAGGAACCTGCGCGATATCCCCCTCCAGATTGGAACTTCAAACACCAGTCATCAAGCTGTCCTCAATGTGTCGAGCCAGTCTCTGTCCATGATATCAAAGTCGACAAAGAGACTTTTCAATGTGCCCGCATATCAGCTTGCAGCGTCCTGCAAGCCCGCCGATATACGAGGTTTCCATGTCCAGTTCAATTCAACCGAGGAGAACTATGCCGAGTATCGTCTAGAGATTCAGATGGTGTCAAATTTGTCCGAATTTAAAGGCTCGGGCAGCAACATGGCCCCTTCACTCAAGGGGAAGTCAAACCCTGGACTACCGCGCCCTCTTGTAGCCTTTAAGGACGAAAAGATCTGGATCGGGTGGATCTATTACACCGAAGAAAAAGGCATGGTGAAGTATGACACGGACTACGGGCCATTGTACACCTACCGCTACTCCCCTGAGAAGGACGACAAGGTTTTGGACTGGACGATATTCGGAGTGACTTGCGAGCTAAGCACGACCATGGGCACGGCAACAGTCAACCGCAAAAATTTGTCCATCTCAGAGGTCCATCTTGACAAACAAACTCGCAGATTCGAAAAGCGTCGTCCTCTATTAGACAGCCTTCAAAACAAGTGGGAGATCGCGTCACCAGCTTTATACAAAACGCCTGGTCTAGGCGGGCACCTTGCTGATGCTGTTTTCGCTCCAGGATCTGACATCCGAATGTCAAATATCCAATTTATCGTCAAGGCGTTTGCGTGGCTCGAGGCCAAGATGAGGGATGTGGCGTACAACATGGCGAAGAGGGACAGCGGCAGGAACATGGAAGTTGAAGTCATGGCTGAGGGGAACGGCGAGCAACTGTACACCATGACTTTTGTCCCCTGGATCCTGCTAACGGGCCTCTTTGCTCTTGGCACGGCGGGTCTACTCGCCATCGGATTGGCACTCGATTTCCTGCGTACGCCGTCACTGCGCAGCGGAAGAATGCTGAGCCCGGTTCGACTAATGATGGACGTGGGTGCTGTGCTGGACAAGGATGTCTTTGAGCAGGCCTTGACATGGGACGGGAATGAGCTAGATGCTTGGGCTCAGACTGTGGAGCTTCAGTACGAACCCACAGAAGAGCACGGAGAAGCCAGCGTGACGGAGGATGGCGATCATGATTGCTGTATGAGACTGCGGCACATCCGTCGATCCAGGGCGGAGGGGTGAAGGCCCTCAATCGGGTCTTGTTGTGGCATTCGATCTCTCTCGGCTTGGAACCTTTTTGCCTAAATGCAATCTATCCGCCATATATAAATATCGTACAATGTTCGTAGTGTTTCCTTTCATATAATACAGTTCTCGGGGTCGAGCATTCGATCGTTCAGCGCGTATCCGTCTCGTCTCGAGTCGATCGTCCTAGAACCAGCCGCCGCCCTCCTTCCTCCGTTTATCAGTCTGTAGCAAACGTCAGTGGTTATTCAAGCTCGATATCACCGATCTCTCGACGTCAATTGACTCCAACGTACCCATGCTTGCTTGCAGTCGCGATACGCCCTGTAAAGTCGTCAGCTCATTGATCCCCCCCGCCACGATTCGACATACTGGAAGTACTCTCCACACATGGACTTATCCCCTCCGTTCCTGAACAAGCACCGGTAACTCCTCTGCGCGGCCTCCTGGCACGGATCGTAGTACTCGCTCTTCGATTTCCTATTCACGTTCAGCGGGTCGGCTCTCGTCGGGTGGCAGCGCGGCGATCGCTCACGTCTCAAACTTGCGGCGCTTATCGTCGCTCCAGGCATCCGATCCGTTCTCGGCCGGCTTGGGAGCCTCGGAGGTCTCCTGTTTGGTGTCTTGCGGTGTTGAGGACATGGCGATGACGTTTTTTAGAGACGATGGAGCTAGGATGTTGCGGCTGCACGGCCGTCAAAGAAAATAGTGGGGGTGGATCAGTGGTGCCAATTTCCTGATAGCTGTGCTAATCCTGGCTGTTGACACCATTCTTGCACCAAGATACCATGTGCCAAACTTCTGGGAGCATGATTCCAGCACTTTTGCATCTATCTGATTTCAGCTGGGATCTTTACTATTTCTAGAGCAATTTCTGGCTTGAAAGGCTCAGCTTCAGTCCTTTCAGAGGAGGCAATAAGCGAGTGGCACTCGGCATTCACCCATCCAAGTCCCCAGCGCCGTACAAGAATCGTCCGCAAGGAATTGTTGGCCCGGACAATGACAGTGCAATAACTAGGAGGGCGAGCAAGAGACAATCGTAGTTACTATATACGCGTAGGCAAGCGCAGTATTGATTCTCAAGCTTCCACATAGTCAACTGTCTGCGACATGCATTCGTGCCAGGCTCGGGATCTACCTTGGCGGTACAAGCACTCAGCTCAGTCTTCTCAGTTAAAATCTCTTTTTGGGGCGTATCGTATCACGTATTCAAAGCCTTAGTCGGTTTTTTTGCGCAGTATAATGTCTTAAATCCCCAGCCATTTCTCGAAAGAAGAGTCCGCCGTCACTTGACACATCTGGGAGTCGAGAATCTGGCCCTTGCCTCTGCACTCTTCTCATGCTGTCCAAGGCTGGCAGTATACAGTCCAAATGCTCCAAAATCTCCAGCCGAAGCCGATTCAAGAGAAGCAGCTCATTGGCGTCTTCGAGAATGTCGACTTGTGTTGGGCCTGGGTACCCGCCCGGGGGGGCAGCCAAGGAAAGGGACCGACAAGGCAGGATAAGGAGCAATGGGTTATGGACAAACTAGGACCTAGACATCCAAGGGCAACTTTTGGTGCGACTTTGGGTCCCGGGAGATGTTGGTGGAAGAGAGTAGAGAAGAATGGCTGAGGCGTGCTGTCAGTCGAACTCGAGTTAGCAATATACGCTATTCGGCTAGATGACGGGGAACACTCTCAGAAGCGGTACTTTGGTTTTGACAGATTGAAAAATGGCTACCGCCTATCTTGAACAATTGCTGTCCTCTGGGTTGTGTTAGCGTGGATATCAACTGGTGTTAATGCGGACGCTTCTTGTTCGTCGCCATCTTTCGCCCGTCAGCGACAGGTCTAGCAGAAGCCATTTCGCAAGACCGTGTACAAAGACATCACTTCTCAGTCAAGTTTCACCAAGAATCTCGATGCTCTCCTTCTTTCGTCAATCCTCGACGCAGTGGCTGAGCGTCTTGGGCCTCCCATCACCACGGCCGTGTCGATAAAAGAGAGGAGGCCAGGGTCTTCTCACAGCCACTAGAAGAAGATACGTCGATCGATCGATGAGAAACACTAGTTAAATCGGCGTCCAGGTGTCATCTTTATCTACCAATATTTAGCAAGCAATCGTAATGACAGTCGGGCAAAACAAAGAGTCTCCTCCTGGTAATTGCCCCAGAGCATGTGGAGCGCAGTCTTGCTTGATGCTGACCAAGATTTCTCGTCGTCGATCTCACAAATACAAGCAAATCTCCTTGGATGATGCTTTCCAACAGGCGTCCATTTCACAGAGATGAGGTCCATCGTAGGGCGAGTTGGCTACTTCAGGCATGTCATACGGTCCACAAAACGACACCCACGTCTAGACACGAGTTGGAAAGGTGCAGCGATATCATCACTCGGGGATCTCTTGCCTCGTTTCTGGTCAATCAGATCGTCGTGGGGGGAGATGAAGCAGTAGGTACAGACCACAGGCATAGAGCCCAAGACTGCGATGGAGAACGTGGTTCCAATGAACCTTGAAAGCCGACACACCGCGTGTACCATCAGCGCCCCGTAGCAAAAACTTTGTGGCATGCTTGAATTAGACTCTTCTGGAGACGTCGCCATCCTCAGGCTTCGTCAGTTTCCAGCAAACAGCCCACTCAGCACGCGGCCTGGTTAGGCGTAGGCAGCCGGGAATGAAGTAACCAAGCACATGCGAGATCGTCACAAGGCACTACGGGTCAAAGTGAGCCCTTTGTTGCCATTCTTCTTTGTTGATTTGTGATGGCAATCAATCCCCAGTAAGGCATGTCCTTGAAGGCAGCACGCATACGCGTTGATGGTGGGCGAAGGTGGCAGACCTGCATCCAACGGGCTGCCCTGACAACGCGATCACAACGAGAAGCTACCCGCCATTGGAAAAGGCGGGCAGAACAATTCAAAATACGATGAGAGACACAAGCAAGCATGGAGAGCAAATAAAGAGTGAGAGAAGGGACGTATCCCATGTGATGTGATTGATGATGACCTTGTAGGCATTCAACTCCAGATAATCCCCAGCCATTATGCTCCGCTTCATTTCAAAGACCCAGACAAACATTTTCCAACCCATGTACATATATCCATAAACCAAATCATTTCCCAGTTCCATATCATTCACAAATTGTACAAAGACCAAGTTTCTTCTTCCCCGCCCCAAGTCTTGAAGTGCAGCCAGCCCGCGATTAGTTGTGTGTGTGTGTGTTCGATCGGTGTTTTCGCAATCGGTTGTGTGTCTTCGGTCGATCGGTAGGTAGGTAGGTAGGAGGAGCTGTCACTGTGATTGTTTGTGGGTTCTCAGGCTGGTCAGCAATTGGTATCAAGGTCAGGAAAGGGAAAACTCACTCTCTTGGGGCAGGGAATCAGCTGGTTTGCCATCGCCCACCTGAGACTCCTGAAGCTGCTGGCTGTGTCGACTGAAGCCATAACCAAAGAACTGCTTTGAGGAGGTTCCGCGAGGTGAATAGGCCTTATCACGCTATATAGAGGCCAATCGCACACGCAGTTAAGGCCAGCCAAGATAGGGAACGAATTACTGCCATCCAAGCTTACTGACCAAAAAGCAGATCTCTCGCCAAGGCTTCTGTCGACACAATCAGCAGGCAGGCAGGTCAGGTGGACTTACTGTGATGGCAAACAGGTGGGAGTTGTTGTTTCGGATGATGCGACAAAGGCATCGCCCACCAGAGGACGACTGCAGGCTTGTGTCGGTAGAAGCAATCGGGAAGCTGCGAGGGAGGTTCCGCGAGGTGATAGGCCTTACCACGCTATATAGAGGCCAATCGCACACGCAGTTTAGGCCAGCCAAGATAGGGAACGAATTACTGCCATCCAAGCTTACTGACCCAAGCAGCTTCCCGGGCTTCTATCGACACAATTAGCAAGCAGGTCAACTGGTGGACTCACAATGATGGCAGGCGTGTGGAGGGCGTGTGGAGGATGTGTGTTGTTGTTGATTGTTGTTGTTTGGAGGAAGCGACAAGTGTCGCGAGGCTAGAGAAGGTCAGCGTGGCAGAAAAGAGCAGTCAAGGCGCGATCATACTTGAATGAGAGCCTGCCATCAAGTGAGAGTGTCAAGTGATTGGAAACATGTTGAGCGAAGTGCGATCAGAAGTCGGATACTGGAAAAGAGGTCAAAAGGTCAGTTCGCGATGAGTCAGACCTGCACAAGTGAGCTTACTGGATTGTTTGTTTGAAATTATCATCTCTGCCTCGACAAAAGCGCAGAAGATGAGAGGCGCGTCATGTTGTGGTGGTTGTGGTAGAAGTAGTAGAGGTGGAAGTGGAGGTAGAGGTGGTAGAGGCAGAGAGTCGGAGTTGTTTTGGAAGGAAGGCAGGTGAAGATGCCTTTGTTGATTGAAGAGGAAAGAGATCCTCGAGAAGATGGTTGTTTGTTTGAAGAGAAGAAGAGAAGAAGATGTTGTTGAAGAGCCAGGATGTTGAGGCTGCTGGATGATGAGGAGGGGAAGAAGAGAGGAAGGAGGGAAGAGAGGAGGGTTTAAATAAATGTGAGTGGGTCCTGGCTGATCTGACAGCTGATCTGCAGGAACCGCTGGTCCCTGCGCGCGCCCCGAATAGAAAAAAAATCGGGCGCAGGGGTGCCGGCATTTTTGGGTGGGGCGCGCCTATTTTTTGGACGCGTTTTTGGAGGGGGCGCGTCTTATTTGTGCGCGCCCACCCCATTTTTAGAAAATCAGGCGAGCGCATTTTTTTCCGCGGGCAGATTGCCGACGGGACGCAGGGGCTCCTGGTCGCGCGCCTGCCGTCACACCCCTCGTGGATCTGGCTGATCTGCCTGGTCTCACCGCCCGCCCGTCGACTGGGGATTCCTCGCCCACGTCGAACGTCAAAGGTGAACAGGGCATCACAGATGGCAGTTGGGATTCTGAGCTGGCAAGGACGCATGGTAGATTTAATTAATTAGCGTGAAGCGAGCAGTCCTGTCACTACATCTATTTCTACGTGTATTGTCTTTGTGACCTCGCATTCGATGCCTCGCGGCCCTGCTTGACCGTTGGCGAACTGAGACAGCCGACGAGAGTCGACTGCCGCTGCGCCGGCAGGCCGTTCAACGCTCCCGCGCCAAGGTGGGGTTGCCCATCGATTTTCAGCGGCCACGCGTCACGCGCCCAACAGGGTCGCGTCGTCCACGGCTGTGTTTGCCGAGAAGCGGCAACGCGCGCGAGTCACTGGGGCAGCCACGAAATTGGCCAAGCGTTCTGCAGCGCAAATCTGCTGGAGCGCGACAGACTTTGGGAAGAAATGCACGAAGCAAGACCTGACATAGCTTAGAGAACTGGCCTTCGCGGCTGCTGTACGTAGAAGACCTTGTGGAGATTTGATTCATAATTAACGTGAGCTGGGGTTCGGCAGTTGTGAGACATGGAGCCTGGGCGTGCTAGGTTAGCTTCCGCGTCTCCAGGGTCCATCGTGATCCCGGAAGTCTCACGCCTTGTGGAGTGGTACTGAACCTTGTCTGGGACGATGTAAGACAATTGGACAGCGAGCCACATGGACTGATGTTAAATCTGATCTCCATTATTAGAGCACTATCTAAGCCTCTACAGAAACATACAATAATATGTTAATCCCTTATCTCCATTTCAATACGCCTAAGAAGAGGCTCATCATAATCGGTCTAGATCCCAACTCGGTACACGATGGCAGTCCCCGTGCAAGCAAGGAGATACTCTATGTTTGGATTTGACCTCTTGTCTCCTGTGTTGAACGGGCAGTCAAATGCGGGACGATCAGGGGCCTGGCTTTGCCGAGCTCTTTCTCCCCCAGTGGTGGCTTCACGTACTAATCTCAACGTCCTGCACCCCTTTTGCAGCTTAATTTTGTCAAGTTTTATATTCCCATTCATCACAACATGGCAAGCATTCCATTTATCAATTAAGGCCGTAATCTCGCCACAGCTTCCTCAAACTGTCTAGGCATTTCTAGCTCTAGGGTATGGGGCATCGCAGCGTAGCAGACGCTCCAGCACGAGGCACGTAATTGTCACGCTGCCGAGGAAACCCATCAACAGAGAAGGACGGACTGCCAGTCAATAGGCATCAAGAAGTAGGGGAAGAAAAGGACTGGATTTTATGGAACATAGGAGATTTTATTTCCGCCGTTAATTTATTCAGGTACTCCTTGCCCTGCCTCGATGCGCTTGCTGTGACTCTACTTGATGTTGTTTCCGACACTCAAATCACACCGTGTTTAACCAAAGGCCCGAACCCAAAAAGCTGCCAACGCAGACCGCGGTCAGTTGGAAAGAATATCAATTTGAAAGGCAGAAGAGAACATTAAATATTAAACCAATCTCGACTTCAAAGTATGCCCCCATGGCCCAGAAAATATAAGAAAGCAGGCAAGGGAGTGACAAGCTCGTAAACCCTCCACCTATTACCCCAAGCCTCAACCCCGGAACGAATATTAAATAATGCTTTGGCACTGTCCATTATTGCAACGACATGTAACGCCGGGAATGAGACAGCTGCAGTCCTGATCAACAGTGCACTGCGGTGCCGGCGTACTTCCTCCGAAACCGCAAATGCCATTGACACAGACACACAAGCCTGGAAGAACGCAAACATCGAGTTGCGCGACACACGACGCAGCTCCCGTGCAACCGACCTGATCAACACATACTCCTTGCTGGCATAGTGCGCCAGGGCTGCATTGTCCGTCCGTAGTGCAAGTCTGAACGTTGGGGTCCGGTGCACAGACCGCGTCAACACAAAGACACAGCCCAAGGACGCAAAGAGGATTAACTGAAAGAACGCAGTCATTTGCATCGATACATGGATCACCCCCTCCCGGTGTAGGAGTGCTGCAGACCCCATTGTCGCAGGTTTCCCCACTATTGCAATCGGAATCGACGTTGCATGACTGTGGAGGATCGACGCAGGTGCTTGACTCGCAGACCTGACCTCCCGAGCAGTCAGAATCGAGGGTACACTGTCCTCCTGGAGTGGGAACACTGCAAACCCCGTTGACGCAGGTTTCCCCTTGGCCAGTACAATCCGAATCAACAGCGCACGATGGGGGATCGACGCATGTATTTGATTCACAGACCTGGCCACCTGAGCAGTCACCATCGACGGTACACTGTCCGCCTGGAGTGGTAACGGTGCAGACTCCGCTGACGCAGGTCCTCCCTTGGCCAGTACAATCGGCATCAACTGCGCATTGTGGCCCAGTAGGAACGGTACAGACCCCGTTGACACAGGTCTCCCCTTGCCCTGTACAATCGGAGTCAACAGCGCATGATGGAGGATCGACACAAGTATTCGATTCGCAGATCTGGCCGCCTGAGCAATCGGCATTAATGGTGCATTGTGGACCAGTGGAAACAGTGCAAACCCCGTTGACGCAGGTTTCCCCTTGGCCAGTACAATCCGAATCAACAGCGCACGACGGAGGATCGACACATGTATTCGATTCGCAGACCTGACCTCCTGAGCAATCGGTATTAACGGTGCATTGTGGCCCGGTGGAAACAGTGCAAACCCCGCTAACGCAGGTCTCCCCCGGGTTCGTGCAGTCAGAATCAACAGCGCACGATGGAGGAACGGTGCAGACTCCATTGACGCAGGTTTCCCCTTGGCCGGTACAGTCAGAGTCGACGTTGCATGATTGTGCTGGTGGATCGACGCATGTCCCCGATTCGCAAATCTGACTTCCTGAGCAATCCGCATCGAGACTGCACTGTGGCCCAGTGGAAACGGTACAGACCCCGTTGACGCAGGTTTCCCCTGGGTTGGTGCAGTCCGAATCGATGTTGCACTGTCCTCCTGGCGTGGGAACACTACAGACCCCTTGATCGCAGATTTCTCCTTGGCCGGTACAATCAGCGTTCGTTGAGCATGACTGCTGGGCTGGAGGGTCAACGCATAGATTCGACTGGCAGATCTGACCTCCCGAACAATCAGCATTTGTAGTGCATGCTTGCTGGGTCGGAGGATCGGCGCAAATGTTCGATTCACAGATTTGTCCTCCCGTGCAGTCGGCGTTTGTCGTGCATGACTGTTGTGCTGGAGGATCAACGCACACATTTGAGTCACATATCTGACCTCCGGAGCAGTCAGCATTTGTAGTGCATGACTGTTGCGCAGGCGGGTCAACACAGAGATTCGACTCGCAAATCTGTCCTCCAGAGCAATCAGCATTTGTCGTGCATGCTTGCTGTGCTGGAGGGTCGACACAAATACTCGATTCGCAGATCTGGCCTCCTGTGCAATCAGAGTCCACAGTACATGTCGTGGGCTGAGCTGCCACCTGGCATAAAAGATTGACGCAAACACAGAGTCCCAGAGCACAAGCTGGGTCGACAGCCAACAAGCAGTCAGAGTCTACACTGCATGGAGATTGCGGTGACGGGTCAACGCAAACGTTTGAGTCGCAGATCTGGCCTCCTGTGCAGTCCGCATTTGTCGTGCATGCTTGTTGTGCTGGAGGATCAACGCAAATACTCGATTCGCAGATCTGGCCTCCCGCACAGTCGGAATCTATCGTGCATGATGCGGGCTGAGCCGTCTCTTGACATAGAAGATTGACGCAGATGCACAGTCCCGAAACACAAGCCTGAACATCAGTGTTCAGCAGACAGTCTGCGTTTGTATTGCATGGGAATTGCGATGGCGGATCAGTGCATATGTTCGATTCGCAGACCTGGCCACCTGAGCAGTCAGAATCTGCCGTGCAGGCTTGTGCGGGCGGATCAACGCAAATATTCGAGTCGCAAATCTGGCCCCCCGTACAATCAGAATCTGCTGTGCAAGCTTGTGCTGGCACATCAATGCATATGTTGGATTCGCAGACCTGACCACCAGAGCAGTCAGAATTTGCCGTGCAAGCTTGTGCAGGCGGATCAACGCATATGAAGGATTCGCAGACCTGACCACCTGAGCAGTCAGAATCCACCTCGCATGCTGTGGGTTGGGTCGTTGTCTCCTGGCATAAAAGATTGACGCAAATGCAGAGTCCCGCAGCGCAAGCCTGAACATCAGTGTTCAGTAGACAGTCAGAGTCTGTAGAGCATGGGAACTGTGATGCCGGATCTGTAGGCTCGACCACATCCGAGGTTGCAGTTGTAACCTGAGTGATAAAGCTCGTAGGAATGATGGTATCTTCGGTAATGGTATCGGGTCCGACAGTCCCAAGAGTAGATGTTGTTTCACCAGGTTCGCCGTCTTCAGTGTTGCTAGAGTCTATCGACCGGACGCATACTGCGTCGATACAGCCGCACAAGTTCAATCCCCCAACAACACAAAGGGAGATGTCGACAACACAATCATTGTCCACGGAACAAGGTGTCAGAGAAGTAGTGTCGGTAGGGGATACTGCGGAAGATGTGGTATCACCACCTCCTGGGGCAGGTCCAGTTCCGGCGTTGGTTGTCTCAGCAGTAGGTTCGGGAGCCTCGGGGTCTGGCTGGCATAGTAAATCCAGGCAGATACAGACCGAAAGTGCACAAAGCCCTCCAGTTACACCAGCACAATCGGCATCTACGCTGCAGGGGACGAGGCCGTTTGTCTCCACAGGGACGTCGCTTGTTGTAGATGCCTGGATACCACCTGATCCAGTTCCACTTGCCACGGTGTTGGTGGATTGGCCTTGAGATTGCCCCGTTCCGCCTCCGCCAGAGTTCACGCCAGTTTGACCTGCGGTATTTGCTTGAGAGTTGCCCATGTCAGTTCCGGTTTGACCAGCTGAAGCCGCTGTTGAGCCAGTGTTGGTCACGCCGGTACCCGCAGACCCGGTACCACCTTGTGTCGTCGCCGAGTTGCCATTTGATGGATTGCCAGTCGACTGGCCGGGTCCTACCGAACCAGAGTCTTCAGTTGAAGACGCCGCCACAGGTCCCACGAGGACGCAAAGGCTATCCAAGCAAAGCTCATCACCCAAGCATTCAATATCCTCAGAACACCCTTGTGGTCGGATATTAGAGCAAACACCGTTTTCACAGGTCCCTGTGAATCCTTCTACAGAGCAATCTTCATCCGTGATACATCTGACTCCGATGACGCATGTTGAATCGCGGCAGATCTCCTCCTCCAAGCAATCAGAGTTGATGGAGCAGGGAGTACCGCTACCAGGAACGCAACGCCCTTGGAGGCACGTGTCTTCGGAGCTTTGGCAGTCTGTATCGACCTCGCAGCTCTCGAATCCTTCGACGTTGCCTCTCACCCCAGATGTCGTGGCTGCTGCCGCCGAGTTGGTAGTCCGAGATGGATTGTTTTGTTGCGATGTTGCTTGGGTGCGTGTAGCGGACGCCAAGGCTGAGTCTCTGGTCAATGAGCCCTGGCCGGTTGCTGCTCCAGTCGTTCCGAGTCCGTTGCTATTCGAAGGACCTGTACCTGGGTCTTCAGGGAAGCAGAGGTTACTGCGACACCTCTCATCTGCTGCGCAGTCGGAATCATCGATGCATGGTGTCAAGAGGGGACTTTCGCAACGGTTGTTCCTGCAAACGCCTCCGAAACAGTCCGAATCGGTGGTGCAAGCGATGACTGGTGGTGTTGAGGTTGGAGACCCTTGGCTGCTTGCCGACAAGTTGTTGGTCTGTCCCGAAGATTGTGAGGTTCTTGAAGCTCCAGAGGGGTTTCCGTTTCCAGAGCCCGTATTACCGCCCGAGTTGGCAGTGGTTGGGCCATTGGAACCGTTGCCCCCGTCATCGTCATCGTCGTCATCGTCGTCAGTTCCAGGGCCCAACGACCTCACACAAACTTGATCCTGGCATCTCTCTCCGTTTCCGCAGACAGACGACCCGCAGAGAGCGCTTTCCTGGAGGCAGCCCTGATTGTCGACGCATACCTGGCCGGTCTCGCATGATGTTCCGGCACAGTTGGTAGGGTCTGTCAAACGTCGGCAGCTTCCATCATAGCAGATTTCATCTGTGCCGCACGTGACTCCCTCGCATCCGTCGAAACCCTGAACCTGAACGGGGCGGCAGTTTCCATCCACGCAACTTTGAGACAAGCATTCGGAATCATCAGAGCAGGGAAGAGTTGCTCCTCCTCCGTTGGTTGGTCCATTCCCTGAGCCGTTGCCGCCGGTGTTTCCATTTCCAGACCCAGAGCCGCCAGGGTTCGAACCGCCTCCAGAGCTTCCGTTGGAGCCGCCTGAACCTCCACCTGAGCCTCCGCTGGAACCTCCATTGGAACCGCCATTGGAACCGCCATTCGAGCCTCCATTTCGAGCCGCCATTTGAGTTCCGCCTGATCCTCCGTTGGATCCGCCGTTGGATCCGCCGTTGGATCCGCCGTTAGAGCCGCCGTTAGAGCCGCCGTTGGAACCACTCCCTGGGCTGCCATTCGAGCCACCGCTTGAGCCGCTGCCTCCAGCACAGATCCAGTTCCTGGCAATGATGAGCCTCCGGATCCATTGCCCGATGAACCGTTGCCTGGGCTGAATCGCCTCCAGAGTCATCACCCGAAGAGCCGCTGCCCTGAACACTCCCGCTCTGGTCCGGACCGTCATCTCCTGATCCATTTCCAGAGCCGTTCCCAGAAGAGCCATTTCCGCAGAGCCCCCATCAGATGAGCCATCAGAAGAACCGTCACCGGAAGAGCCATCGCCAGAAGAGCCGGCGCCCGGAACTCCTCCACTCTGATCCGGAGCAACGCCATCTCCTGAACCAGACCCAGACCCAGACCCAGACCCAGACCCAGAGCCTGAACCAGATCCAGAAGAGCCATCTCCCCCGTCGCCAGAGCCTCCGCTCCCGCCAGAGTTGTTTCCTGAACCACTCCCTCCAGAAGAGGCACCCCCCGATCCTCCATTGTTGGTAGACTGACCGTTGCCGTCCCCAGACCCAGTCCCTTGAGAGCCAGATCCATTCGAGCCGGGCCCTCCCTGGCCAGATTGGTTTCCATTGTCAGAGGCTCCGTCATCGCCGCCACTGCCGCCAGAGGAGTTACCCCCATCGGCATTTCCGTCTCCGCCTGAGGAGTTGTTGGCTCCATCAGAGCCGCTGCCGTCTGGGCTGTTGCCGCCAGAACCATCTCCAGACGAGCCAGATTGGCTTCCAGAATTGTCGCCCGAGCCATTCGAGCCTGCGCCTTGGGATTCTGGGCCAGATTGCCCTCCCGAAGCATCACCTGAAGCACCACCACCTGAGCCTGATTGGCCTCCCTGGTCACTCTGACTCCCAGCAGCATCTCCGTTCCCGTCTTGGCCGCCGTTGCTGGAATCGCCTTGACCGTCTTCAGATTGTCCAGATCCGGATCCATCATTACCTGTTCCCTGGGCTGAGGAGCTGCCGTCTTGACCGCCAGATTGGCTCCCATCAGAGCCATCGCTGTCTCCTGCGCCTTGGCCAGAGCCGGACGAGCCACTGTCACTGGACTGACCACCAGATTGTTGATTGTCCGAGCCATCATCATCATTGTCCTGACCAGACGATCCGCTACCATCTCCTTGACCTCCGGCCTGGTCTTGGGCCGATGAGCCGCTGCCGTCTTGCTCACCCGCACCGCCTTGCCCAGGAAGGCGACCACCAGGACCTCCAAGGCCAGCAGCACCACCGCTGCCACAGCCAATTGCCGGGACATCCCATGGGTGTGTCAAGTTACCGATACAACGTCCAGATACGCACACTTGACTGCTATTGCATGGCTTTCCATCGCTGCCGCACTGTGAAAGGTCGATGGAGATGTGAATAGGCAGACACTTGTTCTTCCAGCAAAAGTTGCCAGGCTGACAACGCTTTTTGGAAGATCCGCAGGTTTTGTTCTGGGCCGCTTCAGAGGTAAAGTTCAAAGACTTGCAGCTTCCTGAAACGCAAAGCTGTCCCGAAGTACAGTTCTTCTTGCCAAGTCCCTCGCCACAGCTGAAGGGGTCTGTTCCGATGAACACTTGGCGGCACCAACCCTGTTGACATGACGAGCCAAGCGGGCACTGGATACTCTGGTTGCAAGCTTGCACATTTGTTCCTAGAACGAACGGTTGGCAGCTGCCGTCGAGGCACCAGTTTCCAGGGTCGCAGGTCTTGTTCAGGGGTCCGCATGAAGACGGGTCGGATCCAATATCAATCTTCTGACATCTGCCATTGACACAGAGAGATCCCGGAAGACAAGGATTTTTCCCATTTTCGCAGTGGCGAGAATCAGTAAGGATCTGGATCGGATCGCATTTGCCCTTATTGCACCACTGGCCGGGCAGACAAAGCTGGGAGCTGGTGGAGCTGCTGCAGTTCTTGTGGTCCACGTCGTTCGATCCAAGATCGAGAGGATAACATTGCCCGGCAACACAAATCTCTCCGGGCTCACATGGATTGTCGGATCTTCCACACTCCTTTGGGTCGAGCCCAATGGTGACGTTGGTGCAGCTTCCCCAGGTACAGACATCAGGGACGGGACATCCACCGCCATAGAGTCCCTGTCGGGAGAAGAGAGTATCAGGGTGGGTTTGGCGCGGAATGGTAGATGCAGAGGCTGAAATAGTCAACGCTGCTATCGTCAGCAAGGCTGACCAGCTCATGTGCTGAGCCATGGTAAGTTGTCGATTGAGAGGTGAGTTGTTGGCATTGATCGACCTTGGTGAATGATGATCTGAAAGTCTAGGCGCGGTCAGTCCAGCTCTATATATCTCTGAAACCAGGGCTTGACGTCTGAAATCGAAGTGTGCGCGTTCAGCTTTCCTGTTTTCCAGGGAGTCCCATCCTGGCTGGCGGATGTGTCGCCATTCCATCCATCTACCTATTACTCCAGGGACAGCCTCCAAACTCCCGGTTGCGAGGTAATCAAGCCAAGAAGTCTAATTGGAGTGGACTCCAAGCTGGTTTGTGATCTGTCATGAGGGATGCTATCAGCGTCACCAGCTCTGTTGGTCGTGTATGTCTGAGTTGCTGGTTATCCTGCCAGGCTGAAATGAGGCTGACTTGCCCCAGACAGAACAAGGTTTCTCAAACACCGCATCAGACTACGAGCCTCCTGAATAAGAGACATGCCCGGCACCAAAAGCTAGCTTCCGGATCCATCGTGCTTCCGAGCCAGGCGCAAACTTTGAGGCCCTCCTATCCACAAACCGTCGACCCTTCATCTATTCTTTAGTGCCCGGTGAGGAGCATGAGCTGAATACTTGACCGAGTGGAGAGCTGCAGGGGAATGCACAAGTGCGAAGATCCGGGAACAACCGTGATCCGCAGAGAAAACTGCTGCTACATAGGCTACCGTGGATCGACCCAGAACGGGACTGTCTTGGGGACCGGGAACAAGAAACCCCCTGCGACTAGTGAACGCCTCATTCCCCAGCCTTGGCATCATCGTTTAGGCGAGCTGCCGTTTTCGACGGGAAACGGTACACTACACTCGGGTGTGGTGTTATGGTTGCGTCCGGTAGAGGACGCTTCCGCTGTTGACATGGCGGTGATGTAACACAGGCGCAGAGAGGTTTGCCAAGAGCTGAAATCTGAACCCAGCAACACTGCCCGGTATTGATCTGGGTTCCCTCCTGTCCGGCTGCAATTTCGAGAGGCGATGATCGACAAGAACACACAGCCATGTTTGGCTTGCCAAGCAAAGGAGCGGTTACCCGGCCGGCAAGCTCACCGAGTATCGGTTTGGAATTTCTGTCTGATATACGCTGACCGAGTTTACCTGGCAGGAAAAGGCATCAAAGGACTGATCTCATGTTTGCTCATGACGGTCCTACCCTGGCGGAGAGGGCAGGCTACAATGTTCATTTGCCACGGTCAACAAACTTGTCAGATTTCACATCGATCGAGCGAAATTGTTTGAGATCAGGGTCTCAACATTTATGTTGACCGTTAACCCTTGCGTTGTGGCATAGCAGACCGCCCTTTCATCAGCCTTGTGTTGGCCCTCTCGCCTCACAACCTCTGGGTCAACTCCTCCTCTGTGAGTGCATTATCGTTGTGTTGAACACTGACAACTACCCTACTCTTCTAACATCCTGTGATGTCATTTGCGTCTTGACGCTTTCACCGATTCCTTCTCCTGTGGCTTCACTCATGTCCGTCCTCGTCCAAGCTGGGCTTTGTGGCTTCTCTATATTGAGAGCAAGATTCCGAGACATGGTCACGTGGACCTCTGCCGTCTCGTCTCTTTAGCTTAAACCGTCACAAGAGGACGCCCAGAGCAAGCGTTTACGGGAATAAACGTGGACGATCCGTGCCTTTGCGAAAACGCCCCAAGCCACGCGCAATCTTGAGTGACATTCCCGCACCGCAACGGCTATTGGCAAGGTTTAGCGGCTCCCCCCACACTTGTTTTGTCTCTTGTCACAATGAGGATCAGGCACAATGTCATGGAATCCAAGAGATTTGAGGCCTGTGACAGGTCATTTCTCACTTTGAGACACCGGGCGGATGTCGATGCCGGAAGACACTACGATAGGGCGCTGCAAGGGGCAGAGAGGGCAACCAGACCTTTACCACGTGCGTACGCCATTGACCCGTCGATCTTTTTCCTGGCTCGTCTGGATCTTGGCTCAAGAGATCATCACCCAGAATGTGATATCTCGTCACTCGGGTTGGGTAAATAGCAACACTCGTCACATAGACAACGGAGGCGCTATTCACCCCGAATATTAACAGATGTGAATAAAGAAGAGGATATTGGTGTGACCCTGGGTGAGTATCCTTACGTCATAGATTATTGTTTCGAAATCATTCGGTTGTCTTGCTCACTTCTCATTACTTGTTCACGATGCAGCCACGAGTCTGTCTAGGGGGCATCTTGTATCTTCTAGCACCGCAAGCTCGCCAATTAAATAGAAGATATTGATAGTAAACTAACATTATCAGTGGAAAGTCTCGATTAATGAGTTTACAGCGTGAAAGTGTTTTCAATTCAGAAGAGTTGAACACCAACGAGCTTGAACATGGAGGCGACGTCTCTCAAACAACGAGCAAAAAGCCCCATGACTGAATAAAACAATCTGAGCGGCAGTTAATTTCAACTGGATTCGTCAACCAGTTCCCACGCCTCTTGCATTCTATTCAAGTTCAGAAGCCAAGAGTGCACACCACCTCTAGGTTAGACCTTGGACGGTTTCCTCCGCCTTTCATTACTTTCATACACCAGGCTTGATCTCTTGAGCTCGAAAAGCCGCTTTTCCTATACCTCGCTACAACAAGGCGTTGGCCTGATGCCAGCTCTTGGACTGGAATTCAATGACGCACCGAGAAGGAGGACGAACAGTTATGCCTGTTACCCAACGTCCAAGCCCGGTAACTCTAAATTTTCAGTAGCACAAGTCTAATCCGGGAGCCAACAGTCCTGCCAGCAAGTTCTGTCGCTTGTCAGATTCTTTTTCAAAACGTTCCAGTAGCGAAAAACGTCATTCACGATCCTGGGTCGTCTTCCGTTGAGATCCATCCTACGCCAAGCTTGATAGCTTGCACTATTCCGGATAACTCTCTAATTCCAAAGAGACGTTCCAAGGCATATTTCAGCCTCAGCTGTTTGAAACGGTGTCCAAGTTCAGATGAAGAGGCGTTGGGAGACTGACTGTCCAAAACACGAGAACATGATCTGATGTCTAGCTTTGTCAACTCATACCTGTCAAAGCAGGCTGTGCCAGTTACGGCTGTGTTATTTCCGTTGGGTCGCTCAAAAGTCCACCCCCCACCGCTTCTTCGATCCCTTGACCAAGCAGGCTGTGCTAGCAATGATTCTTTCAGGGGGGGCAATTGGCAGGATCTTTTGTCTAAAGAGTGGAATGAAAATAGAGTCCATGATGGCATCGCCAAGTTTTGGCTGTGAAGTGCTCGACGCCCGTGTCGGTCATCCCGAGTGGATGTTCTTTTTAAGAAAACCTGGTCTTATATCTCCTACAAGATGGTATTGTCGCTTACAACGTTGTGTAACCCAAAATTCAAGGGGTAGCAAAGACAGGATCTCGGTTACAAGCCCTCCGAGCCGCCTTTTTTTTTTTTTTAGCAGTGATTTCATGTATTTGTTTTTTTATCTGCCCATGTAATGTTACTGAGGCTCCAAGAAAATTCCAGCCAATTCGAAAAACAACGGTGATGCTTGAAGCCAGTATTTGATTTAGAAAGTACGTGATTGGCTGGAAATGCTGGAATCGACGAGGTGTGACTAAGCACGTGACCACCCGTGGCTTGACCATTGCCAGTTTACCACTTACCTTGGCAAATCCTTGGCAAATCCTTCTCGGTACGGAGTAAACCCTCCAGTGATACATTTTCAAGACCGGAAGTCGGGAATCCTACGCCCGTGAACCCGTTCTTGCTCAGCGGTGATCAACATCAGCTCGCTCAAAAAAGAATGTCGTGTGGCTTGGCTGGTTGGTTGTGTCCCTTGCAGACTGTTGGTTGTCAAGATGTCATCTTTGTGTAACGGTTGGATTCACCGCTCTTGCTGTTTGGCCAAGCAAACATATCATCTTGTGTCAAGCTTTCGGGATGTAAGCGTCATTGCCGTTCAGGGTTATCTGATAAAGGAACGTAGTCAACCGACAACCGAGACGGCTCTCGTGACATGGATGCATTACTACAGCCTCAGAATTTGGGTAGGGCATCTGTTGCAACTTGGACTGCTAGGGCCGGGAATATGAAACTGATTGAAGGACCCTGTCTTCAAGTCTGCAGGGCCTAGACCACAGTCTAGACACGTGTAGAGGAAGGACGATGCACGAGGTTCTCCTTGCCGGCTGCAACACGGCAGTAAGGAGCTCCGATCACGACCAACAGCCGCGACATTGAACGCCTCTTTTCCAAGCCCCAAACCGCCATTAATCTCCCCATGAAGACCTGGGAACGCCCATGTAATGACCCCTGGGCTTGAGATGCAGCAACTCGCGAGTTGCTATCCCAATATGTCTTCCTCCACCATTACCTCGGCAGCAACGTCCAAACCACCCAACGGCAGTTCTCAAACCCCACAGAAACCACCAAATCACAATCTCGACAACTTCAAGATAAAGTCCTTCGGCGGTCGGACTCCAAATATGACCCGTGAGCACGTGTGGCTTTCCCCGCATCAGATCACTTGATAGTCCGGGGCATCCGTCATTTCAGCGTCAAAAAACCTCGAGAAACATCACAAGATAGTCCTTGGTCCAAGAAATTGAGTGGCTTCGTTAGGTTTCATATCTTTGCTGCTCTCTATCATCTAGTTCATCACTCTTTGAGTCTTTGTTCCTTCGATTATTTTACCTCCTCTTCCATCCTCCACCATGTCCCATGGGTCATATCAATTTAACCGACTGGCAAGACCTATTTCATGTACGGTCTTGCTCCGACCCAAACAACCGAATCCGACGACTCCCATGACCAAACTTGGAACAATCAACGCTGAAAACATCTGTGGGCGTGCAGACACCCTGCGAGCGGACCGATATAACACCCTTAGGCGGTGGGAGGGTCGATGATGGCAGGCTTGGTGCCCAGGTTGTTGCGGTTGCGGAAGAAGAGAATGTTCTTGCCAGCACCCTCAGCCTCAGCACTGGGCTCGACCCACTGGCACATACGGGCGCTGTTGTACATGGCACGGATGAAACCACGAGGACCGTCCTTGACGTCAGCGCGGTAGTGCTTGCCCATGACAGGCTTGATAGCCTCGGTGGCCTCATCAGCATTGTAGAAGGGGATGCTGCTGACGTAGTGGTGGAGGACGTGGGTCTCGATGATGCCGTGGAGCAGGTGTCGGCCGATGAAGCCCATCTCACGATCGATGGTGGCAGCGGCGCCGCGGACAAAGTTCCACTCCTCGTTGTGGTAGTGAGGGAGGGTAGGGTCGGTGTGCTGAAGGAAAGTGATGGCAACTAGACAGGTCAGTATTGATTAACAAGTGAAAGAAGACGAGAGGAGCTTACCCAGCCAGTGGTTGACCCAGAGGTAGGGAACAAAGTACCAGATGGCCATGTTGTAGAAGCCAAACTTCTGCACGAGGAAGTACAGACCGGTAGCGACCAGACCAATACCGATATCGCTCAGGACGATGAGCTTAGCATCACGGTTCTCGTACAGAGGGCTGCGGGGATCGAAGTGGTTGACACCACCGCCGAGACCGTTCTTCTTGCCCTTGCCGCGACCCTCGCGCTGGCGCTCGTGGAAATTGTGGCCAGTGACGTTGGTCAGGAGGTAGTTGGGCCAGCCAACGAGCTGCTGCAGGACCAGCATGAGCAGTGTGAAGGCGGGGGTCTCCTCGGTGAGGTGAGCGAGCTCGTGAGCCATCTTGCCGAGACGAGTAGCCTGCTGCTCCCGGGTTCGGGGAACAAAGACCATGTCACGCTCCATGTTGCCGGTAGCCTTGTGGTGCTTTCGGTGCGAGATCTGCCAGCTGAAGTAGGGGACGAGCAGGGACGAGTGGAGGACCCAGCCGGTGATGTCGTTGACGAGGCGAGAGTCGGAGAAGGCGCCGTGGCCGCACTCGTGGGCAATGACCCAGAGACCAGTTCCGAAGAGACCCTGGAGGACGGTGTAGACGGCCCAGAGACCAGCACGGGCGGGAGTGGAGGGGATGTACTCGGGGGTCACAAAGTTGTGCCAGATGGTGAAGGTGGTGGCGAGGAGGACAATGTCGCGGAGGATGTAGCCGTAGCCCTTGAGGGCGGAGCGCTTGAAGCAGTGCTTGGGGATGGCATCGTGAATGTCCTTGATGGTCGGGCACCTCGAACTCGTTGCCGTATGTGTCGATCAGGCGGCCATAGCTGGACTTGGGCTTCGCAATGTCCACCTCAGACAGGGAGGAGAGCGAGGTGGAAGAAGCTGAGGGACGGGGAGAGTCCGAGGGAGAGACGGCAGCTGACGTTTCTTCGTCGGTGCCGTGGTAGAGGTGACGGTGCGTCGAAGGGCAGGGTTCTGCCTGGGCACAGCCGTAGAAGCCATTGTTGCGGGGGGGAGGGAGGAGACCGACAAAAGAGAAAGAGTCAATTGGTCGGATGAGCCAAAGGACAAGAGTCGAAGAGAGAAAGAGGGAGGTGAAGAAGAAGGAAGAGGCTGATGGGAGTGGGTTATAATAAGGGGGGTTGAAGTTTTATGGATGCAATGCGATTCCGCTTGCTCGGCAGGAACGTTTTGTTGGGGGAAGTGCCGTGGAGCCCACTCAAAGCCTGGCAGCCACGGGAGAACGGACAGGCAAGCAGGCAAGCAGTGAAGCAGACCAGGCACAAGAGCAGAAGCTGCAACAAGTGGGACGATCACTCAATTACCGCGGCCAAGTGAGACAGGGAATGAGAAAGGTTACAGGTGATGATCCCTTGGGGCAAAAACCGAAAGCGAAGAGGTAAGAAAGAGGGCTTGGAATTGACAGAGATTCATGACAAGCTCCCTTTTTATTCCTGACAGACAATTCGACGCCTTGAGCTGCAGCACAGGTTTGTCTATTGACCTACGTGCCACTGATGTTCTAGCTATGCACAATCTTTGGTCGATCTTGAAAAAAGAGGCGGCCGCTTCAAGGGAAAAAAGATAGTTGAGGCAAGGTACCTACAGTACATACACTCACGCCCGACTCAAGTCGCGACCACCAAAGGCCAGCAGGGAAAAAAAAATTATACCCCAGGAAAAGACGCTAGAAAACGGGTCGTGCTTCTAACCCCCCTGAGGGTGGCAATGGCCTCCTTCTGCCGTACTGGTAACAAGTGAGTGAGCGACTGGCCAGGACGGGGTGGCCGGGGTTGAGGTGGGCGGGCACCTCAATGTCTCACAGCAGGGGAGCTTTCACAAGCTAGACTTGTCCACGGAGGGGAAGGGGGCTGGCTGAAACTATCGCCAAGATTCTGCACTTTGTACACTGACAGACGACTCCAGGTTCGCTGATGTTATCCTCTACCATGGTCATCAGATTAGTTTGCTTTCCAATTGGTATCACTTGGATCCTCTCATCATCCTATTTTTTACTCAGTCAACAGTTTACCGTTTCACGGCCGACGTTGCATCGTCAACAATGCCGAAGCCCGGGCCCGATCCCCGCCCCAACTCCGGCGGCGGGATTTCAACACCCGCAGTGGCACCATGCTCCAAGACATGGAAGACAAGACAACCACACGAGAGAAAAACTGCTGCGCCTACACACACGCACGCACAGTGAGAATGACCTGCAAGCTTCAATCGATGCGGCGTCCCCCCTTCTGAGCTCGGATGCTCACCGCCTGGTGGATCAACTTCTCTTTTTGCCTCTGTGCCCCCGGGACAAGACCGACGGGATGGCGGCGGCGTATCAGATTGGCTCCCCCCTTCTGACAGACAACCATGCCGTTGCAGAAAATACTCTGCCTGGGAATAGGCTTCTCAAATTAAGCAACCGTCTCAAGGTTAAGCCTCCCGCTGCAAGTGCACCCGTCTTTTATGTCGAGCATGGTCAGTGTCCACCTGTTTTTTGGGGCCTTCCAGCCACCACCCCCGAGCCTTTTGCCTCCATACCCGTGGCCGGACCAGGCCCCGGCGCGTGTCTTGGGGTCGGAGGTTCCAGTTGGGGGAAGCTTGGGGCGCTGCGGGCCAGGTGGCTCCGGGTCCTGCTTAGGGCTGGAGATCATCGACATGTGAATCAAGTCAACGAGGACAGACGGGGGGAACCGGGAGCCCTCGTCAACCACCGTGAGAGGGGCAAAGGAGGGGCGTGCTTAGCGGCCCAAGCCCGATGTGCTTCTCTTCTTTTTTTTTTTGTTGACGATGTGAATTGGATACGAGTCGATTGGTTCATGAGGCCGGGCATGTTTGATACCGGGGGGAAAGATGAGAGACATGGGACGGAGGTGTTGATGAATCTGGTGAAGGCCAAAGCTAATCAACCCCAGCTCGCAGTGGAGCAACATCGACGGCCGTGGAGAGATGCCCGCCATCCGCCTCGAGATGACTTGGATAAGAGATGGGAGGGTTGATGGCTGAGTGAGCAACCACCCTGGCGTTCGTCCACATGTAAAATGCCCATCGACGACGACGAACCGAGGTGAAAATACCAAAGTGTGCTAAGATAACCTTACTTGGACTGAACCGATGTACATGTACATCCTCACCTTGACTGGTTCTGCCCAACGCTGTTGTACAACTTGGTCACGCATGCCAGGGCATTGTCTGTGAGGAAACCTGGGGAATGGATGATGAGATGGGAGGCGTAAGGAGGGGGAAAACATCATGCCACCATCCATTTGACGAGCCGAGGAAGAGCATCTGCCTTGATCTGGTCATAGTTGATCACTTTTTTTTTTTACCGCTGTTCAAGGGGTTTTGTTCAGCTCAGCAGCAGCAGCACGCAGCAAGCTTTGTGTCAGTGGGGACAAGAACGGACAAACCGAATACGCACGTCCCCATGTCTTTCAGGCGCCTCCTCTCTGTTATCAGGGCCACAAAAGATGGATTATTCCTTGTGAGCATCTTCTAGACGAAGCTTCGATATTTTTTTCTGTTGGGAATTTTGTTGAGCTGAGGCGGGACCCCTGGTCTTGGCAAATCCACGGCCCAAGGGTTCAGTATCTGGTTCAAGATGGAAGCGGAGCTGGTGGGGAAGCGAGCGAGCGGCGCGCGATACGACTCGTTCCCTTTGCCCCTCCGCTCTCCAATGTACGGGCGTGGCGTAAAAGGGACAAGGGGAATCGAATGGAACACACACCGTCAAGGCGTCCCTTCTTTTGACGTGCTTGACAGCCAGGAGTGCAAGCGCTTGCCAAGATACAGCCATTTTTGATTGTTTTTTCCTTTTCAGCAAGGTTGCTTGGGAATTCGGCTGAGGACTTCATTCACGAGGCCAGCCATTGGTTCAAATGCTCTTCCATCAAAGGTCGCAGGCTTCTTTCAAGCTCGTCACAGGCCTCCAAAGGAGCTTTTTGTCACCCTTGCTCTAGGGTCCAAGCGCCCCACGTGTCTTGCCCGCTTGGCAATCTTTCCTGGGCGGGACTTCTTTCGCGGCTCTTGAGTTCAAACCCCGCCATCGTCAGCATCCATCACAATGGATCGTGGGAGTCGACTCCTTGCAAATCGCGAGCAGAGCCGCTTTCCGAGTCAGCTCATGGTGGTTCGATATCGGGAAAATTCGAGTGCCACAGTTTTCTTCTTCCCTAAGGGTAGTTGATAGAGTATCAATAGAACAACACCAGTGTAATGGGAGGCATTGGCTGTCCTGGGTAGCCATGAAGATATCGCAACAATGACAGCATAACAACAACGAACAGAGAATGGCATCTTCTTTAAAAATGACTCTTCCATTATTCAGGTATCCTCCATAGATTCTTACATCATCAAGTATTAGCACCCAAGGGAAGCTGGAGCCTCATTCACCCGTTCAGTGTTTCACTCGAGTATCTCTCGAACCCGTAGGTGGTTCGATATCAGACTCTAATCCGTACAATTTCCTACATTCGCCTCGATCCTTGTCATCTACCTACACAGCTTCATCCCTACAGCAATTGTTGAGACGGTTGTTGAGATGTACATACATGGGTTCCAAACGCCGATTCTCTCCTTCATCCGTCAAGCTTCCATTCCTCCCTTCCATTCCACCCGAGTCATCCATGTTGGAAGCATCAAGCTAACCGTCCCTCACCAAGAACTCACACGTGACACTTCCAAAATGACATCTTCTACTGTTCCTTTCCCTTCCCCTTGCCCTTGCCCCGCTCTCGGCGGGTTTCCTTGAGAGCCTTGTACAACATGTCCATCTTCGAGTCAGGAGCCATGTTATTAAAGTCTGCGGTCTGCTCGCGGAACCGGTCCGGCGATTCTTCACGATGAGTGCTTTGGCCTCTTTGCTGTGGTTGAGGCGTTTCGAACGGATTATCCGAGGTATCCCATGCCCAAGCTGTCAAAGAGCTTCGCGGCATGAGTTTACTCAGGGATAAGAACTCGGACATGCTCTCATTCACACACTGACGCTTCGCACCAGACCCAGGGCCATATCCTGGCACGTCTCGAGTTCTGATAGAAAGGCTGCCTGTGCCTGGAGTCGAATGACGACTCTGGTCTGGCTCATTTCTCTTTCTTGAATACCAGTCATGGCTACCGCCGGCCATTGGAGGTGAAGAGACAGGTCGGCCGTAGTAGCCTGGGGCGCGTCTATAGCCCGTAGTCCGGGTTGGAGTCTCAATGGACGACACAATTTCATCTCGTGTATGCTGGTAGTAGCCAGGAGCCTGTCGTCGACCAGTTGTCTGAAGCTCAGGCGAGCGCTCGTTGTTCTCTCTGCGGTCGCTACTTTCAGCGTCGCGAATATCATCAGCAATGGCACTGCGCAGCTGAGGTTGAAGCTCCAGCACAAGCGACATGAGGGCCTCTGTCTCACGAACTTGGGCCGCGTCGCTCTGGCTCGTCGCTTGAGAACTGTTAAACAATCGTCTGACAGGGTTGTCATAGTCCTCAGGCCTTCTGTTGTTTCCGAGCACACGTCGCGAATATCGGTCGAGTTCGTTCATTCGTCCTTCGAGGGCGCCGGTGATCCAAGTCTGAATCTCCGACTTCATGATCGACATGACATGGCCCTCGGCTAGAGGCCAGAGGTTGCTCTCAAAATACCCTCGGTTGGTTGCGCAAAAGCGTTGTGCAAAGACCCGATTCCATTCATCGAGGAGCCGGTCGAGCTCTGGCTGTCCAGGGGACGGAGCGGGCAAGTTGTTCTCTCTCAGACTTGTCCGGCGGGGCTGGGCCCAGACATCGACATGGTATTTGAGGTCTTTCCAATCTTTAAACATGCCCTGGGTAGCATGGTTGCGCTCGATATTCTGGAAAAGAATGTCCCAAAAAGGCTTCTGGTCACAACCCGGCGAAGGAGTCATGTTTAGGTACGTGCTCTTCGATGCCAGGCAGAGTTCCATGACCTCGACCTTGCAAGCCATCGAGAAGTTTCGTCGTGGGGTCTGGCTGCCTGTGGCTTCCGTGGTGGCCGGGTTTGGGACGGACGGACCAGCGGCGGCTGGACCAGTGACAGATGGGCTTGGATTAGATGAATCTGGGCCTGTAGCGGGCTTTTGTTTCGACTGGGGTCCTTGAACAGGAGCAGGGCGTTGAAGTGTCTCAGAGTTGGAGATGGCACCTGTTGGTCGCGCAGGGGCAGTGGTTCTCTGATACCCTCCCTGGAGCTCCTTCAAAGGAGGGATATCACCTCGTCTGCTTTGAGGCCGCGTGAGTCCATACTAAAGTCTTGTCAGTGACGTTACGTGCCAAGGCTGTACAAGTCAAACAAACCGGGTTGTTGTTGGCTTGGGGTCCCTTGGGAGGCTCCCTTGTGGTGGACATCGAGCCTGCTTGCGAGGATGCTGTGGCTTGGGACGGGTTGTATGACCAACGTCCCTGCTGGATGCGCATCTCCTTCTCTTTTCGAATGCCCTGAGGAGTTTCCACAGTCATCCCGCTGTCCCGTCTCAGAGACTTGTGACGGAAGTTCCCCCTGGACGTCGTCAGATAGTCGTCGTGGACACCAGTGCCAGCTCGTCTCCAGTCTGCGTTTGGCTCCCGAAGGGCCGGAGGCTGAGAAGTCTGTTAATTGTCAGTGACCCGGACCTGGCTTCCCTTCGAATGATCCAATTCAAGGGAAACGGGCAGTCCACTTACGCTCTTGTCACCGGGACGGCTGGTGGGAGGAGGCATGGCTGCCTTATCGGCGGCGCTCTTGGCCGGGGAGTTGGGAACCGAGTACGCATCAGGATGAGTCGGGGTTGACGATTCTGGACCAGAAGACGGCGCAGGAGAGCTGGTAAGGTCGATAGTATCGATATCCTTGAAGCTCTCCTTGGCCTTCTTGTTCTTCTTCTTCTTGGACCTGGACATCTTGAGTGTTGGGTATGTGGCCAAGAAACCAAGATGTTGCGGGTGTGTCAAAAAGATGAGTGAATCCAAAGAGGTTTTGGGAGGAAGAAGAAATTTTCGGGTGTTTTGATTGTGCGCGTGCTGCGGATTGTTTGACGACAGTGATCACTGTTTGCCAGTGCCAGGCAGCTGCAAAGAGACATGACAAAGCCCCTACACCCACCTCGAGAGCCTCAATGATTTTATATAATTCTTATCAAAAGACTGTCAAAGTTGACTAGATATTCATTCTAAAGCAGATCAAAGTCCCTTTATCTTATTAATCTTCATCATAAGGCACCCGGCACATGGTATACGTCAAAGCCGCCCAGTTGGTGTCCATGTCCGGCATCGGGCCCTTGAGATGGAACTCGACTATATTTCCCGACTGCGAAGGAAACAAGTAGATCCAAATACTTACTGAGCTTCTAAATACGTTAGAAATTGTAGTTGTGTGCCTGATTCCGTTTCCGGAGGCCGGGAGGCATTGGTATGATTAACGGTCGATTCCCCGGTATCTATTGCAACGTCCTCCAGATGAACATGTTACGCTTCTTCCATCGCCCAGGCACAATAAAAAGTCATACCTTATACTGTTTATCGATCATGCTCCGTGGTGCTTGGCGCATCACTTCTGTTTCGAAAAAAATAAAAATAAAATAAATAAAAAAAATAAATAAAAAAAAAAAAAGAAGAAAAAAAAAGAGAAGAAAAACAGACTTATGGTTGTAAAGTGCCTACCTGTCCCAGTCCGTCCGTCGTGCCGGGGACGATCATCGCAACCAGTCACTCCGACCTGGAAGTCATAACATGCAGTGAAGAAACTATGAGCTTTTACTTTCCTTAGCAGCCGTAAAAATAAAGCATTAAACACCCCTTCGTCCCAGTCATCGAGTTTTCTCATCATAACACACCATGTCAATCATATTTACGCCAGAATCATATAAACTCCCAAACACCCCTATAACCTCCATCACCACGGAATCAGTGCCCCGTCGCCTTCAATGACCTGCCTCAGACGCTGTGGCATGAAATCTACCCACATGTTGACCCTGTCCATCTCAAACGATGCCCAGGCATCACGCACCATCTTCTGCAGCGTCTCATCCTCCCAGTCCTTGGGCGCGTCGAGCGCCCACTGCTTGCGTGCCGGCCAGAGTGAGTCCAGTGGGTTCAGATCCGGGCTGTCGCCGCAGCTGAAGTAGTATCGCAAGCCGTGCTCTTCCTTCCACTGCTGTACCGGGTTGACCTTGCTCGCAGCGCCGTGTGCAAATGCCTCGCTGTCCTCCTCAAGAATGAAGCTCTGCGAACCTGCGTTGGCGAGCCACGGCTTGACCGTCTTTTCGAGGATATGGTCTTTGTATTCCGTCATGGTCATGACACCGGTGCAGTTGGGGTTGGTGGATTCTTCGTAAAAGACTGGTTCGCTCTTGAAGCCGTATCCCACCGCAACCCATACATGAGCCTTTCTCAGATCGCGTGGCCATTCAGCCTCGGGCGTCTCTGAGCACGGAGCGCAGAATTTCTCACCGGGTCGCGGAATCAGGCGCATCTTGCCGTCGAGGCCAAAACCAAAGTGAAGTTCGAGGCTGAAGCGTATGGGTCTCCAATCCTGGGGTTGAGGATACGCCTCGAGCATCCGTCTGGCGTACTCCACTCTCTTCTCCCTAGCCTTTTTGTGCACCCAGGTCCTGGGGCATGCCAGACATCTCCGGTATCCAAGCGTGCCCATGGTCCGGTGCAGAGTCCTCGGGTTCACGTCAACCTCAACACCAGCCTCTTTGGCCAAGCCGTGCCAGTTCAGGTTGACGCTGACATAACGCTCATCCCACAGAATCTTCTCCATCTTCTGCTGGTCCTCCTCGGAGATCTTAAGGGGCCTCCCGCGGGTCTCCTCCCATTCGGGGTCATTGCGCTTAGAGGCAGGGATGTTGAGGGCGGCGTAGCCCTGGGAGCGTGAGAGGTCAAAGTGGCGGAAGATGGCAGACTTGTTGACGGGGAGGCCCTGGGACTCGAGGTACGAGATGGTTCCCCTCACCATGGCCTTTTTGGGGGTATCTCCATGTTTGTATCCGGACGGCATCTTGAGTGCGGGCGAGGCTGGGGCACCAGCTAATAGTGGGCGGGTTGAGCCTCGTATAAGTGAGGTGGAGAGAATTGTTGGGCGGCGGTGTTTGGATGTTTTTGTCTGCTCCCTCAGAACTGGTGGTCAGCGGTGAGGGGTCAGAAGTTGGTGGTGATCACGTGACGAGGCTGGGTCAACATGGCCGGAGCGTGAAACAGAGGGAAGAGGTTGCTCCAGGTGGTTTCACAGCGTCATACTAATGCATGCTACAACGCCGTGGCTTGATGTCTCGGATTGGTACTAGTTGATATGATATTAAGGGCCGAGGCACTCGCTGGTGGCTGGAGGGAATTGTGTCAATGGTAGCGTTAAAGTGACGGAGCTGAGCTTTATCACGACACCACTGATTGACTTAATCTGGCGGGGATAAAGGGGTAGGCGCTTGTTTGAGATGACTTGGCGTATGATATTTGCTGCCTTGTGTGAGACTGTTTATTTTCCTCTAGAGATGCCATTGTAATAGAACAAGTGCTCAATGAGTGTCGAACGAAATCTACCGATCCTGGAAATAAACATGTGTAATGTGCCCGAGCGAGCTCGATGTCTGCGCCCTTATTAAACATAGCATACAAAGTAGACTCATTTAATTATGCCGATTACTACAGAAATCGACAAGATCTAAAAGCCATACCCCTAGATTTACAGCTTCTAACACCATTTAAAGCTCGTTCCATAAAAAAAGATACCATCATGGATCAACCGCTCTCAGTGCTTACCCTGCACTCAGCTCTGGTGTCGGTCCGGATTCCCGAGGCTTGTGACCGACTTCGGACCACGGGAATCATCATCAGCTCAAACGACAAACCCCGGCTTTGTTGGACTTGTAGCACGTTTGTTTGTCTTGGTCTGGCGCCCAAACCTCCCACGTTGTGAAGTTGCCAGCTCACATATCCCCTTCACCCCCGACATTTTCCAGAATCAACTACTGATCATCAAAATCATATAATTCAGAACCTCGTCTATCCAATTCGTGGATGACGGTAATTACGAAGATAAGCACCGCTCTATGGGCCTCCACAGGCTGCTGTCATCCCCAGACATTCACAAAAATGTCCTCCGCAATATTCGCTCCACCCCATATGCCCAAAATGCCACCCGTGTAGAAAACGCCGTGAAATGGAGCCGCGTATGTCCCCATCTATTTCAAAATGTACATGTTGAGACGTGAGTCTCAGCCATCTTTGTCCTTGTTCCCATCAATGGATCCCTAGGCTTTGCCGGCCTCGCGGACCGAGATCATGAACTTGTCCTCGGCGCCGACCTCGCCAGCAAGCCTTACTGATGACACCTTGGCGTTCCTTACGGATAGAATCGCCTTGATCTCGTCGGCCGTCTTTGCGCCGAGAAGAGTCATCTCTCTGCTGAGTAACAAAGCCACGGCGGCACGGATGAGGAGCGCGTCGCCTTCAAAGACATATACATCCCATAATCGCGCCGCTTCGTCAATGGCGAGATGTCCCGTAAACATTCCAGTCAAGATTGACGATAGAGACTCCTCTAGGTTGACGTCTTGGACCTTCTTGGTGAGGTGTTCGTGCAGAGGGGCCGACTTCAGAGACAGCGTTTGGAGCACCAGGTTGAATGCTGAGGCTTGTGCGCCAAGGTCACAGGCGTAGAATGAGAGGGGCAATGGCCGGTTGAGGACATTGGCGAGTGCGACGAATGCAGACCCAGCGTTGGGCAGGTTCAGGAGTAGCAACGCGGCGATTGTCTGACGGACTTGGTTAGCATCTCGAGTGGCACACAGTGGCTTGTCATACTCACATTACAACCCCGGACGTAGCCAATGTCACTCCTGTACATGGCATACGCGCTCAGTACGTCGACAAGACTCTGATGCAGAGGCCCCTCCACCTCGAAGATGCGGAGGTCCTCCCACGTCTTGTTGGCTGCGTCCTTTCGAATTTCTTGAAACCACTTTGCTCTCTTTATATCCTCGGCATCGCCCTTGTCGTCTTTGACTCTGGCTTCCACCTCTTGAGCTCTCGCAAGAGCTGCCTGGAAAGAAGTTTCTGATAGACCCAGCTCGTTGCCGATCGCTCGCGTCCAGACGGCTCCTCTGCTGCGAGGCGCAATGCCCTTCCACCAGAGTTCTCTCGTCCTGCGTTCTCGAACGGCATCGTTCCATCGCGGTAGGACATCCTTCTCCCAAATGTGCATCAGGTTGTCGGCGGCGCTGTCCCGTCCTTCAATCTTGGCTCTGCGGGAGGCTTCACGTCGCTCATCAGCCTTAGCGCTCGCTGCCATCATTTTCTGATACTCCTTGAGATGTCGGCGTTCCTCTGCTGGATCCTTGGGCGGCAGCCAAGAGGGACGTGTTCGGCTGAGAACAGCTTCTTTCTCCTTCGAGATGGGTAGAGGGTCAATCATGATGTTGGACTTGCGCAGGGGTGGCAGCTCGGGCGTGGATTTTATGCGCTGCTTCTTCTCATACGAGGTATCGACAGATCTTCGAGACGAGTTCCAGGTGTTGGGGCGTTGGCCTGCGGGACGCTTCGCCTGCTGTTCCTCCATCTCCCCGGCGTGTTCCTCGAGCTTTTCCGTCAGAGTCTTGGCCTCGGCATTCAGGTCGGCGAGCGCCGCGTTCCAGCTGTGTGCCCGAGTTTTGACTGGGCTGCGAGCTCCGTCGGTCTTCCAGGTCGGCGATCGAAGAGACCCTTGCGCTTGGGCAACAGCAGGCGTTCCATTGCCAACGCTTCGAACGCGTTCCTTGGGGGCTCGGTCGGGAGAGGGCGATACTGAAGAGGGGCGACTGGGCGTGCGCTCCTGAGGTGGACGAGGGGAGAGAGGCACGTTATCGAGGACAAGGCCATCGGGGATATCATCGCCATCGTCTTCGTCGCATTCTCGCTCGAGATCGGTAAACGACTTGCGCTCGCGGCCGGTTTGCCAGCTGCCTCGACGTGGCTTTGGGGGAGACTCGGATCTCTCGGGTTGAGGGAATACCCAGGGCTGGGACTTCGGTGTCGTCGAGGAAAGGGGAGAGAGGCAGAGGATGGACTGGTCAACTGCTTGGAGCGCGTGGCTGATGGGGGCTCTGTCAATGAGCTCAGGTTGGTGCTGCGCGGTTGGTGGTGTAAACATTGGTCTGGAGACTCGGAAATGGCGGTCGAGCCTTGGAAGCTGTTTTTCCAGCCGCAAGAGTTCGACTCGAGGGAGCTTTGGAGTGACTGGGACGAATGTCGACCTGGGATGGACTCTTGAGGGTTACGGTGTCGTCATCGAGTCCAATCTCCTCAAAATGACCAACATCGGCCAAAACACTACCATCGTCGCTGCTGAAGGACTGGAAAGACGACGATTTGGAGCTCTTGGAGGCCGTCATCCCTGGCGGAGAGTCGGGGCTGGGGAGAACACTGCCGATATCGAGGGTGCGGATCATTGTCGCATCGCAGGGGGCAAGCAAGAGTTTGTATGGACGAGAAGACTCTCTCCTCGTCTGCGCTGCGAACCGGTGGGCGATCTAAACTCGGATGGTGTCTCGTCTGCTGATCGGCCGTTTATCACGCTCGGGGGCTCGTCTCGACTCTTGCGTCTCGTGAATGCGGTTGACGTCGTTTGGCTCCCTCTGTCGGGCGGCCTAGCCTCTGTTTTTGTTCGGATGGACCGAGCTGGGCTATGCTTGGTTCCAGCTGTGTCGGTGTTGCTATGCTGAGTATGGGGCTGAAGGAGCGGTTTCAAGATTGCCAGGGTTCGAGTCCACTCCCAAACGACCGGGCCAGGAGAGCCTGTACTAGGCAGGTCTGGAGCGAAAAAGGGAGATGAGGAAGCGAGGGTGCGAAGCGAAAGGGGCGGGCCCGAGATTGAAGGCTGTTATGCCGGGAAGAGCGGTATAACTCAATCGATCAACGATGGACTGGGGTCGACGAGCTCAGAGGGGCACTCCCATAACGAACGACGGGGAGGCACGGGAGATGGGTTTTCGCAACCCCAGAGGGCGTCTAGCGGTCGCGGCCGGGATAAGGAGATATTAAATTAGGCGCCGGGCGAAGGTTTCGTGTCCAAAATAGAGGGAGATTAACAAGAAAGTAGAGTGGTTTGGGGGGTTAGAGGTGAAGAGAGAAGCGAGAGTTGATGTCGGCAATAAGCAGAAGGATGACCAAGAAAAGAGAAGAAACGAGCGAGATCAAGGAAAAACCGTGAAAGTAACAAGCAAGAGGCAGGTTTAAACCGGGAAGTGGATGACGATCGCAAAGGAGACCTTGAGCGGGAGACGCCAACCTACGCAAAGGAGGTGATTGATCCAACGCCCACCCGCAGCATGCAGTAGAAAAATGGATCAAAGGCATGTATCTCTTCACACAAAAATAGACGCGGAGTGACTTGCCTTTGATGGCATGGCTTTTGGCGCTACTGTTAGTGTGTCTTGTCCCCGCCTATTGGGTGACAAGCCCTGATGTTTAATTATTTCTTGTGGCAAAGTCAATGGCGATTAAGAAGAGAGCTGGTAGATGATGCCTTGGCCTATGTGACATGTTCCTTTACACGTACTGATAAAGTCCTATCAACATTGATTCTCTTCTCTCCATGCAAAAGTCCCCCAGGTACAATTTCCGCTAGCAGCAGCACAGTTCTGTGCCGTGTGGCATCCTTCATTGTGGTGTGGCATGACCTTATCGGGGGGGGAGGGCCAAGCCATGCCAGGGGAAGCAGGAGGGTCACACAGTCCCGCTTCGAGATCTACTGTGTAAGCCCACGTCAGAAATCTGGCTTGTACAGTGTCAACACCATCCCCCGCCCCCCTGTCGCTCGTAATCTCGGCCGCATATGCGCGGCTAATAACCAGCCTCAGCCAATCACGTCTCACGTCGTCCATTGTCCATCTTGATCGAGTCTTTGATGGTGGAAACTTGGCATTGTAAACAAGCAATCTCGGGGGTCCATTTTATCGCATTTCATTGTGAGCCCTACGAGCCTATCTCTGGCCTCTGCGCCTATGGACTCGAACTAACAAACATTGGTCCTTGAGTCTCTGTCTCATATAAGGTCATTGCTTCCCTTGGCCAGCAAGGGCTTACTTGGCCAGGAAGTATCATCCCTTCCAAAACATCTTCCAGAGTGACTTCATCCATCCGTTGCTCACTTGGTACATATGGATCCATATCACCGTGCCTCCAATACTTGTTCACTTCTTGAGATATCCGCAGCTCGTTCCAACACCAGTTAGCATCCTCTGCTTCTCCTCGTCAGCTTTCATCTTGGCGACGAGAGCCTCCATGTCAACCGACTCATCCGAGTTGCTCTCCTCGCCGGCCTCGTCGGCTCCACTGAGGAGGAGTGCCTCGATTCCTTGAGGCTGCTTCTTCTTCTCCTGTTGCTGCTTCTTCTTCTCTGCCTTGCGCGCCTTCCGCTTTCTGCGCTTCTCGTTCTGCAACGCCTCCTCGACGACGTCCTCGAGGGCCTTCTTCTTGGCGGTGAAGAGCGGCACGGGCGAACCGGCGAGGTTGGAGTACTTCATCGTGAGGTTGTACCAAAAGTTGGCGTATTGTCGATCGGTCTCGATGCCACGTTCCTCCAGTTCCGCGGCCAAGGCTCGTGAAGTGCGCTCCGTCTGAGGAAGAGGCGTGCCCCAGTCGACCTCCCAGTTGTACTTGGTGTTAGAGCTGTCCGTCTTGTTGTAGGTGAACCCTTTGCCTTCGGCCATCTTCTTCTCGAAGCGTGCGACCGTTGGCTTGATTGCGTGCTCCGAAACACCGTCTCGGATGATCGCTGGCTTGATCTCTCGGGGTGGTTTGACCAAGCTGCTGTGGGTGATGGGCTTGAGTTGCTTTTTCTCAGCGGCCTTCTTCTGAGTCTTCTCGGATATCTTCCGCGCATCCTCGGATGCTCCAACGTTCGATGTCTCGTGGTGGGTAGCAGCTTGAGTAGGCTGTTGTACTGTAGCGGCGGGTCGCTTGGCTGGGGGCTTTGAAGGAGTCTTCTGGCTCGAGGTTGAATCCTCACTGTCACGTTCCAGACTGGCTGGTGGGATCGGGACCAACGGGGTCAATGGCTTCTCTGGATTCAATGTCAGCGTAAGTTGTTTTCAGGGGACTCTGCCACTTACTCTGGAGTCTCCATCCTCGAGGTCGCTTCGGGGAGGAAGTTTTGGCTCGCTTGGTGACGTTGGGCCGAGGGGGGAGCCAGCCTTTGACTCGAATGAAAGCCTTTGAAGGTAGTTGCTTCTTGATAGCACTAGCAACTGTTGCAAGCTTCGACGCAGGGGACTTTCGGTGCCGGGTTGGTCCCGTTCGAGGCTCATTCTATGAAACCTTGCGAGAAGAGGGCCGAAGAGCCTTGGCTTGCTTCTTATTGCCCTGGATGCGCTCAGTTGGGGACGAACTGACACGTCTAGATCGTGAAGGGGGCGAAACGCTGGGGGAAGAGGAATACTCGGTGTTGTCGCCACTCGCGCGCGCTGGAGACGTCTGGGGTCTCTTGAGAATGCTCTTGAGGCCGACGAGGGAGTCTCGGTGGTGAGGCTGGAAAGATCCAGGAGTTCCGGGCTCGTTGGTCTCGGAGAGCTTGTCGCCACTGTACACGGGCTGAAGCTTGTACGACGCAGCAAGGCGCTCGTTGAAGCTGGAGACTGAGGTGTTGAGCGTCTCATCGTTGAAGTCTCCGGTGTCGGACTCGTCTTCGGCTTCAGTGTCGGGCTCCCTCTTGACCGGCTTGAGGGGGTCTTCCTCAGTAGGCGGAAGTTGGTACGAGACAGGCGGAGATGACATGAACAGCCCGGAAGAATCAGAGTCGGCGGCGTCCTCCATCTTGACTAGCGTAGGACTATCCTCATCATCATGATCATCGTCAGAGCCTTCGGCACCAGAACCCATCTCCTTCTTGATCGGGCGAGAGTCCTCTTGGGGTTCGACCTTGGAGAGGTGCTCGGGGGCGGTGGACAATGGCTCGTCACCAGAGCTTGGCGAGGCTTCCTTCTCCTTCTTCATTGCCTCTAGCTGACTATCAAGATAGTCCATCAGTTTGCCCGTGATGCCATCCGACTCAGGGTCCGGCTGGTGCTGAGACTGGGAGTTCTCAGGAGATGGGGCAACCTCTGTCGCGGTGCCATGGTTGGCCGCGGTTCGTTCAGGCTGGTTGCTCTGAGCAGTGGGCTCTCCCTGTGCAGAACGAGGCTGCGTGACCTGAGCTGTAGAGTGCGAGGTCTCAACGACAGACGAGTCGGAATCAGATGTGATCAACTGAGAGAGATCAATGACGATGCTCTGATCAACTCGGCTGGGGACGGGAGGTGGCGTGGCAGCGGGTTCCTTCATCGCAGGACAGTTGTCGGCTGGCTTCAGCGGAAGAGCGCGTCCCTTTCTTGGGGTTGCGATCTTTCTTGGGACCCGGGGCCCAACACCGGCTGGGCGCTCATCATCAGCATCGCTGTCGGTAGAAGTGAGCATGGTCAAGGACAGGCGATTGGGCGATGGCTTGATGTGGACAATCTCGCACTCAGAGTCCTGGCCGTTATCTCGGCTGACAAGGGCCGAAGCGTTGCCGGCGCGGTCGATGCGTCTTCTCTTGCTGAGCTGAGGCTGAGTCTGTTGACGTCGCTTTGTCGAAGGAAGGACCTTTTCGATGAAGCAATCGGAGCTGTTGTCCGGCTGAAGGAGAAGCTTGGCTTTGACGGCAGGTTTAGCCTTTGAGGACACCGAGCTGCTGCGGTTTGAAGCTGCGGCGCTCGAAGTGGGTTGCGGCGGAGCACGCGAAGGGCCAGAGGAGGCTTGGGAGGTCGGTTTGGTGTTGTTGACAGAAGCAGAAGTCTCAGGAGGCGCTTGCTTGGTCTTTGCCTTCTTGCTGGGCTGGACTCGCTGGTCCGACGCGGGGAGACTGCGCTTTCTGTTGGGAGAAGGTTGAACATGCTGAATCTCGCAGAAATCGGACCCAGAGCTTTCAGAGTCGGATGAAATGCCGAAAGGGGTGTTGGGGGAGGCAGCCTGAGCCAGCTGGGCCGCTCGGGAAGGGGTAAGCTGAGTTGCAGTGCTCATTGTTGGTTCTGCGCAGAGTGTCAGTCGAAAGCTATTCGCGCAATCTCAGCTGTGAGGGACACTTACCAGAAGGATTAGGCTGCGATACATTCGCGCCAATACGCGAGAGCGTTACTGATTGAAGATTACGGGTGATTGACCTCTGGCCCGAAGGCCCCTTGGGTGGTGAAGAGGAAAACATGTCGGTTATCTTTCGTTGCCCCATCGTCGCAATGTCTTCCTTTTCGCTCAAGAGCGACGAGGAAATGCGGTTCGAAAGGGTATCAGATACTGAGGCTGATGCCTTGCGCAGCGGCGAGAAGAGAGTATAAAGACGAAGTCCTTGAAGATGTGAGGTGAAGAAGGATGGTAAGAGTCGGAAGGGACGCAGAAACGAAGCAGTCAAAGTCGCAGATTATCTCGAGAGTGATGGTTGGATAAAGTGCGTTGCAGGAATGCCACGAAGAACTAATGATGATGTTGAAGATGAAAGGGGAGGTGAGTGAATGTGCGGGGGCTGAAGTGAATGCGCAGGCAGAGAGACCTTGAATAAACGGACACAAACAAGAACAATAAGACATCCACTTTTGGACAGAGCAAATTGGTTGATAAATCACCCAATCGGGAATACTGAAGTGAGAAGAAAGTGAGGTTGGCGGAGATGTATTGACCATCAGGGGCTGCCAGCTGTTGACACTGGCACATCAAAATAATACTCCCAAAGGAGAACAAAGACATCGTACCATTGTTCAAAAGCATTGTTTGACAGTCACTCCAGATTAGGCAGATAGAGGCAGAGATCATTCAAGGCAAGGTTCATCATAGGGCAAAGAGCTCTCCCACGATGGTCCTTTTTTGTATTTCCATGCCGCCACCGCATCTATGGTATCATTACAGATCATCATGGTCCATGCACATATGAATCGTCCTCACCAGCTACCCGAGCATGGCCTTACATGCGCTCTCGTCTACGAGGAGCTGCCCGGATGATGTCGTCAACTCGGAGGAGGAGCTAGGTTGGATTGTTAGCAGCGTCTTGACAATATACAGTGACCATATCTTACCTCTGCAGCCTCGCTGGCTGAGGACACCACAGCCTTCTTCAGCTTGTAGCTCTCAATAACACCGAGATCCCGCATATCAGCAATGCCGCCACCAGGGGTCATCAAGTCAAGACCGTAGGTAGTAAGACCATCGTAAAGGGCCTTGCGCAACCTCGCGACAAGGTCACCAGAGTCGAGACCAGCGTTGTCGGCCAGGATAGTAGGTAGTTGTCGCAGAGCCACGGCGAAGCTAGAGACAGCAAGTTGTCGCTTGCCCTCAACACGGGTAGCAGCACCCTCTACAGCCTTGGCCATGAGCATCTCGGCACAGCCACCGCCCAGAGTAGTCCGGGGCTCCTTGACAGTCTGGGACAGGACGGCCAGGGCATCGTGCAGACTTCGCTCAGCCTCGTCGAGCAGTTGTTCTGTGGCACCCCGAAGCACGATCGTGCAAGCCTCACCCGCTGACACACCCGAGAACTTGATAAGAGTGTCCTCACCAATGATAACCTCCTCGATCACGTCGCAGTGACCAAGCTTGACCTGGTCGGGGTGGTCGAATGTCGAGGCGATCTCACCGCCAGTCACCAGAGCCAGGCGCTCGATACCATCAAAGTCGGCATGCTCAATCGACATAATGCCGGCATCAGTGAAAAGCTGCTCGGGCCAGTTGTAGATAAGTTGTCGGTTAATGAAGCAGTTGATGCCATGTGCCTTGATCTTTTCCACCTTGGCCTTCATCTTCTCCTTCTCGGCCTTTTCCAGCTCGGCCAGCTTGCTCGTTGAGCCAACCTTGACGCGTGCGCCAAAGATCTTGACCTTGTCGGTATCCATGGAGGTGTTGGCAACCAGGATCTTAGCCTTCTCCAGCCGCTTGGGCTGGTTGACACCAATCTTCTTGTCGAGGATGAAGCCCTCGTCGAGGTATGAGTCGCTAAGCTTGCCTCCGCTCTTCTTGATGATCTGGATGTGGTTGAGGTCGGTAGTCTTGAGTCGGAGGACGGCGTCGACAGCCAACTGGGCGAACTGATCCCGGTCCTGGGCGAGGACCTTGGAGCTGAGGGTTGTTCGGGCGATCGCGAGAAGGTCGTTTCGGAAAGCTTCGGGACTCTTGCTGTGGTCGACTGCCGACTCTTCGAGCGCCTTGAGCGCCGCCTGGCTGGCTATCCGGTAACCCTCGATGATGGTCTGGGGGTGGATCTTCTTGTCAACCAGCTTCTCCGCCTCCCTCAGCAACTCGGCGGCAAGAACAGCAACTGAAGTGGTTCCGTCGCCCACTTCGTCATCCTGAACCTTTGAAATGTTGACCAGGACCTTTGCGGCGGCGTTATCGAGTGCGATCGACTTGAGGATGGTGGCACCGTCGTTGGTGACCATGATTTCGGCGGTGGAGCTAACATGGTGTCAAAAGGGGGTGTGCAGGCACAGGGTTGGCGCAACATACGCTGACTGAAGGATCTTGTCCATACCCTTGGGACCAAGAGTGCTCTTCACAAGATCACCGACGGCGATGGCGCCGACAAAGGCAGCGAGACGCGCATTCTCGCCCTTCTCCTCGGTGGTGCCCTCCTCAAAAATCTGGGTTGGTTGGAAAGACTAGGAGGGGCATGTTAGCACATGGCGCTCGTTCACCTCACGAAGCTCTTGGAGCTCTCAAGCGGAAAAGACGGATACTCACCATGACGGGCAGGCAATCCGACTATACACACGGCGAAACCTGTCAGAAACGTAAAAGGGTTGTCGTCGTCGTCGTCAACGTCGAATGCTTCAGCCTTGGGGTAAACGTTGCAGCCTTTTTTTTATCTGGAGCTCCCAGCTAAGCATGGGCGGGCATGGAAACACCAAGCCCCTCCAACCAAGGGGCCACTCGAACCCCCACGTGACTTGCCCCGCGGTCGGAGTATTGTCGGCGGAGGAAGATCGCTTCTCCGACGGCGCACACTTTGTGGGAAGAAACGAACACCAAATTTATGCTGCACAGGTTGGCACCCGCAACATCAAGACTCGCACGTTCCCGAGCGACGCTCTCCGCGGTCAGATTTATACCCTGCGTGTCTTTTTAAGGCCATATCTCCCGCGCGCAGATAGGTCTTGCTCCTTCCCTTGTGCCCGGCGCCCGATCCCTCCAAAACCCTCGAAAAACATTCAGAAACGACTGAGAGCGGGGCATTTTTTTTCTTGCACCCCTCCAACAACCCACCAAAAATCGCCCATCATGGCGCCCTCCTTCGACCACCTCCGCGATGCCGATCTCGACGATGACGAGTTCAACGAGGATGACATTGATATTTCTGACCTGCGAGAGAGATTCGAGGTTCAGCTGGAGCAGGGCTACGACAGCTTCGTCGTCATCGACGGCCTTCCCGAGGTCACGGAGGAGCAGAAGCCCAAGCTCGTCAAGTTCTTGTTGAAGAAGCTCAACACAGTTGGCAAGACACGGGAGGATCTAGTTCACATGCCCATGGGCGACAACGGAAAGTCTCTTCGGTAGGTGGTCTTGATTCTGGCTGGACGTTGGTCGAGGACTTGATGCTGACCCTCTGTCAAGGTTTGCTTTTGTTGAGTACTCTTCGCCCGCTGAGGCTGCCGCTGCCACTCGCCAGCTCGATCTGGTCCCCCTCGACAAGAAGCACACACTGCGCGTCAACAAGTTCACCGACATCGAGCGATATGGACGAGAAGGCCGAGTTGACGAGACCTACCAACCCCCCCACATTGACGAGTTCACCGAGAAGGAGCATCTCCGATGGTTCCTCAAGGATCCTTCTGGCCGAGGCCGTGATCAGTTTGTCATGTACAAAGGCGAAAGCGTCGGTGTCTACTGGAACAACGAGAAGGACCAGCCCGAGAACATCGTCGAGCGACAACACTGGACTGAGACCTTTGTTCAGTGGTCTCCTCTCGGTACCTACCTGACCTCTGTCCACGCCCAGGGTGTTCAGCTCTGGGGCGGACAGTCCTGGTCCCGACAAGCCCGATTTGCTCACCCTTTCGTCAACCTCGTCGCCTTCTCGCCTGGTGAGAAGTACATCGTGACCTGGTCTAACCGCCCTATCTCGATTCCTGACGAGGGCCACCCCGCCCTTTCGATCGACGACCACGGCAAGAACTATGTCATCTGGGACATTGCGACCGCAACTCCTCTTCGGTCCTTTGCCAACCTCGATGCCCCCAAGGGTGAGGAGGGCAAGCCACCACCCAAGATGCAGTGGCCTGCTTTCAAGTGGTCCGCCGATGACAAGTACGTCGCCCGGTTGACCCAGGGCCAGTCCATCTCCGTCTACGAGCTCCCCCGCATGAACCTCCTCGACAAGACCTCGATCAAGATTGAGGGTGTTATGGACTTTGACTGGGCCCCGGCAACTCCCAAGCGCGACGGCGTCAAGACTTACGAGCAGCTGTTCTGCTACTGGACACCCGAGATTGGCAGCAACCCCGCCAAGGTCGGATTGATGAGCATTCCCTCAAAACAGGTTGTCCGATCCCTCAACCTCTTCAGTGTCAGCGACGCCAAGCTCCACTGGCAATCTGAGGCTGCCTACCTCTGTGTCAAGGTCGACCGACACTCCAAGTCCAAGAAGTCTCAGGCCACCACTCTTGAGATCTTCCGCGTCAAGGAAAAGGGTGTCCCCGTTGAAGTTGTCGACACCATCAAGGATACCGTCATTAACTTTGCTTGGGAACCCAAGGGCGACCGCTTCTCCATCATCACCACAACCGAGCCCGTGGGTGTCACTGCCGTCCCTCCCAAGACTGCCGTTTCCTTCTTCTGCCCCGAGAAGGCCAAGGGTCAGCACGTGGGCAACTTCAAGCACCTCCGAACTCTCGACAAGAAGAATAGCAACGCCATCTACTGGTCACCTCGAGGTCGCTTTGTTGTTATTGCCACCATTGCGAACACCCAGAGCTCTGACCTTGACTTTTTCGATCTCGACTTTGAGGGCGAGAAGCCCGAGGCCGAGAAGGACCTCACCGCCAACCTCCAGCACATGAACACTGCCGACCACTACGGCGTGACAGACGTCGAGTGGGATCCTTCAGGCCGATTCGTGGCCACCTGGGCCTCTGCCTGGAAGCACTCGGTAAGACAGGTTCACATTTTCATAACGACGAGCAGTATGCTAACTTATTTCAGATGGAAAACGGCTATCACATCTACGACTTCAGGGGCGAGGCTTTGCGAGAAGAGCCTCTTGAGAAGTTCAAGCAGTTCTCTTGGCGCCCCCGGCCAGCGACCATGCTTACCAAGGAGGAGCAGAAGGCTGTTCGCAAGAACCTCCGAGAGTACAGCCGCGTCTTTGAGCAAGAAGATGCTGACCGTGGCGCGTCCGCCGACTTGGCCGTGGTGGAGGCCCGTCGCACCATGCTCCAGGAGTGGTACAACTGGCGCGAGGAGGTTGAGGCTGACACATTTGAGGAGCGTGAGGTGCTCGGCCTACCAAAGGATCCCCATGCTTCTCTGCTAGAGGCTTACACAAAGAGCCTGGAGGGTACAACGTCAGAGGCGGATCGGGTGATCGAGGAGATTGTGGAGGAGGTGCTCGAGGAGAGCGAGGAGGTTCTCGGTTAGGGAGCTTCTCTTTCTTTGCAGGATTTTGCAAGGGAGTGATTTGCTTGTATCTCGGTAGAAAACTGGTCAGGGCGAGGGGTCACGTAATGAAATTCTTTGTCACGTTCACGAGGATAGGTCCGGCTTTGGACGATCGAAAAGCATTCCACGGAGTCAATACATGTTGGTCCGCTTTGAGGGATAGTTGTGATGGTTATCTGCACTGTGGACAATTATATGGCGACATGATATGAAGTATAGACTTGAAACGGCGATGCTATGTCGGCGCTTCCATGGCCGGGTGTTTGTAAGGGCGGTGTCCTTTTCTGGAACTCGGTCATTGCTAGGTTAAGGATGTCGAAAAGTTATTACTTTTGTTCCATACAGATGACAGAGTCAGTTCAAATTGACCATTCACCCATTGAGGAGACTGCCGCCCTGTCTATCACCAAGGCTGAAGCACTTGAGCGCGTTGGGGAGCTTTTTCACCACGTCCGAAAGCGGAGCATCAGCCAGTCAGGCTTAAGGGGCCAGTGATCCATGTGCTGCCGAAGGATTTCAAGACGACTGTCTCCCTCTGGTATCAGGCAACCGCCTGGGAAGATCTCCATGACGACAAAGAGTAGTTTTCTTGAGAGACAACGGTCACACGGGAGCGAGTCAAGCCAGCATATGGCAGAGAGATGCTTAGCTCAAACCTAGCCTAACTTTGTTGAGAGGAGTATTAAGCCGCAGCAACTGTGCCGCTTGATAACCAAGTCCCATCACAGCATCAAGAGAACCGACCAGCACTGGGGCCTTGGCCTCTCTGTCGCCATTGCGGGCAAATATACTTCTCGTGCCCAAGGTTCCCCTACTATGAGAGATGTGACCCAGGGATCGAAAAGCAGTACTGGATTGCTTTGATGTTGCCCGGGGCTGCACAGCAAGGGCCTCAAGTCCACTTGCAATGGCCTCCGGGGCCCAACTTCTAGGCCTATTCCCCAGGAGATTCGTTAATACACGCTTGTGAGCCCTGTGGCGACTGCCTTTCCCAAGAAAGGGGACGTGAAAGAGTTCCATCACTCGCGTGTTGACAAGACTCTCCTCAGCATCAACGAAACCGATTCAAGAGTTAATAGAAGTTCGCGAATCAAGAACCTCTGAACCTGAATCCCCATAAATTTCTAGCTTCTGATATGTATTACACGGTTTACAAACTACTCGATTGTGTTGTCACTGGCTGCTTCATGTTGAAACTGCCCGAGTCTCGCGAATTCGTGGTTGTAGGGCCAGCCTGCGAATAAGACTGATGAACGTCCATGGTCCGAATGATTCCGTTGTACGTCATGATCTCCTCTTCAGACCCAGTCGGGGACTCGCTTCGAATCTCTGTATGATGGCGCGAACCGCGTATGTCCTTGAGTCCGATATGATCCGTCGTGCGAGCTCCGGTGCGCGAGGCTTGGCCGTAGTACATTTGTCCGCTCGTATCATATTTACCCTTGGCTGAGCTCCCAAAAAGCTGGGGAAACCAGTTGCGGACTAGATATCGTAGGGCGGGGACGGACGCGGAGATGATTGCTAGGTTGACTTCGATAGTCGAGTATACGATCGTGATGGAGTAGAAGAAGTCGTCGGTCGGTTTCGAGGCGTAGTAGATCTTGCAGATCTCGACAAGGCGAACAAGTGCCACGATTACAACGCTAGAAGCATTAGTTTGAGCATAGTATCAGAACTGCTGGACGGGGAGTGCAACTTACACGAGACCAACCATAAAGACACCGATAAGCGCCACCTTTGTCCCCATGGGCATCTTCAGCCCAAGGAAGATCCAGAATGGAATACCCAGGACAAGAAAGTCGGTCAAGATTGTCAGGATACTCGCGATTACATGAAACTCCCTTGCGACGCAAACCGCATTTGCTTTGACTGCAAAATCCCAGTTTGCCTCGATCGGTAGACACTGTAGAAGTGCAACAAAGAAGACCGAAACGGCATGCAGGAAGTTGAAGATGTTCAAGCCATGGATGCTCCATCTCACGGCCTTTTTCTGGCCGCCCAGTCTTAGGAGAAAGACCAGGACGGACGCCTTGACAAATGCCAGGATGGGATTGTAGATCATCTGGGCTACGTAGAACCACCATAAACCCGGCGCGGCATCGTAAGGCTGCGGAACCTCGTAGTTATGGAAGCCGACAAACGAGAGCTTGATATCTGGTGATCGTCAGTCGGGGTCGTGCAGTTACATTCGGCAATGCTTGACATACACATATAAGTCGGGCCCATCATGACCAAGGCCAATAGCTGATGGTGATGTTAGAGATCTAGACCCATGTTTGTGAAGATTTTTTCAGGAGCTTACCGTTGCAAATCCACAGAGGTAGTCGTCTGTACCGCCGATCAGTCTCTCGTTTGCTTCTCCCCCCTGAGGATTCCCACGATGCCTTCAACGCATCCTAGGGAAGATCTTTTTTACTTACCAATGCCCCACTGACGAGTCTTGAGTCTTCCATACGCTCTCAGGGAAAATACAACCAAGGAGATCGCTGGGAACAAGAATGTGAGAACCACGACCGCGCTCTGGCGAGGCGTCGTGGGGAGTTGAGTAACATCCCCGTGAGGGGGCCTTCGAGCAAAGAGGATCGCCATTAAGAAAAGAACACCTCTGCTTACACTGGATCTGCTTCGAAGATATAGAATGAAAATACAAAAAGAAAGGACGAGACGCGGGGGAGGGTCGTAGCCAAAAGTAGGATTCCGTCCCCAGTCTCAACAAAACCATCAAGCACCAACAGGAGGATCAAAGGGGATGGGATGATGATGCTGCAAGCCACCTTCTTTTGTAACGAACTCTTCTATGTTTTTGCACACAGTCTTTCGGTAGGGCAACCAACCTTTTCCCTCGGGGCCCTGGGCCGTGATCCCAGCTATGCATGTGCGTCGAGAGAGTCTGGATCACCTTCTCGGACGAGCCGCCAGAGGCGAAGGGAGACCTGAGAAACCAAGGTCCCTGATTTGCGGTACATCTAGATTAGATTCTGCAATATTCCCCCCTCCCCATCTCGCTGCTCGCTTCCTTCTTCCATTTGGACGCGGAAGAGGTCCTGTCCTGCCCCTACAGAGTCTCCATCCTTCATGCCCACGCGAGTTGGACGCAGAGGCCATGGCATACAGCTATGATCCTGCGGTCGGCTACGCTATTTAGGAAGGGATCTTCTGTATCCATGTTTCACTATATGCCTGATGCCATCTGGGTCCTCCTTTTTGGTTCCCTGCTCCCTGTTGTCCTGCAATGAAAGCCGGGACGACGGAACTGCGGTGGCTTTCTTCCGTTCAACTCTTCTTTCGAGTTCGTTCAACTCGTCATGTCCATTCTATGTTGAGCAAAGATTTTCAAGTTGGTTCAATGTGTCTTGCATGCTCTCAGCACCAAGTCCTCTATAACCTGTAAATCGCGCGTCTGTTAGAGTGGTAGCCAGAGTGGCGCCACAATCAGCCATCCTTCCAGAAGACCGCTGTCAAACACTCGGGGGGAAGGCGCCGTGTGAGTTATTACCAACAGGAACTGACATTAACAACCAACAGAGCCCGAGCACCTGGTGCCTGGTCTGCGGCTGACTATCAAGTATGTGTGTGTTAACGGCGGAGCCCCAAGAGAAATACGATCCTTGCTGGATGACTGGGGTGGCGTTATAAGACCATGCGGCATCGGAGTTTACTCCGCCCAAGTGCCATCGGGTATCTATGAAGCGAGGCTGGGGTATGCGGAATCACATATATGCCGCACCAAGAATATCCCGAGTGCCGCGAGCAGTTTGCTGTCTCCTTGTCAAGCGTCATGCCTCCCTGTCATGCTGGGGTCTTGTTGGACGCATCCAGCATCTCATCTCGCAGCGGCCCGCCTTGCTGTCTCCTCTTGGAGGATTCCCTGAGCAACTCATGTCGTTTTTTTTTGTTTTTGTTTTTTTTTCGGTTTCTGAGCAGATTTCCCACCTAGGCGGAGTCTTGATCCAGCCGACATGATGTTGCACTAAAAAGTGACGGGCTCCAGGGTCCCTGATGGAGTTACACTACTACTGCCGGTCAACCTCTTCCGCCAGGTCTTTGACCACGGAGTGGTCTTTGCCATGCTGGTAACTGTTGGTTAAAGACAGCTGGGGAGTCATATCTAGGCAAACCTTTCATCAGGCCAGGCTTTCTCGTGTGTAATGTTGAACAAGCCCTGGCTTCCCCCCTCGGAACGATTTATCCTTGGTTCGTCCCGTTTCCCGCTTAGAAGATGAGCACGCCCGGGGTAATTGGATCGTCGAGCGGGAGAACTAGAGCTCGGGATCGACTAGAAGCCTAAACCCTACTCCGACGGCATTCTAGGGTAGGAGTATCATAGCAGCACATGGACTTCCTAGACGCATACACCAACCAGACCACCACTCCACGCAACATTGATCGACACTCTTTTTGCACCCACTCGTTTATAAGACCTATCTTCAGCTGCCCAGTCGACGGAAGACATTCCGCTTATAGCCAAGCAGGCAACTAGACTTGAAACGACACCGTCCCCCTTCTCGAAGGCTATATGCATGAGCATGGGGTCGGTAATTAATCGATTTCACTCCGATCACTTGCGGGCAAGGATCGAAGGCTCTTCCTAGACACGTCTTGGCAAGCCAAGAGCAACGAACCCTTCTGTTAGGGCTTACCTCGCCGGATCAAGGGGGCATTTCCGCCCTGTCCCCGGTTTTCATGTTGGTTCCCAGGTACCTGATGATCTGAGAGCAAGGACTGGCTGTGATACCTTGCTGGTCGACGGTGGCTTCCTTCTAATATTCCGCGGACCACATGGCTAAACAGGCACGGATGGGACCCGTCAAGTAAACTCGTCGATCACTGCCCAGTTCAGAAGCATCTCCCCCGGCTATCTAGCAGGGCAGACCACTCAGATACAGACACTGGTGGACCAAGATTGACTGACAAAGCATGGATCCCGTCAACTTACAATGTCATGAACGGAGGACCAACAGGTCAAGGTCCCGCCAGAGGCAAGCGAGGTAGCAGTCCACCGTTCCTTGATGGTTCGATTCTTACTGCGGCTTTCCAACCGACCTACTCGGATCATTGCGACGCGGGAGGGATGCCCGGATACTCGGGCCCTCGAGGCGTAGGATACTACCACATAAAACTGCGGCTGTCTGCAGTCGAAAGTCCGTTCTCTTCTTCATTCCATCGCACTCGCTGATCGGCAATCCTCTTGCCATGGCTGCTTTCACTCGTGCCTTGGCTCTGGCCGCCTCCTTTGGCAGCCTTGTAAGTGCTCAGACACTCAAGGTAGATGGAGAGGTTGTTTGTAAGTCACGACTACCCCCACGCCCCTTTGTTTGAGGCACTACTCTTGTTTGAAGTTTTCTTTGCTGACGGAATATCTGTCACAGCCGCAAATGACATAACCGTTGCTCCCGCTGCCGAGGCAGTTGGTGGTGAGCTGCAGTTGACTGACGCAGTGCTCGCCAACCTCACTGAGCTGGAACTGGAGCATATCGAGCTGTTCCAGTTTGCTGACGAGAGCGAGGCACTCGACAAGCGGGCCCTCTCGGCTCTGGCCAAGTGCAAATCCATGCCTGGTGACCTCCTGTGGCCTGGAAAGCTCGTGTGGAAGGTATTTGACCTGCTGACTGGCGGCGCTCTCATCAAGACGGTTCCCTTTGGTGCTGTCTGCTTCCCTGGCGAGCATTACGATGCTAACGAATGCTCACGCATCGTGGACAACTGGACCAACTCTGACACTCAGTAAGTTTAACTGCCATTCTTTATTAAGGAGTATCGTGCCTTACAGGAATATCCAGCGATGAGGATCCTACCGCCAACATGTATCCCCTCTACGAGGGCAACGCCTGTCTCCCCCAGGATGCTGGAAAGGAGGGAGCCAAGTGCCAGCTCGGCGGTCTCCCCGTTTATTCTGTCAAGGCCACCAGCGTCTCTCAGATCCAGCTCGCCGTCAACTTTGCCCGCAGCCTAAACCTCCGCCTGGTCATCCGCAACACTGGCCACGACTTCCTTGGCAAGTCAACCGGCGCGGGATCCCTTAACATCTGGACTCATCACCTTAAGAATATTGAGCTGCTCAAGGACTACAAGTCTGCCGGCTCCTACTCTGGCCCTGCCCTCAAGGTCGGCGCCGGTGTCCAGGTGTTTGAACTGTACGAGGCGGCTAACAAGCATGGGTACACTGCTGTCGGTGGCGAGTGCAGAGTGAGTACACCGCTCATTTCTTTGTTGAACATGTAGCTGATGAGACATGGCAGACCGTCGGTGTTGCTGGTGGCTTCACTGCCATGGGTGGACACTCTCCCATGTCCCCTATCGCCGGTCTAGGATCCGACCAGGTCCTCGGCCTTGATATTGTCACCCCTGACGGTCGCTTCATCACCGCCAACGAGAAGCAGAACCCCGAGATCTTCTGGGCCGTCCGTGGCGGCGGTGGTGGTAAATATGCCTCTTCCACAAACAAAACATCAATGAGTACTGACATCTCTAGCCACCTTTGGCGTCGTCACTTCTCTGACTGTCCGTGTCTGGCCCAAGATGACATTCTCTGGTGTCACTTGGAGCCTCTCCAGTGAGGAGGCTGGCATCAGCAAGGATCTCTTCTGGGAGGCCATGCGCATCTACTGGGCCAAGTTCCCCGAGTACAACGACAACCACACCTACGGCTACTCGACCCTCTTCTCTGCTGGCCCTGGAAAGTACCTGTGGAGCATGAAGCCCTGGCTTGTCCCCGGCATGGAGTTGCCCGAGTTCAAGGCCATGGTGAGCCCCCTTTTCAAGGAGTGGAAGGAGATTGGCTTCGAGATTGAGCCCGAGTGGTTCACCCACGACAACTTTTACGACACATGGAAGAACCACTTCCCTGCCGAGTCGGTCGGTGCCTCCACCGTCCGAACTGCCTCTCGTCTTATCCCACGCAAGAACTTTGAGGATGTCGAACTTCTCAACAAGACCATGGACACGGTTCAGTCCATTGTCGAGGATGGTTCCGTGCTCATCCAGTATAACATCAATGGCGCAGCTCCTAAGAACGTCGCCTCGAGCGCCCTTAACCCCGCATGGCGAGAAGCGTCCATGTTTGCCATTGTCGGCGCCGGCTGGTCGCCTGATAGCAGCCCGGCCGAAATCCTCGCCACCAACAAGAAGATCACCAACGACTGGATGGAGCGCCTCCGCGAGGTGACTCCTGGGTCTGGCGGCTATGGTAATGAGGGCGATGTGATGGAGCCCAACTTTGGTCAGGCTTTCTACGGTAGCGAAAACTACAAGAGGCTGTACGCTCTCAAGAAGAAGCTGGACCCTTGGGGTGTCTTTTACGCTCCCACTGCTGTTGGTAGCGAAGACTGGGAGATTGTCAAGGTCCCTGGTCTTCTGGATGGTCTGCTGTACGGTGATCTCCTCGAGACGCTGAGCAGCTGGCTGACTCTCCAGACTGGCCGTCTCTGCCGCAAGTAGAGCTCTTACTATATGATTGCATTCTTCAGGTGTAGATATACCATGCCATAGATATTGTACATATTATATACTTGTCGTACATCATGACGGAACCATGCTTTGCTTTTGTCGTGGTTGAATAACATGTGCGCTTCAGTTGGCTCTCTTCTATGCACACTTCCAGAAGTATCTATGACATTAATGCCATACTTTGCTTGGATGTCTCTGTCGTGTCTGTCCAGCGGTACCAAACGTCACCATGTTCCTGATCAAACCAACCCGTTCAACCCGCTCCCCGTCTCGGCCATTTCCACATTCTCCATCATCGGACCGATACACTGTAAGACGGCGTGATAAAGCTTGGGGACATAAAAGGCGGTCACGGCCACATGTCGATGATGGAAGCACTCTTCAAGATTGGTCCATATTCGCCTAGAAGCTTCAGGTTCCTTCCAGCAATGATCATGCGTTCAGTTTTGGCTGCATTGGCCTCAGCCATGGCAACAACTCAAGTCCTTGCTGCGTCGAATGATGCGGCTACTCCCGAGGACGTTTTGGATTCTATGAAGGCCGTCGACAAGCTGTCCGCCGATACGCACTCGCACGCCAAAGAAGTTGGTACCGATTTCAACAGAAAGCACTTTACCCTTGGGGCATGTGTCTCATCTAGAGTTGATGCCAACGCCCAAGCTAATCCCTACCTAGGACACATAGCTTGGCTGCAGGGCTACGATCGAGGGGGTTGAGAAGATTAATGATGAATTTGAAGCCAAACCCAGGAAGCCATTCGACGACAGAGGCCAAAAGGAGATTTGCTCAGCGTTTCACCGGGTACGTGAAGGAAGGCACAGTCTGCAAGTATAGCCCTTGGACTTACGTTACATCGCAGTTTGAGTACCGTCAATTCCTCCTCGTCGTCACCTTGATCAATGAGCCAAGGAGCATAGAGAGTGGAGGGTTCGATGGCTACTTTGAGGACTGCTTCACACGACTGAAACCGGCCTTGACCGGGTTCATCCGACGACTGATAGACTACGCCCCCAGCTGTCGATATAAAATAATGGAGAACAATGGTCAGTTGGAGCGGGCATTTGACGATGCTATCGAAAAGATCAAGGCCCGCTGGGGCGCCCGTAGAGCAATGCCAGTCGACATTCCTGTTCCCTTGGACTGAGGTCATCGATGTACTGTACCTGGTCGTCGCCACCTGATATTGGCGTCACCGTGTCGGTCGCACTTAGATCCTGGGTACTCTACGCGTCCTCGGACATTGCATCGTACGTGGCTTGGGCGCAGGGTTGACACGGATCGCGCCCTCAGGAGACTCGTGCCCTACCTTGACACCAGGAATTCCATGCCTCGTCAATTAAGGTATATTGTGCAAAATTGGGCAGACTAAAGCGCCCGCCCCTTTATTAGATATTTGACGCAAGACATGAAATAAAAGTCCTTCCGCGATAAAGAACTGGTTCCTTGTGCTCAACCTGACAGAAGTTGTGATCTCATCCGTTTACCCTACACGGATGGAGGTTTAGCGCCGGGCTCGGCCGCACCCCTTCCGTCTCTCTCAGGGACTTGGATGCACGGACCAGCGAGATCTGGGGTACGTGCGGCCGTAAGCGAGCTCACAAAAACAAAAACGCAGTCTCGAATCGAGAAAGAGGACATCCTGAACCTGATACAGAACCTGGAGTCTGGAAGAGAGTACGAGAGCAACGCAATATTTTCCATCACCATTGTCTAGAATTTTTACAATAGACTCACTACCTTGGATATTGCATCTCGATCTCACAAAAAGGTAACAGCTTACCGGTAGATTCAATACGCAACCCAATGGACCACAAGGTGGATTATGCCAAGCCCATTTGCGCACTTGATTTTGTGGGATGTACGTACTGTGGGTGAGCGGAGACACTCACCCACTCCTGCACATGTACAGTGCGGTCATCCAAGTCAGCATTATCAAGTGATTAGGTATACAGCTCAAGAGCTCTCAAATAAAAATACAGTAACCGCAACAATCACACAAGCTTAGTTTTCTGGCATTTCCTACCCCTCTAGAGATAGGGCTTTCCATAGCTGTGCGAAGAAAAATGCACCTCCTACTGTGTCTCGATTGCGTGCTGAAACACCGTATTCTCTCTCTCACCTCAGTCGTCCCGTCATTCAAAAATGCAAGGGAAATGCCCCCTACGCGTCCATGTCTTAAGCAACTAGTCGCATATTTCACACAGGAGAGGAGGCTTGTTCAAGTTATCCAACAATCATCACGATTATGGCTCCCTTTAACTGCACATGTCTCAACGCGACCCCATCGATGGATTCCACACGCCCACAGTAATGCATTAACATTCGCACAGTCCACATACCTCACCCAAGCCACAATGCTCCCCTTCTGCCATCCATGAGTCGCCCCTGCCCGCTCCACGCTCACTCAAACGTGCCTGACCCCCCAAGCAAGTGAAGTGGTGTCAGCAAATCAATCGCCGCAGGGCAAGGAAGGAGGAGCGTTACGAACCTCCCTGCCCAACCTCGCATCCAGTTCCTCCACCATCACCGATCCCTTCAACTACGCCATTTCATTTCTTCTCCTTCAACCACGATTCTCTTTTTCATCGCCACCGATATCGATATTTATCTTGACCTTCGAGACGAGCGAGCCTCCGAGTCGACTTCGGTTCACCGCCCCTCTTTTACCACCGACTCCGATCCCGACTCCGCAACGGTTTTCCCTCTTGGCCCCAACAGTGTGGTGTGACTTCATTCTGCATCCGTGTTGCAACTGAGCAATCTCGAGATCCCGTCCCGTCATCTTGTTGCATCGCACCTGGCATGGCCATTGCCGCTTCACGACGGCCACCGCCCTAAACCCGCCAAACGCGACCGTGGGTTCCATGTGAACTCCAACACCGCCGACCCCGATGAAAATGCTGCGACGACCTCCCGGCGAGGGACGTCGGCCCTCCCAGCAACAGAAACTTCTTATCGCCTTTGCCATCATCCTCCTTCCCTGGATCCAGCTTGTCGATGCCCAGCAGCAGCACCGACCAGCCGCCGATCCAGCTCTACAACCGCTGCAGCGCCCTGGTGGCAGCAGCCAACAACTAGCCGACGATGCCGCAGTTCATCATCAGTGGGCTGCCACGCCCATCGACGCCGCCGAGGCCGCGTACGAGACGGCCGAAAACATTAAGCGAGCGTCGACTCTGAAGGAGCGCCCTCCTCAGCAGAACCCCTCGAAGCGCAAGAACCGAAAGAATGAATACCAAAACATTATTATCCCTGACGATGCGAGCGCCCTCGCAACTTTGGCTCCGGCTGAGGCCGTAAGAGCACCAAACCCTTCACGACATCTTCGGCCCCGAAGCGTTCCTGCTTCCGGGCTGGCGTCGCCGCAGTCTGCGCGGAGTCTGAAGGACTGGGAAGCGGAGGACTTTGTTCTTCTGGCGACCGTCGATGGAGATTTGTATGCCAGCGACAGACGAACCGGAAAGGAACGCTGGCACCTCGAAGTTGACCAGCCCATGGTCGAGACAATGCATCACCGCGCCGATCAATCCATCCTCGACGAAAGCTTCCACCCCGTCGACCATTATGTCTGGGCTGTTGAGCCAAACCGTGATGGCGGGATTTACATGTGGATTCCCGACTCCAATGCAGGCCTTGTCCGGACAGGTTTCACCATGAAGAAGCTCGTCGAAGAGCTAGCCCCGTACGCCGACGAGAACCCTCCCGTGGTCTACACTGGCGACAAGAAAACAACCATGATCACCCTCGATGCAGCCAGTGGAAGGGTACTAAAGTGGTTTGGTTCCACAGGCTCTCATGTCAACGAGGCTGAGAGCTGCCTGCGGCCCAATACTCTGTACGGCGTCGACGACGAAGAGTGCAGCTCCACCGGTACTATCACGCTGGGCAGGACCGAATACACCGTCGGCATCCAGCGACGAGATGGCCGTCCCATTGCCACTCTCAAATATTCCGAATGGAGCCCAAACAACTATGATAACGACCTCTACCAGCAGCATCAGTCCTCACTTGACAGCAAGTACATTACCAGCCAGCACGACGGCAAGGTCTACGCCTTCAATTACGCGCGATCCGGAAAGCCCGAGCCTGTGTTCAGCGAGACCTTTGCTGCACCTGTTGCTCGCGTGTTCGATGTTTGTCGACCTTGGGATGCAAACATCGAGAGCAATCCCGACTTGATTGTTCTTCCCCAGCCGCCCATGCCCGCGCAAGATGAAATCAATGCACGAATTCGGAGCAACAGCATCTTCCTAAACCAGACTCGCTCGGGGAGTTGGTACGCAATGTCTGGTCGATCGTACCCTCTCATTGTCAATGCGCCTATTGCACAAATTTCTAGCCCTGACTGGCTGGACATTGCCCCTGCCTGGGACACAATCAATCAAACTCGACTATCCAAGGCTTTGGTGGGCACGCACTTCCTCAACAGCAATAAAGGCAGCAAGCAACACCTTCGCAGCCTCCCCGCTGGATCACCCGCGGGATACGAGGAGCCTGACACATACGAGGAGACGGACAACGATTCCCGAATTCCTCAAGCAGATGTCATACCAGACGAGCCTACTATTTTCAAGAAGGTCAAGTCTATTCCTCAAAAGGCCGTTGACAGCGTCATCGAGTTTGTCAGCAACCCCATCTTGATCCCCATCTTCTTATTTACTTTGTTCTACAAGCAAAGTAGCCTTCGCCGGGCCTACCGCCAGATCAGGCTCAAGGGTTTACACAATCTACAGTTTGGAAAAGACGGAATCTCGGATGATGGTGACGACACTCAAGGCAGTGAGAGCGAATCTGAGGGTGTTGTCAACCGTAGGGGGATTGTTGTCAAGGAGAAGGTGCTTGAACAGCTCAAGAGGCCAGAGGACGAGGGTAAGCTGAAGGAGAAGGAGAAGGCGAATGCCACCCCCGCCCCAGACCCGGAGCACCGAAAGGTTCCGGATCTAGACAAGGATCTCCCATCGACACCTATCGCCGACGTGGACTCGACAGACGGGGAGGCGACGCCCAGGCCTCACAAGCTCAAGGCTGAACACAAAGTTGAGTCTCCTACCAAGGGATCCGCCAAGTTGGATGGCCCCCGAGACGAAGTCCAGGCCTCGGCCGCCAGCAAAACTCCGAACGAACAACCCGACGGCAACCAGAATCGACCAGCCCCCGAGAAAAAGAAGAAGGCTCATAGGGGACGACGTGGAGGGGTCAAGCACCGCAAGGGTGGTCGTGCCGCTGAGGCATCACAGTCTCGTGACGACGACCCCGGTCCAGGGACCGTGGAGGATGCCGTCAAGAATGCCAAGAAACTGGGTGATCGTCCCAGTCTCGAGCCTGATGTCATGACTGTCGCCAACGACATGCAGTCCGTTACAGGCTCCATCATTCGTCTTGGTAGCATCGAGGTCGACATGGATGAGCAGCTGGGCACGGGTAGTAATGGAACCTTGGTCTTTGCTGGCAAGTATGACGGCCGAGAGGTGGCTGTCAAGCGCATGTTGATCCAGTTCTTCGACATTGCCTCTCAAGAGACCAAACTGCTTAGGGAGAGTGACGACCATCCAAATGGTAGGTTGCATACGTCGTCTTTCCGAGCGGCTGCTAACAAAGCCAGTCATCCGATACTACGCTCAACAGTCACGGGACGGATTCCTCTATATCGCACTGGAACGCTGTGCTGCCTCGCTGGCCGACGTCGTGGAGAAGCCCAACTACTTCCGAGACCTTGCCATCGCTGGAGGACGCGACCTTCCCAACATTCTCTATCAGATCACCAATGGTATCAGCCATCTGCACGAACTTCGAATCGTCCACCGAGACCTCAAGCCACAGAACATCTTGGTCAACATGGCGAAGGATGGCAAGCCAAGGATGTTGGTTTCCGACTTTGGACTTTGCAAGAAGCTTGAGGGAGGCCAGTCATCTTTCGGTGCGACCACTGGCCGGGCAGCTGGAACCTCTGGCTGGCGTGCCCCTGAACTCCTGCTCGACGATGATGCCCGAGGCAACGTCATGAACGATCTGAGTACACAGAGCGGTTCTGGCTCGGTCCTAGTGGGAGACGGCATGATGCCCAACAACCGACGGGCCACGCGGGCTATTGACATTTTCTCGCTTGGCCTGGTCTTTTTCTACGTCTTGACAAACGGTTCGCATCCCTTTGACTGTGGCGACCGATACATGCGGGAAGTCAATATCCGCAAGGGCAACTACAATCTCAATCTCCTTGACTCCCTGGGTGACTTTGCCTTTGAGGCTAAGGACCTCATTGAGTCAATGCTTCAAGCCGACCCAAAGATGCGCCCAACCGCCAAGGACATCATGGCTCACCCTTTCTTCTGGTCGCCCAAGAAGAGGCTTGCTTTCTTATGCGATGTTTCGGATCATTTCGAGAAGGAACCGAGAGATCCACCATCGCCCGCCCTCATGGAGCTCGAACGTCACGCATCAGGTGTGACCAAGAATGACTTTTTGCGGCTTTTGCCACGAGAGTTTGTCGACTCCCTTGGCAAGCAGCGCAAGTACACGGGCTCACGCCTTCTGGACTTGCTTCGTGCCCTCCGAAACAAGAGGAACCACTACGAAGACATGCCCGACACTCTCAAACGCAGCGTGGGACCACTCCCCGATGGGTATCTTTCGTTCTGGACGACACGATTCCCCATGCTGCTCCTTGTCTGCTGGAACGTAGTGTACAACGTGCAGTGGGATGACTCGGACCGGTTCCGCGAATACTACGAGCCGGCAGCTCTATAAAGAAGGACTGGGTGTTGACTAGTGGGCTGTGGGCTTTGGAACATTGGGTAAAGACGGAAATGACCTACTGGTACATTGCTGGAGACGGGTTGGCTGGGATTTGGATATCGTACTTGGTTCGGACGTGTTGTTACAACCTAGTGTAGGCGGCTTCAAGGCAGCGTAGTAAAAAAGTACTGCTTCTCATATGTGTAATGGACCATGGCACCATGTCTCTAACCACCGACGAGTGCCGCACGAGTCGGGCACCGGTTATGTCACATCTTGATACCCATATCTTTACGCAAATGACATCAATTACAAATCGTAGATAGATCCACATGCATCCTGGCTGGCACTCTGTGATATCTTGATCGCTAATTCTCCTCATCGCTACATGACCTGGTATCCCCAACAAGACTCCAATAGTAGCATCATCACACATGAATTTTCGTCATCATCTCAACCCCATTGCACCAAAACCTGCTTCTTGCCCTTCTTGCCGCCCTTCTTACCCTTGCCTCCAGTCTCCTCGGCTCCGGCAGCAGGCTCATCGGCGGTGGGCGTGCTCGGTCCACTGCCCCATTGGAAGCCCGTCTCGCGGTGTCCGTAATCACGCCGGACGGCACGCCCATTGCCGTAGCCAAAGATTGTGGTTGTGGGCTTTGGTGCGGCAGGTAGAGCGGGGAAGGCGTCCTCGCCTGTTGGACGGGGTGCCGGCCGGGGACGGTTGAGGGTCGTTGACTGAGAGGTTGAAGGTGCGGAAGAGGCTGTCCAGTTGGGGCGGGATGATGATGAGGAGGGGCCGGCAGCCGAAGGGAGAGATGGAAACGCGGAAGAGGAAGAAGTCGGAGGGGTCGCCGCAGGACGACCGGCCCATGACGAGGGTCCCGCCGAAACAGGCGCAGGGCCTCCCAGTCTTGTGCTGTTCTTGAGCTTAAGCACGCGGTTCGAGTGCTTCTGAGAGGGCGCCGCGTTGGGCAATGCCGGGTTCGTCGTGGCAGCATTGGCCCAACCGCTGGAGCTCGACGTCGCGCCGTGCATGCCGCTCAGGCCGGGCAAGCTTGGGTAGTCCTCATTGATGGCGCGCCAATCCTGCCAAGCCTTGCGTAGGGCGTCGGCCTTGGCCTTGTCTTCGTACAGATCCGCGACCTCTCGGACAAGCGTTCCGAGAGCGTTGGATGATGTATCGGCAAAGAGTGTGAAAAAGGCATCGATGAGCTGCGGCGCGGTGAGGCCGCCCTGGCGGTAGGACGAGATGTGGTTACGGAATGTGGCCATGCGCTGGTTGTCGTTGCCAAGAACTGCTCGCCACGGCCCATGGCGAACAAGTCGGGCACGTTCTTCAGGTGCGAGATTTGCCGTGTCGACGACCGTCGCCGACTCGATCGGGTTGGCGAGATTCGTCTGGCTTCCTCGAGGCGTGGTTGATGAGCTGCCGCCACGAGGCTGTGATGAGGCAGCGGCTGGTGTGGGTGAAGGAGCAGACAGCGATCCCCCAAAGGTTCGGTTCGACACGGACTGGGCCGAATGGATGGCCATCTGACGCTGGAAAGCAATCTCGTCGCGTCGTAAAGGCTGGGCAGAGCTCACAGGGACCGTTTCCGCGTTAGGGTCACGGCCCCTATTACCTCTTCGCCCACCACGTCGTCCCTCTCCATCACGGCCACTTGGACCTCCTCGCTCTTGTTGATAGGGCGTTCGAAGATCGAATCCAGACATGTTGACTACTCGTGCATCCCTCCCTGCCGTCTTGGCTCCATGCTCGCTCAGCTGATGAGCCTGCATGTCCATTTCCGACTCGAACACGACAAACTTCTTTTCCAAGCATTCCCGATCTTTGCATAGGAAATGATCCTTCTTGAAGTGTTCCTCGAGCGAGTTATAGTCGAGGTAATAGTGTGGATGTCGTGAGTCCCGTCTGTCGCAGATAAAACATCGTTCGTGCTTCATCCTACAGTGCTCGTACAGCTTGTCGTCGTCGTAGAATCGTTCTCCGCAGAAGCCACAGAGAGGATGGCCCTTGAAGCCGGTCTGGTCCGCGGCGCCGGGCTTGTCGTCGCCATGACGCATGTGCTTCTCCAGCTCACGGTCCCCAAACAGCTCGTGCTCGTGCGTGAATACCCTCTTGTTACGAGTGCAGAGATCGCACATGCGCTTGCGGTGGGCGGACTTGACATGGCGGTGCAGATCGGGCCAGCCTAAGCCAGCAAAGTCGCAGGACGGGTCAGGGCAGTTGTATCGTAGGAGGAGGACTGTGTCGCCGACGATATCCTCGTTGGTGTACTTGATTCCGATGTTGGTGTCGGTTGTGGTGATGTCCTTTTCCGAATAGTCCTCGAAGCGCTTCTCAGCATCGTCGGTGAAAATGACAAAGGGAGCCGGAGTCTACAAGGTTGTCAGTGATTCAGCACTTGGCAGAAGGCCAGGGAGGGAAACATACACGGCAGTGTGCGCAGTCCTTCGTTTTGTAAAGGGCTCTCATACGCAGACCGCAGATGTGACATGTCGTGTGGTTGCAGGGCGCAATCGAGTGGTGAGCGACGGGGTTTGCACAGATAAAACAGACTTCGCCTTCGTCATCGTCGTCGGCAGCTTCTGCCGTCTTGCCTGCGCTCATAGCATGGGCTCTGGATGCTGCGGCAGCTACATCTTGGGCTGCTGGGTTCGCGGGCACTGAAGGGACGTTGGCGTTGTTTCCGCCCCGTCCACGTCGCTGGCCTCCTCGCCGACCCTGGTTGCCTTTGCCCCGTCCTTGTCCTCGATTGCGAGAGGCGTTGCCTTGGTTCTGTGGCTCAGAGGCAGCTGCTCCAGAGTCTCCGGCTTGTGGAGCCATAACGGTCGGTTCCCAGTGCCTGGTGGTAGGTTGATCTATCGCCGTGGTTGAAGTTGGAGGATAGATCCGTGGAACTCTGGCTTATGTCGCTCGTCGAGGTGCTGCTACCCAGATAGTGAAGGTGTTTGGTTTGGGTCAAGGGCTTGAGAAGAGAAGAGAAGAGTCGACTGCGTCGCGGGCTGTGTCTTGATGGGTTGCTTGAGTCGTCGGGAGTGGTAAGATTGGTGTGGTCAAGGAGAATGGCTGAAAGTGATGTCCTGGGCGATGATGTCGACCAGATTTTATTTGGGGTGGCCTTGGGCCTTCTTCTGTTCGCAACGGCGGGGCACTTCCCCGACTCGGTGGGTGGGCAGGAACCACCAGGCAGGTACGTACCTCCCGCTTTGCCCTGCCCTGCCGCTCACTGGGTGGGGGCGTTGTGGCTTGTGCAGCCACTTCTACCCGTATCCGCGGCTGAGTAATCTCACCCGTCCGGGGCTGGAGAGCCGGGGCGATGCAAAACTGAGATGCTTGATTGGCCTCTTTGCATGTCGTGCCATTCAAAGAGTCACCGGCCAGGAAAACGCTGGAGTTGGCGAGATTGGCCTGGGCCTCTATCCCTGAGTCATTATGATGCGGGTGGTGAAGAAGACAGACACACAAAGGATTTAAAAGGAGGTTTCCAATCCGGCAGGGAGCGTGGTGTGCCTTGTCTTGATGATTCACATGATATTTCCACCTTAGGCATGACTCTTGTTGAAGCAAGGCACACTTTGCATCCTCTGGATATCCCGCTCGATTGTCTTTGTAGTCAGACGATTGCATTCTTCGCCAGTCTCGTCACACCTCTATCCAGGAAGAATTTGACTTTGTTTTATCTGGTGCTCATGAAGCAACCAGTCTGTTTTTTTTAAGCCATCAGCGCAAGCTGTGGTGTAGCAATTCCTAGTATAAAAGCATACTCCTTCCTCCTGACCAGCTATGAAGTGCTATGCGGACGCCAAAGAGCCCACCAAGAGGAAACTGCCTTCATGCTCCAGCAACTATAGTGCTCCTATCCTTTACTTCCATTTCCCAACAGGTCATAAATATCCTCAGAGCATTTGCTCCACGGCCTCTGCTGAACCCACGGGCAAACCCACCCAGAGCCAACGCATCCAACTCATCCAACTAAAATCACACAGTATGCTCCCTTGTCCATATGCTGTCATTGCCGCCAAGGGGAATAAACAAAACCTGCAACCCATCAATGCCGGTTACGCCGCTGCGCGCCTAAAACGCTGTCATCTGAAATCCTCATTGACTTTCCTCGTGCTGATGCCTATGCCTGCATCGTCATCCTGCCGTAGCTCACTCCTCTCCAACCGGGTAAAGGTGGTTTCCAATATCCTTGTTCATCCGGAACATGTCCACCCTAGCTTGCTTGAAGACTGCCTGCATCTTTTCGTCGCATATAATTTGGCGCTTGTCCTTGGGATCTTGAAGATCATTCGCTTTGATGTGTTCCCAAAGCTTCTTGACAACTTGGGGTCGGGACAGCTATGAAATGTTAGTCTACCCGAGCACCTTTACCTGGGGGGTTAAACCCGACAAGGTACATACCTGGGTTTCACCCACGAGCTCTGACAGAGTAGTGCTCAGGTTAAAGGGCTTCTGGAAACCCCCACCAGCCTTTCTCTTCTTGCCCACCTCGGCGTCCCCTGTGTCCAAGTCGCTATCGTCATCAGCCTTGACCTTCCGGGCACTCTTCTTGCGAGGCGCAGCCTTCTTCTTGGTAGGCTTTGCCTTGTCCCCTCCCCGAGTCTTGCGTCCTCTGGCTAGGCTGTTCTCCTGCGCCTGCAGCTGAGCAGCCAGGCGAGCGTCTGCGTCTTCAGCCGATGATGATCGTTTGACCTTCTTTCGCGAGGGTTCGGGAGTGGCCGACTGTTCGGTCTCGCCAGCATCGGATGCGCCATTGGTGGCGTACGGTTCGACGGAGGAGGGGGGCACGATGCCGTTGTCGGCTCCTGAAACGGCGTCAAAACGAGCCTCAATAAGGCGCTTGATGGCGTCCTGTCGTGCCGGGTTAGCGAGACGAGACGGGATGGAGGCGGCAGCTAGCAAGCGCAATGTTGGTAGAGAGGTTGCATACCTTCTGGTCACTGAGATCCTGCCCGCCAAGTGCAGCCTGTAAGCCCTGTCGAATCTTCTTTCGCGAGATGGTCTCGAGGTCGGCCGACCCAAGGATTTCATCAATGATGAGCGTATAGCGATCGAGCTCTTCGGGAGTCACTGGGCGAGTCGTGTATTTAGCATTTGATGCAGAGGGAGAGGGTCTGTGGCAAGGGGGTAGCCGGGCAACTTACAAGGAACACTCATGATGACTGGCCAACGAGATTCGCGGAAGACGGCTGCTGTAAATTGTTTCGGGTTGCACAAGGAAAGGAGGTCGACCCGGGAGCGGAGGCGGCTCGGATGAACTTGTCACGACAAGAGAGGGGGCTGCCTCGAACGGCGGGGGTATGGCGCAAACAGACAGGAGGATCGATCGACGGGCAACAGCAAGCTGTGGGCGGCAAGGGAGAGTCAAACGCGATCGCGGCAGAGGAGGAAGAATGCGCCGTGGTCGCCGATATCAAAGCATATCCCAGGGCAGGTGCGCAGGTTGCTTCTTGGGACGGTCAGATGCGATCGGAGGATTTCGCTGTCAACGCGGTTCAGAGCTGGTGGATGACGATGGTTGGTCGCGAAGGGTCCGCGGTCGGTCGATTGCACCGGACGAACCGCGGCATGAGAGAAGGGGATAGTGAAGACGGAAAGCGGCCGGTCGAGGTGAATGCGCGAGACGAAATTAACGAGAGGGATAGAAGAGTCAGGCTTGGAAAAGGCTGAGGGTGACGTTTTTGTCCGATGTTATGGCTGGGCCAAGTTGACGTCCACCACAGACCCGAAAAGGCAAGCCACCGATCTCCAGTCCGATGAGGCTGATGAGGCTCACCCGAGGTGTGGCTGAGCGGGGGCCAGGGGACGATGCAGCGAGGATGACCAGTGACGTTGGAGGAGAGCTGGGAGTGTTAGCCTGATGGGGAAAAGCGTATTTCGGGAAGAGGGCGCCAATCGCCAATCGACAAAGGGGAGCTTCATCCAGATCACGACGGATGATGAAGCTTTGTTCTGTGTTGTGTTTTCGGTCTGGTCAGAATCGAGTCTTTCATCCTAACCACGTGATTCTCTTATTTGTGAAACTTTGTCATTTTCAGCACAATCAGGCGTTTTCACTCCCTTACCAAGCCATGCCAAAGCCAGAGGAGGTCAGTCCGTAGACGAATCAAGCCACGGGCATGCGCCAAGGAGGGCCCCGACGTACTGTCAGCACTTAAAAGAGGCTCCAGGTCATTTATCCCCAGGCTCTTGTGCAAGCGAAATTCTCTTTGAGGACTGTATCCTCTTTGGACAGCGCACTTGCTTCCAGCACGTCAAATACAAGGGCAAGAATGTCTTATCTGTCTCAAGAGCGCCGAGCCCCCGGCTCCTCGGCTCATTGCCCCGCGCGGCCGAGAGTTGTCCCGTGATATCCGTGCCGTAGGGGAGAGTTGAGCCTTCAACCATCAAGACAATCTCAGGAACCCCATCAATCGTCGATCAACGTTTCAAGAATGGCACCCCTTCCAATAATGAATCCAATCAACGCACTCGGCCAAGCGTTCCCGCCAAAACCACACTTCACAGAGTCTTCAGTGCCTGATTTGACTGGCCGTGTCGCCCTCGTGACGGGCGCCAACACGGGCGTCGGCCGTGAGGTTGCACAGGTCCTCTACAGTAAGAACGCCACTGTCTGGGTCGCGAGTCGCAGTGAGGAAAAAGGTCGGGCCGCTATTGAGACCATCAAGCAGCAACATCCGTCGTCCAGCGGCGTGTTGAAGCTGCTCAAGCTTGACCTTGCCGACTTGACCACTATTGGTGCCTCGGCAAAGCAGTTCCTCGAAGCTGAGAGCAGGCTTGATTTCCTGTTTAACAATGCAGGCGTCATGACACCCCCTGAGGGCTCAAAGACGAAGCAAGGATACGAGCTTCAACTGGGGACGAATTGTGTCGGCCACTTTCTCTTTACCAAGTACCTCACACCTCTGCTTCAGGCGACAGCCAAGACAGCGCCGAAAGACTCTGTCCGTGTTGTTTGGGTGTCAAGCTCAGCTGCCGATGCATTTTCACCCACAAACGGCTTTTGACCCTGATAACCTCGATTACAATAAGCCGCGCACGATCTTGCACAAGTATGGTGTGAGCAAGGCTGGCAATTATTATCATAACGCCGAGTTTGCAAGGAGGTATAAAGAAGATGGATTGTGAGCGTGGTAGGTTTATTAATTGCTCTCATCCAGCCTGTTGCTAATGTACAAAGGCGCTCAACCCCGGTAACTTACACAGCGAGCTTGACCGTACCTCAGCCTGGTGGCTGTACTACCCTCGAGTCGTGACTTGCTACCCCGATTTATGGAGCTTACACTGAGCTCTTCGCTGCTTTTTCCCCTGATATCACAATCGAAAAATCAGGAATCTGGGGTAAGTGGCCCAATTCCGCGTCGAGGGCATGGTTTCTAACGACGTCTAGTTGTCCCTTGGGGCCGATTCATGCCCATCCGCCCAGACCTACAGGCTGGTGCTTTACTGGAGTCCGAGGGCGGAACAGGAATGGCAGAGAAGTTTTGGCTGTGGTCGGAAGAACAGGTGAAGCCATACCTATAAGCTGCAGGATTATGATCATGACTTGAGTCAAGGCCGAGACAAAGATCAAAGGGAGCGTACCTGTCCCTATTATAAGAACATTGCCTAAGCCTCTATAAGAATCTTATAAGGATACGTTAATCCCTTGTCTTAATTTTGGTGAGCCTAAGAAGAGACTAATCATAGTTGGTCCCCGTGCAAGCAAGGAGATTTTACAGAGTCCAACCTAGATAAACCTAAGACACTGTCTCAGTCTAAAAATACACACAACACTGCACTTGGTTTTCATAACCGAGCAATTGGATGCTTGAGAAAGAAGAAGTATCTCAACAGCCGATTCACATCAACTGTGCGGTCCTCGATTTATCTACTATCTTATCGCTTATCTCTTATCGCTATCGTAGCATCTGGCCAACACAGCGCTCATGATAGGAGGCGGTCGTCTCCACTTTTCCCACGACGCTCATCATGACCCAAGAACCATGACGTCGCCTCCGTCAGCAGGAATACGGTCTAAATATGGGGAAATTAATCAACCATGATACTTTTCAGCTTCGTATTTTATGTCGAAAGCAGCGCAACACAACTTGGGACCTGTCTTGTCACTGCTTCGGGTTGTGGGAAGTCACGGATTTATTGCCGGCCGCTCCAGACATCGTTCGGCCCCACCCTCCACGCTTTTAGAGTTGTGCGCCCCCTGGTGGGCGGCCTTGGAATCCGGGCATGATTTCTTCATCCTCGATCTATCTCTCTCCCCGTCTTGTCTTGCACATCAGCAGTTTGCGCTTTGGGGTACATATGTCTTGATGTCTTTCATATTGATTTCTTCTGTCTTATATCCATTCTTGGTTATATTCTCACCAGACGGACCCATCCCTCTGATCCATCCTCGCCCAACCTCCTGAGTTCAAGTTCTGAGGTGATTGCGACATCCCCGAGTGTACGACTCTTTTCAACTCTTCCTCCGATAGAACCTTCCGCTCAAGCACTGTCGCAACGAACGTCCGAGACCTCCTTCACTCCCGCTCGATTCAGATAGCACCGTGTCGGACCTACAAGAGCTGTACGCCGTCGGCGACGTCATCGATTGTCTCGAAACAGTCGCTTGGCGGTGTATCCGTGTGCGAGGTTGGCAATGCCATCCCGTTACCGCTCTGGTCGGCGAAGAATTGCTGTCACAGCATTCGTGGTAGTCGCCCTCTTCTTCCTCAACCTTGGAGGATTCATTTCGCTCCCCTTGCATTTTGACGAAGCAAAGCCCGACCGCCCAAACCTTGCCGTCGCACCGTCTTGCGCCTCGACCCTCGATCACCTCCGTCGCCCTTCCTACGGCCTCACAAGAGATATCGTCTATCAGAAGCGATGCATCCGGCCGGTCATCAATGCCAAGCTCGATAGCCAGGTTGTGTCGCAGAACCCTGATCCTCTTATCAAGCGCGGACAAGTTGTCCAACTGGACCAGGCATGCGAGGGCTGGACCGAGTCAAGCTGCGAACCAATCACGCTCAATGTACCGCCAGCATACCCCGTCCAAGATTATTCTGGCTTCCTATTCGGCGTCGCTACCAGCCTCGATCGCTTGAACGAGTCGCTGCCGCAATTCGAGAGCTGGCTTGGAAACACACACGCTCGACTGTTGGCAGTGATTACGGACCCTGGCGACGAACCCAAATATGAAGTCTTGACGAGGCAATTTCACGATCGCGGAGTCGAGCTGATTATTAAGAGCCCATGGAACGACAAAATCACCCCCAACGAGCAACACTTTGCCATTGTACGTGATCTGCTCCGTTACGCGACCCCTGAGACGAAATGGACGGCAATTGTGGACGACGACACCTTTTTCCCTTCCCTCTACCCGATCAGTCAGATTCTTGGCAAATATGATCACAAGCTGCCGGCATACGTGGGCGGCTTATCGGAGAACCACGACGCCGTCAATCACCATGGATACATGGGCTTCGTGGCGCAGGGATTTTCCTCAGCATAGCACTTCTTCGCGAGCTAGACCCGCATCTTGAGGCATGTCTGACAGCAGAGCATGTGCCCCAGCGACCTCCTTAAGCAGTGCATCTACAGCAAGACCAAGATAAAGCTCTCGGTCGTGAAAGGACTCCACCAGCTGGACATGGGCGGGGACATGAGCGGCTTTTACGAATCTGGTCGTCTTCCCATGAGTCTTCATCACTGGAAATCGTGGCACCAGGCCCCCGTCGACAAGATGGTCAAGGTGTCTGAGTTCTGCGGAAGTTGTTTCCTGCAGCGGTTCACGTTTGGGTCCGACACGGTCTTCACCAACGGTTATAGCATCGTCGAGTACTCTGCCGGTCTGGAGAGCGTTGATCTGAACAAGATGGAGGGCAGTTGGGAAGGAGCCGCAGGGTTTGACTGGAGCATGGCTCCGATGCGATCCAAGATGGACCGTCGCCTTAAGAAGAGCTACCGTCTGATCGATTCGGAAATGGTTGGAAAGAATCTGCGGCAGGTATATGTCCACCGTGTAGAGGACGATATACCTGGTCGTGATGAAAAGGTGGGGGGTGCCAAGAAGGCTCAGCTGAAGATAAACGAGATGAAAGACGAGGTGATAGAGCTTTGGTGGGAGCTGTGAAGGATTAGATCCAAGTTGATGATTGTTAAGCACGGATTGTATATATGATAGACGATACCAGCCATGTGGGATAAGCTAGATGGGCACTTGCATTGGCTATGTAATGTTAATGAATGTTTTCCTTATCTCCCTGCAGATCTGAGAGTTGATTTGGTGCAGTGTACTGACCCAATGAGTACAATACAAGACCCCATGATCACGGCTATGCTTGTCAAGGCCCGTGTTCGGGATGGAGCGTCTGACATTCTCCGCGATATTGGAGTGCGGAGTGACTGGCACGAATGGCCACGAGAAGAGGGCGGCGCCTCCTTGCCGTCTCACCTTCATCACATCTCAAGATGACTTTTAACCAAGGACTTGACCATGCCTTGCGGCAACCGATTCAGTCGACTGCTCTGCCCGTCGCTGCACTATTAACACTCCATGTATTAGGGTTATTTGGTCTGTCTTGTTCCTCTACTTACCATGGGCCTGTCTAGCAGCGCTGTAGACCAACCTATCTGCGAAGCTGGGGAAAACACTCCGGGGATTCACGCACTGGTACCCTCGTGTGATAGAATTGGGCCCAGCATGGAGAGATTCTTCGGGAAGGTGGGGTCGGAAAGGGGGTAAATAGAATGGACGTGGGTCTCTTCAGACCGATCGAGATTCTTACATTGACAAGAACGCAGTGGTCGGGTCAGACTCATATGGAGTTGTTCAACGCAAAGGGAAACCGTATCACCGGAGACAACATGTACGAGCACGATATGGAAGTGGACATTGGAAAGGCGACGTTGGTCTGCTTTCCTTACGGCTCTGGACCCGACACTGGGCGGACATTCCTTTGAATCAAGCTATAAGCCCTTAACCACTTCCCCAATGCCGGAGCTATCCATTCTTCGTTCAATAAGTGCCTATACACTGCAGTAGATTAAAAAGGAGGGCGTTGAAAAGGTGTTTGAGGACGCTGTTAAGGGCCTCGCCGAAGGGAACGCGCCAGGAATATGGGAGTAAAAGACCGCTATGTGGCGGGGAAATGGCGTGATGAATCAAGTACAATCTTGAAGAAACACTGACGCATCTCATAGTGACAAAATTGTCCACAAGGCATTGAGATAGTGATACTGGTGACGGCGATGGGTGAGAGGCTGCCTTCTTCTAAACACTCGGGCTAGGGAACGGACAGTTTAACAAAAGGTGTAGACCAAAAGACTGGATTCTTGGAACATTGGTGACATGGAGGCACCCATGAGACAAGGCAGGGAAACTCCCAGTGAAAGGTTGAGTTGAACTGAGAGCAAGCGGACCCTAGCACGCCCTCACTTGAACAGTCCCGACCACCCTCGGCTTAATGATACCCGTAGAGAAATGTTACCTTGAACCTCCCGCTATGGGACATAACCGTTGCGGTGTAGTTCTTATGGATTGACACTCTCTCGTCGTCGAGAATCCCCATAGTAAACTCCTTGGTGTGTTGGTCATATCCATCCTTGTCAGTCGGCTTCAGCGCTGGACTCTGGCTGTCTTTGACCGCTCTGCACTCTTCTGGTGCGATGGGGATGAGATTGTCTGGAAAACCCATGATGGGGGCCCCGACGTCGTCGGACTGGAAGAGGACAGCACCGTCGTTGCCTGAATGATGTTAAATCCGGGTCTGACTCCCAGCACAGCGTTGAGAGCTACCTTCAATGACAGAAACTCCCCCAAACCCTCGTGGGTAGTTGTCCCAGTTGATCTCTGTCCAAGTGCCTAGATTATGAGCTCGACTGTCGAAGTTAACTATAGAGCCGCGCACGATTCTTCCCGAAAAAGAGCGACAAGACATGGGAATGTCAATAAAGGCAGCGGTATTAGAGGGAATCTGCTGGGATCATTAGTTGCAGGACACGTGCCAAGCAGAGCAACTTGCATTCATCGCCCGGTACGGCTTGAAGTCGATGCCATTCTGGTATATCATGAACCAGCGTAGAGAGGGGTCGCCGTAAACGGTCTCGAGGATGATGCCAGGCTGGCCGAAGTCTTGATCGCCAAAGAACGAGTCTGGGTAAAGCATTAGCTGGTGATGCCCTTCGCCTCTAAAGGGCAATCTCGCACCTTGAACAAGAGTATAGTCGCCCTGACCAGGATCACCACATAGCGCTGTCGAACGCTCTTGGGGTTGAGACGCAAGGGCAACGCGTGCAATAAATATGAAGAGAGCCAAGTGAATCTCCATCTTCTGGAAGATCATGTCCCTAGTGGCGATATGTCGCATGAGGACAAAGACGTGATAAAGACTGGCAACCCCAGGCAGGGCTAGCTCTCAAGAACTCCTCACCCGCATTTTCTTATCACCAGGGAGGACAAAACAGATGAGGGTGCTACCCTCTATCCAGGCCATGCGCTTCATTGGCAAATTCCGAATTGCTTGTCCAGCTGGACATCACACGGAAGGCAAACAAGCCAAGGTACCACCGAGCCCGGACTTGAACAGCCCGCAAATGAAACGTAGACACTGGTGAATAGAGTCTTGCCTCTCAAACATATATACGATATACTTTCTCGATATTGGGCCTTGACAAAGACACGCAAGAATCATGACCACTCAATTGGAGACTCACCAGTGGGTCCCTTCTACAAGGAGTTTTCGGAGCATCTCCGATTTCCCAATCCGGAAACAGACAAGGTCATGATTGGCCGTGATTGTCGGTAGGCAACTCAGTCTCGGCAGTTAAAGGGTGTTGAGTGATCATGAAGGATATGAACTCAAGGCGAGGAATCTGAAGTTAAGATTTATTAGAGCCATGCTTCCTCATCTATAGACGCCCAGCGTCTACCTTTTCAGCTGGTTTATCGCTGTGTAATGGCGTTTGCCACGCCCCAAGACGAGGCAGCTGACAAATATGGGGCATGACGTTATCAGACCTTTGAGCTCGCATCTGGGTGTTAGGCTGACAGCCTCCATCATCCATCTCCACAGGCGGACGCACAAGTCAATCATCGCCAAAGACTTCCATCTCAAACCCCTCGTCCTTATATCTTGCGCCGTACCTTCTTTCCCCTTCCCTCAATGTTCACCACGTTCGACATCACGACGCCAAATTCGCTCTCGAGCGAAAAACCTCCGCCCCCGCCATCCCAACCCCGCACAAAGAGAGCTCAGGTCTCCCGCGCGTGTGACTGGTGTCGCTTGACTCGGGTAAAGTGCGACTCGGTGCGCCCATGTCGTAACTGCAAACAGGCGAAGCGAGAATGCGTCAACTCAGGTCGTGATGACTTCAAGAGCGTTGCCGCCGCGACTCGGTAAGTTGAGACCCTATATCACGCTCACATCTTGCTGATAATCGTGCAGGGAGGTCCAGCGGCTGAGGTGCCAGGTCCAAGAACTTGAGACAAAGTTGATGGAGCCGTCGCTGTCAAGTGTCAAGAGTCTTTCCAAACGAAGACGCTCCCCGATATGGAAGGGGACCCGGATGAACGGAATTTACTATGGCCCTTCATCGCTCGTCTACTTCACCCATCGGTTATCAACATTCACCAAGATGAACTTTGAGTCTAACTTTCCATCTGCTCCGAAATCCTCAACCTCCCCATTGCAGATTGGAACCCCCAGTCAGCTGCAGCGCGAGCAGCAGGACGCCCTGCTTGACCTCTACTGGCAGGGTTATCATGCCGTATATCCTGTGTTAGACGAAGCTGATTTCCGGCGTCACTATGACACTCTCTGGCATGGCTCAACGGGAAGAAAGCCCTGCCCCTTGGTGGACATTGTTATTGCGTTGTGCATTCATTTTGGCTCCTCCTATACGGCATCGGACGCTGCGGCTCTCCCTGATCAACCAGGATACGACTTCTACCTCCAATCTCAGCAACACCTTAGTCAGAATCTCGAAGTCCCATGTCTGAGGACAGTTCAGTGTTACTTCTTGAGCGCTATCTACCTCCTTGCCCTCGGCCAAGTCAACTCAGCATCCACGATGACCGGGTCAGCGATTAGAGCTGCAGTATCGCTGGGCCTTCAATTCGGGTATGACCATGACGGGATGTCTGAGGACGAGCCAAGATCATGGACGCCCGACTCAAGAATCTGGACCTGTTTGACCACCCTCGACACACAGTTATCATTGTACCTGGGCCGTCCATTCGCGATCCAGGACTCCGAGGTACACAGCATGTCGCAGCCAGAGCCCGACCATGTTGCACAGGTTTCCGGGCCAACATTTACCCTTGCAGATGTCAACTGGCTCCGCTTCCAGTATGATAGGCAACGACTCTTCCAGATAGCTCGCGAGATTCAAACCGAGTTGGTGGCCGTGTCCGAGGACGTCTTGGAAGACATCGACTCTCCAGACTTTTATCAGCATCCTTCATCACGTGAGAAGTGCGCCCAATATCTCTCGCAACAGCTCAAACAACTTAAAATATGGATCCAAGAACTTCCAGAAACACTTAAAACACCACGTGTACAGGGAGTTCCATTCTCCGTTGACCGTTCCGCGCTAAACCTGAGTCAAACTGAGCCTCTTTGGCTACAGAGACAGCGCCTGATCCTCGAGCTCGACTATCACACACTGATCATGATGCTCACCAGGACATTCAACTCATTTCTGCCAACACCGGCACTTGGCACGTTTTCCAGTGACAACCACTGCATCACCTGTGTTAACTCTGCCATTATGGTGACCAACATACTGGACCAGGTGCTGAGAGACTCAGAGATCCTTACGGGCTGGTACCAGGTTATCGACTGGCAACGGACGGCAACGTTTGCCCTGGCTGGCTTCGCCTGTGGATATCCCATTTGTCCACTCTCTCCCTCAGCACGCAAGACACTCAATCGGGCTGCGGGAGTGTTCGAGAGAGCTGGCTCCAGGGACATGGTGCAGCTGGCTCAACACCTTAAGACGAAATGCCTGGACATTGTCCAGGCGTTTTGCGCCAGGCTGGGGATAGTCACGCCCGCAAACACGCCTGCTGACCAACAGACCAGCTCAGAGACTGTTGACGAATCCTCTGTCCCGAGCACCTATAATGTTATGAGTATTGGGGAAGAGGCGTTGGCCAATATTGGGCTGGAAAACCTACCTGACGATGCCTATTGGGCGGGAGAAACGCCTTCTACACTGTTATGGGGAGACTTGATGAGAGACTTAGACTCAGGGTTGGCATCTTCACTTGGACATATTGGTGTCACCGAGTCGTCGAGCCAAGCATAGGTCGTGGTTCAATATGGAAATAATAGTTTTACTCATAATAAGAGGCCTTGGGCATCATATATAATACGAAGCAGATCACTCTAAGAACATAGTCTAAACCAAATCACATTATATCACACACATTGACAAGCCTTAGACAATTCTAGCTACTTTTGAAGTAGATATCCTTTAGATGTTTGTACCTCTATTAATAGCAGCACTACGCCCTTCCCTAGTTCATACGTCTGGGTCCACGGTGGGATCACCCTGCAGATAGATGATCATGTTGTTATCCCGGAACCACTGGAACATCTTCGTCATCATGGTGGCATTGACTTTCACGGGAGCTCCATCCTCAGCCGTTTCATCCTTAGTCCGTGGGCGCTTGGGTCTGTCGGGGTCGGTGGCCGGGATAGTGTCGATGTCGCCAAACACAGACAAACCAGTCTTGTGACGAGTAATGGCGACATTGAGTCGCTGAGGGTGGGCCGTAAACCCGGGGCCAGACCGCTTGTCAACTGCAAGGCAGAGGAGAATGATGTTTGCCTCGCATCCATGGAATGAGTCAATTGTGCTGACTTCAATTCCCTCCAACGTCGGCTCTGTGCTCAGCCGGGATCGGATGTGCTGCAAGTTAGCACGGTAAGGGGTGATAGCAGCAATGCGATCTGTAGGGATAGACAATTCGCAAATGAACGCCTTCAGCCACCTTACCATACACTCGACTGCCCGGGCGTTGTATCAAGACTTGGAGACAGGGTCCACGCGGCTGGGACAGTTGTTGCAGTTCATGAAAACATGCGCTATCGTGTCGGCAGGTGGAATCAAGTTGGCTGTGTGCTGCAAGTAAGCCCGGATATCGCTAGCGTAAGTGAAGTTGGCTAGAGCGCACGACTCAGCGTACTTAAACTCGCCCTTGAGATTGTAGTAAACGAGTTCAAGGGACAGGTCAAACATGCCACGGGCCATTCGATATTGCTTGTACACATGGAAAACCGGGAAGCCGAGATGGAGCCACCAGCTTAGGAACGGAATTTTGGCATCCTCTGCGAATCGGTTGACGTCGTTTCCTTTTTCATCCTTCTGGTTTGCCGTCATCAAGGTAGGCGCGAGCTGCTTTTCGTCACCCACGATGATTATGGGTCTGGGTGTGTTCCCGTACACAATGAGACCGTCAGTGCGATGCATTGCTGCAGCCTCGTCGAGAATGGTTGCCTTTGCATGTCCATGATTGTACTTTTTGTATGGCTTGTTCGCGGCCATGCTTGGGGTGACGACGACAAAGTTGCTGCTCATCACGACTTGAGTCATGAGACGGACCATGTCCTTGCGAAGCGTGATCTTGCGCTTTAGGCTGGTTTGTCGCTCAGTGTACTCTCGGGTAGTCATCACACCTCTTGCGATTTTGTCAAGGTCGGCAAAAGATTCGAAGTGGATTGCCTTAGGGGCTCCCTTCGGCTCGGCATCATCTTCCTCGTCAGACTCCTCTTCGGCGGTGGGGTCTGGGACATCCAAGAGGGCATTGAGTCGGAGATGGAGATCGCATAGCTCTTGATTGTCGTGTTCAAGGTCGAGAGGTTGGACGTTGGCCATGGGAGCGCCGAGAGCCAAAAGGGTCCACCAAGAGACACCAGTTGAGCATGCCAAGGACGAGGTCATCTGCGACGACAAAGACCTGCTGGGAAAGTGGTTGGACAGAACTTCGCTTGAAACTCTCAAAGACGCTGAGAATGAAATTATAGAGGAGTGGCTCAGGTTTGTACAGCTAAATAACCAACCTATGTGTATACCAAGACACTAATAAATTGTCAGATCTCCAGTCGACCCAATCGATGACAGCACCATCACATCAGATCTCCTTACACATACAAATGTCACTGAACTGTCCGATATCATTATCCCTGATTCCGCCTCTGAAGGCGACGAGGCATTTACCTCTACCTTTCCGTATACCGAATTTCCCGACTCACAATCAGACAATCGCTCCCTATGGTCTATGAATAATTCTTTCGTTATGTCTCTCGATGAAGAGGATGAAGACTACGCCAGTGGCCCAGCATATACCAGTGGCCCAGACTACGCGAACGAATCCGACTCTGATGGCGACTTTGAGTGGCTGCCAGTGTCCAGATCCCGACAAACGCTCGTGTGCCAATTGTCCAGCCGCGGAACACGCACCAGAATCCAAAAGCCTAGGAAGTACGACGAGGATGTCATCTTACATCTGTCCACAATTCAAGCGAGACAAGATAGCAATCTCTCACTAGATTCTCGTCCTAGTCCATTGTACAACAATCTAGCACCAAGAGCCAGAACACCACTAAGCTTTGGCTTGGAAGCACTCTTCTCCACAGAACCTCGATCATTCTACGCACTCATCGACGAGGCCTGGAGACTGCGCGATGCCCACCTGCAGCACGCGAAAATGTTCGATTACATGCTCTGGATCAAAGAGAAGCTGGGGCCTGACACCTGCTTCAGTGGGATTCACCACGCTTGCCCAGATGCAAATCTGACTGAGATGCTTGAAATCAACAACTCTTTGAACGACAGCCGGAATTCGGTGAGGGCGAGGTACGATCGTTGGAAGCTCATCGTCGGTCAAATAATTCTCGGCTCCCAGAAGGCAACGAAGTCTCTGCGTATGACTCAGATGCTTTCCCTCGAGGAATTTCAGCATATCCTCACCGGCATGTACGAGACATCACACCTGTGCAACTTTTCCCGATGCATGAACCCCCTCCACATGACTGCCGAACCTCATGACACGAACAGGCCCTTGCTGGCCAGAGTCTCAGTCGCGAATGTTCCCGGCATGATCCCCCATGCCTGCTCCAAACATCTACATTCTCAACGGAGCAGATAGCCATTATGGAACATAAGGCTTTAGGTAAGAGTACTCCCCTGGAACTTCCCCGCCAAGTCCAGATCCAGGTACCAGGAACACTCAATCTCCTACGAGATCACATTAATATCTACAAGTGGGAAGGAGACAATCGCAAAATGGCCAAGACGATCCGACTCTCCTCCCGGCCTTCAAAGCTTGAAGGAACCATGCCGCAACGAATGCACTGCTCTAAGTCGCTTTGGGAAATTAAAATTGCGGATGTTGTTCATGACTACGTGCTCTAATCTTGTCGTCCTTTCCCCTGTTCTTTCTTTCTTACCTTTGTACCGGCGACGGAGTTGACCCGGGACTTTACGCACATTTTCCAGTGGGCTTTCAGGCGTTAAAGATTGTACAGATATCTGTAGGGAAGGTTGGGGGGACTGCAGCATTACCATCCATCATGCATCATAGGTATTGATTTGTTTTTTTAGACGAGACATGCTTCTTTATGAACGCTTACAGCACATCTTCAAGGTTTTCACAATTGCGACCCACATTCTACATACGAAAACTCTGGGTTTATCATTTCACGAATAGGTGATTTGCAACTGGCCATACTTTGAAGTGAGCTGCATAAAACCGAACAAAACTACAACTTAGTGAAGGGGCAAGTTTAGAGATCGACGCGGGTTCGGACCTACCCTTGGCAATTGCCAACCTCTAGACCATCATGTCCACCATCTTTATTCGCAACCTGCACCAGTATACCCGTCTCAACCATGTACCATTCCATCAGCTAAGCAAGAGAAAAAGAATAGAGTATAGCCAAGTCTCCTCCTTCCTTCATGACCCTTGTGTCTTGTCGCTGACATTATATACCGCGGTATTAGCATCATCTTGTGCGCCAGTGTCGGGAATGCCTGCGTCAGCCAACTTCGACGGACCCTCTGATTCAGCTCTATCATCCCATCCACCCCCAGCAAATTGACAGCCAAGGTCAGAAGTGGCTCAGGAATAGAGTACCCCTGCCACCTGTAACTGGAGAAGGGATAAGATAGGCAGCTGTTATCTGCTGTGCGTTTTTCATTCAGTTGCTCCATTACGCCAAATGCAACGTCACTCGCGATAGTGACAGCTAGCTCTGCTGCCTTGTCGGCAGTCTTTTCCTTAATCGTCGTGTTGATATTAGAGGAAATGCTATCACGGAGCTCCTGGAGTTGCTGGCTGTGAGCCGACAGGGTGTTGCACTGGGTTGACAGGCCTTAGTCTCAGGGAGGTCAATAGTACCGGGATATAGCTTAGCCAGGGTATGCTTGGAGTACTGACCTAGCAACTCTATAGCGTTCTTAATGGCTTTAATTTAGCCAGGGGCGAGGCCGATGCTGCTAAGGAACTGATCGATTTGTTGGGTAGTGGGCGCTATTGTGATTTCGAGACTCAAATGTAATGAAAGTAAGTGTTTGCTGTCTATCTCCTGGTCGACGTTAACTATCTCGACATTTATAGTCTATACTCTTCGTTATCTAAGCCAGACTCCTGGCCGCAGTTTCGGGGTTTTAGAATTCCGACACTTGCGAGATAGGATCTGGTTAATGCCCCCCGAGAGCGTCCGAGATGCCGACAGTTTTGTCCAAACTTCAATACTATGGAGTAAATAGGGTCTGATCAGGTGGTATCAGACTTGCCTGGCGTCGGAACCCGCGCGTTCCGGTGGCGTCGCTGCCGAGATGTCCACCAAACTCTGTCAAATGCCGAGTAGTGAGCTCCAGAAGACGCAGCGATACCAGAGGCCTGACGAGACAGAGACTCAAGCTCTATCTCTCTCCGGAAAGGTAACAGATTGGCTCTGAAGCAAGATCCATTCGTAGCGTTTTTCTAGCGGCGGCTCCCGAACTCAACATGACAGCACCGGCTGTGGATAAGCGAAACTTGTAGAGGTAATGGAGGATCAAGGCCGGTTATGTCTTGAAACACAGCCAGTTTGTTCAACAATTGAGTAATCTAGAACATTGCAATTAAATCTGGATAATAGAGAAGATTCCTTCTAATAACCCTGAAATAGCTCTACTATTGCAGCAAAAGACCAGTCGCTTGCTTCACAAATGGGTCATGTAAATTCAGTTCGTGCTACCCTAGCGTCACCACGCGATAAAACACAACTAAAAAATATTCGAGTGGATCTCTGAGGATCAAGGTCCCGGGCCTTAAAGTAATGCTTACACAGTAAAGTACTTGGCTTCGGGACTGACAGTTCACTCTTAAATATTACTAGAGTTTCGTTTGGAAATTCATCTTACCTGGCTGTGGTGATTAGCTTGTAATGGAGACGTGTGGTCCAATGCGGCGCAACGCCCCTGCGATTTTATGGTTGTCTTGGTTAGAAATTCAGAATTTTGGTGTGATTACTCTGTTGGCTATATCCTTCGATTTTGGATCCCTGTAGCTGGATTAATTTTCAAAAGGCCTAAGAGAGTGCCGATACTTAAGGGCGGTTAATTCTGCTCTAGAATGCCACGTCTGGTGCATCGCTTGTTCCCATTCAATTGATCAAGTTCAGCTCTTACCTGTAATTATCTGTTCCATATAATCTAACTTAGCTTGCCTGTACCCTGTTGACGTTGTCCTGGGTGATAGAAACGCGCGTCGTGGGTGGAACTATGGACTTTTCTTCCTGTTTAGCTCAGGCTTCGAGTTCGATCGGAAAATAACCCACTGAGCAAGGCGGAACATTCATTGCGTTTGAATTTCGATAATGATCAAAGCACCGGGAAAATGACCGTGAGTAGGTAGTTACTTGTTTGGGCTAGGTGTCGAAATGAGATTGCGCGAACGCCCATGAATCTTGACCCGCGTCGAGGGTTGTCATGCTCGTTGCGGAATACCAGTTTGGTATTGTATTGAGTGCCAACTTGGACTATAACTCTAGAATCGCCGTGCTAAGTGTGACCGATCCCAATGAATGCTTGTAGTGTGTGGCGCGACTTCGGAATCATAGCAGGATGTCTTGTTCCCTCAGCCGAATCAACACTTTAGCGCTGGGGCTTGCTGCTCCCACTCCCTCCCCCTCTTTGCCCTCCTTGGATCCATCCGCTGGCCACTTCCAGTCAAACTTGGCCAAAAGGTACACAAGAATCACCTTTGCTTCATTCGCGGCAAAGAAGCGTCCTGGACACGCATGTTTACCATGGCCGAAAGCAAGGTGTTCTGGCGATGTAGTCACAAACTGCCACTTGTTCTCCTGTCCTGACTGCTGGCGCATGTCAAGGAACCGTCGAGGATGATAGCCAATTGGGTCGGCAAACAGCTCAGGGTCTTCCATCTTCTCGAGCCCGACCATAGTCAAAGCACCTTTCGGGACAGCCGTGCCATCGGCAAGTGTCACAGGGCTGGTGACGACTCGATGCATCGCGGCTGAAATAGAGTAAATGCTTGTGAGCCATGGTGGGTCATACAATAGGAGTCAAGATGAACTCACCAAAGTCTCCAAAGTGGTGACGCTGGGACTCTTTCATCATGCTATCGGTCAACTTCATCTCGTGCAATGCCTTCTTGGTCCAGCCATGAGCTTTGATAGCAGACGCCATCTCTCCACGGAGAGGATCGAGCCACTCGGGGTGGGAACACAGATCGGTGATGATGCCACTAACTAGCTGAGTTGTGATGTGTATGGCGGCAATTGCAAGGCCCAACTGCGAAGAGGCAATGTCATAGTTTGCGCCTTTGGCCGCTTCGTCCATCCAACCAATTGTGTCAGCCACCTTGGATAATTTGCTGCCTGTCTGGCGGGCCTGGACATTCTCGTCTCTGCGTTTCTTGACAACAGGGGTCAGAATCCGGTGGGCTCTGGCAAAGTTGGATCGGAGCTTGCGACATTCAGGTAGAAACTAATGCACCACAGGACGCAGACTGAAATGCCACTTGTTCAACGCTTCAGTAGCAATGAAAGCCTGGGTGACGTAGTTGACACTGACGTCGAGCCAGTCCTGATTTGCTGATAGCTCTGGGCCGATGAAAACGTGTGCAGACACTCGTGCCACTAGGCTTAGGAGCAAGTCCTCGTACTGGATCTCCGTCCAGGCTGCAGTTACTAGGTTAGATCATCATAGGTCTGACATGCCGTGACTCATGCGTTTCGAGAATGAGCTTACCATGGGGTTGGCCGTATAGAGTCTCAACTGCCTTGGAGGTTTCCTGGGCCAACTCCTCGGTGATGAGGTCTATCAGGAGTCAGTGTAAGTAAACATGTCGATCAAATGGCCACTAACTAAGTGGCTGTGTGAGTCTACCCCTGACAGTTTCGACAATGATTCCGTGCTCTTTGTTATCTGCAAATGGAGCAAATCCAGCGTAACCTCCATAGAACTCCTATCAGGAAATCAAGAGAGGTTGGGAATAGAGGGACTTCGAAGACTTACGTATGATATGGACTTCTTCAAGTTAAACTGTGAGTTATTGCGAATCTCGTCCGCCATTTCGTTGCGCAGAATGAGCACGGGGCCTGCATTTGTAACCACTTGAAAGGAGCCCGAGAACTAGAAGAGGTCAGCAGGCCGTCTGGGAATCTAATGCTTAGAATATTCACCTTCCGCAGGCCCTCGTCAATGATAGCCTTGCCATCTTGCAGCCATCGTTGTCGAGCTTTCTCAAGCTTTCCAAAATAGCCGGTATTGTCGAGTCCTATAGCTGGAAAGCCATCTTATAACCTCGGTCCAGAGGCCAAGAGCCAAAGGATGGCCGTAACGCCGCCAATAATAATGGCATATGTGAGGGAGGGGCCGTCTTGTAGAATGGTGTCGAGTATTATGGTTAGTTCGTTAAGTTCGATGAGAGAGAAGTATTAGGTCAAAGATGTTCCTCAAATGATTAGAATAAAGGGGAATGTTTGCTGGTTTTCTTCTGGCTAGAGCTTAGTGCTTAGTTATATAACGGCGGATATCTTAGGCGCTCGTGCGGGAATGTGCATTAACTTGCGGTTTTTCGGTAGTCATGGATAGCCCTATACTGAGTGATGTAGGACTGTCTGAGCATTGCTGTTCGCCGATGCGGTGATATTATCCTGCAGAGGAAATAATCTCTATTAGTGGCTAGAAGCTGGGTCTTGGTCGGATTAGACTCGCGTCCGAGTAAGGGCCGGCATTTAAGTATCCTGTAGGATTATAGATTTCCCTCTCTAACCACTGTTTCACTATTTATTATACCATTAGCATGGCGAGATATAGAGGAGATAAGATTGCCCTGTTGTAATATGCTATAGTTGTGGATGCTATTAGCGAATGATTAATAGGAGATATTACGGCTTAAGGACTGGTAATTAGTATTTACCTTAGCCCTAGGGCCTGGTATTATTAAAACCTAGAGGTCTAGATCTAGGAGTTAGCTTTTTTAATAACCTGATTATAGTAATAAAAGGCGTACTTGCTATATATATAGGTTTTAAATATTACTTTTAATTAAACCTTATTCCTTACCTTACTTTTAAGATATTATTATAGCTTAATTATTATATAACTTAACTAATATATTTAATAAGCGAGTATAATAGATAAGCGAGTATAATAAAAATCCCTTACCTTATATCTTCTCTATTTAATTATTTATTTATAATTACTAAATATATTAGGCCCTAGTAATAAGGCTAAAATACTTTTAGCACTTTAAGTAATTTAAAATAACCTAAATTAAATCTTTAATAAGCTATTATTATTTATAAGGTCTATTATTAGACCTTATATCGCTAATAATAAGGTATTTTAAGCTTAACTTAATAATATCCTAAATTTATATAAGCTATTTAATCTAAAAAAAGAGATCTTTTATTTATTTTATTCTTAACCTAGATTTATAAGGATTTCCCTCTTAGCTTTATAATATAAAAGAAATAATTAATTATTACTTATTAATTATATTAATTATTAATTAATATATATTAAGCTTATAATTTTATTAAGTAATACTTAGACCTTAAGATATATTTCTTTTATAAATATAATTACTAAAGAGCTAATATAAAGATTTAATTATTATCTATAATTAATTTTAGCTTATAGCAAATATAATTATAAAGTATAATATCTAATTAAATAATATCTATAATTTTAATAAAATTAGCTTTCTTATAGGTATAATTATAAATAAAATAATTATTATAAATATAAAAAAGTATTTAAAGCTAAAATTAATTTAGCCTAAAAACTAAAAATAAATTATAATTATTTAAGTAATTAATATAAAAGGCTAAATAATTTAATTATTTATTATTAATATAAGTTAATATTATCTTATTAATTAATATTAAGAAAATAACCTCTTAGGTAATTAAGCTATTATAATAACTTAAAATAGCTAGATTAATAATAAAATTAATCTTAATAACTTAAATATTTTAATTAATATATAATTAATTAATTAATTAATTCTTATTATCTCTTAATTCTTAATAACTATAAAAATTATTATTTTATTAGATTTAAGAGATATTATAAAAAAAGAAAATTATTTAGCTTTATATATTATTTTATTTCTCTTATTTATTTTAATTACTTAATATTAAATATTTTAAGCTATTTAAGAAGGCTTATAATTAAGAAATAAAATAATTAATTAAATACTTTATAACTTATATTTTAAAGACTAAGTTCTTTTTAGCTTTTTATATTATATATAAGGTAATTATAATAAAAAGAATATTTAAAGGGCTTTTAAAAGAATTAATATTATTTCCCTTAACCTAGAAGTTATAATCTTAAAGCTTAATATATAGCTATAAATTTTAATATTTATTAAAAAAGGGATTAAATTTTTTATTTCTTAGGTCTTAAGGACTTTAAAGATTATATTTAAGGCTAAATCTTAGTTTAAATACCTTAAAAAATAAATTAAAAAATATTATAATAACTCCTTAAAGTTAATCTTTAAAGCTTTATAATCCCTTTTAAAAAAAAATAAAAGATATTATATATAAGATTACCTTATTAATAATAGAGATTAAAGACCTTTAAGAGATAAATAAGATATTAAGTTAGCGCTAAAAGGTAAAAAAGATTAAATTATAGAAAAAAAGAGTTATAATAATAAAGGAAAAAAAATAAGTAATTAATTAAATAGATATAAATATATAAATAGTAGCTAAATTATTAAGGAATAATAATTAAAAGAGGTTAATTAAATTAAGTTTAGCGCTATAATATATATAATAAGCCTAGGTATAATATAAAGACTTATTAAGTAATAATTAAGATATCTAAGGAAGAATATAATAAATAATTTAAATTAATTAAATAATTTATAATATTTTTATTATAATTTTTAATAAAAAGGTTAAGATCTTTAATATAAGGGAAGAGTAATATAAATAATTATTTATCTCTTATTAGGCCTCTTAGAACTCATAGGTCCTAGGGTAAGGCATAGATTTCTAAAAGGAATAATAATAAGGTAAGAATTTAATAATAATATTTCTAGTCTATCTTAGGGTTCTTATAGGGGAATTCCCTAGGATTTCCCTTAGATTTCCCCTTAAGGTCCTTTAGGGAATTCCCTGGGAATTCCCGGGAATTCCTCGGGGGATCCCTCGGAAAGTAGGCCTAATCTACTAGGGAATTCCTTAGGAAATCCCGGGGATTTCCCGGTCATGTAGTTCCCAGGGATTTCCCTTATATTTAGCTTATTTATCTATTTAGCTTATTTAATTATTAAGTATATTATTATTATTTAAGGCTATATAATATAATTTAATAATATAAATTAATATAATTAATTTATCTCTTAGAAACTCTTATAATTATTATAAAAGGGATTAAGCTATAATAATAAAAAATATTTCTTTTAATTATTTTATAATATAAATATTAACCTAGACCTCTTATATTATTTTAAATATATTATTATTTTATTAAAGTAGTTTATTAGAGAAATAGAATATATTAAACTATATAGGTAAAGAAAAGATTTATTATATAGTTTTTCTTTTAAGGTCTTTTTAAAAGAGAGATCTTATATACTTTCTTATAAGGTAAATTTAATATAAAATAATAAGAGTAATTAATTAATTTATAGTAATAAAGATATAACCCGCGAAGGAGCCTAAAAGTCTTCTGCTTAAGGCTCTAGAAGTAATAATAAAGGTAAGGCCTTATAGCCTTTACCTCCTTTTCTATATATAAGAAATTACTTAGTAGCCTAAAATAGCTTAGTATACTTTTCCCCTAACTTATAGCTCCCTATAAGGCTTTAATGCCTATCCTTATAGCTCTTAAGAAGCCTTATTAAGCCCTACCTATTAGATTCTTTTCTAATAACTATTAACTCCTCTTAATATATTGAGTTATCCCCTAAATAGGATTAATTATTTAATTAATTATCTTAGCTCTTTTAGTACTTCTTTATTCTCTTATCTTTACTCTCTCTTAATATTATTATAGGTATTTATAGCTAGGCTACTATAGCTAAAATCTTATCCTACTAAGATAATCTTATTATTCCGGGAGGGAGGTATATTATATAGTTTCTAGTTAATAATCGCTATATAGGCCGGTTTCTTACCTCTTTAAGCTAGCCTTTTTCTCTAGGGTTACCTAATATAGCTTATATATTAAGTCTTATAGCTAATCTCCTTATAGCTAAGTCCTTATTACTTTTATAGTCTAAATAATTAAAGTCCTTAGTACCTTAAATCTATAGGCCTTCTTCTATAATATATAGGTATCTATCTTAAGTCTTACCTTAATAACTTATATTAATTATTTAATTAAATAATCTAGCTAGAGCTATTTTTTTTATTCTTATTTAAGCTATCTTTAGAAGAGGCTAAAGGCTTAAAAGGCTAGAATTCTAATCCGCTAAGGGATAAGGGTTAGCTATACTTTAGGGTATTTAATAATAAGTTAGCTAAGGGCTTTAATAGAGTCTTAGGCTAACTTTTCTTCTAAGGCACTAAGGTTATAAGCTTATCTTTGCTATTCTTTAAAGTAGAGCTAATTAATTTTATAATTAATTCTTCTTCTTCTTAAAATTATTAGAATCTAATATTATTCCTTACCTATATAGATTAATATATTATCCTTAACCTTAATCTTATTATTAGTATATTATTTAATTATATCCTAAGGGAGGGTTAAGAGGGTAACTAGTCTATAGGGATATAAAAGGCCTAGCTCCTAAAGGGACCTTAGCCTCTTTATTATCCTTAATAGGGGCATAATTAAGTAATATACCTATTAATTATTAATATAGCTAATATCCTTAATATCCGTAATTATATATCTTCCTAAGTTAATAAAAGCTAATATTTAAGACCTAGTTAATAAGCTCGAGAGGGGTATAATTAATTAAATTAATATAATTAGACTCTTATAATTTAATCTAAGTATAAGAGACTACTTCTTAAAATACTTATCCTTAATCCTAAGCTTATTAATAATAATAATTTAATAAATCCCTTTAAGGCTATTTAGATTATTATTATAAGAGGTATCCCTAGATATTTTATTTATAATTTAATTATTAAGTAATTAATCTTAGATTAATAAATTAAATAAAACTAAAATATATCTTCCTTTTTATTAATCTTTAAGGTCTTAGGAGGGGAAATTATCTTAAGCTTAATATATATTAATCCTACTAAACCTTAAAGGGTTTAAAAGAGGGAAAATATATTAATAAGTCTATACTCCTAGCTTCCTTATTATAGTATTAAGGGGATTATATAGAAGTTAAAGTTATAAGGTTATCTTACCTTTGCGAGGTATTCCCGCTAAGTAAGGGCTATATTCTTCGCTCTAATTATTTAATTAAATATTATAGAGTTAAAATAATAAAAATCCTCTTCCTATTAGTCTTAGATAAAAGATATAAAATACTTATTATATATATAGAAAATAAAGCTAATATAAAATCTCTATTTATAATAGGCCTCTTATTACCTTTAGAAGCTATTAAATCCTTATTTAGTAATTATATTTAATTACTTTTTTTATATTACTAAAAGGAAAGGCATAAGACTAAGAAACTTAGAGTTTAGCTTTAAATATTTCCTTAGATTATAATCTTATAGCGAGTAATTATAATAACTTTCTAGCTTATTCCTAAGTATTTTATAATATAATATAAAAGGACTTATTAAGAAGTATTCTCCTATTATTAGCCTCTAAGTCTTAGTATAAAGTCTAAAAGTTCCTTATATACTCGCCTAGGTTATATTATAGTCTAGGTTAAGGAAGTAATTTATTAGAGTTTATTTTTATTAAGCTTTTATTTAATTAAATTATTATTATTATCCTCGCAAGGGTATTTAAAGGTCTTAGGGTCTTAATAGGCCTATTTATCTCGCGGCTAAAAAAGGGTAATTATTTAGAGTTATATATATCTTAGATTATGCCCTTTAATATTTTATTTCCTTAAGGAAATCCCTTTCCTTTAACTTTATTAACCCTAGTAATAAAATAAGTTATTTTTCCTTTCTTTATAAACTAAGTATAATTAAGTAAGGTATAAAAAATAATTAATAATATTTAAAAGGTTTAAGGGTATTCTTATAGGTATTTATTATATATATCTAGTAATATATATATAAGTATAAATATTAATATATATTAATTAATTAAGTAGGCGGGATTAATTAATTATTTATATTTATTAGCTTAAAGTAAATAAAGGCTAAGTTAAGAGTAATTATAAAGCTTATATAGAGTTAGGCTATTTATAAATAAAGAGGTATTATCTCTCCCTTCGAGGGAAAAGGTCTATATTATATAAATATATAAGGGGTGCCTTATAATATAATTAAATAATATATAAATAATTATAAATAAAGAGGGGATATTACTTTATATATAAAATATAAAAGAGAAAATATTATTACCTCTCGCGAGAAGCTAATTAATTCCTTTTAATATATATAAATAATAATTATAAATTATATTTTATCGCGAGGAGGCTACTTAAATACTTTACTTTTCTTCCTTATATATTTCTGCCTTATATATATATAACTTCTAAGTACTCCTTATTTTTTCTTTTCTTTTTTATATCTTTATTTCTTATTTTTATGCCTTTTAATTAATAATTTATTATATCTATATAAACTCCCCTTAAGATTCTTATTAATAAGTAATAAAATATCTTTCTAATATCTAAGAAATCTCTTATCCTTAGCTCTCTTATATTAACTTCTAGAGAGGTATTTCCTCTTAGTAAAAGTAATTATAATAGCTTTAAGGTAATTCTTATAGATACTAAGGTTATTAATCTTCTAAAGGTAAATTCTTATATTTTTTTTACCCTTAATTCCTTTTTAATTAAATAATTAAGTAGTTTATAAGAGTCTTAAGGTCTAGATTTACTTTTATTTTGCCTTAGATTATAATAGCTTCCCTTTATATATAGAGCTCGCTTTTAATAATATTAATCGAGAGAACTAAAGGCTATTATAAAGCGCTTCTTTAAGTATTATAATATACCTAATGCTATTATCTAAGAACTTATTTTGCTAATTCTAAGTTATACCTTTTAACCTATTTATCCCTATAGACTTTACCTATCTATATAAGTAATTCTTTAAGTAATTAATTAATTATTTAAAGTATTAAAAAGCTCTTAGAATTACTTTTCTTAGCTATTATAACCCTATTTTCTATTATTATTATTATTAATCTTACTTAATTAATATTAGCTAGAATAAGGAGTATATTTTTTACCCTTTCTTAATTTATATCTTAATTAAGGGCTTTATAGGTGGGAAATATATTAATTATATATAGTATTAAAAGCCTTATAAGTAAGAGTTTTTACCTAAGTATTAGCTAAAATCTATAGAGGAGGGACCTCTTAATTAGCCTTTATAGGGAAAGGATATACCTAAGGAGAGAGTAAATAAGGTTAGAATTAATTAATTAAATTTAATAGCTTACCCTTATATTTCTTATATATACCCCTCTCGAGATAGTTTAAGGGTATAAGACCTTTAATTTCTCTAAGAGATATAAGAGCTTACTCTTATAGAATAGGCTAATAAGGCTAAGTTTTAAAAGAACTTATTATTTAAGTAATACTTTTCTTTTTAAAGATAGATAGGTTTCTCGCGGGTAATATAATAAGGTATTTTTATTATTTTCTTTTAACCCTTAAAGTACCTAGGTATTTACTTATAATTACTTTTAATTAATTAATTTATTTTTCCCTAATTATTAGTCCTTTTATCCTTCCCTTTATCTTACTTTTATACTTTCTAATAAGCTTTATATTAATATTTTTATAATATAATAAATTTAAATATATATCTAAAATATTATAGATAGTATTATAGCTATTTCTTATTATATCTTACCTATCTTAGATATATCTAAGATATCTTAGGCTATAAGTAATATATCTAATTAAATAATCTATATATCCTCTATAAAATAAAAGCCTAAATTTATTAAAAAATTTAGTAATTATAATATTATATAGAAAACTTCCTTTATTACCTCCTCCTTATATTAGAAACCTAAGGATCCTTATAGGTTTTTAATATTAGCTCTTTATTCTCTTCTTAATAGCTTATATATTAAATAGCTTACTTAGTAGTTAAGCTAGGGAGTTATACTTTTATATATATTAGAGTTTATTATCTTAGGTATAATAACTTATATTTTTCCCTAGATTTTCCTCTTTATTATTATCTTTTTTATTTTCTTTATTACTTTCTTAATTAATTATTTAATTAAGTGCTACTCTTATACTCTTTATAATCTTTATATTCTTTTATTCCTTATTTTCTTTATATATTACCCTCTTTTTTAAAATTCCTTAAATACTTCTTATTTATCTCTTTCCCCTTCTTATTAGCTATTTTTATCTTTCTTAAATTTCTTTAGTTAATCCCTATAGATTAACTTTATAATCTTATAATTATTAAATATTTAAAGCTTATAATAGTTTATATTATTATAGTGCTTAAAAATATAAAAGGGGCTATATTACTTCCTTATTATCTTTGCTTTTATAGATATATTATTTAATTATAGTATATTAAACCTTAGGACTAAGTCTCTTTTTTTTTAGAGGTATCTTCCTTAGTCTATAGATATTCTTTTTTATTTTACTTTTTTATTATCTTTGCCTAGAATATAATAATCTTCTTATATATTATTATTATATTTATATTTTTCCTTTTAAGGATCCTAACCCTCGCAAGGATTAAGTCTTTAGCTATTAATACTTTATCCTAATTAATTAATTATTATATAAGAACCTCGACCTCGAGGGGGTATATTAGCTCTTACCTATAGATTAAATAGAAAAGAGAGTAACTATATAGTACTTTCGCGGTTATTTTATCTATAAATAGGGCTCTCTTAAGGTTATTATATTATCTAGGCTTTTTATTCTTTTCTATTCTTTTTAAGGCTATAATAATTAAATAATGCCCTCTCTTATTAATATTATTAGCCTTTATATTATATAGGGATATAATAATAAGTAGGATCCCTAATTCTTTTAATATAAGTAAGAATTCCTTTTTAAATTCTAGTCTATTATCTATAATAGCTACTAAGATTATCTTAAATAATATATTAGATTAATTATAAAATATTTTAATATTAGGGCTAAGATCTTCTTTAGGGGAATAGCCTTTACTTATCTTATTATATTATATTTAGCTTCTATAAGGTACTTAAATCCTTAGTCTAAGGGTATATATTAATAATTAAAATAAACCTTAATTATTAGATTAAATAATTAGGGTATATTAAATATATTCTATTAGCCTCTATAGGGCATAGGCTTAGTAAGTAAGGTAATAATAAATTACTTCGGCGATTTAATTTTATATATTATTTTAAAAATATCTTCTTTTTACTAGGTTATAAGTAATCTCTCTCCCCTTATAGCTACTATTATAATATAGCTTTTAATTAAATATTTCTAGATCTCTAGGTTATTTACTATAAGTAAGGGCAAGTTATAGTCTTATTTTACCCTCTTTTAGAGGTATTATCCCTATATAAAGAAAGAAAGTAATTTCCTCTTAAATTATTATAGCTATAAGTGAGTAAGTCTTTTAGGCTTCTTAAATATATATAGATACTTAGCGATATCTTTATACTCTTAGGAGTAGGTCTTATCGAGGATCTTAGGTTTTTTATTAATTTAGATTATATTAAAGTAGAGGTTAATAAACTCCTTAATATCCCCTTTTACTTATATATTTATTTAATTAGATAATCCTATATATTTTTATAATAGGCTATTTATTATATAATTCTTTTTCTTAGGTATATACCTAATTATAAAATTAAAGAGAAGTAAGTAACTAATCTATCTTAAAATTAGAGATCTAAGTATATTATCTGCCTTTTTATTAATTTAATAGACTAATACTTATAAATTAGTCTCTAAGATAAAGGGAATATTATAAATTATATTTCTAAGTCGCTAAAAGGTATAAAAGACTACCTTATATTTTCTCTTTTATATTATATACTTAATTTTAGCTAAGTTCTATAGTCCTAATTTAAATTAAATTAACTTCTATTTCTTATTAATTAATTATATTAAGATATATCTCTAGCCTAAGAGGCTTATATTAATTATTAGAATTACCTCCCTAGCCTTTTCTAAGTAATTAAAAGTAATTAAAATTAAAAGAAAAGTAATTTTTCTTCTTTAAGGTCTCTATAGCTTCTTTTTAATTTAATCCCTAAATAAATTTAATATCTTTCTTTAATAAGTCTATTAGGGACTTTATAATCTAGGCGAATTATTTAATCTATTAGTAATAATATCCTATAATACTAAGGAAAGACTTTACCTCCTTAGTATTAAGGTAAATTTCTTACTTTAAGATTTTTATTACCTTTTTCTCTTTTAGGCTTCTTTATATATACTATAGAGGTATTTAATTATTATAGCTATCTTTTTATAAAATTAAGACTTTTACCTAGTAATAATATAACTAGATAATTTAATATTTAGGAGTACCTTATTTAGATTAATTAAATACTCTAGGATAAAATAGTATATCCCTAGAATAACTTTCTCTCCCTTATACTCTATTATAGGACCCCTAATATAGATATTATCTAGGAATAACCGGTATATATTTAAGATTAAGTCCCTTAGGATTTAAAAGATATTTTAGGTAAATTAGGTAACTAAATTAATAGCTCCTTATAGTAGTATATATATTCTAAGTAAGCTAATTAGTATTATAAAGCTTATTAAATCTCTATTAACTTTAGCGAGCTCTATTTAATTATATCTAAAGAAAAAGTTTAATAGTAATAATATTTTATATATAATAAAGTCTACTAAGAACTTATTATAACTAGGAGGGATAAGCTATCTCTTATAGTATATTTTATTTATTAAAGTAGCTAAATTAATTAATTAAAATTAATTATTTTCTTTTAAATAAGGAAGAATAAGTTCTTATAGGGGCTATAGCCTTCTTTAAGGATTTTTCTCTTTAGCTAGGTTCTTAAGAGTTTAATAATATCCTTCTTATATCCTTTAGGAATAAATATACTTCTTACTTACTAGGCTTTATATTTAATAACCTTAATAACCTATAGGGGCGCTATGAATAGGTTAAGCTTCTTATACTCTAAGAATTCTTATATAAGTATTACTTCTCTATTATATATAATCTTAAGAAAGATATTTAATTTTTCTAGTATAAAGGTATTTTTTACTTAATTAATTAGTCTCTAAAGCCTTTCTCTTTAATCTAGGTCCCTTTCTTAATATTAAAGAATTTTAGTATAATTTATTCTTAATACTTTAAATCCTTTTATAATTTTTTTTACTTTCTTTTATTTCTTTTCCTTTTATTCTAGGTCTTTATCTAGGATAAATCTATCTAATAAAATATTATTATATAGGTAAATCTTAATCTCTTTTCTCTTATAAAGGGTATTAATTAAGATCTTTTAGATTCCCTTTTATTATTAGGCCTTAATTTTTTTAAATTTTTATTTTCTTCTTAGCCTATCTTTTAATTATTTAATTTATATCTTATAGGGCTATTTTATATTATCTAGCTATTATTAATCTAATAATATTAATTACCTCTTCCCTTAACTCCTAATTTATTTATTATAATAAAGATAAGATATTATTTAATTCTAAATTACTTTCTTAATTAACCTTAGGTTTAAAGAGTAGGTTAATATTTATTTTAGTAATATACTATTATCTATTTTATAAATAGGGGCTTCTTATTTAATAGATCTAATAGCTAGAATAATAACCTTAGTATTACCTAATTAATATTAGAGGAATATAATATTATCCTTAGTTAAATAATTAAATAATACCCTTATAGAGTAAATAAAAGGTATATTAAGAATAAAAAAAATTAAAATCCCTATTAAAGGCATAATATATATCTTTTATTATATTTATATATTACCTAAGTATAATTAGATAATTATTTAGCTTAATATTATAATATAGTCTTAAGAAAAAGATATAGTTAAGGCATAAGCTAGGGTAATTTAAAGGCTATAGGCTTTTATAAGCTCCTAGGAAATAATATTTCCCTTTAACCCTATATCTATTATCGCTTTTATTACTTTGCCTTCTAGATTATTAAGCCTTATAAGGATATGCGGTAGCTCCTATAATTAGGCTATTACCCTGCTATAATGCCTAACTATAAGTTTAATAATATTAACCTTCTAATTAAATAATTCTTTATTTTTTATACTAAGAATTATAATCTCTTCTAGCTTTAGTTTATTTTAATAGATTTTTATTATTTTTATCTCTTTTATAATAATTCTTATATCTATTATAATAATATAATTATTAGGTAGAGCTTATTTATAATTATTAGATTATTTAGTCTAGGTTTTTTATTAATAAGGATTATATTTATGCCTACTTTCTTACTAATTAATACCTAGTAGGCTTCCCCTTAGTCTTATTCGCTAACTTAGATTATATTTATATTACTAGCCTTTTAATTAAATAATCCTTACTCTCTATTAATTATATAGGGCGCTAATTTAATATAAGTAATTTTACTTAATATTATTAGTAATATCTTAATAATCTTTACTTATCTCTTTACTTAGCTAAGATAGTAGTATAAATAGCTTATTAGCTAGAATTAAGATCTTCTTTATCTTATATTTATCTCTTAGCTCTTATAAAATAAAGGCTTATTTCTCTTTAAGTATCTAAAATCTTAGATTTTTCTTTTTCTTTATAACTATAGGCTTTTTAGTTAGGGTTACCTTCTGGATAGGCTATATAGCTTTTTATACCTTTATAATATCTTTAATATAAACCTACTTCCTTATATTAGTATTAATAGTAATAATTATTATAGTAAAGACCTAAGGGGTATCTATTTAATTAAATAATATTAGCTTTTTATTAACTAAGATAATATTAATAGAGGGCCCTTATAGTAGGTTTTAATTATCTAGGATATCTTAGTTACCTCTAGTTATACTTATAGGTAATTAATTAAATCTATTAGGGGCCTTATATTTTAATCGATAAAGCTCTATAACCCTAGGGTTCTTTTAAAAGAAATTATTAATAATATTATTTTTAGGCTAGGTTAATTTAAGCCTAAGGCTTATTTTATTATACTTTTCGAGCTAATTAGCTAAATAACTTAGCTTAGACTCTAGGAAATACTTTAGCTAGTTATAAATAAGCTTTTTAACTCTAAATTACTTAAAAAGGTATATAAGTATAGGTAATAATATTATATCCCCCCTTCTAAATAAGGCTACCTCTCTAAATAAGTTATAGCTTATAATTCCCTCTTTTTTATTATATACTAGATCTATATAGATATCTAGGAAGTAATTTTTACCTATATAATATTAATATATTATATTAGCCTAGGAATTCCCTTATCTAGACTTATATATTATAATAATATAAGAATCCTAGTTATTTAATATTTAATTAAGTAATATTATATTTATCTTAAATATTTAGAGTATTCCTAAGGCTACTTACTTATTATATTCTCTCTTAAGGATCTAAGTTAAATATAATTAGGATTCTTACTCTTTTATTATATTAATTATAAGTTAGTTAAGCTATGTAATTAATTAATTAATCTTTAAGGCTATAGCTTTATTAGATTTCTTCTTAAGGATCTTTAAGGTCTTAATTATTTTTATAGAGAAGCTTAGGCTTCTAGGAGGAGTTAGGGCCTATATAACTCTATAAATATCCTCTTTACTTTAAGGATAATAAGTCTTTTAAATTTTAATCTTATTTTTATAATATTATTTAATTATTTAGGTAAGCGCCTAGTACTTTATAGTTATAAGCTTATAGATATTTTTATTATATTTTTTATAAATACCCTTAATAACCTCCTTAGGGAGTATTTTATAAATAGCCCTAGACTAAGTCTTAGATATCTTTTAATTTCTATTAATTTACTTAAAGAGGTATTAATACTTATTTAGCTATTTAATAATAATATAAAAGTCTACTTTTAAATAAGTCTTATTAAGTACTTCTAGTTTTTCCTTAATAGTCTCTAATTAATTTAAAATCTTTATTTATGAAGGCTTTTTTTAAGCTCTCTTAAGTAGCTCCCTAATTAAGTCTATTTATAGCTTATTAGGCCTTTCTTTTAATTTCTAGATTAATATATAACTTAAAGAGAGCTACCTTTTTATCCTTAGAGATATTTATAAGTTCCGCCTATTAATTAAAGTTCTAAGGTACTTAATTATATCTTTTCCCTTAAAGAGGGGGAAAGGATTAAAAGGGATAATAAAAGAGGGATTATTTAATCTTTTAGTTAGGAGTTTAGGAGGAGCTTATTAACCTCGCTATTGCCTTTAGTAGCCTTATTATTCCTTATCTCTAGTTTCTAGCCTTAGATATTTATTAGATTTCTTTCTAAAATTAATACCTTTATTATTCTAAGCTATCTTTATAAATTAAGGTAATAATAGTTATAATAATAGGTATTTAATTAATTAGTTCTTAGTAAATCTAGCTTCTTATTTATAGATTCTTAGTTATTATAATATAAAATAGGTTAGCTACTAAGGTTTCTATAAATATTATAAGGATAAGGATAAGGGTAATAAGAGCCTTACTCTTTATAACTATTTAAATAAGAATTCTTATTACTAAGATCTCTTATTGCTACTTAATTAAGAGTCCTCTAGGTATTTTAAGTAAGGCTAAACTATTAGTCTTATTAAGAGATATTATTTTTTATATTAATTATATATATTATACTATTTCTCTCTATATCTATAATAGGCGGGTATTTCTATCTCCTTATATTTGCCTTTAGCGGGGTATTCTAGGGATTTATCTTAGTCTCGACTCTTAAGGGGAATTTAATTAAATAATATCTTTAAACCTAGGGTTAAGGGAAAATAAGATATATTTATAATTAATCTCCCTTTTTAATTAATAGCTTCTTAGGGTCTCTTTAATTCTTATTCTCTTTCTATTTATAATAATCTCTAATATTTTATTCTCTTATAGCCTAATAATAGTAATTATATTTATAGTTTATTAATTAGTAATATAGAAGTATTTTCTCTTATTTAATTAAATAATATATATCTTTCTTAATATATATTAGTAATCTATAAAATAAGAGTATTAAAAATCTTATATAGGGGTATTAAATTTATTAAAGAAATAGAATATATTAAATTATATAGGCAAAGGAGGGATTTATCGCATAGTTTTTTCTTTAAGGTCTTTTTAAAAGAGAGATCTTATATACTTTCTTATAAGGTAAATTTAATATAAAATAATAAAAGTAATTAATTAATTTATAGTAATAAAGATATGACCCGCGAAGGAGCCTAAAAGTCCTCTACTCGAGGCTCTAGAAGTAATAATAAAGGTAAGGCCTTATAGCCTTTGCCTCCTTTTCTATATATAAGAAATTGCTTAGTAGCCTAAAATAGCTTAGTATGCTTTTCCCTAACTTAGTAGTAAAGATTATTATTTTATAAAAATAATAAAATTAATTTTTAAATTAAATTTACTATTAGTAATAGCCTTATTTATCTTAATTAACTAAAGGTATTCTAAGTATACCTAATTCTATTAAAGTCTAATATAAAGCATATTATTATCTTATTAATATATTATATAGTTTATATAATAGAAATATTACGCTATTCCCCCCCTTCTATACCCTTACTATCTATAATACTATGTATATAATACTCTCCTACGAGCTAGTATATGCTATATGTATCCGGACATTGATTACTACTAGAGATCCTATGAGCAACACTATGGAGCAGCATAGGTGTCTCTATTCCGCGCATTAAGTAAATAATATGTCCTGACTTTGTGCCGGGAGGCACTAGAGCCGCTGCCTGTAGTCTCTTGGTTATCGCGAACCGTCGGTTTCTAGACGAGTCTAAGAAACGCCTCCTAATACTTGCCACGGTATCTAGCATGGAACGCATGGCATAGGGGTTATGCTGGTTGAGGAGCTTCTCCTGGTCTGGGGTGCGCGGAATAATATGCCTGTGAAGAGAAGCCTGACGGTATATAATGAAGGACTTTCCATATACGTCGGGTGCGGGGTGTTCGTCCTCGGTCCGGTCTGCTATTAATGTCCTCCAGAGTGTTTCTCTTCTTAGGATGCCGGTTCTCGGGTCTTGTTGGGGCAGCCTTACCTCCGCAAATTCATCAACCTCCCGGAGCCATTCCATCTCTTGCAGAAAACCGGCGGTAAGACCATCTGGCTCAGTTTCTTCATCCACACAAAGTGCCTTAGTCGTCTTTTCGATAGAGTCTACGATGAGGGCGTGTGTTGAGAGTAGCTTGACTTGTTGTTCGCTGTTTCTGAGATGCTCCGTCGTGATCTGGAAAGACGCACGGCCAAACCCTCTAGTAGCACAATAGTAAAGGTTTTCGAACTTTGTGGCCCTCAGAGCGAATTCAGGGTCGATAAAGCCTGTCTGTATGAGGCGATGAGACTCCGTCATAATTCTGTCGCTAACGCAACTGGAAGGATCCGTGAGTGGCGTATAGTGACGGTGGCTAATATATTCTTAGTCTGGCACCTATGATGGCAGGTCGTCCTGCTATCGACCCGGTGTCTCCTTTTTATCGCACAAGTTCCCAATACCGGCGAAAGTAAGTGCCAGAGCGGCATTCTTAGTAGACTCAAGGAGCACATATGCGACTTGCTTAAACACCTCGCGAGGAGAGGACTCGTATTCGATATTGATTGCCCTCGCTTCTGCGTTACTTGCTAGGCCGAGAATATAAAATACATTATTAGCTGGCACGGTAGCCTGCAAGCTAGACGTTATGCAGAGGAGAAATGCGACTGGGATAGCGGCATCGTCGACCATCGACCTAAGTACCTTGAGAGTCGCCATGTTGCGTATGTTGTCTAGTGTATTGTCAAGAAACCGCACACTGCGGATACTGGATATAGAGGATTCCGTATTGACTAGCTCAGTCATCAGTAGCCAGAGCTAAGATCTCGTCATAGGCAAGACGGCCTGACTCAACACGTCCCATGGAATATATATGCCGGCGACGTAGAACTGCACATCGTTGCCGAGGACAAGTTCCTAGAAGATCCAGGTACGGGAGAAGTAATCATTACGAATCAGCTTAGAGAAGGCGTCCAGATCGGCGGGGCCCAGCAGGAGATAATACGTTGCAAAGAACTTCTCCATCGCCTTGCTCAGGAGTGCACTTTTCCCGCAAATCGTAAACAGTGGGAGGATACCGAGATACGCGTCGTATTTATCGCCGAGCCACGACACGACTGTTATGGCGCCAGTGTAAATATGGCCCAATTGCACGTACTTGCTCGGCTTGCTCTGGCTTATCCTTTTGGTCGATACATATGGCGTCGATCCACATAGTGCGCTCTCGGAAGATAGAGCGTCTCGCATACAGGAGGGTATAGAGGTTTAGGGCAACCTTAAATGGTCGGCCATTGAGGATAATGACCTATGCCGGCTCCCGGGGTCCCCATGTGTACGAGATGGCTTCGTATCCGAGGCAGCCGGCCGCTCTTCCCTTATATTTATGCTTGAACCGGTCTACCGGCAAAATCTCAAGGTCGATGAGCCCAGGCAGAGAAAAAATGGACCGCCACGGTTGCCGGAGCAAGCGAATCTAGCCTGGGTTTAAAGGAGAGTATTTAAACTCCTCCATTTCGTCCAGCTTCATCCACTTGATTTACCTAGCCTCTACATATTCGACTATCCTCCATTTTACCCAGTTTCTAATCAAATGCATGGCCTGCCATAGCTTAAATTCGTAGAATCTCAGGAAATCCGAGACGTTAAACCAGACCAAAAGGACTTCGGAGCGTCTAAGGCGAGTCCGAAACAAGAATACGCCCAGTGTGCTCACAAAAATCGTCACTAATAGTTTGTCGTAGTCCTTGAGATTTCTAGTCAAGTAATGTAACAGTGGCAGGCCACCATGGAGTCCGGCCGACACGACAAGGTGAGCTCCGAAAGAAGAGGAAGCTCGTAGGTCTTCTTCCGCCAGAGCCCGGAGAGGCCCGTCCAGACTGACGTACCGCTGCCAGTAACAGACCAGGAGGTCCACCAAAGTTCCCATGCTCAGTAGGACCGTAAAATAGCAATTAACAGGAAAAAGCTGCGCGATGCGGCGGGAGATATCATCATCATGAGGAGGTAGGGACGGCCAATATCGTCTGTCCAAGTAACGGCTCCAGCGGCACAGATCCACGCCCACGCTAGGGACTTATAGGCAACACAGTCGATAACAAAGGCCACCGCTGCAAGGAAGCCATTCGTGAGGACATTCCAGACGAAATCTTGGGCAACCTTTTGGCCAGCAGGCGACAAAAGCGTAGTTACATCCTCCCAGTTTAAGGGCAAAGATGTCTCAGTAGGTGCCATAACGACGGCTTATCATATCCCACCAAATTGCTAATAGTAGAAAGAAATAGTGCGAGGGCAGAAAACAGAGGGGGAAAAGAAGGGAGCCTGGTCTTCGCTGGCGGTTGGGATTTGACATTAGGCTCCGAGCAATGGAGCCTGGCGGCCTAACAGATATATTATTATTGCGATAGGAACACGGTGACTCAGCTTAGTAAACCGGGTTAACTCTTATCTAGATAATAGCGGTATTATATAAGTATTATTTTAGGTTAAAATCTAAGAAGTTATTTTTAATAAGTTATTATAAGTTACTTAATATAAATTTTAATAAAACAGTAATTTATTTAATCTTTATTACCTAAGGTTAAGCTTTATTTAATTTTTTATATTTTACTTTTTAAATTAGCCTAAGATATTATCTTAGTAAAAATTAATAATAAACTTAATAACGTACTTAATAAGTGAGCTGTATAGACAAGTGAGCTGTATACTTTTCCTTACCCCCCTAACTAGAAATCATTATAAAAGACCATAAACTATTTGATTAATTAAATCTACTTACTATACTCTTCCCTAGACGTCTTAATTACTACCTGATAGGTCCTTGTATTATGCCCGGGCTTACCGCAAATACCATAGCGCCGAATACCCGGTCCGACTGACCTCCCTCGACTACTACTTCTTAACGATTTGGCCGCTACCTGCGTATCCATATCTATTTGATTAATTACTTGCCTTCCTTCCTCTACTGTTATTACTCCTCTTTTCTGTAGTCTAGTCCTTTTTGCCCTCCGGCGCCGGCTTAGTATCTTATTTGCCTGTCGAAGGTCTTGGACCTCTGCCCTCATGAGAGCTATCTTATGCATAATTGCCTTTGTTCCCTTTGTAAGAGACTTTAATGCTTTAAGAATTGACTCTGGAGAGCTGCTTTGGTGCCTTTTAATCCGTCTTTTAAGGTATTTAGACTAAGATTAGGCCTTAAGCATAGTCTTTGGGGTCTTTGAAGCCCAAGGGGTCGACGGTTTAGCTGCCTCCTTAACCGGCGTTGGCGTCCGTAGCTGCATATTAAGCTTTGAGACTATAGTTTCTGGGTTAAGAGGAACAAGGCTAGCTCCTTTGAATGCCCCCCTGATGTTTCTTTCCGTCATAGTGGCCTTATATGCGGCGTAGAAGGCCGGAAAGAACTTAGTCTTCGAAACGTGGGTAATAGAGTATCTGATTAAATGCTCTATTTCTTGACTATAAGCCTTCTTAAGTAGCCTAAAGCACTTAACGTTAAGGGGCTAGAGTAGATGAGAGGAATGAGGTGGTATATAAAGCCGGATAATCTTCTTTTCCTTATAATATCTCTCGAACTTAATGGAGTGGTGACTTTCGTGGCTATCAAGGATTAAGAGACGATAGGAACTAATTAATCGATTGGTTATGTATCGGTTAAAGTGCTTAAGCTATTCGAGACCGGTCTCGTTATCGGTCTAGCTATTTTGGGTCGTCGCAATGGCCTAATCGCCCGGGAGGTTGCTTTCTCGGTACTAATTAGCGAGGTGATATTAGCCCGTACCGATGATAAACGGCTAGATCGCCTAGCCTTCCGCATTAATCGCTTAAATAACCGTAATCTATTCCTGGCTTCTAGGCTAGACTGATTTCGGCTTTGAATGCTTTTCTGCACCTATGATAACTATTCCGCTCGCAATTATGCCCATAAGAAAGCTAGTCTCGTCAAAGTTATAGATATTATCTAATTGGATGCTATACTTCGCGATTATGTTCGCCATAAGCCGAAACTAATCGCGAATAATGGCCGGATCTTCGCATTTGGCCCTCTAGTAGTTATATTTATGAAAGAAATGCGTCTTAAGGTCCGGGTATCGCTTAACGAAGTTATAAGCCTAACGCGTGCTAACTAGTAGCGCGTCGCGGTCGGTAAGTAATTAATTAGCTATTTCTTTTATACTACGAAGCCGGGGGGGAAATCCTCGCGAATCTAGATTGAGAATAAAGTAAATAAGGATCTCTTCTTCTAGTTTAGATAGCTTATGTGATTTAGGGATAATATTAGCTCGGGCTTAGATGCTATTCTGCTGGGCGCAGAGGGTATTATGATTAACTTAATAGATTGATGCAGCGCGTCGGAGACTAAGTTTAGGTTATTTTGATAGGCTTAAAGGCAAGAAGGACCCTAGCCTCTCTATTAGATTATGACATACTAGGTAGCGAGGAATTAATTAATCAAATAGAGAAGATATAGGATAAGGGATTTTTATATAGCTCACTTATCTATATAGCTCACTTATTAAGTATGTTATAGAAATTAATAAATTAAAAAAATATATTATAAAAGCTATCTTAGATATAAATAAAATTAATAATAAAATAATATATTACATTAAATAAAAAAACTATCTTAACTTAAAATATAATAATTATAGTAATAATATACTTGTAAGTTATAATACTCCTTTTAAAATAAATAAAAGGGCAGCATATTATTAGTCAGCCCCCTAGGTATTACTTAACTATAAAAGAGCTTAGACCTTTTTACCCAAGTATAAAATTAACTTCTACTTTTACTCATACATACTTGATTTCTTAAAGACCTTCCCCTAGCTATGAATCGCACCACTCCTATTAACCCTACGCAATGGGCTGTCTTAGTCGGGGTGAATTCTTATGGACACCCTAATCAAGAACTACAGGGCTGCGTGTCAGATATCACCAAGATGGCGACGTATTTATCGGCCTCCCGCAATCCCGTGAAAATCATGCAATTTACCTACTCTAGACTAATTGGTACCGAGCCGGGACCCAATGGGATTGACAAGGCACCGACACGGCAGAATGTTATTGCGGGTCTGGAGAAGATCAAACGGGATGCCCTTGCCGGCGATTACGTTTACCTGCACTTCTCATGCCATGGGACGCAGGTCAGAGACAAAGCAATTGGCACTACTCATGAAGGAACCGGAGATCTGGCTCTGGTATTATATGATCCAAATGAAGGCCCTCAAATCTTTCACACGTGGCGTCTCGCCACGCTTTTGAAGGAGATGGTGGACCTGCTGCTCCATGTCACGGTTGTGCTTGACTGTTGCTTCTCTGGGAGTACAGTACGATCCGATAATGGTAATCGTTCTTCTGTACGGTTCCTCGACTACGATCCAAGATTCAACGAAAACTGTCCCAGCTTTGACTTCGACTCGGCTGCCAGTTTTCTAGGCATCGATGATGACCGGGATGTTCGTCATATCTGTCCCCTCATGATCAAATCCAATCGATACACTATGATTTGTGCGTGCGGCCCGCACGAGATTGCCGAAGAGCTTCGTTTAAACGAATCTACATATACCGGCGCACTATCTCACTTTATTCTACAAACCTTGAAGTCTCTGCAAGGGACCCGGATATCGGCAAGAACACTCTACAATCATCTCCGCTTGAAGTTTCGTATATTTATGCTGAAGCAAACGCCCATGTGGTTTGGCAAACGAGATCTTATCTTTTTACCAGCAACATCCGGGCCTGACGAGAGACAATTTGTGACGGTTATACGCAAAAAGAACTCTCAACCGTTTTACCTCGATGCTGGATTCACCCATGGGGTCTGCCAAGGCGACAAGTACGAACTATACACTATTGAAGATGAACTGCCCAGGCTTCGTGCCGAGGTTCAGAGTGTTGGGCCGGAAAGATCGACTTTGACTTGCTCCGATGAGAGTGAGCACGACCTGCTTGAAACCCGCTGGAAAGCGAAGAGAACTAGCATACCGACATGGAAGATCATTGCGAAGCTTGATTTCGATGCAGGTCAGGATGATGCTCTCAGGAACGACGAACCATTCTTACGATTGGTCCCCCGTAACGCTTCTGAGACTCATAACCTGAGCGTGGTTATCAACCAGGAGGATAGTTATCAAATCCTGGACAACGGAGGTAAACCGCTACCGCTAGTACCAACAATACCACGACTACATCCAGAAGCCTGGCGTGAAGTGCTCGCGATTCTGGAGCATATCTCAAAGTTTAAGTACTTTGAAGGGCTGGAGAACCAAGATTGCCCACCAGTCTTCGCAGAATCATTCACAGTTTATTTGAAGCAGACTGGAACTGAAGAGCAGGTGTTTTCTGGAGGGTTGTTGGAAGTAGAAGAAGAGCAGGAAGTGGAAATGGTGATTGAAAACCATGGGACAGGCCCTCTTTACATCAGCATGTTTGACATGGGTCCACTCTGGCAGAATGAAGAGATTTTCGAAGAAACCGGACAGGACTTTCATGTTATCCCGCCCAAACAGGCCAAAACTCCTAGCCAAGAAGAACACACAGGAGAGGGAAGAATGGCTTTGCTTACGTCTATTCCAGGTGTGCTGAGACAGCAGAGGGTGTCGAGCTGTGATGATCTTCTCAAGATTTTCATTACGGCTTCTGCTACCTCTTTCTCGGCACTGGCACTTCCAAAGCTAGAGGACCCTACAGAGGGAAAGGGTGAGAATGATCAGGGCCCCGACAAAACGGAGGGAGTCGTGAATCTTCTCACCAACCTGTCCTCAACTGGGGAAGACACGACAAGACATTGGACTACGGAAACTTTCTTACTACGGACCACATCGAAGAGAACAACTTAGGTGGCACTGAGACTGCTAGAGTACTCTTTTACGTTGATGTAAAGTCAATCAAAGATTCAAGAATCCAATGATATATTACCGACGTATCTGATTATCCAGGGTTCGGTGGGAAGGCTAGCTTTCGCCACAAACTGAGCCTCAAATTATTCGATCAGGTCACAACAGTCAGTCCTCTTGACGGTAAATGCCACGGACTACCCCTGTATCGTCAACTAGCTGATACATTCCGTTGATTACCTGGTTGACTCTGAAGGTGTCTGTCGAGTTTTGTGGGCTCGGAGGAGAAACAAAACGAACGTACTGCCCAATGCGAAATCTGGGGTTCTACAAACGTCAGCATGACCTGTGAAAAATGACGCAAACAGTGGGGTAGGCGCACATTGGTGCTTTCGGCGACAAACGGGCGACCTCCGGCAGGCTCGAAATCAGGGCTTTCAGACCTATCAAACGTGACGAAGTCAGCTTTGTCAAGGAGAAATGTATGTAATTGGTCTTACCTGTCAGTTCTTTGTCTTTGATGTTCTAATTTTTCCTTATCCTCCGCCGGTTTGGTCTCAACAGGCTCGGCGGATGTGCTTCCCATGGCGTCAGTCTATGAGGCGACAAAGATGTTGTTGATATTGCTGATCTTTGTTGTTTCTACTTGGATTCTGAGTATAAGAGGTATGAGAAGTCCTTAAATACATGATGTAAATTGTAATTTCTAAAATTGTTACATGGTTGCATAACGAGGCAGTGCAGTGAGGCCACTGAGGGGTCGCTGCCACTGGCTATGAAAGCTCTGACAAGTGGAGTGCATATGCACAGTGTATTGCCAGCTCACCTACGCCCGGCTCGTGACTAGATGTCTTCTATAACAGAATTCCCCATATTTTACGTCTTGGCGATAATTCGCCTCACAGTCGTTCCAGCCTATTTAGTCCTATAGGCCGAGGAATCAATGCGCAAAACTGGCGTCCTTGCCAAAGTACTCCAAACTATCGGATTTCTACATAAAACTCATCTCCTGCTTTATACGGTCACTATAGTGGACTTGGCAGATCAGGTTTTGCTATTGTCATCTAGTAGCCAGTGGCAAGATCGCATCGGCTCTTATCCTTTGGCCACGATGTCGGACCACGAATGAAACGCAGTAAGTCGCGATATAAGTCCTGATGGGGTGTTATGAGCTTATTGATCTCTTGTAGTCGAGGACTACAACTCGGGGTATCCACAATACACGGCCTTGATAGCGCACATGAACCCTACTACATATCCCGTAGATTCGGAAGACTTCGCGCCCGCTTGTTGCTCCAAAAGCAAGATAAGCTTTCTATGCTTGAAGAGAAACTTGATAAGATAGATGCAAACGAGTCTACCCATTTGTTCCTTGGTAGTAGTCGAGATGATACAAATCTTCAACGACACGAGGTCTTGAAAGAGATAGACACAGCAATGGCTGATTTGGTATGTCATCTTTATTGTTAAGAGTTCCCCTTTGGTTGATGACGATAAAGACGAGTTTGTACGAAGGAATAGGGAAGTTATGGGACTATCAAAACCCGCCGATAGAGATGTTACTAGTCTACACAACTGGTTAAATGCGACTGGCAATATAAGCTGGGCTGAAAGCGACTATCTGAACCATCGCGATGATTTGGTCAGTGTGAGCCCTGTTGGCTCGGATGCTGCTAGCAACCAGCTCGAGGTATGGGTAGAGGACATAATTATCAGTTATTGCAAGCTATTACACAACGTTAGTATCGATGACTTCTGGATTATTTGAGATCATGAGCTTAACTAATGACTATAGAAAATCCGAATGCATAGCATTACAACTAACAAAAGAATCTTTTTCTTTTCTCATGGCATCATTCGAAACTTGGCCAAAGGGCTAATGCTTACCTTGGTGGTCACCATGCTTGTGGCGCCAGTGGTGTTTTGTAACTTCTTGAAGAGTAACTCTGCTCGGATTGGAATCATCATAGGATTTCTAGTTACCCTTCTGATCTTACTATCGGTTCTATTTCGTCCAAAGACAGTCGAGATGCTTATTATAGGTGCCACGTAAGCTTACCCATGGTCGCTTTTATAAATACACTTACGTTCTGGTAAACACTTATACTGATTAATATTAGGATGCTACTGTTATCACCGTCTTTGTTCAAAACGCATGAGAGAGCACTGGGCATAACGAAATGAATAATTTCTAGATTATTCTACTCTTCGTAATATTTCATACATGTTAATTCACTCATATCCCCTCAAGGAAGATGATTCGTCCCGCTCCACAGATCAATTTTTACCCGTGCACTGGTCAAAACAACAACTTGATACAGATTGTCTCGAACTACCTATAAGAATTTGTGCATGACCACCACAGTCTGATAAAAAGTATCGGTACTCTCAGTGATGTGTTTGAGAGGCTCAAAAACTTTCGGCTACATAAAAACTCATCGCTCCATCAACTACGTGTCGCGTTTGAAATTTGAAATCAACAACCTTCCACGGTGTCGGTCCTGCTGGGCGCACATCGCGGAAGGGGGATCCGAATTGCTCCAACACCCATTCGAGAGTTCTATCAGACATGACACCCGAGTCATCTGAGTCGGACTTGTCGCCCCGTACGACATGTTTGCCAATGATAGGTTCCATCTGAAGTGGCCTCAGGTCCAATTTTGCCGTGGTTAAGAAGACTTTGGTAAGATCCAAGATGCCGTCACTGCTTGCAGCTGCACCCTCCAGTCCTTGAGGAATCACCAAACAATAATCTTGTTCGAACTTTCCGCCCGGTTCAAGAATGGCCATAGGTGCGCTGTAAGTAGGGTAGATGTATTCAATACCCAAGCTTGCGGCCACATTAAGAATCGCTACACCAATATGGACTGGTGAGTTGTTCTGAACTTTGATTGTGAATAAAGTTCTATCCAGAGCAGAGCGAGCGCCTGGCCATTGCCCTTGCTGTGGAGTACCATCATCGTTTTGCATATCAATGGTAACTAACACCTTCTCGAGATTTTTGTTTACTCCGGTCTGGCAAGAAGGCTAACTACCTCCAGCTGTGCCAGGCGTTTCAGGCGACCAATCAGTTCGCGGAAATCATCAAGATGACCTCTGCGGATACGACTGAGGGTGGGGAAATTGTCCAAATGCTCATTGATGAGGTAGTGGTCCTCTTCAAGCGAGATCAGATACGAAACTGATTTACCAGTTGACGGCCTGACGAAATCTCGGAGTGTATGGGGCAGTTCGTCATGGCTGCGACCGTCAACGAAAAGTTCAAACAGGGATTGGAGACCTGAAGTGCTGGACTCTGCATGTGAGGTCTTCCATAAGTTGACAAAGTCCGCTAGTTGCTCTCTGTCAAAGCCCCTTAAGAGAACTGGAAGTCGGGAAGCATCTGCCAGCTCTAGCAACTCAACTGGACACCCTGGTTTTATCTTATCCCATTTGATATCTTGGTAAGGTTCAATAGGGTGCGCAATGCAGCTAGCGCTTTCAAGTCTGTTCACTTTGACTTTGGCAAGGTGATGATGATGAGCGGAATCACACGCGGCATCATTTTGCTGATATGGAAGAATTCCATATGTCGAACCGCGCAATGCGCCATGCATGCTACCCACACCTATAGTGATCTCACAGCTTGACAAATCATCGAGCTTGCCCCTCTTGACATCGGTGATGCACGGGCGCGGAGTCCACTCCCGAGAGAGCTGAGCCATGAAAGATCGCCTGGAATCGCCAATAACAAAGGGCGATTGATCAAGTTCTGATCTAGCCATGTTTGCCACCACAGCATCCTGGACTGATCCAGAAGGCAGATAGCCCTGTTTGGCCTGACGCAAGACCTCAATAAGCCAGTAACTCAGGTAACCATGCTTGATTTTCTGGTCCCCAAATTC